>CM065295.1:30985000-33385000 GCA_032871835.1 Dipteronia dyeriana | reverse complement strand
TCACATAGGCATGAGCCCACCCTAGAGGATAATACAGGTATTTCTTACAAACCTGGTATTGGATCTCATTCGAGTTTAGGCATGGCCTAAGAAATCAGATCAGGTTCTAACAAAAAGACCTATACTTTTCCCACTGGACCCAATGGAGCTATATCCAAAGGAAAAGAAAAGTTAAACAAGAAAACAAAAACCACGGGGTCGGTGGAAACGGAGCGACCATAAACCCAGGGTATCAAATAGTATGGATTATTTGGAGGCTCTTACAAACAAAAAGAGATCCCTACATATATCAAAAGACATCCAACCTAGTGGCAAACGCCCCAAAGAAACAAAAGGTCAGGTACTCGTTTCTTTTCCTTTTGATGTAGATAAGGCAAAATTAGATGAGGATTCTGTGATTCCAGTTATCCATGGGACTGGCCGCGTAGAAGACATTGCTAACGTTGAATTAAAATTGAAGTTTTTTCAAAGAAGGAAACAATGACAAGTGGCTCTTAGAGTAATGATGGTACGTAATCCAATGTGGTTTCAGGTTTATGAGGCAACAGTATGGTTACCGAGATAGAGGTTTCAGTTGTGGCAGATGAGGAAGAATTCCCAATTTTACCGGCCCGTCAGTCTCTACTAGCCCGTCAGAAGCAATGATATTATTAGCCTGGAATGCTCGGGGGTTTGGTAGCTCTCAGACATTCAATGTCTTGCGTTCCCATAAGCAGGAAGCTAATCCGGATTTATTGTTTCTCATGGAAACTAAATGTGACCAGGAAAAGATGGAGAAATGGTGTGTTTTGCTTGGGTTTGACAGTAAGTTGGTTATAAACAGTTTAGGAAAATTAGGAGGTTTATGCTTGTAATGGAGAAACAATTTGTTGGTTGATCTTTTGACTTACTCCAAGGATAATATTGACATTGAGATTACCAGTCCATGAGGGAAATTGTAGAGGTTCACGGGCTTCTACGGACACTCCGGACAATAATCAAAGATTTTCCTCTTGGACTCTTCTGAGAAGGCTTGCGGGTATGTCCAGGTTGCCTTGGGTTTGTATGGGAGATTTTAATGAAGTTTTAAGGGATACCAAGAAGCTTGTTGGAACTGGGAAAAATTGGAAAGCAATGACAAACTTTAGAGAAGCGCTCGATGACTGCGAATTAAAAGATATGGGTTTTGTTGGGCCAAAATATACTTGGAGTAACAAAAGGGAGGGCTCAGTAGATTTTGTACAGGTTGGATAGAAGTCTTTACAACAGAAGGTGGAAGAATTTTTTCCTTTAAGCGGTGGTCCGACATCTCGACTTTTAAGGATCAGATCAAATGCTTGTTGTCTTGGAATTTTATGCTGGAACTCAACTAAACCATCCCTCTCTAAGAATGAAAAGAAGGAGGTTTGTTTCGAAGAGTGCTAGATTGAGGACTCAAAATGCAGAGAAATCGTGGAATCGGTATGGAATAGGGCTTCTCGAGGCAGTAAGATTGGGGAGACTATGGAGAAAATTAAAAAGTGTGTGATATGAACCTCACCAAGAACAGTGAGATCCGGAACCAATATATGGTAGCAATGATCGTTTTCTAATTCAAGTTTATAAACAAGGAAAATAAAAAAGGACTGCAAACCGTTATCTATATGGAGATAAGAACCAACTGTATCAAGAATGTTGTAGATGCCACACTCAAGAAGTAGTGAGAATTGTGAGTGATAAGTCTGGGATTGAACGCCACAAGGTAGATCCCTTGATAAGTTCACAAGTTCTATGAAGAACCAAAGAGAAAGTTATCTCAATTTTATTTCAATTCAAAATCTAGTCTAGTCTACTGAAAATTACATCAATTGGTCCCTTTTATACTAAAATATCTAAGACCTAAAAAGGGAATAAATATTCGGCAATTAATGATTTACAATCAGGAAAATAAATACAAATAAATTTAGGAAATAACTAAAGACTAAAAACTAGCAATTAGTGAATTTGTCCCTTATTTGGAAAGTTAAATTTGGGAAAAAAATTAACCATTTATTTTAGGAAACAAATCAACTCTTTATTTGGGAATAAATAAAATAAGAAATATACTGAAATTGGATTCTCCTCCAACCATACGTTGGCCAAAATGGAGGAAATATGTTGAAATTCGGACTCCTCAGCTCAAGCCTTCGTGTAACAAGATAGATGAAAGAATTTGGGCATGTTTTCATCTATTACAGAGGACGGAATCTTCATAACATATGTAGGGCTTGTCTTGGGCTTTTTGAAAATATATTATAATAGACAATCTGACCTTATGTAAGCTCTGTAGAGGCCCATAAAGTTCATGGTCTTCATGTGGGCCGAATTTGGACTTTAGCAACTCATAATCAGCCCATCATTAAATGCTTCTTTGATCCTTTTGCCTCCTTGTAATTGGCCCAATTGGAATATGTAATGGATCCCTTGGTGATACTTCTTCATTCTCATCATTCCCCCTCTCTTCAAAATGATTCGTCCTCGAATCTTCACCATAATGTTGTTGATAGTCTGCAGCACGAAATATGGTTCCCCCTTTTCATCTTTGTTTGATGAACCACCATTGGAAGAAATATTTTCTCTTATTTTGGTATAACCATCATGAGTTACACGCCTATGATGAGGCACCTCATTAGGAAAAACTTTTTCAAAATCCTGTAAAAGTGAAATAACAACACTAGGTAAAGAAGGGTTAATTTAATTAGTAATAAAACAAGCATCTTTGTACAAAAATACAATCATTGGCTGATTTGAAAATAAAGCTTTTTTGATCTCACACTCTCTTGAATAAAAACTCACTTGTTTTCTCTTCTTCTTTTTTTTCTCATCAGCCTATTTTTCTTTTTCACCTTTTTTTCTTTTTTTGTCCCTCTTTCTTTTGAACTCTCACTTTTTTTTTACATCTCTCTCTTTTTTTAACCTCACTTGATTTTCATACACTTGTTTTGGGGTTAAAAGTACAAGAGTGATTGACTTTTAATTTAGTACAAAGGAGTGTTTATTGGTATACCCATCATGCGTCACATGCCTATCAAACTGCCATGGTCTCCCCAAAAGGATATGGCTCACATTCATTGGCACCATGTCACAAAGGATTTCATCTTTATATTTTCCAATTGAAAACGAAACCAACACCTGTTTAGTCACCTTGATTTCCCCCTATCATATTGTAGCGTATAAGGTTTTGGGTGTTTCAAAGTGGCCAAATTCAGTTTCTCCACAAAATTAGTGCTAGCCATATTAGTAAAACTCCCCTCATCAATGATCATGCTACATACCTTATCATTAACATGGCAGCGGGTGTGAAAAATGTTGTCACATTGTACCTCATCATCTTCCCTGGCTTGTGCACTAAGAGTTCTTCTCACCACCAAAAGCTCTCCATACCTATCTTCTCTATTTCCATACTTATATTCTCTATTCCCATACCTAACTCCTCTACCTCCCATTCCAAGTCAAAATCTGCCCGCACCCATTTTAGACTTGCGATCATCCTTCTCTAGGTCAATCCCATAATCATCTTCATAGTCATTCCTAGGAGGGTTTCTTTCTCTTCGTTCCACATTAGAAGCCCTGAATGGCTACTCCTTTTGCGAACTAGACTCCAGTTTGTCTATCCGATCATGCACCTCACCAAACCTTATCTTCATCCACTCCATGTTTTTTTGTATGGCTTTATATAAAAAATTGAGATCTACCGTTTTTGTTGCATCATCTGATAAGTCTTTACTCTTATCATGGGACATATTTTAATACTGCAAAATAAAGAAAGCAAGTAAGCCTCTCAAAACACTCCCTCACGTGTTTACCCTCAAAGATAGTGGCACTTATACTCGTGTTTCACTCAATCTTTTGACTTTAACCCTCTAATGAGCTCACAATCTCTTGTCTTTTTTCACTCTTTCAGTTCTTTTTTTTTTACACTTAGATTGACACTCACAAGAAGGTCAAGAAATAAGATGTAACAAAAAAATAGGACAAGAATAACAAAGACGAGATTCTACTGTCATATTTTTTTTCGAATATCAACGTACGGAATCAAGAAAAGGAATAGAAAAAATTGAAATAAGTTTAACTACACGACCTAAAAAAATGTACTCCTTTTTTTTCGAGATCTTTTGTTTATCACCCTTTTTTTGTATAACGAATCTGATCAATTTTATTTTTTTTGTAACGGATCTGATTGATTTTTTTTTTTAAGATCAAAATGATATTAGAAGAAGAACAACAACAAGGATAAATTAAACCTAATTTTAGAAGCTAAGCTCTGATACCAACTGATATCAACCTCACCAAGAATAGTGAGACGCAAAACTAATATATGGTAACAAGGATTGTTTTCTAATTCAAGTTTATAAACAAAGAAAATAAAAAAGGACCACGGCCCGTTATCTATATGGAGATAAGAACCAACGGTATCAAGAAGGTTGTAGACGTCACACTCAAGAAGTAGTGAGAATTATGAGTGATAAGTCTGGGATTGAACGCCACAAGATAGATCCCTTGATAAGTTCACAAGTTCTATGAAGAACCAAAGAGAAAATTATCTCAATTTTATTTCAATTCAAAATCTAGTCTAGTCTACCGAAAATTACATCAATTGGTCCATTTTATACTAAAATATCTAAGACCTAAAAAGGGAATAAATATTCTGCAATTAATGATTTACAATCAGGAAAATAAATACAAATAAATTTAGGAAATAACTAAAGACTAAAAACTAGCAACTAGTTAATTTGTCCCTTATTTGGAAAGTTAAATTTGGAAAACAAGTCAACCATTTATTTTAGGAAACAAATCAACTATTTATTTGAGAAATAAATAAAATAAGAAATATACCGAAATAGGAAATATGCTGAAATTGGATTCTCATCCAACCATACGTCGCCCAAAATGGAGGAAATATGTTGAAATTCGGACTCCTCAGCTCAAGTCTTCACGCAACAAGTTAGATAGACGAATTTAGGTATGTTGTGATCTGTTACGGAGGACGAATTCTTCATAACATCTGTAGGGCTCATCTTGGGATTTCCGAAAATATATTATAATAGACAATCCGACCTTATATGCCCTCTGTAGAGGCCTACAAAGTTCAACCTGGATTTTGTCTTCATGTGGACCGAATTTGGACTTTAGCAACTCATAATCAGCCCATCATTAAATGCTTCTTTGATCCTCTTGTCTCCTTGTAATTGGCCCGATTGGAATATGTAATAGATCCCTTGGTGATGCTTCTTGATTCTCATCCATGTGGTATACTCGTATAAAAATGGAACAGAAAAAAAAGAAGTGATTCACGTAAGAATCTAAGGTTGAAAATGAAGGCTCTCACCATCACCGAGGCTTTCAAGGCTGTGATTTTACCTTCATAGAGAGTCATCAAGAAGTTTGTGATTCAATTGGATAAGGTCTTGGAACGGAAGAAAGATACTGGAAACATTGTGATAAAATAGATTGGATGAAGAGTGGTGACAGGAATACCCGATTTATCCACTATAAGGCATCAACAAGGAGGATTAGAAACAGAATAAATGGCCAACTGGATGATGGGGGGATTTGGAGAATCTCGAAAAGGGATATTGAGAGAATCACGAGTCAGTATTTCACATCCCTCTTTTCTTCTCTCAAACCCACTGTGGAAGACAGGGATATGATATTGGAAGGTGTTGAACCTAGACTGGATTTCAACATTGTTCAATTCCTGGACTCTAGCTTCACTAGAGAAGAGGTAAGAAGAGCAATTTTTGACTTGAACTCTATTAAAGCCTCTGGTAGCGATGGTCTACCAGCCATTTTTTTTTCCAAAAGTATTGGGTTGTGGTAGGTGTGAGCGCTATTGTAGCATGTTTAAGTGTTCTGAACAATAGGGCCTCGGTTGAAGGATTGAACTGCCTTATTCTTAAGTGACAGAATCCGAAAGTGATTTCAGATTACAGACCTATTAGCGTCTACAACGTAATCTACAAGGCAATTGCTAAGGTAATACTTTAGATGAGGTTATTTCTGATTCTCAGTGTTCTTTTATCCCTGGTCAGCGTATATCGGATAACACTATAATTGGTTTCGAGTGTCTTCACAGAATTAAAAGACGTAAAAAGAAGAATGGAACTATGGCCATCAAGTTGGACATGGCAAAGGTTCATGATATGGTCGAATGGTCCTTTCTAGATGGCATGATATAGAAACTGGGATTTAGTAATAAGTGGATTGAGCTGATAGTGAGATGTGTCTCCTCTATAAATTACTCATTCCTTATCAATGGCGCTGTCAGTGGGTACGTCAAGTCGTCCCATGGTCTAAGACAGGGTGACCCACTCTCGCCTTTCCTATTTTTGTTCTGTGCTGAGGGTTCAACTAATTTGCTACACAGGGCTTAGAGGAATGGGGAAATATCGGGCTGTAGATGCAGCAGAGGGCGTCAAGTGATTTCTAACATTTTCTTTACGGATGATAGCCTAATTTTCACCAAGGCAAACAACGCAAACCGTATAGTTGTCAGAAACATACTTGAATGCTACGAAAAGGCTATTGGTCAGGCAGTAAATTTCCAAAAATCAGTCATATGTGTAACTCCTTCTTTTTCGGTCACTGAGGTAGAAAGGTTGGCGTCAATGCTGGGTGGTTAGGCTGGTGGAGAGTCATGAAAAGTATGTGGGTCTTGATTCACCGAAAAAAATAAAAAAAATAAAAGGAAGGTTTTTTTCTAATATTATGGATCGCATATGGAACAAGATTAAAGGTTGGGGAGAGAAACTGCTTTCGGTAGGGGGAAAAGAGATTCTTGTCAAAGCAGTCGTTCAGGCCATTCCAATGTATGCAATGAGCATGTTCCGCCTACACAAAGGTTTAACTGCGAAAGTCCAACGTCTGTGCACCAAATTTTGGCGGGGAAGCACTGAAACAAGAAAAAAAAATTTAAGTACTTGGAATAGACCATGCAAGCCAAATAATGAGGGGAATCTTGGCTTTCGGGATCTCGAAACCTCTAATAGGGCTTTTCTAGCCAAACAATGCTGGAGAATCCTTAAGAACCCGAATTCCCTTACTGTAAAAGTGTTTAAAGGCTGCTAGTATAAAAATGGGAATTTCATGGAGGCTCAGAAAAAGAATAGTGCTTCATATATTTGGAACAATTTGGTATGGGGAAAAGAACTGCTTTTAGTGGGTACTAGGTGAAGGGTGGGAAATGGGAAATCCATCAAAATCTATAAAGGTAAAGGGATCCCAAGACCGTCAACTTTCAAGGTTATGTCGCCGGTATTGATGGAGGACAACATGACAGTGGACCAATTGATCTCACCAACTGGAGTCTAGAACATTCAACCGCTCCAAGAGAACTTCATTAGTGATGATGTAAGTGAGACCCTCTGAATCTCGATTGGTAATGGTAATCATGAGGACACTATGTTGTGACACTATAAAGGTAAAGGAACATATACGGTCAAAATCGGCTAATGGGTTGGCCGTAACATTGTTTCGTATCCAAGCTTTTCTAATTCTTGCCCTTTGAACTCATGGTGGACTTTCTTATGGAGAATGCGGATCCCTTTAAAGGTTAAGATTTTCATTTGGAAGGCCTGCAATGATTGGATTCCTACCAATTTTGAGTTAAATCAGATGGAATTTGTGGTATCTGTAGAAACCAGGCTGAAACTACTATACATGCCTTATGGAAGTGTGATAAGTTGCTGAACATTCATATTTATTGGGAAAAAAAGGCAACTGCTCTCAAAGGTAACTACTTTAGCTTTCTTGACATTTTGTATAAGTGTGCCTCTGCTATGAGCATCGAAGAGGTTGAATTATTGTGTTTCAATGTTAAGAGAATCTGGTACTGCTGTAACTCCTTCAAGCATGGTTATATGAAGGATAACTTGAATGAGATAATGAGCTGGTGTGAGCAATTCCTCTTGGATTTTCAAAGTAACAATCAAGGAGACAAGCCTAGACCTGTAATCAGTAGGAATTAGAGAAATTATGATTGGAAGCCATCGGATGTGGGTGTTTACAAAGTCAATTGTGATGCGGTGGTACACAAAGCGGGAGGGCACATTGGCACTGGTATTGTTATTCGTAATTTCTCAGGGGGAGGTGCTCGCCTCGTGCTCTCAAAGTATTGTGGCTAATTATAACACTAAAGCGAGTACTCTGAAGGCTATATTGAAGAGCATCCATGTTGTCCTGGATTGTGGTTTGGAACCGTGCATATTTGATGCTGATGACGCAACGGTTGTCAAATGGATTAATGTTGGTAGCCATTGCTCTTCAGAGAATGGAGCGTTGCTTGATAACATTAGAACTTCAAGCTCGAAGCTCAGAACAATGAAGATGGACCAAGTGTTGGGTTCCCGGTTTACCGATTGCGTAGCGGAAGGAACTTTAAAAAGACTTCTTTTAATTAATAAATACTACGACCAATAAACCCTATGATCTATTTTTTGGAACAATAAAACAAAAGAATCGAAATTGAAATATATATAAAAAGATGAGAAGAAATATTTTTCTTCATACCTACGTAGGAGGCTCCTTCTCTTTTATATGATTTGCTCATGGTTCAAACCACGTGATCTTCCTTATTATCTTCTGGGACTAGTAACTGCGTGGACACGTCACGGTACTCAAGAACAACAGGAAAATGAAGAGAGAAGAATAAGAAACTTTTGTTTTTCTTCTTGACCGAACGCCTAGAACACTTCTAGGGTTCTTTTTTTTTTCTTTTCTCTGAACACTCAAAACATTTTTGATCGTATGTTTTTGTGTTGTGTATATAGTGTCCAAAAACATATATCATATATATATATATATATAAATAAATAAAACTATTTTAAATTAAATCTTTAAGATATCATATATCTTTAAAGATATTAATTAATAGTTTTTTATTTGAATTCAAAATCTTTAAATTCAAATTTAAATATTTAATTTAATAAAATAAAATAATCATATTATCTTATTTTATTTCAAATCAAATATCAACTAATATCCTCTATCTAGTGATTAATAACATAATTAAATAATCTTATTATTTAATTTATTTAATCACCAATATTCATTAAATAAATAATCTCATTATTCAATTAATTCCCGAATAAATACGTGTCACTTTCGTAACACAATTAATTGGACAATCCAATTAATTAACCGTGACCCTTGTTACCTAAATCGATCGGGCTAGCAAGAGGACATAATGGATCCACAGTATTTTGAGCTCCAATAATCATTAGAAATAATTAATTAAACTCTTTAATTAATATTTCATAATTATTAACTTTGATGTTATTCTACTAAAACTCGAATCTGTACTCTCTCAACTGTAGACGTTTTTACACAAACCAATATTACTTGGTGTCCATCGATATAACTATTACATATGGTATATAATCCTCCACAAGTACTTCATAATCAGAGCTAGTCATAATATCCATTATACCCCTCTAATTATAGCTTTCCATTAAGTATCATTGATTCTCTAATGAACAATAAATCCTACATTCATTACGGAATTAGGAGAACGCTCATATTGTTCAACCCTCGAATCAACCCATAAGAGAACTACCACTTACTTCTCACAAGAAGGAATGGATTCCACCATTGTGTAAAATCCTTCTCAGCCACAAGTCAAACAGCAATCCCAACATACGGAGCATATTGATCGGGAATGCAACTCCGACCTCACCCAACGTACATCAAAGATTACAATCTAATCTGAAGGAGTCGATAAGACACTCAGGATTAAGATCACCCACATATAACCATCATTAGTTGATATAGATGAATCTCATTATTAAACGAATCTTAGTGAGAGATTTATATAGATCATTGCCCAGTCTTATATGATCACATCATACAAGGTGCCTACATTCTCATATCTCCATATGAATGATCCACGATAGGATCACCGCACACTACGGAATGGATCACAATTGTAGATTAACCACAAATAAAATATCCAACTTCATTTGCTATCTACGGATTGCACGTCTCTTATTGTATCCATCTGTATATGACATTCATATACACAGTTCGAGATTACATCCAGCAATCTTGGATGTTAAATGCACAAGTTATACACAATATATGACATAAGAAGAATGAATTAGACTATTCTTTTATTTATGTTAACATTCCATTTATAAATTACAAGCTTTAGGGCATAAACCCCAACACCATGTTCCCAAAAAAGCCAATAGGGTGGTTCAAGGTTTAGCTCAATATGCTCTGATGATTGCTAATTATACTTTTTGGATGGAGGAATTTCTAGATTGAGTTAAGTCCTTTATTGAGGCTGATAAGCCTAGATGATGTTATTTTGTTTTGTTTCCCGGGTGCTCTTGTTTTGGTTTGTGTTCTCCAGTTGTCTGTTTGATAAAAAAAAAAGGATTGAGAATAGGAATGGTAAAAATCCCTGACCCTTCCCAACTCGGTGAGAATCTGATTCGTTTAAGAAATCTGATCTATTTGAGGCGAGTTTAGAGAACTTAAAATGAGGTTCAGATCGAGTATGGATCAAACACTATTGACCCAATTTGTATCCGGGTCATGTTTGGGTCAACCCACCATTCGGCAACTCGCTCCAATTGACCCGCTATTTATATAATTATTTTTTAAAATTATAAATTGAAAAACAAAACTTTATCTTTTTATCTCTTTGTCTAATCGTACTTTATGTTTGAATTTAAGTTTTATACAAGGGGTCGATAAATAAATGGCACTATTTGAGAGGGGTGTTATGCAAATGTCATCAGTTCAGTAATGTAAGTTTAAAAGACACCATTTAAACTAAACAGAAGAGAATACCCCCATAAAATTGAAAAGAGAGAAAAGTTTCGTTTTGTGAGTCTGAGAAAAGCAATAGTGAGAAAGAAACCGTCGACAACGAAAACGACGGTGCGAAAATCGACAGCTTATTGACCGGAACAGTAATACAGTACGTTTCGCAGCGATGACAGAGGTAAGTTCAGTTTGTTTTATTTATCGATTTGTTGTTCATAACTTATCATTGCATTTTAGACTTGTTCAGCTGATTGAAATTGTAGATTAGGGTTGACACAGGTTGTGGTTTTATTTTGGGTTTGAAATGAGGTTCAATATTCTGGTATCGAGCAATTTTTGTTTTGAAATAAAAATAAATCGAGAATACTTCAAGCGAGATCGAGGAATTTTTTTAGAAAGATTCGAGAGGTTTTTCAAAGTGATCGAGCTTTTGTTAAATGATCGAGAATATTTTTCACAGAATCGAGAGTTTTTTCAAAGGATCGAGACTATTATGAAATGATCGAGAATTTTTGAAAACGATCGAGAATATTATGATAACGATCGAGATTGTTTTTCAAAGGATCGAGATTTTTTAAAATGATCGAATCGAGAAGATTTTTCAAAGAATCGAGAGATTTGTGAAAGTATCGAGAATATTTTCAAAGGATCGAGAAAGTTTTGAAATGATCGAGAATGTTTTTCAAAGGGTCCAGTTTTTAGAAAATGATCGAGAAGATTTTTCAAATAATCGAGAGATTTTTGAAAGGATCGAGAATATTTTCTAACGATCGAGAATGTTTTTCAAAGGGTCGAGAATTTTTTCAAATGACCGTGAAGTTTTTTAAATGAATCGAGAGGTTTTACAAAGGATCGAGACTAATTTCAAAGGATCGAGCCTATTTGCAAAGGATCGAGCCTATTTGCAAAGGATCGAGAACTTTTGAAACAAATCGATAACTTTTTCAAATGATCTTGAAGTTTTTTCAATGAATCGAGAGGTTTTACAAAGGATCGAGACTAATTTTAAAGGATCGAGAACTTTGTAAACAAATCGAGAACTTTTTTAAATGATCGTGATGTTTTTTCAATGACTCGAGAGGTTTTACAAAGGATCGAGACTAATTTCAAAGGATCGAGACTAATTTCAAAGGAACGAGCCTATTTGCAAAGGATCGAGAAATTTTTAAACAAATCGAGAACTTTTTTAAATGATCGTGAAGTTTTTTCAATGAATCGAGAGGTTTTACAAAGGATCGAACCTATTTACAAAGGATCGAGAACTTTTTAAAAAAATCGAGAACTTTATCAAAGGATCAAGACTATTTTAAAAGTATCGAGAATTTGTTTCAAACGATCGAGAATATTTTCTAATTTTTGTGCAGTTTACTGATGTACTGTTTCTGTGACATTGCAGATAACGAGCAGTATGAAGGAATTGTTTAAAACTGGAGAGGGAGTTTGGTTCAAGGGAAAATTGACCCGACACGACCATTTTGAAGCCCTCACCCATATAGACGATGCACTGAATCGGGTCCCTGAAGAGTTTACTGTTCAGGATCGGTGTCGGTTCATGGCCTCCTGTTTCGGGCATTTCATGTCGATGCACCAAGAACTAATCAGCTGTTGTTGCGGGAGTTGGACAATGACGGACTGACAGATGAGATGCGGTTCTTGTTAGGGAACCATGTTATGAGGTTTTCGAAGGTGGAATTTAGCCTCATCACCGGATTACATTTTAGAGTCGTACCGGACACGAGTATGTATGTTGCATTTGAGAATGACATACATCAACGGTACTTTCCTGCACATGATAAGGTATCGTTGGATGACTTGAGGGTTGTTCTTACCCAGGGAGAGTTTCAAAAGGCGTACGATGCTGTGAAGTTGTGCCTCATTTAAATGTTGAACTGGATACTGATGGGGGTGGACGAGAGATTGAAGATTCCGGTTTGGCAGTTTTGGTTGGTAGAGGGCCTCAATGCTTTCGATGCGTTCCTGTGGGGTGCCCACGTCTATAGGCATTCTATATTTTCATTCAAGCATACCTTACCGCGACGTCGTGAGGAGAGACGGCAACAGTCACAGGGCGATGTTGGACATTCCGTGGAGGGGTACAACATCTATGGTCTATAACACGCCCTTTTGGTAAGAAATTTTTATTCCAACATGTACATTTAATTTTTAATCCAAAATTGTTTTGGATTATAACTGTACGTATCTTTGATGCAGATATTTGCTTTTGAGGTGATCCCCCAACTGGACGAGGTTTTTGGGACTCGAAGGGTTACAAACCTTTCCCCTCGGTTGTTGAAGTGGGAGTTGACCAAACAACCTAGAGGGAAGAAGCTGGAGAAGATTTGTAGTGCTAGGGTAAGTTTTTTTTTTGTTAAGTCATAAATATTACTTACAAATAAGTAACAATGAAATTCTTCTAACTACGGTTTCAGATGTCGGTGAGGACAGAAATCGTGCCCACAGTAGCTGAGGCGGTGGCCCCGTACTTTGCAGGCCTAAGTGAGGGGGAGAGCCCGTATGTGCAGGACAACATGGTTCACCTTTCTACTGTCCCTGAGTCGACTACAAGTGAAGTTCGTCCCGAGGAGAAGGGTGAGGGTGGGAGGTGTACTGAGACAGAGGCTTCATACCCTACAGGTCTAGATTTTAGAAGCATGGACATTGGCGAATCTGAGCCATCTCTTCGACGAGTGAGGCAGGTTCGGTTTACCACCCGAGGCACTGGTTCCGCTACCGGGGATTCCTGTGCTGGCGTTCAAATTGATAGAGAGGTAAGTTGAGATGGTAGTTTTCTTTTCATTAACAACAGTTGTTGATTTTTTTCGTATTAACAAAGTTGCATGATTTCAGGCCTGTTTAGAACATAACTTGAAGGAGTTACGTGAAGCCCTCCGAAAGAGTGAGGAGAATTGATAACAACAGCACCGGGATTTACGTGAAGCCCTATGGAAGAGTGAGGAGGATCGACAACTACAGCACCGAGATTTGCTCGATATGTTCTGGAAGAGCGAGGAGGATCGACAGCAACAACATAGGGAGTTACTTGCATTGATCGGGGGCCTTCAGGGCTTCAGGACCCATACAAAGGATCCACATACCGGAGGGGCATTTCTGGAGCACCAGTTTGCTCAGTCTCCCCCTCCCCATCCCCCTTCCGCTTAGAAGAGCAGTCTGCCCCCCCTCCCTTTCAGAGTGATTCACAGGCTCCCCCGCCACCTCCTAGAGAGCAGCAGGCTCCCCCTCCCCCTCCACATCCGACCGAGCAGCAGGCTCCCCCTCGACCTCCCCTCGAGCAGCAAGCTCCCCCTCCTTCATCCTCATCTCAGTACACCCCGTCGGGGAAAGTTCGACAGCAGAGGCGTGTACTGAAGCGCGGTTGGCAATTGGTTAGCCCGTACACAGATCCGTGCCGACCTAAAAGGACGAGGGTAATAGTAGAGGGACCTGACCGCGTATTTATTCCCCAGGATTTGGTGGACGATACCCAGTTGAAGGCGTACCGAGCCTACAAGAGAAAAGTAAACGGGGAATTGTAAGTAAATTTCATTGTTATTTAGGTGGCCGAATTTCTTGTAATGCATTATATGAAAGTGTAGATGTTGGAACATTAATGCAAACGTGATGTTGATTTGCTGGAGCTGATTGATGCTGCATAGTTCTATCGGTTGCAGACCAACTTCATAGATGTTGATGATCAGGTTTGTGGGACCGTAAATTCTGATTTTAGTATTTGTTTTAGAAGTGTAAACATCCTAACATTTCTTAACGTGTTTATATTCCCAGCATACGGACGCGTACCTCCATATTCTTCGGAAACCTCAACGGGCATTTCCGAATGTGTATAGTCAAATGGTTAACATATTGGACTCGCAATTCTTTATAAGTACTAAAATTAATAATGATAACGCGTTGTTTTATGTGAATGGAAAACAAAAATTAATTTGTGTTACTGTTTCTGCAGTCCTTTCTGGAGCACGAGTACAGGAAAATGATGCCTCGCAATTCTCGTGGGCAGATCACCCCGAGTCTTTGGAATGTGTTGAGGTCTTGGTGGAAGGATGACGACCTCACAATGATCCTTGGGGGTGCCCCGATTGGATGTCGTCCGTGGCACGAGGTTGACATGGTAATTGTTACTTGACATGGTTTGCAATTGTATAAATAAATGGCTTTGTACATCCTAACACCTATTGTTGACGTTTCCAGGTCATGATACCGTGCAACATTGGGAGCCAACATTGGCTGCTGGTGAATGTGGACCTCACATGCGGGAAGCTGTTGATAGTCGACCCCTGGAGACAGGAGGTCGAACCTCGTATCCGAAAGCAGCAGGTAGCCCCGTTGCGCTACTTTGTGCCCTCGATGTTGCATCAGGTCGGGTTTCATACTAAACGAGCGATAGGACTATTGAAATTTGAGAAGACAAGTAAGCCCTTTGATGTCACCGTCGTGTCGGGAAAACATATCCCCCAACAGAAGCAATCGTAAGACATTACGTAATAGTCACTTTAAGATTGTATTAGTATAAACCTAATGTTTTATTAACGCTTGTTAATGTGTCCAACTTCAGGGGTAACTGTGGTCCTCACACGTTGAGATTGATCGAGTACATACTGGAGAACAAAAAAGATTTCGATTGGTCTGAAGACGATATGGGGATCATTCGTGAGAAGATGACGGTTGAAATATTTGCAAACTCCAGGCCCATATAGATTTCTGTAGTAATTCATGTGTATACGTACCAATTCTGTTTTATACGTACCAATTCTGTTTTATACGTACCAATTACTTTGAATATTTACAAATTCTTTTGTATATGTACCAACAGTTTTGCGGTAGTTTACCTCAGGAATGACTTTGCTCGGATCTTCATCAGTAAAAGCTTTTACATTTTTATTTATACCGAGTATATTTAAATACAATTGCATTTTAGTTACTTAACAAGTCATACAAGTTCAAATTATAACAATGTCATCATGATAACGCCTAAATTAATTCCACGGTCCCACCGTCTCTAGTAGGGCACGTCTGTCTGTTTGACCAACAGTATGACAGAAACTGCACTTGCGTTTGTATTCCTCAGGAATGACTCTGCTCGGATCTTCATCAGTAAAAGCTGGGTTAGAACATCTCCTCGAATTATGCCCTGGTTATCGACATCGCCTACAATTCTGTGTGGATGTTCTCTCCGTAGACGAGATACGGCGTGAAGCCCTCAGGCGGCCTGCTTGTCTCCTGGAGCTTGGATTCAAAATAACTCTCTCAGCGATGTCAGATGGCACAATCCAAGTGGAACGATGTCCAACCGGTATAATAGGAACCGAGTACGCTTCAATAAATGTTTGTCGCTTGTAGTAGTCTGCATAGAGGGATGTGAAATCCATGTTTTGGTCCCTGTAAAAACATTGAAAACGATGATAAAATTGTATGATGTTTAAGTAATATTAACCATACACAAAATTGTATGATGTACCTTGCGGCAGCGAGAGCGTGAGAACATGGAAGAAGGTCCATTTGGAATTTGTTGCACATGCAGGTCTTCCGGGCTAAGTTAACGGTCCACTGTTTTCCAGTCCATTTCACCGAAAATATGTTCCAGTCAACTGGATTAACGGTCATAAAATTACACTTTTCTACACATTTCAGGATCACATGATGTGCTGTGTCGGTCAACTGATGACGCATGGATTGTGCAGCCCTATGACGATCGTGAAACCAACGCTGTAGCATATTCCTAATAAACTCTGCCAAAGTCAACATAGGCAGTTGCCGTGCAAATTTAAGGCATGAGTTTATGCATTCTGCAGCATTTGTTGTCATGACCCTATACCTTCTGTCGGGGCAGTGAACACGGGACCACTTCTGTGGACCAGCATCAATTACATATTCATATACATTCGGCTGCAAGTTGCGTAACTCTTCCATGTGCTGGTTATATTGCAACTCGGTGTACGCTTGGGCTGTTTTATCCATTATTACGGCAACATCCTTTCTATGATATCTCTTCTTAATATTTTCATAAAAGTGCCAGCAACATATGGTATGGGTGGCATAAGGGAACATTTTAGAAATCCCTGCTTCAATGCTTGCATGTCGATCAGAAATGAAAACCAAATCATCTATATGGCCAAGGGCACCTTTCAAGCAATCCAAAGTCCACTCCCATAATAGGTTGTTTTTCGAGTCACCGTACCCAAAAGCAATTGGATAAACCTATTCATTCCCTTCTTGTGCAGTTGCAACAAACATTGTGCCCCCGAATCTACCCTTTAAATGGGTACCATCAACGACAACAACTGGATGCATACACCTCTGAAATCCTCTGACTGAGGCACCCAATGATATTAAAAAGTATAGGAATTTACCATTTTCATCTCACTGTAAGTCAGTTATCGTTCCGGGATTTTGTTGTTCCAACACGTAACCGAATGATGGCAGCAGTTGGAAGCTTTCCTCATGCGTTCCATAGGTGAGTGACAAAGCATAATCAAGGGCTTGATGTGCCTTACTGTACATTATTTGGATGCCATACATTGTTTTCATGTCGGCGATTATGTCCTTCGGACGCATTAATCGACCATCATGTTGCTGCAATCTAAGTGCAACCACTTCTCCAATTATGACTGCACTAGCTTGTCGATGACGGTGGTGAATCTCCTCTAATGGAAAAGTGTGTTCATTGATAAAACTACGTACTTGAAAGTATGTCGCTTCATCTCTCCTAACCGCTCTTAACTTCCATGTACAATTGTCTATCAAACAAACCAGATGTAATGTTGTCTTATTCGACCTTTTCACCTTCCACTCGAAGTTGTGCCGCATTGCAAAATGGCCAGCCAATCTCTTCAAATCCTTTTTAGTAGGAAAAAATTGACCTTTATATATCATGCTGGTAGGTTCATCTTCTACCCAGTTCCTGTTTCCACCCATACCAAACGAGTATGATTCTGCTCCTAGAATAATCCACGTTCAAGCATTCTCAGAATTAGCTGGAGTTACATCAGACCTGACCTCAGATGTCCCAGCTATATCTACTGCAGTGGAACTACATCTGTGGACATGTCTTGCACGTCTTTCCATTTCGAACCGTTCTTTATCTTCCTCATTATTCGGTACATTATGTATCGGTTGCAAATTTACCTCATTAGCCACCTCATGGATTGGTAGGTTATAAGGTAAATTGTTTCGCTCATTATTCATGTCATCGTACATCTCATTGTATTGGTGGTTGTACTGCCCAGCGTTCAATTCAATTTGACAATCGAAATCATCGTCCAATTGAGCTCCAACTATATCACCATGGTCGGATACTTCCGGTGAGACACCACATAGGTTTTCCCTACCGTCAATCTCACTTCTTTCTATGAACAACTGGTTGCTTCCATCTAAAGATCAAAATTGTTGGGTGTTATCATGATGAGGGATTTCTTCACCGATGACACCTCCTGCAACCCTCTCAATTAAACTAACACATACTTGAGGGATTACCCTATCTTCCCCTAGCGTAAACAAAACATCGTTGTCATTTCTTATAAATGTGCGACATGTGGTCCCGGGAACGATTGATACAGATTGTAGATCAGCAATGTATTTGTTCACATCGAACTTCACAACGGTTTGTACGATCTACACCAGCTCTTCGTAAGTTATATTTCTAGACACATACATCCCTTGGTTATCGGAACCAATAAACCTCTGACTTCCATCAGGTAATTACTCCCATCGACCGTTGTAAGATATTACTAATCTAACCCGATCCATTGCCCTGTGAAAACATCATCACAATCAATTATTAACAGATAAAAAAAAATTACTTTTACAATTACTAACAATTACAAAAAATTCAAATGGATCGAGTACTTTATATAAGTGATCGAGAACTTTTTCAAGGGTTCGAGAATAATTTACAAAGGATCGAGAACTTATAAAAAGGTTCGATTCTAGAACTTATAAAAAGGTTCGATTCTAGAACTTATAAAAAGGTTCGATTTGAGAACTTTTATCAAGAATATTTGTCAAACTATCGAGAACTTTTAACATGGGAACGAGAACTTTTTGTAAGGGATCGAGAACATTTCAAATGGTTCGAGAACTTTTTAGAGGGATCGAGAATATTTGTTAAAAGGACCGAGAACTTTTATCAAGAATATTTGTCAAACTATCGAGAACTTTTAACAAGGGAACGAGAACTTTTTGTAAGGGATCGAGAACTTTTTAGAGGGATCGAGAATATTTGTTAAAAGGATCGAGAACTTTTATCAACGGATCGACAACTTTTAACAAGTCAACGAGAAACTTTTTCTAAGGGATCAAGAACATTTCTAACGGTTCGAGAACTTTTATCAAGGGATCGAGAACTTTTAACAAGGGAACAGAAACTTTTTCTAAGGGATCAAGAACATTTCAAACGGTTCGAGAACTTTTTAAAGGGATCGAGAACATTTGTAACGGTTCGAGATCTTTTTAAAGGGTTCGAGATCTTTTTAAACGGATAGAGAATATTTTTCAAATTTTCGAGAACTTTTATCAAGGGATCGAGAACTTTTCTCAAGGATCAAGAACTTTTCTCAAGGGATCGAGAACATTTTCGAAGGGACCGATAACTTTTTCTAAGACCGAGAACTTTTTCTAAAGGGAACGAGAAAGTTTTCAAGGGAACGAGAAAGTTTTTAAGGGATCGAGATTATTTGTCAATTTATCGAGAACTTTTATAACGGTTCGAGAACTTTTCCTAAGGGATCGAGAACTTTTCCTAAGGGATCGAACATTTTTTGTCGAGCATTTTTTTCAAATAATCGAGCTTTTTTCAAACTAAACAAGAGCTCGTTCCAATATAAAATAAGCTCGATTCATCTTTAAATTTTCTCGGTCACACAAGAAAAAACCATTCTAGTGCAGAATCTGAAATTGATACATTGATATTGGGGAATGGATACATTGTAAACCCACACAGAAATGAATGTAAAATATCTGAAATGTATAAAAGAAATAAAATAAATTTAAGTGAAGATCATAAATATTTGTTATCTTCTACTGTAGAATCTGGAGAGGGTCGAGACTCAAGTTTTTTAGACAACTTTTCTGGGGAGATACCAACGAGTTCAGAAAGGGGCTTTTAAAAAATTTAAGTTTAGGGGTAATTTGAGCAGTTCACCATAATAGGTGCCTTTTAAACTTAAGTTATTAAAAGGGTGACATCATCACAACACACCTTATAAAAGGTGATATATCTCACCATTTCCTCTTTTATACAATGTAGATGTTATATTTTATTAAAT
This sequence comes from Dipteronia dyeriana, assembly GCA_032871835.1. Classification (NCBI taxonomy): domain Eukaryota; kingdom Viridiplantae; phylum Streptophyta; class Magnoliopsida; order Sapindales; family Sapindaceae; genus Dipteronia; species Dipteronia dyeriana. Next base: position 33,364,958 of record CM065295.1, on the reverse strand, counting down.
TTAAGTTTATATATAATTAAGTATACGATAATCTTTAAATTTTAATATTTATTTGTAGGATTCGAACCACTAACCTAGACACCATTTACCAAAGCTTGATCGATGGTTTAAACATTTTTTTTTTGTTATTATTAATTGAAACAAGTCCATTTGAGTCAGGTATTATATTTTATTAAATTTAAGTTTATCTATAATTAAGTATATGATAATCTTTAAATTTTAATATTTATTTGTAGAATTCGAACCACTAACCTATACGCCATTTGCCAAAGCTTGATCGATGGTTTAAACATTTTTTTTTGTTATTATTAATTGAAACAAGTTCATTTGAGTCAGGTATAAATCACCCCACCCCAAACAAGTTTAAATATGGGCACAAATTGAAAACCTATCCGGGACACCTTACTCCAATCGAGTTTCGCCGTTTCGGGTATAAGGCATGCCAACTCAACCCCACTTCGAATTGTTGTCATCCCTAATTGGGAATGAGAGTGGATACCTACCCTAGCTTTAAAAAAAAATAAAAAAATTAATAGTTGTAAATACATCCATTTAATTCTAAGTATATTCCAACCTAATTTTGATTTTGTATCTTAATAATAATTCAATAACTTAAAAATATGTATTAAACTCATTAAAGTTCACTGTATTCCTTAACCAAGTGAGAGATTAAATTGAGAAATTTTAACATTTTAATTAAAAATCAAATTGGGAAATTTTAACCCCTTAACAACAAACCAAAAGCAATAGATTTACCATATAAATTAATCTCCAAGTCTCCAAAATTTTCAATTTTATGATTTCATAGTTTTTAGATTTGTGGAGGTTTACAGACGTCGGTATGAGAAAACCGCAAGTTTTATTTTTATTTTTATTTTTATTTTTATTTTTATTTTTATTTTAAAGTTTATGTTGTAAAACTAAGTTTTATTTTCGGCTATGAAACTAGTCAAAACGTCTTTACACAATAAGATGAATGACAAGTTTCTTGAGAATTGTATGGTTGTTTATATTTATGGAGAATTTGTTTTTACAACCGATTCGGATTCGGTAATAGATGCTTTTGCTTCTTTGAAGCCTCAAAAGATAAAATTTAAGTAGGATCTTATTGTATTTACATTACATGAATATTTTCTTTTTATTTTCTTGGTTTTTTTTAATTAGAATATATATTTAAAGGTAAGAATTATTATGTTCTCTTACTATGTATAATTTTTTATTTTAACTAATAAAATTCTTTCGTACAGTTAAGATTCACCATCAAAATGACTTTTTTACTATTATATAGTATAATTTTTTATTCGTATGGAATTGTTCAACCCACTAACAAACAAAATTCTAGTTTCGGCCTGATTCTGATATATTTACGGCTATCATGACCTCTTTATTGAATTATTTGATTCTCTTCAAGCTACCAATTGCAATGGCTACTAATTAACAGTATTCCAAAATCCAAATTATGACATAATGGTGACGCTTTATAAAGGAAAAAAAAAATACATGGATGGTGAGTGGTGACAGCGGAGAACACACAGTCAGTGATAAGTTACATACTTTATATACACCAAACTACAAGAAAGTGGTCAATATACATAAATGATAGTATGATAGTATGATACAACAAATTATAAGAACTTTTTATTATTGAAATTGTTATAATTTTTCAAATATACTTTTTTCTAAAAGCAAATAAGTAATGCTATCTTTTTTTATTTACTTGTCAAACTTACTTCTAAATAACATGTGTTGTATGTAAATTTTACCAAGCATACACGTCATTGACAGGAAGGAAAAAATAGCCAGGTGGATGCCCAAATAGGCATCCGGGAAATATCCTATAAGGCATCATTAAAGAGAAGAAAGCCCGAGTAAGCATATACTGAATAAAACCTACACGGGATCAGCTAACAGCATTCGGGACTGGTTAAATAACACTTATACTCGGGCTCAAACGGTACTACTAGGGACCATCATGTATTACTCTTACTCGGGAATAAATACGACCCAAGTAAGAACTTGGTGCTTATTTCATAAGGATTGTCATTAAATACGTGACGATATCCATCAGGAAGGAATCCCAAATGATATAGAGTATTAAATTAGAAGAGTCCCCAATCAGGAAATAACTTGATTTCTTTACGAAGACTACATTCTTATAAGGAAACAAGTCCAAATTGAACTGCACTACTAGGATCCCACTCGATTTCCATGAGACTCCGAAACAGGAAAGAAGACAAATCGACCTCAAGAAAGTAACCGAATCACAATTAAATACAAAGATCATGTATTACTTGAACAAGGCAGATTAGGGTTCTATAAACATATAAATAGACCCATAATCTCGTCCAGAAAATATATAGGCAATATAGCATACATCAATCACAGTAAATACAGAGAGAAAAAAGAGAGATCGAGAGCTTGTAAAACATCTTATTCTCTTAGTGGATTTTGGCTTGGTTGATCTTTCAACCACCCGTGGATGTTTCTCCGGCCGTCGGAGTTTTACCACTTAAAATTTGTCTTTGTTACTTTCTCTGCATCTCTTTCTCTTTGATTCAACAGCCAAAATCCAGTTCTTGTTGGCTTTTCTGATATAATCCAGAAATCGACGTCAACAACATGATAACTAAGTTTTAACTAATTAATTATTTATCACATTGTATTAATAACTCATAACTCATATGTTACATCATTTGATTATAAGATAGAACAAATAATTTTTAACATCTAAACATTATTTATTTATTATTATTATTATTTTATAAATATTTTTCAAAGTAATTGTTACCCGACAAATGAAGTCAAAATTGGCAGTATCATTCAATAATCACTTTTTTAGATTTATAATAAACAAAATAAAATAATATGTGAAAAAAAAATGACTAGACGTCTATAAGATTGTAGGTTGAGTCATGTCTTCAATTTCAAACCAAATATTTTAGCGAATAATAATGAATATTGATTAAAACAATTTTCAACTTTTTTCTTATAAAGTTAATACATATTACAGTAGGGTTCAAAAAATAAATAACATTTTTTTAAGGTGGTATATCAACATTATCACTGTTTCAATAACTTATGTTTAAAAGACACATATTATGGAGAACAGACAAAAATACCTCAATAGTTGTTTCATCAGAATATTGCATTCATTTTTTTACAGTGAGAGTTATGAAATAGAGAGAGAAAGTTTCGTTGAAACTCTGGCTCTACGCAGACGCATTCGGGGGTCGAGCTCCCCGCCGAGCTCGCGGGGGTGGAGTTTTTTTTTTCTGGTCAGTACTTCAAAAAAAATATTCTCGATCCTTTAAAAAATATACTCAATTCTTTTAAACAAAATCTTCGATTCTTTCTAATATATGCTCGAATTCGTTACAAATATATTTAATTTAACTAAACCTAATTTTCTAAAAAAAATCTCGATCCTTTGAAAAATATCCTCGATCATATGAAAAAAATTATCGATCATTTGAAAAAAATTATCGATCCTTTGAAAAAATTTATCGATCCTTTGAGAAAAATTATCGATCCTTTGAAAAATATTCTCGATCATTTGAAAAAAAATCTCGATCCTTTGAAAAAAAATCTCGATCCTTTGAAAAAAATCTCGATCCTTTGAAAAAATTCTCGATCCTTTGAAAAAAATTCTTAATCCTTTGAAAAATATTCTCGATCCTTTGAAAAAATTATCGATCTTCTGAAAAATCTTTTCGATCATTTGACAAAAATTTTCGATCATTTGAAAAATATTCTCGATCCTTTGAAAAAAATCTCGATCTTTTGAAAATTCTTCTAGATCATTTGACAAAAATTCTCGATCCTTTGAAAAAAATTCTCGATCCTTTGAAAAAAATTCTTGATCATTTGAAAAATATTCTCGATCCTTTGAAAATAATTCTCGATCTTTTGAAATTTTTTTGATCCTTTGATAAATGCTCGATTTTTTCAATTCTTTCAAAAATATGTTCGATTCTTTCAAAAATAAGCTCGATTATATTAAAAAAAAACTCGATTTGACTACAAATATGCTCGATTTAACTAAACCTTATTTTTAAAAATAAAATGCTCGATCCTTTGAAAAATAAAATGCTTATATATGTTCATATATGTTCATACAAAGACTGGACAACAAATCATAACGAATGGATACATTGTTAAACCATACAGAAATATATAAAAATATATAAACAAAGATCACAAATATAAGTTATTTTCTTATACAGAATCTGGAGAGAAATAAGTTTTTTGGAGGGAGAGAGAAGTTATCATTTTCAAAGTATCAATGAAAACACAATGAGATTAAAAAATAGATTATTTAAAGGCAATTCGGGTAGTTCGCCATAATATGTGTCTTTTAAATTTAAGTTATTAAAACAGTGACACCACTACAGCATATATAAAAAAAAGGTAACATATCTCACCATTTCCACCGTTACACGGACATATTTATAATGAAATATTGTAAAAATTATAATGAAATATCTTTGGTTTGTTTGATGACGGTTATAATTAATGACGGTGTAAATAATCTTTTTATTATATAATATTATTTAATAAAACTTTTCAGCTGATGTTGATTGTTGATGTAATTCCTAACCTAATCTACAAATTTGAGTTTTTATTTTTACTTTTTTTTTTTTTATCTACAAATTTGAGTTTGAGAAATAAGAAATGTGTCAAAATTTTTATGTATTTTTTAGTATGAAAATACATAAACAGGAGAATTACATGTCAGTTGTTACATGAAAATAATGGTTTTACATTTTTGAGTAAACGGCTAGAGGATTGTATTGGACCAAATGTTCAAAGTATGACGTTGATTTTTTTTTTACTATCACATTAAATATGATATTGATATTTTATGTGTCATGTTATTTTAAAAAATAATCTAAGAAATTTAAAATTTCTTTTATATTAATTCTAAAAAAAAGAGAATACTTGAACTTGTATCATCATAGTATAGATTTAAGTTATACAATTTAACCATTGACTAAATGTGTAATGTGTTGACGGATTTTAAAATATAAATATAAATATTAAGTAAAGGTTTTTATGTAGGTGGGGTGGGGGCACGTTAAGGTGGGGGAGGGTACCAACATCCTTACCATTATATTCTTAAAAAAATATACAATAGATCTTGATAAATTCTTTAAAATGATATCAATATTGATATAAATATTTAATTTAATTAATATATTTATTAATTATATATTTAATCAATTTAAAATTTTATAATAATTTAAAGATTTATCGAAAAAATATTTTTTAAAACAGTTCTTTTGATGAAAAAATTGATGTGATACATTAAAATGAAAAAAAAAGTAATAATAAATTGATATAAAATTTGATATATTGAATTGGAGTTGACGTAAATAAAAGAAAAAGGTTTTGAACAAGTGATGATACAGGCACTCGGCAAACGCATAAAAATGGACCATGGAAAGAGCATTTGATGAAAAAGTGAAGTGGTTGTCTCGTAGTAAATGTGTCGTGAGTTGTGAGTCGTGAGTCAACCAATTTATTAATGCTTGAAAAAAAGGAAAAAAGAAAAAGGTGTTATGTATGCGTAAAAGAAAGACTCTTAAAATTGAAAACGACGTGGAGGCTCTCCGCGTCCACACACTAGTGGATATTCCATTTACTCCATTAAATGAGTAATGCATCTGAGATCACTGCTTGGTTAAAGTTAATGAAGTATTAAAAATAAAATTAAATGGAATATATTTGATTAGTAGGCCTATAGCTAGAGGTGTCTACAGTTCGGTTAAACCGTTCGAAATCAAACTGTAACCAGTCAAATAAAACCAAAACCGAACCATAACCAAAACTGGTTGAAAATCGGTTTCGAACCAATTCGATTACGGTTTAGACTCCCCAAAAACCAACCAAAACCTTCCGTAAAACCAGAGGTGCCGATTTTATATTTAAAAAATGATCAAAATCGATCAAACTGGTGGTTACAAAACCGAAACCAAACCGGATATGACGGTGACGGTTACGGTTACAGCTACGGCTACGGTTTACCGATTCGTTGGAACCGGAACCGAAACCGAACCGTAGACACCTCTACCTACGGCCATCTAAAAAAAACTTGTACGGTATCACTGTCCCATGGTGAGATACTTTTGTGTAAGGTTTTCTTTTGACCACCGCCCGACGGGGTTGATGGGGTTCCTTTTTTAGACACATTATAAGACAAATTCTATTATCAAATCAATTATGATGTTTGAAATTGTAAATTGATGCCAATTTATTTTTGGGGTATTATTGATTTAGTCCCTATATTTTTTTGAATTAATTTTTTTTATTCACTTATCCATTTTTCATTGGATTGGACCTTATATTTTCCAAAACCATTCAATTTTGTCATTCTATTAGTTAAATTAAACGGTTCTAAGGGTATTTTTATCATTTAACGTTAATATGTCACGTGTCAACGTATAAATAAATAGAATATATATTGTTATATGTATATTTTGTCAAATGTACACGTCACTGACAGATAAGACAACCTCCTAGGAAGATTGTTAGATAAGCATCCAAGCTGGGACCTGGATAAACACCATCGGTGGTATCGCCCAATCACGAGACAACATGTGAAACCCGAGTAAATAAGTTGTTAACGCGAGACGAACAAAGTCATAAATTGTCTTGGACACGTAACCACGATTAAAGAGGAAACAAATATATTCCCCTCAAAAGATGCGCGATCCATATAAGAAGATGAGCCCAAGTAGGAAACAAATCCAAATCAAGCAATAACCCTACTCTTCTAGAAGACTACACATTGATCAGGAAATAAGTCCTAAACGGACTATGCAACTAGAATTCTGCGAAGATTCTGATTCAATGTACAAGATCTCCAAAACAGGAAAGAAGACAAAGATGACTTCAACAAGTAACCAGTTCTAATAAAACACTATCACCTTTCCTTATTTGTATAACAAGGATTAGGGTTCTATGCATATATAAATAGAACCATAATCTCATTAGAAGGGATAAAAGAAAAAAGAGCAATAAAACCACTGTAAAAGAGAGGCTAGAGAGATCGAGAGGTGTAATTTGGTATTCAATATTGGATTTGGCTTGGTTGTGCATACAACCCCCTGGACGTTTCTTCAGTCATCAAAGTTTTACCATGTATACTCGTGTCATAATCTTATCACGTTGCATCCTCTTTCTTTTTCTCTTTTGGCATGTCAAAATCGAACTAAACATTATTGACTTTCTTGACCATCAAAAAACAGACGTCAACAATTGGCGCTAGAAGGAGGGGCCTGAAAATCTCATATATTAGAACAATGTTCGGAGATGGAAGTAAAAACGGTTCCAGGGACGTTCGAAAGTCCCCAGATAATATTCACAAAGGGGGAATCAATCAAGATCCCACAACAACCACCGGGAACCAGTTGGCACCCCTGGTTTGTATCCAGCGAATCCCCCCTACCAGTGAGAATGTAGCTCATCATTTTAGGGAAACATTACAACATCTATTGGCAGATGCGGCGAAGGAAGGAATAAATCTATTGGTCGTGGGAGAGACAAATCCTCCAAACCTACCATCACCCCCTAGGCTCCGATCGGTTTTTTGGCGATGTCGTTCATCTATCAGGAGCTCAGATCCTATCAATCAGACTAGGGGTACATCATATAACTAGGACAAGGATTTTGAGATCCCCACAGATGAACGACATTGCCAAAAAAGAAGCCTCGGTCAAACGGGGCATGACAGGCACTGCAAATACGACCGATAGAGGGATCAGTCATCCTCATTAGAAGATAGTGACCGTCATCATCGTAAACACCACTGTGGAACCATACGTTTACAGGGATTAGCCCGTGAAACTCCGAGGTAGCATGAAGAGGAACCGGATATAGGTTTGTCGGTCACTCGAGAGTTCAACTGTCAGGGAGAGCCAGTGGGCGATAGAGATATCATGATTCAGAGCCTGGCCCGAGAAGTAGAGAATAATAAGCGTTAAATGGATGTGTTGATCAGGCGTTATGAACACAATGAGTTGTCTGATGATGACTCTGACAGCCCTTTCACCAGAGATATTCTGCGAACACTATTCCTAGAGAGATTCAAAATGCCGCATGTTGAACAGTTCAAAAAGGATACAGATCCAAAGGAGCATGTCAGACGATACAAGAGCGCTATGGCCCAATATTCCCACAATGACCCTTTGTTGTGCCTTAACGTTCCACAGACCCTAGAGGATTTAGGGTCAATATGGTCTGGGAGATTACCCCCAGCAAGTATTGAGAGTTTCAGGGAATTAAGCAGAAGCTTCTCAAGATAATTTCTTGGGAATGTACACATGAACAAATCGGTGGCATATCTCTCCCAAGTAAAACAAGGAAAAGATGAGCCGTTAAGAAAGTATCTAGGAAGATTCGGCCAGGCGGTCTCAGCAATCGGTAGTGCAAATGATGAAGCAATAATCGGTGCAGGTGCATTCATAAATAACCTGCAGAATGGGTGGTTGTCTTTTGGTTTAAGAAGAGCTCGTCTAACTAGATATATGGACATGAAGGACATGGCAGGTGGATACGCATTGGCTGAAGAAAAAGAGTTGGTGAAAGAAGGTTGTTATATGCATGGGGGGAGACCCGAACAAAAAGATGTTAGGTCAAAGCCATGGAACCATAAAAGGAAACAAAAGGGAAATAACAAAGAAGAAAGAAACAAAGATAGGGGAAGCGGACGTAGTACTGACCGAACCAGGGAAAAGTTCCAAGGAAAGTATACGAACTACACCCCGCTTCGGAAGAGACAGGAAGAGATCCTGGCGATATTAGAAGAAAAGAATCTGGTTACGGATCCACACCGACAGTCATAATTTGCCCGACGAGACATGACAAAGTATTACAGATTTCACAAAGAAAGTGGGCATGAAACCTCAAAATGTTACCAGCTCAGAGATCTCATAGAAACCCTTATCCGAGAAGGGCATCTACAAGATATTATCTTGAAGAAAGATGAGAAGACAGAACCTCAGAAAGAAGCCAAGTCTAGAGATCACAGTTCAGATTGGAATAAAAAGGCCAGTCCCGAGGCAAGCGGAGCAATAAAAGCAATCTTCAGAGGACCGTCGACTGGTAAAAGTAACCAAGAACGGACTCAGGAAATCTGAGAAGCGGTTGAAGCAAGGCAAAATTTTGACATTAATTCCATCGAGCCTGATCCAAAGAGAATAAATGAAGGATGAGACCCAATAGTGTTTATTGAAGCTGATTCGTATGGGATCGACGTTCGACCAAATGATGCTCTTGTCATAAGTGCCAAGATCGGCCATAGGGAAGTTCGAAGGATACTAGTGGATAATGGTAGCTCAGCAGATATCCTCAGCCTAACTGATTATGATCAGCTTAGATTGGATCGGAAGGACCTGTAACCTTTTCATACCCCACTCAGAGGATTTGGAGGAATCAAGTTCAGGTCACTGGGAACGACAAAGTTACCTGTGTAAATCAGAGTAGCACCCTATCAAAAAACAGTGCTACTCGACTTTGTAGTGGTAAACATGGATAACTAGCCTTACAATGCTCTATTGGGTCGACCTTTCCTAAACAAGACAAAGGCAGTAACAAAAACCTATGCCTTGATGATCAAATTCTCTACCAAATGGGGGGTAGGGACGATCAAGTGTTCACAAGAAATGGCTAGAAGAGCCAATCTCTCTATCTACAATGACAAGGATAACAACGAGCATCAAGTGTGTACTTTGACTCAACCGGATCAGATTAAATAAGGAGAATCATTAACATTTGAACTCAACCCAAGGGAAGAACCTGAGGCATCAAAGGATGAGCCGATAGAGGAAGTGATCTTAAAGGAAGGCGAACCAGTAAGAAAGGTCAAAATCGGAGCTAATCTAGAAGAAAAGGTCAAAACATATCTTATCAACTTACTCAGAGTACAAATATGTATTTTCATGGAGTCATGAAGACAAGGTGGGGATAGACACGTGAGTGATATCACACCACTTGGCCATAGATCCGAGCGCTAAGCCCGTAATTCAAAAAATGAAGTCTTTCAACCTCGAGAGGAGTCGGGCTATCAAACAAGAAGTGGAGAAGTTACTCGCTATAGGGTCTATCAGAGAAATCGATTATCCTCAATGGGTGGCGAATGTGATGCTAGTTCAGAAGAAAAATGGACAATGGAAAATGTGTGTAGATTTTACATATTTGAACAAAGCTTGCCCAAATGAAAGTTTTCCACTTCCAAGGATAGATCAGTTGGTCGATGCTACATCAGAGCATGAGCTGCTCAGTTTTATAGACGCCTATTCCAGATACAACTAGATCCGGATGAATAAAGCGGATGAGGATAAGACGGCGTTCATAACCGACCAAGGTATATATTGCTATACAGTGATGCCTTTTAGGCTGAAAAATACTAGGGACACATATCAGAGACTGGACAACAAAATTTTTTCTAGCCAAATATAAAGAAACAAGGAAGTCTACATAGACGACATGTTAACCAAAAGTATCACGGTGGCTGAGCACCCTGCAGATTTACGAGAAACATTTGATATCCTAAGTACATACCAGATGAGATTAAATCCGACCAAGTGCATGTTCGGAGTTCCTTCGGGAAGATTCCGCGGTGTCCAAGTTCACCAGAGGGGGATCGAAGTGAATCCCGAGAAGATTAAAGCCCTCCAAAAAATGACTTCTCCAAGAACCCTAAATGAGGTACAACGTTTGACAGGTTGTTTAGCCTCGCTCGACAGATTCATTTCAATAGCCACACATAGGTGCGTACCATTTTTTAAAAAGTAATAAAAAAAGGGAAGGGGCTCGAATAGAATGCAAAATGTGAACAGACACTTCAAAAAATAAAAGAATACTTGGGTTAGGCACCCATCCTCTTAAAACCCAAGGTAGGAGAAATACTTTACCTATACTTGTCCCAGACAGAGGATGAGATACAAAAGCCAGTATTCTACACCAGCAAGGCTCTACTCTGGTTGAAACCAGATACTCTCAGGCAGAAAAGATGTCCTCGGCATTAGTTTCGACGGTAAGAAAGTTAAGGTCGTTTTTCCAGGCACACGCCATCAGGGTTTTCACTGACTGCCCACTTAAGCAAATTCTGTAGAAACCTGAAATCTCAGGCTGACTGACCAAATGGGCAATCGAGTTGAGCGAATTCGATATTAAATATGTGTCCAGGACATCGCTCAAGGGTCAAGTTGTTGCAGATTTTGTAGCAGAATTCAAAGAGCCTGATATGGAGGCAAAGAAAATGTTGGGTAGAAGTCTCTCTTGGAAATTACATGTTGACGGCTCCTCGAACACTTATGGCAGCGGGGCAGGGATCATAGTATGCACCCCAGAAGAAGACAACGTTAAATGTACCATGTGATTCGACTTCAAAGCAACAAACAACCAAGCAGAGTATGAGGCATTGCTGGTAGGACTTAAAGTTTGCATCGCACTTGGAGCAGATGAGGTTGAAAATTAAGTGATTCTCAGGTAGTCGTCAACCAAATCCTAGATGAATATCATGCAGGGATGAAAGTATGATAGCTTACTTAGTCATAGTAAAACAACTCCTCCAACGGTTCAAAGAATATAGGATTGTCCAGGTCTCACTTGAAGAAAATGAAAAAGCAGATGCTTTGTCCAAGCTAGCATCAGCAACAACCACAATCAGACCAAAGAATATCCCTGTCGCACATCTTCTCAGGCCAAGTATAGCAGAACCGAAAGAATTTGAAGTTTTAGAAATCTGAACACCGCCAAACGATTAGATGACCAAACTTAAAAGATATTTGGAAGAGGATATACTCCCAGAAGACCCTTTGGAGGTAAAACGCATAAGGTACAAGTCAACTAGATATACTATGATTGGAGGAGATCTATACATAAGAGGATTCTCTCTAACACTCCAAAGTTGTGTATAAAAAGAGGATGCACACCGGATACTAAAGGAAATCCATAGTGGTGCATGTGGAAATCATATAATAGGCAAAAGCCTGGCACACAAGGTAATCAAACAAGGTTTTTATTGGCCTTCTTTGTTCTCTGACGCCCATCGATGTTCGAAAAGTTACAACTCTTACCAAAGGATCTCTAATGACATTCGACAACCCCCTAAGCACCTCAAAAGTCTTACTTACTCATGGTTATTCACCGTGTAGGGTTTGTACTTAATTGATTCAATGCCGGCAGGAACTAGGGGCGGAGCAAAACATGGAATTGTGGCTGTTGATTATTTCACTAAGTGGGTGGAAGCTGTAGCGTTGGTGCACATAACAGAAGAAAATACTTCAAACTTTGTAAAAAAATACATACTCTACAGATTTGAAGTTCCGAATACAATTATCACTGACAACGGTACCTAGTTTGACAACCAAAAATTCAGGCAACTGTGCAAATAATACTAGATTTCTAATTATTATGCCACTCCTGCCCATCCTCAAACGAATGGACAAGCTGAAGCAGTGAACAAAGTCATCAAGCACAGGCTTAAAGCGAAGCTGGATGTAAAAAAGGGTAGCTGGGCAGAAAAACTTCTTAAAGTATTATATGCTTACCGAACAATGGCAAGGACCCCAATAGAAGAAACACCGTTTTCAATGGCATTCAGAACAGAGGCCGTCATCCTAGCAGAAACATCATATATGTCACCTAGAGTCAGGTTATATGATGAAGATCATAATGTTGATATGTTGTTACAAGGCTTGGACGAGTTAGAAGAAAAAATGGGAGAAATCCCAAGTGTGAAATGCGGCATATCATGAAAGAGTTGCTAGGCATTACAATTCGCATGTCTGGGTTAGGAAGTTCTGAATGGGAGACCTGGTGCTCAGAAGAGTATCGCAAAACACAAAAGATAAAGTCACGGGCTCGTTGACTAACAAATGGGAAGGCCCATACAAAATCGAAGGAATGGCCGGGCATTGAGCGTATTGGCTCTCCAGATGGGAAAGAGGAGTCTTACCCCGACCGTGCAACACCTAATACCTGAAGATCTTTTATCTCTGAAATCCCTTAGTTTTAGGCTTTATTCCTTTTTAGCTAGGATATTTTTATTAGTAATTTACTTTTTCTTTGAAATCCCTTTGAGATTTTTCCATATTGTTAGTTTTGTAGAATAATGAATAAAACCCTGACGCGGGATTCCCATAAATGTGGGCATATGATAATAAGAATATATGAAAAGACTTGAGAAAAAGAATTGACACTCACATGCAATAAAATGCACAGGACCATTAATTTGGTAAAACACCCGAATGGGCGGAGAAGCTCAAAGAGCATGCCAGTCGAACAAGGTCAACTTAGACCTTAGCCAAAAGGCAAACTCGATGCACCATATTCTGAAAAATAGCTCGAGGCACCGCCAGGTATATCCTGGTGAGTTGTACAGCTGTGTTAAGCAACTCAGAGCTTAACGATTTGACAAACTCTTGCATAGACAAAACTAGGAGACGTCCTCAGTGACATGCATAAGGACCCAAACGTATGATCGTGGTGAGCCTCGATGCAACAATTGGGTAGTAATCGAGTATGAAATGCAAGTACAAATATACTTGGCTTGGTTTCAAAATTACTCGTTTAATAATATTAGCCAGTTAATAACATACTTGGCATTTAAAATTGTAATGGAATTGAAGTTACACGGACAACGATATTAGCCAGTTAATAAGATACTTGTCATTTAAAATTGTAATAGAATTGAAGTTACTCGGATAACGACATTAGCCAGTTAATAAGATACTTGTCATTTAAAATTGTAATGGAGTTGAAGTTACTCGGATTACGACATTAGCCAGTTAATAAGATACTTGGCGTTTCGAGTTACGGTGGGTTTACATTACCTAGATTAGAATATTCATATAAAAACAAATTCACTCGGCTAAAAGCAACCACGCAAATATGGAATTTCATAAATAAACTATCATGAATTTTTACAAAGTTTATTTAAGGCGTAGCCAAGGACTTCGAGTTATTGCCGATGCTCGGATCAGGCACCATTTCGTATTCATAAAAAAGGCTTTCATTTGAATGCCAAATGATTATGTCAACCAGATCATCCAACCAAGCACTATAGTCCATTTTGGTGACTGGTCCAACATCAAGCTCTAACAAGTCCACCCCAGTTTCCTGGCTGGCATAGTAAGTTAAAAAAGAATGCTCGGTTAGGACTTCCAGGTGCATAGGATGAGGTTCTTTAGCTCGGCTACAACAATAAGCTTTTCACTCCCTCATCTGAGTCTGAAGAGCCTCCAAGGACCGGTCCATATGATTTTTGATTGACAATTCCCAATTAGCTCGGGCCCTCTCAGTCGCTCAGTTCTTTACTTTATAAAACTCCTCAGCTGAAACCAACCCTTACTGAAATTCTCTAAGGAGTAAAATGTCATAAGCCATGGACCTTTTAAAGCGATCAACCCCTTGAATTTCAAGTTCCAGTCTGGTTTCCTTAGAGAGGGATTCAATCTTCAGAGCCTGAAGCTTAAGGTCTTCGATTTTACACTCACGGGATGACTTCGCTTCTTCGACCTCCTGTTCAGCCCGAAGCATCGACTCCTGGGTGGCGGAGAGCAAGTCCTGTAAAGATTTAGCATTCTCCTCGGCAGCAGAGGTCCTCTCCCCAGCCTCTATCTAATTCGCCAAGCAGCGATCAACGAACTCCTGGGCAGAACTCGCTTCTCTTTGAAAAGCCTCCTTAATCCAAGCACGATTATCCTCACTCGCCTTTAATTGAGCTTCCAGATGTCTTATCCGATCAGCTTCGTGTTGTTGCGTCTGGACAACCTCTACAAACTCAACAACCACCTGAAGGAAAGTAGGTTAGAATTGTCCAAACTACTAATGCAAAATACAAAGTAGGGAGACTCACGTTGAAAATATTATGAAGGCGCTCTGTCGAGGAACCATTCCTGAAGTAGCTCCAATGATCATCGCTAATAAAATCTCGGCCAGAAGATATGGTTTTCAGTATATCTTTGGGGAAAGGGCCCACAGGCTGTTTTGAGGATCCCGCTTCTATAGCTTCAACCTAAGGGAGCAGGGAATTCTCTCTGTTCAAACTTTCCTAAAGGTTCTCTCCTCCCAAAGACTTCTCCATTTGAGCACTCGGGGAGTCTCTAGTGTCAGCATCCTCATCGCTCGACTCAATGAACGATACCACTCTCGGAACTTTTGGAGGAGGCCGAGCAGGGGAGTGAGTTGCCTTTCTTTTTTCGGCCCATGTACGATGGAAGTCAAGATCAGCTGTAGGATCTTCCTGATCCTCCATATCTTGAAAAGGTTCGAATAAACTGGGATGAGAAGAATCAACCTGTTCAGCAGAAGATTCCTTAATTCTTTCCACGACCCTGTCAACGAACCGTTCAGCTGATACCCCATCAATTGGGGAATTAGACTCCCTAGAAACTACACCAGTAGAATGCCAGACTTGCATGCCCTCATCCTCAGATGGTCTTTGGTAGTTATCAGGTCCAATGGGACCACTCAGACCGTTTGATTCCCCCACAGTTGGCTAGGCGACCTCTTTTAGAATATATTCAGGAACTTGTTCGTTGGCCTCCTCGGAATTCTCATCTGATCCATAATCGGGCGGATCAATCCCTTATTTCCTTTTATGAGCAGCTTCATTACGGCTCACTTGAATAATTACTTTTACCTAGTGATCCTGGGCGTCACAGACGATGTCCATATCATATACTAAAAATTCAAAAGGGGCAAGGGATTAAGGCAGAAATTCAGTAAGAGCAAATTTAATGAGGAACCTTCAGTACTTCCCAAGCTTTACCTACCGAACGCTCAACTTGGCCTCCCCAATTCCCTCTTATGAAAAACCCATTGTTTTTCCAGTATTTGTTTGAAGTGGGAAAACCCTAGATAAAACCTTTTTTTTTTGACATCTACGGAAGTTTTGATGCCCCGATTCACCTTCACTCCCTCAGGAATCCAGCTATCCAGTTGGTTGGACAAAAGAAAATAAGTCTCAGTCTGACCAGACTGTCTAAGAGTGTAAAATTGCCTTATTTCATGAGGAGAAGACGACAATAACTTCATCCAGCTCCACATGTGCCACATGCACATCAAAATCATATAGCTATTCGGGGCAAGCTAGGCCTGGGACGGAGCAACCCCTGCTTCGGCTAGGAACTAGGCAATAAAGGGTTGTAGGGGAATTGTCACCTCGCAGCTAAGCATAGATCCGTAAATTGCCACCATACCTGAAGGAGGGTTCCACGCGGCCTTATTACCAACAGGTATCATCAAAATAGAATCATCTAGGTCAAACCGAGCATGATATTTCTAGATTTCCGTATCCCCAATCATGTCTGGTTTAGTATCGTTAGCACTCGGGCGATCAAGAGAAATTAGAAGCCGAGAGGCATGGTTTTCTTCTTCAACATCACTCTCGTTAACCACCTACCTCCAAATTTGAATGTCGCTTGAAATATGTCTGCGAATTGTGCGACCGCTTTAATGCTTTCCCATCCTTGATCGTAAAGGAACCCTGTGACGATAAGAAATGGAAAACTCAGAACTGGATGAAGCCTTAGAGCTAGGGCTAGAAGGAACACCAGGATAATGCATAGAAACGTCAACATTCAAAAAATAAGGCTAGTTAAGGGTGATTACCCCAACAATTTGTAAACACAAGAGGCTAAATAACTATCATCATGCTCAAGAGCATCAAAAGCTATAACGAAAAGACGATGTCGTGTAGCAGGATCCATGGAAACTGATCTTCAAAGCAGACACAGAGAACTGGAAAAGAGCTTCAACAAAGAGCGAAGATGGATCTATACGCAAATTAGTAGGAAGATAAAAAACAGGCTGGAATTTCTTATTTTTGCAAAGATATTGATAAAATAGCCCCCGTTAATTTAAATAAGCCGCTTAATAATTAAAAGCTCGAAACCCTATGGTTTCGGAATGCTGGAAGATAAAAAAAGAAAAGAGTGACGTATCAGATAATCAGGAGATCGTATCCCATAAATGCCAATAGAGATACTAAATGATAAAAGGACACGTATCAGGCCGTCAGAATCTCAAAATGTCACAATCATAGGGATTTCGCATAAAGAGACAAATTGTACATACATGGTTGCCATTAAGACACGTCATTAATGCTTCGAATTGATTAGGAATTATTATTCCAACAATAATGGGGTGTTAATGAAGAAAATGACAAAAAACTAGTTGGGGTACGACCATTAAAATACTTTCGCCAAAGATGAATTCTACTCGACAAAAGCATTTTAAGGGGGTATTGTTATATGTATATTTTGTCAAATGTACATGTCACTGACATATAAGACAACCTCCCAGGAATATTGCCAAATAAGCATCCAGGCTAGCACTTGGATAAACACCATCGGTGGTATCATCCAGTCACGAGAACCCGAGCAAGGCCAGATATTAATATTCGACACATTTATCTTTCCTCGGGACAACATGTGAAACCTGAATAAATAAGTTGTTAACGCGAGATGAACAGAATCACAAATTGTCTTGGACATGCAACCACGAGTAAAGAGGAAACAAATATATTCCCCTCGAAAGATGCGCGATCCATATAAAAAGGTGAGCCCAAGTAGAAAACATATCCAAATCAAGCAATAACCCTACTCTTCTAGAAGACTACACATTGATTAGGAAATAAGTCCTAAACGGACTATGCAACTAGAATCCTGCGATGATTCTGATTCAATGCATAAGATCTCCGAAACGGGAAAGAAGATAAATACGACTTCAACAAGTAACTAGTTCTATTAAAACACTATCACCTTTCCTTATTTGTATAATAAGTATTAGGGTTCTATACACATATAAATAGACCCATAATCTCATTAGAGGGGATAAAAGAAAAAAAATCAATAGAACCACTGTAAAAGAGAGGCTAGAGAGATCGAGAGGTGTAATTTGGTATTCAATATTGGATTTGTCTTGGTTGTGCATAAAACCACCCGTGGACATTTCTCTGGTCATCCGAGTTTTACCACATGTACTCGTGTCATAATCTTATCACGTTGCATCTCCTTCTTTTTCTATTTTGGCAGGTCAAAATCGAAATAAACGTTGTTGACTTTATTGACCATCAAGAAACAGGCGTTAACATATATAGTATTCTAATATATAAATACAAATATAAAAATTATAAACAAATTATAAAATTTAAAATTTAAAATTAAAAAAAAAACCAGTTAACCCAGAAACCTGGCATTTTTCTCTTATTCGTTTTCTCTATAAGCACAAAATCTTATCAATTCATTTCTTCAATTCAAGAGTCCGAAATCAAGGAACAATTCCCCCTCTCGTAATCTCAATCCCGATGACTAGGTTCGTGTATCGATCACATTTCTCTCTCTCTCTCCCTCCCTCTCTCTCTCTCGATCACTCGATGGTTGATTCGTGGGTTTGAGAGGTTGGATTCGTGGGGTTGGGTTACTGGTGTTGGTTCTGGGTTTGGTCGCCAGTGGGTTTATTTTTAGATTTGGTGGCTATATGGATTTCAGGTGGTTCTAGGTTCGATTTGGTGGTGAACCAATTCATTTTTCGGTGGCGGTTCTGGGTTCGATTTGGTGGTGGAGGTATGATTCGGTTTTGGGTTTTTTGATGATTGCGGTCCGATTCGGTTTCAGGTATTGTGGTGGTGGTGGTCAGAATCTGGGTTTGGTTGTGTGGATGATGTTAGAGTGGTGGTGGCTGAAAATCAGTTCTTCATTGATGAATAGATGATGGTGTTGATGACGATTTTAGATGGTTTTTGTATTGATAATGATTTGATGGTGGTTTGATGGTTTTGTTGATGGTTTGGGTGGATGGTTTTGTTGGTGTTGTTGATGACGATTATAGATGGTTTTGTTGATTGTTTGGGTAGATGGTTTTGTTGATGGTGGTGGTTTTTTTTTCTTTTTTTTTCTATAAGTTTTATTTTATTATATTTTTAAAATAAAATAAATATCTATCGGTAAAATAGTTATTTAATATTTTTTATGACCGTTGACCATTAAAAATATAGTCATAGGGACTGAAATGAGTGTTTTTGAAAAAAGATAGGCTCAATCCAGTGAAAATTGGATAAGAGAGTAAAAAAAAAAAACATAAGGACTAAATCAATAATACCCCATTTATTTTTAGATTTATTAATTTTACAATTAAATTATGAGTGGTGTTGTTGGTAACCACTCTACTAACCTAATAATGTCTTACTTTTAAAATTATTTAGTATTTTCTTTTTTATATATACCAAAATTATTAAAAAAGGCATATATTTTTTTAGAAAACATTATCCATAAAGTAAATTTAATAAAATCCTACATTCCTTTTCAAAAATGTTAATAATAAACCCATGTTCAGGTAATTAATTTGTATGTTTGATTTTTTTTTTACACTTAACCCTAAAATTTACTTTTTACGCAAATACAAAATATTATGGAAGAGTCCGATAATGATATCAATTATAATGCTTCTAGAAGCAATTTCTTATCTAGAAGTAAGTTTGAAGTACTCTATAATTTTTTTTTTCCTATTTTGTTTTGTTTCACATAAAACATAAAAATTTAAGGGTTAATAGCACCAGTGCCCCCTGAATTATACGCGAAATCGTATGTTGCCCTCTGATTTTTTTTTTCAGGGCCTTAAACCCTATGAACTTTCATTTATTGGTAAAAGTTGACAGAAGTGAAACAGACGTCAAGGAAAAATTACATTTACACACCCTGATTATATGAATAATTGTTTTGAAACTAAAAATATAATAATATCACACAAACACCCTTTGACCTGTTTGACTAATGTCCAAAAAATAAAAAATAAAAAATAAAAAATAATAATATTAATTTTTTTTTATTTTGTTTGATTTGAGGAGATCCAGTCCACAAAAAAATTGAACTTTGGATTTTGAACCCATAACCCAGATTTGATCATCAGATTCAACAACACCCTCTACCGGATTCAACATCACCTCCAACGAACCACAAATCCATCCATCACTAACCCCAAATCCAGACCCAGATTCGATCACTTGATTCAACAACACCTCCACCGGATTTAACATCACCTCCAACAAACTACAAATCCACCCATCATCATCCCCAAAATCCAGCTACCACACAACAACTCACTCCAAACTCAAACCTAAATTGAAATCAACCGTGGCCACCACCTCCAGTATCATCTGTAAACGAATTTTCATCAAACATATGTCTATCTTCTACCATTTTAAACTCAAAAAACTTCCACCTGCTTCAATTTTTTTAATTAAATGCAGAAAAAAAAATGAAACACCTTTTCTTCACGAATCTTAATCAGATTCCCACACAAAAAAAATAGATTTTTTTTATTGAATAGCAAATCTATACACAAAAAATCAGGAAAAGGATTGATGAAGATCATGGTTTCTTAAAAAGTCGATGGCGAAGATTTGTGGGTTGGTCGGCGATCGATGGCAGTGGTTATGAGACGATCGTGATGCGGTGGTGGTGGGGGAGAAAGACAAATCGGGTTTGGGAAAAAGGTTGGGAATGGAGGCAACATCGATCAGTGGTGGTGGTGATGAGGCGGTCGTGATGCGGTGACAGTAGGGGAGAAAGAAAAATCGGGTTTGGGGAAAATGGTGGGATTGGAGGCAACCTCAATCTATGGTGGTTAGGGGGGGTAAAATTCCCCGACCCACCCTATACCTGCGGGCCTCCATTTCGTTTGGAGTAGAAAATTGGGTAACGGGGCGGGTTTGTGGCAAATTTCTTGACCCGGTCAGGTATGGGGCGGTCCCTTTTGCACCGCCCCTCCCCGATTGACCCGTAATATATATATATATGTATATATATATATATGTTGTGTGTATTTTATATTTTTGTTCAAATCATTTTGGGAATTTAATGTTTATTAAACATAATTATTGTGTTATATTAAATTCAAATTTACATAAGTAAAACGGGTTAAACAGGGCTTGTTTGGGGCAACTTTACCCCATTCGGATAGGGATTGAGGCAGACTTTTTTGACCTGACCGGGTTACGGGTTGGTTTGGGGTGAACATTGAAAACAGGGTTTCAGGTCAGGGGGGAAGACAAATCGGGTTGGGGAAAAGGGTGGGATTGAAGGCAGTCTCAATCAGTGGTGGTGGTGATGAGACGGTCGTGATGCAATGGCGGTAGGGGAGAAAGACGAATCGGGTTTGAGGAAAAGAGTGAGAATGGAGGCAGCGTGTTTGAGAAGAAAAGATTGGGGATAGAGAAGAGTTGAGATTAGGTTGATTAGACGATTAGGGTTGCGAAAAGAGAAACGAGATTATTATTATTATTATTATATTAAAGTTTATTATAAATATTATTATTATTATTATTTTAATTTTTTTATTATTATTTCTTTTTTAAAAAATAATTAATATTAATATTTTTTATTTTTTAGACAATAGTCAAACATGTCAAAGGGTGTATGTGTGATATTATTATATTTTTTTCAGTTTTAATGTAATAATTCATATATCAGGGTGTGTAATTGTAATTTTTCCTTAACGTTCGCTTCACTTCTGTTAGCTTTTACCAATAAATGAAAGCCCAGAGGGTTTAATGCCAAGAAAAAAAAAATTCATGAGGTAGCAAGCGATTTTCCACTGGTTTATTAACCCGAAATTTTATTCATTATCTTTTTTCTTGCAATGCTTTTCGGTCACTTTGGCCCAGTTTGACATTGTTGTGTTGTAGAGAGAAGTGCTTTTGAAATGCTATGGGGGGAATTGCCTTTGGAATTTCTTTGGGAATAATCAGCTGAGTGTTTAATAAACTGATTTTCAAAAGTGTTTTGAGGGCTAAAAATAATTTCAATGTGTTTGGTAAACTGAAGTAAAAAGTATTGTGAGTGTATAAAATTACTAAAATGACATAGACATCTAAATGGTGTCATACTTTGCATTTTTCTTGTTTATTTGTATTTAATGTTAAGTTTTATATAATTATGGTACTTTATTGAATTAATTAGTCTCATTTCTTTATTCTACTTATTCAATTAATTAGCCTCATTTCTTTATTTCTTTATTTATTTTATTCTATTTTAATGAATTAATTAGCTCCATTTTTTATACAGTTATGGCAACAATTTTGTAAAGCAATGTAAACCCAAACAATTTTGTATAGTTACGGTATAATTATAGTACAATTGTTGTATAATTTTGTACAGTTATGGTATAATTATAGTACAATTGTGGTATAATTTTGTACAATATACCAAACAAATATCATTAAAAAATTTATATAAATTATGCAAACCTAAAAAAATATATTATATAAACGAAAACTATCAAACATAACGTTATGCAACACATTACATGAGTTTTTTCGTACGAATAATTACAAATAATAGTTAAGTAGACACTCATTAAACTCTGTGCAATTACATTTCTTAACATTTCCATTTCTTGTCTTCCCGGACCATCTTCTTCATTTGTATTGACCTCCATTTCTCTATTTTATGTTCTGCCTTGACGGCATGAATTAAATTCTTTTATTCTCTTCACCGAAAACAACGTTACATCTTAATGTTTACATCTCATAAATATTACAAAATAGAAAATAGAAAATAGATTAGAATGATAAAGAGGCAACATTTTCACCTGGATTCTCCAATGAATAGTAGTGGCAGCTCAATGAAGGATAATAAATCCAAGAAACCTGAAAATTGAATAGAACACGAAATGTTTACTATTCTAATCCAATTGTCAAAAGAGTAAGAAATCAAATAGCCAGAAACAAAAACAATAATAAAAAAATGAAAACCAAAAGTTATAATACAACAACACACGTCTCTCAATGGCAATGAAGTACAAAAGAAACCCCATCAAAATTTAAAATCTGAACCAACCCATTGATATTTGATAACAATACTAATAAGAAACCTGTCAGATTCATAAATACCAACTTAAAGCTACTTAATAATCTAATGAAAGAAGTTACCCAAAACCCCAATCATTAAAGTTTTCACTTTTTGAATATTTTTATTGTATATACACTCTCAATACTCTCAATACGATCATAAAAAATAGAACATTTATCAACTCCAACAAGAAACCATTCAAATCTAAAAGGCAGTAATTGGTGACCAAATGAATGGATTTAGACCATTTAAAACTTACAAATGCACCGAAACAACTCTAACTCATTCAGAAATACAACATCAAACTAGAACACATTGAAATCTTAACTCAGTCACATGAATTCTCAAAAATATCACAAAAATATAGAAGACACATTTGCACCTGGATACTCCAATGAATAACAGTGGCAACACAAAACTTTGGAAACATAAAACTTTACTGTAAAAAGTTGATTCAAGTTAAAAATGGCATAGGGAAGAGTGTGATGCCACTCACTTTTGAAAACATTCTTTTTATTTAATTATTAAATAAAATCTAATAAGATCTGATCAGAATATCATACCATACTTGAAAGAAAACCAGGGGGATTCATAACCACCCAAACAACTAGAAAATAAAAACCAAAATTAACATACAACCTATAAAAACACCTCCTCAAACCAAAACAATCATAAAACCATACATAAACATAAAACCCAAAAAGAAACAAAGGTTGTAGATGGAGACAATAGAGAAAACAAGAAGCAAAAAAGAATACGAAGCGAGAACTAACTGAGATGGAGGGACGGAGGGATTCTCAACCTGCAATAAACGAAATCACAACCTTATAATTAGATAAAAATCCCCAAAACTCCAATTCAAAATCAAACCCTAAAATATGAACACATTACACATTACTTGCAATAACGAAATTAGAACCTATAAGCAAGAGGAATTTCAGAAGAGAAATCGTGGTTGCTTTGATTTGTAAGAGAGGAAAGAAATCGAAGCTTTCAGATGAGAATGGTGATGCTTGAACGAATGAGATGCTTGAACGAAGTAGAGCTCTGATGAGCCTGTTTTTTGATTTGTTAAAGGAAATGACAAAGTTGGAAAATTGAAAAAAAATTCATTTAATACACTATAGCACGTATTAGTAAAAGCATAAGCCAAAATCTAAAAGTATGTATTTGTAACTTCTCAAAAACTCAGTTGGGAGAAGCTAAAAGTGATCAAAAACACTTCCCCATGATTTTAACAAACACACTGTTTTTTGTCCGGAATCACTTTTGGTCCCAAAAGCAGCTGGGAAAGCAATGCCAAACTGGGACTCTATATTGCACACACATATTTACTCGTCTCACACACATGCACAACAGATTTGATATTCAAACAACCACAATCCCATCTTTGGCACACGACACACTTGCTAACATTATTTATTTTCCTATTAATTATTATCAATTTTTTTATTTAATGTATTGAATAAGATCAAATATTATTATTTTTATTTGATAAAACTAAATCACTCTCCTTTTAAATGTTTTATTTTCTTATATTTGTTTGAGATTGAGTAGTAATCTTATAATTGAGGAAGATTTTGTTTATTTTCTTTTTTTCTTTTGCATAAAGAAAAAACAAGTATCGTAATGGAGGTGAGAATTGAGAAATTACATAGGGATGAGAGATGATTTGTATTAAGTTTGAAAAATAAGTAAAAATTGTAGTTTTGGATTTTTTTTTTAATTTTTTTTTAATTTGTGGGCTACAAAAACTATTTTTTTCTCAATTTTTTTATGATTAAATATTTAAAAATAGTAAACTATTGGGAAAAATAGATCTTGAATACGAAAAATTCTCAAATTTTTATTAAATGTATATTTTAATTTGTGTATGAAGTATACAAAAAAATATCATCAAAATATATTAAATTTTAAAATTTTTTATCAAATGTGCTTTAAACGAATAATACTTTAAACATTTTTGGTGAAATTTAATGGAATGTATTAAATTTTGAAGTGATTTTTTTTATATATGGATGAAAAAAGAATGCAATACACCTACGAAAAATAATTGATTTTTTTTATACAAAAATACTTTTTATGAAATTTTTTAAAGATTTTTTTTTGTTGAAATATTACAAGAACTATTACAATAGGATTACCGGGACCTGTTGAGATCAAACAATACATGTGCAGCCCGAATATCTACTCCTATAACGGGAGACAAATACTTTCCACAACCCGGAAAGAAAACTACCCACACATGATTGTAAAATATGCATGATGGGATTTGAACCCCTCACCACAAATGTGGAAGGGATGTGTACTACCAGTTATACTAAGAGATGATGAGCATGATTTTTTTTAAAGATTAAACATTAAAAAAAATAAAGCAAATTTCAACATTTTTTATCATAAACAATAACACCCCTATAAAATAATATTATTGGGACCGGGAAAAACTATTATTTTAGAGGGATTATTTATTTATCCATGAATGAATCATTTATTAATTTAAAAAGGAGTTTTACGTTTTTACTATATTTTTTAAAAGTTTTATATTTTTACTTATACATGTACATAAGTACATATAAGTTAATAAGCACTTACATATTAAAGGTTATCTGAGGTTTGATAAATGTTGAACTATTTTTCTTTCCTCTTAATACAACATCAAAGATTCAATCATGTGATTCCGGGATTATTCGAGCTCTAAAAATTCATTATCAACGTCGTTTCTACTCTAACATCTTGGAAGGCTACGAGGTAGGAGCAACAAATCCTAAAAAATATAACATATTGAATGTTATGAAATTTATTAATGCAACTTCGAATATTGATATGAAGAAAACAACTATAGCAAATTGTTTTCGACATTTCAAAATCCGTTTAGATGAAGATATGTCACTGATATAGCTTCTGAACCACAAATGAATGAAAATGAAGACATCGATGGATTATGTGAAGCCATTTACGGTCTACACTATAGAAATGTGATGGATGTTGATCACGTTTTGAATTATCCTAGCGAAAATGATATCGAGATGGAATCGTCTGCTGATGAAAAAATTATTCAAAAGGTAATGAATACACCTACTGATATCATGATCCAGATGACATCAGTGTTTTTACCGAGCGTTTCAAAAGAGGCCTTTCAAGCAATAGTAACATTAAATTACTTCTTATTACAAAATGAAACTATATATATATATATATACACACACACACACACACCAATATAATGATTTGTAAAAAATTAAGGATCAAATTGAGTTCAGTTTCAGTACAAAGAAAAGGTAAATGACTTCAGATGCATATCTTAAGAAAGATTTGAATTGAGGAAATATAATGTTGTTAAGTTAAAAGTTTATTGGTATGTATTATGAATTTTTATGTGTTATGTTTTTTTATGTATTTAATAAATTATTAATTTATATATTCATTGGGACCTAAAGGACTTTAAAACAAATTATCTTCTTATGTATTTAGTGATGTTATTAATTTAGTATATTGGCTCGAGTCTGGACCGAAAGATTTTATTATTTAAGCAGGGTTATTAATTTATCGAGGTTTTACTGTAGGTTAAAATAAATTTAAAATCATATCTCTTATTAAGAAAATAGGTGAAAGACAATTTATTTAGAAGCAAAAGACCTTTAGCGGAAGATTTCATACTACCGTCCAATGTGACTATGCGGTAAACTATTAATTTGATTTGATAATATCTCATATCCAAATTAAAAAAACCTTTAACATTAGATGTCTTCTCTATGACTTTATTGTAAATTGTTTAAATATTTAATAGAATAATACTATTTAGCCCTTTTTAAAGAGCTAGGAAAAAAAAACTATTTTAGCCAAATTATAGTCAGAAAATAAATCTTAAACGACGTAACAGTTTTATTTATAAAAAATACTACATGAGAGTTACAAATCAATTACGATAAGTTTTTAGAAAGAAAGAAAGAAAGAAAAAAACTTGGATTGTGTAACATTACTATCAAAGTATTGGACTATTTTATATTTAAATAACTAGAAGAAACAAGGTATACTGATATATGTATAGGATTATTATTTTCTATGTTTTTTTAAATATTTGTATTATTTTAATTGACATTGGATTTTTATTTTGTAACATTTTGCCACATTTAAAAAAGAGGAATTTTAAAATTTTGATGTTAAATAGTTTGTTAATGTAAAGAAATGATAACATATGCTTTATTATTTATTCATGTAATCGCAAGTACTAGTTTTCAGTACTCTAGTGAAGCAGACCTCCATCTTAGAACCATAGAGATTAGAGGCTCCAATCTCCATTAGTTGGATATAATTAGTTTTTAAACGCCAGTAATTAATCATTAATTTACAGTTAAAACTAAATAATTTTATATGTTCATAAGAACGTAAGACGTAACTCTATTAATAGATAGGTCAATTTGAATAAATGATTTTTAAATTAATTATTCGAATTCTATTAATAAAAAAGTTTTAAAAAGCTAATCTAAATGAATGGGTAAATAAATCCCATAGAAAAAGATATTTTATATGGACGGATGGTTTGATTTGATTGTCTAATCTTAATAATATTTTTATATTATTCAATTAATAAAAAATATTTTAAAGGAAGGTTTGGTGCAATCACATTTAAGAGAAAACATTACAAAGAGTTGTAAAACATGTCTGTCTAATTCAAACAAAAACAAATTCAACAAAAGTGATAGATCTGGCTAAGCATGAGCCACTGAATCTGACTGTCATAAGACTCATAAAAAACGTCATAATAATAATATAAAAACATCAGCTCATCAAGACATCAACGTAACTACTATGGTAGGATTTTAAAACTTAATTACCAAAAATTGCAAACTAATTAAAAATAAAGAACAAATTACATCAAATTTCCCTGCGACTTACTCTTTTACATACGGAAACAAATTTATTGTTAATTGACACTTACATCCCCTGTCGTTAGTCAAACTTAACCCTTGACCAAGTTTGACTGTCAAGAATAAGGGTATTTTTGTCATTTGAAGTTTATTTAAATAAAATAAAAAAGGGGAAATATATTTATAAAAAAAAATTATAAATAAAAAAACATTTAAAAAATAAAAGCAGAAATTTGAAAAAAATAATAAAAAATTGAATTTATTTTATTAAAAAATTGATGTACATCTAATCGAAGTCCACAAAACACCACCGATCATTCCAAAAAAAAAAATCAATCCAAAAATAACTAAGTAAACATCATCATCTCCACCAAAAAAAATAATAATCCAATATTACATCTTAATCTTCTCTCAAGTACTCAACCATCTTCATCAAACAACAAAAACAAATTAAACAAAAGAAAAAAAAATCATTTTCAACTTCCACAATCCACACTGTATTTCTTCATCTTCATAAAAACCACCTTTTTTTTTTCATTACTCCATCTCTTTCCATACACCACAAAATTCAACACCACAAACCCACAATTATCACCAAACCTCATTATTCACATCTCATCATCAAGCTTCATCTAACAGAGATTGAGCAGATCTGGAGCGGAGCGATTCTGATCCATCTTTGAAGGAGATTTGTTTGGCGGTGTAGATAAAGGTGATGCTGTAGACGATGTTGGGATATGTGAAGCTAGAAACAAGCGGAGGAAATAAGCTCCAACAGGTGGCGCGACGGTGATCGAGGCAGAAGCAATAACCTAGACCGCAGCACACACAACGAAAAAGTCCATAGGTGACATGTTGTACGTACCGCGGCACAGGAAACATGCACACACCGCAGTCTGTGGAGCGGTATTCCACAGACGAATCACGTGTCGTGGACTGCAGTGTAGGCATGAGCCTACACAGCGGTCCAAACCGCAGTAGTGATGGATTTCGTGAGGAAAAAGGAAATTTTGTGTGCACAAGTAATTGGAAAAGGAAACAGATTCCAATTGGGATTTGGCTAGCCCTAGTATTCCTATATATAAATACTACCATTATTTGTACTCCAAAAGAGAGGATAAAATGCAAAAAAATAGTACATAGTGTGTGAGAAAAATTGCTACAGAGAGAGCAATTGTAGAGAGATTGAAAGAGAGACAGAGAGATTGTAATCAACTCTGAGATATAGTGGATTGAGTACGGTGCGCTCCGTGGACGTAGGCAATTTGCTGAACCACGTAAAATCTTTGGTGTCTTTTTTTTCTTCTTATTGCTTTATGTTATTTGTGTTTGTGTTAAGATTTGTGTGTTTGTAATTTCTTCTCGACAACAATTGGTATCAGAGCTCCGGGTTGGGGCAGATTATTTTCACACAAATCTAGGTTCTCTTGAGGTCATTGATTTCGTCGTGGAGATGGAGTCAGAGAAGAAAATGCACAAGATTGAGAAATTCAATGGATCGAATTTCAGCTTCTGAAAGATACGGATGGAAGACTATCTGTACCAGAAGGATCTGCATTGGCCGATAAAAGAGGGACCAAAGGATATGACCGATGAAGATTGGGAAAAGAAACGGAAACCGAAGAACGTGGATGATGATGACTTTAAACTCCTGGACAGGAAAGCATTGGGAGCAATTCGTCTCAGTTTGACAAAGCAGGTCGCTTTCAACATAAAGGATCAACAGACAGCCAAAGATCTTAAAGATACCCTATCATACCTATACGAACAGTCTTCTACGGTAAGGAAAGTCCATCTTGTCAAGAAGTTATCAGCCTTGAAGATGGCTGAGGGTCAAAACTTTAAAAAATTTCTGAACCAGTTCAATGAAGTAAAGGATGGGTTGTGCTATTTATCTATGGGGTTTGATGAGGAGTTTATGACGGCGTTTCTACTCACCCAAATGCCAGAAAGTTGGAAAATGACATGCCAGTCGATTGCCAACTCGTTCGAGAAAGAAAAATTGAATCTTCAGCAGATTATAAACATGATCATGACAAAGAGATCAGGATGCGTGAAGAGGGATTAGGGGCATCTACATCTTCAGCATTGAATTTGAAAGGTAGAGAAGGCAGAAGCAGAAATCGAAATACAAATCAAAGGGGAAGATCAAAGTCAATAGGTAAGTTCAAGTCCAAGAATTTGGCTAACTATTCGGGAAACCAGCAACGAAGAAAAAAGGATGCAGAATGCTGGAATTGTGGTAAGAAAGGCCACCTTTCGTATGAGTGTAGATCTGAGAAGAAAGATAAGGGCAAGAGTAGTGCGAATTGTGTATTGGAGGAGTCAGATGACTGCTTTATTTGCTCGTTGGAAAGTAAGACGGAGTCCTGGGTCTTGGATTCCGGAGCGTCATTCCATGCCACACCTCACAGGGAATTACTCGAGAACTACGTTTCCGGAAATTTAGGTAAAGTGTATCATGGTGACGATCAAGCATGTGACATTACCGGGAAGGGAGATGTGAAGATTCAACTGCAATGGTCAGTTTGGAAGCTTGACAATGTGAGGCACATACCGGACTTGAGGAAGAATTTGATCTCTATTAGTCAACTGGAGTTAGATGGTTATGTGACGACCTTCACAGGTGATAAGTGGAAGATTTCAAAAGGTACAATGACAATCACCCGAGGAAGTAAGAATGGGTTGCTTTATACAACCACGAATGGTTGTGGTTCAGTTGCTATGGCGGAAGGTAAAGACGATCTGAACTTGTGGCACCAAAGGTTTGGACACATGAGTTCTCAAGGGTTGAAGTGTCTGCAATCGAAAGGTAAGTTGCCAGATTTGAAAAGTGTTGAGGTTGATTTTTGTGAGGGTTGCATTATAGGAAAACAGAAGCGAGTGAGCTTCAAGAGGTCCGGAAGAACATCGGTAAAGGAGAAGCTGGAACTAGTGTACACCGATATTTCAGTCTTATCAACCGGAGGTAAACTGTACTTCGTTACGTTTATTGACGAACATTCTAGAAAGGTATGGGTTTACTTTCTAAAATACAAGTATGAGGTATTTGATGCTTTCAAGAGATGGAAAGCTAGGGTTAAGAATGAGACAGGTTTGAAGATCAAAAAGCTGCATTCAGACAATGGTGGAGAATATGAAGACATTGAGTTCAAGAGGTTTTGCTACCAGAATGAGATAAAGCTCACTAGGTCGGTTCCTGGAACCCCACAACAGAATGGCATAGCAGAACGGATGATCAAGACATTTACTAAGAGAACCAGAAGCATGAGGCTACAATTAGGGTTGCCAAAATAGTTCTGGCCAGAAGCAGTCAATACGGCAACATATTTAATCAATAGAGGACCATCAAAGCCCTTGGACCTCGCTATACCATAAGAGATCTGGACTGGGAAAGAGGTAAAACTTTCTCATCTTAAAGTGTTTGGGTGTGTTTCTTATTTACATGTAGGTGATCACGCGGAGTAAGCTAGACGCCAAGTCAGTGAAGTGTACTTTGGTGGGCTATGAAGAGAATGATTTTGGTTAAAAGATGTGGGATGATCAAAGCCGTAAGATGATTAGAAGTAGAGACGTTGTCTTCAACGAAAGGGTCATGTACAAAGACAGGAACACACAAGTGTTTGAGCCAGAAAAGCCAAAGTTTTTTGGACCGAATGAAGTACATGATAGAGGAATCATGGAACACATTAAACAGAATGAGAAAGAGCAAGGTGTGCAGCCTCAGGTATAAGAACCAATCCCACCTAGAGATGTTCCAATGACACAGGTCTAGAATACATTGAGAAGATCAACTCGAACTCCTATACCAAATATGAGATACTTACACTACATGCTACTAACAGATGCAGGAGAACCTGAGTGCTATGATGAAGCTTGTCAGGGAAAAGTTACGAGCAAGTGGGAGCTTGCAATGAAGGATAAGATGGAGTCGTTGGCATCTAACCAAACTTGGGAGTTAGCCAAGTTGCCTAAAGGAAAGAAAGCCCTACAAAACAAGTGGGTGTATCGGATCAAGGAGGAACATGACGGTTCCAAGAGATACAAGGCACGACTCATAGTCAAAGGTTTCCAACAAATTGAAGGTATTGACTACTCTGAAATTTTTTCTCCTGTTTTTAAACTAACTACGATCCGGTTAGTGTTAAGTATTGTCACAGCAAAAGGGTTATATCTGGAGCAGTTAGATGTGAATACTGCCTTTCTTCATAGGGAATTGGAGGAAGAGATATACATGAAGCAACCAGAGGGTTTTGCGGAATATGGCAAGGAAGAGTTGGTATGCAAGTTGAAAAAGAGCTTGTATGGTTTAAAACAAGCTCTCCGACAGTGGTACAAGAAGTTTGATGGGTTTATGCAAGGGTATGGCTACTTGAGATGCAATGCTGACCATTGCTGCTACTTCAAAAAGGTTAAGTCTAGTTTTATAATATTGCTACTTTATGTTGATGACATGTTAGTAGCTGGTGCAGATTTAGAAGAGATAAATAATTTGAAAAAACAACTTTTGAGTAAATTCGAGATGAAGGATTTAGGTCCAGTAAAGCAAATTCTTGGAATGAGTATTAGCAGAGACAAATAGGAAGGTGCATTGAAGCTTTCACAAGCAACGTATGTTCAGAAGGTGTTATAGAGATTCAATATGAAAGATGCTAAACCAGTAAGAACACCTTTGGCTAGTCACTTCAAGTTGTCTAGATTAGAGTCCGAAGACAGAAGAGGAGAAGGATTTCATGGCTAGAGTACCTTACGCTTCAGCCATTGGAAGTCTAATGTATGCCATGACTTGCACAACACCAGACATTTCCCGAACAGTGGGAGTTGTGAGCCCATACATGTCCAATCCAGGTAAGCCTCACTAGGAGGTCGTGAAGTGGATCCTAAGATACCTGTGAGGTACGACGAAAAGATGTCAAGCTGGAAGGTTATGTGGATTCTGATTTTACTGGAGAGGTGGATTATAGGAGAAGCACCACTGGTTATGTGTTTACAATGGCGAGTACCGCAGCTAGTTGGGTTTCTCAGTTGTAGAAGATAGTGACAATATCTACAACTGAAGCAGAGTATATGGCTGTAATAGAAGCAAGCAAAAAGCTGATATGGTTAAAAGGGTTATTAGCCGAGTTGGGAATCGATCAGGTGATGAATGTGTTGTATAGTGAAAGTCAAAGTGCAATACACTTGGCCAAGAATTCAGCATTACATTCTAGGACCAAGCATATAGACATGCGCTACCTTTTTATTCGATTGTTAATCAAAGAAGGAGTGTTGAAGTTAGTGAAGATAACATGAACTAAGAATCCGGCTAACATGTT
The DNA here is from genome assembly GCA_032871835.1 of Dipteronia dyeriana. Taxonomy (NCBI): domain Eukaryota; kingdom Viridiplantae; phylum Streptophyta; class Magnoliopsida; order Sapindales; family Sapindaceae; genus Dipteronia; species Dipteronia dyeriana. The sequence goes on along the minus strand of CM065295.1, from coordinate 33,331,916 downwards.
AACCAAGCCAGTCACTACTGAAAACTGGAGTTGTGCAACACTTCAGTGGGTCTTTAAGAGTAAAGACGTGGGGAATGAACGCACCGTTATTTATCCACTAAGTCATCAAGGAAGGATGGAAAACGCCTATTGAGTTTCAATCTTCAAGTTGGAGATTGTTGGGATATGTGAAACCAGAAACAAATGGAGAAAACAAGCTTCAACAGGTGGCGCGGCGGCGACCGTGATAGAGGCAATAACCCAGACCGCGGCACACACAGCGGAGAAGTCCAGAGGTGACATGCCGAGCTTACCGCGACACAGGCAAAATGCACACACCGCCGTCTGCGGAGCGGTATTCCACAGAGGAATCATGCGTCGTGGACCGCAGCGTAGGCATGGGCCTACACAGTGGTCCAGACAGCGGTAGTGACATATTTCATGAGGGAAAAGGAAATCCTGCGTGCACATGTAATTGGAAAAAGAAATAGATTCCAATTGGGATTTGGCTAACCCTAGTACTCCTATATATAAATACTACCATTATTTGTACTCAAAAAGAGAGAAGAAAAAGCAGAAAAATAGTGCGTAGTGTGTGAGAAAAATTGTTAGAGAGAGTGAGAGCAGTTGTAGAGAGACTTAAAGAGAGACAGAGAGATTGTAATCAACTCTGAGATATAGTGGATTTAGTGCGGTGCGCTCCATGGACGTAGGTAATTTGCTGAACCACGTAAAATATTTGGTGTCTTCTTTCTTCTTATTGCTTTATGTTATTTTGTGTTCGTGTTAAGATTTGTGTGTTTGCAATTTCTTCTTGACAACAGACAGCGGGTCAAGAAGAATGTGAAGTAACCGATCTTGAAGAGCCAGAACAGGGTTCATTAAGATGAAATTTGATAAGAGAGGTGGTGTTTTTTGGAGGAATGGAATTGGATGTGGTCGAAGTGTTTGTGCTGTAGAGGATCTTTAAGATGAGCAAATAAGAAAACTGGATGTGGATGAGGAAGATGAAGCCTCATGAAGGAGAATGGAAGGATGAAGGTCAGAGTGATCCGGAAAATTTTTAGATCTGTCACATTAATCTTTTAATCTTATTTTTTCTTTTTTGGGTTCTGAAGTTTTGAGTGAGTTATTTTTGAAAGAATTCAGCAGCAAGGAGGGAAAATTTTGGATTTTGAGACAGGCTTCACAAGTGCTATTTTTTGACAAACAGTTTCGGGTTTTTATAATTTCTCATTTACAGGTTCCATTATGGCCTCTTGATTTTCTACATATGGATGCTTTTTCCTCAACTTCTATGATCACCCTATAATGCCAGATTAAACAAGACACTGTGTTTATTAACATGAAATGCAAAGCTGGAAACTTTTGTAGAAAATTGCAAGATAAGAAAGAATGATGATGTGATCTAATGATTTTCTCATCTTTCACTGGTCTGATACGTGCACCTATTCAGATGGACGTTGGGTGCCTAACATTCAAGAGAAGACCAAAAGCACCTGATTGTTTATGTTTCAGTAAGAGTTGCCTTAAATCTAGTAGTAGTTGCATGATAGCTCTCACGATTGTTAGTGGCGCGAGAATAGCTTCACACTTTGTTATTTGTTATTTCCTTGTAATTTGATGAGTACGGGTTGTAACTGGCCTATAAATAGCCAGAGGCAATACATCAATAAAGGTACATTAATCATCAACAAAACTCCTGTCTTCGTCTTACTCCCTCACTTATTCTTCTTTTCTAAAATTATTCATATCAGTGGTATCAGAGTCAAGTTGTTCCATGGACACCCGGGGAAAGTCAAATGCAGAATTCCGCACTGAAGTCAATGAAATACTTGCCAACCACGAATCCCGTTTCGACCAAATTCTCAGTGAATTACAAGCGTTACGGTTACAACAAAACCAGCCAACCATTCCACAAACACATCTTACCATCGAAATCAACTCATTTGCACAAGGCGAAACATCACAAAATCAATCCATCACACAAACCGCAGTACCTAACCATACACAACTCAAATTATCGTTTCCCAAATTTAAGGGTGAAGACCCCCACGGATGGATATACAAATCCGAACAGTACTTTGAATTTAAGAGGATCAATCCGCAACAGCAAGTCCAGCTTGCATCATTCCACTTAGAGGAAATTGCCCTCCAATGGCATCGGTGGTTCATGAAGCACAGAGGTCCTCAAACTAAGAATTCACAGAGGCCAGCCTCCTCCGTTTTGGTCCAACGGACTACGAAGATCCCTCTGAAGCGCTAACCAGACTCAAACAAACTTCAACCGTTACCACTTATCAGGAGGATTTCAAAAAGCTCTCACACCGTGTGGATGGGCTGCCCGAACCCTTCCTTATAGGCTGCTTCATCGCTGGACTACGGGATGAAATTCAGCTAGACGTCAAGATCAAACAACCTCGATCACTTTCGGAAGCCATTGGCGTCGCCAGATTGGTCGAAGAACGCAACAACTTGCAGCTAAAAGGGATCAGTCCCTATCGAACCCCTATCAGTGGTGCACAACCAAAGTCAGTTTCCCACAGCTCACCTGGGTTGTTAGGACCCCCACCAGCACAGAAAAAACAATTCCAATACCAGTGGTAATGTAAGTCCCTTCAAACGCATTACTAGCCATGAAGCCAGTGAACGAAGAGAAAAAGGCTTATGTTACTTTTGTGACAAACGATTTCTACCCGGCCATCGTTGTTAAAGACCACAATTATTCATGATTGAGGACTCACCGACTGATGAAGACAACCCTACAGATACCCTGCTTGAGCAGACATGAACTATTTTTAAAGGAATGCTACCTGAGATATCATTCCATGCTATTGCTGAAACCGAGCATCCGCAAACCATACGTGTTCTAGGGAAGTTAAAAGGCAGAGACGTCACCGTATTGATTGATGGAGGTAAACTAACAACTTCGTTGATCAATCTCTAGTTTCAAATTGTGGCTTACCTGTGCTTAGAGATAAGAAATTCCAAGTCATGGTGGCCAACCGGGACAAAATCGAATGTGAAGGAAGGTGTCTAGCTCTTCCCTTGGTGATCCAAGGTTACCACATCAAGACTGATTTCTACATCCTACCTGTTGTGGCTTGTCAAGTGGTATTGGGAGTTCAGTGGCTTGAAACACTCAGGCCTATTGAAACGGACTACCGGCAGCTAACAATCTCTTTTAGAGAGGGTGGTGTGATGCAAACCCTTCATGGAATAAGGCAACCTGGTCTATCAGCTTTTACTAACAAAGAATTCCACCATATGCATGGCACTGGACTGTTCCTTCAAATGGTCGCAATTCATGATCACGAAACTCCAACAAAACATCCTCCTGACCTTACAGAAATCCTCAACGAATTCACACACGTTTTTAAGCCACCTACCCGCTTACCACCATCCCGTATCCATGATCACCAAATTCCCCTGCAGCCACACAGTGGTCCAGTCAATGTCAGGCCTTACAGGTACTCATATTATCAGAAAATTGAGATAGAGAAAATGGTTAAAGAGCTCCTGGAATCTGAATTGGTTCACCCAAGTCGGAGCCCCTTTTCATCCCCAGTTCTGTTGGTAAAGAAAGCAGACGAAGCTTGGCATTTTTACGTTGATTATAGGGCCTTAAACGAAATTACGGTGAAGGATAAATACCCAATACCTGTGATTGACGAACTATTAGACGAACTTCATGGTGCCAGGTATTACTCAAAACTAGATTTGCGCTCTGGGTATCACCAAATTCGGGTACATGAAATTGATATCCCAAAGATGACTTTTCGTACACATAAGGGACATTACGAATTTGTGGTAATGCCATTCGGGCTAACCAATACCCCCACCACATTCCAAAGCCTGATTAATGACATATTCCAGCCATATCTATGACATACTGATCTACAGCAAGACATGGCAAGATCATCTTTCTCACTTTCATACAGTTCTTTTGATCCTAGTTGCTAATTGTTTGTCAACCAAAGAATCAAAATGCAGGTTTGGAGTGTTACAAGTGGATTACTTAGGCCACATTATCTCAGAAAAAGGTATGTCAGTAGACCTAGCCAAGATCCAGGTTATCAATGATTGGCAGATACCAACGAATGCTAAAGGTGTCTGAGGCTTCTTGGGCCTAGCCGGCTACTATCATAAGTTCATCAAAGGTTTTGGTAGCATTGCAGCCCCATTACATCGCCTATTAACAAAAGATGAGTTCACTTGGTCTCATGAGGCAGCAGACGCATTCAGGCAATTGAAGGTAGCATTGTTATCACCACCAGTCTATGACTTCCTGACTTTACCCAACGTTTCGTGGTGGAATTCGATGCTTGCGGCATCGGTATTGGAGCAATTTTATCTCGACAAGGCCAGCCTATTGCGTTCTTCAGCGAGGCATTAAAAGGAACAACTCTTGTTTTGTCGACGTACAAAAAAGAAATGCTCGCTATTATGAAAGCCATCCATAAATGGCGGCCATATCTGCTTGGTCGACGTTTTACGGTGAAGACGGATCAGAAAAGTCTCAAATTTCTAATGGAACAGCGAATCAGCACTCCCGCTCAGGCTCGTTGGTTGCCAAAATTGCTCTGGTATGACTATGTCATTGAATATAAACGAGGACCAGAAAATCAGGGGGCGGACGCCTTATCTCGTGTGGTTGAATTCAACTTCTTGGTGGTATCCTTGCCACATGCAAATTGGTGGAAAAAATTGCAACTGGAAGTGCTTTAGGACCCTTTTTATGATCAATTGTCTACTGGAAAATCCACCCAACTGAACCACATGCTTATAAAACGAGATGGAGTTTGGTTTTATAATGGTAAGATATGCTTGAGTCCTAACTCTCCTCTTCTCCAAGCAGTGATCACAGATGGTCATTCCTCTTCCGTTGGTGGGCATTTTGGTTATCATAAAACTTTGGCACGAATGCAATCCAGCTTCACTTGGCCTGCCCTGTAAAAATCAGTCAAAGAATTTTTACAGAAATGTGATGTGTGTCAGCGGTTTAAGACTGATTGTTTGAGCCCAGCCGGGTTGCTACAGCCTCTGGCCATCCCAAAACAAGTATGGTCGGATGTGTCAATGGATTTTATTGAAGGGTTGCCTCCTTCAAAGGGTCATACTGTCATTATGGTGGTGGTCGACCGGCTTACCAAATATGTCCATTTTGTTCTCCTAAGGCATCCATTCACTGCCAAGACATTAGCAAAAGAATTTGTCACATATGTTGTCAAATTGCATGGCGTCCCTACATCTATTGTAAGTGACAGAGATAAAATAGTTATAAGTTCTTTTTGGCAACATTTGTTTCAATTACAGGGCACCACCCTCAACATGAGTTCAAGTTATCATCCTCAAACCGACGGTCAGACAGAGGTGGTCAACCGCACCCTCGAACAATATCTCCATTGCTTCGCCGGGGACCAACCACGGAAATGGCTAGAGTGGTTGCCGTGGGCCGAATATAGCTACAATACATCCTTCCACTCCTCTACGAAAATGACTCATTTTGAGGCTGTGTACGGTATTCCGCCGCCTAATTTACTTTCATATATTCTAGGCACGACAAAGGTACAAGCTGTTGATGAATATTTACGGGATCGCTCAACCATTTTGTGTGAGCTACAACACAATTTGAATCTGGCCCGTAATCGTATGAAGACTCAGGTAGACCAATATCGTCGTGAGGTTCAATTTCAAGTTGGGGACTTTGTTTATTTGAAGCTTCAACCTTACCGACAGTCCTCGATGGCTTTTCGAGGCTCTTTAAAATTGGCACCATGCTTCTTTGGTCCCTATGAGATCCTTGCAAAGGTAGGACCTGTGGCATATCGTCTTGCGTTACCTCTTGGTTCACAGATTCATGACGTTTTCCACGTCAGTCTATTGCGAAAATATTTAGGGCCAAAGCCACAAGCTACACCTATCCTGCCACCAATCTCTGGTGACTCAACAGTCCTACCTGCCCCGGAGATTATCTCGGATCGTCGTATCATTCAAAAAGGGAAATATCGTCCCAAAACCGAAGTCCTAGTCAAATGGATCGGTGCTTCGGCAGAAGATGCGACATGGGAAAATCTGTGGCGTTTTTCTAAGCGTATCCTAAATTTATCCTTGCGGACAAGGATATTCTAGGCGGAGGGGAATGATACGTGCACCTATTCAGATGGATGGTGGGTGCCTAACATTAAGGAGAAGACCAAAAGCACCTGATTGTTTATGTTTCAATAAGAGTTGCCTTAACTCTAGTAGTAGTTGCATGATAGCTCTCACAATTGTTAGTGGCGCGATTATTTCCTTGTAATTTGATGAGTACGGGTTGTAACTGGCCTATACTTAGCCAGAGGCAATACATCAATAAAGGTACATTAATCATCAACAAAACTCCTGTCTTCGTCTTACTCCCTCTCTTATTCTTCTTTTCTAAAATTATTCATATCATGGTCATAAATCAGTTTTTATACATGGTTTTGCATTCAAAGATCCCTAAAATCGGTAAATTACTGTTTTACAAACCAACTTCACATTAGATCATGTTAATACTATATTATTACAGGGGTTGTATTCAACATTTTTCACTGGAGTTCCAGCAGTATATTTTTTAAAAATCAATTACTTTTTTTTAAAAATAATTAAATAAGATTTTCAGGGGTATTTTGGTATTTTAATAGTCAAAGGTTAAGTTTGTCTAACGGTAGAGGAGGTGAATGTCAATTAACGGATAAAGTTGTTTTCAAGTGCAAAAGAGCAAACCTCAGAAAAGTTTGGTGTAATTAGTTCAAAAATAAAACATAATTGAAAACAACTTCTTATGATCTTCAATACCCTCGATTAATATTCTTTATAATTTATTATTTCGTCTGTTCATCAAATCAATAACATTATACTGGTCAGTTCTTACCACGATCTCTTCATCCAAGCTGATAAAATCATAATTATGTTGATAATTCATAATTGTAATTTGGAATGACTTTAGTGTTCAATTATCAACACAACTACTACTTTTGCTTTACATTTCTCCTCGTGTGATTGGTAGAACCGCATATTCTTACAATTTTTGTATTTATATTTTTATAAATGTATCATTATTCTATGCCGAAATTGATCACATTTTTACATAATATATATAATTAATTTATCGAGTGATAATTTTTAAAGATACATTTCGAGATCCTGAATTCAGATATATAATTAAATATATAAAGTTAGTTGATATAAATTTTTGAGTTCAATATCATAATATCTCAACCATCAATTTGTTTGTGTTTTTTAATCTAATGGTTGAGATATTAAAATAAATAAATATTCAAATTATTGTCCGTACACTAATATAACTTTATCAGTATTGAAACTTCATCTGTATATTGAATATAGACAATTAGATTTATATAATTGTACTTTTATATGAGTACGTACTCATCAGAACGAGACTATAAATATATTCCACGGATTAAGATAAACATAACTTTTGTTTTGATTTTTTACGAAAAAAATTAAAAATAACAATAATGAGGATAATGTTAATCTATATTTTTAGGATACATGTTAATAATAAAAAAGATTATTTTATAAAAAAACTTAATTACTATAAGATAGTTGCTTTGTGTTTTTAATCTAATCTGTAAGACACATTTTAACGCTAATCTAAATTTTTTATAAAAAAGATAAATGATAAAGATGGTGGAGCCGCGGAGGCCGGGAAAGATGAAAAACGTGGAATTATAGAGGTGTGAGTGCAGAGTGCTGACCCACCCACGTGTAACTGCAGACTCAAAATTGAGAGTTGTTGTCTGTTTTCTAACAGCCACTTGATCAAGCACCAGGGAGACGTTCAGATTTGTTTTTGTCGCCTGCTTTCTGCCTCACATCAAAAGATCACTATTTCTATAAGATTTTTTTTGTTCGCATCGCTAACATATCCGGTCAGAGACACAGAAAAAGGTAACTTCATGGGTTTTTTTTTTCGTGATCAAATAAATATAAAAGCTTTATTAAAATAATATTTCAGTCTATTGTCAAGTGTCAACTATCTCCAAGAGCGAGTTTTTTAGATAAAATTTATAACGCTTTTAAATAAACAAACAAACAAAAAAAAATCTTGAAAATCCCGATATAGTTCAGTATCGGTTTCCAATTCCGAACCGATGGTTTCATAAGGATCAGAGCCGGAACTTCCTCGAGGGAAGTTTCAGTTCCAATTCTTATTCCTTGATTTTGGTTCGGTTTCGGTAGTTCTAATCAATTTGATTTTTTTTCTTTATATTATTATTATTTTAACAAAAAAATTATTAAACATGTAAAATTAGGTGTGAGTGTTAATTGGATCGGTTCACTAAAAGTGAACCGATAAAAAATAGATACTATTCGATTTTTGAAAAAATGATCCGATCCGATCCGATATATAATTGTCAACCGATCAAAAATCAATTAAATTCAACCGGTTCGGTTCGGTTCGGTTCGGTTTTTTTTTTTTTTTTTGGGCCGATTGGACCCACTTATTTGGCTTTAATTTATAAAATGTGCTATAGTCTCAAAAATTGAAAAAAAAAACACATTTTTTTTTTCATATGTTGGGGTCTATTTGACCGAATATAATTAAATTACTGCATAAGTCTATAATACAAATAAAAACATGTAAGCAACTATAAATTATTCAAACAATAAGTCCATATTACAAATAAAAACAACTACAAATTATACAAACATTAAGTCTATAACACAAACAAAAACAACTAAAAATTATTCAAATAATAAATCCATAACACAAATAAATCCATAATACAAATACATCCTTAATACAAATAAAAACAACCATTGAATCCAAACTCGAATCAATTTTTCAATACTTTTAAGAATCAGATGTTGGCATTGATGACAATGTTTTTGACAACTTCTCAAGCTCTGTATAGAGATAAAAGTAAAGTTTGGTATTTTTGAAATAAAACATGAAAATAGTAAAATATAAGCTTGTTATCAAATTGATTAATAAATACTAATCGGTTTCAGCATCTTCAATGAATTGCAAATTTTCTAACGATGAATCATCATTTTGAGCTAGCATTACTTCTTCTTCAAGTTGACTCCTATGATACTTGGCTTGCAACCAATTTTGTGTACAAATCAAACACTCTACCATTTTAGGAGTCAATGAACTCCGAAATGGATCTAGAACTCGTCCTCCACTACTAAATGCAGACTCATATGCAATAGTGGAAATCAGCACTGGAAACACATCTTTGGCAATCAATGCCAAAATGGGATAATGTGCACTAGAAACACTCCACCAAGTCAATACATCAAAATTAGAACGTTTACGTTCAACAGGCTCTAACAAATACCTCTCAATCTCATTTCTACACATAAGATTATCTTGACTCTCAACTGTTTCCGAAAAGGCTATCGAAAGGTCAAACACACTACTATCATCACTTTCTATATTACAAAATGTGGGAATTTCAACACCACCACCACTACCACCACCACTAAATAATGCACTATAAAATCCATATAATTCAACCAATACATTTTTTATGTTTGAAGTCATTGATTCACGATTTGTAGCACCATAGAAAACTGAAAAACAGTAAGACACATATTGCAATTTGTACCTAGGGTCTAACACCACTGCTACTATTAACAACTTGTTCGTTTTCTCCTAACTCCCCCAATATTTTTCAAACTTAATTTTCATACTAGAGGCCATTTGACACACAAGGTGATTCACATCACCACTCATTTATGTCAATTGGTTGTTAATTGTGCTCAATTTATGAAAATATAAGTTTGAAGTGACACTCAATGAAGCACTAAATTACAAAGTAACATCATAAAATGTTTTCAAGAATTGGACAAATACCTTAGCATTCTCCCAATCTTCAAAATGTGGTGGCCCAATTCGCTTTTGCTCATTTTCATCCTCCTTAAAATAGGTCTGATAGTGTAAATCTTCATCATCCAACCGATCAAATGCTTTGACAAATTTGAGTGAACTTGCCAACATTAGATAGGTTGAATTCCACTTAGTAGGCACATCCAACACTACAAGGCCATTGTTTTGGATTTTTTCACTCTCAACACTTTTTTTGTACTTCTCGAATCTACTAGGAGACGATTTTACAAATTTCACGCCATTGCGTATGGCACACACTGACTCATGCATATGTTTTAGCCCATCGTTTACTATTAGATTCACAATATGTGCACAACACCGTAAATGCAAATACTTGCCAGCCAAAATCGCCCATCTGCATGCCAACTATTCAACTTTCGATTCACATAAAGAATGACTGTATTGTTAGAACTTGCATTATCTACAGTGATTGTGAATACCCTATCAATACCCCAATCGATTAACAGCTTCTCAATACACTTCCCAATGGTCTCCCCTCTATGATCCAAAATTTGAGTAAAACTCAAAACCCTCTTTTGCAATTGCCAATTTTCATCAACAAAATGGGCCGTCACAACCATGTAATTGATATTTTGGATTGATGTCCAAGTATCAGTGGTAAGACAAACCCTAACCTTTCTCTCTTTAAATTGTTTCATCAAAGACGTCTTCATATCAACATACATTTGCAAAATATCCCTAACTATTGTTCTTTTAGATGGGACATCAAACCTAGGCATACCCACACGACAAAATTTACGAAAACCCCGTTTCTCTACAAATCTAAATGGTAATTCGTCAACAATCATCATCTCTATTAATGCATTCCTAATATCCTCCTTATTAAAAATACCCAAACCTAAACTACTACCACAACCCTCTTTTGATGATATTGTAAATGAAGTGATAGAGGTTTGTTTTACTAAATATTTTTGTTTTGGGTCAGTTGCTGCTAATTTAGCATGATAATTTTTGCACTGATAATCTATGTGCTAATTCATATTGGTTGTCCCATTGATATTTAAGTCACAAGCATAGTTTGTTGGACAGTAGTTGCATTGTGCTCTCATTCTCCCACCATCTAGGTATCGTGTAAAATGATTCCATGCATCAGATCTAGATCTACCCTTTCCACTCACAATTTTAGGTTTCTCTTGTATAGGGGGTTTTTCTATTGACTCACTGTTAACTGCTACAACATTATCAATATCATCATCCATTTTCTGTCAAAACATAAAAAAATAACAAATAATTAGAGCATATTTTAACATAATTAAAATTCTACAATCTGTAACAATAACCACAGAACACTAGCAAATTAACAAGTAATTTCTAGAGAGTGAGTTACCTCCTAGCAGTAGACAGCAGCTAGCCAGCTACACAGTAGAATCTCACACGCTTAATCAGTTGGTTGCCACAACTAGAAATAACCCATATACATATCAATTTAAGAAATACATACACGTTTATGGAGTGATGTGAACCTAACTCTGAACCCAAATATGTTGATATATAGATCACAAGATCCAACTAGCGAGTTAAAGATCAATCAAACAATGTCCAATCTAATATAATCTAGTAAAGGAAGACATAAAAGTAACAACATTAATTATTTTCGTAGATAAACATAAAAACTACAATCAATTGAAATTCAGATTTGAACTTCAATTTATGATCCATTATAAAACTTAAATGCAGTCACAACTCACAGCATATTTGAGGCATATTCAAATATCAGCAATGAAAACAAACTTCCTTAAAAAAATAATGGAAATAAACAATCAGTTAAAGTGCAACATCCAATCCATTTACAACCCTATTTATGCATTCATAATTTTCTAACAGAATGCAACCCCACACTTTTTTACATAAAGTGTAGCATCATAGCTTTATAATCAACTAAAATTCTACCACAACAAAACTACTCCCTCATATTTGTAATGTTTTTCTAAGAATGAAATTACTATTACTTGACTGACTAAAAAAGTAATCAATCAAATTAATATAAATTTAATATGAAGTTTATATCTTTACATGTTTCTCATACAGTGATTTTCCTAATATTCATCGATTAATCAATCAAGAAGTAAATGAACAAAAAGAAATTATGACTGTTGAATCATTCATGCAGTTTCTCGGCAACCAAATACAAGATAATTTTAGAAAGAGAGAAAATGAAATACCGGAATCAAAGTACTTAGAGAAACGACGTCGGCCTGCATCAGATTGATTTAATTTTTTTTCTTTATATTCAATTGTACCAATTTGTATTTTTGTAAACTTCAATTCTTCAATACAAACAACAAGAAAAAACGCAAAAATAGATACCTGCTCCATTCGGCCATTCCTCAACACATCACAAATATTGAAAATGGTTTGAACATGAAAAAACCCAGAGAAATCGAGAAATCCTAACCACAAAACAAAAAACCCCATACAAAAAACCGAGAATTTGTAAAAGAAAATAATAGGAACACAAAAAATAGAAACATAAACTAAGAAATCATAATCCAAGATCGAAATGGAAAACCAAAAATAACGAATGTAGATAAGAAAGACAGAGAAGAGAATCATAGACTCATCGCTCACAAGCTGACAATGTTGTTGAGAAAGTTTGGGATCGTCGATCCAAGAGTTGAGCAAATCATCGAACGTAGTCGTCACTAGAACGTCGTCGTCACCAGAACGTCGGACGAAAAAGACGACGAACTGTTGACGAGCGAGACGGTGAACGTGAGAGAGTGAGAGACGAGGTTGAGAGAATTAGGGATTTAGGGTTAGCACTGAGAGGCAGCGAGAGAGAGGAGGCGTGGATTTTTTTTTTTTTTCATTATATACCCGGTTTTCGGCTTAAGACACCGAACCTGAAAATTCGGTTTTCTACCATTTAAACCGAACTGAACCGAATCTTAAAGAAAAACCAGAAAAAAACTGATTGGATCTGTTCGGTTCGGTTTAATGGATTTTTGCCCACCCTTATGTAAAATTGTAAATGCACTTTATTGGATAACCCTAAATTAAAATAATACATGACAAACTAAAAAAAGAAATTATTTTTTTAAAAAAAAAAAATACAAAATTGGCCTTGTACTTAATTTTTACCACAATCAAGTTGTTAACACATCATCTTGGGGTTTGGAAGAATCAAAGATCACATAGTTCTCTTACATTTTATTGCAGGTTTGGTGATGACGTGATGTGAGGTGACACCGTAACTAATCGTTGCCATATATTCCAACGGTAGGGGTATGCTGGTCATCATCGAAGAAATCGTATGGTGCATCATGATCGATTTCTTGTTGTCTGTTTTTAAGATTGATCCAATCATCAACAAAAGATTGCATTTGAATTGATTCCGGACTCAAAAGCCAATGTCTTACTTCCAAAATATTTCCACCAGCGCTAAACTCTTGTTCCACAGCCACGGTAGAAACTGGTGTTGAAAGAATTTGTTTGACTATAATAGCCAAGATTGGAAAGTACCTTTCATGTTCATTCCACCAGTGTAGAATATCAAATGTAGGAAATAACATGTTGGAACATCACGATGATATCTTATGACATAAATACCATTTTGTTTACAAAATTTTACCCATGCTTTCATTGTAGAAGGATGTTTCTACAAATAATAGAAGACATCTTTAATATGTTTAATAAAATTTTGAAGAATTTTAATCCTTTTTTAACACATAAATTTAAAACATTTTAAGCACATCTTTGAAGAAAACAAATTACCACAAGATAAGGTTTGTATAAGTCAATTAAAGTTGGAATAGCTGCAGTATTCTTGGAAGCATTATCAAAATTAATTGCAAAAATTTTGCTTTCAATTTTATACTTTGAAAAAATAATTATAACATATCTAAAAATATTAGCAGCAATATGTGCATCATCAAAAACTTTAAATGTTAGAATTCTTTTTTGAATTATCCATATAATGACAAGTGACACCCAAGTATGAATGTATTTGTTAATGGCAAGTTCATATGTCGACACATACGGAAACACGACCATTATATTTTTCAAAAAAAAAAATCCAACTTTCTTTTTTCTTTGTAATAAATGTTAGAAAGTGCACGTGTGGATCTAGGAACACAACATGCAGCATGATATAATGCTTGTTGACAATAATTAACAAAGCCAACTCTTTCACCGAAACTAAATGGTAAGTGTTCTACTGCAACCATTCTAGTTAATTATTCTCTATTTTTTTTTCATCACTATATTTAAATAATTGTTGGTTTGGGGTAGCGTACTTGAAAATTTGGGCTTGTGAACTCGATATGGCATGTGCATCTGGATGATTGTTCGATATATGCTTTCGATATGAGCCATATCCTTCAGATTTGCTCTACTCAAATTCATTTTTAAAGTAATTGCAAACTGCTATAGTGCTTCCATATGCTTTCATAACTTTCTTAATATGGAGTACGGAGAGATCAAATTTGGGTTGCTTCTGTAACTTCTTTTCTGTAGGTGGTTCAAATTCAAAATCTGATGGAGGATCATGCAAATTTTCTAACTGGCTTATGAAATGGGGTTTGGCATCATGTTTAGAAATTATTAGAAGGGGATGAGGAGAATTTAGGGATTCATCATAGGCTTGGTGTTGCTGGAACTCATGATAGACGGTGTCGTCATAATCGACATTGTCACCCTTTTCTTTTATCGAAATGGAACGCCTTTAATCGTCTCCATTCCCACTTGCCATTTACGAAATTGAATTGTAAAAATCTTTGAAGAAAAAATGTGAACAAATTGATGGAAATAAACTGTTGCAATTACAATAAATTTTAATAATTTAGTAATTGAGAGAGGATTGAAAATCTGGAGAATTGACACTTGAGAGAGAATTGACAAAAAATTGGAGTGGGGGAATATTGATTTTTTTTTTTCCGGGAGAGGGGGTTGGGGGTGGGTGGGTGAGGATGTGTTTATAGAAAAAAAATAAAGGAAAAGCCGTTGAGCCCAACATTGGGGGGGGGGGGGGGGGGGGGGGGGGGGGGGGGGCGGGATGGTGTTGGAACAGTCAGTTCGATTCCAATGGATGGTGTTGGAACTGTCGGTTCGATTCCAATACGATTTTGAGATTTAGCAATTCAAGGTCTGGTTCCGATTCTAGTTCTAGAACCGAAAAACCGGTTCCAAGACCCACGGTTCCGGTTTGGTTCTATAGTTGAAACCGAACCGTGGTCATGTCTATTGCCAACACAATGTAGATCGATATAATTTTATCATTGTGAAAATTTTATCAAATTTTCACATTAACCTCTAAACTCATTCAAATTTGATAAAGTTAACTTCACTTATATATATCAAAATTATTTAAAAACTAATACCCATTAATGTTTATTCAAATCTCATAGTCTCTCCTTGAAAATGAGGTTAATAGTTGGCGGTGAGGCCTCGCGGTGACGAATCCATATAGAGGGAAGTTCTTTTATTATTATTACTATTATTTTTTTAAAAATCATCTAACTTCTTTAAATTTATACTGGAACTTAATATGCGAATCAATGTAGTTTAATTTAAGATAATCCTCAAGCACCATTTTTTAACATGGAGAATAAGAAACGAAAAAACTAGTCCTTCTTTCGGAATTTATAACGGGAAGGAATGCTTTAAAGTCAAAGATTGCATATGAGAAAAAAGGAAAAAATAGAGATAGAAATTCGAAAATCAATGAGAGTGTGAAGACTTTGTGTGCTTTTGTTCATTCAAAATAATAGTTTAGGACAAATAGAAAAGGGCAATTACCGATTAGATTATGGATTTTTTTTTTAAAATTTCAAGTTGTTTATAACTTTTTTATAAAAGTGATCAAATTGGTCATTACATTTTTCCTAAGTGTCAAATTAATCCCTCTAACTAAGTTTCGTAAGTTAATTTTAACTTCGTAAGGGTAAAATTTTACTTTATTTCTAAACAATATAATAATGACATATGTATATTTTTTTTTAACACATGTATACTTTTATTTACTTTAATTTTTAAATGATTTTGAAAACAATACTTGTATAATATTAACAAAAAAAAAAACAATTATATAGAAATGGTAAAAGACTAAACTTGAAATGAATGATAACTTTGTTTATAAAATAATGGTATAATTGACATTGTCTTACTAAAATATTTATAGATTTTTTTAGATAATTTTGTTAACTGAAAATTCGCTCGGGGTGAGGAATTTCAGCTAACACCCTTGTTATATGTATATTTCATTAAATGTACACGTCATTGACAGATCAGACAGCCCCTCGAGAAGTTTGCCACATAAGCATTCAAGCTGGCATCAAAAACACCATTGGAGGTATCACCGAAACACGAAAAATCTGAATCCGAATACTTGGCACATTTAGCTGTACTCAGGACAACATGAGAAGCCCGAGTGAAGAAGTCAAATACGTGATCCACCACAAAATAAGCTCAATAAGGGATCTAGACTCATACTTCAATATGGAAAAATCCTAATTTCATCCTCCGTATCAAAGGAGGAAAGACTTTAAAGAGTTCCAGAAGGGTAAAACGCCCGACAAGAAACGAGTCCAGATCAAGCAACAATTACTCTTCTAGAAGACAACACACTGATTAAGAAATAAGTCCTAAACGGACTGTGCAACTGGAATCCCATAAAGATTCATATTCGATCCACAAGATCTCAGAAACAAGAAAGAAGAAAAATACAACTCCAACAAACAACCAGTTTTAATTAAACACTATCAACGTTCCTTACTTATGTAACAAAGATTAGGTTCTATGCATATATAAATAGACCCATAATCTCTCTGTAGAAAGAGGGGAACAATCAATAGAAAAGAAATCACTGTGAATGAGAGGCAAGAGAGATCGAGTGGTATAATTGAATATTTAATAGTGGATTCGGATTGGTTATGCATTCAACCACCTGTGAACGTTTCTCCGATCATCGGAGTTTTATCATGTATACTCGTGTCGTAACAATATTAATTGCATTCTCTTTCTCTTCTCTTTTAACAGGTCATAACCAAATCCAGCACTGTTGACTTTCTTAACCACCAAGAAATGAACATCAACAATTGGCGCTAGAAGGAGGGGGCTGAACTTTTGATCTGTTTAAACCATGTTTGGTAATGGAAGTAAAGACAGTTTTAGGGATACCCGAAAATCTCCAGATAATGCTACCATGAGGGGAACCACTTAGGATCCCACAACAATCACTGGGAATCAACCGATATCCATGGCTGGCATTCAACGAGTCCCTCCGACCAGCGAGGACATAACATGTCTTTTCAAGGATGCATTATAACAGTTATTGGCAGATGCAGCAAAGGAAGGAATAAATCTACTAGCTGCGGTAGAGGCGAATCCGCCAAACCCACAATCACCCTCTAGGCTTCGATTGGTTATAGTTTGGCCAGAACTAGATGCGTTAGTGCCCACCAGGAGTTCAGATATTGTCAATCCAACTAGAGGCAGATCGCGTGACCAGGATCCTGAGATACCCATAGAAGAACGACCCCCGAAGACGAAGCCATGATCAAAAGGGGCACGGTAGACACCGTAAATATGACCGGTGAAGGGATCAAATGTCGTCATCAGAAGACAGTGACCGTCATAATTGTAAACGTCACCGTGGATCTATACGCTTACAAGGGTTAGCTCATGAGACTCAGAGGTAGGATGAAGAGGAGATGGTCACAGGTATGACCGTTAGATGACGGGTCGACCATCAGGGAGAGCCGGTGGGTGATAGAGATTTCGTAATCAGGAGCCTGACCCGAGAAGTCGAGAATAATTGGCTCCAAATGGACACACTGATTAAGCGGTATGGATACAATGAGTTGTCTGACGATGATTCTGACAACCCTTTCACTAGAGACATTCTACGAACGCCGTTCCCGGAGAGATTCAGGATGCCCCACGTGGAACAATTAAAAAATGATACAGATCCGAAGGAACATGTCAAACGGTATAAAAGCGTTATGGCCAAGTGTGCCCACAACGATCCTTTGTTGTGTCATAACTTTCCATAAACTCTTGGGGATACAGGCTCAAGATGGTTTGGGAGATTGCCTCAAACAAGTATTGGGAGTTTTGGTTAGTTGAGCAAAAGTTTTTCAAGACAATTCTTGGGAAACGTACACAGGAAAAAATCGGTGGCATACCTTTCTCAACTAGAAAAAGGAAAAGACGAGTCGCTAAAAAAGTATCTGGGAAGATTCAGCCAAGCAGTCCAAAAATCTGCAATGCAAATGATGAGGCAATAACTGCTGCATTCATAAACAACCTACAGAACGGGCGGTTGTCTTTCGACTTAAGGAGAGCTCGACTAACTAGATATGCATACATGATGGATATGACAAGAGGATATGCGTTAGCTGAAGAAGAATAGTTGGCAACATGAGGTTGTTTCATGCATGGAGGGAGACCCAAAAAAAAAGATGACGAGTCAAAGTTACAGACTCATAAAGGGAAACTGAAAGGAAATAGCAAAGAAAAAAGCGAAGATAGGGGAAGCAGACATAATACTGACCAAACCAAGAAAAAGTTCCAAGGAAAATATACAAACTACACCCCGCTTCGAAAAAGATGGGAAGAGATTCTGGCAATACTAGAAGAGAAGAATCTGGTGAAGGAGCCAAGTCAGCAGTCACAATTTTCCCAACGTGACACAACAAAGTATTACAGATTCTACAAAGAAATCGATAATGAGACCTCCAAATGTTACCAGCTAAGAGACTATATGAAAACCCTCATCCGAGAAGGACATTTGTAAGATATAATCTTGAAGAAAGATAAGAAGTCAGAAACTTGGAAAGAAGCCAAGCCGGGAGATCATAACTCAGGTCGAAATAAAAAGGTTAGTCCCGAGATGAGTGGTGCGATACATACTATATTCGGAGGACCGTCAATTGAGAGAAGTAACCGAGAGCGGACTCAGGAAAATCGAGAAGCAGTGGAAACAAGACAAAATTTTGAAGTTAATTCCATCGTGCCTGATCCAAAGAGAATACAGGAAGGATGAGACCCAATAATATTCACCGAAACTTACACACATAGGGTCAATGTCTGGCCAAATGACGCTCTCGTCATTAGTGCCCGAATTGGCCATAAAAAAGTCAGGAGGATACTAGTGGACAATGGTAGCTCAACAGACATCCTCAACTTGGCTGTTTATAATCAACAGAGATTAGATCGAAAGGACTTGCAACCTTTTCATATCCCGTTCAGAGGATTCGTAGGAGTTGAGGTCAGGTCTTTTGGAACAGTGAAATTGCCCGTGAAGATTGGAGCGGCGCTTTTCTAGAAAACGGTGCTACTCGACTTTGTAGGGTAGATATGGAGAACTGGCCTTAAAATGCCTTACTGGGTCGACCTTTCCTGAACAAACAAAGGCAGTAATGGCAACCTACATTCTAATGATCAAATTCCTGATAGAATGAGGGGTAGGAACGATCAAGGGTTTGTAGGAAATGGCCAGAATATCTAATCTCTCCGCTAACAAAGACAGAGATAACAACGAACACCAAGTGGGTGCTTTGACCCAATCTTATCAAACTAAGCATGGAGAGTCATTAATGTTCGAGTTCGACCCAAAAGAGGAACTAGAAACATCAGAGGAGCCAATAGAGGAAGTAGTCTTAAAAGAAGATGAAGGTTAAAATCAGAGTTAGTCTAAAAGAAAAGGTCAGAACATATATCATCAATTTACTCAGAGAATACAAAGACGTGTTCATGTGGAGTCATGAAGACATGGTGAGGATAGACGCACGAGTAATATCACGTCACTTGGCGGTGGATTTGAGCGTAAAACGTGTGATACCAAAAAAAAGATCTTTCAACCTCGAAAGGAGCCGGGCAATCAAGCAGGAGGTAGATAAATTACTCGCTGTAGGATCAATCAGAGAAATTAACTAACCTCAATGAGTAGCAAATGTAGTATTAATCTAGACGGAAAAATGGTCAATGGAGAATGTGCGTGGATTTCACAGATTTAAACAAAGCCTGCCCAAAGGATAGTTTTCCGCTTCCCGGAATATACCAATTAGTTGATGCTACATCAGGTCATGAACTTCTCAGTTTTATGGATGCTTATTCGAGATACAATTAGATCCTGATGAACAAAGTTGATGAAGATAAAACAGCATTCACGACCGATCAGGGTTTGTACTGTTATACAGTGATGCCCTTTGCGCTAAAAAATGCTGGGGCCACATATCAAAGATTGATCAACAGAATTTTCGCCTGCCAAATTGGAAGAAGCATGGAATTTTACATAAATGACATGTTAACTAAAAGTATCTCAGTAGAAAAACATGCTTCGGACCTGAGCGAAATATTTGATGTCCTGAGAAGGTACCAGATGAAGTTGAATCCGAACAAGTGCCTATTCAAGGTTCCTTCTGGAAAATTCCTTAATTTTTTAGTGCACCAAAGGGGGATCGAAGTATATCCCGAAAAGATTGAAGCCCTTCAGAAAATGACTTCTCCGAGAACCTTAAAGGAGGTACAACATTTGACGGGATGCCTAGCTTCCCTTGGCAGGTTTATATCGAAGGCTACAGATAAATGTGCTTCATTCTTCAAAATAATCAGAAAAGGGAAGGGACTTGAATGGAATGCCGAATGTGAGCAGGCATTTCAGAAGATAAAAGAGTACTTAGGACATGCACCCATCCTCTTGAAACTGAAGAAAGGAGAAATACTTTACCTGTACTTGTAACTTGTAGAATTAACAGTAAGCTCAACCCTGGTCCGAACAGAGAATGGAATACAAAAGCCATTATACTATACCAGCAAGGCTATTCTTCCGGCTAAAACCAGAAATTCTCAAGCAAAAAAGATGGTTTAGCATTAATTTCGGTAGCAAAGAAGTTAAGGCCGTATTTTCAGGCACATGCAATCAGGGTTTTCACCGATTGCCCACATAAGTTAATTCTGCAGAAACCTGAGATTTCAGGGAGATTAAACAAATGGACGATCAAGATGAGTGAATTCAATAGTAAATATGTGCCCAGAACATCACTCAAGGGCCAAACAGTGATAGAATTTGGAGCAGAATTCACAGAGCCTGATCTAGAAGCAAAAAGAACATTGGGCATGAGTTTCTCATGGAAGTTATATGTTGACGGCTCCTCGAACACTCATGGCAGAGGGCAGGGATCGTGATATGCACCCCAAAAGAAGATGATGTCGAGTGTGCCATGAGGTTCGACTTCAAAGCAACAAATAACCAAGCTGAGTATGAGGCATTGCTGACAGGACTTAGAGTTTGTATCGCACTCGAAACAGATGAAGTTAAATTTTTTAGTGACTCACAGATAGTCGTCTCCAAGTTTTAGACGAATATCAGGCCAAAGTTGAAAGTATGATGACTTATTTGGGCATAGCAAAATAACTCCTTGAATCATGGAATACAGGATCGTCTAGATCCCTCGGGAAGAAAATGAAAAATCAGATGCTCTGTCCAAACTAGGATGAGCAACAACCACAATCAGGCCAAAGAATATCCCGGTCGCACATCTTCTCAGGTCAAGTATAGTTGAGCGAAAAGAATTTGAAGTCTCAGAAATCAGAACACCGTTAGACGGATGGATGACTAAACTAAAAAGGTTCCAGGAAGAAGATATACTCCCAGAAGACCCCGAAGTAAAACGCGTCAGGTACAGGTCATCAAGATACACTATGATTGGAGGAGAACTGTACAGAAGAGGGTTCTCTTGAACACTCCAAATGTGCGTGTCAGAGGAGGATGCACATTGGATACTATAAGAAATCCATGGTGGAGTATGCAAGAATCATACAGGAGGCAGAAGTTTGGCACACACTCAAGCAAGGTTTTTATTGGCCTTCTTTGTTCTCCGATGCACAATGATGTTCAGAAAGTTACAATGCTTGCCAAGGATCGCTAATGACATTCGGTAACCCCCTAAACACCCAAGAAGCCTCACATCCCCATGACCATTAGCCATGTGGGGATTGGACTTAATCGGTCCGATGCCGGCAGGAATAAGGGGTGGAGCTAAGCATGCAATTATGGTTGTTGGTTATTTCACAAAGTGGGTGGAAGCTGAAGCGCTAGTGCATATCACGGAAGCAAACACCATAAAATTTGTGAATAAAAACATACTCTACAGGTTTGGAGTCCCGTATACAATTATCACTGACAACGGCACCCAATTTGACAATCTAAAGTTCAGGCAGCTGTGCAACAAGTACCAAATTGTAAATTATTATGCCACACCTACCCACCCTCAAACAAATGGACAAGCTGAAGCAGTGAACAAAGTCATCAAGCACACACTCAATGCAAAGCTAGATGCCAAAAAGGACAGTTGGGTTGAAAAACTTCCTGAAGTATTATAGGCTTATCGAACAACAACAAGGACTTCTATAGGAGAAACACCGTGTTCCTTGGCATTCGAAACAGAGGCTGTCATCCCGGTAAAAACATCATATATGTCGCCCAAAGTCGGGTTATATGATGAAGATCATAATGTTGATATGTTATTACGAGGCCTGGATAAGTTAGAAGAAAAAACGAAAAAGTTCGGAGTGCGAAATGTGGCATATCAGTAAAGAGCGACTAGACACTACAATTCTTATGTCTGGGTTAGGAGGTTCCAAATAGGAGACCTATTGCTCAGAAAAGTAATGTTGAACATAAAACATAAGGCCGCGGGCACATTAGCTGACA
The DNA here is from genome assembly GCA_032871835.1 of Dipteronia dyeriana. Taxonomy (NCBI): domain Eukaryota; kingdom Viridiplantae; phylum Streptophyta; class Magnoliopsida; order Sapindales; family Sapindaceae; genus Dipteronia; species Dipteronia dyeriana. Next base: position 33,309,375 of record CM065295.1, on the reverse strand, counting down.
AATGGGAAGGCCTATACAAGATTGAAGGAATGGCTGGCAATGGAGCATATTTGATTGCCCGATCAGATGGAGGGGTCTTACTCCGACCATGTAGCACCCAATATTTAAAGATTTTCTATCCTTGAAATTCGCTTCATCACCTTTTAGTCAAAATATTTTTTTTAGTGATTTATTCTTAGAAATCCTTAATTTTAATTTTTTCATATTGTTAGTTTAGCAGAATTATGAATAAAAAACCCGACACGAGATTCTAAGAAATCTGAGCATATGATAATAAGAACATATCAAAATATTTGAGCATATGATAATAAGAACATATGAAAATATTTGAGAATTGACAAGCAATAAAATGCTCGGGGCCATTAATTTGGCAAAAATCCCGAATGGGCGGAGAAGCTCAAAAAGAGCATGCCAGCCGAGCAAGGTCAACCAAGACCTTAGCCAACAGGCAAACCTGATGCACCAGATTCTGGAAAACTGCTCGGGGAGCCGTCGATAAACTCCGGTGAGTTACACAGCTGTGTTAAGCAATTCAAAACTTAACAATTTGGAAAACCCTTACGCAGACAAACTAGGAGACGTCCTCAGTAACATGCGCAAGGACTCAAAACGTATGATCGTGGTGAGCCTCGATGCAACGTTTGGGTAGCAAACGAGTACGAAATACAAGTGCAAGTGTATTTGCCTTTGTTTCAATATTACTCAGTTAATAATATTACCAGTTAATAAGATACTTGGTATAACCAGTTAATAAGATACTTGGCATTTAGAACAAAGAAATTCGGGCAACAAAGTTAGCCAGTTAATGAGATACTCGGCATTTAAAACAAAGATGATCTACTCAGATAATGACATTAGTCAGTGAAAAAGATACTTGGCGTTTCTCTTTGGGTTTGCATTACCCTGTTCAGAATATTCATAATTAATTCGTGGCTAAAAGAAGTCACACAAATATGGAATTTTATTAATTATACAAGTTATTACAAGGTTCATCAAGTTCATCTAAGGCGGAGTCGAGGACTTCGAGTTCTTGCCAATGCTCGGATCAGGCACTGTTTCATGTTCGCAGAGAAGACTTTCTTTCGAAGGCTAAGCGATTATGTCAACCAGATCATCCATCCAAGCATTATAATCCACTCCGGAGACCGGTCCAACATCAGGCTTTGACCCATCCACCAGTTTTCTGACTATCATGTAAGGTCGAAAGAGAATGCTGGGATGGGACTTCCAAATGTATATGATGAGGTTCTTTACCTTGGCTTCGACAATAAGCCCTCTATTCTCTCATTTGAGTTTGAAGAGCCTCCAAGGATCGATCCACGTGATTTCTGATTGACAATTCTGAATTGGCTCGGGCTTTATCAGTTGCCCGGTTATTGACCTTGAAGAGCTCACTAGCTGAAACCAACCCTCACTAAAATTCTCTAATGAGCAAAGCATCATAAGCCAGGGACCTCTTAATGCGATCAACCCCTTGAACTTCAAGTTTCAGTTTGGCTTCCTTCGAAAGGGATTCAACCGTCGGGGTCTGACGCTCAAGGTCTTCAATTTTTTGCTCATAACATGACTTTGTTCAGTCAGCCTCTTGTTCAACCCTAAGAGTCGATTCTTGGGCGATGGAGAGCAAGTCTTGAAAACATTTAACCTTCTCTTCTACAACAGAACCCCTCTCTTCAGTCTCTATCTGCTTCACTAAACAGCTATCGGCGAACTCTTGAGCAGAACTCGCCTATTTTTTATTAGGCCGCCTCAATCTGAGCACAGTTATCCTCACTCTCCTTTAACTGAGCTTTCAGATGCCTTATCCGATCAACTTGGTGTTGTTACGTTTGAACAACCTCAACAAACTCAGCAACCACCTGTAGGGAAGTAGATAGATATATCCAAGTTACGTCACAATAATGCGAAATACAGTTCGGGACTAACGTAGGTGGTGCTATTGAAAATATTATGAAGACGCTTTGTTCGGGAACCACTCCTGAAGCGGCTTCAATGGTTGTCACCTATAAAAGCTCGGCCAGACAACATGGTTCTCAGCATATCCTGGGGGTGGGACACGTAGGGTTTTCCTGAGGATCCCACTCCTGCATCCTCAACCTCAGGGGGTAAAGAATCTCCTCTGTTCAAACTTTTTAGAGGATCTTCTCTTCCCAAAGATGTCTCCGCTTGAGCACTCGGGGAGTCCCGAGTATCAGCATCTTCGTCGCTCGATTCAATGAACAACACCACCGAGGGAATTTTTAGAAGAGGTCGAGCAGGAGAATTAACTTCCTTCCTTTTCTCAGCCCGAGTGCGGTAGAGGTCGAGGTCGAGGTTAGCTGCAGGGTTTTCTTGAGCCTGTGTAATATATTGGAAGAGTTCAAAAAGATCAGGATGAAGGTTAACCTGTTTATCTGGGGGTTCCCTAACTCTACCTCTATCAACAGACTGCTCAGCAGGCAACTCGTCAATAGGGGAACTAGATTTTTAAATGTTACACCACCAGAGTGCCCACCTTGCCTGTCTCCTTTCTCAGACCGCTGGTCGTTAGCAGTTTCCATAGGGCCACTCAGACCGTTTGATTCCCCCACGGTCGACTGAATGACCTTTTTAGGAACATATTCAAGAACCTTTTCATTTGCTTTCTCGGAATCCTCATCCGACTCACCATCTGGTGGAACAATCCTTTATTCGTTTTGAAGAGAAGCATCCCTACGACTCGGCTGAATAATCGCCTTTATCTGGCGGGCTTGAGCGTCACAAATGATGTCCATATCATATGCTAAATCCAGAAGGGGTAAGGAGTTCGAAGAACAGATAGTAAAAATCACTCAATAAAAGCAACAAGCATAAATCTGCGACGAGCATAAATCTGAGCAAAGAAGCCAAGATCCAACATGTTCTTCTCATTAAAAATGTAGAATCTGCTTATTTTTTCCAAAGTACGCACAGCTGCCCCGAGCAAGGTTAATCAATTCAGCATCGATAAAAATGGGCAGTGTTTTGTTCCAGCGATCAGGAGAACAGAAGTTGCGAGGAACCTTCAGTACTTCCTGAGCTTTACCGACTGAAAGCTCGACCTAGTTTCCCTAGTTCCTTCCTACGAAAAACCAACTGTTTTTCCAATGTTTGTTTGAACTGGAAGATCCCCAGATGAAACCCTTTTTCTTGACGTCCAAGAAAGTATCGATGCCCCAACTCACCTTCACTTATTCAGGGACTCAGTTATCTGGATGGTTGAACAAAAGAAAATAAGTCCCAGTCTTACCAGACTATCTATAGGTATAGAATTTCCATATTTCACGAGGGGAAGTCGGCGACAACTTCATCCAGCTCCACATGTGCCACATGTACAAAAGAATCCTGTAGCTGTTGTCGGGGCAAACTGGACTTGAGTAATCCTCACCTCGGTAAGGAACCAGGCAATGAAAGGTTGAAGGGGAATAGTTACCCCGTAGCCAAACATGGATCCATAAATTGTAACCATACCTGGAGGAGGAATCCACGCGGCCCTATCACCAGCAGCCATCATCGGGATAAAATTATCTAGATCAAACCGAGCATGATATTTCTTGATCTCTGTGTCCCGACCACGTTCAGTTTGGCATCGTACCTACTCAAGTGATCAAGAGAAAAGAAAATCCGAGAGGCACGGTGCTCTTATTCAATATCATTTTCACTAACCACTTGCCTCCCAATCTGAATATCGCTTGAACCATGTTTGTGAACCGTGCAATTACTTTAATGCTTCCCCATCCTAGATCATAAAGGAACTCTGTGACGATCAGAATTGGAAGACTCAGAGCTAGAAGAAGATTCAGGGCTGGGGCTAGAAGGAACAGCAGGATAAAGCCTAGAAACATCAACATTTAAAAAATAAGGTTGGTAAGGGGGTGGCTCCCATAATAATTTATAAATACACGAGACTAAATAAGTATCTACATGCTCAAGCGCATCAAATGCCTAAATAAAAAGTCGGTGGCATGCAATAGGATTCGTGGAAACTGACCTTAAAAGCATATGTAGAGAAATTGGAAAAAGCATCAGTGAAGAACCAAGATGAATTTGTGCGTGAGAAGAGAGGAGAAATCTTGGGTCTTTTGCCTCTTTCTTAAAAAAAAATGAACGATAAGAAAGATCATGTCAATATAAATAAGCCACTTAATGATTAAAGCATGAAACCCTAAGTTTGGAAATGTGGGAAGATTGAAAAAAAGAGGGACGTTCGGTGGCGTAAATGGCGTATCAGATAATCAGCGGGTCATATCTCATAAATGCTAACAGGTATACCAAACGATAGAAGGACACACGTCGAGAAGAAAACAGATCAAGCCGTTAGAATTTTAGAACGTCACAATCATTGGGATTTCGCTTGAAGAGACAAATTGCACGTACATGGTTACCATTAAGACACATCATTAATGCTACGAACTGATTTAAGGATTATTATTTCTACTTTAATAAAGCATTAATGGAAGACACGACAAAAAGCTAGTCGAGATTTCAAGCAATTAAAACACTTCCACCAAAATGAATTCTACTCGGCAGAAGCATTTTAAAGGGGTATTGTTTTATGTATATTTCATTAAATGTACACATCACTGACAGATCAGACAGCCCCCCGAGAAGATTTCCAGATAGGCATCCAAGCTAGTATCAGAAACACCATCGGATGTATCACCAAGTCACGAAAAATTAGAATAAGGCTGAATTCGAATACTCGACACATTTAGTTGTGCTCGGGATAACATGAGAAGCCCGAGTGAAGAAGTCAAATACGTGATCCACCATAAAATAAGCTCAAGAAGGGATCTAGAATCATACTTTAATACGTAAACATCCTAATTTTCATCCCCCGTATCAAAGGAGAAAATACCTTAAAGAGTTTCGAGTAGGGTAAAACTCCAGACATGAAACGAGTCCAGATCAAGCAATAATTACTATTCTAGAAGACTGCACACCGATTAAGAAATAAGTCCTAAATGGACTGTGAAACTAGAATCCCGTAAAGATTCATATTCAATCCAAAAGATCTCATAAACAGGAAAGAAGACAAATACGACTCCAACAAGCAACCGGTTTTAATTAAACACTATCACCGTTCCTTACATATGTAACAAAGTCTAAAGCTCTATGCACATATAAATAGACCCATAATCTCTCTGTAGAAAGAGGGGAACAATCAATAGAAAAGAAATCGCTGTAAAAGAGAGGCAAGAGAGATCGAGTGGTGTAATTGAATATTTAATAGTGGATTTGGCTTGGTTGTGCATTCAACCACCCGTGGACATTTCTCCGATCATCGGAGTTTTACCACTTATACTCGTGTCGTAACAATATTAATTGCATTCTCTTTCTCTTCTCTTTTAACAGGTCATAACGAAATCCAGTAATGTTGACTTTCTTGACCATCAAGAAGTTGATGTTAACAACTCTGAAGACCACTACAATAGGGAAAAACGGTTCAAAACGCAACGGAAGCGTGATAAAAACAAAATTAGGGTTTGCGTATAATTAATTCTTTTTTATGCAACGAGAGCCTTAACCCTAGATTAACTAATGTATATAAAAAGTATCGTACCTTTTTTTTCCGTAACAATTGAACTCGTCGAATTGAATCCGTAAGATCTTCCAATCCAATCACGAACGTGAATCACCTTGGAGTGTGGGCTCCCTTTCTTTAAATTGTATACGTGAGGATGGAAACAAACAAAATCTTCTTATTTGTTAGTTACAAATATCCTCCAAGAGAAAAATCAAGAACGTTCGGCCACTTGTGAATTATAAATCAATTTGATTGAAACTCGTGTTAACCTTGATTCGATGTTGTACACAAAACCCTTTTGATGTAAAGGATACTAGTGTACTATCGAAATCGAAAACGTTCTCTTTTTCTCTTTTCTCCTTGGCCGAATTCCACACCCTACGTCTTAGAGTTGATTGAATTTTGTCTAGAGTAAAATACCAAATTTTCTCTATCAAAATTCTCTCTTGCCAAGCAAAATTCTCTCTTAGAAAACTCTTAGGTTGGCCGAAATTTTCACTCTAAAAATCATAGGGCTGGCTGAAATTCACAAGGATATATATATAAGATCACAAATCCTTTCCTAAGAAGGATTTACATGGTCGGCAAGAATTCTTTCCTTAGGTGGATTTATTTGGTAGTTAAGAATCCATTTCTAAAAGGAATTCTATCCCCTTATATATATTTATTAGCTGGTCGAAATTCACAAGAATATAATTAGGAGATTTAATTCTTTTCCTAAGAAGGATTACTTGGTAGTTAAGAATCCTTTTCAAAAGGAATTCTATCCTAATGCCAAAACTCCTAATCCAACTCAATAGTGTATTTGTAAACATATTAAAGACTTCCTAATTTGATTAGATAAATAACTCATTTTATTTATCTACTTATCAAATATAGTCTTTAATATTAATTATACTACTAACAATAGTATAATTTTAGGAGACCATCTCCTATTAGGAAAAAAGATTTTGACTTTTAATGAAAATGATTAATTAATCATTAAATTAATTAATTCCCATTTAATTAAATAATAAAATAAAAATAATATAATTTAATATTATTCTTAATAGCCTTGCTGCCCTACACATGTATATGGGCCATATATTATTTTTCTTATTTTATTAAATCCATTGAACCTTAATAAAAAGTCCACTTGTGAACTAGACCTATTCTTACAAAAAGAAACAAGTTCACATGCCTTATTACAATTCGAGATAGACCCCTAAATTGGTCCGGTAGAATATATCAAGTGATCCATGCAAGTTAATGAGGATCGAGGATCTTTGCGGGCTACCTAAATTTAAGCTCCAATAGACATAACCCAATCACAATCAACAAATGATTACTTAGGTCTGATCTATTTAATTTTAGTTCATTCCACTAAAGAACTAAAATTGAACTCTTAAATAAAGATAGAATATGTTGATGTTACTCATTCATACCCTAGACAACCTTAATGGAGAAAGTGTATCCTCGTGAAGAATACCAGTAATCGCCAAGAGCTCATAGACCGCTTATAGCCCTCTAAGTTACCATATTTACTCATATGACCACATTTTGAACTTGGATATTTTGACTTGTCCAGAAGCCTTGTTTCAATAGACACTATTGAAAACTTAACGTTAAGATTTAATATCCAATACCTCAAAACATCCATATGATGGTATTCTACTCTCATTCAATAAGTGGAGCCATGATGTCCATATCTATAAATGATGTCCTCTATCGATTAACAAATGAATACCACCAAACTATCGAGGATAGACTATGCTATATAATCGTACTCATTAATAGCTCATATGATAACACTTGCAAGCATAAGTCCATAATTTATCTTAGGATTGAGATAGAATCTCCGATTGTCTTCAAATGAAAACTTTTATTCATTGACGGTTCTATATAAAGTATTTCATTTTGATCCTATTCAATGCACCAAATACACTAGATTCTTTTGCCCAAAGACACCGCATTTTGATGATTTTAGACTCATCATAACACATTTGATCCCACTCAAATGCTAGCAAAAGAATCTACAACTTTGACAAGATAAAGGCGCCCAAACCTTTTATCTTAAGTTGTGAATATTATTCAAGACTAACTAAAGAATTTTGTTCACCTCATACATATCTAGATGTATGAACAATTCTTCTTTTCTCATAGTCTTTTGACATTATGATTATTTACTTTTGATCATTATAATTATTAAACTATAAATGCTATAAGATTTGTTAAACTAGAAATCACTTTATTAATATGAAAAGATTGTCAATCACAATATTACACTCTTGCTATCGAGCATAATCCTGACAATCTCTCACTTGCTCTATAGTAAAATGTGTCATATCTTTCATCCCCATGTTCTTTAGATGGCCATCAAAACTCTTTTGTGGAAGAGCCTTTGTAAAGGGATCCGCTAGATTTTCTGCTGACGCGATCTTGGTAAACGTCACGTCACCCATATGCACAATTTCCCTCAGATGGTGATACTTTCTTTCAATGTGTTTCCCTCTCTTATGACTTCTTGGTTCTCTCGAATTAGCCACTGCTCCACTATTGTCACAATAGATAGTGATCTGCTTATTTGCATTAGGAACCACTTCCAAGTCAATCAGGAATTGGCGAAGCCAGACAGTCTCTTTAGCAGCCTCGCATGCGGCTACATACTCTGCTTCCATGGTGGAATCGGCAATACAAGATTGCTTGAAACTCCTCCATATGACTGTCCCTCTTCCAATAGTAAACAAAGATCCTGATATTGATCTCCTGGAGTCAGAATCCTACTGAAAATCAGTATCTGTATACCCAATTTGAATTAAATCCCTTCTAGAGTATACAAGCATATAATCTTTAGTTCTCCTAAGATACTTGAAACTATGCTTGACTACCGTCCAATGATCAGGACCGGGTTTCGACTGAAACCTGCTAACTATGCCCACAACAAAACAAATATCTGCTATAGTGCAGAGCATTGCATATATGAGACTTCCAACTGCTGATGCGTATGGAACCCTACTCATGAATTGCTTTTCATGCTCATTCTTAGGAACTTGTTCCTTAGAAAGTTTGATTCCATGTCTGAAAGGTTACATACCTTTATTGGAATCTTGCATGGAAAGCCTAGACAAGATTTTATCTATGTATGAAGCTTAGGATAATGCAATCGTTCTATTCTTTCTATCCCTTATGACTTGGATACCAAGAATATATCTTGCTTCTCCTAAGTCCTTCATATCAAATTGTTTTGCTAACCATTCTTTTATTGATGTCAATACACCTTTATCGCTTCCGATGAGTAGTGTATCATCAACGTAAAGAACTAGGAAAACCAACTTGTCGCTTTTAATCCTTTTGCATACACAAGGTTCATCAAGGTTTTGAATAAATCCAACAAACCTTATGTTCCAGGATCTGGATGCTTGCTTCAATCCATATATGGATCTTTGCAACTTGCATACCCTTTCCTCTTAGCTATTTTCAATGAATTCTTCTAGTTGCATCATGTAGATGCTTTCATCAAGACTTCTATTAAGGAAAGCTGTCTTGACGTCCATTTGCCAAATCTCTAAGTATAGAGATGCCGCAATGGATAAGAGTATCCTAATGGATTTAAGCATGGCCACAGGAGAGAAGGTTTCTTCATAATCGATACCTTCTTTCTGTGTATAACCTTTAGCTACCAATCTAGCCTTAAAGGTTTCCACCTTTCCATCCATTCCTCTTTTCCTTTTGTATACCCACTTGTACCCGATGAGTTTTATCTCTTTAGGCAAGTCTACAAGAGACCAGACTTTGTTTTTGAACATAGATTCAATTTCAGATTGCATTGCCTTTTGCCAATAGCGACAATCAACATCTTCAATTGCTTCCTTGTACCTATAGGGATCATCATCGTTCGGAAGATTCTCTACAGATTCTGCTAGACCGATGTATCTCCCAGGTTGTCTAACAACCCTCTCACTACTACGAGGTATAGTAGATTGTTGATCTCTTGTTGGTACGGAACTTACAATTGGGCTAGGTTGCGAAACCTCTTGTGGAATTGTATCTCCTAAAAGCTCATTCAGGACAATTCTACTTTTAGGCACAAAATTATTCATATAGTCTCAAAAAATTTAGCATTTATCGAAACAAATACTTTAAGATCTGAAGGACTATAAAAATAATATCCTTTTGTTCCTTTTGGATACCCTACAAAAATACATGTTTCTGAATGGGACTCCATCTTTTCTGTCTTTCCTTTTAACACGTGTGCAGGACATCCAAATATCCTTAAGTGTTGTAAACTAGGCTTTTGCCTGGTCCACAACCCATACGGTGTTTTAGGAACCGACTTCGATGGTACATCGTTTAGAATATACATTACGGTTTGTAAAGCATATCTCTAAAAGAATTAGGGAGCGTTGAATAACTCAATATAGACCTAACCATGTCCAAAAGAGTTCTTTTTCTCCTTTCTGCCACCCATTTTGTTGAGGTGTGCCTGGTGCAGAAAACTGAGAAATTATCCCATTTTCAATAAGATATTGCTGAAACTCACCAGATAGATATTCTCCACCACGATCAGACCTCAAGATTTTTATGCGTTTCTCAAGCTGATTTTCAACTTCAGCTTTAAATGTTTTGAACATGTCAAAAACATCCGACTTAAGTCTCGTGAGATACACATAGCCAAATCTTGAGTGATCATTCGTGAAAGTGATGAAGTACTCATATCCACCTCTAAAATGAATGTTCATAGGTCCACACACATCAGTGTGTATCAAACCTAAACATTCAATGGCTTTTGTGCCTTTGGTCGTAAACGACATTTTGGTCATTTTACCTTCCAAACAAGATTCGCAAGTTGGTAGATCATCAACCTTTAAGTCACTTAGAGGTCCTTCACATACCAATCTTTTAATCTTATTAAGGTTAATATGACCTAGGCGCAAATGCCATAGGTAGGTTTCATCTTTTGATAATTTTACTCTTTTATGATTAGGTTCCGTTGATTCCATGTCTAACAAGTGAGAGATATTTCCATGCAAATAGAATAAACCGTTTTCCAATGTACCTTTGCAAATAATTTTATCATTCTTACTAATAATAAAAGCTTTATTAAAAGTAACCGAATAACCAAATTTATTTAAACAAGAAACTGAAATTAAATTCATCTTGAATTGTGGTACATAATAAGCGTTTATTAAAACTAAATGCCTATAAGAATCTAAATTGATTCTAATATCTCCCGCTACACTAGTAGACACCAACGTTCCATTGCCTAAATGCAAGTTGAATTCATTCTTATTAAGTCTATTTCCTTCGACCCTTTTCACCACAAAGGAAACACTTCCCTTTGATCTTGATTACTTTCTTGGTCTCATTCTAAGAAGGCCCAAGTTGCTTTTTCCTCTGTTGTTTCTTGATCTTCTAACGGGTCTTAACAGTAGCAACTTTACCAACCATATGAATCCCTGTCTAGGGACATCATAATATCGGTAGTAGTCTCCATTCCTTCATGTTACTGTTGTAACACGTTGGAGATGATGACCATAATGTAACGTACATTTAGCCATCTCATCTAAAGACTTCCACTACTGGTACTCATCTCTTTGCCCCTGAGTAGATTCATTAGTTTGGTGGTTAAGGAATATACAAAATGAACTTATACTTTTCAGCTTACAACAATAACCCAATAGTCCTTTTCCATGTGACATAATTATCATCAGTTATAGTATTATCTTTTAGGATATTGCCTAGGGATGAGGGTCATGATTTCTAAACAATAACAAAAATTATTTAAGTAAATAATCACGATAAATCACTTTCGAATATTTATCTTGAATTAAATAAAATAATTCAATCATAAAAATTCAACGGTGATCCAACACCTATAAATGTCACGCCTCCTTTGGGAGTTCGCAACATTTAGTTGTTGGACTAGGTCCCACATAATTGTTAACATAACAACCAACGTTTTCAATTTTAGCCTTGTGATTTTATTAACAAGAACTCTTGGGAGGATATTAATAAAACCACATCGAGTGTGTTACCAAGTTATCGACCTTCAATATAATCCCTCACGAATATTCCTCCTTTGGGAGTAGAAATCGTTTGGGATAATTGTCTAGTCTATCCTTGTAAGGAAGTATCTTGCTAAATTCCATTCATGAATACCTCTTGGGAGGTTATTTACGAAACATAAAGCTCAACTAAACTTGGAGGCCGTAGGTGTTCCAAAACACCTTCTCCCACTCAATTGTTTAAGGCATGTGATCGAATTCCAAAGAATGATTTACCAAGTTATCTAGATGCCAATTTAGATACCTAAATCATTCTATGCATGTTCATACCAAAAGAGATATATGAGTGGCACTCATTTTCTATATGACATGTTATCAAACAATGATAAACATTGCAATATTTACAAAAATATAAATAGCTACAATTTTGGTCCATCCTAGAAAAACAAGTAAATTACATATATCTTGGAATACAAGAACTCCTTTCTTGGCGAACAAGTCTTCATGCGACCTTCACCGTTCGGACTCCCTTGGCTACCTCCCATGGGCGTGTGCACCCTTCGCCCTTACCCATGGTCGTGCGCATGCCACAAACCCATAAAGGGCTGCCATGTGCAGCTCATGGCTACCAAAGGGCTGCAGTGCGCAGCCCATGCCACAACAAACATGGCTGCTAGCTTTTCGCACGCATGTTCGTTGTTACAGCTCGCGCGGTCCCAAACTTGTTCCGGTTGCTCCTAATTCTTCAAACCTTCGAGTCTTCAAAACTCGAATGTATTACAGAAGAAATTAAATAATAAAATACTGCAATTTTCTTTATTATTACAACAACAAAATTTAAAAAAAAACTTAGCAACTACCAAGAAGGAAATTATGGCGATGATAGACCACCCTTCTTGTTAAAATCCCAAAACAAAATATCATTGAAATTCTAGGACCGAAATTGAGCAATAACAAACAACACATAAAACATATATATATATATATATATATATATATATATATTCATACATTCCAATGTAAATATATATGTGAATACCTAGAGTGCCATCTCTTTCTAAAACATGCATATATATAGTAAAAAGAAAAAGATTCACGAACACATACATCAGTTAATCAAGGGTACAACCTGCCTCTGATACCAATTGTAGGGAAAAACGGTTCAAAACGCAACGGAAGTGAGATAAAAACAAAATTAGGGTTTGCGTATAAATATTTTTTTTCTTTTATGCAACCCGAGAACCCTAACCCTAATAAAAAGTATCGTACATGTTTTTTTTCGTGACGATTGAACTAGCGTCGAATTGAATCTGCAAGATCTTTCAATCCAATCACGAACGTGAATCACCTAGGAGTGTGGGCTCATTTTCTTTAAATTGTATACCTGAGGATGGAAATAAACAAAATCTTCTTCTTTGTTAGTTACAAATATCCTCCAAGAGAAAAATCAAGAACGTCCGGCCACTTGTGAATTGTCAATCAATTTGATTGAAACTCGTGTGAACCTTGATTTGATGTTGGACACAAATCCCTTTTGATATAGAGGATACTAGTGTACTATCGAAAACAAAAACGTTCTCTTTTTCTCTTTTCTCCTTGGCCGAATTCCACACCCTATGTCTTAGAGTTGATTGAATTTTGTCTAGAGTAAAATACCAAATTTTCTCTCTCAAAATTCTCTCTTGCCAAGCAAAATTATCTCTTAGAAACTCTTAGGTTGGCCAAAATTTTCACTCTAAAAATCATAGGGCTGGCTGAAATTCACAAGGATATATATATATAGGATCACAAATCCTTTCCTAAGAAGGATTTACTTGGTTGGCAAGAATCCTTTCCTTAGGTGGATTTATTTGGTAGTTAAGAATCCTTTTCTAAAAGGGATTCTATCTTCCTTATATATATTTATTAGCTAGCCAAAATTCACAAGAATATAATTAGGAGATTTAAATCTTTTCCTAAGAAGGATTACTTGGTAATTAAGAGTCCTTTCCTTAGGTAGATTTACTTGGTGGTTAAGAATCCTTTTCAAAAAGAAATTTTATCCTAACACCAAGACTCCTAATCCAACTCAATAGTGTATTTGTAACCATATTAAAAACTTCCTAATTTGATTAGATAAATAACTCCTTTTATTTATCTACTTATCAAATATAGTCTTTAATATTAATTATACTACTAATAATAGTATAATTTTAGGAGACCATCTCCTATTAGGAAAAAGATTTTGACTTTTAATTAAATAATTAATTAGTCAACAAATTAATTAATTCCCATTTAATAAAATAATAAAATAAAAATAATATAATTTAAGCTATTCTTAATAGCCTTGCCGCCCAACACATGTATATGGGCCATATATTATTTTTCTTATTTTATTAAATCCATTGGACCTTGATAAAAAGTCCACATGTGAACTAGACCTATTCTTACAAAAAGAAACAAGTTCACATGCCTTAATACAATTCTAGATGGACCCCTAAATTGGTCCGGTAGAATATATCAAGTGATCAATGCAAGTTCATGTGGATTGGGGATCTTGGCGGGCTATCTAAATTTAAGCTCCAATAGATACAACCCAATCACAATCAACAAATGATTTACTTAGGTCCGATCTATTTAATTTTAGTTCATTCCACTAAAGAACTAAAATTGAACTCTCAAATAAAGATAGAATAAGTTGATGTTACTCATTTATACCCTAGACAACCTTATTGGAGAAAGTTTATCCTCGTAAAGAATACAAGTAATCGCCAAGAGCTCATAGACAGCCTATAACTCTCTAAGTTACCATATTTACTCATATGACCATATTTTGAACCTGGATATTTTGACTTGTCCAGAAGCCATGTTTCAATAGACACTATTGAAAACTTAACGTTAAGATTTAATATCCAATACCTCAAAACATCCATATGATGGTATTCTACTCTCATTCAGTAAATGGAGCCACGATGTCCATATCTATAAGTGAAGTCCTCTATTGATTAACAAATGAATACCACCAAACTATCGAGGATAGACTATGTTATATAATCGTACTCATTGATAGCTCAAATGATAACACTTGCAACCATAAATCCATCATTTATATCAGGATTGAGATAGACTCTCCGATTGTCTTGAAATAAATTTTTTTATCCATAGACGGTTCTAGATAAAGTATTTCATTTTGATTCTATTCAATGCACCCAGTACACTAAATTCTTTTGCCCAAAGACACCACACTTTGATGATTTTAGACTCATCATAACACATTTGATCCCGCTAAAATGCTAGCAAAAGAATCTACAACTTTGACAAGATAAAGGCGCCCAACCTTTTATCTTAAGTTGTGAATATTATTCAAGACTAACTAAAGAATTGTGTCTACCTCATACATATATAGATGTATGAACAATTCTTCTTTTCTCATAGTCTTTTGACCTTATAATTATTTACTTTTGACAATTATAATTATTAAACTATAAATGCTATAAGATTTGTTAAACTATAAATCACTTTATTAATATGAAAAGATTGTCAATTACAATATTGCACTCTTGCTATCGAGCATAATCCTAACAACTACCTCAGAGGTCGTGGTCGGGGGTGGTACATTCGGTACCTAGTTTATGTGTAATAGAGGAGATGAAACTAGGTGATAACACGTCGTGTGAAAGATATGAATAGATAATGGCACTGTTTTATTATTGCAAACGAATCAAACGTAATATACAAAAGCCACTTAAAATTCTCGATCTCTCTTTGGTACAATGGGGGTGGCAGCTTCGTGGCTGTCGATAAGTAGACAAAATAGTGGCCGTGTTCTCCTTAGAGAATTTAGGCGATAATGGAGTTCTATTTTTTGTTGGCGAATTCCTCTCTCTTTTGTGTGATCCTCGGCGTATTTATACACGGTCCAAATAGGTTTTGCTTGAAGCTTCCTCGCGGTGCACATCTGAATCAAATCTCCCTTTATCGGGTGGGATCTTCTGTTTAAATGTCATTGACTTTGGTTTAACTGATTCGTTGATATCTTGGAGGTAGATAAGTTTGTTTCTTCTTTGGACTCAATCACTTGTCCTTCACGTACGTAGTGTCTTAATGTACGTTAGAGAGTGAATGCGATCCCATATGCTGCCCTAGCGAGATGCATCATGGAGGTCATCAACTACGACGCTTGCTATTTGGAATGAAAAAGTTCTTCTATATACCCATCTTGGCGTTAAAAGCTCGATCTGACCTTTCATGGTTCTTTTTGGAGCCCGACATGGCTGCGTTGATGCTTTCCAATGGTAACTGAGCTTTACGAGTTTCCTCATTCTTATCTGGATGGATCAGGTTCATCCCCAGGTAAAACAGAGAGATATTATAGGGTGAACTCGACGTATTGAAGGTCCCTTTAAACAACCAGAGAAGGTAGCATGCTTTTGGGGAGGTCGCGTGATATCTCGACCTTGGGGAACTCTTGTCTTCCCTTATTGACCTTTCTTCGGGCTCATTTTTCGATGTAAGGAGTTTGATTTGTTCACACCAAGCCTTACTCGGTGACCCCTGGAGGCTTGCGAGGTGTTACACAAGTGTGGGTGATCTCTTCTTGCTTCTGTAGGGTTGTGTGGTAGCTCACCCCGGGAGCCTTGGTACCCTGTTGTGTAATCCCAAAATTGGAGACTTGGTTGGAGAGTGGAAAATTTACCTTTGGTCCATAGCCAATTTTGGCTATTAATAGAAGTCCCCTCTGACTTGAACACCGGTGATTGAGTTGGGGTTGGAGTCTGATTTCCTATTTTATTTGGGAAATTTTCCCTCTTTCTTTTGTTGCTAGAATCTGAGAAGGAATCCTCTCATTAAATGCAAGAGAAACGTGGCGAGCAAGGAAACGCCGCATTTTCAAAAATCCGACTGTTTTACGTCAAACCTTGAAAATCGAGGCAATCTTCGCCTAAAATTCCCTAAAGGTGTGTCAATTCTAACCTAGAAGAATTCTAATCTATAAGGGGTGAACAGGTTTTTAATCAAGTGAATTACCAATTTTTCTTGATTAGTCAATATTAAAGATTCACCCAACAAACAATCAAACAAAATCAAGTGTAAAGTGCGGAAATATAAAGAACAATTGATATATACGGGGAAAGCCTCCAACTGGGAAAAAACCCCAGGCTATTCTGCTAGCCACACACGATCACATAAATCCACTATATGAATAAAAGGTTACACCCTCAAGTGATACTCAGACTCTCACTCTCGACAACCTCAGACTATGGACACCACCACTCATCACTATTGGTTCAATCCCTAGTGATATCCCCTGATACACTACTCTTGGCCTGAGCACCTTCTACTCTACCCCTCGGGCCTTTTATAGTGGCACTTGACCAACCCACCCTTGGTTTCAAGACTTGAATTACTTGTGCTTGCCAACCCACCCTTGGTTGCAAGACTTGAATTACTTGTGCACTACACACCGGTAGTCATAAGGCTTAATTCTCAAGAAGAGATCAACAACCTATGTGAATATGTGGAATATTCTAAATGCAAATTGTTGACGGTGATTTTTGGATCAATTTTTAGCCACACAATTAGAGCAAATTAATGGCTAAGAGCAAATAAAAGATAATAATAACAAATAAGTATGACACAAGATTTTACGCGGTAAACCTCAATGCGGGGAAACGTCCACGGTTGCCGATTGCGACAATAAAAAGTTCACTATATGAAAAGATTACACACACAACTACTCTCACACTCTTGTAACCTATTCTTCCATTAACCCTTTCATGGGTATTATTGGGGTTTATTTATACATGCATAGAACCCTAATTCGTGTTATACAAGTAAGGAAAGTTCTAGTATTTTAATGAAACTCTATCTTATTGGAGTCGTTCTATTCTTCTTTCCTATTTCACGTTGATCACATTCCGGTTGTATTAGGTCTCTTACTTAATTGGGCCTTTGATATCTATAAGGAAGTTTATTTCTTTATCAAAGTGTGTTTCTCAACACCTTGTTCATGTAAACTCTTCTCTAGCGTATTTGAATTGTGATTATGTTAAATCCTGGTGCTTGACATGTGTCACGCGACCGATCATTTATTTTTCCGATCATTGACTCAAACTGTCTCGTAGCCCTAACCATCTCGATAGCGCTATCGGTTTTTCTTTCCGATCATCTATATTATCTGGCCAGGGAGAGTTGATCGGGTTCCTTTTGTTTTTTCTGTGTTGACTTCGATCCGATCAGATTCTAGTGACGTGGTATTCCCGACCTATTCTCTTGCTGGCGCATCATGTTATTTAGAATTTTCCAATAACAACACACCCTTAAACATGCAAGGTTGAGCGTCTCGTAGAACTCGTTCGGTGAAGTATGTTTAATTTATTATCGTTTTTCATCATAGTGCTTTCGAACACGCATTTAATGCTTTGCGGTGGGTTGTTAACGTCAATTGTGCTTATTTCGGCTAACGTAATCATTTATCTATCTTTTTCAAATTTTGAATGGCGCGTATTTTTCATTCCGCGTGCCCCTTCCCCCATTCGCGCATGCATGTTAATATGACGTCACTTGCTCCTATATATAGTTCAACAACTTTTCGTTTTTCCTACACTTTCATAGTGATCTTTCGTAAGAAACCCTAACTTTTCTTTTCTTCTAGATTTTGGCATTCCATGTCCGAACTTCTGTAACTTTGATGTTTCTACGTGTATTTCAGGTATGGATTCGACTATTCACTATCATTATTTTAAGCTTTTTATGCACGCTATTAAGGTTAGCGATAAGGAAAACATCGCTATGCTCGAGTGTCTTCTTAGGGGTTGTTTTTCCTTATCCCAACCTATCTCTTTGGATGTTGACTTTTCTATGGCCCGTCCCGGTTTTTATTCTTACTCCTCTAATCCTCTTGGTTCTTCTTCTATTGATGTTCAACCAGATATGTCAAAGAGTACAAGGCAAACCTATAGCGCTTCCCCTAGGGAGACTGCTCGCCAGATGAGTGACTTGAAGATAACCTCTCAGAAGTTGAAAATAAAAAACGTCGTGAGGGAACGTCAGGCTCGTTTGCTTAGATTTTTGGTGGACCATCCTTATGCTTTTGACTTTGAGATCAACTTGGTGATGGATGACGAGCTTAGGAAGTTTATAGAGCGGTTCGACTTTTCCCGTTCGGTGAAACTGTCTTGTAGTATTTATCGCGCAGTGTGGAACCCACCCTTGGTGCAATAGTGATTTATGGGGCAATGCTATTTTCTGGGGAAACATTCCCCTTGCAACCCTTCATCGGACGCGGGTGTAGTTCCAGCTCAACTGACCCTGAACTCATACCGTGTGCTTATCAGTCTGTGGCACTTATGGAAGAAGATACATAATTTTTATACCTTGGGTCAATCACAAGACTTTTTTCCTTCAATCGACTTCACCTAGCAATTGGATCCCTCACGGTTACGAGGAAAACCCTTTTCCTTTATTGCATAAAGACCACAAGGGCTTCATCTGGGGATTTCCATCGTTTAACAAGTATTGGAAAAATAGCTGGTTCTTTACAGAGGGAGACTGCGGTGAAGTCGTGGTCGTCGATCCATCCCATCGGCTAAACCAAAATAGAGTCCCAAGACACTTCTGTAGTCCCAAGCTATGGAACAAGACTACAAATGTTATGACTCAGGAGCGACCTGACATGGTCGTTAAGGTGGTACAGAATTCTTGGGAAGTTCGTGATCGACAGAACCTGAACTCTGAGAAAGAAATGATCGAGTTGGGCCTTTTCCTGAGATATCCGCTCAGCGTAGACGTCGTAAGTCTCTTGTCTCTGAATTATCCTGATGGTGGCTTATCAATATTATTGATACTCCTTATCTCCTGTGATGTTTTTTTTTATGTATGAACTTGACATTGTTGGTAGCTGTAAAGTCCTCTTTTATTGATTGGCTTATTTCGTGAACAAATCATATTTTTTGGGTGTTATGTAAGGGTAGCTTAGGCTTTCAAGACCTCAAGAGGAGAATCACCAAAGGTAAAATTCTTGTGCTTACTTGCTTTGAAGAGATAGCTGCACACAGTCACAAATTCATGCATAAATTTTATTCATATATGTTGTATGTTTATACTTGTGTGTATTTTGGTTTAAATGGTTCTTGTTGATTCATTTGCATCTTGTAATTAAAGTTTTATGTCATGATTAGGCATTAGAATATGATGCATTTTCATCACTCTAGGACTTGTTGAAAATGTGTGTTTGAGTGTTGAAAAAGTGGACAGTGCACTGGTGGTGCGCTACTCGACTAGCGCAGCCTCACCAGCACAACATTCCAGTGGATCGCTGCTTGTCATGTGCCACTGAGCTGCGCCACTGCACCCACGCAATGTTTAAAAAGTGGGCAGTGCACTGGTGGTGCGCTACTCGACTTACGCAGCCTCACCAGCGCAACATTCCTATGGATTGTCACATGTCATGCGCCACTGAGCTGCGCCACTCGACCATCACCTATTGAATATATTAGGTTGTGCATTGGTGGTGCGCTACTCGACCAACGAACATAGCGAAAGCTGGAACATTTTTTTCAAAACGACCTCACTTTGGTTGAAACTCATATATATATATATATATATATATATAACTCTTTGTGTTCAGGTCGAAATAGAGTTCAGAACATCTATCTTTTCCTTAAAACATATTTCAAAGAGAAAACTCTTCCAAGAACTCATCTTTAAACACTCAAAGCATTCCCATATGCATACAAACTTCATCTTGCAACATCTAAGATCATTTAGAGTGCATCAATGGATAGTTTTGCTTCATCACATCTTGTTTGGTAAGTTCTTCACTATCTTCTTACAAGTTAAGTGTTTTTCTTGCTAAGCCATCTCTTTAATTATTTGTATGCTCTTAGAACATATTCTAGATACAAATTAGAGATTGTTGTGATGACGTGATTGAGTGTTGTATTGTGATAGCTTCATAGGATTGTTTGATCTATGTTTAGCTAAGCTTTTTGAACATGTCATTTCGCTCTTGATATCTAGGATTGCATTAATTGTCATCTCATTATCCTAGATAAGCATATAAGGTTTCCTAGCCTTTTTTGTTCTTTGAATATCATTATATATTCACATCGGACATTTTATCTCTTCATTGAGAAGTAAGACTTGTGTTGCTTCCGGGAGTAGGTAGCTTAAATCGCAAGCAAGATGGACTAGGTTCACTTATACCGGGATTAGGTAGTGGTGGTGGATTTTAAACCGGGGTTAGGTTGTAATTCCTTTGCCATTAGTGGATTCGAGGTTCTAGTGTGGCGCACATATCAGCCCGTGGTTTTTCCCATTTGGAGGGTTTCCACATAAATCTCAAGTGTCTTTACTATTTCCACACTTTTTACACTTGTGATATTATTGTAACTAGCTAGGTGCATTTTCGTCAACTTGACCTTTAATGAAATTTGGGTAAAATTGTTTAAAATCTATTCATCCCCCTATAGATTAATATTATACATTCCATAATATTTGTTTCAATTGGTATCAGAGCAGGTTCCTAGACATACATAGGTGATCCTTGCTCATTTTGGTGTGTGTTGCATTTTGTGTGTTTGTGTTGATCATTCATATACTTGCATTCATATCATTCATTTATAAACAAAATGAGTGGAAACAGTGGCAACGAGGGAGCTTCTAGCACTAGACCTCCACTTCTCACCAGATTGAATTATGCCTCTTGGAAAGGCAAGATGGAGTCGTATACTTGCCAAATTCATGACAGGGCATGGATGACGGTTGAAGATGGCTACACTCCACCCATGATGAATCCTACAGATGGAGGAGATGATGTACTCAAGCCAAAGGCACAGTGGAACACATAAGAGTTTGAGGCATCAAAGTGGAATAGGAAGGCAATGCATGCCATCCTATGTGCAATGGATGAGAACCAGTACAAGTTGGTTCAAAATACTAGGATAGCTAAGGAGGCATGGGATATCCTAGAAGTTGAACATGAGGGAACCGATGTGGTTAAGGAATCGAAGCTTCAAGTTCTCCAAACACAATTTGAATTACTCAAGATGAATGAGAACGAGTGCTTCAATGACTTTGAAGTGAGGTTGATGGACATTGTGAACCAAAGTCATCAACTTGGTAATTTTTATTAGGATAGAAAGATCAAGTAGAAGATAATGAGATCTCTACCCGATAGATTTGAGTCTAAGGTGACGGCTTTGGAAGAGAATAATGGTTACAAGGATATGAAGCCAAGTGAAGTGATTGGAAGGCTTCTAGCTTAAGAATCTAGGAAATGTCCTAACCCCACACCATCGAAAAAGCAAAAGGATATTGCTTTGAAAGCCTCCAAAGTTGAGAAGGAGGAAAGTGATGACTCAGATGAAGAAATGGCCTTGCTAATGAGGAAGTTCAAGAAATTCTACAAGTCTGAGAGGAAAGGTTTCAGATTCAAGGGTCAAGACTTGAAGAAAAAGGCTCCTTTCAAAAAGATTGAGCCTAGGCAAGAAAAGACCGAGAAGAAAGGAGTCCAATGCTATGAATGTGGTGGGATAGGTCACTTTGCCCCTGACTGTGCAAATCACAAGGTCAAGAAAAAAGGGAAAAGTGATGGCTGCCACATGAAGTGAAAGTGATAACTCAAATGAAGGAGATGAATCTTCGAATGATGTAGAACTCATGGCCAACTTCATAGCCTTTACATCCTCTCTTAGGAGCAAAGATGATAGTGAAGAAGAAAATGAGAGTCAAGAGGAAAACTACTCAAGTGATAATGGATCTTCATCACAATCCATAAATGGAAGTGTGGATAGGATGGATCTCAAGGACTATATGACTAAGTTTGAGAGTTCAAGGTTAAAAAACAAGAATGAAATTAAGAGATTAAAAGAAGAAAACTTAGACCTCTCAACTCAAGTTGACCAACTAAATGAAGAGTTGGTGAGATCTAAGAGGAGTGTGTTAGGTTTTAGTTTGTGTTGACATTAATTCCATATCAAAATGATGTTTACTTGTAATGATTTAGTTGTTTAGATTCATGATGATTCAAGCTTCAAGGAAGAAGAAACAACAAGTCAAAGAAAGTTTTAAGTCTTCAAAGAGAAAGGATGCAATTTGATTCTACAAAGGTATACTAAGACCTTATCTTTCTCTTACAAGGCTTAGGCACACACACACATATCATACATTTGTGTCCCTGTATCATTGTGCACCATTATAGGCACACACATACAATTCATTCATATGTGTCCCTGCATCGTTGTGCACCATGTATAACACATTCACACACTTGAAGATGAATGCTCATGCATTGGTATGGAAATAACATGTTTTGGAATGTGCATGATTGGAAACTATCTCTATATAGTTTGCATTCAAGTGTAAATTTTGTTTGTGTGTATTTATTTGTATAACATGGATATTGAACTTGAATTTAGTCTTAAATGATTCTTGATTGAGTTCCGGTCATTTCGGTTACTCATACTATTGATTTCAAGTTCTAAGTCAAAAGATACTACACTTTCAACTCATGTTGCATACATTGTCATCGTATTCGTATATCGAGTTGAATTATTATTTTATGGGTTGAGTATCTTATATTTTCATGTCTGTGTGAGAGTTACGGTTCCTAATCCATAAACAGATTCGAATTCCGAGTTCAGAGGCCGGAGAACGGTCAAAGAACGCGACGGAAGGTCGGAGGAGAAAGAAGCAAGCAAGGCACTTATTTCCTGAGATGGCGCGTGGCAATCTCGGGGCAGAAGGCTTGCAGCCCCGAGATGCCCACGTGCCATCTTGGGCAGCAAGCTTGCTTGGCTTCTTCTTGCCCCTCTTGGTCATTTCACATGTCCAAGTTTCCCACTCCTTTATAAACTCTTTCCCTCTCATATTTCATTCTAAGAAGAAATTTAAAACAAGTGTGCAGAAATTTTCTCTCTAAATTTTCTCAACTTCCAAACACCATAACCTCTTTATTTGAACTCCGATTTGAGTGATTCAAAGTTGAGAGTGTTCATCTATTCATCCTTCATCTTTTCTCTGAAGGTTTGAGTAAGTTGTACTGCTGTGTTTGGTGTCTAATCATACAAAAACGGGACTGCACCTAAATCAACTAAGGTATTATTTTCTCTTAAAGTTTTCTTTTAAAACTTGGTCAATTGCCTTGGGTTTTCTTCTTCAACATATATTTTTATATTGTGAGTGTTTTGATTTGAGTTTTGAACTCTTTCAAAGCTAGGTTGAGTTTCAATTGAAATCATTCATGTTGACTTAGGTTTTGATTTTGCCTATGTTATCACATGTTTGAGATTGTATTATGTTAGCTTTGATTCTAGGACTATTTGATGATCTTTGATTCATTGATTTTGAGAAAAATAGTTCCTCACATGTATTAGACTCTCTTGGCCGAAATTCTCACATAATACATGTGCTTATGTTCTTTTGAGCTATTCTTGTGTTTTGATGAATCTATGATTAGGAATATGCTCTAGAACTTTAGCTTAAATCTAATTGACTTTGTCATATGATTTTAGCATGTTTTTGGTTGGTGTGATTTAAACTTGATCTTGTGATTTATTGAACATATCTTGTGATTAAAGTTTAGATCTATGCATATATCTATGTTGTGATTAATATTGAACATATCTTACATAATCTAGATTGATTACACATGCATGATAAACTATACTATATTTGATTTGTGCATCCATGCTCATGTCTAGTATTTTCCATAGGATGTGTTGATAATAGCATTCTATGTTGCGTGCTTGTTTGCATTTTGCATTCATGATCACCTAGATGCCTTGTGAGAAGGAAGTCTTGACAATAGGTGTGAGACCTATGGTGTTGAGCAAGAAGTCTTGGCAAGAGGCGTGAGGCCTTGGATTGTCAAGCAAGGAAGTCTTGGCTAGGGTCGTGAGGATCCGGATAGTCGAGCAAGAAGTCTTGCCTAGAGTTGGAAGAACTCGAATAGGTGAGCGAGGAAGTCTTGACTTGAGTCGTGAGGACTTAGTTGACCAAGAAGTCTTGCCTTGGGTCGTGAGGATCCGGATAAGGTGAGCGAGGAAGTCTTGACAGGAGGTGTGAGGCCTCGGATTTTTGAGCATAGGGCGACAACTTCTAGAGTAGGATAAGAGGGTAATTTTTAGGTGAAGAGGTCACTTGAGAGATTGTACTTGTTATATCTACTAGTGGATTTTGTTTGCCGATGGCTGCTAGCCAGTGGATGTTTCCTCTTCGGAGGTTTACCACGTTATATCTTGTGTCAACTTTTTTCTATCTCTATCTCTCTAATATTTATATTGTGGATTGAACTCTTTATATATGTTGACTTCCTTTCTATAAAATAGATTGTGTATGTGTTACAATTAATTGTTTTTATCACACTTTACTTGTGTTTATATATTGATTAATTGTCTTTAATTAATATATATATATATATATATATTGTTATACAAGCAATCTAGAGGGACAAACTTTTGTTTGTTTCTAAGAGAGTCGAAAAAGGTGTCTAACCTATTCACCCCCCCTCTAGGTTAGCCTTGAGCATTTAACTGTGATTGTATTTTCAATTGGTATCAGAGCAGGACACTAGATTGCACTTAGTGTGAGTCCAGGGTGATACTTTCACAGTTTTTGCAAAGCGTTTGAAGTCATGGGTTTACAAGATGATGTAATGGCAGAAGAAGCCTCAAATACTAGGCCACCATTACTTCGTGGCACTAACTATGGGTATTGGAAGTTGAGGATGAAAGCCTACTTCTGCTCTATTGATGAAAGGGCTTGGATGGTAGTGGAAGAAGGTTATAGTCCTCCTACCAAGGTTCAAGAGGATGGAACCATGATACTCAAGCCAATGAGTAAATGGACAACGAATGAGTTTGAGGTTGCTAAATGGCACCATCGTGCTATGAATTCCATCTTTGGAGGAGTTGATGGGATCAATTCACCTACATTCAAAATCTTGAATCTGTAAAGGAAGCTTGGGATACTCTCCAAGTTACTAATGAAGGAACCTTAGCAGTGAAGAAATCGAGGCTTCAAATGTTGGCATCACAATTTGAAGGTTTAAGTATGAGTGAAGAAAAAAAGTTAGAAGACTTCCAATTTCGGCTTCTTAACATAGCTAATTAATGTCAAGCACTTGGAGTACCTATCTCAAAAAAGCGTTTAAATTGGAAAATCCTTAGGCCTCTCCCTAAGAGATTCAAATCAAAGGTGACGACCATTGAGGAAAGCAAGGATGTGGATAGTATGAATATCGATGAGTTGCTTGGGTCTCTCTTAACTTATGAGATGTGCTTAAAGCCGAAGATGAAAAGTAAGGGAATCGCTCTCAATGCTATTGAGGGGGAGAGTGATGACGAAAATGAAGAGATGGCTCTTTTGGTTAGAAGGTTCAAGAAGTTTCTAAAGAAGAATGCCAAGCCTAGAGGCAAGTCTTCTAAAGAAAAAAGAGTCAAAAGAACATCATCTCCAGGGATTGATAAGAATAGTCAAGCCATGAACAAGAAAGAGGTTCAATGCTATAATTTTCATGGTTTTGGTCACTTTGCTAGTTAGTGTACGAAGAAGCCATCTAAGAAAGACAAAAAAGGCAAAGTGTTAGCGGCTACTTGGGGTGATGATAATTCTGTTAGGTCTGTGAGTTTTGTTGGTATTATTCTATATCAAAACAACATTTCTTTTGTATTATTTAGTTGAGTTCCGGTCATTTCGGTTACTCATACTATTGATTTCAAGTTCAAAGTCAAAAGATACTACACTTTCAACTCATTTTTCATACATTGTCTTCGTCTTAGTATATTAAGCCGAATTATTATTTTCTCAGTTGAGTATCTTATATGTCCATGTCCGTGTGAGAGTTACAGTTTGTAATCCGTAAACAGATTCGAATTCTGAGTTCGGAGGCCAGAAAACAGTTGAAGAACGCGAAGGGAGCGCGAGGGATTGCACCATGGCCAAAAGGCCATGAAGGTGTGCAAGCCTGAGATGGCGTGTGGCCATCTCGGCCGCACAACCTTGCTGCCCCGAGATGCCCACGCACCATCTCGGGGGAGCACTTCCAAATGAGGGCAAATTGGTCTTTTAGCTCCTTTCTTTCCCTCTCCTTTATAAACTCCCTCCCTATCACATTTCATTCTAAGGAAGAAGAAAATGTAGTGCAGAAAAATTTCAGGTTTTTTCTCTCAACTTTGAATCACCATCTCTCTCATTTCTTATCCGATTTGAGTGTTTCAAGTTGGAGAATTTTTGTATTGAAGTCCTCCATCATCTCCAAGCAACCTTGATGTCATTTGTTCAAGTTTTCTGGTGGATCGCACCATTTTCGTGACTGCACTCGAAATTGTCAAGGTAGTTGTTTATCTTTTGATTTCCTTGATTCTAATGTTCAAATACCTTGGGTCTTCGTCCTACTTGTGTGTATTTTACTTGAACATATGTTGATGAGTGATAGACCATCAATTAAATGCTAGTTGTGCTTAATTAGAAAGTTGATTGTGAGTTAGGTTTCAATCAAACCTATGTTTTCACATGATTGTGAGTTGTATTGTGCTAGCATCTTATCTAGGACTATTTGTGCTTTGATTGACTTTATTTTCATGATTAATAGTCTTATCATGTGCTAGAATTCATTGGTTGAATAAATCAAGGATTAGCACATTTGATTTTATATTTAGAGTCTATTAGAGCTTAATTGACTATTTTTGTGAATATATGCTCTAAATGATTGCTAGAGATTTGATTGATCATATCTTGTGTTTCTAGCATTTTTGTGTTAATACTAAAGTCTTGAATATGTACTTCATGAACATGTTTATTTCAAGCTTTAGCAACATGAATAAAATCTAGGTTTAAAGTATGTGTTTGGAAATTTGGCATGCTCTAGATTTTTGTTCATGCATAAGATCTAGACAATCTTGTTTTGTAAACTTTATTGTCTATGTCTAGATCTTCATGGAGTGTACCTAATCCATACATTTCATATGTTCATGCATCATCTTGTGTGATGTCATTTTTGGATTATAAACTAGAAAAATATGCTTTGTGTGCTCATTGAATAATTCTAGTTTCCATAGAATTTGTTGATCATCTTATTCTATGTTGCGTGCTTGTTTGCGTTTTGCATTCATGATCACATAGATGCCTTGTGAGAAGGAATCTTGACAATAGGTGTGAAACCTATGGTGTTGAGCAAGAAGTCTTGGTAAGAGGTGTGAAGCCTCGAATTGTCGAGCAAGGAAGTCTTGGCTAGAGGCGTGAGGCCTTGGATAGTCGAGCAAGAAGTCTTGCCTAGGGTCGTGAAGATCCGGATAGGTGAGCAAGGAAGTCTTGCCTTGGGTCGTGAAGATCCGTATAAGGTGAGCAAGGAAGTCTTGACAAGATGTGTGAAGCCTCGGATTGTTAAGCATAAGGCGACAATTTCTAGAGTAGGATAGGAGGGTAGTTTCTAGGTGAAGGGGTCACTTGAGAGATTGTACTTGTCTTATCTACTAGTGGATTTTGTTTGCCGGTGGCTACTAGCCCGTGGATGTTTCCTCTTCGGAGGTTTACCACGTTATATCTTGTATCAACTTTTCTCTATCCCTGTCTCTCTTATATTGCTAATTGTTATTTGAATAATGTGGATAGAACTTTATATGTAAGTTGACTTCCTTATACAATATTGTTTGTGTATGTTAGATAACTTTGTATCTTGTGATATTTCATTCAAATTGTAAAGTATCACATTGTAATACTCTAAGTACAACTTATGGAATGTTATCTACATTGAATATATTTGTTCATAAGATACATTGATTCTTGCTGAACGATTTGTAGACTAAGAGTGGAGATTTGAGCATACATGAATATATTGTTTTCTCATAACAATCATGTTGAATGTTAATTTGTATGCTTATCAAGGTTTTATCACTAGTATTGAAAGATTTGTCAAAATTGAGAGACAACCTATTCAACCCCCCTCTAGGTTGTTTAGTATAACCTTGTACATATTCTTTCAATTGGTATCAAAGCAGGTCAGTTAAAGTAGTTAGTGTGATTTGGGATCTACAAGGTTATTTACTAATCATGGACATCAACCTCTAGTCTACAATTGTTTATTTTTTGTTGTTCTCCTTCGTTGGTTGTGAAAATGGTTCTTCTTGTTTTATATTTCATTTGTCTACTAACAATTTTATTGATAAGCTTGAAATGAATGTTACTGACCAAAGCAAAGATGAAGAAGCTTTTTCCGGAGGATGATCGATCTATACATGATTACTTGTCTTTACAACTCAATGAATAGAATTGCATGTCAAAGACCACCAACTTCTACTTGATGGCAAGAGTTCAAACTCTTTACAAATAAAGAGATGAAGTGTTAAAGAAAGTTGAAGTGAAGAATGAAGTGATCAAATGTCTAGAAAAGAAGATGGTTGAAGAAGCTCGTATGGTAGATAGATTAACATATGATTTTGCTAATAATTTGCTTTTGTTTCTTGAAAGTAATGATCAAAGGCAAGGAAGAGGAGTTGGCAAACATGAAGGCCAAAGAGTTTTGGTAATCTTCATGTAGATTCTAGTGACTTAAGCATTGTAGATGAGCAAGTGAAGTCTCCTACAACTAAAGGCAAGTCACTATGGAACAAGAGGATTTCAAAGGTCATGTCTTCCAAGGTCAAGTGGAAAATCAAGGAAATTAAGGAGTCTTCACCATCGGCACACTCTCACCTAAATAGTAACATCTCGAAATTTATTCCTGTTTGCTAATTTTGCTATATTGTCGTGAGTATATGAGATGATGCAAACTATGGAATGTGATGCATGCTAATGAGATGTGAAAATCTTTTATGAATGTTTCTTGCATGACAACACTTTGAATTGATGACTCCCCTTTGGAGAAGGTTGTTGATATTTCTAATATTGAAAAGACTAATCTTGATGATGACATAACACAACCTATTGATAGGATTCCTCACTTGGACTCAAAAGAACCTACTTCATGGGTTAGGAAACTACATGACAAGGATGATATCATTGGGGAGGTTAGTGAGGGTGTTAGGACTAGGCGTCAAATGGCTAATCTAATTAGCTACACTTGCTACACCTCTCAAATATAACCGAAGAAGGTTGATGAAGCCTTATAGGATGAATTTTGGGTTCTTGCTATGCAAGAAGAGCTTAACCAATTTGAAAGGAATGAGGTTTGGACTCTAGTTTCTAGGCCCAAGAACACCAATGTGATAGGCACCAAGTGGGTATATAGGAACAAATCCGATGAGGATTGCAACATTGTATGAAATAAGGCTAGGCTTGCAGCACAAGGGTACTCTCAAATTGAGGGTATTGACTTCTAGGAGACATTTGCTCCCGTTGCTAGGATTGAGCCCGTTAGGCTTCTTTTATCCTTCTCTTGTTTGCACAAGTTCAAATTATATCAAATAGATGTTAAGAGTGCCTTCCTCAATGGTTTCTTGCAAGATTAAGTGTTTGTTGAGCAACCTAAAGGGTTTGTAGATCCTCACCACCCTAATTATGTCTATCATCTCAAGAAAGCTTTATATGGGTTTAAACAAGCACCAAGGGCTTGGTATGAGCATCTCATTCAATTTCTTATAGACAATGGATACACTAGGGGCAGTGTTGACAAGACTCTATTCATCAAGAAAGACAAAGATGAGCTCTTTATAGCTCAAATCTATGTTGATGATATAGTTTTTGGCTCCACTAATAACACCAAAGTCCAACAATTTATTGATTTCATGTCTCATGAGTTTGAAATGAGTCTTGTTGGTGAGCTATGTTACTTTTTAGGTTTACAAATTAAGCAAATGGATGATGGAATTTTCATATCTCAAGCTAAGTATGCCAAAAACCTAGTGAAGAAATTTGGCATTGAAAGTGCCAAACATTGTGATACACCCATGAGTACCACTTTGAAGCTAAGCAAGAATGCTAGTGACAAAAGTGTGGACCAAACTTTGTATCGTGGCATGATTGGTAGCTTGCTCTATTTGACCGAAAGTAGGCCAGATATCTCTTTTAGTTTGGGTGTGTGTGCTAGGTACCAATCGGGTTCTAAGGAGTCCCATCTCTCTTCCGTTAAGAGAATCATTCGTTATGTGAATGGGACATCTAACTATGGAATTTGGTACTCTTTTGACACTAATGCTAGTCTTGTAGGCTTTAGTGATGCAGATTGGGCAGAAAATTATGATGATAGGAAAAGTACATCGGGTGGTTGCTTTTTCCTTAGGAACAACCTTGTCTCTTGGTTTTGCAAGAAGCAAAATTTGATTTCTTTGTCCATGGCCGAGGCCGAATACATAGCTGCTGGGAGTGGATGTACACAACTCCTTTGGATGAAGCAAATGCTAGTCGACTATGATTCAATCAAGGTACTCTTACTCTCTTTTGTGATAACATGAGTGCAATTAATATTTCCAAGAATCTGGTTCAGCATCTAGAACTAAGCATATTGACATCCGTCATCATTTCATTAGAGAACTAGTTGAGAGCAAATGCATAGTACTTGAACATGTAGGTACTAATGATCAACTAACGGATCTATTTACTAAACCCTTAGATGTTACTCGATTCAAAACTCTTAGTAGATCTATTGGGATTTGTTTAATGGAGTGATGAGTTGTGGTCTTTGACCCCATAAAGGGAACTCACACAAAGAGAGCTATTGTATACTTGTTGCATCCAAATTTTTTGAAAATGTTTATGCTCATTTATTGATTGATTGAGTAGCTTTGTTGCACTTATACTATAGTATATTGTATTTTCTTCAATAAGTGTGAACTTTGCTTTAATTACAATCCATTTCATATTTATGTTCAAACATGCATTTTTGGACTAGGAGATCTACATAGAAAGTACATATTGAATGACCTATAATTATCTCCATGACATGATGATTCTTTAAAGACATGATGATTCTTTAAAGACATGCTAATGAAAAATGATAAAGCATGAATTGATGATTGCAATTGTTGAATGCAAAATATCGTGTGAAAAAAGCTAGTGAGACTAAAATGTTTCATCAATGTCTCTCTTTCTTTATTAGTTGAATATGGCTACTTTCATACGGGTTTCCTACCTGGAAAAATCAAATAGGGTGCAAAGTTGCTCATGCCATGTTTTGCTTATAAAGTTGGATATAGTGCCATTAAAATTTGATATCTATAAAAACTCTATATCCTTGCTTCTCTCATGACAAATGGTGAAATTGGTTTGAATTATATTGGAAACCTTTGTTATTTGCTTTGCCAAATACCATTGTTTTTGGACTTGAATGCAACATGTCTTGTATGCAAAGCATTTTTGATTCACACATTTTCTTCAAATAAATCTCCTTGTTTCTCTCCTATTAATTGAGTTGCATAAATGTGGCTTATAAAATTATGCAATTATCTTGTATGCTCCTTTCTTTCTTTGCCTTGAGTGACCCGGTTGGGGACTTCTCATTTGCCTATATCATGACAAAAAGGGGGATTAGCATTTGACCTAGCATTGTGGTGTTAGGGGAGTAGCATGTGGTAGCATATGTTGGCTTTAAGAGTAGTACTTGTTTTTCGGGAGATTACATTTAAGAGGAGTAACCCTTTGAGGGGGAGCATTACATGATGAGGTGCATTACTCATATTCTTAAATGCAAATACTTTTGTTTTCCATCCACTTGATCATCTCACATGCACTTGGTTTGGAAAGTGTACTCGTTGTTTGTTTTGTGTGTAGGGTTGATGATTCTACAAGAGCTTAAAGATTTGAAGTTTCTTTTATATATATATCTCTTTGTAATGTAGAATATCTTCCCGGTGCTTTATTTTGTTTTGTGAGGATCAATGTAAGTGGTGGTTTTGTCACGAAATAGCCAAATGGGGAGATTGTAAAGTCCTCATTTATTGATTGGCTTATTTCGTGAACAAATCACATTTTTGGGGTGTTATGTAAGGGTAGCTTAGGCTTTCAATACCTCAAGAGGAGAAGCACCAAAGGTAAAATTCTTGTGCTTACTTGCTTTGAAGAGATAGTTGCACACACTTAAAAATTCATGCATAACTTTATTCATATATGTTGTGTGTTTATACTTGTGTGCATTTTGGTTAAAATGACTCTTGTTGATTCATTTACATATTGTAATTAAAGTTTTATGTAATGATTAGGCATTAGAATAGGATGCATTTTCATCACTCTAGGACTTGTTGAAAATGTGTGTTTGAGTGTTGAAAAAGTGGGCAGTGAGTTGGCGGTGCGCTACTCGACTAGCGTAGCCTCACCATCGTAACATTCCAGTGGATCGCCGCTTGTCATGCGCCACTGCACCCGCGCAATGTTGAAAAAGTGGGCAGTGGGCTGGTAGTGCGCTACTCGACTAGCGCAACCTCACCAGCTCAATATTCCAGTGGATTGTCGCATGTCATGTGCCACTGAGCTGCACCACTCGACCATCGCCTATTGAATATATTAGGTTATGCGCTGGTGGTGCGCTACTTGACCAGCGAACCTCACCAGCGCACATAGCGGAAGCTGTAACGTTTTTTTCAAAACAACCTCACTTTGGTTGAAACTCATATATATATAACTCTTTGTGTTCAAGTTGAAATAGAGTTCAGAACATCATATCTTTTTCCTTAGAACACATTTCAAAGGGAAAACTCTTCCAAGAACTCATCTTTAAACACTCAAAGCATTCCCATGTGCATAAAAACTTCATCTTGCATCATCTAAGATCATTTAGAGTGCATCAATGGATAGTTTTTCTTCATCACATCTTGTTTGGTAAGTTCTTCACTATCTTCTTACAAGTTAAGTGTTTTGCTTGCTAAGTCATCTCTTTAATTATTTGTATGCTCTTAGAACATATTCTAGATACAAATTAGAGATTGTTGTGATGACATGATTGAGTGTTGTATTATGATAGCTTCATAGGATTGTTTGATCTATGTTTAGCTAAGATTTTTGAATATGTCATTTAGCTCTTGATATCTAGGATTGCATTAATTGTCATCTCATTATCCTAGATAAGCATATAAGGTTTCCTAGCCTTGTTTGTTCTTTGAATATCATCATATAATCACATAGGACATTTTATCTCTTCATTGAGAAGTAAGACTTGTGTTGCTTCCGGGAGTAAGTAGCTTAAATCGCAAGCAAAATGGACTAGGTTCACTTATACCGGGATTAGGTAGTGGTGGTGGATTTTAAACCGGATTAGGCTGTAATTCCTTTGCCATTAGTGGATTCGAGGTTCGAGGTTCGAGTGTGACACACATATCAGCCCGTGATTTTTCCCATTTGGAGGGTTTCCACGTAAATCTCAATTGTCTTTAATATTTTCGCACTTTTTACACTTGTGATATTATTATAACTGGCTAGGAGCATTTTTGTCAACTTGACCTTTAACAAAATTTGGGTAAAATTGTTTAAAATCTATTCACCCCCCCTCTAGATTAATATTATACACACCATAATATTTGGTTCAGTAGCGAGCAAGCTGCGAAGGCTAAAAACCTTGATCTGTTGAGTCGCAAAGTTGCTGCTGACCAGGTGGCTCAAGGTATAACCCCTCATGAACATGACTTGGTGGAGCATGTTTATGAGTCAGATCATGATTCTCCGTCAGCTCCTGCTGACCCAACCATGGTGAGCAGTTATAATGCCACTTCTCTTCAGAGTAATCAGAGGGGAGCTTCCAGAGACAGGTCTGGTCAGATTCATTCTTCTACTAGGGGGTTTGATCATGAAAGGTTAAGCCGGGAGAGATCGAGCCAAGGTAGGCCTTCCAAAGACAGGCGAAGTTGAGAGAGATCAGGTAAGGATCAATCCCTCAGAACTAGATCTGACGACAATGTTTCTAATAGTAAGGCGACCAAGGTGGTTGATGGATCTCTTGTCCCGAGGTAATCCGAAGAAGGAGGGAGACCATGAATGAGGTTCCCCCGTTGCCCTCTCAGTTTGGGTTAACCCCCATTCTCTTGGATGAAAGAGAAGACGATGACCAGGATACTTTGACTGACTTGATTCTGAGGGAACAACGGTCAAAGAAAAGAAGCGATTAGGTAGTTGCAATTTGTTCTACTGCCCCATCTGAGGTAGCTAAGGCCCCTAATGTAGTCGTACCCCCTCCCAGCGCCTTGTTTCCTCAAATTCAACCTTATTGTCCTCCTACAGATATTCCCGTGCGACGTTCGGAAAAGGCCCTTATGGAGTTTTCGATTAGGCACCAGATAGTTTTCGTAGATTCAGACTCCGATGAGGGGAAGCTTGGCTCAGAGGAGCTATCTTTTGGTGACAATATGTTGGACGCCACCGAAGAGCAGATATTTTGTCCGGTGTCCAAGTCAAAGGTTGATGTTGTGGATAAGCTGGCTGAAGGTGCTCCAACAGCCTCATCTGGAGACAAATCCCCCCATATACCACCTGAATCTTTTGCCAAAGAAGTTGTCAGTGAAGTTCAGGCTCCCAAAAGGAAAAATTTGGAAAATTTTAGAGTTTCTTTTCTGGCTGGTAATGGTATTGAAACTGGCTCGACCTTTTCTATGGCAACTCCGATCGCTCATGCTTTTGCTTGAACCATTCCATTGGTAACCCCTGATGCTGCAACTTTCAGTTCTTTTACCCTGATGGAACTTCAGGCCAATCCCTTTCCATGCTTCGCTCCATGTCGGTAGGTGAGGGATACATTGGTGACGTGACGATTACCAAGATCGCGTCAACAGATAATCTAGCGGATCCCTTTATAAATGCACTTTCACAAAAGAGTTTTGATAGGCATCTAGAGTACATAGGGATGAGAAATATGACACATTTGCTATAGAGCAAGTGGGAGATTGTTGAGATTATGCTCGATAGCAAGAGTGTACTAATGTATTTGACAATCTTTTCATATTAATAAAGTGATTTCTAGTTTAACAAATCGTATAGCATTTATAGTTTAATTATTATAATTGTCAAAAGTAAATAATCATAAGGTCAAAAGACTATGAGAAAATAAGATTTGTCCATACATCTAGATATGTATGAGGTATACACAATTCTTTAGTTAGTCTTGAATAATATTCACAACTTAAGATAAAAGGTTGGGCGCCTTTATTTTGTTAAAGTTGTAGATTCTTTTGCTAGTATTTGAGTGGGATAAAATGTGTTATGATAAGTCTAAAATCATCACAATGAAATACTTTATCTAGAACCGTCAATGGATAATAGTTTTCATTTAGAGACAATCGGAGAGTCTATCTCAATCCTGAGATAAATAATGGACTTATGGTTGCAAGTGTTATCATTTGAGCTATCAATGAGTACGATTATATAGCATAGTCTATCCTCGATAGTTTGGTGGTATTCATTTATTAATCGATAGAGGACTTCATTTATAGATATGGACATCGTGGCTCCATTTATTAAATTAGAGTATAATATCATCATATGGATGTTTTGAGGTATTGAATATTAAATCTTAACGTTAAGTTTTCAATAGTATCTATTGAAAATGGCTTCTGGACAAGTCAAAATATCCAAGTTCAAAATGTGGTCATATGAGTAAATATGGTAACTTGGAGAGCTATAGGCAGTCTCTGAGTTCTTGGCGATTACTGATATTGTTCACGAGGATACGCTTTCTCCAATAAGGTTGTCTAGGGTATGAATGAGTAACATCAACTTATTCTATCATTATTTAAGAGTTCAATTTTAGCTCTTTAGTGGAATGAACTAAACTTAAATAGATCGGACCTAAGTAAATCATTTGTTGATTGTGATAGGGTTGTGTCTATTGGAGCTTAAATTTAGATAGCCCGCCAAGATCCCCAATCCACACGAACTTGCATGGATCACTTGATATATTCTACCGGGCCAATTTAGGGGTCCATTTAGAATTGTATTAAGGCATGTGAACTTGTTTCTTTTTGTAAGAATAGGTCTAGTTCACATGTGGACTTTTTATTAAGGTCCAATGGATTTAATAAAATAAGAAAAATAATATATGGCTCATATATATGTGTTGGGCGTCAAGGCTATTTAGAATAGCTTAATTATATTAATTTTATTTTAGTATTTAATTAAATGGAAATTAATTAATTTGTTGATTAATTAATTTTTTAATTAAAAGTTAAAATCTTTTTCTATTAAGAGATGGTCTCCTAATATTATACTATTGTTGGTAGTATAATTAATATTAAAGACTATATTTGATAAGTAGATAAATAAAATGAATTATTTATCTAATCAAGTTAGGAAGTCTTTAATATGATTACAAATACACTATTGAGTTGGATTAGGAGTCTTGGTGTAGGATAGAATTCCTTTTAGAAAAGAATTCTTAACCACCAAATAAATCCACCTAAGAAAAGGATTCTTGCCCACCAAGTAAATCCTTTTTAAGACTGGATTTGGTCTCCTATATATATATATATACTTGTAAGTTTCGACCAAGCATGAATTTTTGGTGTGAGAAGTTGTTTTTTATTTGTATTTTATTGTTTTAAAAAAAATCTTCGTCCAACTCATCGTGTGAAGAATTCGGCCAAGCATATAGAAAAAAGGGAACATTTTTGTTTTTGATAGTACACTAGTATCCTTTGCATCAAAAGGGTTTTGTGTACAACATCGAATCAAGGTTCATGCGAGTTTTAATCAAATTGATTGGTAATTTACAAGTGACCGGACGTTCTTGGTTTTTTCTATTAGAAGATTATTGTGACTAACAAAGAAGAAGATTTTTTTTGTTTCCATCTTCAGGTACACAATTTAAATAAAGAGAGCCTACACTCCTAGGTGATTCACGTTCGTGATTGGATTGGAATATCTTGCGGATTCAATTCGACGCTAGTTCAATCGTCACAAAAAAAAAGTTACGATACTTTTTATATACATCAATTAATCTAGGGTTAAGGTTCTTGTTATTAAAAGGGACAATTTTTATTTATACGCAAACCCTAATTTTCTTATTTCTCACGCTTCCGTTGCGTTTTGAAACCGTTTTCCCTACACCTATCCTGATGGAACTTCAGGCCAATCCCTTTCCATGCTTCGCTCTATGTCGGCCGGTGAGGGATACATTGGTGACAGCTATTGGATAGGGACCAAGGCCGCCAGCCCATCTGACCGGGTCCGAATGGTCTTTCATATTGGAATCTTTGTAAGTTCCTTTTATATTTTTCTTGTGTTTTCTCTGACTTCTCCTTTCTTTTCAGACGGTGGAGGAACTGACTAGGGCCTTTGCTGACCAGAGGAGGCAAACCACTGAAATAACGCAGCTGAAGAAGGCTCTTATGGAAAAAGAGGATGCACTCAATTCTTCTTCTGCCAGCGTTTCTAAAGTCAAACAATATGAGAAGGAACTAAGAACTCATATTGCGACCGAGCTTGCTCTGAGAAAGAAAATTGCTAATATCTTGGAGAGTGCTTCCGTATCTGAAAAAACCCTCGAACAACTTTCTTCAAAAAATGCTGAACTGGAGAGGAGGGTAGCCAGAACAGAGTCGCTGAACAACCAACTTGAGTAGAAGGTCATTCCAGCTGAAGCAGAGGCGAAAGAAACCCATGAGGAGGCTCGGCTTACCTAGGACACCTTTACCTCTGCCTAAGAGGCTATGCTTACAATGCAACAGGTGTTTGGGTTAGCACAGATGCATTACAAATTATTTACTAGAGACTTAGAGCAGCAACAGGTTAGCGTGGAAGTGCTGTCCCGGGAAGCTTGGTCTGCCCTTGAGGTTTAAAATGTGGATCGCTATAAGAGATCTCTGGCTTTTGATGCTGTCATGCTTAGGAAATTTGATAGGGGGATGACCACCGCTCGTGCCTTTTTTGATGCCATCGATAGGTCTTCTGATGAGGCCCACCGTAAATGAGATTGAGCAATTAAGAAGTATAAAGACGAGTCCCAGGAGGCCATCAGGAACCAGAGGATTCTTTGGAGGGCTTACTGCTAATCAATCGGAAAGGATCTTCATCCTATGCACCTAGATCTTTCTTCAGCATCTTCTTTGGTTACTTTCCATGCCAACAAGGAGAAAAATTCTTTGACTAAGGGTGCCGATGTTGGTTCATCGTCGAGTGTGGACTATTCTCTTTTCATGGTTGACGGCCCTGAGGACGCCATCGTCTGGCTGGATTTTGACGAGACGAGCCAAGGTCGTGGGGACGACGCTCCTTCTAGTGGTTTTGGGCCCAGAGGCCTATCTAAAACCCCAATGTTTAGGAATTTCCTTTTTATCACTTTTGTAGTCTCGATCTTATAACTACAAACTCCTTTAATGAAATGAAATTTATTTTATTGGCCGTCTCTGAATATTTTCTAATTAACTGTTATTATTTATCAACTCGAATTATATGAGTCGGACCATATTTAAGTTAATCGTTCTGGTTATGATCATGTCCTCTTCTGCCATCCCTTCAATTCTGACCAGGACGCTTTATCAACCCGAACTGACATTGAGTTTTTTATCCTAACTTTGGCCAAGCAACTCTGGGTAGCAGAGCTTGTAATGGTCGGGTATGTCGTTCAGGTTTACCCATCAGATGTCTGATCCCTTTCTATCATACCGCTGTTACATCAAGAAATGTTTTTTGTAGCCCATTTACATGGTATCTAATTTATAGACTCTTGTCTTTTATCTGTCAACTAAGTCAATGTGACGTCTCTTAATAATCTGTTGATCAAGATTCATTGCAACAGGGCATCTCGTATCTTAGTAACCTAACAGGTGCTCCGACCGCACCTGCTTTTTTAAGTAAGAATATTCATCCCCTGTTTAACTCATGGCGCATCCAATCAGAGCTTATATCCTGAAGGCGCCCTAACAGTGCCTTATTGCACCTAATTAGTTTTGGTGAGTGTGCACTGCCTTTACGACATACACTTTTAGCCCCCTCATATGGCCTCTCGGGTGCTCTCACCTGTCATCAAGCAGTTTCTAAGTGCCCCGAGATTTCTTTTGAATTCAAAAACAAAAAATTTCGAACACTATTCTTGACCTTCAAAACTATTCCCTCAAAGCGGTTTTTATTAAATGTTGAAAATGAACATAAGGTAATCAAGCAATATAATAAGACTAATTTCTAAAGATATAAGAGAAAATAAGAAGGACTAAGGAACCCCTAAGGGTAAAACAATTTTAAATATTATGCATTGCACGGTCTGGACAACTCGTTTCCTTTTGATCGGGCAAGGCGGTAAGTCCCGTGCCCCATCAATCCTGCCAATTTGTACGGCCATTCTCATTTGTCCGCCAGGGATCCAACCGACTTATCTCTTATATTGGGTGACACCTTTTTAGAACTAAGTCTCCAAGTTGGAATCTCCTGACTCGGACATGCGAGTTGTAGTATCTAGCGACCTATTATTGTAAGGATGCTGTCTTGATTCTCGACATGTCTCTTCTTTCTTCCAACACATCTAGGTTCTTTCTCATCATCTCAGAGTTCGAATCGGGATGGAAGAGATATACCCTGGGAGATTTATGAATGACCTCGACCGGGATTACTATCTCTGCCTCGAACGCCAATGAATAAGGGGTCTCCCCTGTTGAGGTCTTTTTCCGTGGTTCGATATGCCCATAAAACTTCGTGCAACTTGTTCACCCATCTTCCTTTTTTGACATCTAGTTTTGCCTTCAGCGTGTGCTTGATTATTTTCTTCACTACATCAGTCTGACTGTTGGTCTATGGGTGAGCTGGTGTTGCATAATAACTCCTTATGCCGAAGTCATGACACATGATTATTAAATTATCACTATCAAATTGGGTTCCAATATCCGTAATTATCGTGTCTTGGATTCCAAACCGGTAGATAATGTTCTTCTTGATAAAATTCATCGTATTGGCTTCAGATATATGTACCAGTGCCTCTGCCTTAACCCATTTGGTAAAGTAATCTATCGCCACGATCGCGTGCTTCACTCCGCCTTTAGTTGCAGCTGGCATTGGGCCGATCCGATCTAATCCCCACATAGCAAACAACCAGGGTAACGACAAGCTCCTTAACTATTCAAGAGGCTTCTTTATGTCATTGGCTATTCTTTGACAACTCACACATTGTTCAGTGACAACCTGAGCATCTTGAAATAGGGTTGGACAATAGAAGCCTTGCCTGATAGTTTTGTCTGCTAGGCTTCTTGCTCAAAAGTGATTACCACACACTCCCCTGTGGATGCTTTTTAATATCCGTCGGCCTTCCCTAGGGCAAACACAACTCTACAAGGCTTTCGAAAATCCTCTCCTGTATAGTTCCCCCCGACCATTGAATATCTTGTAGCTTTGTATTTTAGACGTTTTGCTTCCGTTACTTCTGTTGGAAGCATCCCTTCTTCCAGGTATTCCCTGATCAGGGTCATCCATGTGACTTGGGCTCCTTCAACCTCCTCCACTTTTGACACTTCTTCTTGGTCCTCGATGTTCGGTCTTTTAAGATGAGCTACTGGGATGATCTTTGACTGTACGCCGATGGTGGCTGGTGCCAGATTTGATAAAGCGTATGCTTTTACATTCCTCTCCCAAAATCCGGGTGATTTCGTATGTCTTGAATCTCGATAGTGGTGCTTTGGCTATCCCCAAGTATACAACCATGTTGCCATCTTTTGCCTGATATTTATCTAATATCTGGTTCATAACCACCTGTGAGTCGTTGAATATTTTTAGCTCATCTGCACAAAGGGCGGTGCAGACTCTGAGTCCTGCCAAAACTTCCTCATATTCCGCCATGTTATTGGTCGCATTGAAATTAGTGGCTCGTTAGGCCTGGGCTTGTTAGGCCTGGGCTCGTTAGGCCTGCTTGCTTAACAGGACTGGCCTGTTAGGGAGACAGGCCGGGCCTAGCCGACCTATTTGTGGGGATGGGGGGACAAGCCTAGCCCGCGGCCTTTGCTGAGATGAGCTGAGACGGGCTCAGGCTGGCCCATTAAGGGCTCAACAGGTCTTTAACGGGCTAGCCCGTTAAGGGCTCAACCGGCCTTTAACGGGCCGGCCCGTTAAGGGCTCAATGGGCCGGCTCAAAAGACTTTGAAATTATTTTTATTTATTTAATATTTAAACGTTTTATTGATATAATATTATTTTTTATACATTGTAATAATTTCATGTCATTATTAATGTAATAATTTTAATATGTAATACATTTTTTCATTTCAAAACAGTGAACAACAGTTTATTAGTTTTCGAAGATAATATTTTTGTAATTTCTTATTAAATTTGTGGTGAAAAGTATAAATTACAAATTACGATTGCCTCATTAAAAACCTTACCAAGAAAAACCCAATGGGATAAAAACTTGGTAAGGGAAAAGGAGTGCAATCCGAAAAAAAAATTTAAGTATTTACAATTACATCAGTTTGCCAGTTGGTTGCTACCGGAGCTCTCATCAATGGTCATGTTGGAGAAGTCATCAATGAGTTCTTCGTTGACCAGTTGATGTTGTAGTCTCATTCTTGCATTTTCCCAATCCTTAAGGCATGTCAAAGCTTCCACCGTATCAGGGGCCAATGACCATCTTCTATCTTTTATTATTCGTCCGGTGGTGCCAAACACTTGCTCTGATGAAACAGTTGAAACCGGGATA
Source organism: Dipteronia dyeriana (assembly GCA_032871835.1). Taxonomy (NCBI): domain Eukaryota; kingdom Viridiplantae; phylum Streptophyta; class Magnoliopsida; order Sapindales; family Sapindaceae; genus Dipteronia; species Dipteronia dyeriana. The sequence continues at coordinate 33,267,362 of CM065295.1, read as the reverse complement.
GCAAAGATATCACATGCTAATCTCAATAGAATGGGGAAGCTGTTTCTCCTGTTCCACCACCATTTCAGAAGATTGTTCATTGTGAAATCTTCGTTCTTCGGGATGGAATACTCTGTACTCAGATATTTGTTGAGCTCCACTTGTTGACTTTGACTTTGACTCAAACTTTCTAAAGCGCGAGAAGTTTTGGTCTTGTTCAAAAAAATCCTCATGAGCTTCGATTGTTGTTGAGGAGGCGCTGGTCCCGCTGTTTCAACGTTGTACCTGTTCTTATAAATAGAAAAAACCTCAAAAATTTGGGATTTTTGTGTACTAAGATGTTCAGCAACATCAGTTTCACTTAACCCTAGAGCCTCGCCCAAAGTAGTGGAAAAAACTTTTAAAGCTTCAAATCTGAACCTAGGATCTACAACAATACCAAAGGCATACAAAAGAGGAATTTTTCCCCAATATTTTACATATTTTTCTTGCATAGTAACAACAACGGGAGTTACCAAAACCATTTTCCTATATTGTTTAAGTAAATCAGCCATGTCATAAAATTTATGAAGTGGGGTAATAAACCCCGGAAAGTTCTACAGTAGCATCTTAAAAAACAGTTAAAACTTTAACAAAAACGTTGGCCACAAACCAATCACCTTCCGTGAGTATTTCATGTTAGGTGTTGTTGGTGATGTTCAAGTTATAAAAACTAGTAATTTCTGAAGCATATGGTAAAGCAGGTTTCAACATTAAATATGTTGTGTTCCACCTTATCGACATATCTTTTTGGAACTTACGGGATTGTAGGTTCTTTGATTTACAAAATCTGGCAAACTCAACAATTTTTTGGTTAGATGCCATAATCCAACCCAAAGCCCCCCCTAATATTGTCTATTTGAATTTCGACCTTATTTAAATATGATTTTACAATCAAGTTTATTATGTGACATGCACAACGGGCGTGGAAAAATTTTCCCGCAATATTAGGGATGTTAGAATTAATGAAATATTCTATAGCTTTGGAGTTAGCAAGTGCATTATCCAAAGTAATTGACATGATGCGGTTTTGAATGCCATAATCTTGTATAACGGACATAATAACCTGAACAATATTTTGTGTTGTGTGTGCATAATCCATGACACGAAAAGCAAGGAGCTTTTTTTTTATAAAATCCATTCGGTGTCTACATAGTGTCTAGTGACACCTAAATAATCTTGTTTTGAACGTCCGCTCCAGATGTCTGACGTTAATGCAATTGAAAAAGAAATGTTTCGCAGTTCAAAAATCAATTTTGTCCTATATTTTACAAAAGTACTTATCAAATCACTCCTAGTTGTGTTTCTAGAAACAGGGACAAATTGGGGTTAAAAGCATTATTATTATAATATTGAAAATGGGGGTTTCCTTGAAAACCTATGGGTTGGTCAGTTGCAGCGCAATACAACACCGAATGCTCTCTGACCCTGTCGAGGTCATACTGCTATGTATTCACTGAACCATCTGGGTTCCACTGCAGTTGGGTTTGTCGAGTTGTATCGACTTGCCCATGGGAAGCCATGCAACTGAGTTTATGTCTTCTAAGATGAGTAGTTCCCTTACTGGTAAGTATAGATTTACAATACTTACAACATGCATGCTTAACTTGACGACCATCTGGCATCGTCATCATTACACGGTCAAAACAATCCATCCATACGATTGATTTCTTCTTCCATTTCTTACTCGATTCTGGTGTCGAGGAAGAAGGTCCCACACCCGTAGTACTAACGAGACTTTCTTCTGGAAACTCACCAAATAATTGGTTGATGTCCTCGTTAGGCAAATAGTCATTGGGGGTCAGGTTCAACTGTTCAGAATTCATTTTCCTAAGATTAGAATTGAATAAATGATTAAATGTCACGAATAAGTTATTATATTGTTGTTAAAATCATAAAAAATACATAACACTAACATAATCATTCTAATATATTATTAATCTAAAAAAAGTTGAAACATTCGGATTTAATTCTTCTAAATTGTCATTTTCTTCTTAAACTCGACAAAATAAAACATAATCATTCTACTAATATAATAATAAATTCAAAAAATGATGAAAAAATTAAGGATTAATTTTATAAAATTATTATTTTGTTGTTAAACTCAAAAAAATATGTAACACTAACATAAACATTCTAAAATATTATTAATTTTAAAAAAATAAAAACATTTGGATTTAATTCTTCTAAATCGTCATTTTCTTCTTAAACTCGACAAAAGAAAACATAATCTTTATAATATAATAAAAAATTTGAAAATATAAAAAAATTGGGAATTAATTTTCTTAAAATTATTATTTTGTTGTTAAACTCACAAAAATACATAATACTAACATAATCATTCTAATATATTATCAATTTCAAAAAAATTAAAAACATTAGGATTTAATTCTTCTAAATCGTCATTTTCTTCTTAAACTCGACAAAAGAAAACATAATCTTTATAATATAATAATAATTTCGAAAAAAAAAATAGGAATTAATTTTTTTAATTATTATTTTGTTGTTAAACTCACAAAACTACATAATACTAACATAATTATTCTAGTATATTATTAATTTTTTTTTAAAAAATAACATTTGGATTTAATTCTTCTAAATCCATTTTCTTCTTAAACTCGACAAAAGAAAACATAATATTTATAATATAATAATAATTTCGAAAATATAAAAATGAATAAGGAATTACTATTTTTAATTATTATTTTATTGTTAAACTCACAAAAATACATGAAATTAGCATATTACTAACACTCAAACAACAATATTAACTACACTTAACACATGTACTAAATTACAAATCACTAAATACTAAATAATAATAATTAATATATCAAAAATTATTAATAACAAAGGTAGAGAAGTAGAAAAACTAACCTTAAATTGGAGACTTGAGAGTTGAGAATGTTGAATTAATTAATCAATTGGATACCTAGCAACATAACAAATAATAACATTAGTTATAAACATATTAATATCTAATAATAGTTCATAATTAAATAACAAATGAAAGTAATTTTTTTTTAAATAAGGCAATACATTAGAGTAAGAGTCTTAGAATATGTAGAGACTAGAGAGCGATAGGTATCAAGTATATACTATAATAGTATATAGTATATAATAATATAATATAAAATGTATAGTGTATATAATATATTAAATAAATAAAATAAATTACAAAATAGTTGAAAGAGAGTGAATGACAGAGTGAGAGATGTTGGAGATTGTAGAGATTAGAGAAAATAAGAGAGTAGGGAAGTAGAGAAATTGTAGGGAATGAGGTGAGGGTGATGATGTATTTATAGGAAAATGTTAGGTTAGAGTATAATTGAAATTAATTGTAAAAGATTTTTAAAAAAATGTAATTTTTAAAAGTTTTGGGCATTTTTTTAAACTCTCCAACGGTCACCAACGGCTCTTGGATACTTACAAAAGCCACCATTAAATTCAAATTTCAAAATTTAAATTTGAAAATTTGAAAATTTTGAATTCTGTCTGGCCTTAAAGGGTCGGCCAGCCAGTCGGCTCTCGAGCCGAGTCATAGGACGGCTCGCAAGCCGATTTACAGGGCGACTAACGAGCTGATTCACAGGCCAGCTCAAGGGCCGGCCTGTTAAGGCCTATGAGAATATGTTTTTTTTCGAAAAAAAATGGGTCGGCAAGCCTGACGGGCCAGGCCAGGGCGGCCTGCAGGCCGCGATCCCTAAGCCAGGCCTAGCCTGGCCTGCCAACTTAACGGGCTTAGGCCTGGCCTATTAAGCTGGCGGGCCGAGCTGGCCTGGGTCCGTGACTAAGCAGGCTGAGCCGGGCCACCCGTCAGGCCTGACCCATTTTGCCACCTCTATTTGAAATCGAAACCCAAGGCACAACCTACTTCTCCTTCTAGGGTAGATATAACTAGCCCGACCTCGCTGTCGTGTGTGTTTGACGGCCCATCTACATGTAACTTTCATGCAAATTCGGTTTTCTCTTTCAGCATCCTGATTACCTCGTTATTTGGCTCAGTAAATTCTACGAATAGGTTAGCCACAACTTGCCTCTTTATTGTAGCCCTTGGTATGTATGCTATCTCAAATTCGCTCAACTCTATTGCCTGTTTTGTCAATCTTTTGGATACCTCAGGTTTGGACAAAGTTTTCTTCAAGGGGCATTCTGTGTCGACTTCAATCCTATGTGCTTGTAAATATGGCCTTAGCTTCCTGGCTGCAGGGACAAGGGCCAGCGCCATTTGCTCCACTAGAGAGTACCTTGTTTCCACCGGTAATAATGCTTTACCGGTATAATACACTGGTTTTTGAACCCCTTCATCCAGCCTAACTAACACTGACAATGTTGCCACGGCCGTTACTGATAGTTATAAGTAAAGTACTTCTCCTTCAAAGGGTTTGGACAGTACTAGAGCTCTCCCCAGATATTTCTTTATCTTTTTGAACACTTGTTCGCATTTGGTGTTCCATTCCACCCCCTTCCCTTTTTTGGTTGCTTTGAAAAAGGAAGACACTTATCAGTTGACTTGTTGATGAATTAGTTTAGAGATGCTAAGCACCTTTTTAGTCTTTGAATTTTCTTCAATGTCCTCGAGGACTTCATCTCTTCTAGTTCTTTTATTTTCTGTGGATTCACTTCTATTCTTCTCTTGTGGACTTGGAAGCCTAAGAATCTCCCCGAAGGCACCTCGAAGACGTACTTTTTTGGATTGAGTTTCATGTCGTACTTTCACAGCACTCCGAATGTTTCCTTGATGTCTGTTACAGGCTCATTCGACATTATGCTTTTGGTTATCATATCGTCCACATATAATTCCATGTTCCTACCAGTCTGTCGAGCAAACATTTTGTTCACTAATCTTCGGCAAGTTTCTCCAGCGTTCTTAAGACCAAAGGGCATGACTTTGCAGTAGTACAAGCCCTGATCAGTATTAAAAAACGTCTTATCCTCGTCAGGTTCAAACATCCGGATCTGATTATCTCAAGTATGCATCCATGAAACTCAACAACTCATGACCGGTCATCGCATCCACTAACTGATCAATGCGGGGAAGGAGGAAGCAATCCTTCAGGCATGCTTTGTTAAGGTCCGTGAAATCATTGCACATCCTTTATGGGTCGTTCTTCTTTTTGACCAATACCACATTAGCTTCTCTACTTTTTTTTTTTGATCACATTGCTTCTTTCTACTTTAAATTGTCTCCAATTCTGGACAATTAGCTTGCGGTCGGGGTCAACTGCCAAGTTATGTGAAATTATTCTGTGGTCAATTCCTAGCATATCCTTATGTTTCCATGCGAATATATCTTTGTATTCTCTTAGTAATCCTGCCATCTTATGCTGTAACTGCTCCGTCAACCGGGCTTTAAGTCTTACAGTCCTCTCGAGACTGTCGTTACCAATGGCGACCTCTATAGTCGGCTCATCTTCCTGGCTTTTCCCATCTTTTGGAGGTGTCTCCCTCAAGTCTAGGTCGAACCGGGTTAGAGTTTCTGCCTCAATTTCCTCGTCGTCAATCTTCTAGCTTTCACACCCCTCAAAAGTATATACTTGCATTACTCCCGATTCTGCTTTCTCCCTGTATATGACCAAATTTGCCTTTCGTGCCCATTCTTGTGAACTTTTCATAATTCACACTCTTGCTTCTGATGGGAATTTAACCATTAATGCGTAAGTGGTGGTTATGGGCTTTTATCTCGTTTAGGAATGGTCGGCCTAGCAAGGCGTTGTACAGCTAATTCTCTGCACTTACAACCGCAAAGTCTAGTAACACTATCTTGGTGCAAGGTGAGCTTTCAATCTCTATGGGCAACTTTACTGTCCCGAGTGATCTCACATCCGCCCCTCCAAAGCCTCTAAGCGGAACTTTGAGTGGCTGGATGTTGGAACCCCGTTCATCGGTTACGCAGCGGAACTAGGTTTTAAAAATTTTATACAGATCATAATCTGTATTTGGGACCAGTGAACTTGGGATCGTAATTATTTTTTGAAACTAATACATACTGACACGTCCTAAAGAAGTGTTCATACTCCCAAGTATAAGAGTGTCATAGTAATAAATTAACCGGTAAGACCGGGTCGAACCACAGAGGTTGTTCACTTGTCCTTGTAGAATTAATTATCTAGATGAATTACTAAGCTTGTTATAAAATGTAAATCAATTAAAATTAAAACTGGGGCTAAGGGATCCACTGTTGGTAATTCAAATATGATCCAATTATTAATATTTAGTCCAGATTATTGGGATAGTATTCCACTCCACTGACCATTATCTAATAGATGTGGATAAAAGTACTCACTGTGCTAGACAATATCTGTCTATCTATAGTGAGTCAAAACTTCACAAAGATTAGAGGGGATAAACCACTCTCTGATAGATATGGGTAAAAGTACTCATTGTGCTAGACAATATCTGTCTATCTACGGTGAGTCAAAAGCTCCACAAAGATCAGAGCGAAGAAAGCAAAAAAATAATAAACTTACCAAAATTGGATCATATTTTCCATACCAACAGTATCACCTTTGGCCCCAGCTATATAAAATTAGCCAGACATAATTTAACTAGAAATTAGCTATTTTATTTAAACTGAGAATTTGAGAACAAAAGAGAGAGAATTTCACAAATCTAATATCAGATTTGTATTCAGAACATGAAAATTATAGGGCAAAGGCCCCTATTTATACAAAATACGGATGAAAATTGACCATCAGATGAATTTAGAATGGACCGTCCAAATTTCACCACGTCAGCAGTGAACAGTGACAGTGAACAATAACCCATCCGTGAAGTGAACAGTGATGCATCCGTGAGTGAACAGTGAAAGTCAATTGTAAATAGTAAAAGTCAACTGTGAACAGTGAAAGTCAAAATTACAAAAATGCCCTTCATGGTCTTCCTAAGGTTTTTTGACGTTCTAAACTTGAAAACAGTATTTGTTTTTCCATCTGACTTTTTCATGATTCTGAATTGATCGAATTACCTCTGAAATACAATGAAAATACACTGATTACTACACAACACATTTATTTAAGCGAAAGAACGAAATTATGTCTAAATTGGGTAATTAATCATATTGGAAGTGTAAAATGATGATATCATCTCTTAGTAAACATACACTTTTCATTATTAATCACACCCCCCAACCAGCTTATTGCTAGTCCCTAGCAATTAAAGCGAAAATAGTAAAAACTCAAATTCAAATCTCTAAACTACCAAATAGACAAACTCTCCCATACCTCTTTTCTCACCCTTTGACAACCAGTCATCAGTTGAGTTATCAATCAAACTTTATTGTGCTCAATAAAGATCAACACGATAACTATGAGATTCAATTGAAATCAAACAACATTTTCATTCCGAAATCTCATCACGGCTTCTTCCTTAGGCAGTAGTTTTATTCTTTTTTTTTTTTTGAATTTTTTTAATAGAACAAAATTGGAAACAAACATTTCATCTTTAATCTATGTAGCTAGCTTTAGGCCAATGACTCCTAAACTAGTTGGCTTTAGGGTATTAAGTGTTAAAACTTCTACGGGCTTAATTACTCGGATTGCAGATGTTTATTTATTTTTTTTTTTTTTTTGTACAATTCCCTTAAGCTTTCTCTTTAACCCGTGTAACGAGCTTCAGGTCAATGACTCCCAAACCAGTTGGTCTTAGGGCATTAGGTGTTGAAGCACCCCTCAGACTTAATTGCTCAAGTTAAAAAGGCTACGAAACTGCACTTTATTCTTATACAGACTCCACCGTTTTACGTGAACACTCTATGCTTGTTGAGGCATGAGGCCCGACTACTAAGTAAGAGTTTTGGTCACAACACACAAAATTATTATTATTATTATTACTAAATATATTTTTAAACAAGATCACTGTCTTCAGTTGTTACCCTTGAATTATGTTTCAGAACTTAATATTACAAAATCTCAACTTACTACACATAATCACGTGTCAATGTGCGTGTGTGTCTAGAATAGTTCAAAAAATTTCTCAAGATGACTTAATGAACAAAAGGATTAGTCAATGATATCACAATGGAGAGTTTATAAATTTGAATAGTCAGAAGAGAGGAAAAATGCATCAGAACTACAAAGATGCGTCTCAGAAGCTTCTAAAAGATCTCCTTACTCGGTCATCTTTACAAAAAAATAAAATGGTCAGAAGTTAGTTTTTTTTTTTTGAAAAACAAAAGTTATTGAATCAACTATCCCCTCCCCCCAACCAGAACGAGACATTGTCCCTAATGTCATTAGAAAGAGGTAAGGTTTAGAAGATATCACATGAACAACTTGAAAGACAACAAAATCCTGCAAAACAACAAAAGAAATACAAAATATAGGAAAATAAAATGCATAAAAACCATAGGAAAATCACAAACTGAGATTCAGATAAATTATGTGTTTCTTGTTCTCTTCAACAGTTGACTAATCAAATTTTGGAGGTTAAAGGATCTGGCTCATAATTGAAAGCTTATAACTGGTCAATCAGCTCATAAGGACTTGAAGCAGAGATAAAGATGATAAAAAGATAATAAAAACAAAAGGATATTTACTGGTAGTTGTAATTGTGGCTCATATCTTCCTCTAGTTTTACGTCTAGAAAAGGCTTCAAAGCCCTCTATAGGTCGGGGATATGCTTCCCATCCAATTTTCTTATAAATTGGCAAACAGGGTCTTTTAAAGTCAAATTCCCAAGACTATATTGTGCATGTTGTGATAGAGAATAAAATATCATCAGGAAAAGAATCATTGATGGGTGATTTATCAAATGACGACTCAGCGGTGAGTCGTGATAAATGATCTGCAACGACATTTTCAGCACCCTTTTTGTCATTGATTGTGAGTTTGAATTCTTGTAGCAACAAAATCCAACGAATCAATCTTGGCTTTGCATCCTGTTTAGATATTAAATACTTCAAAGCAGCGTTATCAGTAAATACAATGGTCGAAGCGCCAATCAAGTACGACCGAAATTTATCCAATGCAAATATCAGAGCAAGTAATTCTTTCTCAGTGGTGGTGCAATTCATTTGTGCACTATTCAAAGTTTTACTTGCGTAATAAATCACAAAAGGCTTACCTTCTATTCTCTGTCCTAAGACAGCTTCAACAACAAAATCACTTGCACTACACATCAATTCAAAAGGTAATGACCAATCAAGGGATTGCATGATAGGAGAAGATGTTAAAAGGTCAATTGTTTTTTTAAAGGACTCTTGACACTCTTGTGTCCATTCAAACTTTGCATCTTTTAATAAGAGATTACAAAGTGGTTTAGATATGACACTGAAATCTTTAATAAACCTCCTATAAAATCCTGCATGCCCTAAAAATGACCGCACATCTTTGACTGTTTTTGGTGATGGTAACTTTGAAATGACTTCAATTTTTGCCTTATCAACCTCTATTCCTTTAGATGACACAACATGACCCAAAACAATTCCAGATGTGGTCATATAATGACACTTTTCCCAGTTAAGCACAAGTCTTTTTTCTATGCAACGTTTCAAGACTCTTTCCAAATTATTTAGACATTCATCAAAAGAATTCCCAAACATAGTTAATTCATCCATAAAAACCTCTAAACAATGTTCAATCATGTCACTAAAAATGCTTAGCATGCATCGTTGAAATGTGGCCGGAGCATTACACAAACCAAATGGCATTCTTCTAAATGCAAAGGTTCCAAAGGGACATGTGAATATGGTATTTTCTTGGTCTTCTAATGCAATGGGAATTTGATAGTATCCTGAATACCCATCAAGAAAGCAGTAGTAAGGATGTCCTGCTACTCTTTCTAAAATTTGGCTAAGGAATGGAAGGGGAAAATGATCTTTTCTATTGGCATCATTTAATTTTCTATAATCAATGCACATGCGCCAACTAGATGGAATACGAGTTGGAATTAACTCACCCTTTTCATTTTTAATAACAGTGATTCCAGTTTTTTTTGGCACAACTTGTGTAGGACTCACCCACTTAATATCAGAGATAGGATAGATAATTCCCACGTCAAGTAATTTAAGGACTTCGGTCTTGACAACTTCTTTCATGTGTGGGATAAGTCTTCTTTGGGGTTGTCGATATGTTTTAGCATTTTCCTCTAAATTTATTCGATGTGAACAAATCAATGGGTTAATACCTTTCAAATCTTTCAAAGTCCAACCAAATGCATTCTTATTTTTCTGTAAAACATGTAACAACTTACCTTCTTGCTCTTCTGTGAGGTTAGAAGAGATTGCCACTGGGTAGGTCTGGTTGTCTCTAAGGTAAGCATATTTAAGTCCTTCTGGTAAGGGCTTCAAATCCAGTTTAGGTGTTTTTTTTTCTGACACGTCATCTGTTTGTTCCAATTCTTCAAAATCTGAAGTGTCTCCTTCTTCTTCGACAACCTGCAAACAATCATCAAGATGTGAATGCATGCTTGACTCAGGTGAATTGATCAAACAAATTTCAGATGAGTTAAAAGAATCCCTTTGAATATGATCTTCGACAATGGTTTCAATAATGTCTGCATCTTCATCTTCATTTTCATCATCAAATGGTTCTTTAGACATGTTGAAAACATTAAGCTTAACTTCCATATTTCCAAAAGACATGCTTATTATTCCATTCCTGCAATTAATCAAGTCATTAGCAGTAGCTAAAAATGGTCGGCCCAATATAACAGGAATTGATTTGTGCTCATTAACAATAGGTTATGTTTCCAAGACAATAAAATCTACTGGGTAGAGAAATTTATCGACTTGTACTAACACATCTTCCACTATTCTTTTTGGTATTTTAATTGACCTATCAGCAAGACAAAGTGTGGTTGAAGTCGGCTTTAACTCACCAAGTTTAAGTTGCTGATAAAATGAGTATGGGAGCAAATTTACACTAGCACCTAGACCAAGTAAAGCATGCTCAATTTTACAGTTACCAATTGTGCAGGAAATTGTGGGATAGCCAGGATCTTTATATTTCAAAATATTTTATTGGAAAGAATGGAACTTACCTATTCAGTCATAAAGGCTTTCTTTCTTACCTGATGCTTCCTTTTCACAGTGTATAGATCCTTCAAAAATTTGGCATAAGAAAGTACCTGTTTGATTGCATTCAACAAAGGGATATTGATCTTTATCTGTTTGAAAATTTCAAAAATCTCTAGGGAATGCTTCAATTTCTGTGAATTTTTAAGAGCTTGAGGATATGGGAGTGTAGGCGGGGATTCAATTATTTCTTCATCAACAATGGTTTCATCAACCCCTTCCTTACCCTTGGAAAACGACTCATCATCATTTTTACTAGATTCAAAAATAGGTTTTTCGATGACCTTACCACTACGAAGAGTGATAATTGAATTGACTTGATCTGGGCGTTGGTTATTATTATAGGAACTTGACTGACTCTTGGGATTTGGTTGTGGTTGAGATGGAAACTTACCTTTTTCGTGTGTGGTGAGTGTACAAGCAATCTTTGCCAAAGTATCTTTAACATCTATCAAGGTTTGTGCAGTTTGGCTGTTAATGGATTCTTGCTTCTCAATGAATGAGTACAAAATGTCTTCAGAGATTTTCCTAGATGGTGGGACATAAGGTGCATAACCTTGTAGGTTTTGGAAATTCTGGTGTGTTTGTAGATGTGATGAACCTGATGGTTGTGAAGACTGGGCTTGATTATTGTTCCTCCAATTAAAGTTTGGATAATTTCTCTATTAGGATTAAGCTCGATAGCAAGAGTATAATATTGTAATTAACAATCTTTTCATATGAATAAAGTGATTTATAGTTTAACAAATCTTATAGCATTTATAGTTTAATTATTATAATTGTCAAAAGTAAATAATCATAAGGTCAAAAGACTATGAGAAAAGAAGAATTGTTCATACATCTAGATATGTATGAGGTAGACACAATTCTTTAGTTAGTTTTGAATAATATTCAAACCTTAAAGATAGAAGGTTGGGCACCTTTATCTTGTCAAAGTTGTAGATTCTTTTGCTAGCATTTGAGTGGGATCAAATTTGTTATGATGAGTCTAAAATCATCAAAGTGTGGTACCTTTGGGCAAAAGAATCTAGTGCACTGGGTGCATTGAATAGGATCAAAATGAAATACTTTATCTAGAACCGTCAATGGATAAAAGTTTTCATTTGAAGAGAATCGGAGAGTCTATCTCAATCCTGAGATAAATGATGGACTTATGGTTGCAAGTGTTATCATTTGAGCTATCAATGAGTACTATTATATAGCATAGTCTATCCTCGATAGTTTGGTGGTATTCATTTGTTAATCGATAGAGGACTTCATTTATAGATATAGACATCGTGGCTCCATTTATTGAATGAGAGTAGAATACCATCATATGGATGTTTTGAGGTATTGTATATATTTATTTAAGAGTTCAATTTTAGTTCTTTAGTGGAATGAACTAAAATTAAATAGATTGGAGCTAAGTAAATCATTTGTTGATTGTGATTGGGTTGTGTCTATTGGAGCTTAAATTTAGATAGCACGCCAAGATCCCCAATCCACACGAACTTGCATGGATCACTTAATATATTCTATCTAACCAATAGGGGTCCATCTAGAATTGTAATAAGGCATGTGAACTTGTTTCTTTTTGTGAGAATAAATCTAGTTCACATATGGACTTTTTGTTAAGGTCTAATGGATTTAATAAAATAAGAAAAATAATATATAGCCTTTATACTAGGTATGGGCGGCATAGGCTATGGTTAATAGCTTATATATATTATTTTTATTTTATTATTATTTAATTAAATGGAAATTAATTAATTTGTTGAATTAATTAGTTATTTAACTAAAAGTCAAAATCTTTTTCCTAATAGGAGATGGTCTCCTAAAACTATACTATTGTTGGTAGTATAGTTAATGTTAAAGACTATATTTGATAAATAGATAAATAAAAGGAATTATTTATCTAATAAAATTAGGAAGTCTTTAATATGGTTACAAATACACTATTGAGTTGGATTAGGAGTCTTGGTGTAGAAAAGAATTCTTTTTGGAAAAGGATTATTGGTCACCAAGTAAAACTACTTAGTGGTAGAATTCTTATTTGAAAAGGATTCATAACCACCAAGTTAATCTACCTAAGGATAGGATTCTTGTCCATCAAGTAATCCTTCTTAGTAAAGATTGAACTCTCATAATCTATATTAAAGACCAAAAATTCGTCCAACAACATATGTTTATAGGAGTAGTTAGATTTCCTTTTAGATAAGGACTCTTAACTACCAAATAAATCTACCTAAGGAAAGGATTCTTGCCAACCAAGTGAATCCTTCTTAGGAAAGGATTTATGAACCTATATATATGTGTGAAGAATTTTGGTCATGACTAAGGAGCATTATAGAGGAATTTTAGCCAAGTTCTATTTTTCTTAGTGAAGAATTCGGCCATCATAGGATTTTGAGGGAGAAAAATCTGATTTTACTCTAGACAAAATTCAATCATCTCTAAGCAATAGTGTGTGAATTCGGCCAAGTAAAGAAAAAAGGGGAACGTTTTTGTTTTCGATAGTATACTAATATCCTTTACACCAAAAGGGTTTTGTGTACAACATCGAATCAAAGCTCATGCGAGTTACAATCAAATTGATTGATAATTCACAAGTGACCGGACGTTCTTGGATTTTTCTCTTGAAGGATATTTGTAACTAACAAAGAAAATATTTTTGCTTTGTCTCCATCCATAGGAATACAATTTAAAGAAAGGGAGCCCATATTCCTAGGTGATTCACGCTCGTGATTGGATTGGAAGATCTTGCAGAATCAATTCGACGCTTGTTCGATCGTCACGTGAAAAAGGTACGATACTATTATATACATCAATTAATCTAGGGTTAAGGTTCTTGTTGCATAAAAGGGAACTTTTTTTATTTATACGCAAACCCTAATTTCATTTTTATCACGCTTCCGTTGCGATTTGAACCCGTTTTTCCCTACAATTGGTATCAGAGTCTGGTTGTACCCTTGATTAATTGATGTATGTACGTGAATCTTTTTCCTTTTATTGTATATATGTATGTTTTAGAAAGAGATGACACTCTAGGTATTCGCATATATATTTACATTGCAATGTATGGATATATATATGTTTTATATGTGGTTTGTTATTGCACAATTTTGGTCCTAGAATTTCAATGTAATTTTGTTTTGGGATTGTAACAAGAAGGGTGGTCTATCATCGCCATAATTTCCTTCTTGGTAATTGCTAAGTTTTTTTATTTTTATTTTGTTGTTGTAATAATAAAAAAAAACTGCAGTATTTTGTCATGTAAATTCTTTTGTAATACATTCAAGTTTCGAAAACTCGAAGGTTTGAAGATTTAGAAGTAACCGCAACAAGTTTGGGACCATGCAAGCCGTAACAACGAACGTGCATGTGAAGAGCGTGCAACCACGTTTGTTGTGGCATGGGCTGCTCACGGCAGCCTCTTTGGTAGCCATGGTCTGCGCATGGCAACCCTTTATGGGTTTGTGGCATGCACACGCCCATGGGTAAGGGTGAGGGGTGCGCACGCCCATGGGAGGTAGCCGAGGGAGTCCGAAAGACGAAGGTCACGTGAAGACTTGTTCGCCAAGAAAGAGTTCTTGTATTCCAAGATAAATGTAATTTACTTGTTTTTCTAGGTTGGACCAAAATTGTAGCTATTTATATTTTTGTAAATATTGCAATGTTTGTCATTGTTTGATAACATGTCATATAGAATAGGAGTGCCACTCATATATCTCTTTTGGTATGAACATGTATTGAATGGTTTAAGTATCTAAATTGGCATCTAGATAACTTAGTAAATCATTCTTTGTAATTCGATCACACGCCTTAAACAATTGAATGGGAGAAGGTGTTTTGGAACACCTACGGCCTCCAAGTTTAGTTGAGCTTTATGTTTCGTGAATAACCTCCCAAGAGGTATTCATGAATGGAATTTAGCAAGATACTTCCTTACAAGGATAGACTAGACAATTAGCCCAAACGATATCTACTCCCAAAGGAGGGATTTTCGTGAGGGATTATATTGAAGATCGATAACTTGGTAACACACTCAATGTAATGTTTTTAATATCCTCCTAAGAGTTCTTGTTAATAAAGTCACAAGGCTAAAAATAAAAACGTTGGTTGTTATGTTAACAATTAGGTGGGACCTAGTCCAACTAGTAAATATTGTGAACTCCCAAAGGAGGCGTGACATTTATGGGTGTTGGATCACCGTTGAATTGTTTCGATTGAAATATTTTGTTTAATTCAAGATAAATATTCAAAAGTGCTTAATCTTGATTTTTTACTTATATATAATTTTTGTTATTGTTCAGAAATCATGACCCCATCCCTAATCAACATCCTTAAAGACAATGCTTATACTGGTGATAATTATGTCACATGGAAAAGGAAAATTGGGCTACTATTGCAATCCAAAAAGCATAAGTTCATTATGTGCACTCCTAAACCACCTACTCCTACTAATGAATCTACTCATGAGCAAAGAGATGAGTATCAGCAATGGGAGTCTTCTGATGAGATGGCTAAATGTTACATTATGGCCACCATCTCCGACGTGTTTCAACAACAACATGAAGGAATGGAGACTGCTGCCGATATAATGATGTCTCTAGAGGAGATGTTTGCTATAAGGTCTAGGACGACTAAGAGAGAGGTAGTGACTGCTTTTATGAATCTAGGATGAAACCCGGACAGGCTGTGAAAGATCATATGATGAAAGTCATAGCACATCTCAACATTACTGAACTGAATGGTGCTGAGACAGATGGTGAGACCAAAATTGACATGATTGTCAACTCACTGTCGGATTCCTTTGATCAATTCAATTTGGAATACACCTTGAATAATAAGGAACACACCTTGCAAGGCCTGATGCAAGATATTCAATGCGCAGAAAAGATCCTTGTGAAAGGCAAGGGTCAAGAGATTCATACCGTAGGTAAAGTTGCTACTGTTAAGACCCGTAAGAAGGTCAAGAAACAATAGAAGAAAAAGCAACTAGGACCTACAAAGAAGGAGACAAAAAAAGTAACCGAGATCAAAGGAAAGTGTTTCCTTTGTGGTGAGAAGGGACATTGGAAAAGAAATTGCCCAAAGTCTCAAGGAAAGGAATAAGGTAATATTAATTATCTTGAAACATGTTTTTTGGCGGATTCTATGGATTCATGGATCATAAACTCCGGAGCCACTAATCATGTTTGTTTTTCCTTACAGAGGTTCAAGGAAAGAAGAAGGCTTAATAAGAACGAATTCAACTTATGATTAGGCAATAGAGCGTTGGTGTCTGCTAGTGCAATGGGAGATATTAGAATTAGTTTAGATTCTTATAGGCATTTAGATTTAATAGACGTTTACTATGTACCTCAATTCAAGAGGAATTTAATTTCGGTTTCTTATTTAAATAAATTGGTTATTCGGTTACTTTTAATACAACTTTTATTATTAGTAAGAATGACAAAATTATTTGCAAAGGTACATTGGAAAACGGATTATTCTATTTGCATGGAAATATCTCTCACTTGTTAGACACGGAATCAACGGAACCTAATCATAAAAGAGTAAAATTATCAAAAGATGAAACCTACCTATGGCATTTGCGCTTAGGTCATATCAACCTTAATAGGATTAAAAGATTGGTATGTGACGGACCCCTAAGTGACTTAAAGGTTGATGATCTACCAACTTGTGAATCTTGTTTGGAAGGTAAAATAACCAAAAGGTCGTTTACGACCAAAGGCGTAAGAGCCATCAAATGTTTAAGATTGATACACATTGATGTGTGTGGACCTATGAGCATTCAAGCTAGAGGTGGATATGAGTACTTCATCACTTTAACGGATGATCACTCAAGATTTGGCTAAGTGTATCTCATGAGACATAAGTCGGATGCTTTTGATATGTTCAAAGCATTTAAAGCTGAAGTAGAAAATCAGCTTGAGAAACACATAAAAATCTTGAGGTTCGATCGTGGTGGAGAATATCTATCTGTTGAGTTTCAGCAATATCTTATTGATAATGGAATAATTTCTCAGTTTTCTGCACCAGGCACACCTCAACAAAATGGGGTGGCAGAAAGGAGAAATAGAACTCTTTTGGATATGGTTAGGTCTATGTTGAGTTATTCAACGCTCCCTAGTTCTTTTTAGGGATATGCTTTACAAACTGCCATGTATATTCTAAACGATGTACCATCTAAGTCGGTTCCTAAAACACCGCATGAGTTGTGGACTGGCCGAAAGCTTAGTTTACAACACTTAAGGATATTTGGATGTCCTGTGCACGTTTTAAAAGGAAAGACAGATAAGATGGAGTCCCGTTCAGAAACATGCATATTTGTAGGGTATCCAAAAGGAACAAAAGGATATTATTTTTATAGTCCTTCAGATCTTAAAGTATTTGTTTCGACAAATGCCAAATTTCTAGAAGAGGACTATATGAATAATTTATGCCTAAAAGTAGAATTTTCCTAAATGAGCTTTTAAGAGATACAATTCCATAAGAGGTTTCGCAACCAAGCCCAAATATTAGTTCCGTACCAACACAAGATCAACAATCTACCATACCTCGTCGTAGTGGGAGGGTTGTTAAACAACCCGAGAGATACATCGGTCAAGGAGAATCTGTAGAGAATCTTCTAGACGACGATGATCCCTATACATACAAGGAAGCAATGGAAGATGTTGATTGTCGCCATTAGCAAAAGGCAATGCAATCTGAAATTGAATCTATGTTAAAAAATAAAGTATGGTCTCTTGTAGACTTGCCTAAAGGGATAAAACCCATCGGGTGCAAGTGGGTATACAAGAGGAAAAGAGGAATGGTTGGAAAAGTGGAAAACTTTAAGGCTAGATTGGTAGCTAAAGGTTATACACTGAAGGAATGTATCGATCATGAAGAAAGCTTCTCTCCTGTGGCCATGCTTAAATCCATTAGGATACTCTTATCCATTGCGGCATCTCTAGACCTAGAGATTTGGCAAATGAACGTCAAGACAGCTTTCCTTAATGGAAGTCTTGACGAAAGCATCTATATGATGCAACCATAAGGATTCATTGAAAAGAGCCAAGAGGAAAGGGTATGCAAGTTGCAAAGACCCATATATGGATTGAAGCAAACATCCAGATCCTGGAACATAAGGTTCGATCAAGCCGTAAAAGATTTTGGATTTATTCAAAACCTTGATGAACCTTGTATATACAAAAGGATTAAAGACAACAAGTTGGTTTTCCTAGTTCTTCACGTTGATGATATACTACTTATCGGAAACGATGAAGGTGTATTGACATCAATAAAAGAATGGTTAGCAAAACAATTTGATATGAAGGACTTAGGAAAAGCAAGTTATATTCTTGGTATCCAAGTCATAAGGGATAGAAAGAATAGAACGATTGCATTATCCCAAGCTTCATACATAGATAAAATCTTGTCTAGGTTTTCCATACAAGATTACAAGAAAGGTATGTTACCTTTCAGACATGGAATCAAACTTTCTAAGGAACAAGTTCCTAAGAGTGAGCATGAAGAGCAATTCATTAGTAAGGTTCCATATGCATCGGCAGTTGGAAGTCTCATTTATGCAATGCTCTGCACTAGACAAGATATTTGTTTTGTTGTAGGCATAGTTAGCAGGTTTCAATCGAAGCCTGGTCCTGATCACTGGACGGCAGTCAAGCATATTTTCAAGTATCTTAGGAGAACAAGAGATTATATGCTTGTATACTCTTGAGGGGATTAAATTCCCATTGGGTATACAGATTCTGATTTTCAGTCAGATTCTGACTCTAGGAGATCGACATCAGGATCTGTGTTTACCATTGGAGGAGGGACTGTTATATGGAGGAGTATCAAGCAATCTTGTATTGCTGATTCCACCATGGAAGCCGAGTATGTTACCGTATGCGAGGCTGCTAAATAGGTTGTCTGGCTCCGTCAATTCTTGATTGACTTGGAAGTGGTTCCTGAAGCAAATAAGCAGATCACTATCTATTGTGACAATAGTGGAGTAGTGGCTAATTCGAGAGAACCAAGAAGTCATAAGAGAGGGAAACACATTGAAATAAAGTATCACCTTCTAGGGGAAATTGTGCATAGGGGTGACGTGACGATTACCAAGATCGCGTCAGTAGAAAATCTAGCGGATCCCTTTACTATGGCTCTTCCTCAAAAGAGTTTTGATGGGCATCTAGAGAACATGGGGATGAGAGATATGACACATTTGCTATAGAGAGATTGTAAGGATTATGCTCGATAGCAAGAGTGTAATATTGTAATTAACAATCTTTTCATATGAATAAAGTGATTTCTAGTTTAACAAATCTTATTGCATTTATAGTTTAATTATTATAATTGTCAAAAGTATATAACCATAAGGTCAAAAGACTAAGAGAAGAGAAGAATTGTTCAAACATCTAGATATGTATGAGGTAAACACAATTCTTTAGTTAGTCTTGAATAATATTCACAACTTAAGATAGAATGTTGGGCCCCTTTATCTTGTCAAAGTTGTAGATTCTTTTGCTAGCATTTGAGTGGGATCAAATGTGTTATGATGAGCCTAAAATCATCAAAGTGTGGTGCCTCTGGGCAAAAGAATCTAGTGCACTGTGTGCATTGAATAGAATCAAAATGAAATACTTTATCTAGAACCGTCAATGGATAAAAGTTTTCATTTGAAGACAATCGGAGAGTCTATCTCAATTCTGAGATAAGTGATGGATTTATGGTTGCAAGTGTTATCATTTGAGCTATCAATGAGTACGATTATATAGCATAGTCTATCCTCGATAGTTTAGTGGTATTCATTTGTTAATTGATAGAGGACTTCATTTATAGATATGGACATCGTGGCTCCATTTATTGAATGAGAGTAGAATACCATCATATGGATGTTTTGAGGTATTGGATATTAAATCTTAACGTTAAGTTTTCAATAGTGTCTATTGAAACATGGCTTCTGGACAAGTCTAAGTATCAAAGTTCAAAATGTTGTCATATGAGTAAATATGGTAACTTGGAGAGATATAGGCGGTCTATCAGCTCTTGGCGATTACTGGTATTCTTCACGAGTTTACACTTTCTCCAATAAGGTTGTCTAGGGTACGAATGAGTAACATCAACTTATTCTATCCTTATTTAAGAGTTCAATTTTAGTTCTTTAGTGGAATGAACTAAACTTAAATAGATTGGACCTAAGTGAATCATTTGTTGATTGTGATTGGGTTGTGTCTATTGGAGCTTAAATTTAGATAGCCCGTCAAGATCCTCAATCCACACGAGCTTGCATGGATCACTTAATATATTCTACCGGACCAATAGGGGTCCATCTAGAATTGTAATAAGGCATGTGAACTTGTTTCTTTTTGTAAGAATAGGTCTAGTTCACATATGGACTTTTTATTAAGGTCCAATGGATTTAATAAAATAAGCAAAATAATATATGACCTTTATACTAGGTATGGGCGACATAGGCTATGGTTAATAGCTTATATATATTATTTTTATTTTATTATTATTTAATTAAATGGAAATTAATTAATTTGTTAAATTAATTAATTATTTAACTAAAAGTCAAATTCTTTTTCCTAATAGGAGATGGTCTCCTAAAACTATACTATTGTTGGTAGGATAGTTAATGTTAAAGGCTATATTTGATAAGTTGATAAATAAACGGAATTATTTATCTAATCAAATTAGGAAGTCTTTAATATGGTTACAAACACACTATTGAGTTGGATTAGGCGTCTTGGTGTAGGAAAGAATTCTTTTGGAAAAGGATTCTTGGTCACCAAGTAAAACTACTTAGTGGTAGAATTCTTATTTGAAAAGGATTCATAACCACCAAGTTAATCTACCTAAGGATAGGATTTTTGTCAATCAAGTAATCCTTCTTAGAAAAGATTGAACTCTCCTAATCTATATCAAAGACCAAAAATTCGGCCAACAACATATGGTTATAGGAGTAGTTAGATTTCCTTTTAGATAAGGACTCTTAACTACCAAATAAATCCACCTAAGGAAATGATTCTTGCCAACCAAGTGAATCCTTCTTAGGAAAGGATTTATGAACCTATATTTATGTGTGAAGAATTTTGGTCATGACTAAGGAGCATTAGAGAGGAATTTCGGCCAAGCTCTATTTTTATTAGTGAAGAATTCGGCCATCATAGGATTTTGAGGGAGAAAAATCTGATTTTACTCTAGACAAAATTCAATCATCTTTAAGCAATAGTGTTTGAATTCTGCCAAGTAGAGAAAAAAGGGGAACGTTTTTGTTTTCGATAGTATACTAATATCCTTTACACCAAAAGGGTTTTGTGTGCAACATCGAATCAAGGCTCACGCCAGTTACAATCAAATTGATTGATAATTCACAAATGACCGGACGTTCTTAGATTTTTCTCTTGGAGGATATTTATAACTAACAAAGAAAAGATTTTTACTTTGTCTCCATCCACAGGAATACAATTTAAAGAGAGGGAGCCCACACTCCTAGGTGATTCAAGTTCGTGATTGGATTGGAAGATCATGCGGAATCAATTCGATGCTTGTTCAATCGTCACGCGAAAAAGATACGATACTATTATATACATCAATTAATCTAGGGTTAAGGTTCTTGTTGCATAAAAGGAATTTTTTTTTATTTATACGCAAACCTTAATTTCGTTTTTATCATGCTTCCGTTGCGTTTTGAACCCGTTTTCCCTACATTCTCCAACCAGGATTGTAGGTTTGTGAGTATGGGTTGGAATTTTGCTTGTTGTAAGTGTGCAAAACATTGGCTTGTTCATGAAGATAATCTTTTATGGCTGGCAAAGTTGGACAACTATGAGTGATATGATCATCAGAATCACATACATGGCCTGCGATTTCTTGTACAGATTTTACATGTTCACTCTTTTTAGTTTCTAAAGATTCAACTTTCCTAGCTAGGGATGTGAATCTAGCTTGAAGGTCATGATCTTCCCTAAGATTGTAAATGCCTCTACTAGATGGAGATGGTTATGGTTTTCTCATGAACTCATAGGAACCAATGGTGTCCCAATATTGAGCACTTTCGGCGATGTGGTCAAGGTATTCAAGTGCTTCTTCAGGATTTTTGTCACTGAACTCCCCATTACACATCATTTCAATGACTTGTCTACTTTAGGTTGTGAGTCCTTCATAGAAATGTGACACTATCCTCCATGTTTCAAAACCGTGATGTGGGCAGACATTTAACAACTCTTTGAACCTATCCCAACATTGGTAAAGTGTTTTCCCAGGTTTTTGGGCAAATGAAGTGATTTGCCTCTTAAGAGAGTTTGTTTTATGAGGTGGGAAAAATTTCCTTAAGAAATGTTGTTGCATATCAATCCAAGTTAGGATTGATTATGATCTAAGGTTTTGTAACCAAGTTTTAGCTTTATCTTTTAAGGAAAAAGGGAAAAACTTAAGCTTGATTATATCCATGCTAACATTTTGGTCAGTGCAAGTGTAACAAACTTCCTCAAACTCCCTAAGATGCAAATATGGATTTTAAGATTCAAGACCGTGAAAATTGGGTAAAAGTTGAATGATTCCCTGTTTAAAATTAAAGTGTATTGCATTTGGTGGGAAAGCTATGCATGAAGGTGCTCCTGAACGTGTGGGGTTCATGTAGTCTCTAAGAGTTCTAAGTGAATTTGGGTTAATGTGTTGGTCATGGTAAACATAAGGCAGATGGTTGCTGTGTTGAAATATGTTGTCAAGGTTTTCTGAAAGGTTCTCGGCTTGGTTTCCGGCTGGATGTCTAAGTGGGTTTTCAGCCATGTTGTTGGTGAATGTGGGTGATTGGGATTTCTTAATTAATCTACCACTAGATGTTCGAGACCAACGTCTCATGCAAATTCAATGAGGGTTCATGGAGATGAAATACACAAAAATGAAAAAAAAATAAAAGAAAAAGGGATAAAAATAACAAGATGCAAAATTCTAGGGGTATAAATGCAAATATGTACAAGTATTGGGTAAAAGTGCAAATAATTATAAATATAAGGACTAAAGTGAAAATATGATAATTATAGGGATTGATATGCAAAAATAAAAAATAAAATGACCTACATGCAAATAAAAACTAGATCTAAGCTAAAATGCAAATAAAAAGTAGAAGGACTAAAATGCAAAAATGTGATTAATGATTATAAGTGCCCTTTTTTTTTAAGTGGATGAAATTTATGATTGAGATGAGTGATGAAAAACTGAATACAAAATAAGAACAACGAAGATAGAAAAAAAAAAGTAAAACTAAAATAAAATTAAAAAGAAATTACTACTACAAAGAAAAGGCAGACTTACCTCCCCGACAGCGGCGCCAAAAACTTGACACGTCCTAAAGAAGTGTTCATTCTTCCAAGTATAAGAATGTCATCATAATAAATTAACCGGTAAGACCGGGTTGAACCACAGGGAGGTTGTTCACTTGTCCTTGTAGAATTAATTATCTAGATTAATTACTAAACTTGTTATAAAATGTAAATCAATTAAAATTAAAATTGTGGCTAAGGGATCCACTGTTGGTAATTCGAATATGATCCAATTATTAATATTTTGTCCAGATTATTGGGATGGTATTCCACTCCACTGACCACTCTCTAATAGATGTGGGTAAAAGTATTCACTGTGCTAGACAATAACTGTCTATCTACAGTGAGTCAAAACTCCACAAAGATTAGAGGGGATAAACCACTCTCTGATAGATATGGGTAAAAGTACTCACTGTGCTAGACAATATCTGTCTATCTACAGTGAATCAAAAACTCCACAAAGATCAGAGGGGAGAAAGCATAAAAATAATAAACTTACCAAAATTGGATCATATTTTCCGTACCAACAGTATCACATTTGGCCCCAGCTATATAAAATTAGCCAGACATAATTTAACTAGAAAATAGCTATTTTATTTAAACTGAGAATTTGAGAACAAAAGAGAGAGAATTTCACAAATCCAATATCAGATTTGGATTCAAAACATGAAAATTAGGGGGGGAGGCCCCTTATTTATACAAAATACGAATGAAAATTGACCATCGGATGAATTTAGAATGCAGCGTCCAGATTTCACCACCTCAACAGTGAAAAGTAACCCATCTGTGAAGTGAACAGTAACGCATCCGTGAGTGAACAGAGAAAGTCAACTGTGAACAGTAAAAGTCAAAATTATGAAAATGGCCTTTGTGGTCTTCATAAGGTTTTTTGACGTTCTAAACTTGGAAACGATGTTTGTTTTGCCATATGAATTCTCCATGATTCTGAATTGATCGAATTACCTCTGAAATACATAGAAAAATACACTAATTACTACACAACACATTTATTTAAGCGAACGAACGAAATTATATCTAAATTGGGGAAGTAATCATATTGGAAGTGTAAAATGATGATATTATCCCGTAGTAAACATACACTTTTCAGTGTTAATCACATACAATATGTAAACACAGTAAATTGAAATCGATATAAAGAGAAGAAAAACATACCAACGTTTGGAGGCTCCTACACTTTATAATATACTCTTTTCTGAACCACTCGATCTTCCTCGCTATCTCCTGAAATTGGTAACTGCATGTGGGCGCGTCACGGTCTCAGTAACTTGAATGGAAGATGTAGAAAATACTTGAAGAAACTTTTTCTTCTCAATTAGATGTATTAATTTCACGCACACATAAATTGCATCTCATGCAAAGCTTATATTGACAGATGTGGTTTCATCTTTTTTTTTTAAAGCAATATATATCAAATATATATTATTTCTCACTACATAACAAGCATATGTTTTTTTTTTCGTTGTATCAGGTACACAAAGCAAAAATAAAAAACCAAAGTCAATTTTATTTTAAAAAAAAAAACTCTCCTTACGCCTTGCACACTTGTATTATATATATATATATATATATGTATATCCTTATTTGTATCCTATACACACACTTATATATGTGCACATACCAATTTATATCCAATCTCTTGTGTTATAATTGATATATATATATATATATATATATATATCTTTTAATTATCTTTTTCAAATATATCTAATTTATTAAAAGTGATAATAAATATTTTAAATTTAAACTTAAATTCAAATATTTAGATAAATGATTTAGTAAAAATAAAATAATCCTATTATTTTATATTCACCTAAACCCATAGATCAAATAACACCCTCCAATTAATAGTTAATTAATAATTCATAATTATCATTATAATTAAATAATCTAATTAATTAATTAATTTAACTATTAACATTCATTAATTAAATAATCTCATTATTCAATTAATTCCTGAATAAACACGTGTTACTTTTGTAACACAATTAATTGGACAATCCAATTAATTAACCGTGACCCTTGTTACCTAAATAAATCGGGCTAGCAAGGGGACCTAATGGACCCACAGTATTTTGAGCTCCAATAATCATCGGAATCATTAATTAAACTCTTTAATTAATATTCCTTGATTATTAACTCTGGTGTTATTCCACTAAAAACCTGAAGCTGTACTATTTCAACTGTAGACGCTTTTACACAGACCGATACAACTCGGTGTCCATCAATATAGCTATTATACATGGCGTGATCCTCCACAATAGTTCATAATTAGAGATGGATCATAATGTCCGTTATACCCCTCTAATTACATATATCATTTAAGTACCATTGATTCTCTAATGGACAATAAATCCTATTTCCTTACGGAATTAGGAGAGCGCTCATATTGTCCAAACCCCGAATCATCCCTTAAGGGAACTACCGTCTACCTCACACAAGAATGAGTGGATTCTGCTATTGTGTACAAACCTTCCTAGCCACAAGCCAAGCCACAATCCCAACATACGGAGTATATTGATCAGGAAATGCATCTGACCTCACCCATGGTATATCAAAGACCACGATTTAACCTGAAGGAGTCAATAAGACACTCAGGATTAAGATCACCCATATATAGCCATCATTAGTTGATATATATGAATCTCATCGGCAAACGGATATTGGTGAGAGATTCATATAGATTATGGCCCAGTCCTATATGATCACATCATATAAGGTGCTTCCATTCTCATATCTCCATATGAATGATTCAGGATAGAATCACCTTACATTACGGAATGGAACGCAACTATAGATTAACCACAAATAAAGTACCCAGCTTTATTTACTATCTATGGACTCCTTAGATTGCACGTCTCTTACTATATCCATCAGTATATGACACTCATATACATAGTTTGAGATTACATCCGGCAATCTTGGATGTTGAATATATGCACAAGTTATAAAATAAACAACACAACAAGAATGGATTGAAATTTTCCTTTTTTTAATTTCATAAATCCATTTACAAATTACATCTTTAGGGCATAAACCCCAACAATCTCCCACTTGCACTAAAGCATGTGAGGCATGTCTCATAACCCTAGACCATCTAGGTAACCCGAAAACACTTTAGCCGGTAAGGTCTTTGTAAATGGATCAGCATGATTGTCTTGTGAGGCTATATTTGTGACAAAAACATCTCCTCTCTACCTTATCTCTCTAATGAGATAATACTTTCTCTCGATATGCTTCCCTCTCTTATGGTTTCTTGGTTCTTTGAAATTAGCCACAGCACCATTGTTATCACAATAAAGTATGATAAGCCTATCCAGTTCTGGAACAACTTTCATATCACTCAAGAACTTATGGAGCCAAACAGCCTCTTTAGCAGCTTCATAAGCAACTACATATTCGGCTTCTATGGTGGAGTCAGCAATGCAAGATTGCTTGATACATCTCCATACAATGACTCTACCACCTAGGGTGAATACTAATCCAGACGTGGATTTCCTAGAATCCCTGTCTGACTGAAAATCAGAATCTGTGTATCCTAACGAGATCAAATCCTGCCCGGAATACACTAGCATATAGTCTCTCGTTCTCTGAAGATACTTGAGAATTGTATTGACAGCAACCCAATGATCCAATCCTGGGTTGGACTGGTATCCACTGACTACGTTTACTGCATAACATAACATACATGAGACTACCTATTATCGATACATAGAGTACACGTCTCATAACCTCAACTTGTTGAGGTGTCTTAGGACACTGTTCCTTAGACAAGTCAACTCCATGCTTAGAAGGTAAATTACCTTTCTTGGAGTTTTGCATCGAAAATCGCATAAGAATCTTGTCGGTATATAATGCTTGAGACAGTGCTATGAGTTTGTTCTTACGATCCATTATAAGCTGGATCCCAAGAACATAACTCGCCTCTCCCAAATCTTTCATTTGGAATTGGCTAGCCAGCCAGCCCTTTACATCAGACAACACTCCCACATCATTCCCAATTAGTAGGATATCATCTACATATAGGACCAAGAAAACTACTTTCTTATCAATGATGCGCTTGTAAACACAAGGCTCATCGACATTCTGTTCGAAGCCATAGGTTTTGATCACATCATCAAACCTGATGTTCCAAGATCTAGATGCTTGCTTAAGCCCAAAGATGGACCTTTGCAGCTTGCAAACCTTTTGGTCTTGATCTGGAGACACGAATCCCTCTGGTTACATCATATAAATGCTCTCATCAAGATTGTCATTCAAGAATACAGTCTTGACGTCCATTTACCAAATTTCGTAATCGAAATAGGCAGCAATGGATAAGAGAATCCTAATAGACTTAAACATGGCTACTGGCTAGAATGTCTCTTTATAAACGACCCCCTCTTTCTGGGTATAACCATTGGCCACTAGCCTTGCCTTGAATGTCTCTACCTTTCCGTCTATTCCTCTCTTTCTCTTGTAGATCCACTTACACCGTATGAGTTTTACCCCATTCGATAAGTCTACAAGATCCCAGACTGAGTTAGAGTACATGGACTCTATCTCGAGATTCATGGCTTTAAGCCATTCCTCTTTATTAGGATCTTTCATTGCATTCTTAAATGTCAATGGATCATCAACACTATTTGCAAAGACAACACCTTGTCCCTCACCAATACCTAAATAACGTTCAGGTTGTCTCACAACCCTCTTAATACGTCTAGGTGGTAGTGTATCCTGATCATGAACCATCTGACTCTCAGATGTTTGTGGATCAACAACTCTTGTTGATGAAGCACTAGTCTCACCAGGCTCCAACTCATTCAATACAATCTTAGAACGAGGTTTATGGTCACTAATGTAACTGTCCTCAAGAAACGTTGCATTTGTCGATACAAATTCTTTGTTATCTTCGAGACTATAGAAGTGTCCACCTCTGTTCTCCTTAGAGTATCCTACAAACAGACAGACCATAGACTTGGAGTCTAGCTTTCCAGTTCTATTCTTCAGCACGTGTGCTTGACACCCCCATATGCGGAAATGTTGCAAACTAGCTTTACGACCATTCCACAACTCTAGGGGAGTCTTAGGAACATATTTAGATGGCACCACATTCAAAATGTATACCGCTGTTTGTAACGCATATCCTCATAAGGAATTTGATAATGATGAGAAACTAATCATAGATCTCACCATTTTCTTTAGGGTTCTATTTCTCCTCTCCGCTACACCATTTTGCTGAAGTGTACCGGGAGCTGTGAGTTGGGAAACTATCCCATGCTCTACCATAAAGTCTTCAAACTCTTGGTCAAAGTACTCACCTCCACGATCCAATCGATGTGACTTGATAGTCCTACCTAATTGATTCTCAACTTCAGCTCAAAATTCTTTGAATATTTCAAATGTTTTCGACTTCCGTTGCATTAGGTAGACATATCCGTATATTGAGTAGTCATCTATAAAGGTGGCATAATACTCTAATCTCCCCTAGCTTTAACATTTATCGGTCTACAGACGTCTGTATATATAAGCTCTAGCAGTTCTTTAGCTCTAAGCTCTTTTCTAGTAAAAGGTCTCTTAGTCATCTTACCTTCCAGACAAGATTCGCAGACAGGTAAGGTGCCAACCTTTAACTCACTTAAAGGTCCGCTTTTTACTAGTCTGTCTATCCGGTCAAGGTCGATATGACCAAGCCTTAGATGCCTGAGATACGTGTCATTATCTGGAGAAATCTTATATCGTTTAGTTTTTGGTTTTTCAACTTTAAACATTTTTGTGTTTAGCAGTGTAGTATGTATTAACGGTCTTAACACATACAAATTTTTTCCTTAATTCCTGAACAAATATTCAGACCATTTTTTCCAATAATAACAGACTTATTATTATTAAAAGAAATAGAATATTTTTGTTCTAACAACTAAGAAACGGAAATCAAATTCTAAGTAAATCCAGGAATATAAAATACATTGTCCAACAATATATAATTATTACAAAAACGTAATCTAATTACGCCCAATGCTCGTGCCGACACGACATCCCCTGACCCCACACGCATTGAGAAGGCTTGCTCCTCTAGCTGTGTCCAAGAATTAGTCCATTGTAAAGAAGAACAAACATGGTTAGTGGCTCTTGAATCAACTATCCAGTGCAAAGAATCATCTTCCACTAAACATGACTCAAGAACAAGTAAATCGTATTTACCTTTCTTGGACTTCTTCTTTCTTTGGGATTTCTTTGGTTTGGGCTTTCTTGGGTTTGGGCTTACCCTTCACATTCCCAACATACCTTTTCCTCTTTTTATTATTGGAGGAAGATGGTTTGACAACATTTGCCTCACCGGTCTTGCCCTTGTTGTTCTTAGTCAAGGACTCAAAGGTAGTTATCTCATTGAGCAACTAGGTGAGATTGAACCTTAACTTGTTCGTCCCATAGTTGCTCTTAATCTGATCAAAACTCTTTGGAAGAGTCATCAGTATGATGCTCACTTGACTGGGTTCGTCAATGGCCCCGTCACTGACTTCTGCTGTGTTGAAGTAGAACATCATGCTTAGGACATGTTCCCGAACTGAGGTACCTTCCTTCATGCGATCAAGCATAGCGAAACAAACAACTTCGGGTCACTATTGCTAGGAGGGCTGCCCGAACATAGCTTGTAATGACTCCATGATTTCGAATGTTGAAGTCATTGCTTCGTGCTTTGTGACAAGCATGTCTGTCATTGAAGCCAACAGATATGTTCGAGTTTTCTCATCAGATGAGACCCATTGTTCGTATGCCTCACGAACAATTGGTGTGGCATTGGCAGCAGGCACTGGAGAACATTCCTCCGTAAGCACAGTTTGAGGTCTTTGGTGACCAATATTGCATTAATATTAAGTTTCCACTTAGTGTAGTTATCACTAGTTAATTTGTCATTTGCGAGAATTTGAAGTAATGCAGAAAACATAATTGCTTAAATACATAAAACATTCATTAAATCATTTATTTAAAACAAGTGCGAGTGCTTTGGCATAAATTTAAAAATGATGCATGAACATGTTTAACGAACTAGTACTACCCTAAAACTAGTTGCTATACCACGACAATCCAACATACCATAAAGAAGTGCCGCCATAGGGTCGGCCAAGTCTTTGCACGTTGGACCGAAACATTCTCAATCAAATGATATTCTAGAATAACTCTTATTTCATATCACTCAACCATCGTTCATTCAGTCAGGTTTTTAATTAACAAACTTAATCAAAACCTTCGTGAGTGTAACCCACCGTTTCAGATCCCACGAGCTTAACTCGAAAATTACCGCCTTTGGGTCGGTCAATCCCGAAAAAACTTTAGAAATCCTATCCGTTAGGAAGTCAACCTTAGTATTGACCTTTGTGGAAACCCTCCTTAGGAAGGACGAAAACAAAACCGTTATGAGGCCCAACTCGGATCTCACGGTATTGAACTAATGATGGAGACCGTAGGATATATATGTCATATATCCCTCTCCCACTCACTATTTTAAAATTAGGGTTTTTTATTAACCGTTAATGCACATAGACTCTACAGGATTGAACGACTAACTTTAATCAAGTTACCTAGTGCATTAACTAATTAGAACCAAATTCTAATTAACTAATAAATTACTAATGATTTTTAACAATTAAAAATCTAATCTATTAATGAATAATCTAAGATTCAGTAAACTATTTACTAAGGTCAGATTATTATGATAGTGTTTACCAAGTTTTAACAATTAAAACTCTAACACTTTATTCGGTTCATTTATTATTAGGTAATTAATCATATTAATCCTAATTACAATAAATGACCATATTAATCTAACTTATTAAACTCTTTAATAACTAGATTAATATTAATGAGAATTATCAAGTTTTCTAACCATTAAAAACTAATCTCATTATTCATAGCCATTTATGTATATTGCCCATTTTAATCACATTAAAAAAAATACATAAAATATCAGGCTATGAGGCATGTATGACATATCAAATATATTTATGTAGGCACATCTAATCTAAATGACATACGTATGCATGACAATGCTTTTATCATCACATAATATAAAACATACATGAATTGACCGAGTACTGTGGATTATTTAACCTAAAAAATTGGAATCTAAAATTACAAAAAAATTCCCAAGGCATTCCTTGGTCTTCTAGTAACTTCAGATATCTTCCAGTCTCTTTAGGTCACTCCAATTTGTCTCATGAATCCTTCTTCACGATTTTTTCAGGTCTTCAATATAGGTTACATTTTTTTTTACAATACAATAACAGAAAAAAAAAAAAAAAAGAAATTTATACAATCCATAAACTCTAAATCCACAGTACCATAACAATTTACGATCAACCATGTTTAAATTAAACAATTTAATTATAAACATTTATACAATCATAAAGATGGTGCCTACACATTCATACATACAGGAGCATCGAAAACAATTTCATGTTCCGAAAAATAAACCAGGCTCTGATACCAATTGTTGGAACCCCGTTCACCGGTTACGCATCGGAACTAGGTTTTAAAATTTTTATACATATCATAATATGTATTTGGGACCAAAGAACTTGGGATCGTAATTATTTTTTGAAACTAATACAAACAATATGTAAACACAGGAAATTGAAATCGATATAAAGAGAAGAAAAACATATCAACGTTTGGAGGCTCCTACACTTTATAATATGCTCATGTCTGAATCACTCGATCTTTCTCGCTATCTCCCGAAACTGGTAACTGCGTGTTGGCGCATTACGGTCTCGGAAGCTTGAATGGAGGATGTAGAGAAATACTTGAAGAAACATTTTCTTCTCAATTTGGTGTATTGATTTCACGCACACATAAATTGCATCTCATGCAAAACTTATATTGACAGATGTGGTTCCATCTTTTTTTTTAAACAATATATATCAAATATATATTATGTCTCATTACAGAGCAAGCATATGGTTTTTTTTTCGTTGTATCAGGTACACCAACAAAAAAAAAAACAAAGTCAAATTAAAAAAAAAAAAAAAAAACTCTCCCATACGCCTTGCACTTGTATTATATATATATATATATATATATATATATATATATATATATATATTATATTAAAATAGATATATATCTTAAAACCTTTTCTATTACACAAACCCTTGCACTTGTATTATATATATATATATATGTATGTATGTATATATATATGTCCTTATTTGTATTCTATACAAACACTTATATATGTGCACACACCAATTTGTATCCAATGCAATCTCTTGTGTTAAAATTGATATATATATATATCTTTTAATTATCATTTTAAAATAATTCTAATATATAAAAAGTGATAATAAGTTTTTAAATTTAAACTTAAATACAAATACTTAGATAAATGATTTAGTAAAAATAAAATAATCCTATTATTTTATCTTCACCTAAATCCATATATTAAATAACACCCTCCAATTAATAGTTAATTAATAATTCATAAGTATCAATATAATTAAATAATCTAATTATTTAATTAATTTAACTATTAATATTCATTAATTAAATAATCTCATTATTCAATTAATTCCTGAATAAACACGTGTCACTTTTGTAACACAATTAATTGGACAATCCAATTAATTAACCGTGACCCTTGTTACCTAAATCAATCGGGCTAGCAAGGGGACCTAATGGACCCACAGTATTTTGAGCTCCAATAATCCTCGAAATCATTAATTAAACTCTTTAATTAATATTCCTTGATTATTAACTCCGGTGTTATTCCACTAAAAACCCGAAGCTATACTCTCTCAACTGTAGACGCTTTTACACAAACCGATACAATTCGGTGTCCATCGATATAGCTATTACATATGGTGTGATCCTCCACAATAGTTCTTAGTTAGAGCTGGGGCATAATGTCCATTATACCCCTCTAATTATATATATTCTTTAAGTACCATTGATTCTCTAATGCACAATATATCTTATTTCCTTACAGAATTAGGAGAGCGCTCATATTGTCCAAGCCCTGAATCAACCCTTAAGGGAACTACCGTCTACCTCTCACTAGAAGAAGTGGATTCCACTATTGTGTACAAACGTTCCCAGCAACAAGTCAAACCACAATCCCAACATCCGGAGCATATTGATCAGGAAATGCATCTGACCTCACCCATGGTATATCCAAGACCACGATTTAACCTGAAGGAGTCGATAAGACACTCACGATTAAGATCACCCATATATAGCCATCATTTGTTGATATATGTGAATCTCATCGGTAAACGGATCTTGGTGAGAGATTTATATAGATCATGGCCCAGTCCTTTATGATCACATCATACAAGATGCCTCCATTCTCATATCTCCACATGAATGATTCAGGATAGAATCACCGTACATTACAAAATGGACCGCAACTATAGATTAACCACAAATAAAGTACCCAGCTTTATTTGCTATCTATGGACTCCTTAGATTGCACGTCTCTTACTGTATCCATCCGTATATGACACTCATATACATAGTTCGAGATTACATCCAGTAATCTTGGATGTTTAATATATGCACAAGTTATAAAATAAACAACACAACAAGAATGAATTAAACTTTTCCTTTTATTTATTTCATAAATCCATTTACAAATTACATCTTTAGTGCATAAACCCCAACACTGGAGGTCTCTTCTTTGAAGCCCGAGTTGATTAAACACTTCCACACTAAGAATGTTCACCGAGCTTCCATTGTCAATAAGAACCCCTTCTTACTTCCCCATGGCCTATACAGACTGATACCACAATTGCATCATTTGGCCATACTTCTGACGCGTGGGTGTCTGCTTCAGTAAAAACTATAGGATCCCAACCTTGCTTAAGGTGCTTTTGATCGGGCCCTAACTGATTTACCTCTAAGTTTATCTAGCCATCTACGACTTCTCTAACTTCAGACATTCTTTCCTGGCTACTATTCCCAGTGTATGGCCCTCAAAAGATGGTGTTGATTGTCCCGTTACTCGAATCCCTTTTCGGACTCTTTTGGTTTTTATCTCACTCATCAGTCATGGTATTCTTACCCCTATCATCTCCGTTTCTAAGGATCAGATCCTTAAGATGTCCCTCGCTAATTAACTTTTCGATATTTGTAGCACTTAGAAGTCATGACCGTTTTTCTGATGGAATCTGCAGTATTTTATAGTGTCTCTTCCGGTGTGACTTGACTGCTTCGAAGGTCTCTTGTACAGGTTTTTATCCTTTAATACATTCAGGATTTCTTCATGTCCTCTGGCCAGCGGAGTGTAGTTGGTATATTGCCTTTTGAATTGCCTAGTGTCTTTGCCATCCTTTTTTCGCCCATCCCCGGCTTTTCCTCCGCTACATTTTTTCCCCTTTTGTTACCATTCTTTGGGTTACTGTCTTTATTCTTTTGACTGCTTTCGGGCAGACCCTCGTTTATAAGTTCTCCATCATGGGCTAATTGTTCTTCCTCCGCTGTGGCGTACCCTCCGATGTGGTCTACCATGTCGGCGTAGGTGGTCGGTCCTCTTTGCCTCAAGCTCAAGGTCAGATGGTTATGATGTAAACTATTGATGAACGCTGATACCACCATGTCATCATTGGGGTCCTGAACTTTTGACACCTCTTATGAAAATCTGGTCAGGTAATCTTTCCACTTTTCATTTTTCCTTTGTTTAAGAGTTGATAAGACCGATATAGACTTCCTTCGTTGGATATTGCCTATGAACTGTCTAGTGGATGCTTGTACCAACTCTTCAAAGTTTCTAATAAAACCTGCGAGAAATCCTCCAAACCATCTTAACCCCTGATCTTCTAACGTTTGTGGGAACATGTGACACATGAGGGCGTCATTGTAGTCATATTATGCCATTGCACTTTGATATCTCCTCACATGCTCCTTTGGGTCGGTGTTTGTCTTGAAATGTTCCTCATGTGGCATTTTGAATTTCTCTGAGAGGTGGGTATGTCTTATTGATTCTGTAAATGGGTTTTCGGAGTTCCCGATCAAGGGGTTTCCCAAGTTTTACCTTCGTTCGAGGGCTTCTATCCTTCTAACAAGAATTTCTCGCTACCTTACGGCTCTCCGTGTTCATCAAATCTTCGATGGATCATTAGCCCGTATGGGACCCTAGGGACCCTCCCACTATTCTAAACATCATAAGGGTCATTCATGATCACCGAGGTTGGATCTCTACGCCTTCTAAAGGCTATTTCACTATCGCTTGAATACGAGGGAAACCTTTTCTTTGGGCCATCATACTTATGCCTGCGTTTAGAGTAAGTTTCTATTATGTCATGCTTCTCCACGTCTTCCCATGAACTAGATTCCTGGTGTTTCCTTGTTCCCAAATCTTCTTGATCATTTCTTTTACGTGAACGCCTCTTTCTTTTATGATTTTTCGGCTCATCCCTCCCAGGTTTCTAGGGTGCTCCTAGGATGACCGCTACTATCTCAGAAATTATCTTTGGATCCTAGGCTATGATTGGCGTGGAAAGTTGGTATGGTGAACTCAGGTTTGTCGTGGTTGATATACTTATTCCTTACTTGGCAGCGTCTTCGATAACTTTTCGTAGGGACTCTTAGATCCATTTGAATGCCTCCGGAGAGATTCCAACAGTTGCACCTGTCATGGTGACAATGTCTGGCCTGAGGGGTGGGGAGTCCTTACTGGTGAATCTCCCCTTGCAGTGGCTACATCCGTAAGGTTTTGATTATTGGTCTCATGCGTTACATCAACTCTGTGGGGAGATTGACTTCTATCTCTTCCGGTGTCTATGGTGTCGCATTTCTTTGTAATTAACTAGGTAAACAAAATATTGGCGGAGGTTCACCCCCTCCTTCTAGCATCAGTTGTTGACGGTGATTTTTGGATCTCCAGCCATACAATTAGAGCAAAGTAATGGCTAAAAGCAAATAAAAGATAATACGAACAAATAAGTAAGACATAAGATTTTACGTGGTAAAACCCCAATGCAGGGAAACGTCCACGGTTGCCGATTGCGGCAACAAAAAGTTCACTATATGAAAAGATTACACACACAATTACTCTCGCACTCTTGTAAGCTATTCTTCCATTAACTCTTTCATGGGTATTATTAGGGTTTATTTATACATGCATAGAACCCTAATTCCCGTTATACAAGTAAGGAAAGTACCAGTATTTTATTGAAACTCTATCTTATTGCAGTCGTTCTATTCTTCTTTCCTATTTCGCGTTGATCACATTCCGGTTGTATTATGTCTCTTGCTTAATTGGGACTTTGATATCTATAAGGAAGTTTATTTCCTTATCAAATTGTGTTTCTCGATGCCTTGTTCAAGTTAAACTCTCCTCTAGTGTATTTGAATAGTGATTCTGTTGGATCCTGATGCTTGACACATGTCACGCGTCTGATCGTCTATTTTCCTGATCATTGACTCAACTGTCTCGTAGCCCTGACCATCTCGATAGTGCGATTGGGTTTTCTACCAGATCATCTGTATTAACTAGTCAGGGAGAGCTGATCAGGTTCCCTTGGTTTTTTCTGTGTTGACTTCGATCCGATCAGATTCTAGTGACGTGGTATTTCCGACCTATTCTCTTCATGACATGTCATGTTACTTATAATTTTCCAGTAACACAAATAATCCTTGACAAAACACTAAATGCTTATCTTGGAATTTAAGAATGTCACTAAGTACAATTTCTTGATATCAAAGTCTAAATGAATGCTTATAAAGACTGAACTAGATATTGATATGCAATCATAAAATCTAGTTATCAAACAAATGCCAATCAACAAGAGTTGTCATTAAACATGGCAAGGTCACTAAATACAATCATAAAATGCAGTCAATATGACCTTATCAATATCTAAATGCAAAGCATGGAGATTTAGCTAGAAGGGTAAAATTGTTCTAAATGCTAGCTATCACTAATCACTACTCTCAACCAACCTCCAACAACACAAACATGTGATAAATGCAAACAAATATAAGAACATGCATTTAATTAACAATAAAAGCTAAACCTAGGCATACATGTCATAAGAATGAAAATAAACAATCTAGAACATGAAAAGGTTATATAGTCAAGAAACATATGAAGACGGATGCTTGGAAGATGAAGAATGATGCTAGATGTGCATGAATGAGAGTTTGGTTGAGTAAAAAATTGTTCTTGGAGCTCTCTCTCTCTATAGAAGTCAATTTCTCTCTCTTAGGGATTTAATTTCAGAGCTCTATGTCTAATTTGGGAAGAAGATGATATATATAAAGTTAAAAATGAGCTGCACAAGAAAAGACGTTTTGCCCAAATCAGGTTTTTCACTACATGTTTCGCACAAGGCTCATAAGAAAATTTATCAAGCGAAAATCACCTTCAAGATTTTAGCTACATGTTTTGCACGAGGCTCAAGCGAACAGTAGATTGAGATCCGCTCTCAACACTCCACCTTGAAATTCAAGCGGATCAAAACGTGACCAAACGACTTCGAAACCTTTCGTATAATATACCGTTAGAAAGGTATGGAAGTATAATTTCTACTTCCATTAATAAAATACGTTTTGGGTGAATGTATAAAATTTTATGGTTAAATGAGTGGCCAAAGGTCAGAAATAGACAACAACAGAGATGCCCTGTTTTAATGGTCACTTTGGAGATTTCAAAACTAATCCAAACGGTCATGAAATATTACGAATAATATACCGTTCGAAAGGTATGGGTGTCTAGTTTGTACAGAAAGTTTTAAAACTCATTTTGAAGTAATGTATAAAATTTTATGGTAACAAGACCATACAAAGGCCAGTTTTAAAAAAATAATTAAATCATTGAAAACCATTCTTTCGAAACTAGACACATTACTCTAAATAACCAAACCAAATCTAACCCAATGCACACAACAATTTATCATATGATTAAAAGCAATGCATGATCATGGAAACACAAATGCAATCATAGAAATGCAATAATAAAAAAAAGATACATGAAGTGTGTGATAAACACAAATGCATATGATCAAATAAACATACATATAAGTGACATAGAAATGCATATGAAACAGTTTGTGTGTGCAACTAAGTCTCTTCAAAGAGTTAAGTAAGAGATAAACACCTTTGAAGCTTGAGCATGATCATAGACAAAGACAGCCTAAACTACCTTTACATTCAAAATCCTCAAATGTGGTTGTCAACGAAATAAGCCAATCAAAAATCGAGGAACTTACATCGCCGAAGATCTCACTTTCCAGCTTGCTTTCGTCACCAAAGTTACTAGATACCATTCCATTTATTCATATTTAAACCCGGTCACATCGTCTTCCTTCTCAAGCTTATCATTCTTTCTAATGTCAAACTTTCAAGAATTTCTTTCTCTCTTCGCCTTCACAAGAATCTTCATCGTCATACTTTTTCTCTCAAAACTAATGTCGAACTCAGGTGACAATGTTGATCGCTTAGTAGAGGGTGATAACGTCTCTAGCCTGTCTCTCGGGAAGCGGGCACAAAAATTTTTTGGCAGTAAAGATTCCTCTCCAATTCTGCAACGTCGTCGCTTAAGTCGGAAAGTGTCGATAGGGTCTGGCTTCTCGAACAAACCCGATAAACCTCTGGACTTAGTCGATGAGGACTCAGATAAAGATTCTGGGGGTGTTATAGTTGGTGGTGCACCCGTGACGATTGTTGGTGCCCTTCTTGAAGAAATTCTTCCCTATGATTTCAAGGTCATCCCCGATTCTTTAGTCATGACAGAATCAATTGGCCGTCACCGTCTAAAAGCCAAGTATGGTATTCCTGACAGCATCTCCGTCACTATCCCTCCAAAGAAATACAATGTCTTCTCTCCTCTTGCTGGTGTGCTCCCAATCTATGTCGCCGCTCTAGAAAATGGGTTTAGGCTTCATCTTCACCCCACTCTTTGTGGACTCTCTATGCCTTATAACTAGCCCCCTTCCAGATGACTCTCGGCTTCTGAAGGCACCTAATAGGCTTTCTCATCATGTTGATGGAGCAAGGTCAGGTGGGTTCTCCCATGAGAGAGCCCGGAGTTGAGGAGCTAGCATACATTTTCCAAATTAACAGCCTATCCGACAGATCAAGAGGTCAGTTCTATGCCAAAGCGAAAAACAAGCTCAATTTCATCATACCTGGCACTTCTAAG
The DNA here is from genome assembly GCA_032871835.1 of Dipteronia dyeriana. Taxonomy (NCBI): domain Eukaryota; kingdom Viridiplantae; phylum Streptophyta; class Magnoliopsida; order Sapindales; family Sapindaceae; genus Dipteronia; species Dipteronia dyeriana. The sequence goes on along the minus strand of CM065295.1, from coordinate 33,227,899 downwards.
AAAGACTTCTCCTGGAAGAAGGACTGGGTGCTAATCAAAGTTGATTGGGGGTGCTTGATTTTTATTGGCGGGCACGAGTTCATGGTCCTTACTGCATTCAATGACAAGCTTTCCTGGGATAGAGATTCTCTACCAACTGTGTCCGAAGCAATTTTAAAGGCCATCATCGAACTGTATGAACCTTCAGTACCCTACCTTCGATCCTTTTGATCCTCACAGGGTAAACATATACCTGCGTATTACCGTTGCCTCTCCTAGTAGTGATAGAATCCTGAATTGTTTCACCTTACTTCTGCTGTGTACTCTAGTTCCAACACTCTACCCCCTTTTTTTATAGCGTTTTTTTGTTGTTCCTGCTACCTACCCAAGAAGTCCATCATGCTCACACCGCTTCTCTCATTCCTGCCAGACCGATCCAGAGAATGTCCCTAGCTACCTGGGAAAATAGGGGGCCATCCGCTCCAGCTGGGGTTCCGCTTTCCTTATCTCGCCTTCTTCTCAACCTAGATGTATAATGGAGATCTTCACAATCCAGACATCTCGGGTGTGAGGCAATGGGACCACCACCTCACTTGTAGTTGCTATTGCCATCACTACTCCTACTTTGGTTACCCCTTATATCGTTGCAACTGCTATGGCTACCCCTACAGTCAGCCTGCTTGACGCTCTCACTCCTCTTCCAGCATCCCCGACTTATAGAGCTATAGAGAATTCAAGACTTCTGTCGTGGAGGATCCTCATACTCGCCTTCGATGTCAGTCAAGGTCTGTTAGGTAAGAAGAGGTTATGGACCGGTTTTTTATGTCTTGTCTAGGAGGTGGCCTCACTCTGATGGATTCAATGCCTACTGACGTCTTGATCACCGAGGGATCTGCTATCTTGGCTGAGGTAACCATCTTCTTTCACTTGTAATGGAGGTAACTAGTTTGGTTTTTTACTAACTTGAACTTTGTAACCAGTAGTCTTTCAAAATTAATGTTGCTATAGGCCATCAAGTGGCTTCTCTCTTTGACCGTGTTGCAAAAGCTAAGGCTGAAGCTGAGAATGCCATGGGATTGTTCGCTAAAGCTCGAGCCTTGATACAGAAGATGACTACCAGCTAGAAGAAGATAGAGACGGAGTTGACCGAGCTTCAATGCGAACATGAGAGTCTAAGGTAGTCTTTTGACCAAGGGAGCCTCAAGTCCATCCGTCGGGCCACGCAGAGAGACTCCTGGAAGGTAGAGACCAAGATGCTGGATACCGAAACCCAGAACTTGCACACTCAGGTGGCCATGCTGCAGTCTGAGGTCGAGGCCTCTTTCTGTGATGAGTATTTTTATGCATCCTATCAGGCCACAGAAGCTCTCCCCTTTGATGAGAATAAGGAAGCTACATCAAAGGATCCATTGCACATTCCGGTTGGGCTAATAACAAGGGCAAGGGCTAAGAGATTCAAAGAAGCACTCAATGGCCTGATTTATGACACTTAGGCTAATTCTAAATTGTTGAAGTCCAAAATAAACCCACATGAAGACCAAGGCTTAATTAACATCATCAAAGAAATTGAATGGGCAGAATAAGAGAAGACTTAGGCATAGGCACAAGCTTGGCGTGTGGTGATCGGCAAAGGGTTGAAAGAGATTCAATTTCAGTTGATTTATTTCCTTTTAATTTCCAAAGAATAAAAGTTGATTTGTTTTCCAAAATAAGGGGCTGATTTGTTTCCAGATTTAGCCTTCCAAATAGAGAGAAAGTCAATAACTGCTTGATTTAGTTTTTGGGTCTTTCCTATTTGTAAGGCAATTTCCCAATTTAATTTTCTGATTGTAAGGCCTTAGTGGCTGGATATTCTTGTTTCCTTTTTAGGGTTGGCTTGTTGCCTTTCTTTTCAATTAGGGTTTTAGTTTACAAAGGAACCAATTGATGTAATGTTAGGAAGATTGGAATTGAATTCAAAATAGCGAGAGTTCATCTCTTTGGTTCTGAAACTTTGACTTATCACTCACATCTCTTTCTTGTTCTTGAGTGTGGCGTATCCAACTTTCTTGACACTGTTGGTTCTTATCTCCTTATAGATAACGGGTCACAGTCCACCAAAATTGTTCTTGTTTACTAACTTGAAGTTAGAAAATGATCATTCGTTACCATATATTGGTTCTAGGTCTCACTGCTCTTGGTGACGTTCATATCAAAAGGTATCAGAGCTTAGGTTTCTAAACTCAAGTTAAATCCATCCTTGTTCTTTTTGTTCTCTACATTCATTTGATTAAAAAAAAAACTTGACTTCGTTTGATGAAATCCGGTACAAAAAAAAGGTACCAAAAGCCGTTCTTGAGTCCATTTGACCAAGGTCGGTAAAAAAAAATTCGTCTTTGTTATTCTTATCTTATAGTTTTGTTACATCTTATTTCTTAAAACTTCTTGTGAGTGTACATCTAAGTAAAAAAAAAAAGAAACTAAAGAGTGAACAAATGTGGAAAAGGCAAGAGAGTGTGAGCTCATCAGAGGGTAAAAGCCAAAAGAAATGAGTGAAACACGAGTGTGAGTGCCACCATCTTTGAGTGTAAACACGTGAGGAAATGTTTGCGAGGCTTACTAATTTTCTTTGTTTTGCAGGTTTTAAATATGTCACATGATAAGCGTAAAGACTTATCCAATGATGCATCAGAAACGGTAGATCTCAATTTTTTATATAAAGCCATACAAAAAAAACATGGAGCAGATGAAGATTAAGTTTGGTGAGGTTCATGATAGGATAGACAAATTGGAGTCTAGTTTGCAAAGAGAGTAGCCATTCAGGGCTCCTAATATGGAACGAAGAGAAAGGAACCCACCTAGGGATGATTATGAAGACGATTATAGGAATGACCTAGAGGAGGATGAACGCATATTTAATGTGAGGCAGATTTGGGCGTGGAATAGGAGGTAGAAGAGTTAGGTATGGGAATAGAGAAGTTAGGTATGGTAATAGAGAAGACAGGTATGGGAATAATGGAGATAGGTATGGAGAGATGGTTGATAATAATTTAGGTAGTATAAAGGTGAAGATCCTAACTTTCCAAGGTAAAACTGATCCTGAAGCTTATCTGGAGTGGGAGGAAAGAATAAGATTGGTATTTGACTACCATGACTATTTCGGAGTGAAGAAGGTGAAGTTGGCTACCATAGAATTCACTGATTACGTTATCGTTTGGTGGGATCAACTGATTGTGAGTAGGAGACAGAATAGAGAAAGGCCTATTGAGACTTTGGAGGAGATGAAAGTTGTCATGAGGAAACGTTTCATTCCAAGTCACTAATATAGGGGTTTGTTTTAAAAATTCAAACTCTTACTGAAAGATCTAAATGTGTTGAACACTACTACAAGGAGATAGAGATAGCCACGATTCGAGATGATGTAGAGGAGGACCGAGAGGCTACCATGGCTAGGTTTTTAAGTGGACTAAACTGAGGCATAGCAAATGTGGTGGAGTTGTAACATTATGTTGAATTGAGTGACATGGTGCACATGGGCATTAAGGTGGAACAATAGTTGAAGAGGAAGAGTTCCACACGGGTTGGGAAAAATTCGGGTTCTTCATCATCATGGAAACCGAATTGAAGTAAAAGAGATGACCAACCTAGTTTCAAGGCTAAAGCCGAACCTTCCAAAGATCTGACGGCCGGAGGCACATTAAAACAAGGTAAATCAAATTCTAAACCTTCTAGAAATCATGACATTAAGTGCTTTAAGTGTTTGGGAGTAGGTCATATTGCATCTCAATGCACAACCAAGAGAGTAATGGTTTTAAAGGATGATGGTGATATCGAATCTGATGGTAAATTTGATGATAAGTCCATGCCACCTTTGAAGGATGCAAGTGACATTAAACATCTGGTGGATGGAGAGCTATCGGTGGCAAGAAGAGCTCTTAGTGCTCAAGCTAAGGAAGATGATGAGGTACAACATGACAACATTTTTCACACCCGCTGCCATGTTAATGATAAGGTATGTAGCATGATCATTTATGGGGGGAGTTGTACTAATATGGCTAGCACTAGTTTTATGGGGAAACTGAATTTGGCTACTTTAAAGCACCCAAAACCATTTAAGCTACAATGGTTAAATGATAGTGGGGAAATCAAGGCGATGAAACAAGTGTTGGTCTTGTTTTCAATTGGAAAATACAAAAATGAAGTTCTTTGTGATATGGTACCAATGAATACATGCCATATTCTTTTGGGGAGACCATGGCAGTTCGATAGGCATTTGACTCATGATGGGTATACCAATAGATACTCCTTTGTACTCAATAAAAAGTCAATCACTCTTATACCTTTAACCCCAAAACAAGTGTATGAAGATCAAGTGAGGTTAAAAAAAAAGATGTAAAAAAAAAAGAGTCCGAAACAGTAAAAAGGGAAATCAAAAGTGAAAAAGGAAAAGAGGCTGATAAAAAAAAAAAGAGAAAACAAGTGAGCTTTTATGTAAAATAGGGTGAGATAAAAAAAGATTTGTTTCAAATCAGCCAATGATTGTACTATTGTACAAAGAGACCTGTTTTAGTACTAATGGAATTAACCCTTCATTGCCTAGTGTTGTTGTTTCTCTATTGTAGGACTTTCATGAAGTGTTTCCCGAAGAGATACCTATTGGTTTACCACCAATAAGGGGGATTGAGCACCAAATTGACTTTGTACCCGGAGCACCCATTCCAAATAGAACAGCATACATAAGTAATCCCGATAAGACAAAAGAACTTCAAAGGCAGGTTAGTGAGCTCGTAGAAAATGGTTATGTGTGTGAGAGTATGAGTCATTGTGCAGTTCTCGTGTTGCTTGTGCCTAAGAAGGATGGAACATGAAGGATCTACGTTGATTGTCGTGCCATCAACAATATCACTCTAAAGTATCGATATCCTATTCTTAGATTAGATGATATGCTTGATGAATTGCATGGTTCTATTGTTTTTACTAAAATTGATCTTAAAAGTGGATATCATCAAATTAGGATGAAAGAAGGTGATGAGTGGAAAACTGCTTTTAAAACAAAATATGGTTTATACGAGTGCTTAGTTATGCCTTTTGGATTAATTAATGCACCAAGTACTTTCATGAGATTAATGAACCGTGTTTTACGTGTTTTTATTAGAAAATTTGTGGTTGTTTATTTTGATGACATTCTGATTCATAGCAAAAACTTGGATGAGCATGTTGAACATTTAAAACTTGTTTTAGGTGTTTTAAAAACAGAAAAGTTGTTTGCTAATCTCAAAAAGTGTACCCTTTGCACCGATAAGCTTGTATTTCTGGGTTTTGTTATTAGTGCTAAAGGAATTGGGGTTGATGATGAAAAGGTTAAGGTAATTAATGAGTGGCCGAAACTTACAAATGTGGGATAAGTGAGAAGTTTCCATGGGTTGGCTAGTTTTTATAGGAGGTTTGTGAAATATTTTAGTAGTAAAGTTGCACCTTTAACTGAAGTAATCAAAAAGAATATGGCTTTTAAGTGGGTTAATGAAAAAAAAAAGCATTTAACTTGATTAAGGAAAAATTAACTAATGCACATTTGCTTGCTTTGCCCAACTTTGCTAAAGCTTTTGAGATCGAGTGTGATGCTTTAGGAATAGGTATCGGAGCTGTTCTAATGCAAGAAGGTCGCCCCGTTGCATATTTTAGTGAGAAGATAAGTGGTGCAGCCTTGAATTATCCTACCTATGATAAGGAGATGTATGCTTTGATTAGGGCATTGGAAACTTGACAACGCTACCTTTGGCTGAAAAAATTTGTGATTCACATGGATCATGAGTCCTTGAAGCATATAAAGGGGCAACACAAGACAAATAAGTGGCATGCCAAGTGGGTGGAGTTCATTGAAACATTTCCATATGTGATCAAGTACAAAAAGGGTAAGGAAAACGTGGTCGTTGATGCTATGTCTAGAAGGTACGTTCTACTTTCTACTTTGAATGCTAGATTGTTTTGTTTTGACTACAATAAAGAATTGTATGTTGATGATTTTGATTTTGGCAATGTATTCAATGCATGTGTAAATGTTGCATTTGGCAAATTTTATAGGCATGATGGATTTTTGTTTAGAGAAACTAAATTATGCATGCCTAAGAGTTTTTTACGTGAATTGCTTGTTAGAGAAGCTCATGAGGGAGGTTTGATGGGGCATTTTGGTGTAGCCAAGACACTAGATGTTTTGCATGAACATTTTTTTTTGGCCTCATATGAAATGTGATGTACAAAGAATCTATGAGAAATGCATTACATGTAGACAAGCCAAGTCTAGGACTAAGCCTCATTGATTGTATACTCCTTTGCCTATACCTATTGGACCTTGGATTGATATTTCTATGGATTTTATGTTGGGTTTGCCTAGGTCAAAAAGGGGTAGGGATTCTATATATGTGGTTGTTGATAGGTTTTCTAAAATGGCACATTTCATTCTTTGTCATAAAACTGATGATACATCACATATTGCTGATTTGTTTTTGAAAGAAATTGTGAGATTGCATGGCTTGCCTAAGACCATTGTTTCGGATAGAGATGCTAAGTTCTTAAGCTACTTTTGGAAGACTTTGTGGGGTACGTTAGGAACTAAAATTTATTTTCTACTACTTGTCATCCACAAACTGATGGTCAAACTGAAGTAGTTAATAAGACTTTATCTACCTTGTTGCGTGCTATAGTACAAAAGAACTTGAAAACATGGGAGGATTGTTTACCGCATGTAGAGTTTGCATATAATAGGAGTGTGCATTTTGAAACTCATTTTTTGCCTTTTGAAATTGTGTATGGTTTTAACCCATTGACTCATTTGGATTTAATTCCTTTACCTGTGAATGAGCATGTTAACTTGGATGGGAAGAAAAAGACAAATTTTGTTTAGCAAATCCATGTAAAGACTCGGTAAAACATAGAGAGAAGAACTAAGCAATATGCCAACCAAGCAAATAAAATGTGTAAGAAAGTTATGTTTGAGCCCGGTGATTGGGTGTGGTTGCACATGAGGAAGGAGCGGTTTCCAGCCAAACGGTGTTCTAAACTATTTCTAAGGGAAGATGGTCCATTTCAAGTGATTGAAAGGATCAATGACAATACATACAAGTTAGATCTTTCAGGTGAGTATAATGTTAGTGCAAGCTTCAATGTTTCTGATTTGTCTCCTTTTGATGTGGGTGACGATTTGAGGATAAATCATTGTCAAGAGGAAGGGAATGATGAGAATAAGGAAGCTGCATCAAGGATCCATTGCATGTTCTGGTTGGGCCAATAACAAGGGCAAGGTCAAAGAGATTCAAAGAAGCACTCAATGGCTTGATTCAAGACACTTGGGCTGATTCTGAATAGTTGAAGTCGAAAATAAGCCCGCATGAAAACCAAGGCTTAATTAACGTCATCAAGGCAATTGATTGGGCCGAATAAGAGAAGACTTGGGTGTGTGGTAAGTGGCAAAAGGTTGGAGTAGATTCAATTTCGGCTGATTTGTTTCCTTATAATTTCCATAGAGTAAGAGTTGATTTGTTTCTCAAAATAAGGGGCTGATTTGTTTCTAGATTTAGCCTTCCAAATAGGGAGCAAGTCAGTAATTGATTGATTTAGTTTTTGGGTCTTTCCCATCTGTAAGGCAATTGCCCAATTTAGTTTTCTGGTTGTAAGGCCTTAATGGCCGAATATTCTTGTTTCCTTTTTAGGGTTGGCTTGTAGCCTTTCTTTTCGATTAGGGTATAAAGGAACCAATTGATGTAATGTTGGGTAGACTGGAATTGAATTAAAAATGGTGAGATTTCAACTCTTTGGTTCTGAAACTTTGACTTATCACTCACATCTCTTTCTTGTTCTTGAGTGTGGCGTATTCAACTTTCTTGATACCGTTGGTTTTTATCTCCTTTTAGATAACGGGTCATGGTCCGAAATTGCTATTGTTTACAAACTTGAAATTAGAAAATGATCCTTCGTTATCATATATTGGTTTAGGGTCTCACTGCTCTTTGTGAGGTTCATATCACCCCTCTCTATATTTGTCCATCATCGCTGACAGGAGTAGGGAGGAAATCATGAGAAAGGTTAAGGTGATTTCTCCTCTCGTTGATGATGTAGTAGACACTTCAAACGTGGTTGGAGCCGAAAAATAAGTACTTGAAACAAATCTTCCCCTTCCTCATTCAGTTTTTCCAAGCTCAGGACCTAGAGAGTCTTACGGTGTGGTCCAGCCTATACAATCCGAATAATGCCAGCTTGGTTCTGCCGGTATAGGGTCCCAGTATTTTCAACTTGAAGAAGGCCTTCCTGCTGTCCAGAGTTGGAAAGAGGTCTACCTGAGATTCAAGATGGAGCTGGGGACCGCCGTGAAGAGCTTGCTGGAGCAAAGTCGATGGGTGAGCAGATGGAGATGGATGTAAATGCTACCTCTCAGGGTACGCTCATTCCCCTTGAGGTTATGGTTGTGGTAAATGATGTCTTGGAAGAGGATCAGGCCCGGTTGTAAGCAGATGGGCTGCCCTAGGAAGGAGAAGTTACAGGAGGGGACAATCAGGCTGTTCAACCACCGGAATGAGGGGAGACAGGCAGACACCAGCAGGAAGTAGGAGCAGTGGGAGGAAACTAGGAGGATGCTAGAGTTTGACATAATCTCATTATGGTCTATCTTGATTGCCTAGAAGGTGGGGTGGGAACCCTGCTATACTCATGACCAGTTTCTTTTTTTATCAATTCTCTTTCATTCTTCTTTGCATATGCTTCCCGGAACTAGGGGTTGGGCTTCATGTTTTATGTATGTAGCCTTGTGAGAGGATAGGCTCCCTTACTTGTTGTGATGTAGTCTATTAAGGTGATAGGCTCCCTTATCATTAATGAGAATTGGTTTTAACTTCCTCCATGCTTACTCTGACTGATTCCTTCTTGTGAATTTTTAACTTGGTTGAATACTCCTTACTATACCTCTGGCCTCGATCTAGGTGTAGTCTTCTACGCTATCCTGACTTGACTAAATCTGATAGCTAATGACCTGAAATCTTTTAAGTCTAGGTTGACAAGCAGGGTAGAATTTTATTTGTTGTCAGTCCTGGTATATAGTCTCCCTGTAAGGTATTTGTTAACCTTGCCCGTATCTTTGACTTGGTGTAATTCAACCAAGCTTCCATAGTGGGTTCCTATAACCGTGTTCCTACAAAGTTGAAATTTAAGCAAACATGGAGAACAAGTAGTTAACGATATATGGTTGGTACCACTCTATCGTGGTACATAGTGGATCCTTGAAGGATCTTTTCTATTCAGATCATTGTTAGGTTTTAATTTGTGTTGGCATTAATTCCATATCAAAATGATGCTTACTTGTAATGAATTATTTGTTTAGATTCATGATGATTCAAGCTTCAAGGAAGAAGAAACAACAAGTCAACGCAAGTTCTAAGTCTTCAAGAGAAAGGAGGCAACATGGTTCTACAAAGGTATACTACGACCTTATCTTTCTCTTACAAGGCTAAGGCACACACACACACATATCATTCATTTGTGTCCCTGCATCATTATGCATCATTATAGGCACACACATACAATTCATTCATATATGTCTCTGCATCGTTGTGCACCATGTATAACACATTCAAACACTTGAAGATGAATGCTCATGCATTGGTATGAAAATAACATGTTTTGGAAAATGCATGATTGGGGACTATCTCTATGTAGTGTGCATTCTAGTGTGAATTGTGTTTGTGTGTGTATATGTTTTGTATAACATGGATATTGAACTTATATTTAGTCTTAAATCATTCTTGAATGAGTTCCGGTCAATTCGGTTACTCATACTATTGATTTCAAGTTCTAAGTCAAAAGATACTACACTTTCAACTCATGTTTCATACATTGTGTTCGTCTTCATATATCGAGTAGAATTATTATTTTCTGGGTTGAGTATTTTATATGTCCATGTCTGTTTGAGAGTTATGGTTTGTAATCCGTAAACGGATTCGAATTACGAGTTCGGAGGCCAGAGAACGGTCGAATAACGCGAAGGAAGCGCGAGAGGAAAAGAAGTTCATCCAAGCACTCTTTCCCAAGATGGCGCGTGGCCATCTCGGGACAGAATGCTTGCTGCCCCGAGATGCCCATGCACCATCTCGGGCAGCAAGCATGCTTAGGCACTTAAGGGTAGTTTGGTCTTTTCATCCTTCATTCGTATCCCTCTCTTTTATACTCTCTTTCCCTCTCACATTTCATTCTAAGAAGAAATTCAAACAAGAGTGCAGAAATTTTCTCTCTAAATTTTCTCACCTTCCAAACACCATAACTTCTTCATTTGAACTCTGATTTGAGTGATTCGAAGATGAGAGTGTTCATCTATTCATCTTCCATCTTTTCTCTGAAGGTTTAAGTAAGTTTCACTGCTTTTTTTGGTGTATAATCATACAAAAACGGGACTGCACCTAAATCAACTAAGGTATTGATTTTCTCTCAAAGTTTTCTTTTAAAACTTGGTCAATTGCCTTGGATTTTCTTCTTCTACATATATTTGTATATTGTGAGTGTTTTGATTTGTGTTTTGAATACTTTCAAAGCTAGGTTGAGTTTCAATTGAAATCATTCATGTTGAGTAAGGTTTTGATTTTGCCTATGTTATCACATGTTTGGGATTTTATTGTGCTAGCTTAGATTCTAGGACTATTTGATGATCTTTGATTGATTGATTTTGAGAAAAATAGTTCTTCACATTTATTAGGCTCTCTTGGCCAAAATTCTCACATAATACATGTGTTTATGTTCTTTTGAGCTATTCATGTGTTTTGGTTGAATCTATGATTAGGAATATGCTCTAGAACTTTAGCTTAAATCTTATTGACATTGTCATATGATTTTAGCATGTTTTTGGTTGGTGTGATTTAAACTTGATCTTGTGATTTATTGAACATATCTTGTGATTCAAGTTTAGATCTATGCATGTATCTAGGTTGTGATTAATATTGAACATATCTTACATAATCTAGATTGATTACACATGCATGATAAACTAGACTATATGTGATTTGTGCATTCATGCTCATGTCTAGTATTTTCCATAGGATGTGTTGATCATAGCATTCTATGTTGTGTGCTTGTTTGCATTTTACATTCATGATCACCTAGATGCCTTGTGAGAAGGAAGTCTTGACAATAGGTGTGAGACCTATGGTGTTGAGCAAGAAGACTTGGCAAGAGGTGTGAAGCCTTGGATTGTCGAGCAAGGAAGTCTTGGCTAGAGGTGTGAAGCGTTGGATAGTCGAGCAAGAAGTCTTGCCTATAGTTGGAAGAACTCAGATAGGTGAGCAAGGAAGTCTTGACTAGAGTCGTGAGGACTTAGTTGAGCAAGAAGTCTTGACAAGAGGTGTGAAGCCTCGGATTATTGAGCATAGAGCGACAACTTCTAAAGTAGGATAGGAGGGTAGTTTATAGGTGAAGAGGTCACTTGAGAGATTGTACTTGTCTTATCTACTAGTGGATTTTGTTTGCCGGTGACTGCTAGCCCGTGTATGTTTCTTCTTCGGAGGTTTACCACGTTATATCTTGTGTCAACTTTTCTCTATCCCTATCTCTCTAATATTTGTATTGTGGATAGAACTCTTTATATATGTTGACTTCCTTTCTATATTGTAGATTGTGTATGTGTTACAATTACTTGTTTGTATCACACTTTACTTGTGTTTATATATTGATTAATTGTCTTTAATTAATATATATATTGTGATACAAGCAATCTAGAGGGACAAACTTTTGTTTGTTTCTAAGGGAGTCGAAAAAGGTGTCTAACCTATTCACCCCCCCCCCCCCCCCCCCTCTAGGTTAGCCTTGAGCATTTAACCGTGATTGTATTTTCAATTGGTATCAGAGCAGGACACTAGATTGCACTTAGTGTGAGTCTGGGGTGATACTTTCATGGTTTTTGTAAGGCGTTTGAACTCATGGGTTTACAAGAATATGTAATGGCAGAAGGAGCCTCAAATACTAGGCCATCATTACTTCGTGGCACTAACTATGGGCATTGGAAGTTGAGGATGAAAGCCTACATCCGCTCTATTGATGAAAGGGCTTGGATGGTAGTGGAAGAAGGCTATAGTCCTCCTACCAAGGTTCAAGAGGATGAAACCATGATACTCAAGCTAATGAGTTAATGGACAACGAATGAGTTTGAGGTTGCTAAATGGCACCATCGTGCTATGAATGCCATCTTTGGAGGAGTTGATGGGCATCAATTCTCCTACATTCAAAATCTTGAAACAGTAAAGGAAGCTTGGGATACTCTCCAAGTTACTAATGATGGAATCTATCGGTGAAGAAATCGAGGCTTCAAATGTTGGCATCACAATTTGAAGGTTTAAGTATGAGTGAAGAAGAAAAGTTCGAAGACTTCCAATTCTGGCTTCTTAACATAGCTAATCAATGTCAATCACTTGGAGTACCTATCTCAAAAGAGCGTTTAAATTGGAAAATCCTTAGGTCTCTTCCTAAGAGATTCAAATCAAATGTGACAGCCATTGAGGAAAGCAGGGATGTGGATAGTATAAATATTGATGAGTTGCTTGGGTCTCTCCAAACTTATGAGATGTGCTTGAAGCCAAAAATCAAGAGTAAGGGAATCGCTCTCAATGCTATAGAAGAGGAGAGTGATGATGAAAATGAAGAAATGGAACTCTTGGTTAGAAGGTTCAAGAAGTTTCTAAAGAAGAATGCCAAGCCTAAAGGCAAGTCTTCTAAGGAAAAAGGAGTCAAGAGAATATCATCTCCAAAGATTGTGAAGAATAGTCAAGCCATGAACAAGAAAGAAGTTCAATGCTATAATTGTCAAGGTTTTGGTCACTTTGCTAGTGAGTGCACCAAAAAGCCATCTAAGAACAACAAGAAAGGGAAAGTGTTGGTGGCTACTTGGAGTGATGATAATTCTAGTGATAATGAGAGCTCTAGTAGTGAGTCTTCAAGTGATGAAGAGTTGGTAAGCAACTTTGTAGCTCTAACGGCTTCTCATTCTCTCCTAGATGTTAATTGTACAATATCTTTGAACAAGAACCTTGATACAAATCATGTTGGAAGCTCTAGTTCCTTTCCTACTAATCTTGAGTTGTTGAAAAAGATAGAAAAGCTTGAAGAAGATAGAGACAATGCTCAAAGAGAAGTAGTTGAAAAGGATGATTTGATCAAGAAGCAACTAGATGAGTTTGTGGTTGTTACTCATAGACTTCTTGGTGAGAAAGGTGATATTAAGAAGAAGTTTAGAGAACTTGAAATGATAAACCTTGAGAAAGATAATGTGATATCTTCTTTGAAGAAGAGAGAACAAGAATTGATGGAAGAGATAGACACAGTTAAGGAGGCTATCAAAGACTTAATGAATGATTCATTTAGTGTGTCTAGTGTTAGAAATCTTGTAACTCTTATTGTGGTGAAGACGACTTGGTAGTTGAAGAGGAGCTCTTGGAAGCACCACTTCCTACACACTTTGATGAAGTCGTGATTGATAAGAAACCACACAAGAAGAGAAGATCAAAAACCAAGAAGAAATTGGCAAGCAAGGTATCTTTGCAAACTCCTAGTGAAGCTAGTTCAACTCCAAAAGGTACAATCTCATCTTTTATTCCAATTTTCCATTATTGCAACATAATAGGTCACATTAAGCCTAGGTGTTATAAATATATTGAAAAATGCAAATTAGGAAATGAATCTAAGGATAAGGAGATTAAACTTCAACTTGAACATGCTAAGGCCTTGAAAGTTGAGAAACATGATAATATTACTAAGCATGAGAAAAGGTTATGGAGTAGAAAGAATTCTAATCTTTTTCAACTTGACAAAGCTTGTGTTGAAAATGTTAAGGAAGAGTGTGTTAATGATATTCTTGTTAATCAAGTCATAGAAGGACTTTACTCTAGATTTAACATTATTGTCAAGAATGATATTGGAAATGTTTGTGTAGGTACATCCAAGAACAAGTGGTTCAAGGGTGAGTTCTCTTATCACTAAAATAATAAGCACATGTGAGATAGCTTTGAGCCTATATATCGATTGTGTTGAGAATTCTTCCTTACTAGCTTTGAATACTCCATGTATTGATATGAACTTGGTTATCTCATATCATGTTTGTTATGATGGTCAAAATTTGTTGATTTACTTTGAAGAATTTCTTTTGTTATATGTGTTGATTGAGTTGAAATGTTATGCTTTTTATACTCTTGTTGTGAAACATCGTCAACTTGGTGTATCTCTATACTCTAATGCATGTTCTCTTAGATATTCATCTTTTGACTCAATTTTTGACATATATCTCATAGCATGTCATATTAGAGAATTTTGTATAGCATACATATGGTTCTCATTGACATTTGCTATTTTAGGATCTAATAGTGATATTGTTCACATTGATCTTAACTTTGATGATTGTTTGTGTATAGTATATTGAGTGGCATTACTTTTGAAAATATGAGCTTCATATTCTTTGAAAGCTACTCATTAGAGAAGTAATGATCTTGAATAAGTCTCTACTTATTGCTCTTAGATCATGTGCTTATGAGCCATAAAATCTTGGTTTTCTAAAATTGCACCTTGCTTCTCTTATATGTTTTGCTAGTAGGTTGAGTTTACTAATATGTAAACATTGGATACACCTTGAAGTTTTTGTGCTTAAGTACATTTAAATTGACCTATGGTTAGTATGCATTTTCTTCGGCAATTACATAGAACTCAATGAGCACCTTCATGAAAAGGGCTACAGACATTGGTTGTGAAAGCTACCCAATGTTGGAAAGAGCTACACCATTGTGATGAGTGAAAGCCATCATGAAGTGAATTTTGTTTATGTAAAAAAAAATGGAAAAATCAAAGAACTGTTGAAAGGAATTCATAAAAAAAAATTATTCAAAGCCTAAAAAGAAAAGGAGGAAGGCTTAAAAAGGAGTTTAGTTGAAAATCAAATGAGCTCGGGTTGAAAAACAGAAATGGGATGACGAGCCACATGCACACACACGCTCATGTGTTGAAATCTATTCTCTTAAAAATAAAAATTCAGGATTATAATCGGTTTGACTTTTTATGAAAAAAGCTTAAGATGAATAGTTGTTGGAAATTGTTTGCATGTTGATTATAAAACTACTTCTTGATATATATTTGAAGCATATCTCTCACACACACACTTTTTTTATGAGTATGATGATATCTTTGCAATTGTTGAAGAATTATGAGAGAACTTGAAAAATCTTTGTGTATCTCTCTTAGCATGTGAAGCTTATTTTGTTGATATTTCTTCAAATTGCTTGAATGTGTGATTGTGTGAACATCTTTGTCAAACTTATGCTATCATTGATTTTAGTTATAACATTTATCAAGGGGGAGCATTGTATGCTAGACATTGTTCTCTTTTATGATATGTCCACATGCTTCATTTTGTTACATGTTGGCATATTTTGACTTAATGATACTTGTAAGATATTACTCACTATCTTTGTCTTGCATGATGATTCATTCTTAATTCATATGTTTTTGTGTTTATATATTTATGACTAATATGCTTGTTTTGTCTTTCACTCACTTTTGTTGTATGTATATAGCATCTTATTTCACAAGAACAAATGGGAAGAACTAAGGTTACCGGAAGTGGAATCAATTGAATCCCATTGTGAAAGCCAAGTCTACCTCAAAGGGATCCAAAGCTTCAAGGTCAAAGGATTGAGGGATCTTTGCAACAAAAAAGATATTTCAAGAGAGAGGCATTGACTTAGGTAAATGTAAAGATTCTTATGTTCTTTAATGCATTAAGGATAGAAATTGGGAATCTTGGGTGAGCATGCTAGGAATAGTGAATGACACTATTGTTAGAGAATTTTATCATGAATATAGAGAGAGTGCCACCTTATTGGATGCTTTGATGGAGATTAGGGGTGTTGTGTTTAGAGTTAACCCAGTAAACATTAACAAGTTTCTTGGGCTATCTAGTGATATTGATTCAAACTTTCTAGATGTTGATATCATTGAGAATCTTAATTCATGGGTAGAACTCTATGTGACAATGCTTCTTTTGAGTGGAAAGGTAGAGCATATATTAGTCAACATGAGTTAACTAAGGCAAGTGCATTTTGACATCTTTTTATTTGCACTAATATTATTGGATCTTCAAATTCAACCGAGTTGAATAAAGACAATATCAAAATAGTATATGCCTTGGTGACTAATCAACCTATAAACCTTGGGGATTTGCTTATGTTTTACTTAGACAATACGGCTTTCTCAACTAGAGGAGATAAGAAGCTTGCATTACCGGGGTTTATAACTTCTTTGTGTTTAGCTCGTGGTGTTCAAAGTAGTGGAGATGATATGTTAGTACAACCCTTGGAAAAGTATAGTGATAAACGTGTGTCATACATGTCATATAAGGATAAGGGTAAGACATATGATACTTTTGGACTATTTAGTAGTTCACAAGTTGATTGTCAAGAGACTAGCATAAACATTCTTCCAGATTGGGCTTTACATTTGAAGAATAAGGTTGATAAGCTTAGTGCTATAGTTGAAAAACAAGATGCTAGAATAAAAGAGTTGGAGGAGTGTATTGCATCAAGTTCAATACCACCTCTCAAGCATTATGTTAGGTCAACTACACGCACATCTTTCTTTGGTGGATCTAGTAGCTAGTATTTGAGTCTCATGGTATGTTTCTTACCTTTTGGCATCATTTCATGTCAAAAAGGAGGAGAAAGAGTTGTTAAGAGTTGCTAGTTACTTAGTTTCCTTTTTACGTTGTTTTTGTGAACTTTTGAACTCTCAATGGCATGTAATAATTAGTCTTAAGATTTGGTTAAGAATTCTTGTATTTGGCATGTATTGAGGGGGAGATACATGTATTTGTGGACTTAATTGTATATTCTTATCCATATTATATATTGCCATTTGTTGTCTTTCTTTTGTATATGCATTGTGCTTTGAGATGATTTGTAGGTTGCTTCAAGAGAAGATCAAGATGAAGTTCAAGAGTTGGTGAAGATTAGTTATAGGAATCTTACTCATTGTAATGTGAGGGAGTGATTTTGTGACCTATCTTCATTTTTATATTTGTAGTAAATGTATAGGTGTTTTGACATGGAATTTGCCAAAGGGGGAGATTGTTTGGTTTTAGTTTGTGTTGGCATTAATTCCATATCAAAATGATGTTTACTTGAAATGATTTAGTTGTTTAGATTCATGATGATTCAAGCTTCAAGGAAGAAGAAACAACAAATCAAAGCAAGTTCTAAGTCTTCAAGAGAAAGGATGCAATATGGTTCTACAAAGGTATACTAAGACCTTATCTTTCTCATACAAGGCTAAGGCACACACACACATATCATTCATTTGTGTCCCTGGATCGTTGTGCATCATTATATGTACACACATATAATTCATTCATATGTGTCCTTGCATCGTTGTGCACCACTTGAAGATGAATGCTCATGCATTGGTATGAAAATAACATGTTTTGGAAAATACATGATTGGATACTATCTCTATGTAGTTTGCATTCTAGTGTGAATTGTATTTGTGTTTGTATATGTTTTTTATAACATGGATATTAAACTTGGATTTAGTCTTAAATCATTCTTGATTGAGTTCCAGTCATTTCGGTTACTCATACTATTGATTTCAAGTTCTAAGTCAAAAGATACTACACTTTCAACTCATGTTTCATACATTGTCTTCGTCTACGTATATCGAGTCGAATTATTATTTTCTGGGTTGAGTATTTTATATGTCCATGTCTGTTTGAGATTTATGGTTTGTAATCCATAAACGGATTCGAATTCTGAGTTCGGAGGACAGAGAACGGTGGAATAACGCGAAGGAAGCGCGAGAGGAAAAGAAGTTCATCCAAGCACTCTTTCCCGAGATGGCGCGTGGCCATCTCGGGACAGAATGCTTGCTGCCCCAAGATGCCCATGAACCATCTCAGGCAGCAAGCATGCTTAGGCACTTAAGGGTAGTTTGGTCTTTTCATCCTTCATTCGTATCCCTCTCCTTTATAATCTCTTTCCCTCTCACATTTCATTCTAAGAAGAAATTCAAACAAGTGTGCATAAATTTTCTCTCTAAATTTTCTCACCTTCCAACACCATAACTTCTTCATTTGAACTTCGATTTTAGTGATTCAAAGTTGAGAGTGTTCATCTATTCATCCTTCATCTTTTCCTTGAAGGTTTGAGTAAGTTTTACTGCTGTTTTTGGTATCTAATCAAACAAAAACGGTACTGCACCAAAATCAACTAAGGTATTGATTTTCTCTCAAAGTTTTCTTTTAAAACTTGGTCAATTGCCTTGGGTTTTCTTCTTCTACATATATTTGTATATTGTGAGTGTTTTGATTTGTGTTTTGAATACTTTCAAAGCTAGGTTGAGTTTCAATTGAAATCATTCATGTTGAGTAAGGTTTTGATTTTGCCTATGTTATCACATGTTTGGGATTTTATTGTGCTAGCTTAGATTCTAGGACTATTTGATGATCTTTGATTGATTGATTTTGAGAAAAATAGTTCTTCACATTTATTAGGCTCTCTTGGCCAAAATTCTCACATAATACATGTGTTTATGTTCTTTTGAGCTATTCATGTGTTTTGGTTGAATCTATGATTAGGAATATGCTCTAGAACTTTAGCTTAAATCTTATTGACATTGTCATATGATTTTAGCATGTTTTTGGTTGGTGTGATTTAAACTTGATCTTGTGATTTATTGAACATATCTTGTGATTCAAGTTTAGATCTATGCATGTATCTAGGTTGTGATTAATATTGAACATATCTTACATAATCTAGATTGATTACACATGCATGATAAACTAGACTATATGTGATTTGTGCATTCATGCTCATGTCTAGTATTTTCCATAGGATGTGTTGATCATAGCATTCTATGTTGTGTGCTTGTTTGCATTTTACATTCATGATCACCTAGATGCCTTGTGAGAAGGAAGTCTTGACAATAGGTGTGAGACCTATGGTGTTGAGCAAGAAGACTTGGCAAGAGGTGTGAAGCCTTGGATTGTCGAGCAAGGAAGTCTTGGCTAGAGGTGTGAAGCGTTGGATAGTCGAGCAAGAAGTCTTGCCTAGAGTTGGGAGAACTCGGATAGGTGAGCAAGGAAGTCTTGACTAAAGTTGTTAAGACTTAGTTGAGCAAGAAGTCTTGCCTTGGGTCGTGAGGATCCGGATAATGTGAGTAAGGAAGTCTTGACAAGAGGTGTGAAGCCTCGGATTGTTGAGCATAGGGTAGTTTCTAGGTGAAGAGGTCACTTGAGAGATTGTACTTGTCTTATCTACTAGTGGATTTTGTTTGCCGATTGCTGCTAGGCCGTGGATGTTTCCTCTTCGGAGGTTTACCACGTTATATCTTGTGTCAACTTTTCTCTATCCCTATCTCTCTAATATTTGTATTGTGGATAGAACTCTTTATATATGTTGACTTCCTTTCTATAATAGATTGTGTATATGTTACAATTACTTGTTTGTATCACACTTTACTTGTGTTTATATATTGATTAATTGTCTTTAATTAATAGATATATTGTGATACAAGCAATCTAGAGGGACAAACTTTTGTTTGTTTCTAAGGGAGTCAAAAAAGGTGTCTAACCTATTCATCCCCCCCCTCTAGGTTAGCCTTGAGCATTTAACCGTGATTGTATTTTCAATCATCCTTCCGGGAATGATCGGGGTGGTGTCGTTCTAGGTATTAGAACTCTTATATTCAGGTAAAATTCATATTGTGGTATTTTAGGTACCTCGATACCTCGTATAGGGGAGGGGAGGCTTCCTTCTATAAAGACCTTGACTTGGTGGGCTTTTGTTTTTTTAGGCTTTGATCCCTGCATGGTGGGTGGTAGCCTAACTGATGCATCGGGAAAGTCCTTCATCCAACCTAGTCTCGAGGTCTGATGGCAATTATTCTATTACATTTAAACCCTTCTTTGGGGTGGTAGCCTGACCAAGGCATCAGGTAAGCTTTCTAACTATCATGGTCTCGAGATCTAGATGGCAACTATACTCTTATACTCAGACCCATCTTTGGGATGGTAGCCTGACCAAGGCATCAAGAATGTTATTTAGCTATCCTGGTCTTGAGATCTAGATGGCAACTATGCTCTTACACTCAGACCCTTCTTGGTGGGGGATGGTGCTCTGCCAAGGCATTAAGGAAGTTATCTAGCTTTCTTTAGTTCATGGGGATCATGGTGAATTTTTTTGTGGAAAATACAATCTTGTTGTTGGGAAATATATTGATACCTAAACGAAGATAGTCTGCTAAGAAGTCTCCTATCTAGGGGTAAAACTTCCTCAAATGATAGGTGTTCCATGTATGGTTGATGGGTCGACCATCCATATCCTCGATCTTGTATGCTCCGTTACGGACCACTACTTTCACCAAGTATGGCCCCTCCCAGTTGGGTCATAGGACCCCATCCGCTCTTACCCGGGTATTATGTGCTACTTTTCTGAGAACCAAATTCCATTCCTTAAAGCTCCCGGCTTTGACCTCTGAGTTGAAATATCTTACAATCTTGCTTTGATAAATTGCTACTTTCTCAGCTACTCGGTCTTGTTTCTTTTCTAGGAGGTCTAGAATGGCTCGGAGCTTGACCCATTGCTCTCTGGCTCAAAGTGATGTACCCAGAATAAGGTCAGCTTATGCTCGATAGGGAGGACTGTTTCGACCCCAAAATCCAGAGAGTAGGGCATTTCTCCGGTTGTTGTCCTTTATGTGGTCCGATATGCCCAAAATACCTCGGGGAGCTCATCTACCCATCTTTCTTTCTTCTGTTGTAGCTTCCTCTTCAGCAATTTCTTAATGGTCTAGTTGAAGACTAAACCGTTAGTCTACGGGTAGGCTATTGATGCAAACCGGAGATCAACACCCAAACCTTTACAGTAGTCCCTAAGTCAGGTTGTCAAAATATTTTCCCAGATCGGTGATTATGATGAGAGGGGTGCCAAACCTACAGACCACACTGGTTTTGATAAACTTGGTTGTATTCTCCTCCGAAATCTGGGAGAGAGGTTCTACTTCAACCCACCAGGTGAAATAGTCGATAGCGACTGTAGTGTGCTTAATCTGTCCAGGGGCGGTGGGAAGTGGACCGATCAAGTCGACCCTCCAAATGGCGAAAGGGTATGGTGAACTGATTGTGGACAACCGTTTAGGAGGAATGTTGTTCAGGCTCGAGGTCCTCTGGCATTTCAAGATCAGACAAACATTTTTGCATCTTGGTGAATTGTTGGCCGGTAATACCCCATGCGAAGCACTTGGTAAGCTATAGTTTCTCCACCAACATAGTTTCCACAGTCCCCATAATAGACCTCTTTCAAAGCCAAGCTAGTATCGTCAGGATGCATACATCGAAGTAAATGAGGGGATTTTCCTCTCCTATAAAGGTACCCGTTCACCAAGAAATATCGGACTGAGATCCTTTTGATTTCCAAGCTTGGTCAGGATTTTTGGGGAGCTTTCCCTTCTGGAGGTAGGCAACTATTCGGTCCATCCAACATGACAGTCGTTCAACAGGGAAAATTTCCCTACCTGCTGTTACGCTTGATTGGGAAATCACCTGGAGGGGCACTCCCCTAGGTAAGGCTTGACCTCCATTTGCAGCTATCTTTGTCAAGACGTTTGCCCAATGATTTTTTTGTCAAGGTATCTGCTCAATTTTGAACCCCTTGAACCTTTCCCTGAGTTGCTGGACCAGTTTCAAGTAGGCAGCCGTGTTATCACCCTTGGCTTGGTAAATCCCTATAACCTGGTTAACATTGAGTAATGAGTCACTCTTGACATGCAAGTAATCTACCTCAAGCTCGATGGCGACCTTCATTCCTTCTAGGAGAGCCTCGTACTCCATCTCAGTATTGGTTGTTTTAAACTCAAATCTGAAAAAGTGGCAACATTCTGTCCATCCTGGGTCTGTCATGACTATGTTGACTCCCTTCTGCTTATCCATATGCTCCATTGGTGTAGAGGATCTAGGCATTACAGCCTTCCAGCCAATCATCGCTCTTCGAAAGCCTTCCAGAAGTTGGATTCAGTGTCGCCGGGATTTCATCACTTGAGAGAGTTTAGAATTCGGCCACAAAGTCTGTTAGGCCTAAGCCATGATTGTTGTTCGAGACTTGTATTTTAGATCAAACTAGGTGAGCTCCAAAACCCACAAAACTAGCCTTCTAGTACGTCTGGTCTTTGTAAGAACTGGCATAGAGGTTAATTTGTCACCACCGCCACTGTATGGGCTAGAAATGTAGGGAAAAACCCACGTAACGGAAGCGTGAGAAAAAAAAAACTTTGCGTATAATTTTTTTTTTTCCTTTTTCAATAACAAGAACCTTAATCCTAGATTAATTGATATATATAAAAGTAGCGTACCTTTTTCTCATGACGAATGAACAAACACCGAATTGATTCCATAAAATCTTCCAACCCAATCACGAACGTGAATCACCTAGGAGTTTGGGCTCCCACTCCTTTAATTGTATACCTGAGGATGGAAACAAACAAAATCTTTCTCTTTGTTAGTTACAATAATCCTCCAAGAAGAAAACAAAGACAGTTAGGTCACTTGTGAATTATCAATCAATTCGATTGAAACTCGCGTGGACCTTGATTCGATGTTGTACATAAAACCTTTTAATGAAAAGGCTACTAGTGCACTATCGAATACAAAACGTTCTTTCTTCATTTTCCTCTTTACCGAATTATCACACACCAATCTTTAGAGTTGAATGCATTTATCTAGAGCAAGAATCGAATTCTCTATACTTAAAATTCAAAGGTGGCCGAAAACACTTTTAGAAAAATTAGGGCTTGGACGAATTTTTCCTCTCTCTAAATTTGCTTTGGCTTGCACGAAATTTGGAGCTTAAAATCATGCCTTGGCTGAAATTTAGAGGTACTATATATAGGATCATAAATCCTCTCATAAGAAGGATTTAATTGGTTGGCAATAATCCTTTCCTTAGATGGATTTATTTGGCAGTTACGAATCCTTTTCAATGAAGAATTCTATCCTTAGGTAGATTTACTTGGTGACCAAGAATCCTTTTCCAAAAAGAATCTTTTCCTACACCAAGACTCCTAATCCAACTCAATAGTGTATTTGTAACCATATTAAAGACTTCCTAATTTGATTAGATAAATAATTCTTTTTATTTATCTACTTATCAAAAATATTCTTTAGTATTAATTATACTACCAACAATAGTATAATTTTAGGAGACCATCTCCTACTAGGAAAAAGATTTTGACTTTTAATTAAATAATTAATTAATCAACAAATTAATTAATTTCCATTTAATTAAATAATAAAATAGAAAATAATATATTTAGGCTTTTATACATTAGCCTTGCCGCCTATAACAACATATAGGTATATATATTATTTTTCTTATTTTATTAAATCCATTGGACCTTAATAAAAAGTCCACATGTTAACTAGACCCATTCTTACAAAAAGAAACAAGTCCACATGCTTCAATACAATTCTAGATGGACCCCTAAATTAGTCCGGTAGAATATATCAAGTGATCCATGCAAGTTTGTGTGGATTGGGGATCTTGACAGGCTATCTAAATTTAAACTCCAATAGACACAACCCAGTCACAATCAACAAATGATTCACTTAGGTCCGATATATTAATTTTAGTTCATTCCACTAAAGAACTAAAATTGAACTCTTAAATAAAGATAGAATAAGTTGATGTTACTCATTCACACCCTAGACAACCTTATTGGAGAAAGTGTATCCTCGTGAAGAATACCAGTAATCGCAAGAGCTCATAGACCGCCTATAGCTCTCCAAGTTACCATATTTACTCATATGACCACATTTTGAACTTGAATATTTGACTTGTCCAGAAGCCATGTTTCAATAAACACTATTGAAAACTTAACGTTAAGATTTAATATCCAATACCTCAAAGCATCCATATGATGATATTCTACTCTCATTTAATAAATGGAGTCACGATGTCTATATTTATAAATGAAGTCCTCTATCGATTAACAAATGAATACCACCAAACTATCGAGGATAGACTATGCTATATAATTGTACTTATTGATAGCTCAAATGATAACACTTGCAACCATAAGTCCATCATTTATCTCAGGATTGAGATAGACTATCTGATTGTCTTCAAATGAAAACTTTTATCCATTGACGGTTCTAGATAAAGTATCTTATTGTGATCCAATTCAATACACCCAGTGCACTAGATTCTTTTATCCAAAGACACCACACTTTGATGATTTTAGACTCATCATAACACATTTGATCTCACTCAAATGATAGCAAAAGAATCTAAAAATTTAACAAGATAAATGCGCTCAACCTTTATCTTAAGTTGTGAATATTATTCAAGACTAACTAAAGAATTGTGTTTACCTCATACATATCCAGATGTATGAACAATTCTTCTTTTCTCATAGTCTTTTGACCTTAGAATTATTTACTTTTGACAATTGTAATAATTAAACTATAAATGCTATAAGATTTGTTAAACTAGAAATCACTTTATTAATATGAAAAGATTGTCAAATACATTATTATACTCTTGCTATTGAGCATAATCCCAACAATCTCCCACTTGCTCTATAGCAAATGTGTCATATCTTTCATCCTCATGTTCTCTAGATGCCCATCAAAACTCTTTTGTGTAAGGGCCTTTGTAAAAGGATCAATTAGATTATCTGCTGAAGCGATCTTGGTAATCGTCACGTCACTCCTATGCACAATTTCCCTAAGAAGGTGATACTTTCTTTCAATGTGTTTCCCTCTCTTATGACTTCTTAGTTCTCTCGAATTAGCCACTGCTCCACTATTATCACAATAGATAGTGATCTGTTTATTTGCATCAGGAACCACCTCCAAGTCAATCAAGAATTTACGGAGCCAGACAGCCTCTTTAGCAGCCTCGCATGCGGCAACAAACTCGGCTTCCATGGTGGAATCAACAATACAAGATTGATTGATACTCCTCCATATGACTGCCCTTCCTTCAATAGTATACACAGATCCTGATATTGATCTCCTAAAGTCAATCTAAAAGAAAATCAGAGTCTATATACCAAGCAGTAATTAAATCCCCTTCGGAGTATATAAGCATATAATCTCTCGTTCTCCTAAGATACTTGAAAATATGCTTGACTGTTGTCCAGTGGTCAGGACCAGGTTTCGATTGAAACCTGCTAACTATGCCCACAGCAAAATAAATATTTGGTCTATTACAGAGCATTACATATATGAGACTTCCAATTGTCGATGCATATGGAACCCTACTCATGAATTGGTCTCCATGCTCATTCTTAGGAACTTGTTTCTTAAAAAGTTTGATTCCATGTCTGAAAGGTAACATACCTTTCTTGGAATCTTGCATGGAAAACCTAGACAAGATTTTATCTATGTATGAAGCTTGGGATAATACAATCGTTCTATTCTTTCTATCCCTTATGACTTGGATACCAAGAATATAACTTGCTTCTCCTAAGTCCTTCATATTGTTTTGCTAACCATTATTTTATTGATGTCAATACACCTACATCATTTCCGATGAGTAGTATATCATCAACATAAAGAACTAGGAAAACCAACTAGTCGCCTTTAATCCTTTTGTATACACAAGGCTCATCAAGGCTTTGAATAAATCCAAAACTTTTCACGGCTTGATCGAACCTTATGTTCCAGGATCTGTATGCTTGCTTCAATCCATATATGGATATTTGCAACTTGCATACCCTTTCCTCTTGGCCTTTTTCATTGAATCCTTCTGGTTGCATCATATAGATGCTTTCGTCAAGACATCCATTAAGGAAAGCCGTCTTGACATCCATTTGCCAAATCTCTAGGTCTAGAGATGCCGTAATGGATAAGAGTATCCTATTGGATTTAAGCATGGCCACAAGAGAGAAGGTTTCTTCTTAATTGATACCTTCCTTCTGTGTGTAACCTTTAGCTACCAATCTAGCTTTAAAGGTTTCCACTTTTCCATCCATTCCTCTTTTCCTCTTGTATACCCACTTGCACCCGATGGGTTTTATCCCTTTAGGAAAGTCTACAAGAGACAAGACTTTGTTTTTTAACATAGATTCAATTTCAGATTGCATTGCATTTTACCAATGGCGACAATCAACATCTTCCATTGCTTCCTTGTACGTATAAGGATCATCATCATCATTCGGGAGATTCTCTATAGATTCTCCTAAACCTATGTATCTCTCGAGTTGTCTACTAACCCTCCCACTACGATGAGGTATGGTAGATTGTTGATCTTCTATTGGTACGGAACTTACAATTGGGCTTGGTTGCGAAACTTCTTGTGGAATTGTATCTCCTAAAAGCTCATTTAGGACAATTCTACTTTTAGGCACAAAATTGTTCATATAGTCCTCTTCTAGAAATTTAGCATTTGATGAAACAAATAATTTAAGATCTGAAGGACTATAAAAATAATATCCTTTTATTCCTTTTGGATACCCTACAAATATGCATGTTTCTGAACGGGACTCAATATTTTCTGTCTTTCCTTTTAACACGTGCGCAGGACATCCAAATATCCTTAAGTGTTATAAACAAGGCTTTTGCCCGGTCCACAACTCATGCGGTGTTTTAGGAACCAACTTGGATGGTACATCGTTTAGAATATACATGGCATTTTGTAAAGTATATCCCCAAAAAGAATTAGGAAGCGTTGAATAACTCAACATAGACCTAACCATGTCCAAAAGAGTTCTATTTCTTATTTCTGCTACCCCATTTTGTTGAGGTGTGCCTAGTATAGAAGACTGAGAAATTATCCCATTATCAATAAGATATTGCTGAAACTCACCACATAGATATTCTCCACCACGACCAGACCTCAAGATTTTATGCGTTTCTCAAGCTGATTTTCAACTTCAGCTTTAAATGATTTGAACATGTCAAAAGCATCCGACTTATGTCTCATGAGAAACACATAGCCAAATCTTGAGTGATCATCCGTGAAAGTGATGAAGTACTCATTTCCACCTCTAGCATGAATGCTCATAGGTCTACACACATCAGTGTGTATCAATCCTAAACATTCGATGGCTCTTGTGCCTTTGGTCTTAAACGACCTTTTGCTCATTTTACCTTCCAAACAAGATTCACAAGTTGGTAGATCATCAACCTTTAAGTCACTTAGAGGTCCGTCACTAACCAATCTTTTGATACTATTTAGGTTAATATGACATAGGTGCAATTGACATTGGTAGGTTTCATCTTTTGATAATTTTACTCTTTAATGATTAGGTTTCGTTGATTTCGTGTCTAACAAGTGAGAGATAT
This sequence comes from Dipteronia dyeriana, assembly GCA_032871835.1. NCBI lineage: Eukaryota > Viridiplantae > Streptophyta > Magnoliopsida > Sapindales > Sapindaceae > Dipteronia > Dipteronia dyeriana. The sequence goes on along the minus strand of CM065295.1, from coordinate 33,200,604 downwards.
TTCCATGCAAATAGAATAAACCGTTTTCCAATGTACCTTTGCAAATAATTTTGTCATTCTTACTAATAATAAAAGCTTTATTAAAAGTAAGCGAATAACCAAATTTATTTAAACAAGAAATTGAAATTAAATTCCTATTGAATTGAGGTACATAATAAACGTCTATTAAATCTAAATGCCTATAAGAATCTAAACTAATTCTATATCTCCCACTACACTAGTAGACACCAACGCTCTATTGCCTAAATACAAGTTGAATTCATTCTTCTTCAATCTATTCCTTTGACCCTTTTCACCACAAAGGAAACACTTCCCTTTGATCTTGGTTACTTTCTTGGTCTCCTTCTAAGAAGGCTCAAGTTGTTTTTTCTTCTATTGTCTCTTAACCTTTTTATGGGTCTTTAACAGTAGCAACTTACCAAGCATATGAATCTCTTGACCCTTGCCTTTCACAAGGATTATCTTAGTGCTTTGAACATCTTGCATCAAGCCTTGCAGGGTGTATTCCTTATTGTTCAAGGTATAGTCCAACTTGAATGGATCAAAGGAATCTGATAGTGAGTTGGCAATCATGTCAATTTTTTTCTCACTATCTATCTCAGCACCATTCAGTTCAGCAAGGTTGAGATGTGTTATGACTTTCATCATGTGATCTTTCACAACCTTTCCAAGTTTCATCCTAAGATTCATGAAAGTAGTCATTGCCTCTCTCTTAGTCGTCCTAGACCTCATGACAAACATCTTCTCTAGAGACATCATTATATCGGCAGCAGTCTCCATTCCTTCATGTTGCTGTTGCAACACATCAGGGATGGTAGCCATAATGTAACATTTAGCCATCTCATCAGAAGACTCCCACTGCTGATACTCATCTCTTTGCTCCTGAGTAGATTCATTAGCAGGAGTAGGTGGTTTAGGAGTGCACAGAATGAACTTATGCTTTTCGGATTGCAAAAAAAGCCCAATTTTCCTATTCCATGTGACATAATTATCACCAGTTAAAGTATTGTCTTTTAGGATGTTGATTAGGGATGGGGTCATGATTTCTGAACAATAACAAAAATTATATAAGTAAATAATCATGATAAAGCACTTTCGAATAAGTATCTTGAATTAAATAATTCAATCGTAAAAATTCAACGGTGATCTAACACCATTAATATCACGCCTCCTTTGAGAGTTCGTAACATTTACTAGTTGGACTAGGTCCCACCTAACTGTTAACATAACAACCAAAGTTTTCAATGTTAGCCATGCAATTTTATTAACAAGAACTCTTGAGAGGATATTAATAAAATTATATTGAGTGTTTTACCAAGTTATCGACCTTCAATATAATCCCTCACGAATATCCCTCCTTTGGGAGTAGATATTGTTTGGGCTAATTGTCTAGTATATCCTTGTAAGGAAGTGTCTTGCTAAATTCCATTCATAAATACCTCTCAGGAGGCTATTGCACGAAACATAAAACTCAACTAAACTTGGAGGTTGTAGGTGTTCCAAAACAACTTCTCCCACCCAATTATTTCAGGCGTGTGATCGAATTCCAAAGAATGATTTACCAAGTTATCTAGATGTCAATTTAGATACCTAAATCATTCTATGCATGTTCATACCAAAAGAGATATATGAGTGGCACTCCTATTCTATATGACATGTTATCAAACAAAGAGAAACATTGCAATTTTTACAAAAAAATATAAATAGCTGAAATGTTTGTCCATCCTAGAAAAGCAAGTAAATTACATGTCTTGGAATACAAAAAACTCCTTTCTTGGTGAACAAGTCTTCACGCGACCTTCATCATTTTGACTCCCACGCCCACCCTTGGCCCTTACCTTGAGCGTGCGCATGCCACAACCCCATAAAAGGTTGCCATGCACAGCCCATGGCTTTCATATGGCTGCCGTGCAAAGCCCATGCCACAACAAACGTGGTTGCGTGCTCTTCGTACGCACGTTTGTTGCTATGGCTCGCACGGTCTCAAACTTGTTCCGGTTGCTTCCAATTCTTTAAACCTTCAAGTCTTCAATACTTGAATGTATTACAGAAGAATTTAAATAAAAAAAAATGTTGCAGTTTTTTTTATCAGTTTTTTTTTATTACAACAAAAAAAAAAAAAAAAACTTAACAACTACCAAGATGGAAATTATGGCGATGATAGACCACCCTTCTTGTTACACCCCCCCCCCCCCCCCCCCCAAATACAAAATACATTGAAATTCTATGACCAAAGTTGAGCAATAACAATCCACATATAAAACATATATATATCCATATATTCCAATGTAAATATATATGTGAATACCTAGAGGGTCATCTCTTTCTAAAACATGCATATATACAATAAAAAGAAAAAGATTCACGTACACATACATCAATTAATCAAGGGTACAACCAGCCTTTGACACCAATTGTAGGGAAAAACGCGTGCAACGGAAGCGTGAGAAAACAAAAATTAAGGTTTACGTATAATTGTTTTTTTCATTTTTTTAATAGCAAGAACCTTAACCCTAGATTAATTGATATATATAAAAGTAGCGTACCTTTTTCTCGTGACGATTGAACAAGCACCGAATTGATTCCGTAAGATCTTTCAATCCAATCACGAACGTGAATCACCTAGGAGTGTGGGCTTCCTCACCTTTAATTGTATACCTGAGGATGGAAACAAACAGAATCTTTCTCTTTGTTAGTTACAATAATCATACAAGAAGAAAACAACGACCGTTAGGTCACTTGTGAATTATCAATCAATTTGATTGAAACTCGTGTGAACCTTGATTCGATGTTGTACACAAAACCTTTCAATGTAAATGCTACTAGTGCACTATCGAATACAAAACGTTCTTTCTTCCTTTTCCTCTTTGCCAAATTATCACACACCAATCTTTAGAGTTGGATGAATTTATCTACAGCAATAATCAAATTCTATATACTCAAAATTCAATGGTGTCCAAAAACTCTTTTAGAAAAATTAGGGCTTGGCCGAATTTTTCTTCTTAGAATTATCTAATGGCCGAATTTTTCCTCTTTCTAAATTTGCTTTGGCTTGTATGAAATTTGGAGCTTAAAATCATGCCTTGGCCGAAATTTAGAGGTGCTATATATAGGATCATAAATCCTCTCATAAGAAGGATTTACTTGGTTGGCAAGAATCATTTCCTTAAGTGGATTTATTTGGTTGTTAAGAATCCTTTTTAAAGAATAATTCTTTCCTTAAGTGGATTTATTTGGTTGTTAAGAATCCTTTTTAAAGAATAATTCTATCCTTAGGTAGATTTACTTGGTGACCAATAATCCTTTTTCAAAAAGAATTCTTTCCTACACCAAGACTTCTAATCCAACTAAATAGTGTATTTGTAACCATATTAAAGACTTCCTAATTTGATTAGATAAATAATTCCTTTTATTTATCTACTTATCAAATATAGTCTTTAATATTAATTATACTACCAACAATAATATAATTTTAGGAGACCATCTCTTACTAGGAAAAAGATTTTGACTTTTAATTAAATAATTAATTAATCAACAAATTAATTAATTTCCATTTAATTAAATAATAAAATAGAAAATAATATATTTAGGCTTTTATACATTAGCCTTGCCGCCTATAACAACATATAGGTATATATTTTTTTTTTAATATTAAATCCATTGGACCTTAATAAAAAGTCCACATGTTAACTAGACCCATTCTTACAAAAAGAAACAAGTCCACATGCTTCAATATAATTCTAGATGGACCCCTAAATTGGTTCGGTAGAATATATCAAGTGATCCATGCAAGTTTGTGTGGATTGGAGATCTTGGCGGGCTATCTAAATTTAAACTCCAATAGACACAACCCAATCACAATCAACAAATGATTCACTTAGGTTCGATTTATTAATTTTAGTTCATTCCACTAAAGAACTAAAATTGAACTCTTAAATAAAGATAGAATAAGTTGATGTTACTCATTCATACCCTAGACAACCTTATTGGAGAAAGTGTATCCTCGTGAAGAACCAGTAATCTCCAAGAGCTCACAGACCGCCTATAGCTCTCCAAGTTACCATGTTTACTCATATGACCATATTTTGAACTTGGATATTTTGACTTGTCCAGAAGCCATGTTTCAATAGACACTATTGAAAACTTAACGTTAAGATTTAATATCCAATACCTCAAAACATCCATATGATGATATTCTACTCTCATTTAATAAATGGAGCCACGATGTTTATATCTATAAATGAAGTCATCTATCGATTAACAAATGAATACCACCAAACTATCGAGGATAGACTATGCTATACAATCATACTCATTAATAGCTCAAATGATAAAACTTGCAACCATAAGTCCATCATTTATCTCAGGATTGAGATAGACTCTTCGATTGTCTTCAAATGAAAAATTTTGTCCATTGATGATTCTAGATAAAGTATTTCATTCTGATCCAATTCAATGCACCCAGTGCACTAGATTCTTTTGCTCAAAGACACCACACTTTGATGATTTTAGACTCATCATAACACATTTGATCCCATTTAAATGCTAGCAAAAGAATCTACACTTTTAACAAGATAAAGGTGATCAACCTTTATCTTAAGTTGTGAATATTATTCAAGACTAACTAAGGAATTGTGTCTACCTTATACATATCCAGATGTATGAACAATTCTTCTTTTCTCTTAGTCTTTTGACCTTATGATTATTTACTTTTGATAATTATAATAATTAAACTATAAATGCTATAAGATTTGTTAAACTAGAAATCACTTTATTAATTTGAAAAGATTGTCAAATATATTATTATACTCTTGCTGTTGAGCATAATCCCAACTGAAAATAGGGGTGAAGCTTCCTCACTGAAGTATCCAGGGTGAGGGCGAGCTTCTTAAGAAGGATGTAGTTCCTCTCAGGCTTTGATAATGCATGATTGATGCAATAGATAGGTCGTTGGATCCTATCCCCGCACTCCTTGACCAAGGCCCGACTTACAGCCATTTCTGACATGGCTAAGTAGATCTCTAACTCTTCTCCCAGAATGGGCCAGACTAGCGGTGGCGGGCTGGCGAGGTAATTCTTTAAGTCTTGGAAGGCTCGCTCGCTATCTTGGTCTCATTTCATGTTCTTCCCCTACTTGATGGCCTTGAAGAAAATGAGGCATTTAATAGTGGAATGCGAACTGAACCGGTTAAGAGTTGTTATACGCCCTACCATATGCCCTGCCATACGCCTTGCCTTACGCCTTGCCAACTTTTGAACTTGCTTGAGAGTGGTTGGGGAATCTAGGTTCAGGATAGCTCAGATTTTTTTTGGTTTTGCCTCTATTTCCTAACATTCACCATGAAACCCAAGAACTTCCACGTAGTCACCCCGAAGGCATATTTGGCAGGGTTCAACCTCAGTTGGTTTTTCATCACTATCTTGAAAGTTCTATGGAGGTAATCCTGGTGTTCCTCTGCTTCATGAGATTTTTTAATCCTATCATCTATGTACATCTCCATTGTCTTTTCTATTTCCTACTTGAATAACCAGTTGACCAATCGCTGGTAGTTGGCATCTGCATTCTTGAGGCAGAAAGGCATTACCTTATAGCAATATAAACCCTGGCTCGTGATAAAGCTAGTCTTGTCTTGGTTAGCGAGATGCATCATGATCTGATTGTAGCCCGAGAACGCATCCATAAAGCTTAGGAGCTTGTTTCTGGCAATGGAGTCCACCAGCTGGTCGATCTTTGGTATAAGAAAGCTATCTTTCTGGCATGCCCGGTCGAGGTCAGTGTAGTCGACGCACATATGCCACTTCCCATTTGCTTTGGTGACCATGCCCATGTTTCCAATCCACTCGGGTAACAGTCTTCTCTAATGAAACCAGCTTTGATTAGCTTGTCAACTTCTTCTTGAACCGCGGCGTTCCTCTCAGCGTTAAAGTGACGCATCTTCTGTTTGATGGGTTTGAAGATTGGATCTACTGATAGACGATGGGCTGCCAAATATATAGGAATCCCCTACATCTCATTGTGGCTCCAAGCAAAGATGTCGTTAAATTCTCGAAGAAGCTTAATCAAACCTTCTTTCACTCTTGGCTCTAGGGTAGCTCCAACTCTGACTACCTTAGAGAGGCCATCATCTCTGATTGGTATTTCCTCTAACTCAACTACAGGGTGTCTGATGACCCATTCACTTCTTTGCTCTTCCTCCTCAATTATCAGGAGGTCATTCTCTGGATGATCAACAGGCTTTGCATCTTTCAAGGTCTTCCCGGGTGCTTCATGATCTTGTATCGTTGCGACTTGCATGAACTGTTTTGCCAGTGCAGTTAGGTTGGTAGATACTGCATAGCATTTCCTGTCTGCTTGCTGGTCTCCACGCACCTCACCCATCTTGTTTTTTATCAAAAAATTCAAGATGTTGTGGTAGATGGACAAAACCTCCTTGAGGGTTGACAGGAATGGCCTCCCTAGTATAGCATTATAAGCTGACGGGGTGTCAACCACAACGAAGTCTGTCACGATATTTTGTTAAAGGGGTATGGTTCCTGAGATCACACTGGTAAGATCTTCGACCCCATTGATATGAACAAGTCCCTAGTGAAGCCATACAATAGAGTTATGCATTTATTGTAACACCACTGCTTCAAATTGAGCTTCTCAAGGGTATCTTTAAAGAGAAAATATACACTGCTGCCTGTGTCGATGAGCACGCGGTGGACCACTCAGTTGGCAATCTACACCGTGATTACCATGGGATCTTTGTGAGACTGTATAGTGTTGTGGATGTTTGCCTTGGTAAAGATGATATGGGCTGATTGAGATGGGCCAACCGAGCTTTGGTCTACCTTAAAGACACCCCAGCCTTCATCAACGTAAGGAATTATCCTTCTATAGTTCTTTCTAGCATTATTAGAGGTTCCAGCCAAGGTGGGTCCTCCGCTGTTGGTGTGAATGACTTGGATCTATTGCATCATATCCTTTTGCTCACCTCTCTGCTTCTCTTCATCCCCCCGGATCTCGGCCTGAACCTCCTTCCCAATCTGGATGTTATCCTTGACCTACTGTAAGAATTCTACTAAGGAACCTCTCTTTACTAAAGCCTTGATCTGGTTTCGCAGGCTATAACACTTTGAAGTATTGTGCCCTCATAAAAGTCATAATACTTTTATCGGTTTCTTCTATTCGGTGGAGCTTTCACAGGTGTCGGCTTCTGGAGTAGTCCCTTGTCATGAATGGAGAGGTAGATCATCTCGCGGGACACATTTAAGGGGGTATAATGTTCGTACTCTCTTCCATCTCGTGTTATCAGGGAGGCAACCTTTAGAAGAGGCAAAGCTCGTGGAGGGGTTCGCCTTGTAGGGTACTATTCTTACCGAGGTTGGGAAGAAAGGAAACGATACGTTGATGTGTTAGGGGGTTTGTTTTGGGTTTTCTAGACTGGTGCAGGTCGGGGGGCCTCATTTTTCTAGCGCTTCACCGCTCTCAAATCATCATGCTCCATTTTAACCTTATGTTATTCATCAATCTCGACCTGCTCGAGAGCCTGATCATAGGCTTCTTGGTAGGTCTCTAGAGGATGGTTGGCGAAAGATTGAAAAAGTTTACCCGTCCACAAGTTTCGACGGAAGTTGGCAAGGGTTTCCTTCTCTGCAAAGACCCCCCATCTGGATGAATTCCTTATGAAAATGTTCCACATAAGACCGGAGAGTTTCTCCTCGCTCCTAGATCATATATTTAAGGTTTATGAGATCCTTAGTGGGTGGTTTGACACCCTTGGACTATGAGCAAAATTTAGTTGACAACTTTGTGAAAGAAACCATGATACCAGTAGGCAATTTTCTAAACCAAGTCTTTGCATAGTTGGTCATTATGGTGGGGAACATCCTGCACATGGCAGCCCTGGAAGTGTTCTGGACATCCATAAGACTTAGAGGGTCTTCTGTGCTAGAGAACTTGTCTGCCGGTATCTTGAATTTTGGCGGGAGCTCCGCTTCCTTGGTCCTTCTGGTAAATGAGAAGTTCATCTCACTTAAGGGGTCCTGCTTGACTTCCTTGTGTTTCCCATTCTTCATTTGTTGGATCTCTTTCTGTAGCTTTGCCAACCGGTCCTTTAGACAATTGTTCCCACACATTTTGGAATCGACCTCAGATCCCTCGTTATCAAACCCCTCAGATGAACTGGAGACTTCAACTCTGTTTTCTTCACAAGATGGATCTGTCTGGGATTTCACTGGCTGCCTCCTTCTCTAGTCTGGGCTTCTCTCCTGAAGTTTGGGTACATCTGTTGCAGATTTGACCTACCGGGGTTGGTATCATGATGATATATAAAGAACTATGGGCATAAGCCCTGACCTATCTCGGATCGAGGGTTGAGGTCTCGTCCTATTGTAGGTTGGTTCTAGCGAGGGAGGTCCAAAACCGGTAGAAGGTGGGTTGCCTGGCTCCGGGTCTACTTGCTTCTCTCTGGGTATTGGGATTCACCGGCTAGGTTGTAATACCCTCGGCAAGCAAGAAAAGGTGGACGTTTTCCACGAAGGCCGCTGCTTGCTGATCGAGCATGGCCTGGCTTACCATAGATGGTCCTGAGGCCCATACGGATGCTGGTTGGACCTGAGCCTGTTTATGATACGCGGACTTTCTGCATTTCTTTAGAGATTTTCAAGTTGCCGTGGTGGAGTGTTGCCCCAAAGCCTCGGGCTTTCCCTGAGAGGATCGAAGCTTCATAGTTCTCGTAAAACAATAAACATGTAAACCTTATTGTTTTGGGTATGGATTTATTCCCACAGATAGTGCCAAAAAGTGTTAACGGAAAATTCACTCGGGATGAGGAATTTCAGCTTACACCCTCAAGACCACTACCTTGGAGGTCGTGGTATGGGGTGGTACCTTCAGCAACTTGTTTATACATGTATTAGAGGAGATGAAAATAAGTGATAACACGACGTGTGAAGGATATGAACAAAAAATGATATTGTTTTATTATTGCAAACGAATCAAACGTTATATACAAAAGCCACTCAAAATTCTTGATCTCTCTTGGGTACAATGATGGTGGCAGTTTCGTGCATGTCAATACATAGACAAGATGGAGGCTGTGTTCTCCTTAGAGAATTTAGTCGATAATGGAGTTCTATTTTTTGTTGGCGAATTCCCCTCTTTTCTGTGTGATCCTCAGTGTATTTATACAAGGTCCAACTAGGTTTTGCTTGTAGCTTCCCTGCCATGCATATCTGAATCTAATCCCCATTATCCGGTGGGATCTTCTATTTAAATGTCATTGACTTCGGTTTAACTGATTCGTTGATATCTTGGAGGGAGATAAGTTTGTCTCCTCTTTGGACTCAATCATTTGTCCTGCACGTACGTAGTGTCTTAATGTACGTTGGAGAGTGAATGTGATCCCGTATGTCATCCTGGCGAGATGCATCATGGAGAATATCAACTATGACGCTTGCTATATGGAATGGCTAAGTACTTCTCTATACTCGTCTTGGCGTTAGGAGCTCGATCTGATCTTTTCTGGTCCCTTTTGGAGTCCGACATGGCTGAGTTGACACTTTCCAGCGGTAACGAGTTTCCTTCTTCCTATCTGGATAGATCAGGTTCTTCCTTAGGTAAAACAGAAAGATATTGTAAGGTGAATTAGACTTCCTGAAGGACCTTTTATACAACTGGAGAAGGTAACATGCTTCTGGGGAGGTCGTGTGATATCTCGACATTGGAGAAATCAGGTCTTCCTTTGTCGACCTTCCTTCGGGATCCTATTTCGATGTAAGGAGTTTGTTTTGTTCACACCAAGCCTTACCCGGTAACCCTGGATGCTTTCGAGGTGTTCCATAGGTGTGGGTGATCTCGCCTTGCTTCTACAAGGTTGTATGGTAGCTCGACCCAGGGAACCTTGGTACCTTGCTGTGTAATCCCGAATTTGGACCCTTGCTTGGAGAGTGTAAAATTTACCTTACCTTTAGTCCGTAGCCAAATTTGGCTATTAACACATTTTAATTAAAAAAACATACAAATGGTGTTTCATTAATAATAAAATAACTTTGTTATAGTATGATAAATAAAGGGTATTTACGTACTTTAATTAAAATTGTTAAAATCAACTGTTATATTTAACAATGTTAAATCATTGGAGGGACTAATTTGATCACTTCTAAAAGGAGATGGACTAATTTGACACTTGGAAAAAATGTGATGACCAATTTGGTCACTTTTTTAAAAGTGACAAACAACTTGGAATTTTAAAAAAAGTCCAAGACCTAATTAGTAATTGCCCAACATAAAAATTGAAGGTAGGTTGAAATTCAAGATAACAAATCTGCATAAAAACTAAGACATTTTAGAGCATCTCTAAGAGATCCTCTAATCAGGCCCCTTTGTTTAATAAAGAGAGAAGCTGTAATTTTTATGACTCCAAGAGATCCCTTAATGACTCCCTTAATTTTTATGGTGTTAAAATATAATGATGTGGCAAAATATAACTATATTGGCGCACCACATCATATGGTGTTGGTGTTGGATTTATTTGAGTTCATTTTTGCTCACCTCCATGAAGGAGGTGAGCATTACCCTCCTTCGCACTTGTTGTCATGTCTCCATTTATTAATTAGGGGTTGACAAAATTAGCTATCATAAAGGTGAATGGAAAATCGGTTCAAAACGTAACGGAAGCGTGAGAAATAAGAAAATTAGGGTTTAAGTATAAATAAAAATTTTCCCTTTTTCAACAACAAGATCCTTAACCCTAGATTAATTGATGTATATAAAAAGTGTTGTACCTTTTTCTCGTGACGATTGAACAAGCGCCGAATTGATTCCGCAAGGTCTTCCAATCCAATCACGAACGTGAATCACCTAGGAGTATGGGCTTTTTTTTCTTTAAATCGTATACCTGAGGATGGAAACAAACAAAATCTTTTTCTTTGTTAGTTACAATTATCCTCTAAGAGAAAAATCTAAGAACGTCCGGTCACTTGTGAATTATCAATCTAATTGATTAAAACTCGCATGAACCCGATTTCATTTTGTACACAAAACCCTTTTGATGTAAAGGATACTAGTGTACTATCAAAAATAAAAACGTTATCTGTTTCTCTTTTCTCCTAGGCCGAATTCTACACCCTATATCTAAGAGTTGATCGAATTTTGTCTAGAGCAAAAATAATTTTTTTCTCCCACAAAATTCTCTCTTGCTAGGCTGAATTCTCTTCTTGAAAATTGCTTAGCTTTGCCGAAATTCCTCTCATAGAAAACCTTAGGACTGGCCGAATTTCCTAACATATATATATAGGATCATAAATCCTCTCCCAATAAGGATTTACTTGGTTGGCAAGAATCTTTTCCTTAGGTGGATTTATTTGGTAGTTAAGAATCCTTTTCAAAAAAGAATTCTATCCTCTTATATATATAGGGCTGGCCGAATTCTTCATAGAATTCAATTAGGAGACTTAATCTTTTCCTAAGAAAGATTTACTTGGTAGTTAAGAATCCTTTCCTTAGGTGGATTTACTTGGTTGTTAAGAATCCTTTTCAAAAAGGAATTATATCCTACACCGAGACTCCTAATCCAACTCAATAATGTATTTGTAACCATATTAAAGAATTTCTAATTTGATTAGATAAATAATTCCTTTTATTTATCTTCTTATCAAATATGGTCTTTAATATTAATTATACTACCAACAATAGTATAATTTTAGGAGACCATCTCCTACTAGGAAAAAGATTTTAACTTTTAATTAAATAATTAATTAATCAACAATTTAATTAATTTTCATTTAGATAAATAATAAAATGATATAATATAATTAAGCTATTCTAAATAGCCTTGCCGCCCAACACATATATATAGGCCAATAATTTTTTTTCTTATTTTATTAAATCCATTTGACCTTTATAAAAAGTTCACATGTGAATTAGACCCATTCTTACAAAAAGAAACAAGTCCACATGCCTCAATACAATTCGAGATGGACCTCTAAATTGGTCTGATATAATATATCAAGTTATTCATGAAAGTTTGTGTGGATTGGGGATCTTGGCGGGCTATCAAGATTTAAGCTCCAATAGACACAACCCAATCACAATCGACAAATGATTCACTTAGGTCCGATCTATTTAATTTTATTTCATTGCACTAAAGAACTAAAATTGAACTCTTAAATAAAGATAGAATAAGTTGATGTTACTCATTCATACCCTAGACAACCTTATTGGAGAAAGTATATCCTCGTGATAGACCGCCTATAGCTCTCCAAGTTACCATATTTACTCATATGACCACATTTTGAACTTGGATATTTTGACTTGTCCAGAAGCCATGTTTCAATAGACAATATTGAAAACTTAACGTTAAGATTTAATATCCAATACTTCAAAACATCCATATGATGGTATTCTACTCTCATTTAATAAATGGAGCCACGATGTCCATATCTATAAATGAAGTCCTCTATCAATTAACAAATGAATACCACCAAACTATCGAGGATAGACTATGCTATATAATCGTACTCATTGATAGCTCAAACGATAACATTTTCAACCATAAGTCCATCATTTATCTCAGGATTGAGATAGAATCTCCATTTGTCTTCAACTGAATACTTTTGTCCATTGACGGTTCTTGATAAAGTATTTCATTTTAATCCTATTCAATGCCTTCAGTGCACTAGATTTTTTTGCCCAAAGACACCACACTTTGATGATTTAGGACTCATCATAACACATTTGATCCGACTCAAATGCTAGCAAAAGAATCTACAACTTTGACAAGATAAAGGCGTCGAACCTTTTATCTTAAGTTGTGAATATTATTCAAGACTAAATAAGAATTGTGTCTACCTCATACATATCTAGATGTATGAACAATTCTTTTTTTCTCATAGTCTTTTGACCTTATGATTATTTACTTTTGACAATTATAATAATTAAACTATAAATGCTATAAGATTTGTTAAACTAGAAATCACTTTATTAATATGAAAAGGTTTTCAAATACATTATTATACTCTTGCTATCGAGCATAATCCCAATAATCTCCCACTTGCTCTATAGCAAATGTGTCATATCTTTCATCCCCATGTTCTCTGATGCCCATCAAAACTCTTTTGTGGAAGAGCCTTTGTAAAGGGATCCGCTAGATTATCTGTTGACCCGATCTTGGTAATCGTTACGTCACCTCTATTCACAATTTCCCCTAGAAGGTGATACTTTCTTTCAATGTGTTTCCCTCTCTTATGACTTCTTGGTTCTCAAGAATTAGCCACTACTCCACTTTTGTCACAATAGATAGTGATCTGCTTATTTGCATCAGGAACCATCTCCAAGTCAATCAAGAATTGGTGGAGCCAGACAGCCTCTTTAGCAGCCTCGCATACGGCAACATACTCAGCTTCCATGGTGGAATCAGCAATACAAGATTGTTTGATACTCCCCCATATGACTGCCCCTCCTCCAATAGTAAACACATATCCTGATGTTGATCTCCTGAAGTCAGAATCTGACTAAAAATAAGAATCTGTATACCCAACAGTAATTCAATCCCATCTTGAGTATACAAGCATATAATCTCTCGTTCTCTTAAGATACTTCAAAATATGCTTGACTGACGTCCAATGATCAGAACCAGGTATCGATTGAAACCTGCTAACTATGCCCACAACAAAACAAATATCTGGTCTAGTGCAGAGCATTGCATACATGAGACTTCCAACTGCCGATGCATATGGAATCCTACTCATGAATCGCTCTTCATGCTCATTCTTAGGAACTTGTTCCTTAGAAAGTTTGATTCCATGTCTGAAAAGTAACATACCTTTCTTGGAATCTTGCATGAAAAACCTAGACAAGATTTTATCTATGTATGAAGCTTGGGATAATGCAATCGTTCTATTCTTTCTATCCCTTATGACTTGGATACCAAGAATATAACTTGCCTCTCCTAAGTCCTTCATATCAATTTTTTTTGCTAACCATTCTTTTATTGATGTTAATAAACCTACATCGTTTCCGATTAGTAGTATATCATCAACGTAAAGAACTAGGAAAACCAACTTGTCACCTTTAATCCTTTTGTATACAGAAGGTTCGTCAAGGTTCTGAATAAATCCAAAACATTTCACGGCTTGATCGAACATTATGTTCCAGGATCTTAATGCTTGCTTCAATCCATATATGGATCTTTACAACTTGCATACCCTTTCCTCTTAGCCTTTTTCAATGAATCCTTCTAGTTGCATCATGTAGATGCTTTCGTCAAGACTTCCATTAAGGAAATCTGTCTTGACGTTCATTTGTCAAATCTCTAGGTTTAGAGATGCTGCAATGGATAAGATTATCCTAATGGATTTAAGCATGGCCACAAGAGAGAAGGTTTCTTGATAATCAATACCTTCCTTCTGTGTATAACCTTTAGCTACCAATCTAGCTTTAAAGGTTTCCACATTTCCATCCATTCCTCTTTTCCTCTTTTATAGCCACTTGCACCCCATGGGTTTTATCTCTTTAGGCAAATCTACAAGAGACCAGACTTTGTTTTTGAACATAGATTCAATTTCGGATTGCATTGCCTTTTGCCAATGGCGACAATCAACATATTCCGTTGCTTCCTTATACGTATAGGGATCATCGTCGTCCGAAAGATTCAATTCAGATTCTCCTAGATCGATATGTCTCTTGGGTTGTCTAACAACCCTCCCATTATGACGATGTATGGTAGATTGTTGATCTTGTGTTGGTACTGAACTTACAATTGGGCTTGGTTGCGAAACCTCTTATGGAATTGTATCTCCTAAAAGCTCATTCAAGACAATTCTACTTTTAGGCACAAATTTTTTCATATAGTCCTCTTCTAAAAATTTAGCATTTGTCAAAACAAATACTTTAAGATCTGAAGGACTATAAAAATAATACCCTTTTTTTCCTTTTGGATACCCTACAAATATGCATGTTTCAGAACGGGACTCCATATTTTGTTTTTCTTTTGAACACGTGCGCAGAACATCCAAATATCCTTGAGTGTTGTAAACTAGGCTTTCGCCTAATCCATAACTCATGTGGTGTTTTAGGAACCGACTTAGATGGTACATCGTTTAGAATGTATATTGCGGTTTGTAAAGCATATCCCCAAAATGAATTACTGAGCGCTTAATAACTCAACATAGACCTAACCATGTCCAAAAGAGTTCTATTTCTTCTTTCTGTCACCCCATTTTGTTGAGGTGTGCCTGGTGTAGAAAATTGAGAAATTATCCCATTATCAATAAGATATTGCTGAAATTCACTAGATAGATATTCTCCACTACGATTAGACCTCAAGATTTTTATGTGTTTCTCAAGCTGATTTTCTACTTCAGCTTTAAATGCTTTGAACATGTCAAAAGCATCCGACTTATGTCTCATGAGATACACATAGCCAAATCTTGAGTGATGATCCGTGAAAGTGATGAAGTACTCATATCCACCTCTAGCTTGAATGTTCATAGGTCCACACACATCAGTGTGTATCAATCCTAAACAATCGATGGCTCTTATGCCTTTGGTCGTAAACGACCTTTTGGTCATTTTACCTTCCAAACAAGATTACAAGTTGGTAGATCATCGACCTTTAAGTCACTTAAAGGTCCGTCACTTACCAATCTTTTAATCCTATTAAGGTTAATTTGACCTAGGCATAAATACCATAGGTAGGTTTCATCTTTTGATAATTTTACTCTTTTATGATTAGGTTCCGTTGATTCTGTGTCTAATAAGTGAGAGATATTTCCATGCAAATAGAATAAACCATTTTCCAATGTACCTTTGCAAATAATTTTGTCATTCTTACTAATAATAAAGCTTTATTAAAAGTAAGCGAATACCAAATTTATTTAGACAAGAAACTGAAATTAAATTCCTCTTGAATTGAGGTACATAATAAGCGTTTATTAAATCTAAATGCCTATAATAATCTAAACTAATTCTAATATCTCCCACTGAACTAGCAGACACCAACACTCCATTGCCTAACCACAAGTTGAATTCGTTCTCATTGAGCATTCTTCTTTCTTTGAACCCCTGTAAGGAAAAACAAACATGATTAGTGTCTCTGGAGTCAATGATCTAAGAATCCATAGAATCCGCCAAAAAACATGTTTCAAAATAATTAACATTACCTTCTTCCTTCTTGTCTTGAGACTTTGGGCAATTTCTTTTTAAATGTCCCTTTTCACCACAAAGGAAACTCTTCCATTTGATCTTGGTTACTTTCTTTGTCTCATTCTTGGTAGGTCCTAGTTGCTTTTTCTTCTGTTGTTTCTTGACCTTCTTACGGGTCTTAACAGTAGCAACTTTACCTACGGTATGAATCTCTAGACCCTTGCCTTTCACAAGGATTTTTTCCACGCTTTGAACATTTTGCATCAGGCCTTGCAAGGTGTATTCCTTATAATTCAAGGTGTAGTCCAACTTGAATTGATCAAAGGAATCCGATAGTGAGTTGACAATCATGTCAATTTTGGTATCACCATCTATCTCAGCATCATTCAGTTCAGCAATGTTGAGATATGCTATGACTTTCATCATATCATCTTTCACAGGCTGTCCAGGTTTCATCCTAAGATTCATAAAAGCAGTCACTGCCTCTCTCTTAGTCGTCCTAAACCTCATAGCAAACATCTCCTCTAGAGACATCATTATATCGACAGCAGTCTTCATTTATTCATATTGTTGTTGCAACACGTCGGAGATGGTGGCCATAATGTAACATTTAGCCATCTCATCAGAAGACTCCCACTGCTGATACTCATCTCTTTGCTCCTTAGTAGATTCATTAATAGGAGTAGGTGGTTTAGGAGTGCTCAGAACGAACTTATGCTTTTCGGATTGCAATAAAACCCAATTTTCCTTTTCCATGTAACATAATTATCACCAGTTAAATTATTGTCTTTTAGGATGTTGATTAGGGATGGGGTCATGATTTCTAAACAATAACAAAAATTATATAAGTAAATAATCATGATAAAGCACTTTCGAATATTTATCTTGAATTAAATAAATTAATTCCATAAAAATTCAACGGTGATCCAACACCCATAAATGTCACGCCTCCTTTAAGAGTTCAAAATATTTACTAGTTGGACTAGATCCCACCTAACTGTTAACATAACAACCAACGTTTTCAATTTTAGCCTTGTGATTTTTTTAACAAGAACTCTTGAGAGGATATTAATAAACTCACATTGAGTTTGTTACCAAGCTATTGACCTTCAATATAATCCCTCACGAATATCCCTCCTTTGGGAGTAGATACCGTTTGGGCTAATTGTCTAGTCTATCATTGTAAGGAAGTATCTTGCTAAATTCCATTCATGAATACCTCTTGGGAGGTAATTACACGAAACATAAAGCTCAACTAAACTTGGAGGCCGTGGGTGTTCCGAAAGACCTTCTCTCACTCAATTGTTTAAGGCTTGTGATCGAATTCCAAATAATGATTTACCAAGTTATCTAGATGCCAATTTAGATACCTAAACCATTCTATGCATGTTCATACAAAAAGAGATATATGAGTGGCACTCTTATTCTATATGACATGTTATCAAACAACGACAAACATTGCATTATTTACAAAAATATAAATAGCTACAATTTTAGTCCATCCTAGAAAAGCAAGTAAATTACATGTCTTGGAATACCAAAAAACTCCTTTCTTGGCGAATAAGTCTTCACGCGACCTTCGTCGTTTGGACTCTCTTGGCTACCTCCCATGGGCGTGTGCACCCTTGGCCCCTACCCATGGGTGTGCGCATGCCACGACCCTATAAAGGGCTGCCATGCGCAGCCCATGGCTTCCATAGGGCTGCTGTGCACAGCCCATGCCACAACAAACGTGGCTGCGTGCACTTCGCACGCACGTTTATTGCTACGGCTCGCACGGTTCCAAACTTGTTTTGGTTGCTCCCAATTCTTCAAACCTTTGAGTCTTCTATACTTGAGTGTATTATAGAAGAATTATAAATAAATAAAAAATACTGTAGTTTTTTTTTTATTACAACAACAAAATTAAAAAAAACTTAGCAACTACCAAGAAGGTAATTATGGCGATGATAGACCACCCTTCTTATTACAATCCCAAAACAAAATACATTGAAATTCTAGGACCAAAATTGAGCAATAGCAATCCATATATATATCCATGCATTCCAATGTAAATATATATGTGAATACCAAGAGTGTCATCTCTTTCTAAAACATGCATATATACAATAAAAAGAAAAAGAATCACGAACACTTACATCAATTAATCAAGAGTACAACCAGATTCTGATACCAATTGTAGGGAAAATAAAACCCCGCGCAGCAGAAGCGTGAGAAAAATTATTAAATTAGGATTTTCATATAAATAAAAATTTTCCCTTTTTCAACAACAAGAACCTTAACCGTAGATTAATTGATGTATATAAAAAGTGTCGTACATGTTTCTCGTGACAATTGAACAAGCGCCGAATTGATTCCGTAAGATCTTCCAATCCAATCACGAACGTGAATCACCTAGGAGTGTGGCCTCCCTTTCTTTAAATCGTATACCTGATGATGGAAATAAACAAAACCTTTTTATTTGTTAGTTACAATTATCCTCCAAGAGAAAAATCCAAGAACATCCTGTCACTTGTGAATTATCAATCTAATTGATTGAAACTCGCGTGAACCCAATTTGATTTTTTAAACAAATCCCTTTTGATGTAAAGGATAATAGTGTACTATCAAAAACAAAAACGTTCTCCTTTTCTATTTGGCCGAATTCTACACCCTATATCTATGAGTTGTTCGAATTTTGTCTAGAGTAAAAACAAAATTTTTCTCCCATAAAATTCTCTCTTGCTAAGCTGAATTCTCTTCTTGAAAATTGCTTAGCCTTGCCGAAATTCCTCTCATAGAAAACCTTAGGGCTGGCCGAATTTCCTAACATATATATATAGGATCATAAATCCTCTCCCAATAAGGATTTATTTGGTTGGCAAGAATCATTTCCTTAGGTGGATTTATTTGGTAGTTAAGAATCCTTTTCAAAAAAGAATTCTATCCTCTTATATATATATATATATATGGCTGGCCGAATTCTTCATAGAATTCAATTAGGAGACTTAATCTTTTCCTAAGAAGGCTTGGTAGTTAAGAATCATTTCCTTAGGTGGATTTACTTGGTTGTTAAAAATCCTTTTCAAAAAGGAATTCTATCCTACACCAATACTCCTAATCCAACTCAATAGTATATTTGTAACCATATTAAAGACTTCTTAATTTGATTAGATAAATAATTCATTTTATTTATCTTCTTATCAAATATAGTTTTTAGTATTAATTATACTACCAACAATAGTATAATTTTAGGAGACCATCGTCTACTAAGAAAAAGATTTTGACTTTTAATTAAATAATTAAGTAATCACCAAATTAATTAATTTCCAATTAATTAAATAATTAAATAATATAATATAATTAAGCTATTCTAAATAGCCTTGCCGCCCAACACATATATATGGGCCAATATATTATTTTCGTATTTTATTAAATCTATTTGACCTTTATAAAAAGTCCACATGTGAACTAGGCTCATTCTTACAAAAAAGTAACAAGTCCACATGCCTCAATACAATTCTAGATGGACCCCTAAATTGGTCTAGTAGAATATATCAAGTGATCTATGTAAATTCGTGTGGATTGGGGATCTTTGCAGGCTATCTAGATGTAAGTTCCAATAGACACAACCCAATCACAATCAACAATGATTCACTTAGATCCGATCTATTTAATTTTAGTTCATTCCACTAAAGAACTAAAATTGAACTCTTAAATAAAGATAGAATAAGTGATGTTACTCATTCATACCCTAGACAACCTTATTGGAGAAAGTGTATCCTCGTGAAGAATACCAGTAATTGCCAAGTTACCATATTTACTCATATGACCACATTTTGAACTTGGATATTTTGACTTGTCTAGAAGCCATGTTTTAATAAACACTATTGAAAACTTAACGTTAATATTTAATATTCAATACCTTAAAACATCCATATGATGGTATTCTACTGTCATTTAATAAATGGAGTCACGATGTCCATATCTATAACTTGGAAATTTTGACTTGTGCAGAAGCCATGTTTTAATAAACACTATTGAAAACTTAACGTTAATATTCAATATTCAATACCTTAAAACATCCATATGATGGTATTCTACTCTCATTTAATAAATGGAGCCACGATGTCCATATCTATAAATGAAGTCCTCTATCGATTAACAAATGAATACCATCAAACTATCGAGGATAGACTATGCTATATAATCATACTCATTGATAGCTCAAATGATAACATTTGTAACCATAAGTCCATTGTTTATCTCGGAATTGAGATAGACTCTCTGATTGTCTTCAAATGAATACTTTTATCCATTGACGGTTCTAGATAAAGTATTTCATTTTGATCCTATTCAATGCACCTAGTGCACTAGATTCTTTTGCCCAAAGACACCACACTTTGATGATTTTAGACTCATCATAACACAGTTGATCCCACTAAAATGCTAGCAAAAGAATCTACAACTTTGACAAGATAAATGCGTCCAACCTTTTATCTTAGGTTGTGAATATTATTCAAGACTAACTAAGGAATTGTATCTACCTCATACATATCTAGATGTATGAATAATTCTTCTTTTCTCATAACCTTTTGACCTTTTGATTATTTACTTTTGACCTTAAGATTTGTTAAACTAGACATCACTTTATTAATATGAAAAGATTGTCAAATACATTATTACACTCTTACTATTGAGCATAATCCCAACAAAGGGCAAACAGGTAAATTAATAATTAACAAATGGACACATGTAAACATGTGGGGATGGGAGAATGCTCACCCATTTCAAGAGGGCAAGCATTAATGAACTCGATTTACTATTATTGCTTTTTGAAGGGCTATAACTAAGTAGGTCCTCAACTTTTTTATAAAAAAAATCCAAATTATTTGCGACTTTTACAAATTTGACCAATTGGTTCTTGCATGTTTCCTAAGTACCAAATTTGTCCCTCTAACTAAGTTTCATCAGACAACTTTAACTCTGTAGGGGTAAAAGTATACTTTACTCATAAACAATACAATAATGACACATGTACAATTTTTTAAACACATGTACAATTTTTTAAACACATGTATATTTTTGTTCATTTTATTTGTGGGTTTTGATTTTGTAATAATTTTGACAACAATACTTGTATAATATTAATTGTTGTTGGCGAGATTCAGATAGTATGACACGTCAACAATAGACATGAGTCAGGGGTGCCATATCACCAAAAGTCTACTAAACCGAACCAATCTGAGTTGACCAAAGAAGGCCCATTAACCCTCGATCAAGATAACACAGACGATCGGATAAGAAGACCCCATCGGAGTCATCAAGATGGTCGGACCAAAGTCTGTGATCAGGTGAAACTACCGATCGGGGGAAGGAACTTCGGTCAGGTTTGGCAGATTGTCGGTTGACTGACACGTGGACAACATTCAGATTTAATAAAGTTACGACTCTAATACGTAAAAAAAGAATCCCACTTGAACAAGACATCTTGAATTACACTTTGATAAGGAAACGGGCTTCCTTATAGATATCAAGGTGCGAATTAGATAAGAGATCTAGTGCGATTAACGTATAATCAAGGCGAAACAATAAAGAGAATAATAGATTCCAATAAGTTAGAATCCCGTCCAATTACGGAAACTTGTCTTGCTTGTATACCAAGAATTAGGTTCTACACATGTATAAATACACCCTCATAACGCCCGGGCTAACTGCAAAATTTAGCTTACAAGAGTGTAAGAGAGATTGAGTGTGTAATCCTCTTTTACATAGTGAATTATTCTCGCCCCCGTCGACAACCGTGGATGTTTCCCTACCTTGGGGTTTTACCATGTAAAATATTGTCTCTATTTTTCCCATCTCTCTTATGGTTTACAATTTACCTTTATTTATGTCTATTTGTATGATGCGTGGTGAGAAATAATTGATCCAAAAATCACCGTCAACAACTGGCGCAAGAAGTAGGGGGCGAACCTTCGAGAGCATTGAACTTGAACAATTAATTCCAGAAAAAAAGCGTGTGAAAGACGATATTATGGCCACCAGCAGAAACAGAAGTCAATCTCTACATGACACTGATGTCCTGTATGGTGCCAACATCCCTAATCCAGTCGACTTCAATGCCGCTGGAGAATATCAACCTTCAAAGACTCCACCGTCTGCAGACCCGACATAATAACATCTACGGATGTGACAACTAGCTTCTCCTCATATGTGTTCTGACAGATCCAGGAATCCCGGTGAAAAGTCATTACCGACGTCGTTAGATAAGGAATCAATATAGCGGTCATCGTTAACCTAAGTTTGCCATACCATCTCTCCACACCGGCAGTGGCCCAGGATCCTAGGATACGTTATGAAATAGTGGCAAACACAACAGGAGCACCCAAAAAATCTGGAAGAGATAGGGCGGAGCCTTGTGAAAGGAGGGAACACTTACGTAGAAGGGAAGACTACCAAGAAGACCTAGAATAAAGGAGCATAGGGAGTCCAGTTTACAGGAATATACAAGGAGATATGATAGAGGAGAAACCCACCCTGAACGGGCAGATAGGAATGACAGCCAAAGGAAAAGATCTCACTCGATTTCAAGTGATGACGAAACTGTCCCCCAGAAGATGTAGGGAGCCAACCCATGTGATCAGACACAATCTGCATGACGTACAGATTATCGAGTGAATCCCAGTGACCTGTACTGGCTCACCATCCACTAAAGGTTTAACGAGCATTGAGAACCAGCAGAAGAGCGGGAGGTCATTCTCAGAAGAATAGAGGCTCTAGAGCGAAGGTAAAGCTGGGAAAACTTGTTAATCGGTAAATCCGGGAGTCCATTCATTGATTCGATAAGGCAGATCCATTTTTCAGACAAATTCAGGATGCCACATGTGGAATAATTCAAGGCCAATACTGACTCACAATAACATCTCAAGAGATATCAAAGAGTGATGGTGCAGTATGATTATAATGATGCCCTCATATGTCGAATGTTTCCCCAGACCCTGGGAGACCAGGGGTTTAGGTGGTTTGGAGAACTTATGGGGGGTCCATTAGGAACTTTGAGGAACTTACAAGTTTTCACTATACAATTCATGGGGAATATCCATCGAAGGAAATCTGTATCATTCTTGTCAACCTAAAAACAGAGGAAAGATAAGAAACTGAAAGATTTTCTAACCAGGTTCTCATAGGAGGTGTCAAAAGTACAGGACCTCAATGATGACGCGATAGTGTCCGCATTCATCAATAGTCACAACCATTTGTCACTAAGCCTAAGACAGAAGGGAAGACCATGTATGCAAGCATGATAGATGATGTTGGAGGATATGTCATGGCGGAAGAAGAGCAGATTGCCTATGAAAGGGAGCTCATACATGGAGGCCGGCTCGAGAGAATCTAAAAACTCAATTTCGATAACTCGAAGAGTAGCGACATATGAGACCAGATAGGTAATGGGGGAAAGTGTATGGATGGATGTAAAGATAACGACCATAAGGGTGGCAAGCAATTTAAAAGGCAGTACACCAATTACACCTCATTAGATAGGAGACAAGAGGAGATCATGAATGTAATAAAAGACAAGAACCTATATAAAAGCCCCTGAGATAGTCAAGCTTCGCGAGAAGAGATACCACTAAGTACTGTAGATTTCACCAGGAGAATGGACATGAAACCTCCAAGTGTTACCAGCTGAGAGATTAAATCAAAAATCTGATCAGAAAGAGACTTCTCAAGGATATGATTTGATGAACGGGGATGGCCAATTCAAGGAGTCCCAGAAGGAAGAATGTGATAGAAACTAGAGAAGCTCTATAAGAAGTTTAGATAATAGGCCGATCAACACCATCTTTGGTGGGCCGTACATGAGGAGTAGCAGTCAGGAGAGAATGATCATGGTCAGAGAAGCCATATACGACCAGAGGAATCTAGAAGTAAACTTACTGGGCCCCGATCAAAAAAAGTTTAAGCAAGGATAGGATTCGATAGTGTTCTCCGAGGAACACGCGCATAGGTCGGAGGTAAAGCCGAACGATACGATTGTAGTGTCGGTTCGCATAGGCCATAAAGAAGTAAGAAAGTGTTGATTAATAACGGAAGCTCAACAGACTGGGGCTATAGAGAAAAGACCTCTAGCCACTTAGGGTCCTGCTAAGAGGTTTTAGAGGAACAGAGGTGAGATCGTTGGGAACAGTGAAGTTACTTGTAGAGATCGAGAGTTTTCCTTGCACCAAAACAATACTGTCGGATTTTGTGGTTGTAAATGTGAAAAACTGGTCGTACAATGCTTTGATGGGCAGACCGTTCTTAAACAAGTCAAGAGTTGTGACCGCTATCTATGCCCTTACGGTGAAATTAACAACGGGGGCTGGGGTGGGCGTTATGAAAAGCTCTCAAGAATAGTCAAGAAAGGAAAACCTAGCTGTATTCAGGGAGAAAACAGAACCAGGAGTAATACAGATATTCCCACAAGGCAACTCGAAGATGGAAAAATAAGAAACCGGAGCGAAATGCCAACCCAGTTCGACCTGGACAGTAAGAAGACATCACCAGAAGATAGGAATACCTCGGAGAATGAGCCAACTATGGAAGTTGCAATTAATGATAGTAACCCCGATCAGACGATAAAACTAGTGGCCCAACTGACGGAGAAAATACGAGATGAATTGGTCAACTTATTGAAAGAATACAAGGATGTGTTTACATGGAAACACGAAGATATGCCTAGAATCGATACGAATGTAATCTCCCACTATCTAGTGGTTGACCTCGATCAAAAACTAGTCATCAAGAAAAGAATGAGGTTTAACCCTGAGAGAAGCAGGGCAATTAAGGAAGAAATGGAGAAGCTTTTGATAGCATGATCCATAAGGGAGGTGTAGTACCCCGAGTGGGTTGACAACGTAGTATTAGAAGAACGGCCAGTGGAGAATGTGTGTGGACTTCACTGACCTCAACAAAGCATGCCCGAAGGACAGCTTTCCATTGCCCTAGATTGACCAACTGGTAGATGCAACGGCCGGTCATGAACTGTTAAGCTTCATGGATGCCTACTCAGGCTACAACCTGATCCAGATATTTAAGCCAAATAAAGAGAAAACCTTCTTCGCAACTAACCAGGGGCTATACTGTTATAAAGTAACATCTTTTGGTCTTAAGAATGCAGAGCAACCAATCAAAGACTGGTAAATAAGATGTTCGCCCGACAGATCAGCAGAAATATGGAGGTATATATGGATGACATGTTGACAAAGATCACAACATCCAAAAAGTATGCAGCGGATCTTAAAGAGACATTCGAGGTACTAAAGAAATTAGGCATGAAGCTCAATCCAAAGAAGTGTGTTTTCAGGGTACCCTCGGGAAGGTTCCTTGGTTTCCAAGTCCATCATAGGGGAATCGAAGTAAACCCAAAGAATATAAAAGCATTGGAGAAGATGAGATCTCGGAGGACCCTGAAAGAGATCCAAAGGCTAACAGGTTTCTTGGCATCCCTTAATCGGTTTATTAGCAAGTCATTAGACAAATGCTTACCTTTCTTCAAAGCAATCAAGAAAGGCAAGGGGGTATAGTGGAATGATGAATGTGAGCAGTCCTTTTGGAAGATCATAGAGTATCTAGGTAAATCATCGATCCTATCCAAACCAGAGAGGTGCTCTAGTTATAGTCAGTCATGACTGTGGCGATAGGGTCAATGCTGGTTAGGATGGACGAAGGGGTGCAAAAGCTAGTATATTAAACAAGCAAAGCTTTGTTACGAGAATAAATAAGGTATTCAGCAGCCGAGCAGATGGCACTAGCACTGGTAATAGCAGCAAGAAAGTTGAGGCCCTATTTTTAAACTCATAAAATCAAAGTTTACATGGATTATCCACTGAAGCAGATTTTGTCCAAACCGGAGGTGTCTGGAAGGTTAACCAAATGGGCTGTAGAGCTGAGTGAATTCGATATAACATACCTACCAAGATCCGTGATAAAAAGACAAGATGTAGTGAACCTAATCACCAAGTACTGAACCAAATGGCGAGGTAATTAGAATGCTCAGAGAAAGAGAGAAGAAAGAGCTTGCTTGGAAACTACATGTTGATGGGTCGTCAAATACGCATAGCAGTGGGGCAGGCATAGTGGTGTTCACCCCAGAAAGAGATCAGGTAGAATGTGCCATACGGTTTGATTTCAAAGCCCCTGATAATATGGCCTAATATGAGGCACTTTTAGCAGGTCTCAGGGTTTGCTCGGCATTAAGGGCGGACAAGCTAGAGATGTTCAGTGATTCGCAGGTGGTGGTGAACAAAATTTCGGATGAGTATCAAGATAAAGATGACAAGATGGCTGCTTATACTGTTGGGAAGATTCAAGGCCTATAGGATCACTCAAATCCTGAGGGAAAAGAGTGAGAAGGCTGATGCTTTATCAAAGTTGGCATCAACAACTGTCAGTATATGGTCAAAGACTATCCTAGTCACCCACCTCAAAAGACCTAGCATCAAAGATAAAGTGGGGGTACCAGAAGTTGGAATGATTGAAGAAAGGCAGGCCACATGGATGACCCCAATTAGGGAATACCTAGAAGATGGAATGCTCCCATTAAAGATGACTAAAGCAAGTGCCTCAGGTATAGAACCACCAGATACTCAACGGTTAGAGAAGAATTGTACAAGAGAGGAATTTTGAATGCTTTACAGAGGTACGTCATCCCAATAGAAGGTAGATAGATATTGGAAAGCATCCACAGAGGGGTATGTGGGAATCACTCTCGGGGTAAAAGTCTGGAGCACAAGACCCTCAGACAAGGCTTTTTCTATCTAACCCTATTTCAGGATGCTCAGGCAGTCGCAGAGCAGTGCGACAACTATCAGAGGATAACCAATGACATCAAAAGACCGCCTAAACAATTGAAGAACTTGACATCACCCTAGTCGTTTGCCATGTGGGGTAGATCGCATTGGCCCAATGTTAGTGACAACCAAAGGAGAAGCAAAGTATGCCATTGTGGTCGTAGATTACTTCATAAAATGGGCGGAAGGGGAGGCTCTAATGCATATAACCTAAGCTAACACGATTAGTTTTATAAAGAAGAACATCATCTACTGATTCAAAATCCTGGACACAATAAAAACAAGCAATGAGACCCAGTTCGACAGTGACAACTTCTAGGAAATGTGCCATGATTTTCGCATAAGGAATTACTATACCATACTGGACTATCCTCAGAACAATGGCCCGATGGAGGCATTGAATAAAATAATCAAGCATACCCTAAAGGCCAAGCTGGATGTTAAGAAAGGAAATTGGACAGATAAGCTGCATGAAGTCTTGTGGGCTTAATGAACCACAGAAAGGACTTTAATAGGAGAGACCCCCTACTTACTAGCGTTCAGATCAGAAGCAGTGATCCCGGTCAAAGTAGTTCATAATTCATTGAAGGTATAACTCTTTTACTCCGATGTAAATTTGGAAATGTTAGAACAAAACCTAGACGAGTTGGAGGAAAGAAGGGACATGTCGAGGATAAGGAACGTTGCCTACCAGAAAAGGGTAGACATGTACTATAACTCACATGTTCGAGTAAAGAGATTCTAGTTCAGGGATCTAGTTCTCATGAGGATGTCGCCTAATATGAAGGAAAAATCAGTTGGATCACTGGCAGATAAATGTGAAGGATCGTTCCAGGTGGTCGGATTGACCTGCTATGGAGCATACTGCATTTCCCCACCAGAAGGGGACGAACTGCCCAGGTCGTGCAGTGCTCAATACCTGAAGATGTTCTACCCTTGAAGATTCCTTATCTCTAGATATTTCTCTTTAGTAAGAAATTAGTTTTCTTTGTTTTTAACAATAGTTAATTCGTTGATGTCTCATTTTAGTATTCAATAAAAGTCCCCTTGAGGGAATGATTTCAAAAAGTCAAGAAAAGTACTCTGAATTTGCTTTCATTTACAAAAGCAATCCTGGGGCACCTGGATGCCGCTCAATGCCGATAGGGGTACCCAGAAGGTCCCGGGCACCAAAAACATATGCCGTAAAGATAGTGTACACTCACTGAAACTAACAAGGTGAAATGAAGCACTGTAGGGTGCCTTTAGGCCATAAGCACCTGATGGGATGTGCCAAGAGTTGAATGAGGGATAAAATATTTATGCATAAAACAGTTTCCAATAAAACTTAAGCACTTGTAAAGTTAGTATAATATGAGTTACCCTATTGCAACGAATCTTGATCAACAGACTATTAGGAGACGTCCCAATGACTTAGTTGACGGATAAAGAAAAACGTCTATAAATTCAATACCAAGTAAATGGTCCATGAAAGAACACTACTTGACGTTAAAGCAGTACAACAACAGAGAAGCAAGACGGTCAGTCAAGCTAAAGGTAGTTTTGCCTAGTGCTATCAGAAAAATAACTTATGTCACTGAGCGAACCCGACCACATGCTGATACTTAGTCAAAGTTAGCTTGGTTAGCTTAGTGTCGCAAGGCACATATAGCCTAAGCTAATAGATAGCCCCGACCAGAATTGTTTGGTCAAAGGTAGGTTATTCAATTCAGTATGACGGTAAATAGGTGATTAAATTACAAAATGATCATCGTCGTATGCAAGGGTTTAGTTATAGCTAAGTTAGTTAACTTGGTGATATGTAATGTACGTGTTGGGATTATGCTCGATAACAAAAGTGTAATAATGTATTTGACAATCTTTACATATTAATAAAATTGATTTCTAGTTTAATAAATCTTATAGCATTTATAGTTTAATTATTATAATTGTCAAAAGTAAATAGTCATAAGGTCAAAAGACTATGAGAAAAGAAGAATTGTTCATACATCTGGATATGTATCAGGTAGACACAATTCTTTAGTCAGTCTTGAATAATATTCACAACATAAGATAGAAGGTTGGGCGCCTTTATCTTGTCAAAGTTGTAGATTCTTTCGCTAGCATTTGAGTGGTATCAAATGTGTTATGATGAGTCTAAAATCATCAAAGTGTGGTGTCTTTGGGCAAAAGAATCTAGTGCATTGGGTGCATTGAATAGGATCAAAATGAAATACTTTATCTAGAACCGTCAATGGATAAAAGTTTTCATTTGAAGACAATCGGAGAGTCTATCTCAATCATGAGATAAATTATGGACTTATGGTGGCAAGTGTTATCATTTGAGCTATCAAGGAGTACGGTTATATAGCATAGTCTATCCTCGATAGTTTGGTGGTATTCATTTGTTAATCGATAGAGGACTTCAGTTATAGATATGGACATCGTGACTCCATTTATTAAAAGAGAGTAGAATATCATCATATGGTGTTGAGGTATTAGATATTAAATCTTAACGTTAAGTTTTCAATAGTGTCTATTGAAATATGGCTTCTGGACAAGTTAAAATATCCAAGTTCAAAATATGGTTATATGAGTAAATATGGTAACTTGGAGAGCTATAGGCGGTCTATGAGCTCTTGGCAATTACTGGTATCCTTTTTGAGGATACACTTTCTCTATTAAGATTGTCTAGGGTCTGAATGAGCTTTATTTAAGGGTTCAATTTTAGTTCTTTAGGGGAATGAACTAAAATTAATAGATTTGACCTAAGTGAATCATTTTTTGATTGTGATTAGGTTATGTCTATTGGAGCTTTAATTTAGATAGCTTGACAAGATCCTCAATCCACACGAACTTGCATGGATCACTTGATATATTCTACTGTACCAGTTTATGGGTCCATCTAGAATTGTATTGAGGCATGTGGACTTGTTTCTTTTAGTAAGAATGGGTCTAGTTCACATATGGACTTTTTATTTAAGTCCAATGGATTTAATAAAATAGGAAAAATAATATTGGCCCATATATATAGGCTTGGGCGGCATGGGACTATTTATTAGTCTTATATATTATTTTTTTATTTTTTTATTTGATTTAATGGAAATTAATTAATTAATTAATTAAAAGTCAAAATATTTTTCTTAGTAAGAGATGGTCTCCTAGATTCATTTTATTATTGGTAATATGATAAGTAGATAATGTTAGGTTTATGAGTTATGTTGGCATTATTCTATATCAAAACAACATTTCCTTTGTATTTGTTTAGTTGTCTAGGATTCATGATGATTCAAGCTTCAAACAAGAAATGACAACTATTCAAGCAAGTTCAAGTCTTCAAATGGAAACGTGCTTCATGATTCTACAAAGGTATATTAAGACCTTTCATTTCTCTTTCAAGGCTAAGGCGCACACACACACAATTCATTCATATGTGTCCCTGCTTAGTTGTGCATCATTATATGTGCACACGCACACAATTCATACATTTGTGTCCCTGCATCGTAGTGCATCATTTGGTATAACACTTTCACACACTTGAAGTTGAATGCTCATGCATTGGTATGAAAGTAACATGTTTTTGGAAAGTGCATGATTGGAGACTATCTCTATGTAGTTTGCATTCTTGTGTGAAATGTGTTTGTTTGTTTATATGTTTGTATAACATGGATATTGAACTATATTTTAGTCATAAAACATTCTTGATTGAGTTCCGGTCATTTCGGTTACTCATACTATTGATTTCAAGTTCCGAGTCAAAAGTTATGATACTTTCCAGTCATGTTGTGTATATTGTCTTTGTCTCCATATATCGAGTCGAATTCTTATTTTCTAGGTTAAGTAACTTATATTTCCATGTCCGTAAGAGAGTTACGGTTCATAATCCGCAAACGGATTCAAATTCTGAGTTCAGAGGCCGGAGAACGGTCGAAGAACGTGAAGGAAGGTCGAGGGAAAAAGAAGACAGCACGCACCACCTTGGGCAGCAAGCATGCTTGGCTGCTTCTTGTCCCTTTTGGTCATTTCATATACCCAATTTTCCCTCTCCTTTATATATTCCTTCCCTCTCACATTTCATTACAAGGAAGAAGAAAATGTAGTGCAGAAAATTTCCAGGTTTTTTCTCTCAACTTTGAATCACCATATCTCTCTCATTTCTTATCCGATTTGAGTGATTCAAGTTGGAGAAGTTTCGTATTGAAGTCCTCTATCATCTCCAAGCAACCTTGAAGTCATTTGTTTAATTTTTCTGGTGGATTGCACCATTTTCGTGACTGTACTCGAAATTGTCAAGGTATTTGTTTATCTTTTGATTTCTTTGATTCTAATGTTCAAATACCTTGGGTCTTCTTCCTACTTGTGTGTATTTGACTTGAACATATGTTGATGAGTGATAGATCTTCAATTAAATGCTAGTTGTGCTTAATTAGAAACTTGATTGTGAGTTAGGTTTCAATCAAACCTATGTTTTCACATGATTTTGAGTTGAATTGTGCTAGCATCTTATCTAGGACTATTTTTGCTTTGATTGACTTTATTTTCATGATTAATAGTCTTATCAAGTGCTAGAAATCATTTGTTGAATAAATTTTGGATTAGCACATTTGATTATATATTTAGAGTCTAATAGAGTTTAATTGACTATTTTGTGAATATATGCTCTAAATGATTGATAGAGATTTGATTGATCATATCTTGTGTTTCAAGCATTTTTGTGTTAGTACTAAAGTCTTGAATATGTACTTCATGAACATGTTTATTTCAAGCTTTAGTAACATGAATAAAATCTAGGTTTAAAGTGTGTGTTTGGAAATTTGGCATGCTATAGATTTTTATTCATGCATAAGATCTAGACAATCTTATTTTGTGAACTTTATTTTCTATGCCTAGATCTTCATGGAGTGTACCTAATCCATACATTTCATATGCTCATGCATCATCTTGTGTGGTGTCATTTTTGGATTATAAACTAGAAAAATATACTTTTTGTGCTCATTGATAAATTCTAGTTTCCATAGAATTTGTTGATCATCTTATTCTATGTTGCGTGCTTGTTTGCGTTTTGCATTCATGATCACCTAGATGCCTTGAGAGAAGGATGTCTTGACAATAGGTGTGAGACCTATGTTGTTGAGCAAGAAAGTCTTGGCAAGAGGTGTGAGACCTTGGATTGTCAAGCAAGGAAGTCTTGGCTAGAGTCGGGAGGACTTGGATAGTCGAGCAAGAAGTCTTGTCTAGGGTCATGAGGATCCGGAAAGGTGAGCGAGGAAGTCTTGACAAGAGGTGTGAGGCATCGGATTATTGAGCATGAGGGCGACATCTTCATGAGTAGGATAGGAGGGTAGTTTCTAGGTGATGGGGTAACTTGAGAGATTGTACTTGTCTTATCTACTAGTGGATTTTGTTTGCCATTGGTTGTTTACCCATGGATGTTTCCTCTTCAGAGGTTTTTCTATGTTATATCTTGTGTCAACTTTTCTCTATCCTTATCTCTCTTATATTGATAATTGTTATTTGAATGATGTGGATAGAACTTTATATGTAAGTTGACTTCCTTACACAATATTGTTTGTGTATGTTAGATAACTTTGTATCTTGTGATATTCCATTCAAGTTGTAAAGTATCACATTGTAATACGCTAAGTACAATTTATGGAATTTTGTCTACATTGAATATATTTGTTCATAAGATACATTGATTCTTGTTGTATGTTTTGTAGACTAAAAGTGGAGATTTGAGCATACATGAATATATTGTTTTTCTCATAACAATCATGTTGAATGTTAATTTGTATGCTTATCAAGGTTTTGTCACTAGTCTCGAAAGATTTGTCAAAAGTGAGAGACAACCTATTCACCCCCCCCCCCCCCCTTCTAGGTTGTTTAGTATAACCTTGTACATATTATTTTCAATTGGTATCAGAGCGGGTCACTTAAAGTAGTTAATGTCATTCGGGATCTACAAGGTTATTTACTAATCATGGATATCAACCTTTAGTCTACAATTGTTTATTTTTTGTTGTCCTCCTTCATTGGTTGTGAAAAATGTTCTTATTGTTTTATATTTCATTTGTCTACTAACAATTTTGTTGATAAGCTTGAAAATAAAGTTAGTGACAAAAGCAAAGATGAAGAAGCTTTTTTCGTAGGATGATCGATCTAGACATGATTACTTGAGTTTGCAACTCAATGAAGAGAATTGCATGTCAAAGACCACCAACTTCTACTTGAAGGCAAGAGTTCAAACTCTTTACAAGGAAAAAGATGAAGCGTTAAAAGAAGTTGAAGTGAAGAATGAAGTGATCAAATGTCTAGAAAAGAAGATGGTTGAAAAGGCTCGTGTGTTAGATAGTTTAACAAATGATTTTGCTAATAATTTGTTTTTATTTCTTGAAGGTAATGATCAAAGGCAAGGAAGAGGAGTTGGCAATCATGAAGGCCAAAGAGTTTTGGTAATCTTTATGGAGATTCAAGTGACTTAATCATTGTAGATGAGCAAGTGGAGTCTCCTACAACTAAAGGCAAGTCACTAAGGAACAAGAGGATTTCAAAGGCCATGACTTCCAAGATCAAGTGCAAAATCAAGGAAATTAAGGAGTCTTCACCATCGGTATACTCTCACCTAAAAATTAACATCTCAAAATTTATTCCTGTTTGATATTTTTGTTATATTGTCGTGAGTATATTAGACGATGCAAACTAGGGAATGTGATGTATGCTAATGAGATGTGAAAATCTTCTATGAATGATTCTTGCATGATAACACTTTGAATTTTGTGTGTGATAATGATAATCGTGTGAAAAAAATAGTTGAGAAGATTTGGCTGAAAATGAGTGTTTCACATGATCATATGTATAGTCTTGATAATATCTTTGTTGATGGCAATAATGATGTGTTTTACATGAGTAATATCTTTATAGAGAAGATAGTTGATGATTTATCTTCTAAATATATTTTTACCATGAGGAATGATCATGATTTTTATGAAATTTCACCCAAGAACAAATGGTTCAAGGGTGAGTGCTTTTACCTCTAATGTAAGTAGAACATGTGAGTTAGCTTTAAGGATAAGTGTCAAGTGTGTTGAGAATTCTAGCTAGCTAGTTTGGAATACTCCAAGTCTAGACACGAACTTAGCTATCTCACTTAACTTTGTTTTGATAGTTAAAATCCATT
Organism: Dipteronia dyeriana; assembly: GCA_032871835.1. Classification (NCBI taxonomy): domain Eukaryota; kingdom Viridiplantae; phylum Streptophyta; class Magnoliopsida; order Sapindales; family Sapindaceae; genus Dipteronia; species Dipteronia dyeriana. The sequence continues at coordinate 33,166,505 of CM065295.1, read as the reverse complement.
GATTAACTTTTGAGAAGTTACTCTTATGAAATCTATTTGGTGATTATCTTGTTACGACTTTTGGAGAAAGTCATTTCTATGCTTGCATTGGATCCCTGCATCATAGCGCATCATTTGGTATAACACTTTCACACGCTTGAAGTTGAATGCTCATGCATTGGTATGAAAGTAACATGTTTTTGGAAAATGCATGACTGAAGACTATCTCTATGTAGTTTGCATTCTTGTGTGAAATGTGTTTGTTTGTTTATATGTTTGTATAACATGGATATTGAACTATATTTTAGTCTTAAAACGTTCTTGATTGAGTTCCGGTCATTTCGGTTACTCATACTATTGATTACAGGTTCCGAGTCAAAAGTTATGATACTTTCCAGTCATGTTGCGTACATTGTCTTCGTCTTCATATATTGAGTCGAATTCTTATTTTTTGGGTTGATTATCTTATATTTCCATGTCCGTGAGAGAGTTACGGTTCATAATCCGCAAACGGATTCAAATTACGAGTTCGGAAGCCTGAGAACGGTCGAAGAACGCAAAGAAAGGTCGAGGGAAAAAGAAGACAGCAAAGCTCTTCTTTCTTGAGATGGCGCGTGGCCATCTCGGGGCAGAAGGCTTGCTGCCCCGAGATGCCCACATGCCATCTCGGGCAGCAAGCATGCTTGGCTGCTTCTTGTCCATTTTGGTCATTTCAAATGCCCAATTTTCCCTCTCCTTTATATATTCCTTCCCTCTCACATTTCATTACAAGGAAGAAGAAAATGTAGTGCAGAAAATTTCCAGGTTTTCTCTCTCAACTTTGAATCACCATATCTCTCTCATTTCTTATCCGATTTGAGTGATTCAAGTTAGAGAAGTTTCGTATTGAAGTCCTCTATCATCTCCAAGCAACCTTGAAGTCATTTGTTCAATTTTTCTGGTGGATTGCACCATTTTCGTGACTGTACTTGAAATTGTCAAGGTATTTGTTTATCTTTTGATTTCTTTGATTCTAATATTCAAATACCTTGGGTCTTCTTCCTACTTGTGTGTATTTGACTTGAACATATGTTGATGAGTGATAGATCTTCAATTAAATGCTAGTTGTGCTTAATTAGAAACTTGATTGTGAGTTAGGTTTCAATCTAACCTATGTTTTCACATGATTGTGAGTTGTATTGTGCTAGCATCTTATCTAGGACTATTTGTGCTTTGATTGACTTTATTTTCATGATAAATAGTCTTATCATGTGCTAGAACTCATTTGTTGAATAAATTTTGGATTAGCACATTTGATTATATATTTAGAGTCTAATAGAGTTTAATTGACTATTTTGTGAATATATGCTCTAAATGATTGCTAGAGATTTGATTGATCATATCTTGTGTTTCTAGCGTTTTTGTGTTTGTACTAAAGTCTTGAATATGTACTTCATGAACATGTTTATTTCAAGCTTTAGTAACATGAATAAACTCTAGGTTTAAAGTGTGTGTTTGGAAATTTGGCATGCTCTAGATTTTTATTCATGCATAAGATCTAGACAATCTTGTTTTGTGAACTTTATTGTCTATATCTAGATCTTCATGGAGTGTACCTAATCCATACATTTCATATGCTCATGCATCATCTTGTGTGGTGTCATTTTTGGATTATAAACTAGAAAAATATACTTTTTGTGCTCATTGATTAATTCTAGTTTCCATAGAATTTGTTGATCATCTTATTCTATGTTGCGTGCTTGTTTGCGTTTTGCATTCATGATCACCTAGATGCCTTGTGAGAAGTAAGTCTTGACAATAGGTGTGAGACCTATGTTATTGAGCAAGTAAGTCTTGGCAAGAGGTGTGAGACCTTGGATTGTCAAGCAAGAAAGTCTTGGCTAGAGTCAGGAGGACTCGGATAGTCGAGCAAGAAGTCTTGCATAGGGTCGTAAGGAACCGGAAGGGTGAGCGAGGAAGTCTTGACTAGAGTCGGGAGGACTCGGATAGTTGAGCAAGAAGTCTTGCCTAGGGTTGTGAGGATCCATAAAGGTGAGCGAGGAAGTCTTGACAAGAGGTGTGAGGCCTCGAATTGTTGAGCATGAGGGCAACATCTTCATGAGTAGGATAGGAGGGTAGTTTCTAGGTGAAGGGGTCACTTGAGAGATTGTACTTGTCTTATCTACTAGTTGATTTTGTTTGCCGATTGTTGCTAACCCGTGGATGTTTTCTCTTCGGAGGTTTTCCATGTTATATCTTGTGTCAACTTTTTTCTATCCTTATCTCTCTTATATTGATAATTGTTATTTGAATAATGTGGATAGAAATTTATATGTAAGTTGACTTCCTTATACAATATTGTTTGTGTGTGTTAGATAACTTTGTATCCTTGTGATATTCCATTCAAGTTATAAAGTATCACATTGTAATACTCTAAGTACAACTTATGGAATTTTGTCTACATTGATTATATTTGTTCATAAGATACATTGATTCTTGTTGTATGTTTTGTAGACTAAGAGTGGAGATTTGAGTATACATGAATATATTGTTTTTCTCATAACAATCATGTTGAATGTTAATTTGTATGCTTATCAAGGTTTTGTCACTAGTCTTGAAAGATTTGTCAAAAGTGAGAGACAACCTATTCACCACCCCCCCCCCCCCCCCCCTCTCCTCTTGGTTGTTTTGTATAACCTTGTACATATAATTTTCAGATAACTAATAGGAATTTAGTTATCTAGTCAAATTAGAAAGTATTTGATTTTTATTAAAACTCTAATTGACAATTGGTCAAATTAGGAAGTTTTAATATAATCACAATTTAATTATATTCAATAATTGGTTATTGAATAAATACACTATTTGAGTTGGATTAAAAGTCTTGGTGAAGAAAGGAATTTTTCTTTGAAAAGTGTTATATGTAAATTTTGACAGATGTACACGTTATTGACAAGGTGGATAAGATTGCCAGGTTGATATCTGAATAGGCGTTCAGAAAATACCGTTCAAGACAACACTAAGGAATGAAAATCCGAGTGAGTGTGTACACGAGTATTCGGTAAACCATGACCTGCTCGGGACCAAGTGACATCATGTTCTGCTCGGGACAAATATGAAGAAATCCGAATAAAAAAATTCAGTACATAACTCGCATACAAACCAAGAGTCATATTAAAATACGCAAAGATATCCACGTCGAAGAAGAATTCCAAGAAGAATAAAATACCAAACAGGAAAAAGGTTCCAGATCAAACAACAACTTTATTTCTTCAAGAAAACTGCACATTTGTAAGGAAATAAGTTCTAAATGGACTATATAACTAGAGTCCTATTCGATCTCCATACAATCTCCGAAATAGGAAAAAAGATAAAAACTACTCCAACAAGTAACCAATTGTAATTAAATACAAAATTCTTTCATTACTTGTACAAAACGGATTAGGGTTCTATGCACATATAAATAGACCCATAATCTCGTCATAGATAGATATAGAATAGCACACAAAGAAAAAAAAAGAGATCGAGAGTTATAAGTCTTTATTTCAATAGTGGATTTTGGCTCGGTTGCTTGTTCAACCACCCGTGGATGTTTCTCCGATCATCGGAGTTTTACCATGTAAATTTGTGTCTAACTAGTTTCAAATTGCATTCTCTTTCTCTCTCTTTGAGGTCACGACTAAATTCCAATCTTGTTGACTTTCTAACAAATCAAGAAATCGACGTCAACAATTGGCGCTAGAAGGAGGGGTTGAACCTCCGATTTGATTGAAAGTAATGACAGGAAGTGGAAGCAGAAACAGTTCTAAGGATGTCCAAAAATCTTCAGATAATGTTCATATAGGCGGTAGTTCACGAGATCTCGCCACGACCACCGAGAACCAACCAACATCTCTGGCGGGGATCCAAAAAATCCCTGAGTAGCGAAGACCGGACCTGACGCTTCCATGAGGCACTACAACAGTTGTTAGCGGACGCGGCAAAAGAAGGGATTGATCTATTAGCTGCAGAAACGCAACCTCCTAATCCCCAACTTACAAGGCTTCGTTCGATTATAGTTGGGCCTGAACCAGATGCACTAGAAGCTGGTAGGAACTCTGTTCCAGTAAATCAAGATGGAGGTGTAACATGCAATCAGGATAAAGGACGTGAAACACCCGAAGAGGAACGATCACTCCAAAGGCAGATCCATGGTCAGATAGCCTTTGATAGACACCGCAAGCATGACCGGCACAAGGATCGGTCATCATCATCAAAGGATAGTGATCGACACCATCGCAAGCATCATCATGGAACCATATGCCTGTAAGGATCGACCCTTAAGACTCTGCAACGAAGTGAAGAGTTGGAAAAAGGCATGGTGGTCACCTGACGGTTTAACCATTATATAGATCTGGTGGGAGACAGAGATGTTATGATTCAGAGCCTGACCCGAGAAGTCGAAAACAACAGGCGTCAAATAGGCGCGCTGATTAGGCGATATAGGTATAATGACTTATCCGACGATGATTCCGATAGTCCATTCACTAAGGACATCCTGTGAACCCCATTTCCAAAAAGATTCAGGATGCCACACGTAGAACAATTCAAGAAGGATACAAATCCTAAAGAACACGTCAGACGGTATAAAAGCGATATGGCTCAGTATGCCCACAGCGACCCTTTATTATGTCTCAACTTTCCACAAGACTCTGAGAGACACAGGCTCAAGATGGTTCGGAAGGTTGCCCCCGGTAAGCATCGAAAGTTTCAGTGAATTAAGCAGAAGTTTCTCAAGACAATTTCTGAGCAATGTACACAAGAAAAAATCGGTGGCCTACCTTTCTCAGTTGAAACAAGGGAAAGATGAATCGTTAAAGAAATACCTGGGGAGATTCGGTCAGGCGGTATCAGAAATCGGCAATGCAAATGATGAAGCAATAATTGTTGCATTCATAAACAACTTACAAAATGGACGGCTATCTTTTGACCTAAGAAGGGCCCGTCTAACCAAATATGCAGATATGATGGACATGGCTGAAGGATATGCACTAGAAAAAGAAGAGGAGTTAGCCACGGGAGGATGCTACATGTATGGAGGGAAACCCGAACAAAATGATGCTGAGTCAAAGGTACAGAACCAAAAGAGAAAACAAAAAGGAAATGGTAAAGAAAGAAGCAAGGACGGAGGAAACTGGTGTAATGCCGACCAAAACACGGAGAAATTCTGAGGAAAATACATAAACTACACTTATCTCAGAAAAAAGCAGGAAGAGATCCTGGCCATATTAGAAGAGAAAAATCTAGTAAAAGAGCCACGCCAACAGTCTCAGTTTTCCTGACAAGATACAACAAAGTACTGCAGATTCCACAAGGAAACTGGTCATGAGACTTCCAAATGTTACCAGCTTAGAGACTACATAGAGACCCTCATTCAGAAAGGACACCTACAAGATATAATCTTGAAAAGAGATGAGAGGTCAGAAATGAAGAAAGAGACTAGGGTCGATCATAGTTTCAGTCGAAACAAAAGGGCCAGCCCCGAGGCCAATGAAATAATACAAACAATCTTTGGAGGACCATCAACTGGAAAAAGTAACCTAGAATGAACTCAGGAAATCAGAGAAGCGGTGGAGCCAAGGCAGAACTTTGATGTCAACTCTGTCAAACCAGACCCGAAAAGGGTAAAAGAAGAATGGGACCCTATAATATTCACAGAAGCTGACTCATATGGGGTCGATGTTCGACCAAATGACGCCCTTGTCATAAGTGCCCGAATTGGACACAGGGAAGTCAGGAGAATTTTAATTGACAATGGTAGTTTGGTTGATATTCTCAATGTAGCTGTCTACGATCAACTCAGGTTGGACCGAAAGGATTTATAGCCTTTTCATACCCCACTCAAAGGATTCGGGGGAGCTGAGGTCAGGTCTCTCGGGACAGCAAAGTTGCCCGTAAAAATTGGAGTAGCACCTTGTCAGAGAATAGTATTGCTCGATTTTGTAGTGGTAGACTTAGACAATTGGCCTTATAACGCGTTGTTAGGTCAGCCATTCTTGAATAAAATTAAGGTCGTAACAGCTACCTACGCACTAATGATCAAATTCCCCACCGAACGGGGGGTCGGAGTAGTCAAGGGGTTCCAAGAGATGGCCCGAAGAGCTAATCTGTCAGTTTACAAAGATAGAGACAATAGCGGACAAGTATGCATTATAACACAGCTAAATAAGAACAAAGAGTCACTATCATTCGAGTTCAACCCAATGGAAGAACCGAAAGAATCCAAAAATGAATCTGTTGAAGAATTAATCTTGAAAGAAGATGAACTAGACAAGAAGATCAAAATCGGGGCCAATTTGGAAGAAAAAGTTAAACAAAGCCATACTAATCTACTCAAAGAATACAAAGATGTGTTCGTCTGGAGTCATGAAGACATGGTCGGGATAGATGCCTGAATAATATCACATCATCTCGCGGTAGACTTGAATGCCAAACCAGTAATACAAAAGAGAAAGTCATTCAACCTCGAAAGAAGTTAGGCAATCAAACAGGAAGTGGAGAAGTTACTCGTTGTAGGGTCAATTAGAGAGATCAGCTACCCTTAATGGGTAGCTAATGTAGTCCTCGTCCAGAAGAAAAATGGTCAATGGAGAATGTGCTTAGATTTCATGAACCTGAATAAAGCATGCCCAAAAGACAGTTTTTAACTGGCGAGGATAGACCAACTGGTTAATGCCATGCCAGGCCATGAATTACTCAGTTTCATGAACGTCTACTCAGGGTATGACCAAATCCAGATGAATAAGGTTGATGAGGAAAAAATGGCGTTCACAACCCATCAAGGCTTTAGGCTAAAGAATGCAGGAGCAACATACCAAAGGCTGGTCAACAGAATCTTCGCACGCCAGATAGGAAGAAACATGGAAGTCTACATAGATGACATGTTGACCAAGAGCATCTCGGAGGACAGGCATACCTCAAACCTGCGGGAAACATTCGATGTCTTAAGGAGATATCAAATGAAGCTGAATCCAAACAAGTGCCTATTTGGAGTTCTTTCAGGAAGGTTCCTGGGTTTCCAAGTTCACCAGAAGGGAATCGAAGTAAACCCTGAAAATATCCAAGCCCTATAAAAAATGACCTCACCAAGGACGCTAAAAGAAGTGCAGCGCTTAACAGGATGCTTAGCTTCCTTGGGAAGATTTATTTCAGAGGCCACAAACAAATGTGCTCCTTTTTTTAAAGTAATTAAAAAAGGAAAAGGACTCGAATGGAACGAATGTGAGCAGGCGTTCCTAAAAATCAAAGAGTACCTAGGGCAAGCTCCCATCCTTTCAAAACTGAAAATAGAAGAAATACTCCATTTGTACTTACCAATTACGGAATTAGCAGCAAGCTCAGTTCTAATCAGAACAGAAGATGGAGTACAGAGGTCAGTATACTATACCAGCAAGGCACTTCTTCCAGCTGAAACTAGGTATTCATAGGTAGAAAAAATGGCCTTAGCATTGGTTTCAGCAGCAAGGAAGCTGAGGCCATACTTTCAGGCTCATACAGTCCAGGTTCTCACCTACTGGCAGCTTAAACAAATTTTACAGAAGCCAGAAATTTCAAGAAGACTAACCAAATGGGAAATCGTACTAAGTGAATTTGATATCCAATACGTCCCCATGACATCTCTCAAAGGCCAAGCAGTGGTAGATTTCATAGCAGAATTCACAGAACCAAACCTGGAAGCAAAAGATATTGGGCAAGAGTTTCTCATGGAAATTATATGTCGATAGCTCTTCAAACATTCACAGCAGCGCAGCAAAGATCGTATTATGCACCCCGAAAGGAGATGATGTCGAGTGTGCCATGAGATTCGACTTCAAAGAAATGAATAATCAAGCCAAGTACGAGGCACTACTAGCTAGACTAAGAGTCTGCATAGCCCTCGGAGCAGATGAGGTCAAAATATTTAGCGACTCACAGGTAGTCGTCAACCAAGTCCTGGACGAATACCAAACTAAAGATGAAGGTATGATAGCTTATCGTGACATAGAAAAACAACTCCTTCAGAAATTCAAAGAATATAAGATTGCCCAGATTCCTAGGGAGGAGAATGAAAAGGCAGATGCCTTGTCCAAGCTAGCATCAGCAACGACCAAAATCAGACCAAAAACTATTCTAGTCGCACATCTCTTCAAACCAAGCATAGCTGAGACAAAAAACTTTGAAATCTCAAAAATTCGAACACCGTCAGAAGGTTGGATGACTCAGCTAAAAAGGTTTCTGGAGGAAGGCATGTTCTCGAAAGATCCCCTACAAGCCAAACGTATCAGGTATCGGTCAGCAAGATATACATTAATCGGAGGATAACTGTACAGAAGTGGGTTTTCCCGAGCACTCCAAAGATGTGTATCAGAGGAAGATGAATGTTAGATACTACAGGAAATCCACGGTGGAGTATGCAAAAACCATACTGGGGGCAAAATTTTAGCACACAAGGTACTCAGGTAAGGTTATTATTAGCCCACCTTATTCTCGGATGCACAGCGATGTTCGGAAAGCTGTAATGCATGCCAAAGGATTACTAACGATATCCGACAACCCCATAAACAACTTAGAAGCCTTACGTCCCCATGGCCATTTTCCATGTGGAGCTTGGACTTAATTGGCCCATTGCCCGCAGGGACAGAGGGTGGAGTGAAGCATGCAATAGTAGCCATTGATTATTTCTCAAAGTGGACAGAAGCTAAAGCATTAGTGCATATCACATAAGCAAATACCATAAATTTCATGAAGAAAAAAATAATCTACATGTTTGGAGTCCCAAGCACTATCATCACTGACAACGGCACCCAATTCGATAATCTGAAATTCAGACAGTTGTGCAAAGAGTACCAAAATTGCCAATTACTACGCCACACCTGCCCACCCTCAAACAAATGGACAAGCTGAAGCATTAAACAAAATCATCAAGCATACACTCAAAGCAAAGCTAGAAGTCAAGAAAGGAAGTTGGTTTGAAAAACTTCCCGAGGTATTATGGGTATATCGGATGACAACAAGAACTTCTACAGGAGAGACTCCATTCACTTTAGCATTTGGAACAGAAGTTGTTATCCCCGTAGAAACATCGTATGCGTCACCCAGGGTCAGGCTATATAATGAAGACCAGAATGTTGATATGCTATTACAAAGTCTAGATGAACTAGAAGAGAAAAGGGAGAAGTCCCGAATACGACATATGGCATATCAACAAATAGTGGCTCGCCACTACAATTCTCATGTTCAAATCAGGAAATTCCAACTAGGAGACCTGGTACTCAGAAAGGAGTCACTGAATACAAAAAACAAAGTTGCAGATTCCTTGGTTGACAAGTGGGAAGGCCCATACAAGATTGAAGGAGTATCTGGTCATGGAGCATATCGGATTGCACGACCAGATGGAGGGGTCTTACCCCGACCATGCAACACCCAATATTTGAAGATTTTTTATCCTTGAAATTTTGTTTCCCTTTTAGTTATGACAATTTTAATCAGGTCAATTATTAGATTTGAAATTTATCATTGTCAGTTTTGCAGTTATAAATAAAAACCAAACTCGGGATTTCCGAAATCTAAAGCATATGATAATAAGAACATATGAAAGACGATCATGATAATAAGAACATGCAAATAGAATGCTCGAGACCATTAACTTGGTAAAATTTCTGAATGGGCGGAAAAGATTGAAGGAGCACGCCAGCCGAGCAAGGTCAGACGACCTTAGCAAAAAGGTAAACCCGATGCGCCAGATTCTGGAAAACGGCTCGGGGCGCTGTCGGGGAAATCCTGTTGAGTTGCGCAGCTGTGTTAAGCAGTTCAAAAGCTTAATGATTCGGCAAACCCTTACACAGACAAAACTAAGAAAACGTCCTCAGTAACCTGTGTAAGGACTCGAACATATGATCATGGTGAGCCTTGATGTAATGTTTGGGTAGCAACCGAGTATGAAATGCGAGTATAAATTTACTCGCTTGTTTCAAGATGGCTCGGTTAATAATATAAGTCAGTTTAATAAGACACTTGGCGCAAAGAAATGTATTAGCCTGTTTAATAAGATACTTGGCGTTAAAAAAAAATTCGGGTAATGAAACTAAGTTTAATAAGATACTCGGTGAAGTTACTCGAACATCAAAATTAGCCAGTTTAATAAGATACTTAGCACGAAGAAATAAAGTTAGCCGACAAAGTTCTTGACAAAACCAAGTCAAATAAGATACTCGGGCAATAAATCAAGCAAGTTGGATACAAAATACTTGGCAAAACAAAGCAGTTGGCAAAAAAATTTGGGATTTCATTAATCAATTGTAATTACAAAGCGCAAGAATTTTATACAAATACACCAAGGCTAAAGTGAGGACTTAGAGCTTTTACCGATACTCGGGTCAGGTACCATTTCGTATTCATGAAGGAGACTATCATTTGACGGCCAGACGATTGTTTCAACCGAGTCATCCATACATTCACTATAATCTTTTCCCGGGATCGGACCAACGTCAGCCTTCGACCCATCTGTACCAGCTTCATGATTAGTATAAAAGGTCGAAAGAGAATGCTCTGACGGGATCTCCAAGTGCATAGGGTGGGGCTCTTTACCCTGACTTCGACAGTATGCCCTCCACTCCTTTATTTGAGTTCGAAGAGATTCTAAGGACCGGTCCACGTGGTTCTTTATCGATAACTCCCAGTTAGTTCGAGCTTTATCAGTTGACTGATTCTTCACTTTGAAAAACTCTCCAGCCAAAACCAGCCCCCACTGAAACTCTCGAAGAAGCAATGCATCATAAGCCAGAGACCTTTTGAAACGGTCAACCCTTTGGACCTCAAGTTCCAGCCTAGCCTCCTTTGAGAAGGACTCGACCGTCATTGCTTGGCGCTTCAGATCTTCGATTTTCTATTCATAAGATGACCTGGCCCGACCAACCTCTTGTTCAGCCTTAAGCATGAACTTCTGGGTAGTAGATAGCAAATTTTAGAAGGACATAGCCTTCTCCTCTGCCATAAAAGGTCTCTCTTCCGCCTCCATCTGCTTAGCCAAGCAATGATCGGCCAACTCTTGAGCAGAGCCCACTTCTCTTTGATAAGCCGCCTCAACTCGAGCACGGCTATCCTCACTCTCCTTCAACTGAGCTTCAAGACGCCTTATTCGATCGGCTTGATATTGTTACGTCTGAACCAACTCAGCAAACTCGGCCACCATCTACAAGGAAGTTAAATTAAAAATCTGACAGGTAAAAGACTTGAAAACAGCTGGGATAGAGTAGAACTTACATAAGATGCGCGGTTGAATATATTCTGAAGACGGCCCGTTAAAGAGTCATCCCTAAAACAGCTCTAGTGGTCATCCCCAATAAAAATCCGACCGGATGACATTTTACTTAACATATCCTGGGGAGAAGGATAGGAAGGGACTCCCTAGGATTCAGCCCTTACATCTTCAGCCTCATAAGGTAAGGAGTCCAAGTTTGGATAAGAAGTTTCCGCGCTTGCTGATGCTTCAACATGAATGCTTGGGGGAATCTCAGCCTCGGTATCTTCATCACTTGATTCAATAAATGATACCACCCGAGGGACTTTGTGAGGACGAATGGGAGAGTCGGCCATCTTTCTTTTCTCAGCCCAAATACGGTGAAAGCTGAGATTAGCCGCAGGGTCATCTTGATCCTCAACATCAAGGAAAGATTCGAAGAATTCAGGAACGAGATTTGCTTATCCATCAGAGGTTTTATCTACATCCCCAGCAACCAACCGCTCGGTAGGAGCCTCAAACGGGGAGCTCGACTCACCGGCCCCTCGCTAAGACGATCACATTGCCTACCCTCATCTTCAGGTAACTTTTGAGCATTGTTAGTAGGGCCTTTAGAACCACTAGATTCCCCTACAGTAGACTGAATGACCTCTAGGACGTACTCAGGGATCTGCTCGTCAGCCTCATTAGACTCCTTATCCAATTCAGGCAGAGCAATGCCTTCCTTGCTTTGAAGAGAAGCTTCTTTTTAGCTCGCCTGAAGAATTGATTTCACCTGGCGAGCTTGAACATCGCAAACAATGTCCGAGTCATACACTAAACACGATAAAAAGAACCAAGTCATAAGTAATATAAAAGCGAAATAAAAAAAAGGAAGATCACTTACGTCCCCAACGATATCCTAAAATCTGGCTAAAAAAGCCAAGCTCTATCATCTTCTTCTAGCTAAAAAGATAGGACCTGCTCATTTTTTCTAGAATACGCACTGCAGCCCGAGCAAGTTTGGTCAACACAGCATCAGAGAAGTCAAGTTTTTTCTTGTTCCATATATCAGGAGAACAGAAAAAAAAAGGGAACCTTTAGCACCGTTTGATTTCCCCCGAGAGTAACCTAAAGTCCTAAGTTCCCTCCGGCAAAGAACCAAATGTTCTTTCAGTGATTGTTCAACGAAGGGAGTCCCCACACGAAGCCTCTCTTTTTGGCATCATCAGAGGTTTCAACTCCTCGGTTCACTTTGTCCCCTCAGGGACCTAGCAATCCTATGGACTAGACATGAGAAAATAAGTCCATGTCTGACCAGATTGCCTTAGTGTATAGAAGTGCCTGATTTTACTCGGGGAAGGCAGTGATAGGTTCATTTGGCTCCACATATGCCACATGCACATCAAGATCTTATAGCCATTCAGGGCCAGTTGGACTGGAGCGATCCCTGCTTCGGCCAAAAACCAAGCAATAAAAGGCGAGAGAGGAAGAGTCACACCACAACAGAGCATGGACCCATAAATCGCCACCATACTCGGAAAAGGGTTCCATACAACTCTATCACCAACATGAGACATTATAACTGAGTCGTCTAGGTCAAATCGAGTGTGATACTTCTCGATCTCATCTTCCCCGACCACATTCGGCTCGGCATTATACCCACTCGAGCGATCGACAGAAAAAGGGATACCAGATGTTCTAAACTCCTCTTCAACGTCTTTCTCATCAACAATTTGCCCCCTGATTCGAAGGCTGCCCGAGCCGTGCTTGTGGACCTCGCTTTTACTTTGATGTTTTCCCATCCTCGATCGAAGCGGAACCCTATGATCAGAAACGATAGATTCAGAACTGGATGATTCAGAACTAGAACTTAAACAGACGTCAAGGTAAAACCCAGAAACGTCAATATCTAAAAAAAGAGGTTCATCATGAGGGATCTCCCCTAACAGTCTACGAACACAAGAAACTAAATGAAAATTTCCACGATCAAGCTCTTTGAAAGCTATAGCGAAAAGGCGCTGTAAAGAAATATGATCCATCAGAACTAACCTTGAGAATAAAAGAACTTGCTGTAAAAACTTCAACGAAGAATAGAGGCAAATTTCTGTGCAAGAATATCTGGGTTGTAAATTTCTGGTTTGAGTTTGTAAGAATGAACCAAAGCAACCCCGTTCAGTGGAGCATTTAAAGGGACAATGATACGAAACCCTAGGGTCTCAAAAGCGGGAAAAAATCGAAGACAGATTTGATGACGTAGACGGCGCACCTGGAGACGTGCAGGTCGTTTCTCATAATGATATCAAGAAATGAAGCAATGGAAGACAAGTGTCAAGAACAAAACTGAACAAGGCCATCAAGATTCCAAAACGTCGTAATCATTGAGATTTCGCGTGAAGGGGCAAATTGAATTTACATGGTCACCATTAAGACACTTCATTATGAAAAGACATTTACTCTGGCATTAATGAGGCGTAAAAGATTAAAGGGTTGATTAAAATATTTTCGCCTGGATTAAAATCCTACTCAGTAAAAATATTTTAAGGGGGTATTTTTATATGTAAATTTTTACAGATGTACACGTTATTGACAAGATGGATAAGATTGTTAGGTAGATATCCAAATAGGCGTTCAGAAAATACCCTTCAAGACAACACTAAGGAATGAAAACCCGAGTGAGTGTGAACACGAGTATTCGGTAAACCATGACCTGCTCGGGACCAAGTGACGTCATGTTCTGTTCGGGAAAAATATGAAGAAATCTGAATAAAAAAGTCCAGTACATAACTCGCATATGAACCAAGAGTCATATTAAAATACGCAAAGATATCCACTTTGAAGAAGAATTCCAAGAAGAATAAAATACCAAAAATGAAAAAAGTTCCAGATCAGGCAACAACTTTATTTGTTCAAGAAGACTGTGCATTTGTAAGGAAATAAGTCCTAAATGGACTATATTACTAGAGTCATATTCGATCTCCATACAATCTCCGAAATAGGAAAGAAGATAAAGACTACTCCAACAAGTAACCAATTGTAAATAAATACAAAATTCTTTCATTACTTGTACAAAACGGATTAGGGTTCTATGCACATATAAATAGACCCATAATCTTGTCATAGATAGATATAGAAGAGCACACAAAGAAAAAAAAAGAGATCGAGAGTTGTAAATCTTTATTTCGATAGTGGATTTTGGCTCGGTTTCTTGTTCAACCACCCGTGGACGTTTCTCCGATCATCGAAGTTTTACCACGTAAATTTGTGTCTAACTAGTTTCAAATTGCATTCTCCTTCTCTCTCTTTGAGGTCACGGCTAAAATCCAATCTTGTTGACTTTCTCACAAATCGAGAAATCGAGAAATTGACGTCAACAAAAAGGATTCTTAGTCCCCGAGTAAATCCTTATAAGGAAAGGATTCTTACCCACCAAGTAAATCCTCCTAAGGAAAGGATTCTTGCCCACCAAGTAAATCCTTCTTAGGAGAGGATTTTGTCTACTAAATTAAAAGGATGAAGAATTCGGCCACTATATATATGATAGTGTAGAATTCTGTAGAATTCGGCCAACCTAATTTTTAGAGAGAAAAATTTCGGCCACTTTCTTTTCTTGGAGAGAATTTCGGCCAAGCATAATTTACAAGAAGAAAATTTTGACCAAGGCAAAAATTTTAAGAGTAGATTTCGGCCAAAAGGGAATTTTGAGTGTAGAGAATTTGGTTCTTTCTCTAGATAAATTCATCCAACTCTAAAGATTGGTGTGTGAAAATTCAGTAAAGAGGAAAAGGAAGAAAGAACGTTTTGTTTTCGATAGTGCACTAGTAACCTCTACGTTAAAAGGTCTTGTATACAACATCGAACCAAGGTTCATACGAGTATCAATCAAAATAATTGATAATTCACAAGTGACCTAACGTTTTTTATTTTTCTTCTTGGGGGATTATTGTGACTAACAAATAAAGATATTTTGTTTGTTTCCATCCTTAGGTATACAATTTAAAAAAAGGGAGCCCACACTCATAGGTGATTCACATTTGTGATTGGATTGGAAGATCTTACGGGTTCAATTCGATATTAGTTCAATCGTCATGAGAAAAAGGTACGATAATTTTAATATAAGTCAATTAATCTAGAGTTAAGGTTCTTTCTATTAAAGGGAAAATATTTAAAATATATCAACCCTCATTCTACACTTCCGTCGCGTTCTTGAATCGATTTTTCCCTACATTATGTAGTTCAAGTTAACAAATGACTATAGACATTCGTAAATCGCTAGGTTAAAAGTTAATTACTCAGCTCGGCGATAATTATGCAATCTAAGCCACCGAGTGATCCTGATCATACAGTAAAGCATTTGGTTAGTACTGAATCATTTCACTAAGTACAAACAATAACAAAATTTTAAAAAGAAAGAATCGTGTTATTCATATCAGAAGCCTAGGAGATTACAAAAATGGTGATCAAAGATTACATGAACAAGGCAGGCATAAAGTAAGGCAGCAAAATCAAATACCCGAAGTGCTCGAGGGACCTCCGGGCCCGGATCCACTATGAGGAAGGCCGTCGCCCCTATATCCCTTGGTCAAGTCCCTAAAATCTGGCCAGTTGATATCATCTTCCGGTTCATCGGCCATAAAAAGGGAGTAATCTGTATTGGCTAAGGGGCTGATGCCAGTTCTTTTTGTTAGGGTGCCACTCTCCTCTCCAGTATGGAAGGCCACCGAAAAAAACTTGGAGGGAAGCTCCAAGTACATGGGGTGGGGATCTTTCATGATTGATCTATAATAAGTCTTCCACCAGATCCATTGATTTTTTATAGTTTCCAGAGACTCATCCTTATACTTCTTGATAGTCCTCTCATTTTCGGTGAGCCTTCCCCAAAAACCGGTTCTTCCCACTGAAGAACATCTGAGTTATGGCTAGCCCTCTCTCCAACTCCCTCAATAGTTTAGACTTCAAGTGTTGATATGGCCTCTTAGAAGAGCACATTCATACTGACCTGCTGTAATTCTAGATCTTTTGTCAGATGCTCATAATGGAGCCAAGACTCTTCAGATGTCTGCTGCAACTCGAGCATGGCATGTTGGGCAGAGGTAGGGGTGTCTCGGGCGACTCAAACTTCTTCTTTAAGTTGCCACTATTTCAGCCAGGATAGCCCTTGATTCAAGATCAATACCTTGCAGTTCTGCCATCGCAACCATTTTCTCCAGCTCAACATTTTTCTTGGTAAGGTCCCTTAGAGTCACTTCATCTGTGGAGGCTCTGCTCTGAACATTATCAATAGTCTTCCTCAAAGCTACCTCAGTCGCGGTATGATTCTTTAACTTTTCTTCATATTGCTTAACCTTGGATGCACTGGTCGAGGAAGACTTCAGGGCGTCATCCTTTTCAGCAAGGTCCTTCTTGAACTGGTAAAATCTCCATGGCCTGCTTCTTTTGATCGGACAGGGCCTTGGTCAGCTCTTTCACCGCCTGACAGAAAGATGAAAGGAAAAGTCAGTATATTGATGCACAGAAATAAAAAGTAGAGCCGAAGGCACTTACAAAAATTCCATTATTGAAGATCATGCGGATTTGCTCAGAGGTACTAAAAGCTCTAGCCTCCTTCTAGTATCCATCACCGATGTACCCTTCATCAACTGACATGGCACGAAGTATGAAAAAAAGGAAGTGTGAGAGTTACTCAAACTATAGGGTAATAAAGATCTAGAGACAGGTGCAGCTGCTGACATTGATGGAGTAGATCCATCACGACCAGGAGTAGAGATGATCATGAGTACTGTTGGAAGGGTTAGGTCAGCAACACTTTGAGTCCTTGAAATTCCATTGCTCTCTCCTACTTAAGGGAAAGTTGCAAGGGCCCTAGGTTCCTGCCCTACGGAGTCTTAACCTTCACTTACACCATCTTGATGAAGAGACATAAGAGGTACACTGGTAGGGACACTCCCAACTCGGTTAGTCCCAGCATCCCTAACTAAATTGGCAACCGTAGTCTTTAAAGGGACCCTAAACTTATCCAATTGAAAAGATGCATGCTTTTCAATGCCATCGAACACATTCTCATCGGCAAAAAGATCCTCTGAATTGGGCCCATCACGATCGGAGTCAGAGTCAATGCTGATTATCTGACGCTTAACAGAAAACTGTATAGGGGCCTTGCCAGGACGTTGTGCAGGTGAATCAAAAGGAACCCGATCAACAGGACGACTAGCTTAGGCTTGAGATGGCTCAGGGTGAGAAGAAGGTGTTGCAGGTTACGGTACAACCATATCACCAGTTCTAGCCAGGGTCAGGTCAACTGTCTTGGCCGAGGCGGATGAAAGGGAAATAGATATGGTAGACGTTTGAGCACCCCTTTTCTTTAACCGTTGCTCACTTAAAATAAGGAAATCAGGGTCTCCTGATCATCCTCTCGTTCATTTCGCACTCTAAAAAGAAAATCCAATAAAGTATGATAAAGACAAATGTAAATAACAATGAACCAATTGGTGAGGGAGTTAAGTCTTGCAACGCTTGCACCTAGTATAGATGGCTGGAAAAAGCCCTAACTCGATCAGGTACTTCTCAGCATACAGATTACAACGATCCCTGACCTCCCAAAAAGTCTGGGCTGCCTTGACAACCGTGGAAGCCTGGCTTCAATTCATCATAGATGTAGTCTTGTTCCATAGCTTAGAGCTGTTAAAATACCTTAGGACACAATTTCTGTTTAACCGTTAGTTAGAATCAGCCACCACGGTCTCTCCCCAACAACCCCGGACAAAGAACCAATTGTTCTTCCAGTATTTGTTTGAGGAAGGGAAGCCCCAGATGAAGCCTTTATGACCTTTGTGGGTGGGAAGGGCAGGCTTACCTCAAAACCCTAAGGAATCCAGTTGTTCGAAGACACAGATTGCAGATAGAATGTGCCCTCAGCATTTGAGTGGCTAAGGGTATAGAAATTGAGTATCTCTTGAGGGGTTGGAGGATATCTGGGCCCGATTTTCTTCCATAGGTGCCACAAGCTGATCATCACCCGATAAGAGTAATGAGTCAGATATACGGGAGTGATACCTGTATCAACCAAAAACCAAGCAATAAAAGGCTGAATGATGATTGTGACCCTAAAAGACAGCATGGCCCCATAAAAAGCGTTAACACCATAAGGGGGGTTCCATACAGCACATTCATCGCTGGAAATCAGTCACACCGAATAAGGGATGTCAAATCTGTCCCTGAACTTCATAAGTTCATCATCAGTCACAACATTTATTTCATAATTGAAGGTACACAGGTGATTAACAGAGAAATTTAACATGCATGCTCGTCGTTCTTTTGGAACCTCCTCCATCTTCAGTCTTTGTGAGACTATCTTCAAATCACTCATAAGATGGGTGGTTTCCCTGGGCAAGGCTCTGACAGCTTGCCTTGAACTCGTTGTCCTTGATATATCTAGACATGCACCAACAGTGGTAGAAGTATGAGGATTAGCAGATGAAAAAACAAACTCAGGGAGAGCAAAGAAATAATCTATATTTAGGGCAATAAGTTGAGACAAAAAAATGTACGTGTGAAAGTGACCCTAGAGTATAGACTCAAGCCTTGCGATATTCTCTCTATCACCTGCCTTAATGGCATATATAAGAAGTTTAAAATATTGATGGCGAAGAGTAAGATCCATACCTAAAAGATTGGTGAGAGCATTGAAGCACGAACCGTCGAGGAAGAGAAAGTTAGAGATTTGGAGAGAAGAGAAAATTAGGGTTTCACAGAAGAAGCTATAAAGCCGTGAGTGGGAAATGGAACAATTTGAAATTATATATATATATATATATATATATATATATATATATATATATAAGCGGATGACATCACCAAGGCATGTAAACGTCACCAAGCACAACGTGCGGGAGTGGGGGTAGGTGCACAAGCCCTACAAATCATGCACCGTTCAAAATTCGAAAAGTTACCAACGATTGCGTCAGTCGATACTGATGTGGTTAGGATTAATGCTTAGTTGTTAAGCACTTAATATGCATTAATGAGCTACGAGACAAAAGAGAATAACAAATTAAACACACTTCGTCGAGCAGGTTCCCTCGGTCTTATATGTTTAAGGGGCATTGTTGTTGGCGAGATTCATATAGTATGACACGCCAGCAATATACAAGAGTCGGAGGTGCCACGTCACCAAAAGTCAACCAAACTGAACCAACTTGAGTTGACCAAAGAAGGCCCATTAATCCCCGGTCATGATAGCACAGACGATCGGATAAGAAAACCCGATCGGGACCATTAAGATGGTCGGGCCAAAGTATGTGATCGAGTGAAACCACTAGTCGGGGGAAGGAACTTTGGTCCGGTTTGGCAAATAGTCGGTTGACTAACATGTGAATAACATTCAGATTTAATAAAGTTACAATTGTAATACGTAGAAAAAGAATCCCACTTAAACAAGACATCTCGAAGTACACTTTGATAAGGAAACAAACTTCTTTATAGATACCAAGGTGCAAATTAGGTAAGAGATCTAGTGTGATTAAAGTACGATCAACGCGAAACAAGAAAGAGAATAATATGATTCCAATAAGTTAGAATCTCGTCCCATTACTGGAACTTGTATTGCTTGCACACCAAGAATTAAAGTTCTATACATGTATAAATAGACCCTATTAATGTCCATAAAAGGGTGAACGCAAAATTTAGCTTACAAGAGTGCAAGAGAGATTGAGGGTGTAATCTTCTTTTACATAATTAATTTGTCTCGCCGCAGCCGACAATCGTTAATGTTTCCCTACCTTGGGGTTTTACCACAAAAAATATGGTCTCTATTTTTGCCTTCTCTCTCTTGTGGTTTACTGTTTACCATTATTTATGTCTATTTGTGTGACGCATGGTGAGATATAATTGATCCAAAAATCATTGTCAACCTTAATAAAAAAAACAATTATATAAAAATGGTGAAAGACTAAACTAAGAATGAATAGTAACTAATTGTATAATTGACATTATCTTATTAAAATACTTGTAGAGTTTTCTTAGAAGATTTTAATTAAAAAAGGTACAAATAATGTTTCATTAATAACATTTTTTAATATTTTTTGTAATTATAATGGTGAATTAATGTACAAAAGACAAAACAATTTTGCTATAATATGATAAATAAATGGTATTTATGTACTTTAATTAAAATTGTTAAAGTTAACTGTTATATTTAATATCGTTAAATTGTTAGAGAGACCAATTTGATCATTTCTTATAAAAGAGAGACTAATTTAGCACTCGGAAAAATGTGAGGACCAATTTAATGCTCGTTTGGTTAAGCTTTCTAATGCCTTAAAAAGTCTACAACCGTCTATTCGAGTTTTTAGAATTGAGGGTATTTTAGTCCCCCCACATATTTTAGTGCTAATAAAACAAGAGTTATTAAAGTGGTGCTAGTTGCACAAACCAAAATTGAAAAGGTGTTATATACCCCTATTTCCTCATATTAATATATATAAATCATATATATTATGTGTTGTAATATATATATATAATTATATTTAGTAATATAGTATATATATTATAATAATATATAATATTATATATTATTATAATATATAATTTATTGGATATGATTGTTATTGTATGAAAATTTAAAAGGTAAATTGGTCTTTTTAACATTTGTCCCATGTCATGGGACAAGTTGTCCTAGGATCTTGGGTGGGACAAGTTTTTATGATTTTTGTTCCACCTTGTCCCGTCATGTCCCATGTTAAGGACGTGCCAAACGTGGGACAAGAAAAAGCTGTCCCACGTTGTCATGTCCTGTCCCGCAGACCAAACATACCCTACCAAACGCACCCTTAGAGTATGACCTTTGTCATAATAGCTACCCAAAAAAAGAAAAATCATTACGACCATGCACGTGACCAATGATATTTGAGACATGATATATAAATTCAATATTTTAATTTAAAAAATAACAATAAAGAACTCCTTTCTTCCCAAATTTGAAAATGCAACAGAATATGATCAATACTTGACAAATTTTATCCACCTTGGTACAGTACTCAACTCAAACATAAAATTATGAAAAAAAACAAAACCCTCTAATGAATACAATAATTCTCCTTAAAACTTGACATAAATCACCACTTTCATTATTCATCTGAAAAGTTACATATGTTATATGTTTTATTACCGATCTTACACTGAATGCCTCTGAATCTAACAGAAAAAATGCGTTTTCGTAATGTACCCTCAACATTCAATCTCTTCATTTCTTCTTCAACCGCTCTCTTTAGAGAATTACTAATGCCTCCCAATTCCCAAGCCAAGGATATATGAGGCCGTGCATCCTGGATCGTCATTCAAGAGAGCATACACGAAGTTGTTTAATCATTTACACTATATTTTCAAGAAAAAGTGTCAACAAGACTTAAAAAAAAAATTGATCGGAGTTGCCACCAAACCTTATAAAATTCGGGAAGATTATGAAGCTTGTAAACCTCATTAACCACTTGAATTTGCTTAGTTATCTGAAACCCATTTAACCAATTGAATATCATAATGGCAAAGAAAAGAAAATCATATACAAGTTGAGCATGCATGATCAATGAAATAACGTTGATGCTACTATGCATCTACCTCGATAGTCTATCCACCACTGTACACAGGAGAAAATAAAGGGGCAATGCAATTAAGAATATAAATATGGATCAAATGACGACACACAATTTTGGATCATCATATTCATCAATGAGCTAAAAAACGCCAGCTCCGCAATATGTTTAAATCAAAACACACACCAGCTAGATTAAATGGCTACATATGGGATGATACCTCAAGTAATCCTCCTGTAACAACTTCTATGGAGAGGAAGGTACGTGTGCAATCATCGTTAACGAAAACCTCCCACCTACTAAAATCAATCCAATACCTGTTGGCTACAAAAGAATGTGTTAAAACCTCATACAAGAAAAAAAATGGAATTGAACTAAAACAAAGGTTGTAGCGAATAGCCTAACATAATCTTACCGTCTCTGAGACTGAAGCTTCTGGCGAAGCATTGCTACAATAGAGTCAATTTGGTGAACGCGGATTGGGACAGTTCTTCCCAAACTTATGTGAAATTCCTTCCCTAATGCAATTTGTTCAAGCTTAGAATCATCTTTGTACAGACTATTAAGTGGAACATCAACATCAACAACATGAAGTCCCGGCACAACAGATGAGACCTTCTTCAGAAACCGAGTCATCTCATTCTTTGCCGCAGATGGTATAAACACTAAAGAAATGTAGTTCTTAATCTCAGTGACAACCATTTTACATTAAAACAAAAACAGAGCATAATAAAGAAAAATAGAAATAGAAAGGAAACGAGTAGACTGTAGAAGCACCTGGGATGTAAACATGTAATGCATAGTTGCCTTCAACATGAGGAAAGCTCCTGAGTCTATTGGGCTCGCTACTAGACAAACAATCTACCATACCTTTAATAGGAAAATCAACAAACAGTTGGTGGGCATAAACTAACAGTTGGCATCAAAGAAGAGCCGTTTTAGTAATCTTACCAAGGCAATTGGGAGGGTTGAGGAATGAGAGAGGAGGCGGTGGCAGTGGCAAATGGGTCGTCTCCGTTGCCAAATTTGAATCACTTGTACTGCCGCTTGTCCTTATTCTTGGTTTTTTTGAGTTTTCTCGTTCTGAGTCCGAGTCCGAAAATGTGTCCCCGTAAGAGGCTCTCAGGGCATCCATTCCTCTAACAACAGTCAAACCGCAACTTGGTGACGCTTTTTCATAATATGAATATCCGTAAGAATCCGTTCAATTTAAAATAGTTATAAATGGATTTGGATTTAATCCTTAATTTTTTTAAAACGTGTGATTGTATTGGTTGTTGGTAAAACGATTGTGAAAACCAATCACATTTTAACCATACATTCATTACCATGTTTATATATCATAGAATTAGATGAGATCATGAAAAAAATCAGATCAGTAGAGGATCCAAATTCTATAAATACTGTTATTTCAGGACGAAAGATTTTAATATTTTAAAGAACAAATTATTTCGAGTCATATTATTTAATTTTTTGAATGACTTAAAAATAATAAGTTTTATAATACTTGCCATTTTTTATTGGATAATCAAAATAAGTAAAGTTTTTAAATTATTAAAGGTTGGAGGGTAAAATCGTAATTCTCTACGGTTATAAAATAAGAGCAAATTGTTAAACCTCATTAAGATTTGTTCCTTTACATCTAAAACAACTTTATTCTTTATTGTTATTTATCTTCCCTACCGTTAGTCAAACTTAACCATCAACTGATATTAACCGTTAAAATATCAAAATACCCTCGATATATATTTTATTATTTATTGATTTATTTTATTAATTTAATAAAAAAAGTTAATACAAAAAATCTAGACTTAAAATTAAAACTCATTCATCAATCTAAAAAAAAAAATCCTTGAATCAAATTCCAAATAATAATAATAATCCAAACAATCATCTTTTCATCTTTCCAGATGCAAACACATCTTCTCCATCAATCGAGATCAAAACACAAATCCTTCATCAATTTAATAAACAGTGATCATAGGTCTTCAACTCAGATCATCAATCTTCACTAACAAAGCCCGGATCATCAATCTTCACTAACAAAGCCCGGATCACCAATCTTCATTAACAAAGATTATCAATCAACACAATCAAATCCTCCACTCCAGCAACCGCCATGTATAACTGAACTTTATAAACCCAAATCACAAAGCACAAATTGAATCCCAAAAAACAAACCCAGAAACAAAAATAGTTACAATAAAATCAACTAAAATAATTGCACAAAAAAATTCAACAAAATAAAAAATCCATTGTCGATTTCACCATCTTCTGGCAATGCACACAAGCATGAAAGCAAGCAAGCTTATCTTAATTAACAATCCATAACCACCGCAAATATATAATATTCATTTTTATTAACTTCTTGTCATAACATCATCATCATTTTCAATTCTCTTCGTTTCATTTCAACACAATCGTGCGGTATCATCTTTGCTCATATGCCTATTCTCTCCATCTTTGAAAATGAGTTCGAATCTCGGTGCTTCATTCTCCGACGCACCATCGCCAACCTGATTCTCGACCACCTAAACTCGATGTTTGTGGTCATGGGATTTCCCATCCGATCTCCTAATTGATCTGAAAAATCTTGGATCTAGAAAGATCGATTACTTCTACTTGTTTTTTTTCTAGATCGTTTCCCATTATTTGGTTTTTTTTTAAATGTATTTTAAAACCGTGTATGGAGGGAGATCCATGGTTAGGGATGACAATGGGTCGGGTTCAGGTCGGGTCCTACAGACTCAGACCCAGAACCATAAAAAAAAAATTAGACCCAAACCCATGAAGATTTTCGGGTTCGGGTTCGGGTCTGGACCCGCGGGTCTACAGCAGACCCAGACCTGCCCCGAAGACCCACGAAATTTCATGGGTCCGGGTCTAGACCCGCGGACCCGCTTACCCGCAAAATATTTATTAAAACTATTTTTTTCCTTTCTATTTTTATTTTTATCTACTCAATTTTTAACCGGTAAAACATGCTCAATACATGAATAATTAACTTAAATTGAAATAAAACAAAATAACAAAGATGATTGACTATTGAGTTGAGAATCGAAATAACCACACAAATCGAATCAATAATCCATAAAGTCATAAACCAATATTAAACATTACACAAATAGCATCATAAAACAAACACAACTAGTTTAAAATCAATAATCCATAAAAGTCATAAACCAACATTAAACATTACACAAATAGCATCCTAAAACAAACACAACTAGTTTAAAATAAATAATCCATAAAAGTCATAAACCAACATTAAACATTACACAAATATCATCCTAAAACAAACAAACTAGTTTAAAATCAATGGCATAACACATAAATCATTGACCATCAATGAATCAATGACATTTATTCTTCATTTCCTCCACACTTTTAATTTCCAAAGTTCCATTCCATCAATCAAGTTTTTCACAAAAGGGTTGTTGATTCCTACAACATTAAAATATAAAATCACTTTAGTATATATTCAAATAAGATCAAATAGTAATAAATTCATGAAAGCAAAATGAATTTACATCATCATCATCATTCATCGTCATCTTCCTCAAAATTAGATGCTTCAAAATTTCTTTCCAACTTTGAATCTAATAAGAAGTAAAATATATGAATTAGAATAAAATAAGAAATAAAATTGATAATATAAAAAATTCAAAGAACAATGTAATAATTTGTATACCATTAAATTCGGACCATAACCAACTTTGAGCACACATTAATGCATCAACTGTCTTTGGATGTAACCTGCTACGATGAGGGCTCACAAATCTACCACCAGTACTGAAAGACGACTCGGATGCAACCGTAGATACATAAATTGTCAAAATATCTCTAGCTATGCAATGCAAAGTAGGATATTTAGATGCATTTACTTTCCACCATGTCAATATATCGAAATTCTCAAATCTTGGAATGACAGGTCCTCCAAATAATATTCTAACTCTGTCTTCACATGAACTGTAGTACAAAGAACTTTAGTAATATACTGATCTAATCGTGACATTTTTTTTTGGAGGACCCATTGTTGATTGAGATGGAGAAACATGTGTAGGATTACTTGATGAAGCTTGACTTGCCTTAGACTTTTGCTCATACTCTCTAACCATCCTCAAAAAAACTTCTTGAATCTTGTTAATCTCATATGAAGATCCATCTCCATAAAGCGAAGGAAAGTAACATTCCATGACTTTCATTTTATATCTAGGATCCAAAATTGTTGCCACAACCATAATACTATAAAAATTACTCCAATAGCTATCAAACTTGTGTGCCATAGATGGTGCCATTAGTTTTATTTGTTCAAAAGTGGAAGTGCTCCAATCATTAATGGCATCCCAAATATCACACACAGTTGGTAGATAATTATTGGCAGTAGGATATTTTGTTCCTGAGAATTCTTCAGTGGCTTGATAAAACACATCAAGTTTATCACTTATCTATTTTACCAACACCCAATCATCTTCAGTTGAGACATTTTTATAATGTGAATATTTATGTTTCAAACGAGGAAAAACTGTTTTGTACATTAAAGCAGAGCGAATCATCAAGTATGTAGAATTCCACCTCGTTTTGCAATCAAGTACCAACTTCCTAGTGTTTTCAATCTCTAATTAGCGTACAATCTCAAAAAAAAATTCCTCTCTTTTAGGTGATGATGTCCAATAAGAAACATTAGAACGAATCCTTTCAATACTATCACTAATCACATCTAACCCATCTCTCACTATCAAAATCAATATATGTGCAGAACAACGCATATGGAACATGTCTCCATTCAATAAAAGTGACACATCAGAAAGCATCTCTAAGAGAATATGAATCATAGCATTATTGGTGCTTCAATTATCAACAGTTAAAGTTGATAACTTATGTTCGATATTCCAATCATGTAAGCACTCCATCATAACATCAGCAAGCATCTCAGAAGTGTGTGGACATGGAACATATATAAACCTATGAAAGCGAATATCACAATAAACATTAAAACTATTAATCTAATATACTACCACTAACCTTACTAATTTTCACATATTAAACTACTAAATTTACATAATAAAATAGTTAAAGAGATTTGTTGTATGTAAATTTTACCAAGCACACACGTCATTGACAGGTAGGAAAAAATAGCCAGGTGGACGCCCAAATGGGCATCCAGGAAATATCCTATAAGGCATCATTAAAGTGAAGAAAGCCCGAGTAAGCATATACTGAATAAAACTACTCGGGATCAGCTAACAACACTCAGGACTGGTTAAATAACACTTCCACTCGGGCTCAAAAGGTACTACTCGGGACCATCAGATATTACTCTTACTCAGGAATAAATACGACCCGAGTAAGAACTTAGTGCTTATTTCATACGGATTGTCATTAAATACGTAACGATATCCATCAGGAAGGAATCCCGAATGAAACAAGAGTATTAAATTAGAAGTGTCCCCAATCAGGAAATAACTTGATTTCTTTACGAAGACTACATTCTTATAAAGAAACAAGTCCAAGTTGAACTGCATTACTAGAATCCCACTCGATTTCCATTAAAGACTTCGAAACAGGAAAGAAGACGAGTCAACCTCAAGAAAGTAACCGAATCACAATTAAATACAAAGATCCTGTATTACTTGTACAAAGCAGATTAGGGTTCTATAAACATATAAATAGACCCATAATCTCGTCCAAAATATATAGGCAATATAGCATACAACAATCACAGTAAATACAGAGAGAAAAAAGAGAGATCGAGAGCTTGTAAAACATCTTATTCTCTTAGTGGATTTTGGCTGGGTTGATCTTTCAACCACCCGTGGATGTTTCTCCGGTCATCGGAGTTTTACCACATAAAATTTATCTTTGTTACTCTCTCTGCATCTCTTTCTCTTTGATTCAATAGCCAAAATCCAATTCTTGTTGGCTTTTCTGGCATAATCCAGAAATCGACGTCAACAATTCGCACTAGAATGAGGGGTTGAACCTTCGAACTTGTTAAAAGCAATGGTAGGAAGCAGAAGTAGTTCAGGGAACTGCCAAAAATCACCAGGCCATTTCCATGTTGGCAATACGTCCCAAGATCCTGCAGCAAACATAGAAAACCAGCCTCCACACCTGGTGGGGATCCAGCAAATTCTCCCAACCAGCAGAGATCTTACGCTGCGTTTCCAATAGGCCTTACAGCAATTGGTGATGGACGCAGCAAGGGAATGGATTGATCTACTGGCCGTAGGAGCATATACTCCCAATCCTCCACCCGCAAGGCTCCGTTTGATGATGGTGGGGCCAGGAATGACTATGCCAGAAACCAGAAGAAACTCTTCCCCAATCAATCCAGCTGGACAGAAAACACTGGAAGAGAAAAGTCACCAGAGGCTGGATCGCAATCAAACAATACGTGCCAGACATCGTAAATATTATCGACACAGAATACGGTCATCATCAGAAGACAGTGACCAACACCATCGTAAACGTCACCATGGAGTCACAAGAGAGGTCCGGCATCAGAGTGAAGAATCTGAGGAAAGAATGACAGTTACCCAACTGTTTAACCGTCAAGGAAGCCCACTGGGGGACAGAGATGGCACAATCCAGAGCCTAACTCGAGAAGTAGAGAATAACAGGTGACAGATGAAGGCACTAGTCAGACGTTATGGCTGTAATGATCTATCCGATGATGACTCCGACAGTCCATTCACTAGGGAGATTTTGCGGACCCCTTTCCCAGAAAGATTCAGGATGCCGCATGTGGAGCAATTCAAAAAAGATACAGATCCAAAGGAGCACGTTAGACGCTATAAAAGTACCATGGCTCAATATGCCCGCAGTGACCCCCTATTATGTCTCAACTTTCCACAAACACTGGGGGACACAGGGTCAAGATGGTTCGGAAGATTACCCCGGGCGAGCATCGAAAATTTCAGCGAGATGAGCAGGAGTTTCTCAAGGCAATTCCTGAGCAACGTTCATAGGAAGAAGTCAGTGGCCTACCTCTCTCAAATAAAGCAGGGGAAGGACGAGTCATTAAAAAAGTACTTGGGCCGATTCGGCCAAGCAGTATCAGAAATTGGCAGCGCTAATGATGAAGCAATTATTGCTGCCTTCACCAATAACTTACAGAATGGACGACTATCCTTCGATTTGAGAAGAGCACGGCTGACTAGGTACGCCGACATGATGGATATGGCGGGAGGATACGCTCTGGCCGAGCAAGAAGAGTTAGCTACAGGAGGAAGCTATATGCATGGAGGAAAGCCCGAACAGAAGAATACTGAAACCAAGGGGCAGAATCAAAAGGAAAAACGGAAAGGGAACGGTAAGGAGAAAAATAAGGATGGAGGTAATGGGTTTAACGTCGAACGGTCCACAGAGAAATACCGAGGCAGATATACCAATTACACCCCTCTTTGGAAGAAACAAGAATAAATTCTAGCCATCTTGGAGGAAAAGAATATGGTGCAAGAACCGCGGAGACAATCACAGTTCGCCCGGAGAGATACAACCAAGTATTGCAGGTTTCATAAAGAAACCGGGCATGATACTTCAAAGTGTTTTCAGCTCAGAGATTACATAGAGACACTTATCCGGGAAGGGCACCTGCGGGATGTGATCTTGAAAAAAGACAAGAGACCAGAAACCAAGAAAGTCAAGGTTGATCACAACCCTGGTCAAAACCAAAGAATCAGCCTCGGAGCCAATCAAGTAATACATACAATTTTCGGAGGACCTTCTACTGGGAGAAGCAACCGAGAACGAACTCAGGAAATCAAAGAAGCAATAGAAGCAATGAATAACTTCGACGTAAACTCGGTTGAACCAGACCCGAAAAGAGTAAAGAAAGGATGGGACCCAATAGTCCTTACAGAGGCAAATTCTCATGGCGTCGATGTTCGACCTAATGACGCTTTGGTTATAAGTGTCCGGATTGGCCATAGGGAAGTCTGAAGAATTTTAATAGATAATGGGAGTTCAGCAGACATCCTAAGCGTGGCCGTATACGACCAACTAAGATTAGACCGAAAAGATTTACAGCCTTTCCATACTCCATTAAGAGGATTTGGGGAATAGAGGTCAGGCCACTCGGGAAGGTAAAACTACCCGTGAAGATCGGAACGGCACCATGCTAGAGAACTGTCCTGCTTGACTTCGTGGTAGTTGACTTGGATAATTAGCCGTATAATACGTTATTGGGCCGGCCATTCCTGAATAAAATAAGGGTCGTGACAGCCACTTATGCATTAATGATCAAGTTCCCAACATAACAAGGGGTTGGGATAGTCAAGGGATCCCAAGAGATGGCCCGAAGAGCAAACCTGTCGGTATACCAAGACAAGCATGATGCCGAACAAGTGTGCACCATAATGCAGCCAAATCAGTGTGAAGAATCCCTGTCATTCAAACTGGATCCAAGGGAGGGCTCAAATGAATACAAGACAGAATTGGTTGAAATATTACTCGAAGAAGACAAACCGGACAAGAAAATCAAGATTGGGGCCAACTTGGATGGAAAAGTCAAGCGAGACTTAACCAATCTGCTTAGAGAGTACAAAGATGTATTCGCCTGGAGTCACGAAGATATGATCGGGATAGATGCCCGAGTAATATCCCACCACCTCACAGTTAGCCCGAATGCAAAACCGGTAATACAAAAGAGAAGATCGTTCAATCCTGAAAGAAGTCAAGCAATCAAACAAGAGGTGGAAAAGCTACTAGAGACTGGATCAATCAGAGAAGTCAGCTACCCTCACTGGGTCGCCAACGTAGTCCTCTTCTAGAAGAAAAATGGACAATGGAGGATGTGCGTAGATTTCACGGATCTAAACAAGGCATGCCTAAAGGATAGCTTCCCACTCCTAAGGATAGATCAGCTGGTGGATGCCACAGCAGGTCATGAACTGCTCAGCTTCATGGACGCTTACTCGGGATACAATCAGATCCGGATGAACAAAGCTGATGAAGAAAAAACAGCTTTCACAACGGATCAGGGTTTATATTGCTACACAATAATGCCCTTCGGTTTAAAAAATGCAGGAGCAACGTACCAAAGGTTGGTTAACAAAATCTTCACTCGGCAAATAGGAAGAAACATGGAGGCGTACATTGATGACATGTTGGCTAAAAGCGTTTCAGCAGATGATCATGCCCGCGACATCCGAGAGACATTTGATGTTTTGAGAAGATACCAGATGAAATTAAACCCAAACAAATGTTTATTCGGAGTCCATTCGGGAAGATTCTTGGGTTTTCAAGTCCATCAAAGAGGAATCGAAGTTAATCCCGAGAAGATCCAGGCTTTGCAAGAAATGACCTCACCTAAAACATTGAAAGAGGTACAACGCTTAACGGGTGTTTAGCCTCCTTGGGAAGATTCATCTCAAGGGCTACAAACAGGTGCGCACCTTTCTTCAAGATAATCAAAAAAGGGAAAGGCCTGGAGTGGAATAAAGAGTGTGAGCAGGCATTCTTAAAAATAAAAGAGTACTTGGGGAAAGCTCTCATCCTCTCAAAACCGTAAAAAGGGGAAATACATCAGCTGTATCTGTCAATAACCGAGCTTGCAGCAAGATCAGTCTTAGTTAGAACAGAAGATGGAGTGCAGAAACCAGTGTATTATACTAGCAAGGCACTCGTACCGGCAGAGACCAGGTACTCACAGGCAGAGAAGATAGCCTTAGCATTGGTTTCAGCAGCAAAAAAGCTGAGACCATATTTTCAGGCCCATACGATCCAGGTTCTCACCAATTGCCCATTAAGACAAATCTTACAAAACTAGAGATATCAGGAAAACTTACTAAATGGGCAATCGAGTTAAGTAAATTCGATATTCATTATGTCCCCAGAACCTCCCTCAAAGGACAAGCGGTGGCATACTTCATAGCCGAGTTCACAGAACCAAACCTGGAAGCAAAAAGACTATTGGATAAAAGTTTCCCATGGAAACTATATGTTGATGGTTCTTCAAACACTCATGCCAGCGGGGCAGGGATCGTAGTTCGCACCCCAGAAGGAGATGATGTTGAATGTGCCATAAGATTTGATTTCAAAGCAACCAATAATCAAGCCGAATACGAGGCATTGTTAGCTGGACTCAGTCTGCATAGCTCTTGGGGCAGATGAAGTTGAGATATTCAGCGATTCACAGGTAGTTGTCAACCAGGTTATGAACGAGTACCAGGCCAAAGATGAAGGAATGATTGCCTACCGTGACATCGCAAAACAGCTCCTCCAAAAATTTAAAGAATACAAGATCACCCAGATCCCTAGAGAAGAAAATGAAAAGGCAGACGCTTTATCTAAATTAACGTCAGCAACAACCTTAATCAGACCAAAGACCATTCCAGTTGCACACCTCTTTAAACCGAGTACAGCTAAACCTAAGCATTTGGAAATTTTAGAAATCCGAACACCGTAAGACGGTTGGATGGTCCAGCTGAGAAGGTTCCTGGAAGAAGGCGTGCTCCCGAAAGATTCGGTATTAGCAAAGCGCATCAGGTATCGATCGGCTAGATATACCATGATCAGAGATGTGTACCGGAGAAAGATGCACATCGACACACTGGAGGTAGAAGCCTGGCGCATAAGGTACTCATACAAGGCTATTACTGGCCTACACTTTTCTCAGATGCACAGCAGTGGTCGGAAAGTTGCAATACCTGTCAAAGGATTGCTAACGATATCCGACACCCCCAGAAAAGCTCAGAAACCTCACTGCCCCATGGCCATTCGCCATGTGGGGCCTAGACCTGATCGATCCAATGCCAGCTGGGACAGGGGGTGGAGCAAAGCACGTCATAGTAGCTGTCGATTATTTCACAAAATGAGCAGAAGCTGAAGCGCTGGTGTATATCACGGAAGCCAACACCATAAATTTTGTGAAGAAAAATATACTTTATAGGTTTGGAGTTTCGGACACTATAATCACCGACAATGGCACTCAGTTTGATAACCAAAAGTTCAGACAGTTGTGCGAGAAGTATCATATTGCTAACTACTATGCGACACCAGCTCACCCACAAACAAACGGGCAAGTAGAAGCAGTAAATAAAATTATCAAGCACACCATTAAAGCAAAGTTAGATGACAAAAAAGGAAGCTGGGTTGAAAAGCTTCCTGAAGTATTATGGGCATATCGAACGACAGCAAGGACTTCAACAGGAGAAACTTCGTTCACCCTAGCGTTCGGAACAGAAGCTGTCATCCCCATAGAAACATCGTATGCGTCCCCACGGGTCAGGTTATACGATGAAGAGCAGAATGTTGATACGCTACTACAAAGTTTGGATGAGCTAGAAGAAAAAAGGGAAAAGTCCCGAATAAGAAATACAGCATATCAACAAAGAGTGGCTCGCCACTACAACTCTCGTGTTCGGATCAGGAAATTCCAGCTAGAAGACCCAGTGCTCAGGAAGGTGTCGTTGAACATAAAAAACAGAGCCGCAGGATCCCTGGCTGAAAAACGGGAAGGTCCATACAAGATCGAGGGAATAGCTGGCCATGGAGCCTATTGGATTGCTCGACCCAATGGAGGGGTGTTACCCCGACCATGCAATGCCCAATATCTGAAGATTTTCTATCCTTAATATATATATATATATATATATATATATATATATATTGAATATTCTATTCTTTTATTGGTAGGATAAATATAAAATTGTAATTTAAATCTGTCGATTTTTTACAGTAATAAATAAAATTATTCAGAATTTCCGAAAGGATAGCATCTAGTTCGGGATTTTCAAAAAAAGGATATGATAATAAGATCATATGGAAGCAGAGCATGATAATAAGAACATGCAAATAGAATTCTCGGGACCATCAAATCCCGAATGGGCGGAGAAGCTCGATGAGCATGCCAGCCGAGCAAGGTCAAAATGACCTTCGTAAAAAGGCAAACCCGATGCACCAGACTTTGAAAAAATACTCGGGACACTATCGGGAGAAATTCCGGTGAAATGCGTAGCTGTGTTGAAGCACCTTTTTTTTTTAAAAAAAAAAGCTCAACAATTCGGCAAACTCTAGCGCATAAAAACTAGGGAGACGTCCTTAGTATTGCGTAAGGACTCGAACATATGATCATGGTGAGCCTTGATGTAACATTCGGGTAGCAACCGGGTATGAAACACAAGTGAAAAACTTCTGTTTCAAGATGACTCGGTTAATAATAAAGAAGCCAGTTTAATAAGATACTTGGTAATTGAAGTCATTCGGGTAACAACCGGATTAATAAGATACTCGGTTAAGTTACCCGAACAACGAAGAAGCCAGTTTAATAAGATACTTGGCAATTGAAGTCATTCGGGTAACAACCGGTTTAATAAGATACTCGGTTAAGTTACCCAAACAACGAAGAAGCCAGTTTAATAAGATACTTGGCAATTGAAGTTATTCGGGTAACAACCAGTTAATAAGATACTCGGTTAAATTACCCGAACATCGAAGAAGCCAGTTTAATAAGATACTTGGCAATTGAAGTTATTCGGGTAACAACCGGTTTAATAAGATACTTGGCAATTGAAGTCATTCGAGTAACAACCGGTTTAATAAGATACTCGGTTAAGTTACCCGAACAACGAAGAATCCAGTTTAATAAGATACTTGGCAATTGAAGTCATTCGGGTAACAACCAGTTTAATAAGATACTCGGTTAAGTTACCCGAAAAACGAAGAAGCCAGTTTAATAAGATACTTGGCAATTGAAGTTATTCGGGTAACAACCGGTTTAATAAGATACTCGGTTAAATTACCCGAACATCGAAGAAGCTAGTTTAATAAGATACTTGGCAATTGAAGTTATTCGGGTAACAACCGGTTTAATAAGATACTCGGTTAAGTTACCAGACCATCAGCCAGTTTAATACAACACTCGGCAATAATCAGCAAAAAATAGACCAAAACCATTCAACTCAGAATAAAATTGAATTTTATTGCTCCTAAAAGAATGGTTACAGTTCAAAGAATGGTTCTTTACAAATAAAAAATAAAGAATCAGAATTTTCTGCAAATTTACAAAATCAAGGTTGCGAGGACTTTGAGCTTTTGCCAATACTCGGATCTGGCACCATCTCGTACTCACGAAGCAGGCTCTCATTAGATGGCCAAGTAATATCATCGACAATATCATCCCTCCACTGGCTGTAATCTTCACCCGGGACTGGCCCGACATCCAGGACTACACCCTCAACCGACTCTTGACTTGCGTAAAAGGTCGAGAGAGAATGCTCGGATGGAATCTCTAAATGCATAGGATGGGGCTCTTTGCCTTGACTATGACAGTAGGCTCTCCATTCCTTCATCTAAATCCGAAGAGATTCCAAGGACCGGTCCACATGTTGTTTGATTAACAACTCCCAATTAGCACGGGCTTTCTCGGTCACCCTATTCTTGACTTTGAAGAACTCGCCGGCCGAAACTAGCCCACGTTGAAATTCTCGAAGGAGTAGGGCATCATATGCAGGGGATCTTTTAAAACGATCCACCCCTTAGACATCCAGTTCCAACCTGGCCTCTCGGGAAAGAGATTCAACTGTTAGCACTTGGCGCTCTAAATCTTTAATTTTTTGGTCATACGCCGACTTCGCCTGCTCTGCCTCCTGTTCGGCCTTAAGCATGGATTCTTCAGTAGAAGAAAGAAGATTTTGAAGCGATGCAACCTTCTCCTCTGCCAGAGATGCCTTGTCTTCAGCTTCAACCTGCTTCGCCAGGCAGTGGTCAGCAAATATCTGTACAGAGCCGACCTCTTGCTGATAAGCCTGCTCAGCTCGAGCACGACCTTCCTCACTCACCTTCAGCTGAGCCTCCAGAAGCCTTATCCGATCTGCTTGACATTGCTGCGTCTGAACAAGTTCAGCAAATTCGGCCACCATCTACAAAAGAATATACTTAGAAATCCGACAGAAGCAAAACAATCAAGGAGTCAGAATTAACTAAGTCAGAATTAACTGAGTCAAATTTAACTTACATAAGATGCGCCGTTGAAAACGTTTTGGAGACGTTTGGTCAGTGAACCATCTCTAAAACTGCTCCAGTGGTCCTCCCCGATATAAGCCCGACCGGAGGACAACTCCTGTAGCATATCCTGAGGAGAAAAGAATAAAGGAACCCCCGAGGGTTCAGCTCCCAGATTTCTAAACTCGGGGGCAGGAGAAGCCCTGTTTGGCTCTAAGGATGGAGAATGTACCCCCGAAGGTTCAACCCTCATATCTCCAACTTCGGGGGTAGAAGAAGGCCTTCTCGGTTCTGAAGTGGCTGCATCTACAGATGCTCCAGCACCAACACTCGGGGAAATCTCGTCCGCAACATCTTCGTCGCTGGAGTCAATGAATGAGACTACCCGAGAAACTTTGAGAGGATGAGACGGTGAACTGACTGCGTTTCGCTTCTCACACCGAGAACGATGGAAGTTAAGATCAGCAGTAGGATCTTCTAACGGATCGTCCTGAAAAGACTCAAAGAACTCGGCACCGGTGGGTACTTGATCAGTCAAGATGTTACCACCGTCGCTAGCTTCAAACTGTCCAACAGGCTCTTCACCTGGACCCTCATACTGCCTCTCCCTATTTTCAGGCAGTCGGGTGTCAGTCGGCTCACCTTAGCCACTTGGACCAACGAAATCTTGAGTAGAAGGCTGAGCACCCCAATCAATGCACTCGGGAATTTGCTCAGCGATATCAGTTTCCTCATCAGGCTCGGGTGGAGCAATACCCTCATCGCCCTGACGGGAAGCTTCCTTTCTACTTGCTTGTAGAATCGCTTTCACCTGGCGAGCCTGAAGATCGCTGACAACGTTCGTATCGAACAAAAAAAATTAGAAAAGAAAATGGAAAAGCAGAGAAATACAATAGAGGGCGTCGGGTTACTTACAAACGCCTGCGATGGCTCGAAATCTGTTTGAAGAAGCCAAGCTTTATCAAGTCATCCTCTTTGAAAAGATAGCTCTTACTCATCTTTTCTAGAGTACGAACAGCTGCCCGAGTCAGCCTCTTCACCTATGAATCACTATAGTCAATTGTTTTCTTGTTCCACACTTCGGGGGAACAGAAGAAGCGGGGAACACTCAACACCATGTGGGAATCCCCAGATTGAACAGTGATATCGAGCCCGAGGGCCCCTCCAGCAAAAAACCAACTGTTCTTCCAAAATTTGTTGGATGTAGGGAATCCCCATATAAAACCCTTCTTTTTCGGGTCATCAGAAGCATCGACCCCCCGATTCACCTTGGCTTCTTTGGGGACCCAACCATCCAAAGAAGTAGATGCAAGGAAATAGGTCCCCGTTCTGCTAACCTGCCTCAACGTAAAGAAATGCCTGATTTCATTCGGGGAAGGCGGCGAAAGGTTCATTCGACTGAACATGTGCCACATATACATCAAGGCTTTGTAACTATTCGGGGCCAACTGAGCTGGGGCTATCCTTGCCTCGGCCAAAAACAAGGCAATAAAAGGCTGAAGGGGAAGTGTGATGCCACAGCAAAGCATCGACCATGCCTCAGGAGGATTCCATACGGCTCTATCCCCCGTAGGAACCAAAGTGACTGAGTCGGGCAAGTCGAATCAGGAGCGGTATTTTTCTATCTCAGCTGGCCCGACCACATTCGGCTCAGTATCAAAGCCACTCGTGCAAGTATCAGAAAACAAAAGACGAGACGCCCTGTACACTTCATCAACGTCACCCTCGTTAACAGTCTGTTATTTGATCTGAACACTGCTCGAGCCGTGCTTGTATACTTTACTTGTGCTATGATGTTTACCCATCCTTCGAGAAGATACCCTGTGATCAGAAATATCAGAATCAAAACTAGATGGAGAACTCGATACAGGGCTGAAAGTGACGTCAGGGTGAAGCCCAGAAACATCAACCTCTAAAAATAGAGGTTCATCTATTGGGATATCCCTCAGTAATCGTTTAATGCAAGATACTAACTGGAAATCCCCACGCTCTAATGCATCAAAAGCGATTTTAAAGAGACGATGGCGGGAAGATGGCCCCATTAAAACTAACCTTGAATTAAGACCGGTGCAAGATCTTCAAGCGGAGAATCGCGAACTTCTGGACAAAGAAATTTGAGTTTGAAGAGATTTCTGCTGAATTTTTAAGAATAAACCAACAATATCTCTCAGCGAAGAATTTAAAGATGAGACGGCATGAAACCCTAGGATTTCAAAGCGGAAAATTTTTCATGACAAAACTCGATGACGTAGGCGGCGCTTAAGGAAACACAAAAATCATTTCTCGTAAATGGTATTGAAAAACGAAAAGACGAGGGACACGTGTCAAGACAGGAAGTAGCCCTCAACCGTCAAAACTTTAAAACGTCGCTATCATTTAAGATTTTGCGTGATAAAGCGAATCGAAATTACAGAGTCACCATTAAAACGAGTCATTATGACAAGACGGCTATTCTGACGAAATAAAATCAAGATGATTAAAATACTCTTGCCCGAAATAAAATCTTCTCGGTAAAAATATTTTAAGGGGTATTGTTGTATGTAAATTTTACCAAGCATACACGTCATTGACAGGAAGGAAAAAATAGCCAGGTGGACTCCCAAATAGGCATCCAGGAAATATCCTATAAGGCATCATTAAAGAGAAGAAAGCCCGAGTAAGCATATACTGAATAAAACCTACTCGGGATCAGCTAACAACACTCAGGACTGGTTAAATAACACTTCCACTCGGGCTCAAAAGGTACTACTCGGGACCATCAGATATTACTCTTACTCAGGAATAAATACGACCCGAGTAAGAACTTAGTGCTTATTTCATACGGATTGTCATTAAATACGTAACGATATCCATCAGGAAGGAATCCCAAATGAAACAAGAGTATTAAATTAGAAGAGTCCCCAATCAGGAAATAACTTGATTTCTTTACGAAGACTACATTCTTATAAAGAAACAAGTCCAAGTTGAACTGCATTACTAGAATCCCACTCGATTTCCATTAGAGACTCCGAAATAGGAAAGAAGACGAATCGACCTCAAGAAAGTAACCGAATCACAATTAAATACAAAGATCCTGTATTACCTGTACAAAGCAGATTAGGGTTCTATAAATATATAAATACACCCATAATCTCGTCCAAAATATATAGGCAATATAGCATACAGCAATCACAGTAAATACAGAGAGAAAAAAGAGAGATCGAGAGCTTGTAAAACATCTTATTCTCTTAGTGGATTTTGGCTGGGTTGATCTTTCAACCACCCGTGGATGTTTCTCTGGCCATCGGAGTTTTACCACGTAAAATTTGTCTTTGTTACTCTCTCTGCATCTCTTTCTCTTTGATTCAATAGCCAAAATCCAATTCTTGTTGGCTTTTCTGGCATAATCCAGAAATCGACGTCAACAAGATTAATGTGTGATAGTGTACCTTATGATTCGACTTTGTAAAGTCCAAGAATTATCAACAAAATGTGTCGTGATAGCCATGAACCCTTTCCTTTGATTATGAGATGTCCACATGTCGGTAGTAAGTGCAATCCTACCCTTATTTTTCTCTAATAAACCCTTTAATTTACCCCTCTCATAATCATAAATTTGTAGTATATCACTCTTCAATGTATTCTTAGATGGTATTTTGAACAATGGTTGAGCCGTCCCCATGAACCTATGAAACCCTGAATGTTCTACCATACTAAGAGGGTACTCATGCAAAATCACCATATTTGTAAGCTCTCTACGGGTAGTGTCTTGATCAAATTTAAACGTCCTAATTTCAACGTCTCCCTCCTCTGTTTTTGTAGCTTTTAACATGCATCCCACATCACAAAATTGCCTTCGAGGACAGTTATCCTTATGTTTTTTTAAATGAGATGTTCCAGCATTCCCTTTTCCCGATAACTTCTTATTACAACCTTTGCAAATAGCTATCCAAACCCCGTTAATTTTTTCTCTATTAAAAGATTCCCACACCTTGGATGTCAATTTTCTTTTCCCATCTTCATTGACACTAGAATCAATCTCAATGTCACCAGATTCAGCATCAATATTAGTAACTTCATTATGACTTGAATGAGTCGGAATCGGAGTCGGTTGGTCTTGGCCTTGGGTAATACTTTTTGATGTCGACATTCTGTGGTAAAATGGCAATAACTATATGTCAATAATTACCAATACAAAGAACAAACTGTTTGAATTGTCATAGAATGTTTCATTAAAATCATCATGATAAAAAACTTTGCTACATATATTATGATTACAAAACATAATTATAACTCTGTTTACTGATTTAATTAAGTAGTCTAAGTATAAATCAACAATTTTACAATTACAAGACAATACACCAAATTGTAGAATATATAATTTATCAATCTCTTTCTCTTCTTTCTATCTTCTTTTCATCATCTCCACATCTATTTTCTTCCTATATTTTCTTTTAAGTGCCTTTTTATCTACAAAATGAAAATATTGACAAAACAATAAAATTATATATATATATATATTGACAAAACAATGTTGTCCCCATTGTGTATAAAAAAAAGACAACAGAACAAACAATGGAGACAACAACACATAGGAAACCAACACAACACTACCAACCAACAAGACAACATCAGTGCCCAAAACAGAGAAAAACCAAAACAGAAAACCAAAACAACTAGCAACACCCCAACACAGCCAATTAAAAAACTCCCCAATTCATCACCTCCCCATTAATCCTGGACCCTTTCTTAGCCAATTAATCAGCAATGCAGTTAAAGCTCCTTGGACAGAACAAAACAGAGATCATACCAAAATTATTCAACCAAACAATAAATAAGTATCACAAATTCATAATAACAAAAAAATTGTTGACTATAAAACGAAATCAATCCATAAGTCCACAAGGACCACAACCCCATATAAGAGCAAGTGCAAGAGAGAGAGATAGAGAGCTACGAACTTACAGTGAATGGTAAGACTGGTGACCGGTGAGCCGATGAGCGGTGGAGCTGCAGGCTGTCCAAAGTGTGGACTTGATGGTGAGTAGTGGAGCTGCATGTGTGGTTTGTGGAAATTCGAAAGGTGAGAAGAAGAAAAGACAAAAAAACGATAAGAAAAATTGAGAAGAAAAGAAGATTGGCGGTCTGATGGAGTGGTGGATATAGCTGCAAGAAGAAGAAAGAACACTAATGCAGTGAATCTGTGATGTATATGCGGCTGCAAGAAAAAGAAAACAAGAAATTAGGTATAGTGAGTAAGTGAGTTCATTGGTGTAAAACGATGTAGTTTTATACCAATTGGGTCCACGGGTCTGGGTCGGGTATTTTGACTGAGATCCAGACCCGACCCGACAAGCATTCGAGTCTATTATATTGAACCCAGACCGGACCCGAGACCCGATTGTGAAGACCCAGACCCGACCCATCCGGTTCGGGTTCAGTTCGGTACTCGCGGGTCCGGGTACAATTGTCATCCCTATCCATGGTGGATGTCTAGATCTCCAATGGTTCATCTTCTTACTCACTATTTTTTATAATTTTGTTTTAACTTGATCTCCACAGTCCATTTTTTATATAAACGGTAGAGATCAATTTATTTATTTTTTATTAAGAAAATTCCTTTTCATTTGTATATATTTTTTAATAAATATATATCCTTAAACATTTTTAGCTTATTTTTTTTTAAAAATTATTCAAATTTTTATTTTTAAAAAATTTGATGAACAGACAAAATTACCCTTGGTTTTAACGGTCAAATTTGGTCAATGGTTAATTTTGATCAAGTTTGACTAATATGAAGGGGTGCAAGTGTCAATTTATGATAAAGTTGTTTCTGAATACAAGACGTTAAACCTCAAGGAGATTTAGTGTAATTTGGTCTAAAAATAAATAAACATTATCAAATAATATCAAAGATATTTTAAATTTTTACTATTATGACACGGTCAAACGTTAAATCTAACAATGGTTGATTAACGTGAGGAGGGTTGAGTGTCAATTAATGATAACGTTGTTTCTGGATGCAAGAGAACAAACCTCGAGGAGATTTAGTGCAATTTGCTCATTTTAAAAATATAAAAAATTATTATATGACTAGGAATTCTAATTATATAAGTTATTATTATTTTTATTTAAACATTATTGGATTTATTTGTTTCTCCCTTTAAATAGGATAAAATTTACTATTACACATGTTAATTACATTTTTCTCTTGTAACTATAAAAATTTACATTTTTTTAATCGGATACATATATAGATTGAGCGATGATGAATATCTCTATCTCAATTTAGGGATCTCAATTTACTTAGAAATGCGGATAAATACGGAGATTGAGATACATATCTCAAATGGATACTGGGATAGGTACCCGATCCGATCTATTGTCATCCTAGATACTATTCCTAAAACGGCAACGTTCGTTTTCTTGATTTTGGTTCGAATATAATGGGCCGTGTAATCAACGGCTGGGCACAATTTGGGCCCATGTTTTGAACTTCAGATATTAGGAGGGAAACCCTCGCACATCAATTTAAATTATCCATGAATCCTATTCTGTCTCTGACTTGTCGGAGAAAATGTCGAAGGAAAATGTCGACGTATCAGTTGAAGAAATCGCGAATCAACAAATGTCTCGGATTTCTCAGAATTTCGGAGCCGCAAAGCCTCTTCTTGACCGTAAGCGGCCTCGCCAAACCAACGATTGTCATCATCACTCTCCTCACAAGTGAGCGGCTTCCTCTCTTCTCTAATCTCAATCTCAACATTCTTATTTCACCTTATTTGGCTGTG
Source organism: Dipteronia dyeriana (assembly GCA_032871835.1). NCBI lineage: Eukaryota > Viridiplantae > Streptophyta > Magnoliopsida > Sapindales > Sapindaceae > Dipteronia > Dipteronia dyeriana. The sequence continues at coordinate 33,124,008 of CM065295.1, read as the reverse complement.
AAGAAAATTGATTCGACTTTTATTTCACAATGAAATTAATTTTAGTGTCTACAAGATATCGTTTTCGTAGGTGATAAACCCTAATATTCCAAGCTCTCTCACTCTCTTTTTTTTTTTCCCTTGCCGAAACTTGCTAAAAGAAATTAAATTTTGGACATTATAATCGGAAGCCAAAAGAGCTGAATACTTTTAATTCAATGTTACATGTTCTTTCATATTCTTCCATGTTTGCTCCGATTAACATAAGCAATGATGATCAACTGTTATTGATTTATTGTTTCTAATTTCAGAACTAGGGATGCATTCGAAATTGAATCCCCGGGTCAGGTTACGAGCATCAAGAGAGTTGCTCTTAGAGAGATACAGATCAACTCACCACCTTCGTTTTCTCTAAACAGTGGACATAGCAGCATTTCATGTATGAAATATATGCCTGTTCATAAGACTGAATTAATTAATGATGTAAAGAATACACTGGCGACAGATGCTGTGATGAATAGTGAAAATTTATGCGATCCTTTTATAATTCCGTTGAAACAACAGGCGTCTTCTAATTCAAGTGAATCTTTCTTATTGCCTAGCCTTCTTGATGATGACTTTGATGAATCGATTTTGCAAGAAATTGATGCCATATGCGAGAGATCTGCATCAAAAGCAGAAATAGAGTGTCAAAATAGCAGCTCTTATGAGGAAAATGAGCACAATAATAACAGTAGTAATGATTTTAAATCCGGTTCAGAGTCTGTCACTGCTGATGAGAATATAAGAATGGACGTTCCATTGGAACCGGGTGATGATATGAAATCTATTGGAGAGGAGATGGATACCTCTCAGATCCGAGAGAGTGGAAGCATGCCCGATGAATATTTGAAATACTTGCAATCTTTAAATGACAGGCAACGTGAAGCAGCTTGTTGTGATGTTTCAACCCCTTCAATGATTGTTGCAGGTCCAGGAAGCGGAAAGGTCTCTCTCTCTCATGCCTTATTTCTTTTAATTGTTGCTATTATATTTGTTATCGTTTCTTATTTTCCCTTGTGATTAAATCTGAATCATCTGCCTTTGATGTTAGACTTCCACAATGGTGGGGCGTGTTCTTTTTTTGCTTAAAGAGGTATTGCCAATTCTTTGCTCGTAATAATCTCTTCATGCTTTATCTGATATATATATATATATATATATATATATATATATATATATATATATATTCTAATTGATTGAAGGTAGAGAATTTCATGTCCCTCCTTTCATGATCTTCCCCATGATTGCATGTATATCTTGTTGGTTATCTTTTATGAAAACATCTGCTTGGAAATTTGTTTTTGTTACTTTATATTCTTTAATTTCTACAAACGTGGTCAGGGTATAAGTCCATCAAATATTCTGGCAATGACTTTCACTACAGCAGCAGCTTCCGAGATGAGAGATCGAATTGGATCAGTGGCTGGGAAAGCAATAGCTAAAGAAGTTACAATCAGCACATTCCATTCATTTTGTTTGCAACTTTGTCGTTCACATGCCGAAAAGTACGCAAATTCTGAGGTCATATAATTTTTTTTTTCTAAACATGATGGCATATTTTGCTTTTGGGTTCTGTTTCAATAAAAAATCTATTTTAGTTATTAAATTTTCTAATATCTGAAAATTGTCAATTTCCCTGCCTTGCAACTATATGCCAATTTCCAACTTTACTTAAAATACTGTGCAAAAAGTCTTCATATTGAAGGTTGTTTATCATTAATTATTCTCATGTATATGTATGAGAAAGATCTCTGGCGCTTTACTCAATGTTTCTACTGTACGGTTTGAAGGATCAGGCCATTATGCAAAGGTGTTTTGATTTGAATTTCAAGAAAATGCTGAATCATTGGATGTTATTTTTTATCATCCCTCCTTTTAGAGTCTTAGACTGTCATGATTTGATAAACTTTAGATAATGGGAGTTTTTTTGCAACTGATCTGAAAGTCCTAGCTCGCTTGGACCAGTTTATGAAGTACATGGCCTATCACTATAGTCCCATGGAAAACTCCGAATGTTATGTTTTCATTTAGATCATGATCATCCCCCCTGGACCTTCCTTCATGATGCGGCCATCGATTATTTCCAAGTCTTCACTTTAACTGATTATTTTGAAGAGCATATCCCTAAAGTGCTATGTAATACTGCACGTAGCAAATAACAATTTTACTCACCGTTTTCTGTGCCATGTCGATCCATGTTTTGGCAAATGTTTGAATTATCATTCCTGCCGTTCTTACATTAGTCTTTTAAATAAAACCTATGGACATTTATACACAACTTTGAGGACTTCAACCAAACTAATTGCTATCAGCTATGCTCAACTGTGTACAGGTGTATGACATCTCCTCTTTCATTCATAATGGGTTCTATATATAGTTCCATTTGATGCACTTTCTTATTCACCATGACTACTTTTTGTAGTGCTTTCAACCATATTCTTTATTAACTATTTAATGCCAGTGTGCCAATTTTTTTTCTTCTTGTTTCTGTAATTTCTTTGTTTACTTAGTTATATAATTCTAGTACTGATGGATATTCATGATATAGGTTACATTGCACATCAGAGTTATTAATATATGGGAATGGACAGCAGAGGAGAGCAATTATTGAGGCAATTCGGTTATTGGAAAATGAAAAAAGCAAACCAGATCATGATGCCTGCAAACTTGGTGAAGACTTCAATGGTATGAAGTGTCTTCAATATTTTAAGGATGAGTCAAAGAAATGGCAGAAGTTTGTGACTCAGGTTAGAAGTAACCTCAGCTCTATCGTGACATCAATACTGGACGTGCAGAATATGATTAACACATATTTTCTTATTGTTCATTCTCTGATAAATCTTGTTAGACTGTTAGTTGAAGAATGCTTTATGTGGCATTATTCCTCTATTGTACTCCATTTCAGGCTAAAGCTTCTGGAAAGACTCCTGCAGAGTGCCGTACAATGGGTGATGAAATAGGAGTAAGCTTGATAATTGCTGCATCAGGTTTCCTTTTTGTTGCTTTTGCTTGTATTAATGAGATTCTGAGCTGTGGTTCTCTGTGGATCTAAAACAGGCTGCAGTTATTGAAAAGTACAATGACATTTTAAGATCCTGTAATGCTCTGGACTACCATGACTTAATCAGCTATTCTGTGAAGCTGCTCAATAATTTTCCTGAAGGTTCATAGCATCTGAACATGATCAATCCATCTATACACCTTTTTTTGCTACGCCATATTGACAATTGCATGCTCTATTCAATTTTTGAAGTGTTCAAAGAGTGCCAGGATTCATGGAAAGCCATAATAATTGATGAATTCCAAGACACAAGTGCAATGCAGTACAATCTTTTGCGAATTCTTGCATCTCATAACCACATAACTATTGTTGGTGATGATGACCAGGTGCATTATACAATATTTTATAGATTTGCTTTTACAACATTGAAGTGTTCTTTTCAGAACTCACTTCAGAATGATCAATTGCCTTCTTAGTTGTTCCTAAGTCAAATGTTGTATGTATTATTGCAGTCTATCTTCAGTTTCAATGGTGCTGACATTTCTGGATTTGATTCATTTCGAGAAGATTTTCCAAACTACAAAGAGGTCTGCCTTTTCTCTGACAGCTACCATGTAGCAGATTAATAATGTTGACTGATTCTATCATGTTGAAATTTTTCTATGTCAACTACATTTTGCTATTTTGGTTGGTTTAAATTCTTGATTTTATGTATGTATTTATAATTCAGATTAGACTTACCAGAAACTATCGGTCCACGGGCTGCATTGTTGAGGCTGCATCTTCACTTATAAAACATAACGTGAAGCGATGTCAGTTAAAGAATGTTCTCACTGAAAATTCTTATGGATCTAAGGTACATTAATCTTGCCACGTACTACATTTCCGGTACATCTTCTATTTACTTTAGTTCGTAACCTTGTTGCTGCTTTGTTGGGTCCTCACTATACAGATAATTGTAAAGGAATGTCACAACGAGGAAGCACAGTGTTCATTTGTTGTCGACAAAATCCTGGAAAATTCTTTTAATGGTTCAGCTGATAAATGCTCCTATGGCAGCACTGCAATTCTCTACAGGCGGCAGGTCAAGCTTGCTATTAATGGTGTTAATATGCATATAATGATAATTTGATTACTGACAACGGATCATGGCTTTATCTTGCACTATAGTTATCAGGGAAAGTGTTCCAAACGGCGTTCCGTGAGAGGAGAATACCATTTAACATTCATGGTGTTGCGTTCTACAGAAAAAAGGTCATTAATTTTTTTTTCTGAAGTGCTCTTATGTAGCATCCATACCGGTCGATGGTATTGAGCATGCATTGCATTTGCTTCGGCCCTTGGTCAAGAAGTACAAATTTTGTAGAGCTTTTACGTAATAATGAAGTTTTTCAACTTTATTTGTACCAATTTAAGTTGGAAGCTGCAGTAATTTTGCACCATACTGATTGTATACTTTTAAATTTTTGATTTTGTTCCTTTCTATTCCATTATACATTTTGAATTTACACTAGTCCCTTGATAGGTGGTCAGAGCCATTATTGCTATGCTCAGGACGACATTGCCTGGTTGTGATGATGGCCCATATCGTCAAGTGTTCAAGGCTTTTCTTCCTCTTGAGAGAGAGGAAAAGAAGAGGGTATTTGTGTATTTATTTTTCTTCTGTTTCTTCTGTCGCTTTTTGTTCCTCCTTTGAATATGTGTGCTTGCTTCTCTTTCCTTCAGAAATATGTATCCAGTGTAAGGCTCTTATCTTATATCCTTGACATCGTCCCTTTTTCCCTTTTTCCCTAATTCCCTCTGCAGATAATTAACCACATTGACAAAATCTGTACTATCAGAAAAAGCAGCTTTATATCAGCTGCCTGTGACATTTTCAGTGCAAAGATTTCCGGTACCTTCAAGAGGTTTTGTTTACCAATTTCTCTATGTGATAGATGATTTATTTATAAGGAAATGTGCAAAAATTCTAACTGATTTTTGGGCACACAGCATGTTTTAAGCCTCATTATTCTACCAACTGCAATGTTGGCATTAAATGTTCCCTTTTTCCATGAGATTTACCACAATACTGTCTATGAATTATGTTTGAATTGAAGACATCATAGTCCCTGGCTGTACGTTATGGAATTGTTAATCAAATTTGACTTGATTTTACATTCTCTCTTGTAAGATTAGAAATTATGCCATTATGATTGATCCCATCATTGCAAGTTCAGCCTTTAACATTCTTGATGTATAACTGATATACAGATATAGCCTGTAGAAACTTTCTGAGTGTGATCTGGTAATTGATCTAGGAGTCAACTTACTCAAGGACGGAAGGTGTTGTCAACACTAGAGATGATATTGAAGCTTGTTCACAGGGTAAGATGTTATTTATGTTGTGGAGTATGGACCTTGTCTATTTCATCAGTGTCTATTCCATACCCCTCTCTATACCCATTTTTTTTTTTTTAAAAAAAGAAAAGAAATGTGTGATTAAGACATGAAATTGAACTCCATTTATCAGTGATTCGTGATCTAATTTTGGTGTAGTAATACAAATGCTTGGAGCTCTTTTGGTTTCATGCAACTAGCTTCAGTTTTTGCTAATCCAAGTATTACGTTAGAGAAAAGTTGGATTTATTGCATATTTTTAAATAACAGCCTGTTAAGCATCAACCTCCCGGAGAATTTCATCTGACTAATGAATGATTTACAGGAACAATCAATCTCGGCTGTTATAACTTCCGTGGCAAACTTAGTACCTCAGGTTTTGTCTTCCCTTTTGCTAAATTTATGCTGTCTTATGAATTCCCTATTTTGTGGCTGCCAAGGTTTTAAAAGGCAAAATCGAGCCTCAAGGCGGTTGACCACCGCCTCACGAGGCGTAAGCCTCGAGGCGAAACGAGGTGTAAGCCTCAATTAATTAATAAAAAAAATTAAAAATTAAATAAAAACATCTAAAAATTATAAAAACAAACTAAAAATGCATATTTCATAATTCATACCATAATATCAATGACTTAGTAAGTAGTAACAATACTATCCAATAAAAACACACAACATGATTTAGTTCATAATAGGGAAAATTAATAATAATGCAAAGTCATAAGACAAAAGACTAAAAACCATGAATCTTCCCATCCCAAACTAGAAATTTAGAAAAAGTCTTAGAGTTTAAATCTATGACTCAATCTAATAATTATTTTCATCAACACTATTGGGAATGGGATCATTTGGAAGGTCATATTCATAATTATTATGTCCATCTTCATATCCATCATCATCGAACCCAAAACAGTGGTTTAGAGGCTAGGGTTTTAGTTTATTTCTTCGGTGGGCTAGGGTTTTAATTTATTTAGGTTGTTTAGTTTAATAACAGGCCCAAAACAGTGGCCTAAACCTTTTTTTTTTTAAAATAAGGGCCCAACAGACCAAACATAGAAAAAAAGGCCCAATAGCATGTTATTTTTTAGGCTTAAGCCTCGAGCGCCTTAGAGGCTGCGCCTCAAGAGGCGTACGCCTCACCTCTTGAGGCTTACGTTCTAAACCACAGGCATGAGGCTTACGCCTCTAGGCTAGTTTTGACCGCCTCAGCGCCTCGAGGCGCACGCCTCTTGACGCCTTTTAAAACCATGGTGGCTGCTTCTTGATGAAGCTATACATTTAAATGATATTGTAATGCCAAATCAACTGATTGTGTAACTTTGGAAATAGATGTCTATCTTTCCGTCCATATGCTAAATAGATGTCATATAATGATTTAACTCAAGGAGATGGATATATAAACCAGTCCATATTAATTTTTTTTTCAAAAAAACTGTTTTTGGCCAGCCTTAATGAATTGTTCTCATCTTTTCTTATTTCTCTTTTTAGGGACAATTAAAATATATTTTTTATAAATAGGGATCTTTCATATTAAACTATCAGAAACTTTTCATATGTAATTGTTTTATAACTGTTTTGGTTCTGTATACTTATTATGATTTATTCATGCCACTTTAACATTTAGAAATACCTTCTTGAGCATCGGGCAGTTGTTGATTTTGATGGAGGAAAATTGCTTAATGAAGACAATGATCTCAGATCTGTAAGTTGAGAGCTTTCAAGCTGATGTTAGCTTAGGCCATAATTAAATGAAGTTCGTTACCTATTTATCATTTAAGTATGCAAGTAGAATATAACATTTTCCATATGAAATCTACATCTTATTGCTGTTTCTGTCATTTATATCCATTTTTCCAGATCAGTGGTTAGTGTTGTGTGTTGCTGAAAACATTTGATTTTTCTGCTACTTGATTGTTGAGATATACGTTTTCGGTTTGTCCATTGTATAGCATCTGAATAGAGTAGAATTTAGTTGGCTTTGTTGCAGCTCTGTTCAGAGTTCTCTGATTAGAACTTAATCCACCTTCAGATCTGTAAAGGAGATATCTATTTATGGTGCTGTTTGATGGGGGGGTCAATCATGAGAAGTTCAAAAATCACCATTAAATTTTAACAATTTTTATCTTGATTTCCAATGTTTCATGAGTAACAATTTGTGCCATAAAAATGTAATATTAAATAGTTTTTATAAACAGATTAAAAATGGAGAATTTATATTCTTAGGTTTAGCATACTATTCTTAATGAATGAAGTTCGTAACTATATATTATGATTTTTCATACCATTTTATATCTCTTGAATCAATATCCAACCCAAAAAAGTCATCTATTAGGTTGTTTTTTCACAGGAATCACATGTGATTTCCATTTAATTTGATGTTGATTTCATCTCCCAGAGTAGTCTATTAGGTTGCAAGTGTAATTAACTTATATCCCCTTCAACTTTTCTATAGTTTTTTAGATGTGGGATTTGTTGGCTTTTTCTTCATGGAGCTCACATGTGATTTCCAACAATTTGAAATTGATTTCATCTTGAGCTAGGTCATGCTGAAGCATTTCGTGATTATATTTAGGGTTTGATATATGTTCTTGGAATTTGGCAATTCCACATTGCAGGTCCTTCGATACCTGTTAGATGATGTCTCTGATTTCTTATCTACAAAATTTACTGTTCCAGAAGAGACAAAGGTAGATGAAGATAAAAAAGGCTGTGGTAATGTAATCAAAGCTTTTATGGACTACTTATCTGAGAGGGAGAGAGAAAATTTACGCACACGAAGACATGAAAATGAAAATTCTGTTACCTTGACTACCATTCACCAGGTATTTTCTTCTCAAACGTCCTTTCTTTGGTTTCTAATAACCCACTCCCCTTTCTTTTTCCTAGTGGATTTACTGAATATATTTGGCTCAATTCTCATTACCTTCCTCCTTGTGCAGTCAAAAGGCTTAGAATGGGACATTGTATTCATAGTCAAGGTACTTAATTACGTATATTTGCAGAACTATTCTTTAAACCAATATGCTACAATTATTTTTCTCATTGTGATATTATGTTACTTTTCATAATTGACACATGCACGTGTAAATGATTTTATTTAAACTAAGATTTTTGCTTAAACTATTTACTCTTACATTAAGTTCACTTGCTAGAATTCATGTTTATTGTAGTCAGTTAGTCAAATTGGTAAAGAAACACTTTTGGCATCATGCATGTGAAATGTGAATGTGTATATTGATGCAACATGATTTATAACAAGAATAAATTTTTGTTAGTAAGATACTAAACTTTACAAAACCTTAATGTCAAACTTGTTGAAAATTCTCTCAATTTTCTTGTTCATAGGTTCTGAGTTTACATTAGTTATCAACCTACTGCAATATTCCCCTATCTAGATTCCGAATCTGCTATCAAAGGATATCACACTCAGAACCAAAGAAATGGAGCTTTTGTTATTTGGTATATAGCAAAAATAATCTTGATCCAGATCTAGATGAAGTAAATAGTATTCATCAGCAGTTCCACATTAATCGTCATCAGAATATAATGATGTAGGAGAAAACACATTTGCTTATAGCATGATACGAGTGTCTTTGAAACTAAGGATCCTTGATGGGATAATACATTAAGCAATAATTTGGAGATAGATAATGAAACAATAATTTAATACCCACATAAGATATTGTTATTGTTTAACCGGTAGTCATCCTGGCCTTGTTTATTTGATGGACCAATGGTGCAGGCAAATGAAAACGAGATTCCTTTGTTACATGACTTTAATGGTGTTGCAAGCGAAAAAGGGAACTCAGTTGAGGTATGTTTTTTCTTTTAGGATATTTTTCACCGTTTCTTTCTAAATTATTAATTGTTTGAGTATGGTACTTAAATAGCATTCTCACTTGAAAATTTTAGGAGGAACGTCGTCTGTTATATGTGGCAATGACTCGTGCTCGGAAAAGACTTTTCATTCTATATGTTACAATGGATTCATGCTGGCAGGTTTGAAATATATTCTACTTTTGCTCTATGTTTACTGTTACCATTTTCAGGTGACAATAAGATTATGTGCAGTTGCTTCGACCGTCACGATTTCTCAAAGAAATTCCGCATCATCTTTTAGAAGTTCAGGTGTGTGCTGCTGGTCCTTTATTTTTTGAGTAGTTATTGTCCAAGTTTAGTAGAATTTATGAAATGTTATTTTATTTTAATGTTGGCACAGTTTTTTCTTTCTTTCTTTCTCTCTGTTCTTGGTCCTTTTCTATCACCATGTGTTTATGTAAACTATGGAACATAAGTTTGTAACATGTGAGTGACATGACAGGCCAGTGTATTTTCATTTTTATTTTAATTTCTGTTTTTAACTCGAAACTTTCACGCTTCAAAAAAAAAAAAACTTGAAACTTTAAACTTTCATCTTCTTTATATAAGACCATCTCCTATGTCAATATCAATACCAATGTCAAATTTGGCACAAAAATATAGTAAAATGTTGTATATAGCACATCATTTTGGCATTGTACTATAATGTAAATTTCCATTTGATATGCTATTTTTTATTTTTTTATTATTTAAAATTATAAAAGTCAACCAATACAACCATTGCATTGAATATATTTTTTTAATTGTTTCAATCTCAATTTTCCCTACTAAATTTGTTAAATTTTTATTGTTTAAAATTAAAAAAGTCAACAAATACAGCTGCATTTGTTACTGTACCAAATTTGACATATGTTATACTTTGTGTCAATTGGAGCATTCTTTTTTTACTTTGTGCTAAATTATAGTATTAGCATAATAATTTAGCATTACATTGGAGATGTTCTAAGAAGATGACAAATATGGAAATGGTAGAAAATTGATATTGAGCAGTTGGAAGTAACTAAAATGTGAATGCATTATCAACATAATCACTGGCATGAAAATGGTTGTATCAAGCTGATATTTCATAGAAAATGTTTGTTATTAACTGTGTTCTCAATTTGACAATTCGAGAATTCAACGGCCTATTTTCTTTCATACTTTACTTTCTTTGCAACTGTGATCATTTTCCCATGATATATATAGTAGGCGTCAGAGAGCTCTACGACCATCTCACTGAAAGTTCAGTCGTTCGTTTTCCCCACTGGCTGCCTTATCACAACGGCCTAAATAAGGTACTCACTTTCGACAAACACAATCAGAGATGGGTAGAGATCTTAAGCCAAAATCTGTTCTGATATGCAGGGTCCTCATGAGAGGCAAGCATAGAGCATACTAGGATCTTGAAGAACCATAGATCTAGAAGTAGAACCTTAGGAAGATTGAGACGAGAGAAACTTTTAGAAAGCCATATAGATCAAAACACACAAATCTTTATTTCTTCTGATTTCTGACTATCTTACAAAGAGAGCCTTCCTTCCTTTTATAGGGAGGGAGCGATCAGGCCCAAACCTCTCGTCTGCACACTTATCTTACAAAGATAAGGCCAAGTCTGATGGTCGACACAATTATATTACAAAAGCAGAGATAAATCATGTCGCGTAGATGACAGGATTTCAACAAAGCAAAAAAGAGCTGTCTGGCAGCTGGCAAATACTTTAATAATCAAACAGATAAGACGAACTTAAGGATTACAGGCTGCTGAGGTTACAGGTGGCGTGGTATTCATCGTCAGAGTCAAGAGCTCCACAAATGGAGCAAGGCCACATGTCAGCCTGAACTTGAGAGTTCAGAAGATAAGAATTCTGAAAAGGGTGCCAACTCCTTGATGGGTCCCGTGCGACAGCAGGGAGGATGAAAAAGACATTTGTTCTGTCGTGGTTGACGTCACAAAGGAAATTGAGGAGAGGGATCTGGATACTGGTCTGGTAAAGTCTTTCGTAGTCGTACGAAGTATCCCTTTCGTAGCTGGTATTGGAGGTCCAAAGGAGTTGAGTATGTGGGCTGTATCTGTAGGGCCTTTGGAAGATCCAAATGCAGCATACCTTTGAGGCTGGTTCTGGGTCCATCTTCCAGAGGTGGTATTGCCCCATGAGCCTGGTAAGCTTCGTACGCCAGACAGACAGAGGGTTGAACCATTGGAGGAAAGTCTTGAGGCAATGGGAGGATGGGTTCTGGATGAAACCATATAGGGCTTGGAGGGGAAAAACTATGGCATGATGGTGTATGACAGATAAACACCATAAGAACCACAAAACCTGGTCGGAGTTATAGTAAAAAGGGGGAGCTATAAAAGGGTCGAGGAATGGCTTAGTGGGATTGGCTAGCTGGTGATGGCAACCATGGTCATTGACCCGGGCAAGGTATTTTGGGAGGTAAGTTCTGGCAAACTCTTCGACCTGTTGGACCGAGGGGAGTTGACCGGGTGGTAGAGCAACCATAAATTCCGGTGGGAACAGAGCAGGTGGTGGGACAGGAGGCAGTGTTGATGAGGACGAGGCCTGTGAGGATATCATGTAGAGTAGAGGGATTGGTCCAGTTCGAGAGATTAGGGTGATCGGGTGAGGTCTGGAAAGCATGTCTGGGATAATGTTGTGGTGCCCTTTGATGTGTTTGACTGAAAAGTCATACCGGGAGAACCAGTCTTTGAGTCTCAAGAGCTGGGGGTTTGGAGGGAGCTTGTTGTGGAAATCAAGGACCTTTGGGAAGGATGAGTTATTCATTTCGATGATGAAATTTTTAGTTCTGAGATGGAAATCGAACTTGAAGATTCCATTTTTTACTGTAAGGATTTCTTTGTAAATAGTGTGGTAGTGTTTTTGAGCGTCTTTGATTTGTCCACTGGCATGGCCACAGTAGTGGCGTTTTCCATTGGATTCTTCAGAGAGGATGGCTCCCCAGAAGAGATCACTGGCATCAGTCTGTAGGATAAGTTGTTCCGAAGAAGGTATATGCAAAGGGAGAGGTTTCTGAGAGACTTCCTTTATGTGCGCTATTGCTTCGGAGTGAGAGATATCCCACTGAGGGGGATTCTTCTTGAGGAGCTTGGTCAAGCTTGTAGTGTAATGACTTGCCTGAGGGATAAAGTCTCTGATATAATTGACGATGCCGATGAATTGTTAAACTTGTTTTTAGGTAAGGTTTGAATGTGGGAAAATAAGGAGTTGCTTTGCCAGATGAGGTCCAGGGACATAGGACCCATTTTTGATTTTCATGCCAAGGAACTCAATTTCAGTAACACCGATTGAGCTCTTTTTGTCGGATAGCATGATCCTGTACTTGTCAATGATCTGGTGGAACTGTTGTAGGAGTTTATCATGGGATTCTTTGTTAGGTGAAAAGAGCAGGATATCGTTGATGTATAACAAGGCAGAGTGGAGGACAGAACGGAAAATCCTAGTAACAGCCTTTTGGAAGAGTGAAGGGGCTGTTTTCAGGCCAAAAGGCAAGACCGTCCATTGGTTTGGGCATTCGGGAGGCAGAATGCCGTTTTATACCTTTCATCAGGGTGAATTCCAAGTTGCCAGAAAGCTCTTTTTAGATCAAATTTGGAGAAAATAGTGGCGCCAGGGAGCTGGGAAAATAACGTGTTGGCTCTGGGACTGGGAATTTATCATCGAGGAGGAAGAGGTTGAGAGGCTTGTAATCGATTGCGACCCTTTTCTTTCCTCTGATCTGCTCTGACCTTTTTTCAACATAAAAGGCTTGGCAAGCCTAAGGGGAAGAGGTAGGTTCTATCAGTCCTTGCTTGAGGAGTTGGTCACATTCTTTGGTTGCCAGTGAGAGGTCAGAGGGGGACATTCCCGAATGGGTGGTTTTCGTTGGGTTGACATCTTCATTGAGTTTGAAAGGAAGCTTAATGAAGTCTGGATTTTTTCACAGGGGTGTGGGTGTTTGAATTCTGCGTGGTTATTGGTACAAAATTCCAGAAGCTTCTCTTGTATTTGCTGGAAGTCGGGATTGATGGCAGAGAGAGGAAAGATCTTGGGTATATCGATAAAAGGTCTGAATTCCCTTTGGTGGCTTGGTAGGCTTCTGAGGGGGAATCTGGATCTGTATATGTTGTAGACTCTGAGGGTGTGTCAGGGTAGTTTGCGTCTTGGACCATGAAGGAGGTCAGTTGGTTGACATCTTCTTGTTCTGAGAAGATATATTCGATGTCTGCATCGGAAGGGATGTCATCGGCGACCTGTCGGAGCTGTTGGATGAGTTTTGCTGATTTCGCTCTTTTGTTAGGACACTGTTTGGCGTAATGGCCTTCTTGTTCGCAGGCAAAACACTTGTTAGATTTGTTCCAGGACCTCCTTACCTTTTTTCTGTAATATTTATACTTCCTATTTCTCTTGGGATTAGAGAAACTCTTTTCCATCCTAGGCTGGTTCCTGGAACGCTGCTTCCTGTAGAATATGTTGGTACTACAGTTGCAATGTTCTGTGGAGTTGCATTTGTAGTGGTATGTAGGAGGAAATTTGCAATACCTATCATACTTTCTGTCTTCTCTGATCATTTTTGCAAAGACCCTTTGCGTGGCACAAAGTTTGTCTAAAGCGGTATGGGTGAACATGTGTATTTCCCCTAAGGAAATATCACGTAAGCTCTTGCCAGAGAGTTCAATCAATCGTTGGAGTTCTCCTTGTAACTCTGTAGGGAGAGAGTTCAAATAAACCTGTCTTAATGTTTCATTGTTGATCCCACCAAGAGCATGGTACCTGAAGGACATGCGTCTGTAGTGGTAGTCTATGTCTCTTTTATCAAGAGAACAACACCGCATTTCGAAGAATTCTTGTTTGGTCTGTTTGTAGAGTTGAGAGGCATCTCCGAGGAATTCTCGGAAGACGATTCCCATTGCTAGGGATACAGATCCGCATCTGACCAGTTGTAATTGTCTGTATTCTCCAATGGCCTGGTACCAGTCTCTGAGAGAACCAGTGAACCTGGAAACGAATTCTCTCAAGATGGCTTCTGTGTTATTTTCATGCTTTGTTGTCTGCAGGTCGAGTCAGACGCTCATTTCTGACATTCTTTTTCTCCATTGGCGGGGGGTTAGGTCATATATATATATATGTTAAAACAATTTCACATACACGTGTGAGATAAGGATTTTGTGTGTGTATATATAAAATTTGCTAGCAAATTTTAACATTCATCCATAATGTTTTATCCCGAGGCATGAAACTTTTAGATTAAAGGAATTATTATCTATGCTAGGAGCTATATGCAATTTATGTCCATGAGTGCTAGTTATATTCTAAATCATGTCGATAAACCATTGCTTGGAATTCTGGTATTGATCTGGAATTTATTTAATATATTATCTGCTGTTTTCTTTATATAAGTTATTTTTGTCATAACATTTGACTTTGTTTCCTTGATGCTCACTCACTCTGATGAACTGTGTTTTAAAGTAGGCTGAGCTCTGTGTAAAAGATCAGCAAACAAACCATCAAAACATCCAAAAAGAAACTGCCCAGTTTACAATTAATCTATCTAGAGAAGATCAACCTTCTGAGACAGATGTGGTCGAAAATGACTTCCTCAAAGTTCAATTTACAGAGGCTACAAAAGATTCAATGCAAACAGTGGAAGCTTGTGATGGAAATAGTTTTTTAAGAAGGTTATCCTTTAAATTTGTGATGTGTGTAATAGTTTTACTATCAAATTTAAAAGTTATCCATTGAGATTAACTTTTTCTCCAGTCCATTACTTTTACAGATTTAGTGTGGACGACAGATCAATTGTTTCCCATTTATTCCATCAATGGGCCAAGAAGAAAGCCTTTCAAGATCCCAAGAGATTGCTTTGCAAGGTAATTTTCTTTTTACCTCTTTTTTTTTTTTTGTGTGTGTGTGCATGTTCTGCGTTGTGTATTAAGCTTTTGTCCAAAGGGACATATGCAGTTTGTTAGTACAGGTATAATCAGTTTACGATTTGGGTGAATTAGGGACTACACTTACTGATTCTGTGATCCATTATAGAGGACTATGTACACTTAAGACCTTTTTAATTCAACAATTTTTGAAACCTAACCTATCACGCTCCGACCATGTTCTTGCAGAACAAACTTGCTTTCTAAGGTGTGTAGAATATATCTGCATGTCCAAGAAAGTTGACTCACAGTGTTTCTCTGAATAAAGGTTTGTGTGCTGTTTTCTAGAAGTGATGAGACGCTTCAGTAAACTTGCATTATGATCAAATAAAAAAGTGAGTAAAAATTTCAGCAGTGGAATCTTCAAGAATAGGCATTACACTAAGTTTCCTGTCGAATCATGTTGAAACTTATTTGCAACATACGTTGCTAGCTCTGTATCCCTATTTTTCTTCTTTCTTGTGATCCACTACCAATTTGCAAGTAACTGTGAATTTTGGATAGATTGGTGCATCAGAGATTGGAAAGAAATAATTATGGAAAAGCGTAAAGCAGATTATTATTTCTTGTTCCTTAGCTCTTATTAGTAGAAATGCATTTCTCAGTATAATCCATAGATAAACTCCAGCATCTGTATGCAATGGGACAAGGCAGGATTGCTTTGTATTTATTATTTCTATTTCATCACAATCATATGTAACAGCATTGCTGAGAATGATTAAAACACAGGATCAGATTTCTGAAAATCCATCTTTATGATATCAAGTTGTTTTCAAATGATATTGATGTGCCTAGTCTTTCACTACTTGTTTGTATCAAACGAGGTCTCATGTGTATCGTACTAACGAACAATACCGTTACAGACATGGTTGCTGCCTTGTACTTAAATTTCTGTCTCAATGTTTGTGAATGATATATCAATTTAAGTGTGATGCCTGGTTATTTGACCACTCTGTTTTGCATGACCTTTTATTTTTGCAGGTCGGTTTTGTAATTGATGAACGTTTAACAGTCAAGAAGAACAAGCACAAGGTCATAAAACTTCTCCTTTCTTATTTCCAAAACAAAATTCTTAACGATGCCTTCCTTTTTGATGGTTGAGACTTGAGACATGATTGAGAAATACAATTTAGTTTTATTATCACATATGTATTCAAGAGTTTGTTTATTAAATCTATATATCTTTTGCTTGCCAAATATTATTTATGCACCGTATGACTGAACCTGCAACCTCATCCTCCACTGTACTCTATGAGAACAGTAGATGCCATCCAGCCCCTAGGTTATCGGTCCAATCTCCAATGTATGCTTATTCTCGCTTAAGCATATAACCAAGATATCTGTTGGAAATCTTCATGTCTAGAGACCTTACAGAGAATTATAATAGAAGGAAGAAGAATGCTGCAGTCTTTTGAATTGTTTGGATGATATTATACAGACATACAGTGTTTGTCTATATGTAATAAACTAATAAATCAACTACAGCCGATTGCATATTCACATATGAATTTAAATCATCTGAACACCTTTTTGGACGTGTAAATGAAACCTGCATTAAACTTTATGTCTGTGCATTCCTGTGAATGTTATTTGTTATACAACTTTTAACATTGAAATGGCTACATTTTTTAGGATATTTTGCGTGCTTTGAAGTCTTGTTTGGGCTGCTGTGAAGCACATCATTATGCAGAATACGTAAGCATATTTGACACCTCTCTAATTTAATCATAAGTATTTTGAAACTTTGAATAGATGAAATTAATCTATATTGGTTTCTAATTTCTTCTTAGTCATGGTATGCAACTAAGAGTTAAAGACCACATATGTGACATTTGGATTTTAACAAAAATCTAGATGTCAAATTTTAGCCATTGAATTACATTTAGACCCCATTTGGTGCACGAGATTGGATTGAACTATTTTATAGGATTGAATTTGATTGGATTTGATTTTATTGGACATTAATTTAGTTCCATTATTTGTTTGATGTGGAAGTGGATTGAACTAAACCTAATCCTATCTAATGTTTGGTATATGTTAGGATTGGACAAAATTATATTAATTTATAAATTTATGTAGGCAAAATTATTTTAAAGCAGTTGTTGATATAAAAAACTTTTAAATCATTTTATATTAAAATACAAATATATAAAAATGATTTAAGTAAAATATAATTATAAGACATTCACTTTGTGTGCGATAATATTTGATATTCGATATCAAATGAGATAATAGTGTTTATTTTAATCATTTGTACACTCACTTCACTGGAAATTAATTAATATAATAAAAATAGAACAATATTCTTTTATTTATTATTTTTGACTTTAAACTAAGTTTTATTTTTTTAATTTCTTTTGGTTGAAAATTTCATTCTGTAAAAGTAAAAAATAAAAAAATCACTAACAATTACTTCAACTTATTTATTAAATGAATAACATAAAATAAATGAAAAAATAATCAATATATTACAATAAAACTATTTCACAACCAAGAAGCATTTGATGTGAAGCGATGGAAGAAAGAGAAACAAATTAGTCCCGGGAGAACTAAACCCATGTTGGGGGAGGGGCTTATTTTGTTATGCTGCTGTAGGATTATTTTGAAATTGGGATTGTGTGTACCATCCCATCTAGAAGCGCCAAACACAATATTAGGATTGTATTCTCAAAAATTATCCAATCCCATTAATAGTCCCGACGGCCAAACTAATAGTTGATAATCCAAAAAATTATCCAATTCCTTAAGGGATGAGACTTATTTATCCCTATTTGCTATTCCGCATTGAACTAAGAAAAAGTAAAGCAAATCTCAGTCGTCAAATGCATTTAGGCCCAGTTTGGCATTGCTTCCCAAAAGTGATTCTGGACCTAAGACAGGGTGTTTGGTAAAGTCGTTGGGAAGTGCTTTTGGTCACTTTTAGCTTCTCCCAACTGAGTTTTTAAGAAACTACAAATACATGCTTTTGGATTTTGGCTGCTGCTTTTAGAAAACGCGCTACAGTGATATTAAATGAAATTTTACTAACTTTCCAACTTTGTCCTTACCTTTAATGAAATTTAACAAAAAAAATTGGACTTATATTTTTGTACAAAAAAAATGTTGCCATAACTGTATAAAAAATTTGGGATAATTAATTCAATAAAGTAGAATAAAAATGAAATTAAAAAATAAAGTAGAATAAAATAAAGAAATAAAGAAATAAAGAAATAAAGAAATTGGACTAATTAATTAAATAAGTATAATAAAAAATGGGGCTTATTAATACAATACAGTACCATAATTATATAACACTTAATACTAAATACAAATAAATAAGAAAAATGTAAAGTATAGCACATTAGTACCATGTAGATGTCTATGTTCTTTTAGTAATTTTACACACTCACAACACTTTTTATTTCAGTGTACTAAACACATTGAAATTGCTTTTAGTTCTCACAGCACTTTTGAAAATCAGTTTACTAAACACTCAGCTGATTCTTCCCACAGCAATTCCAAAAGCAATTCCCCCCACAACAATTTCAAAAGCACTTCTCCCCACAGCACAGGAATGCCAAACTGGGCCTTAATAGTTGAGATTTCAAAGTTTGTATTTTTTAAGAATCTGGATGTAACTTGATAATTTTTAAATACATATATTTGGAATTGTTAACTCTATAATGAATTTGTTAATGACAACATTATATGAGAAAAAAAGGATGAAAAAAGAAAATCCTGGCTATTAACAATTTTTTTACTATGAATTTAATTTAATAGATACCTATATGTATAAACTCAAGAAAACATGTGCTAGATTTTTTTGAATATGGATTTCCGTTTTGTAGGTTTTGAGATGGGAGCAAATTCCTGCTGATAAGCGTGCTCATTTGATGCGAGAGAAGCAGGTTTGGCTTTTCAACATCTAATGATCTAAATACTATGCTGAAAATTGGGAACAAATTTCCTTTTTTTTTTTTTTTTTTCTTATTTCATGTTTTGTTTAGACAGTTATTTTAATTGTTTATGAAGTAGAGGTACTTAGTATACGGAAATTTTTAAAACTTATAAGTCACTCCTCCAAGTGCTAGCCTAATATTTACCCAACACATCTTAGGTTGTGCTCTTGTTAGAGTCTCTTTTCAATTATGCCCAGCTTGTAGCTCTCCTTTGAAATTCGATATCCTAGTAAACTGTGGCAGAGGAACACATTTTCTGTAGTATGATGTCCTTGTGATGTAGGATGTCTATAGTTCTACAGCTGAATTTGACCTTTGGTCGAGAGAAACTTTCAATATGTCAAATTTAGGCACATACAAACATTTCTTCCAGTAGTGCATGTAATTTTTCTGATAAAGTACAAAGTTAGGCAATACTGTGCTGACCAAGTACAAAGTTATATTTATTTTCATTGTTTTACTTTGCTAGGAGCACTTCTTGAAGTTAAGGATTGAGAATTCAATGGGTTCGGCAGTGGCAACTCCTAAACAGGTAGGCAGGATTCAGTAAATAGATCAGTTTGTGTTTGAAGAGTGGATGGATGATGATGGTTTTATTACATTTTAAGATTCAATAAAGGGTGAGATTGCATTAATTTAAATTTGTGATTTTAATAAATAATCATCCATATCTAAATGGATATCAACACATTAAGTGTTTCAATTCTAGACGTAAAGTCACAAATTTAAATTAATATATCCTCTTTCTTTCTAATGCTCGACTTGTATGATCCAGCTTAAATTGTTTTCGTTGTGTTAAAAAGGAAATGCTAATCTAAACTAAAGATTCATAGTGATCTTGTAATGATTGGTTGCATATCATTTACCATATCAATCTTTTATCATTTGTCACATTTGAGACCAACATTCACCCTTCAAATTGGGGTACTTTTTTTTTTTTTGAGTATGTAATAATACTTAAATTATGAATGAGCCTATGAATTTACGGTACTATTGAATTTTCTGGTTGATGGTAGATCGCTTTTCTACGAAGTTTGGGATGCACCATGGACCCTACATCTCGTCTTCATGCTTCCCGTTTGATTGAGCAGTACAAGTCACTGTGACTACAAAAACTGTTTTAGATGCCCTCATTTCGGGGAATTGTATAAGTTTGACTTGTCAACATTTTATTCTCTGTAATCTGAATGTTATATAGCATTTGTAGATTATGAACATTCTCATGGGAAGAATGGAGTCATGCTATGGTATTGTTTCAGCAATGGTATACTAACTTTAGAGTTGTAGGTTTAATGCGGTGATTGGGGTTGTAAAAGTTAGAAATGTGGATTTGTACCAAGATCGGAACAATACAGTAGCAATTTTCCAATGTGATGCCATTTTTCCAATCGCATGCGTTTCAGTTAGGTAAAGAGCTTTGGTGTAGTGTAATAGCATGTGACATGGCCTGTTTAATCAATGTTATTGGTTGAACAGCTGTTTGGCGTATTCTTTCAATGTGAGCTATATTGCGTGTTCTTATTTTCATGGTGTAAAATTTACATCCACTCAATTAGAGCCACTTATAGGATCTCTCAATATAAAATTATACTCTTGCAATTATACAGCATGTTACATCGAAGTCATTTATTCTGTGGTGTTATATTTATTTTCACTCGAGTAGAGCCATCGACAGGATTTTCTTTTTCTCAATGTGAAATCATACTCCATCGCAATTATAAAGAATGTTATATTGATTAGTTCAAGTAGTATGTTTGTACGTTTTTATTGGGCTGGCGTTATAAAAATTAGTAACCAATTAGAGACGCATAGAGGACACTACATTAATTTCACATTGCTTGGTTCCAAGGATTTGCCATATGCATTAGGATTTAGATCTCACCTAGTTGACTTGATTGAGGATGCTAATTTTTTTTTCTCCGGTGATATTGCTGTGGGTGATATAGTACATGTATATTGGATGCATTCATTTAATGAACCTTATCGGCTAAATCAACATAGTTTTTGTATTAGAAGGCAAAAGATGATGGATTCATTCTTGCGATACATGTACCGAGAATGAGAAGATAGTATCTTCAGCCCAAATGCATGTCATATTTATCCAATGATGCTTCCTCGTACAAGGCAAATATAGAGCTATCACAAAGGCCCACATGTAGCTAGTCTGCACTCTGCGGTGGTGCTTGCTTGCATAATGCTCAAGTGAAATAATGTCCATCCATCCGTTGGAACAATATACTCCAACCAACCCTGACCCTCAAAGAAGTTTCTCTTTTATTAGGGAGGTAATATGAGAAGAAAAATGTTCTGGAGTGTAAAACTATACGCTCATTTATTAGGGACTTATAATGAAAAGAAAATTGTTTTGGAGTGCAACACTATACGATCAGTGCTTAAATGACCAAAATACATCTTGGCCCCTAAATGTGTCCAATGCTCTTCTTGATCTATTTTATATACAAAGATTGATTATCTGGGCATGTAAATTTTACATATAAGTACTAATTGAAAGTTATATAAATATGAAACACCTTTAATCAAAGGGGTCAATTCGTGGATCATGTTCACTGGCCATTGCCATTCCAGTGCAAAGACATGTAGGACACATCACCTGTAAAATATAGAAAGTGGCATGAAATTTGAATATTAAAAAATGTGAAATTGTTGTTTCCCCTATATATTCAGTAGTTTCAAAGCATGACATTATACCTAGCTTAGTTAACCCCCCACGTTGGTCTACTGGGACAAGTGCGACTCGGATATCTATTCGACTATTTCTATAACGGGATATTACTATCCCTAGAAATAGGGAAGAAAACTCTCCATACATGCTTGGAAAATGTGTATGATGGAATTTGAACCCCTCACCACTTATGTGGCATTATCACCTGTGCTAAGAAGTGATGTGCCCCAATTGTTAGTATTCTATTATTAAATTGTTAAATATTTTAAATAGTTTAGAGAAGGACAAATCAGAAAATTACTAAAAATCTAACAAAAATGATTATTTAACAAAATATTAAAATTAGAATAATAAAAAATTCTAGGTTTTTTGGCTGGATTTAGGTTGTGTTGGTTTGGGGTGGTGAATGGGGATCGAGTGGAGATTTTTTTTTTTTAAATAAAAATAAAAATATCGTTGACGAGAATAGCCAACGGCTGAATCTCCTAGCAGAGGATATCGATGCCAAATCTCCTCCGCTGGAAGGAGACCGTCGGTTGAGCTCCTTCCAACAGAGGAGATTATATCCTCAATGGAAGAACAGGTGGGGAAAGGAATATGTTCATTAAGGGTCGAGTGCTCCTGCCATTTTTTCTTTCGTCGTTGTCCTACAGTTCAACCAACCGAGCTGGTCTATTTTTTATTACTTTTTTCATTTTCATTTTTATTTTTAATTTTAACATTTTAACATTTTATATTTTTATAAATATCTTAAGCGTAGACGAGTCATTTCCGGTTTATATTGAATAGTATAGTAGACTTTTTGCTTTTAAAATACAATAACGCTAGCCAACCCAAAAATTTTGCTCCCAAACCAACCCAAATGATATGGCAAGTGATTTGTTTTTACCATATCATCCCATGATTTGAGGTGATGACAACTCATTTACCGTATCATTTGGGTTAATTTTTTTAGGTTGTACAATATTACTCTTTAAATTAAACATAAGTGAAAAGAAGGGGAAAATAGAGAAAAGTAAAAGTGAGGGGGTATACTGCCGTTTTTTCAAACTACAGGGGGAATAATCATTTCCCTTTAAAATTTGATCTTCAAAACCAACATCTAAAGTATGTACTCAAAAACAATAATGCTAAATATCCAACTTTTGTATTCCAATATGCATCTCAACCCATGACGTTACAATTGATAAATGGATACATTTTTAATGATAATCAATTCTAATTGTCACATCATAGGTTGGGATCAAGGTGGAATACAAAGGAAGGATGTTAAAAATTGATTAAAAGAGAGGAATCATAAGGGTAGAATAATTTTTCATATCAATTCCTAAAAGAGTAAATTGCACAAACTTACCCTATATTTATGCAATAAAACAAAATATGTAAAAAATGACCTTAATAATACTCATAACCCATGTCATTAAGGGTCACCTGTTATATTTAACAGGTGACTGTGCAAAGACAAAAATGCCCCTAAATCTAAAAAATTTAAAAAAGGAAACAAACAGCTTTATGTCTCCCCTTTTTCTTAGGAAACAAACATAAAAACGAAAAAAAAAAAACAAAAACAAAATAAATAAATAAATAAACAAACCCATATAGACATTTGGCTAGGCCCGGTTGTAAATTTTTTATTATGGTCACATTCATGGGTATGGCCATGTTGAAGAAGCTCAAAGTCTCAATTTTGCTTTTGACAATTACAATGGCTTTGAACTGTTTGTGCGAAGTTTGCACCGGAGAAGAGTAGCATAAGTGTTCTTGAGAGTGATAAGCCTTTCAGGTCCAAGGTTCCGAGACCGTGTTTGTGATTCTTCTTGATAGAGGTGGTCTATGTAAATCTAGTTGGGTGGACTTGAATTATTTTTTCTTATTGACTTGATTGTGGAACAGTATGATTGACCGTTAACTATTTTGACTGTGGAAGATAGATATAGTTAACTGTTTGTTTTTTTTTTATTGCGAAAGATATATATGTTTTTTTTTTTGCAAATCACCAACTGTGTTTGTGCTTGCGCTTTCTTTTTGGATTTTTTTTTTCTATGTTTTGAATTGCTTTTTTGATTTTTTTGCTTTTGTGCTTGTAAATCACCAACCGAGGTCAATTTTTTTTTTTTTTTTTTTAATGTTGGGGTCGACTTATAAATTACAATTACAGAAATTTACGGGATCTTTGGTGATTTTGGATGATTTTTCTTGAGATATATTTGTATTTACAAACAGTTTTGAGATCAGGTTACAATTATTTATTTTATTTGATAGGTTAATGGCCTATTTACCCTTAGTCCTTAAAGTCAACAGTTAAATCTAACTGTTGACCACTAATTGTAGGGTATCTGAGTGTAATCTTTTGATGCTTTTTCTTGGGATATATTTGTATTTACAATTATCTATTTTATTTGATAGGTTAACGACCTTTTTACCCTTAGTCCTTAAAGGCGACAGTTCTAACTGTTGACCACTAACTGTAGGGGGTCTGAGTGTGTAATTAAGGTAATTTGTTGCATATTTTACCGTATCACGTAAACACGGGGTAAGTTTGTTCAATTTAACCTTCCTACTAAAATGATGCATTTCATTGGATGTCTAACCTTTCCAGATCCTGAACAGTTTGAACATCTTTCTGTTCTTGGAGCTGATAAAGGTTGGTCTCCACTATTGACCGTTGAGACTTCATTAAGGACAAGTGCTCCGGTACTCGAGCATCGAGCACAAGCAAGGTATCCTGCATATATCAGGTCAAATGTTCATCATATACATCCAGTACCGTTTCCTACTCTACACAACAAAAAAGGATATATACATAGAGATAACTGTTGAACCCTTCCAAGAAATCTAGAAAAGATGAACATAGAATTTAACACAGTTATGATTAAATTTAATTTGATCAATGGTCTACTGAAATGGTGAAAGTGGACAAGGCTCAAGCTTAACTTTCTAAGTATATTTGGCCAGGCAATGGGCAAGTTTTTATAAAAGTTTAACAATTCTCATGTACATCCCAGTCACCATATGGCTGTGTCAGAAATAGACATTAAAGATGTAGAGAAATGAGGACGAGAAAACTCAGGAAATGCTAGACAGATTAAAGAATAAACCTGTTCCAAGGCAATATTTGCATCTTTTATTCTCCTGCTGTTTCACATTGTTTACTTCAACTACCATCAAGGCTGAAATCACCCCAACAGCTCCTCCAGAGAATGATGCAACTATAGGATCAACGTCACTGCACATTGCAAAATACGTAAAGTTGCGGCAAATCAAATTCAAAATATAGAAAGTGATTAGATATCAATAACAAGCAAAATAAGATCCACACCTCAACTGCATTGGCAGATGCATACTACGAATAAAATCTTCATATGATGTGCCCCCTATTCCCAACTTGAGCTCCAGCTGAGATGCAAAGCGTTAAAAGAAAAAAAAAAGAGATTAGAGAAGGATCATGCAAATGAAACTCATGTTACACAGTTCTTTAATTGTATGCTAATCACCATATGCTCACTGAATTATGTGCATGTTCTCTTCACAAATAGCCATACAATGACTTTCAAATCGCCCCAAAAATTTAGCTACATCATGTCTTTTTGTTCGCTAAGTAACATTTCTCTGGACTCTTGTTAAGAAATAATTTATAAATTATATTTCTAGTACATAAAATTAGACAAATTGAGAGGAATAGGGGGAGAAAGAGTCAATGAAATATGCTTGCATTGAAAGGTAATTTGATTATCATAGGTTAACTTGATCATGATAGTTAAAGGCATAAATAACTTACCGTAGGTGCTAGAAGACCACCAAAAATAATAATCCCAGCTATAAGAGAAAAACAAGTAGCATAATAAACCTTCAGATTTGATGATGTCTGCAAGCATAATAAATCACCATATGACCAACATTTCAAGGAGAACAAAAGAAGGAAGCGAAAGATCTACATATGATATGTAAGATTGAATATAATTGGAAGACAGAAATAAAAAGGTTAAGTCTAGAGTGAGTTACAGATACAAGTAGTCACAGTATGAAAACTAGTGTTGCAAAAAGAAATCTTACAAGCGGAGGCAAAAATGGGATGAATGATGGAAAATTAGGGAGTTCATTTTCTTGCTCTTCTTTAAAAATACCAAGTTCAGCATTTTTAATTCTCTGTTGAATCCTCAGCCTGCGTACCTACATGCATTTCATAGTATAGAAATGATGAGGTTTAGGCCAATGTTGTCAAAATGTAACCTAACAGAATCTTGATGCAATATACCAATAATTATAGTTTCTGAATATATTGTGAGGGTGGAGTTGTGAAAGGAGCATGTAAACTGTTGCCAAGGAAGACAGTAACAACAAATGCTAATGCAAATTTATAAACCTAGAAACATTTACCACACAAAACCATAATAGGAAGTCAAATTAGAGATGAGGATCATAATTCAAATCTAAACACGGTTAGTAAACATTATATGTGCGAACAATTGCTCCTGAATAGAAAAGAAAGGGATGGAAGCAATTATTCAGTCTTACCTTGTTTCTCATTCACAACCATGAATGTAGAATTTACCAACATGCATAAGGCTTGGATCCAAAACAAAATGGTATTTCTATATGATAGAATGGAGGGGTCAATCTATAAAATATTTAGAGATTAAATTAGAATCTCTTTTCTTGGTCAGATATTGTACAAGACCCTACAAATATTTACTTCCTATCATATCAGCTGTACAAGAAAGTGAATAGTGAATACCAGCATCTAGGGGTGTCAATATGGGTCACGACACGACGGGTCGACACGACATAAACCCGGTTATTACGGGTTTGGGTTGAGACTAAACGGGTCGTGTCAATAAACGGGTCAACCCGTCTAACCCGTTTAATAATCGTGTCGTGTCCGGTTAGTAGGGGTAAAAATATAATTTTATTTATTAAGGGTATTTGTATAATTTTACCTATCATATAAATTGAAAAGCAAACCCTAACCTCACTTTACACCGTCAGAATTCAGATTGCTCCTACAGTCTATCGCCTACCAGCCTCCTCTCCCTCGTCGTCACCGTCGGCTCCTCTCCCTCACCGGCTCACCGGTACCCTTTGCTTGGTTACGGCTCTCCCTCACCGTACCACGACTACTGCAACGTTGCAACCTCTGTAAGAGACTCCTTCCTTTGTTTTGTTTTTAAGTTTTGTTCATACTCCAACCTCTGTTTCTTTTGATATTATTTGTAGAAAAAATAATTTCCTTTTTGGCCTTCTTGGTTTCTCTCTATTCCTTGCTTTCTGCGTGGTTCGTTAATCTGTGTTCTGCGTTGTTGTTGTGTCAAATGTAGGCAAAATTTACTTCCTTTTCCTTATCTCATAGTTCCTTCTTCAATGTACTGAACAATTGCCTCACAAGATTCCTTTCTATGGCTCTGTGGTATGCTACCATAGAATTTTATATGTTTTCTCTTCTGGATGATTTCTCATTTCTGCTTAATTGATGATAATTCTTACTGATTCTTACCTCTCTCAGGTTGGCTTGTTGAACTTGGAAAATGAAGACTTTGTTCGAAAAATAGTGGACAATACTCAAACTAATTTTCAGGTGAGCAAGTCAAAAGAAGGAACAGGCTGTGAGGTTTCCTTCAGTTATTATTTCACAAGATTAAGTTAATTTTAAAATTGTTGGGTTGAAAAGCAAACTAAACATTGAACTGTTGACTTGTAAAGTATATATGACTTAGATGTTGTAACGTACTATCTTTTCTTGGGTAAAATTTACTTCCATAATTGATGTAATGGCGTTGGGAGTAAGATACACTACTTTTCTTCTCTTGTTTTCTGTTCATCATTGCTTCTGTTTAGAGGTTCAGTGTTAAGCCTGAGAACTGACCACAATGAGGATATTGCTGGTTGGACCTCTGGTTTGGGAAGATTCTCTTGAACTCTGGTTACTGTTTATATGTGTGACTTGGGTTTAAGGATAACTACGATTTTGTGCTTGAGCTTGGAGGATAGATGTGATTTCAGTAAGTCATAATATTAATAGCATGGTTAACTGATGACATCCAAGGGATATATGTGCTTGTTTGCTTGCATAGAGTTTGGCTACTTTACTTGCTGGGTTACCTTGTCTGAGAAACAAGTTTGTTTACTCTTTGGTTGGCGATATGTTTATGCTTAAAGCACTTTAAAGTTTTTTATAATGTGTGCTACTGCTGAGTGGGTATTGGACACAGTTTATTTTGCCTGCATGAAGGTGGGTCTGGGACAAAGTATCTGTGGTGGATGCAAGTTAAACAACTCATAGGTTTATGTGAATATTTTTTCTTTGAGGCAATCCTAGAAGCGTACACAATATGTAGTTAAATTGGGAGGTAGCATCACCATTTTTGTTGCAATGTCCTTCATGTATATAGTATATGACCATCTTGTTCTAATTCTGATTAAATTTTTAGGATGCCATAAATTCTGGAAACTGTGAGCGAATTCATATTTTGATGAGATTCCTGACTGCTATGGTACGTATGAAGTTTGTGTTGCTATATGGTCATTTCTTACTGAATGTTGTGTTGTATCAGTTGTTTTTAAATGGTAAAAATTCGGAACATTTATTGAACTTTTAGTTTTGCATGTTGAGCCGAAATTCAAGGAGGATAAAAGACATTATGGAATGTGCAATGTCATGTTTAATATGATTCATTCACAACCATACGGTTTCATTAAAGCTATATTCTTAGTTTTGTGACCATTGAAAGTGTAATAGAGTTGCGTCAAATATCGAAAGTGGTTGCAATGAAACTGTTTCTTAAAATATATTTTTACAGGTTCAGTGTTTGAAATCTTTCAAGCTTCTGGTCTCACCGGTCCTCAAAATTGTATGATCAGTTCAATATGTTCATGTGTGAGAGTTAATAGGCTATTTGACTTGGAAGGTTTCGAAATTAATTAGATGCAGTGATTTTGAAAAAAATAAAAATAAAGGACATCTAGTTAATAGGCTATTTGACTTGGAAGGTTTCGAAATTAATTAGATGCAGTGATTTTGAAAAAAATAAAAATAAAGGACATCTTAATTTCGAGATGTCCTACAACTGTATGGGACAAAGTCAAGTTTTCTTTTTGACAGAGAAAATGCAACCTGGAAATTTGATGGTTGCATTTTAGTTGTACTTCTATAATTCCAACTTCTGTGTCTGTGGCTGTAGTTTGGTGATGGCCATTGTAACATGCTTGGTTAGTTTGCACTATGGGCATCTCATCATCCATTTTAAGGTGATCAATCTTTGTCATTTTTTTTAAAAAAAAAAATCTTGTTTCTTTCCTTATTGTAGTTAATTGTTTTTGTGCACTTTGCCTTATACATACATGATCACAAGGACAGAATTCTGACCTGGACAATTTCATCTTCTTGTCTTTTATGTTCGGGTCTTGCCATGGACTTATTTGGTAAGTACTGCAATTTTTTTGGGGGGTGTCTCTTAGTTGTGTCTTTCGAATAGGTTTTGGGTAGTACCGGTTGCAATTAAAGTATTTAACATATAACTTATCTACTTATTGTAGGAATGCACATAAACAAGGTCCTATACACATTTAGTACATGTGTGTCACTACAGGAGCTGCTGGCATCCTCTGGAATTTACTATATGGTTGGATATCTAGTAATCTCAGACTTCAAAATCATTTTAATCACTCTTTTGCAAAATAGTATCTATAGGAAAAGGAGCTCAATTCGCTTATTTTGCCCCCTTATGATAGGGAACTTTGGGCTGTTCTTGCAGGTTGATGTGTGTGGATTTAGGCGCAGCACTCTGGTATTCGAGTGGATAGGGTTTCACGAGTTGATGGTTTACATTCTTGCGGCCTGTAATGTCCTACCAGTAGTTCAGCAGGGCTTTTATTGGAGGCAGCCGTAAAATAATATTGTGGGTTTCTTATTTCCTACCTCAAGAAATTATTCATTTAATTTGTGACATTACAGTCTGATAAATCTTTTTTTTCTTTTTTTTTTTTGTGTGGCAGCTTCTGTTAATTGGGATCGGTAAAAAATGAATGGGCAGCTCATGGGTTATTGAATTATAGTTTGTTATGTACAGTTGGAATTTCTCTCTATATAATTTGGAACAGTGATAGTGCAAAATGTTTTATGTGGATTGAGGATGCATTTAAATCAGTGTACTGATTACTTTTCTTAAAATTTTATTATTAATGTGTATTTTAGTGAAATATTGAAATTTGTATTAAAAGGTTATACGGGTCATCTAAATGGGTTATCTAACACGACCCGTCAAACCCATTTATTAAACGGGTTATTCGTGTCGTCTACGGGTTGACCCAAAAATAATCGTGTCGTCTACGGGTTGAGCCAAAAATAATCATGTCGTGTTTGGGTCGAGAGGGTGTGACCCGTTAATTAATCGTGTCGTGTTTGGGTCGATCCAAAATTAGTCGTGTCGTGTTCGGGTTTACCCAAACACGACCCGTCAACCCGAATTGACACCCCTACCAGCATCTGACCATCAGTTTTAGTTTAGTCATTACTCATTACTCATTATAGGTCTACTTCAGTATAGTAAAACAGGAATAATAGCTATAAGAAAATGAAGTAAAAAAGACAAACAAGGCATTTGATACGGTGAGTAATTCTCTATTAGCTCAAAAACTTTAAAACAAGATTTTGCACTTACATTAAAGTCAGCTTGGCTATTTCATTTATGCAATGTGGTTTAAGTTGTTGAAGAGCGAAAAAAAAATGATACAGAATGTGTATCATAAATCATGGAAGTTGATAACTATGTATAGATGGTATAATATGCATTGACATGCCACAACCCAAAATCATTAATAATGTAGTTTATGTTTATAAAGGAATTACCGTACAGTGTTCCTTATTCTCACCTCCTCCATATGCAGGAAGATTTTATTCCGACGACTTCGAATATTGTCTTGAATTTCTTGTAGTTCCATCTTGACAAAATCCTGCACTGTTTCTGGCCCTTCGATGATACAAAATCTGCATTGAAAATCAGAAGACATGTACAGAACAAACTATTTATGGGATCTCTTGTCGTCATACCTTAGTTAACTAGAAAAGTTATGACATACACAAGAAAGTAAAAAACGATTATCATTGAGTTACAATAATTTAATTAAACCTTTCTTTAAAAGGTTGTTATCTTTCCTCCTCTGTATATCTCATCCTTTCTAATTTTTTGACAGTAATCTCATTTTTAACTCTGAATAAAACTTTTACTGAGAAAACAAAGTTGTTGCATTTGAAGTTCAAGCATTTACTTGAGAAACAGCTCTGCCTCTCAACCACTTATTCAAGTGTATTTGATTGATTTTCTAACAGAACTCCTTCCATCACACAAGTATTAGCGATAACTATGACTGATTTTTCCTAATTTTACTTCACTAACAAATTTTTTGGCTCTAATACCATATTTGACATCCATAAAAAAGTCAACAAGAAAATAACATTTACAATTCCAAAGAGAGATTTGAAAAGCTAAACATATCATGTATATATGCCTCCAGTTACAGATTTCAGAACATGGTAATTGACAAGAATCATAAACATGGAAGTGTACAAATATACAGAGCGAGAGAGTAGTAGAGTGAGTACCCAGGGGCGTTTACATCGGCGGGCTCGGAATCAATCGGCGGAGCAAAAGAAGAAGAATCCTCTTCGGACGCCATACATCGCCAGTGATCGGAGTTAAATCTTTGCCTGACATGTGTAAATCTGGAATTGATCCGGCGACGATCGTAAGGAAAAAGCGGTTTCACCGGATACGAAACGGTCAAAACTCTGCCGAAACAGAACATGGTCAAAATCTCTCTCAATTTCCTAGAGTTCGCGACGAGTAGAGTCGGCGAATAGAGGAGAGAGTGAAGACAAGAGAGAGCATTAGAGCATCGAAGTGGAAAAGTTGAACAGTATGGAGAATTGGGATTTTATTTATTTATTAAATTATGGTGGGAAAATGAGTGCTGGGAGGAGTTGGCTACGTGGAACGAAAATGTTGGTCTTATTTTTATTGGAGCTTCTTTGATCTGATTGATTAGTGGGATCCAACGGAAATTTCAATGGTACCCTATTATTATTATTATTATTATTATTATTATTATTATTATTATTATTATTATTTATGGATAAAAAACTTTTTAAGCATAAACTTGTTTCGTTAGCAAACCAATCATACGAAGAGGAACGGCAAGATAAATCACCTTAAAAAAGGTGTGTTGGGTAATCGATTATTTTAATAACTTAAGTTACGGTGAATTATCTAAATTACTTCTAAATTTAAAATTTTTAAAAGTTTTTTTCTGAATTCGTTGGTATCTCCTTAGAAAAGTTGTCTGAAAAACTTGAGTCTTGCCCTCTCCAGATTCTGCAGTAGAAGGTAACAAATATTTATGATCTTCATTTAAATTTATTTTATTTCTTTTATGCATTTCAAATATTTTGCATTCATTTATGTGTAGGTTAACAATGTATCCATTCCTCGATATCAATGTATCCATTTCAGATTCTGCACTAGAATGTTTTTTTTTTTGTGACCGAGAATATTTAAAGATGAATCGAGCTTATTTTATATTGGAACGAGCTTATTTTATATTGGAACGAGCTCTTGTTTAGTTTGAAAAAAGCTCGATTATTTGAAAAAAATGCTCGACAAAAAATGTTTGATCCCTTAGGAAAAGTTCTCGAACCGTTATAAAAGTTTTCGATAATTTGACAAGTAATCTCGATCCATTAAAAACTTTCTCGATCCCTTAGAAAAAGTTCTCGGTCCCTTCGAAAATGTTCTTGATCCCTTGAGAAATGTTCTCGATCTCTTGATAAAATTTCTCAAAAATTTAAAAAATATTTTCGATCCCTTTAAAAAGTTCTTGAACCCTTTAAAAAGATCTCGAACCGTTAGAAATGTTCTCGATCTCTTTAAAAAGTTCTCGAACCGTTTGAAATGTTTTCGATCCCTTAGAAAACGTTCTCGTTCCCTTGTTAAAAGTTCTCGATCCCTTGATAAAAGTTCTCGATAATTTGACAAATATTATCGATCCCTTTAAAAAGTTTTCAAACCGTTAGAAATGTTCTCGATCCCTTAGAACAAGTTCCTCGTTGACTTGTTGACAGTTGTCGATCCATTGATAAAAGTTCTCGATCCTTTTAACAAATATTCTCGATCCCTTTAAAAAGTTCTCGAACCGTTTGAAATGTTCTCGATCCCTTACAAAAAGTTCTCGTTCCATTGTTAAAAGTTCTCGAACCATTATAAAAAGTTCTCGATAGGTTAACAAATATTCTTGATAAAAGTTCTCGAATCGAACCTTTTTATAAGTTCTCGATCCTTTGTAAATTATTCTCGAACCCTTGAAAAAGTTCTCGATCCCTTATATAAAGTATTCGATCCATTTGGAAATTTTGTAATTGTAAAAGAATTTTTTTTTATCTGTTAATAATTGATTGTGATGATGATTTTCACAGGACAATGGATCGGGTTAGATTAGTAATATCTTACAACGGTCGATGGGAGCAATTACCTAATGGAAGTCAGAGGTTTGTTGGTTTCGATAACCAAGGAATGTATGTGTCCAGAAATATGACTTACGAAGAACTGATGTCGATCGTACAAACAGTTGCGAAGTACAATGTGAACAAATACATTGCTGATATAATCTATATCAATCGTTTCCGGTGCCACATGTCGCACATTTATAAGAAATGATGACGATATTTTGTTTATGCTAGGGGAAGATAGGGTAATCCCTCAAGTATGTGTCAATTTATATGGGAGGGCTGCAAGAGGTGTCATCGGTGAAGAAGTCCCTCCTCATGATAACACCCAACAATTTCGATCTTCAGGGGGAAGCAACCAGTTGTTCACAGAAAGAAGTGGGATTGACGGTAGGGAAAACCTATGTGGCGTCCCACCGGAAGTAGCCAACCATGGTGATATAGTTGGAGCTCAATTGGACAATGATTTTGGTTGTCAAATTGAATTAAACGCTGGGCAGTACAACCACCAATACAATGAGATGTACAATGACATGAACAATGAGCAGAACAATTTACCTCATAACCTACCAATCCATGAGGTGGCTAATGAGGCAAATTTGCATTCGATACATAATGTACCGAACAATGAGGAAGATGAAGAACGGTTCAAAACAGAAAGTCGTGCAAGACGTGCAAGACGTGTCCACAGATGTAGTTCCACTACAGTAGATATAGCTAGAACATATGAGGTTCAGCCTAATGTAACTCCAGCTGATTCTGAGAATGCCATAACGTGGGTTATTCCAGGAGCAGAATCATACTCATTCGGTATGGGTGGAAGCAGGAACTGGGTAGAAGATGAACCTACCAGCATGATATATAAAGGTCAATTTTTTCCTACTAAAAAGGATTTGAAGAGATTAGCTGGCCATTTTGCAATGTGGCACAACTTCGAGTGGAAGGTGAAAAGGTCGAATAAGACAACATTACATCTGGTTTATTTGATAGACAATTGTACATGGAAGTTAAGAGCGGTTAGGAGAGATGAAGCGACATACTTTCAAGTACGAATTTTTATAAACGAACACACTTGTCCGTTGGAGGAGATTCACCGTCACCATCGACAAGCTAGTGCAATCATAATTGGAGAAGTGGTTGCACATAGATTGCAGCAACATGATGGTCGACTAATGCGTCCGAAGGACATAATCGCCGACATGAAAACAATGTATGGCATCCAAATAATGTACAGTAAGACACATCAAGCCCTTGATTATGCTTTGTCACTCACCTATGGAACGCATGAGGAAAGCTTCAAACTGCTGCCATCATTCGGTTACGTGTTGGAACAACAAAATCCCGGAACGATAACTAACTTACAGTGCGATGAAAATGGTAAATTTCTATACTTTTTCATGTCGTTGGGTGCCTCAGTCAGAGGATTCCAAAGGTGTATGCGTCAAGTTATTGCCGTTGATGGTACCCATTTAAAGGGTAGATTCGGGGGCACAATGTTTGTTGCAACTGCACAAGATGGGAATGAACAGGTTTATCCAATTGCTTTTGGGTACGGTGACTCGGAAAACAACATATCAGGGGAAAGGTTTGTAACCCTTCGAGTCCCGAAAACGACGCCCAATTAAGGGATCGCCTCAAAAGCAAATATCTACATTAAACATACATACAGTTATAATCCAAAACAATTTTGGATTAAAAATTAAATGTACATGTCGGAATTAAAATTTCTTACCAAAAGGGCGTGTGATAGACCGTAGATGTTGTACCCCTCCACGGAATGTCCAACATCGCCCTGTGACTGTTGCTGTCTCTCCTCACGACGTCGCGGTAAGACATGCTTGAATGAATATATAGAATGCCTATAGATGCGGGCACCCCACGGGAACGCATTGAAGACATTGAGGTCCTCTACCAACCGAAACTGCCAAACTGGAATCTTCAATCTCTCGTCCACCCCCATCAGTATCCTGTTCAACATGTAAATGAGGCACAACTTCACAGCATCGTACGCCTTTTGAAACTCTTCTTGGGTAAGAACAACCCTCAAGTCATCCAACGATACCTCATAATGTGTAGGAAAGTACCGTTGATGTATGCCATTCTCAACTGCAACATACATACTCATGTCTGGTACGACTCCAAAACGTAATCCGGTGTCGGGTCAATTTTCCTTGAATCAATCTCCCTCTGCAGTTTTAAGCAATTCCTTCATACTGCTCGTCATCTGCAATGTCACAGAAACAGTACATCAGTAAACTGCACAAAAATTAGAAAATATTCTCGATCGTTTGAAACAAATTCTCGATACTTTTAAAATATTCTCGATCCTTTGATAAAGTTCTCGATTTTTTTAAAAAGTTCTCGATCCTTTGCAAATAGGCTCTATCCTTTGTAAATAGTCTCGATCCTTTATAAAACCTCTCGATTCATTGAAAAAACTTCACGATCATTTAAAAAAGTTCTCGATTTGTTTAAAAAGTTCTCAATCCTTTGCAAATAGGCTTGATCCTTTGAAATTAGTCTCAATCCTTTGTAAAACCTCTCTATTCATTGAAAAAACCTCTCGATTCATTGAAAAAACCTCTCGATTCATTGAAAAAACTTCACGATCATTTGAAAAAGTTCTCGATTTGTTTCAAAAGTTCTCGATCCTTTGCAAATAGGCTCGATCCTTTGAAATTAGTCTCGTTCCTTTGTAAAACCTCTCGATTCATTGAAAAAACTTCACGATTATTTGAAAAAGTTCTCGACCCTTTGAAAAACATTCTCGATCGTTAGAAAATATTCTCGATCCTTTGAAAAACCTCTCGATCCTTTGAAAAATGTTCTCGATCAATTTAAAAAATCTCGACCCTTTGAAAATATTCTCGAAGCTTTGAAAATTGTCTCGAGCCTTTGAAAAACCTCTCGATTCTTTGAAAAATCTTCTCGATCATTTTCTAAAAACTGGACCCTTTGAAAAACATTCTCGATCGTTTGAAAACATTCTCGATCCTTTAAAAAAATTCTCGATACTTTCATAAACCTCTCGATTCTTTGAAAAATCTTCTTGATTCTATGAAAAATCTTCTTGATTCTATGAAAAATCTTCTCGATTCTGTGAAAAATCCTCTCGATTCTTTGAAAAATCTTCTCGATTCGATGACAAATCTTCTCGATTCCATCATTTTAAAAAATCTCGATCCTTTGAAAATCATTCTTAATCGTTATCATAATATTCTCGATCGTTTTCTAAAATTCTCGATCCTCTCAAAATAGTCTCGATCCTTTTAAAAACCTCTATTCTATGCAAAATATTCTCGATCATTTAACAAAAACTCGATCACTTTGAAAAACATTATCGATCACTTTGAAAAACCTCTCGAATCTTTGTAAAAAATTTATTCGATCTCGCTTGAAATATTCTTGATTTTTTTTTATTTAAAAACAAAAATTGCTCGATACCAGAATATTGAACCTCATTTCAAACCCAAACCAAAACCACAACCAGTGTCAACCCTAATCTACAATTTCAATCAATAGAACAAGTCTAAAATGCAATGATAGGTTATGAACAACACATCGATAAATAAAACAAACTGAACTTACCTCTGTCATCGCTGCGAAATGTACTGTATTGCCGTTCCGGTCAATAAGTTGTCGATTTGCTCGCCGTCGATTTCGTTGTCGTCGGTTTCTTTCTCGATTTCTTTCTCACTGTTGCTTTTCTCAGACTCATAAATCGCCAACTTTTCTCTTTTTTTCAATTTTATCGAGGTATTCTCGTCTCTTTACGTTAAATGGTGCCTTTTAAACTTAAATTACTAAACTGGTGATATTTGCACAACACCCCTCTCAAATAGTGCCATTCATTTTTCAAGCCCATCAAATGAAATTAACTGTGCTTTAACTAAAATACCCTTAAAAGTTGCTTGTTTGCTACCTGTTGGGCAAAGGGACAAGTTGTCTTTGTCACTTGTATTATAGGTTTGAATGACTCTCCTCTCCACCTCTATAAATACAGAGGAGTTCTTCCGTTGTAAGTCAATCGAAATCAGAAATCAAATATCGGGTGTTAAAAATATGAAACTAAATGTAATGTTATATTTTTATAATATATATATAATATTATTACTGTTAATAGCAAAAATTGGTTAGAAGACTAAAGAGAAATTTTCCACTCTCCTAACTCGAATCAAAGCCCGAGTTTACTAGTCATTGAACCTCGGGTCTTAAGGGTAAGCCATAGAGCTACCCCACAGAAGTGAGGAAGGGTCATCGAGCTTCAGAACTATCAGGAATGGAGCCCGACAAGACCAAATCGAGCCCCTTACGCCAACATTGGAACTAGGGCAAAGCCCGATACGTGGTTATCCGGGCTTTCTAAGATCGAGAGTACATCGTAACCTCCCCAGAAGACCGCCAACCTCTCCAGGCATAAAAAGGGGGGACCTTTAAAGATATTAGGTTCATACTATAGCTACGTTCCCATTCGCTAAGGAAGGCTTGAACCCAACTGGATGAGAAAAAGGAAGCTCGCATGATCCACGCTCCCCTCTCCAATGAGTGCCCACAAGGCCATCTCAAGGTCTAAAAGACCGGGAAAGGTCAGGGCGAGCTTCTGATACCAAAACTAAGGTTGGGGTCTTCCTCGCCCTACGAAACAACGAATAGCTAACTCGACGATCTCCATGAAGGATTATGCCACGAATACACACAAGATCAAATCTACACTCTAACGAATATTGAAACTTTGTGTACATGTAAGGCAAGAGATTAAATCCAAAAAGGAAACAAACTTTTCTCTACCAAAGATATTCTCGAATCCGTTATTAATGCAAAGTCAATGACTTCCAAATAAGAGATCCCACCCGATAATGGGGGAACAGATTCAGAAAATCATGGCGGGAGATTCAACGACCTGAACCGTGTATAAATGTGCCCGTCGTAAACAGAGAAGAGAAAAGGGGAAAAAAGATCAAGAGGGAGGAGAGCAACATAGGACAAATAGAAAGAGAGAGTATTTGATCTGTAATCAGAACACTGCCTCCACGATTATCTACTATTCGACAGGCATGAAGTTGCCACCCTACTGTATCCCAGAGAGATTAAGAATGTTTAAGAGTCTTTTTGTACGATATTCATAGTTGATAATAAAGTAATTACATTCCCATCTTTATCACACTCATATTCATACATCTATCTGTATTATATCAGGTTAGATACCTAAGGTACCAACCCCGGTGACCACCTACGTGGTAATGGTCTCGATGGTGTTAACCAGAATTTCTCACATCGAATTAATTCTATGTTAACACTTTCTGGCGCCGTTTGTGGGAAACGAACCCACGACCACATTTTTACACTTACAAGTTTGTTGTTTTGCAATAATCATGAGGCTTCGCTCCTCTCAAGGACAACCCAAAACCTCGGGACATCCATCTACCTCCTCCACCCAGAAAGGGCAGAAAATGGGAAAGAAATCCAAGCACCAAAAGCCAGCCTCTCATCAGTCAGGCGCAGAGCGGGCTCTAACCCCTCTGCTGTGAGTCAAGCTGTGATCAATTAGCATGCAGTAACCATTATGGAAAATGTTCGCCTCCGTCTAGCTGCAGAAGGAATTGATCTGGGAGGCGGAGCTCCCACCAAAGTTTAAGATGCCATCAGACAAGTTCTCCGGTACGGAGGATCCTCTGAGCCACTTGAAGAGCTTCGTCCAACAGATGGAAGTCCAGAACACAACCAGAGCCGCTATGTGTCGGATGTTCCTAACTACGCTAACTGATTACGCCAAGACCTAGTTCAGAAAGCTACCAGAAGACAGTGTGGACTCCTTCACAAAGCTGTCAACTGATTTCTACTCACAATTCCAGAGAATCAAACCCTGGATGAAGGATCCCATCCATTTACAGTACGTGATCCAGGAGAGGGGGGAAACCCCCGGGCTTATGTGGAATGATTCAACAAAGAAGTCATCCAGATGGCTTCACTGAGAAAGAGATCCTTGCCAATTTCAAGCGGAACCTGTGGGCGGGTAAGCTTTTTCGGTCCTTTGCTAAGCGACCTCCGGAGACCTACCAAGAGGCCTATGATCGAGCTCTAGAGCAAGTTGAAGTGGACGAGCAGCTCAAGGTCAAAATGGAGCATGACAACATGAGAACATCAAAACGACAGAAGAAGAAAACTCTCATGCTTGAACCAGTTCAGAAAAATCAGAACAAACCTCCAAACAGGTCAACTTTCCGTTTCCCCGTTTCTCAATCCAATTAAGAAAGGTACCCAGCAAGGCGAACCCCTCCGCGGGTTTCACCTCCTCCCAGGACAATAGCCCCTATAACGCGAGATGAGAGAGGATACGATCACTACACCCCTTTAAATGCATCCTGTGAAATGATCTACCTCGCCATCTAGGGATAAAAGGCTACTATAGAAGCCCACACCCATGAAAGCCTCCGTCGATAGGAGGAACTGGTATAAATACTGTGACTTTCATGAAGACTTGGGTCACAACACTTTAATGTGCTATAACATACGCAACCAGATTGAGGCTTTGATAATGGGAGGATGCTTGATTGAGTTCTTGCAGCAAGTTAGGGACAACATTTAGATTGGGAGGGAAGTACAAGCTGAGATCCACAAGCACACAGAGAAGAGAAAAGGGGAGCAGACGGATCTGTTGCAACAAATCCAGGTGATACATACCATCAGTGGAGAGTCTACATTGGTTGGCACCTCCAATAATTCTAGAAAAAAACCATTCAAGGTCCACCAGAACCTAGCTGACCCCTCACAGTCTACGCAGATTATTTTTACCTAGGCGGATGTCTACAACACCGTGCAACCCTATGATGATCCCATGGTGGTCACGGTACAAATTACCAACTGCATGGTCCATCACGTGCTTGTTGACACAGGCAGTAACGTCGACATCCTCTTCAAAGATACCTTGGAAAAGCTAAATTTGAAACAGTGATGTTACAATAGTTGCACAACCCCGCTGTATGGATTCACTGGGGACTCTATCATACCTGTGGGGTCAAAAATCCTTTCAGTAATTGTTGGAACAGACCCCCTCCAGTAAAATATCATGACAGACTTCATGGTGGTGGATATCCTATCGGTTTACAATGCGATATTAGGAAGACCTTTCTTGTCATCCTTGAAGGGGGTCTTGTCCATTTCCCACAACGTTCTAAAGTTTCCAGTAGGAGACAAGGTGGGGGGAAATACGCGGTGACCAGCAAGCAGCCAAGAAGTGCTATGCAGTGTCTGCCAACCCAACAGCTTTAGCCAAACAGTTTGCATAGGTTATGACGATACAGAATGGGGTAACCCCATGGATGACCTTGGAGGATATAGAACCCTCAAATCACCCAGATGGTGATCCCGAGATTCCAGACGAAAAGAAGCAGAGTAGGGAATGGGCCAGCGGGCATCAAGTGGATGAGCTAAAAGAGATACCCATCTTATTGGACGACCCCTCGAAGGTCATCAAGGTCGGAGCCACCCTCGAATCAGGAGTGAAGGAAGGTTTAATCGGACTCGTCAAAGAATTCAATGACATCTTCGGTTTGAGTCACGACGAGATGCCCGGGATCCTGATGTCATTAGCTGCTCACCGTTTGGCAGTAGATCCAACCTTTAAGTCTGTCAGGCAAAAAAAGGCGTCACTTTAACACTGAAAAAAATGTTACGGTTCAAAAAGAAGTGGACAAGTTGATCAAAGCAAGCTTCATCAGAGAGGCGCGTTACCCTGAATGGATCGCTAATGTGGTCATGGGCCAGCAGGCATTCAGTTGATGAGCTAGAAGAGATACCCATATGGATAGACGACCCCTCGAAGGTCGTCAAGGTCGGAGCCACCCTCGAATCAGGAGTGAAGGAAGGTCTGATCGGACTCCTCAAAGAATTCAATGACATCTTCGCTTGGAGTCACGACGAGATGCCCGGGATCCTATTGTCATTGGCTACTCACCGTTTGGCAGTAGATCTGACCTTCAAGCCTGTCAGACAAAAAAAGGCATCACTTTAACACCGAAAGAAATGTTACGGTTCAAGAAGAAATGGACAAGTTGATCAAAGCAGGCTTCATCAGAGAGGTGCGTTACCCCGAATGGATCGCTAATGTGGTCATGGTCATGAAGGCGAATGGAAAGTGGCGTATGTGCGTCGATTACACCGACCTACTTTGAAGCTCACTCAATAGCAGTAGTGACGGACCAACCTCTCAATCAATTCCTGCAAAGGCCGGATCTGTTTGGAAGACTTGTTTTATAGGCACTGGAACTCACCTAGTTTGATTTACAATATAAACCCAAGACCGCAATTAAAGCCTAGGCTTTGGCGGACTTTGTGGCAGAGCTTTCAGTGCCCTTAGGTCAAGCGACCTCCGCAATGACAAATATAACTCCTGAGAGGATTCCAGAGTCCGACAGCTGGCCGGTAGGATGCAAGTCATGGATCTTCTACATCGATGGAGCATCTAGGCAAGCTAGGGGAAGAGCAGGCATAGTCTTGATAGACCTAGAGGAGACTGAGTTTTGCCACTGCTTCAGATTCGAATTTAAGTCCACTAACAATGAAGCAGAGTACGAAGCCCTCCTAGCTGGGATGAATGCGGTCGCCGAGCTCGGGGTCGATTATCTTCAGTTCAAGAGTGAATCATTACTCATAGTTAATCAGGTTTTTGGGGACTATCAGGCCAGAGGGGAAACATGATTGCCCATTTGAAGCTAGTTCAGCTGCTTAAGAATAAATTCAAGGGATTTAAGATCGAGCAGGTGCCTCGACAGTAGAATCGTCGAGCTGACGTCTTAGCCAAGATAGCTGCCAATGGTGGTCAGGCCTTACCACAAGGAGTCCCACTCCAAGTAATCTCCCTACCAAGCATAATGGCAGGCAATGAGTCATATACCCTGGATCGACAGCCATGCTGGATGGACCCATTAGTGGTTTATCTTTAAGAAAGAAGGCTTTAAGCTTGATAATAGGCAATCTTTTCCCGATTGTATCTATGTTCTTAGTTCTCCTCTCCCGAGGAGCCAGACCTAGGCAGAAGAATTAAGAGGCTCTAAGTTCGATATTTCCTGGTAGATGAGTGCCTCTACAGGAGGGGCAGGTCCCTTCCTCTACTTCAATGTTTGCATCCTGATGATGCCAAATGGGCATTAAGAGAGGTTCACTCTGGGAATGCGGGAACCACGTTGGTGGGGAAGCTCTGGCATATCAGGTACTAAACATAGGGTATTACTGACCAACTATCCATCAAGATGCAAAGAACTTTGTTCAATCTTGTGAACCATGCCAGAAGGCCTCAAACTTGAGTCACCTCCCACCGGAGCGTCTGTCTTGTCTTAGCTAGACTTACCCCTTTGCTATGTGAGGAGTCGACCTAATCTGTTCATTTCCAACCACTCATGGACAAGCCAAACATACTATTGTGGCAATAGACTATTTCACAAGATGGGTTGAGGCCGGACCACTCTCCCAGATATTGGAAGAGAATACGACAAGGTTATTAAAAATAATGTAGTTTACTAGTTCGGGACCCCTCTTATCATTATAGTTGACCTCAGAAAGTAGTTTGATAACGGTCGATTCAAGGACTTTTGCAAAGACTTAGGAATCGACCTTATATTCACCTCAGTAGCCCATCCTCAAACTAATGGGCTGGTGGAATCCACCAATAAAACCATCAAGAAGCTGTTGAAAAAGAAGTTACAGCAGAGAAAGGGCAAATGGGCGAAGACCTTCCAGAGGTCCTATAGGCTTACCATACTACAAGGAAAACAACCACCAGAGAAACACCCTATTCTTTAACCTTCGGGGTTGAAGCAGTTCTTCCCATCTAGCATAAATTAATCTCTTTCAGAATTCAGCACTTTGAGTATGGAAGCAATGAAGATAAGTTCCGAGCTAGCCTAGATCTCTTGAAAAGAAACAAGATCGGGTAGCTGAGAAAGTAGCGATTTACCAGAGCAAGATGTTTAGGTACTTTAACATGAGAGTTAAAGCTTAAAACTTCAAGGAAGGGGACCTAGTTCTTAGGAAAGTAACCTTGAATACCAGGAAGAGGTCAGACGGGGTCCTAGGGCCCAACTGGGAATGACCTTACTTGGTAAAAGTAGTGGTCCGTAATGGGGCATATAAGCTCGAGGACATGGATGGCCGACCCATCGATCATACCTGGATTGCAGA
Organism: Dipteronia dyeriana; assembly: GCA_032871835.1. Lineage (NCBI taxonomy): Eukaryota > Viridiplantae > Streptophyta > Magnoliopsida > Sapindales > Sapindaceae > Dipteronia > Dipteronia dyeriana. Next base: position 33,080,541 of record CM065295.1, on the reverse strand, counting down.
TCACCTAAGGAGAAAGTATTACCCTTAGATAGGGAACTCATGAGCAGAATACCTCCATTTAGGCTTCAATAAAACCTCAAACAATAATGTACTCCATTTTTTGTCAATAAAGTCTGCTTTCTCCATCTTCGATTGTATTCTACAATAATTTCTCCATGTTCAATTACGGTCTACACAGGTAAGTTTGACATAGTCATTTCAAGACCAAGGATTAGCCAGGGAAGCCCCCTCGCTGTCCTTGATGCCTCGGTCGGGCACCACCCCCCTCCAAGAAGGGTCTGAGTATAAGAGCATAGTTGTCATCTAGATCTCGAGACCAAGAAATAGCTAGATAGCCCTCTTGATGCCTTGGTTGGGCTACCACCTCCAATAAGGGTCTGAGTATAAGAGTATAGTTACCATTCAGATCTCGAGACCAAGAAATAGCTAGATAGCTCTCCTGATGCCTTGGTCAGGCTACCACTCCCAATAAGGGTCTGAGTATAAGAGCATAGTTATCATCCAGACCACAGAATTAATAAATAGCTAGATAGCCTTCCTGATGCCTTGATCGGGCTATAACCCCCCCCAAAGGGTCAGAATATTGGAAAGCTCTCCTACTTAAACTCTAGTGTTCCAGTTATTATTGGTTACTAATCTTCCATATGTATATGATCGCTTGTTGTGACAGGTACAAACTAGCCTACAATCACATAAGGGGGCTGCTCACTAAAGTCATCGAGCTACAAGCTTCTGTTAAGAGCTGAGAGCTCAACCTAACTGTCTATTTTCGCACTTAATCAAATTTAATATCTCGATATTTTCATCAAATTTGAGTAAGTCAAGTTATTTCAGAGGTCGTATCTGGGTCGTGATCATAAATAAAGCAAGAAGATGTCAGCCAAGTCAAAAGTCATTGAAGTAAGCATGGATGAAATCTAAAGCCAGTTTTCATTAATGAAATGGGAGCCTATCCCCTGGAAAGGCTACAGTTATCAAGCATGGAGCCCAACCCCCGGTTCTAGGCTACAAAAAAAATGATGATGGCCAGGCATGAATATAGTGGGGTGCCCACCCCTCTTTTCGGGTTGCAAAGGCAAGTTGTGAATATCAGGCTTCTGCTTTCTCTTGATTCCCTTCTGCTGCTCCCCCTACCTGGTGGATCTCGCCCACTACTCCTCCTATCTCTCCCTCAGGTAGTCGTTCACCATGGCAGCCTTCGCCCGCTACCCCCTCATCCGGGGGATCCTCCACTGCCTACTACTCAGCGGGGTCCTCCTCTAAGACCACATTAACCACAACCATAAACTCAGGAGGAATGGCTGCATCAAGAAGGTTTGCCAAAGACTCTACTCGATTTTTTTCAACCTCCAACCCTTCTTTAGAGGTTTCTTCATGACGGTTATGGACCTCTCCCCTGGTTTCTGGTAGGTCCTCTTCAGGTTGTGCTGACCGAACCCGGCTAGAGGTCTCCCCGAGACCTGAGACTGGTAAAACTGGAAGAGTAAGAGGAGAATCTGTTACAACTGCTTGTTTCCCAACTCCAGCCCCATCACCCTAAGGATGGGACATATTTGCAGCCTTGGTCATAATCTCCTCTCTATCCCAGTTGGCAATAACTGATAGGTTAAAGGGGGAAGAGAGGGGCTTCAGCAACTTGGTAGGAAGCATAGAAGTATCTGTCGCTGAAGGAGGCATCCACCTCAGCTTGAAGTTTGGCAACTTAGGCTTGCAGACCTTGTTTTTCAATGTCCAATGCCTAAGCTTCTTCCTTCCAAGAATCCCACTGACTAGCTCGACGTTGAGAACGGAGGGTTTCTTGATCGAAAGATCACTTCAACCTCTCGTGGTCACAACGAAGCTCTGCTGGCTCTGCCTCCATTCCCTTCTAGCTAGAGGTCATCTCTTGTACTAAGTCTTGAGCCCGCGCCAACAAATCCATGGCCCGCTCAACTTCAACTTCAACTTCAACTTCAACTTCAGCCTTAGTTGCCCGATCACGAAGAGATGCTACCTGATGGCCCATCGCCACATTGTATTTGAAGGCCTATAGGGTATAAAACCAAGATTAGAGAATATTCAGCGCCCACAGTCACATGAAAGATAAAAGGGAAGTTACCTCAGCCAGAAGAGAGGACCCCTTGGTTAGCAAGATGTCCACGGGCATTGATGCCATCCTAAAGAGCCTGCCACCCAGGCAGGACGCAATGAACTACTCCAAGACCTCATCCTGCCCTACCAAGCTTAACTGATGGTAAGAGCGGGCAGGGGGAACCTTTGGAACATCGGCCTCGGGGTTTACCGAAGCTTGAGGAGCTTGGGGAGTAGACGGAGCAGCATAGGCAACGGATAACGTGGCTGGAGGGGCAGTAACTGTAGCAAGGGCCACCAATAAAAAGGTAGATGTGGTCGTATTAGAGGCCTGGAAAGCGGACCTCCCTTGGTTAGAACTTTGGTAGCTCGCGATGCAAGAATAACCATTTTAGAGCTAACTTGGGAGGGCGATAGAACTGAAGCAGGAAAAATCCCAGCTGGATCAGCAGGCCATCATTTTTCCAAGGCTGCTAAGGGGGCTTCCCAGAGTAGTCTTACGAGAGGAGGAGGGGTACGAGCCTGCTGGACTTCACGGGAAGCTGGAGCAACAACAAAAACTGTTAAAAAAAAGTAAAAAAAAGAAAGAAGGTAGAACTGTTAGAACTGAACTATTCAACGACACAAAACATGATGGTTCAGAGTACTTACGAGGAGATGCATCAGATATTCGTAGATAACGAATTACCCGATGAGAATCGAAAGGGTCAGCAGTCGAGAACTTCATATTCAAGTAGTTCCTGGCAAGGATAGTCTTCAGCACCACCTCATACTCGGTAGACAAGGAATCTCTGCCCCACGAGGGTTTATCATTGAAAGCGGTTGGAATTGTGAACTCTTGCCCGCCTATGAAGGTCGAGCTTCACCAATCCTTGCTTGCTAGAAACCACTCCTCCTTCCAAACAAGATCTTTCCTCGAAGCGCCAGGGATGATGAAATTGAGCTTGTTTTGTGCCTTGTCATAGAACTGACTTCGAAGAGCCCCAAACAAGATTCCAATATGAAAGAGGTATGCTAGCCCCTTAGCTTCGTGCTCCTGGGTAACCTTGTTTAGCTCGCGTTGTTCCCTCCAAAACACAAGGAAGCCGATCAGATGCCTCCAAAAATCGGGAGTCAATTGGAGGGGAGCTAGCTGTAAGGTGTTGAGAGCCCGCCTAAGAGTAAAATGAAGAGGGAACCTGACCCCATTCTCTAAGGTCACCACATGGATGGGGAGCACGCCTTTGGGTGGATTGAAGATGTTGTAGTTTCTGTGGGGGACTGTGAGGGTGACGCTGTCAGGAATGCCATATTTTGACCTCATATGACTGAATGATTGCGGATCAACGGTGGAGACTGGAATGACCTTGAAGTCATAGGGAAGATGTCTCTCTAGAGAAGGACCGACAACTGTGACTTGGTCCTTTCCAGCAATGCAGTCCCTATTTTACTCGCCGAAATCCTCATCAACCAAGCTTAGGGGATTATTTGGTCGATTAGAAAACTCAGTCCTGATAGTTATGTTCTTATTCGATCGACGACGTTATGGGTCGGAGGTGAGTCATCCCCATCAAGGTCTCATCGAGCCCGCTTTCCTTGGGCAAGACTGGAAACCTCTGTGCCATCAACAAGGGAATCAACAGAGTCATAGCTGATCTTCGACATGATAGTATAGGGTTTGGAGGCTGTGAAAAAAGAGAAAGAACAGAGGCGTAGCTGAAGAAGTTTGCAAAAGAGAGGGATTTTTGAAAATTTGAAGTTTAAAAGTGAAGCGTGAGGAAAGTGATAAGGAAGCCAAGTGTAAATAGAGTTGGAAGAGATAGAGACGTCAACGAAATCTTTAGAGGGATTGCCTCGAATCGCGGGAGCTGTCGTAACATAGCCAGATTATTTCATGGAATGCACCGGTCTTTTCCTACCACATCACTGGTATTATTAATGAGGAGATTTCTACCCAGATTTGGTAACGGTAAAAGAGGTAAAATTTCCCAACTAAAACAAGGAATCTGACTCCAACCCCAACTCAATCACCGGTGTTCAAGTCAGAGGGGACTTCTGTTAATAGCAAAATTTGGCTAGGGGACCAAAGAGAAATTTTTCACTTTTCTAACTCGAATCAAGGCCCGAGCTCACCAGTCATTGAACCCTGGGTCCTAAGGGCGAGCCATATAGCTACCCCGACACGACCAGATCGAGCCCTTATGCCAACATTGGAACTCGGGCAAAGCCCGATACTTGGTTATCCGGGCTTTCTGATATCAAGAGTGAATCATAACCTCCCCAGAAGCCTGCCAACCTCTCCAAACATAAAAAAGGGGGACCTTTAAAGATATCAAGTTCATGCTATAGCTACATTCCCATTTACTAAGGAAGGCTTGAACCCATCTGGACGAGAAAAAGTAAGCTCGCAAGATCCACGATCCCCCCTCCAATGAGTGCCCACAAGGCCATCTCAAGGTCTAAAGGACAGGGAAAGGTCAGGCCGAGCTTCTGGTACCAAAACTAAGGCTGGGGTCTTCCTCGCCCTACAAAAAATGAACAACTAACTCGACGACCTCCATGAAGGATTATGCCACGAATACACACAAGATCAAATATACACTCCAACGAATATTGAAAGTCTACGTACGTGTAAGGCAAGAGATTGCATCCGAAAAGGAAACAAACTTATCTCAACCAAAGATATTCTCGAATCTGTTATTAATGTAAAGTCAATGATCTTCAAATAAGAGATCCCGCTTGATATGGAGGGAACGGATTCAGAGAATCATATCGGGAGATTCACTGGTTAAAACAACCCGGACCGTGTATAAATATACCCGTCGTAAACAGAGAAGAGAAAAGGGGAAAAAAGATCGAGAGGGAGGAGAGCAACATAAGACAAATAGAAAGATAGAGTTTTTGAGTCTTCGACCTAAATTCTGAAATCAAAACACGGCATTTACAATTGTCTACTGTTCCATAGGCATGAAGTTGCCACCCTACTGTATCCCAAAGAGATTAAGAATGTTTAAGAGTCTTTTTGTACGATATTCATAGTTGATAATAAAACAATTACAGTCCCATCTTCATTGCACTCATATTCATACATCCATCTTTATTCTATCAGGTTAGGTACCTAAGGTACCAACCCCGGCCACCACCTACGTGGTAGTGGTCTCGAGGGTGTTAACCGAAATTTCTCACCTCGAGTAAATTCTCTGTTAACAATTACAATGTATATTATATATTTAAATACTCATGGTAAACACCAACTCATCAACTTCTAAGGCTTTAGCACCAGTTAAACTTTCTTCTTCTGTTTCTCTTCCACCTTTTGTTAGGAAAACCCAATCTCATAAAATATAAAACCTTGTAGAATACACCCATATTCTAGAATCATCCCAGATCGATGAAACTTCTTTACCTCTCATAAACCCTTACACCATATTTAAAAGAAATAAGTCTCTAGCCAGAAGAATAAACTTCCTTGTACAACACAGATCTCTTCTAGTCAAAGAATACATCCAGTCAACTGCTCTAGACAACTGTCTAGTTCCTGCTACAGCTGCTGAACAGTATGTTGATCTCCAAATAGATCAACAAATGATTGACCAATGGATTAGATAAGGATATTCTCACCCGCACATAGGTGTAGTTCAAATTATCCTCACCTTACATGGAGGGAAATGCTTACCGGTCACTGCTAGGGTAGCTTTGCTCAACTCCATTTATAAACAATATGAGCACGCAGTTATTGGCACTTGTCTGTCCACACTACATGTGGGGATTATATCCCTCACATACTACCCCAACTTTAACATCCCTCTCAGGGATAACAATCTCCATAACTGCCTCAGAGTACAACTTAAGATTGTGGGAGCACCCATGCTACCAAACTCATACATGGCTACTCTTCATCATCAGATTGTCTACAGACTTCATGATCGTGCTCTTGATCTTCCTATCCCTGACCACACTAGAGACATAATTTTCATCATGGTAGAAAGGGAATATGAAATTCCTACCATCATCCAGATCCCCAAACAACTGCCTAAAGAAAAACTCGAAGAGGTTATTCCACTTGAATGGATAACCAACTATGAGAAAGCTTTCCAGAACACTACTCCAGTATTTGCTTCTGACACAAAGTATGTCAAACAGAAAGATGGCTCCATAAAAATAGTTTATGAAACCATTACGAAATCAAAAGCCTCCTCCAGTACTCCTCTGGTGTTTCAAGCACTCATGATCAGACCAATCACCTCCGAAGATGACATTCAAATCCATAGCTTCCAAGCTGATGGATCCCCGGTCTACACAGATAAAATCAAGGGTCACTTTATTTGGGATGTTGATCCCAATATGTGTGATGAGGACTGCGAATGTAGAACGTGTCTGAAAGGTTACAAAACCCCTTGTAAACCCTTTTGCAAACCTCGCAGACCTGATGACCCAAATGGCCCCCGGATAGGGTTACATCCTATAAAAAATAAACCAATTCCCATTTATGACAGGGCTTTACAAATCCTACAAGCCGAAGGACTTTTAATCATGAAACCATAAATATTAGTTTCATCTTTACCTCCACCTATACCATGCTTTATGGCTTCCAACTATGACCAAGACTTTCCTCCTTTAGAACCCACTTCTAAACCAGAAAGAAACTTGTTCTCCCGACCTTTTATCCAAACGATAGAAGTTCTCTCTGATAGGTCTTTGAAGCAGCCTTCACAGGCTGAACAGGTACTCAACTGGCAATCTCTCAACGCCAGAGTATAAAATAGAGTTCTAAATTCTATTTATCAGAAGATTGACCGAGTAACTCACTATGTCTCTCAGCATGATCATCATCTCCAAAGCCTAGATGCAGTTCTTAGAGACATGTTCTCTAACCTTCAATCTAGAATAGCCAAATTGGATGTTGAGCTCCACCGATATATCAACCATGGATATTTCGGCCCAGAATTTGACAGCAAAGAAAGTGAAATCAAACAACTTAGGGAACAATTGGAACAAAATGAATAGAGATCATCTAAACACCGCTTCTTCATCATATATGTTGAAACCATATCCTTATACTCCGTCCCTAATCTTTCCTACTCAGTCACTTTCTTATTCGCCTTCTACCAAACCATCTGATTCATCCCAATATTTTAAATCTACCGGAGAACTTTTTTGAAAATATCCTCTCTTGTCTACTTCTACAAAACCTTATTCTTCCTCTCAGCAGAGAAAGCTAGCCAAAAAATCCTCAACAACACAGAATAAAAAGCAACCCATGCTAGACCAGTACAAGCCAGTGTTATACCTCTCTATAGACTTCTTCATCTTCAGAATCCAAAACAGAATCACTTTCTAGTGACTCTTCCCAGTCCTCTTAGAATTCTGATACTGCCATTTCCTCTCATCAGTCTGACTCTGATACAGTCGTAGACCTGACACAGGTCTTTATGGCGTCCAAGATAGACCCTCATCCGTCTACGCAAACTGTTGACTCTCATGACGAGGTATCCACAGGTCCTACACCCATTGTAGAGGAGCTTCATGAGAATTACACTCATGTTTAACCTCATAGTTCCAAACCAACCAATGGTCCCTAGTTCAATCTAGACGATTCTTCTCCAAACTCTAAGAGAAAAAGAATCTCAAAGATGAGTACATGGCTTGATTTTCAAATGGCCAAATCTGAACAGGGTCTAGAAACTATTCTTAGAGAATTTGTTTCCAGATTCACGGGATCCCTCAAAGATTGGTACAAAGCTCTCAGAAAATACCGACAATTGCAACCTGTCAGAGCACCCTCTACCTACTAGGCTATGGGATTTTTTAGAGAATTTCTTAGAGATGCTGATCAATTTTACAAACAAACTAGACAAGAATTCTTTGAGATGAGTTGTTGTTCTCTCCACAAGAAAGATATTGAGTTCCACTATAAACGTATGTCAACTAGATACCACATTCTTGGTGGAATCAATGACGAAAGTCTCAGACATGTTTATATGAATTCTCTTCCTGTTGAACTTCAAGATGAGTTACAGAGAAAGATTGACACCTCGGGAAGAGCTTTTAATAACTTTGGGAGAAATTCACATGTTTTCATTAAGCGCCATAGACAAACTCTGTGCAACACAACGAGTTTTCTCCAAAATGTTGAAGGAAGGAAAGAAATACGACAAACAGTGCAAACAACAGTCACTCCAAATCAAGTGCAAAGCCCTAGAGTCATGCACGTGTAAGCCAAAGAAGAAAATGCACTTCCAACATTCCTTTAGAAACAAAGAACAAGAAATTCAAATATTACCGAAAGAAAGCCAGAAGTGCCTGGTATAAATCCTAGTAATGTTTCATCTGTAGAAAGAAAGAACATTATGCAAAAAAATGTCCCAACAACAAAGCAAAGTCGCCCAAGTTAGTTCACCAACTTAAACAGATCGCAGGAGAAGTCCCCTTGGATGCAGATATTGAATCCATCTTCTCAGAACAACAAAATGCAGATCGGGATACCACTTTTATGCTCCAAGACTCAGACTCATCCATTTCAGAGTTATGAATCATCTGACTCAGATACTATCCTAGAATCTTACCAGGCCACACAAATTGTACCTCATGCCGGACCGCAAATCCCAATCCAAATCTTATCAGAAAAATATTCTAAGCATGTTGATGCCATTGCCTACATTGACACCGGCTCACACAATACCATAATGAACCCTAAAATCCTTCCCTCTAAAGGCCTGGAAATCCTATGTTCGTTACTTCAATGCAGCAGATGGACAAATATTCACTACTAATCTAATTTCAAGAAATAAGATTGGTATTAAGATTTTCCTATCCTGCACCCTATGGTTTCGTGTTATAGGAACACCATTACCAGATAAAGATATCCTAATTGGTTGGGATGCCTATTACCTATGTAAATCTCTTAGAATCCTCCCCAATGGAATCAGATACAAGAGAGATTTCAAACCCTTTTACAACATACCTAAAATCTTCCCACTATCTGAAATCCAGCCTTCATTTCAACAAGTCCAAGAAAATTGTTGCAATTTTGCACGAACAATCATGCTAATTTTAAGCATCCAAAACCCTTATGGAAGAATTCAGAATTCTTTATTAGGCTACCATACAAGCTTAATGAAGATGTTAATCCCACAAAGGCTTTTCATTCAGGAATGACACCTTCAGATCATAAAATGGCCAATGAAGAATGTGATGAACTGCTTCGCCAAAGTCTACATGAACTTACTTCAACACCATAGGCGTGTCAAGCATTTTATGTTGAAAACACTCGGAATAAATCAGAGGAAAGAAGAGACTAGTCATTGACTATAAGCCTTTCAACTGTTTCCTCAAAGAAGATAAGTTTCCAGTTCTCAAAACCAACACTTTGTTTTCTTAGCTTCTTGAAGCCTCAATCTTTTCAAAGTTTGATCTCAAAGGAGTATTTTGGCAAATAGGTATTTTGTTGGAACCCCGTTCACCAGTCACGCAACGGAAGTAAGGTTTTAAAATTTTATATAGATCATAATCTGTATCTGGGACTAGTGAACTTGGGATCAAAATTATTTTCTAAACTAATACATACAATATGTAAACACATGAAATTGTAATCAATATAAAAAGAAGAAAATCATACCAACATTTGGAGGCTCATTCACTTTACGATACCTTTATTGGACTTCTTCCTTATTTGGTCTTTCTTGGGTTTGGACTTACCCTTCGCCTTCCCAGCAGATCTCTTCCCCTTCTTATTATTAGAGGAAGATGGTTCAGCAACATTTGCCTCACCGGTCTTGCCCTTGTTGTCCTTAGTCAAGGACTCAAATGTAGTGAGCTCATTGAGCAATTGTGTGAGATTGAACCTTAACTTGTTCATCTCGTAGTTACTCTTAAACCGATCGAAACTCTTTGAAAGAGTCGTCAGTATGATGCTCACTTGACTGGGTTTGTCAATGGCCCTGCCATTGACTTCTGCCTTGTTGAAGTAGGACATCATGCTCAGGACATGTTCCCGAACTGACGTACCTTCCTTCATATGAGCGAGCATAGTGGAACGAACAACTTTGTGTCACTTTTGCTCGGAGGGCTGCCTGAACATAGCTTGCAATGACTCCATGATTTCGAATGCTGAAGTCATTGCTTCATACTTTGTGACAAGCACATCTGTCATCAGTTGAGACCCATCGCTCGTATGCCTCATGAACAGTTCGTGTGGCATTGACAACAAGCACTAGAGAACATTCCTCTGTAAGCACAAACTTGAGGTCTTTTGTGACCAATATTGCATTAATGTTAAGTTTCCACTTAGTGTAGTTATCACCATTTATTATGTCGTTTACGAGAATTTAAAGTAATGCAAAATACATTATTGCTGAAATAAATAAAACATCTGTTCAGTCATTTATTTAAAACAAGTGTGAGTGCTTTGACATAAATTTAAACATGATGCATGCACATGTTTAACGAACTAGAACTACCTTAAAACTAGTTACTATACCACGACAATCCAACATACCACAAAGAGGTGCCGCCTTAGGCTCGGTCAAGTCTTTGCATGTTGGACCGAGACATTCTCAATCAAATGATATTCTAGAATAACTCTTATTCCATATCATTAAACCATCGTTCATCCAGTCAGGTTTTTAATTAACAAACTTAATCAAAACCTTCGTGAGTGTAACCCATCATTTCAGATCTCACGAGCTTAAATCGAGAATTGCCGCCTTAGGGTAGGTCAATCTCGAAATACCCTAAGAAATCCTTTCCGTTAGAAAGTCAACCGTGGTATTGACCTTTGTGGAAACCCCCTTAGGGAGGACGAAAGCAAAGCCGTCACGAGGCCCCACTCGGATATCACAGTTTTGAACTAATGATGGAGACCGCGGGATATATATATGTCATATATCCCTCTCCCACTCGCTATTTTAAAATTAAGGTTTTCTATTAACCGTCAATGCACCTAGACTCTACAAGACTAAATAACTAACTTTAATCAAGTTATCTAGCTCATTAACTAATTAGAAACAAATTCTAATTAAATAATAAATCATTAATGATTTTTAACAATTAAAAATCTATTTTATTAGTGAATAATCTAAGCCTTTATAAACTTTTTACTAAGGTCAGATTATTATGATAGTGTTTACCAAGTTTTAACTATTAAAACTCTAACACTTTATTCGGTTAATTTATTATTAGGTTATTAATCATATTAATCTTAATTACAATAAATGACCCTATTAATCTAACTTATTAAACACTTTAATAACTAGATTAATATTAATGAGAATTACCAAGTTTTCTAACCATTAAAAAACTAATCTCATTATTCATAGCCATTTATGTATATTGTCCATTTTAATCACATTGAAAAATATACATAAAATATCAGGCTATGATGCATGTATGACATATCAAATATATTTGTGTAGGCACATCTAATCTAAATGACATACCTATACATGACAATGCTTTTATCATCACATAATATAAAGCATACATGAATTGATCGAGTACTGTGGATTATTTAACCTAAAAAAAATTGGAATCTAAAATTACAAAAATACCCCCAAGGCATTCCTTAGTCTTCTTGTAATTTCTGAGTCTTCCAGCATCCTCAAGTCACTCCGATTCATCTCATGAATCCGAAATGAGAAATCTGCACAGAACACACTAGGCAACACTTGCCAACGGAACTGTGCAAGACATTGTGAACAGTGCATGAACAGTACTCTTAGTGAACAGTTCCGTGAACAGTACCCACAGTGAACAGTATCTATGAATAGTACCCCCGCCGTGAACATTATCCGTTGTGAACAGTGTCCGGTGAACAGTACCGCTGTCACACATGTTTTCAGTTCTTCATTTACAGGTTAAAAATAAAAAATTATACAACCCATAAACCCTAAAATCCACAGTACCATAAAAAATTACGATCAACTATGTTTAAATTAAACAATTTAATTATAAACATTCATACAATCATATAAATGGTGCCTACACATTCATACATACAGGAGTCGAAAACAATTTCCTGTTCTGAAAAATAACCTGGCTCTGATACCAGTTGTTGGTACCCCGTTCACCGGTCACACAACGGAAGTAAGGTTTTAAAATTTTATACAGATCATAATCTGTATCTGGGACCTGTAAACTTGGGATCATAATTATTTTCGGAACTAATACATATAATATGTAAACACAGGAAATTGTAATCAATATAAAGAGAAGAAAATCATACCAACGTTTGGAGGCTCATTCACTTTACGATATGCTCCTGTCTGAACCAATCTTACCAACGTTTGGAGACTCTTTTACTTTACGATATGCTACTGTCTGAACCACTCGATCTTTCTCGTTATCTCCCAGAACTGGTAACTGCATGTGGAGAAAAGACTAGAAGAAACTCTTTCTTTTTGAGAAAACTAACTAGAACAATTCTAGTTCTTTGAAAAAATATATATTTCTTTTCTTTTGGTTATACATCATGCATTGCTCAATCTCTGTCTCATGCATGTATTCATTGCATCTCATGCAACCTTTTTTTGTTAAATAATGCAATTCTTAATTGCACTTTTTGTCTTTCTCTGTATTGATTCATACACTGTTGAGTTTGCATCATATGCAAACAATTTTGTTGTGTCTCGCGTACATGAGTGTTTGTATCCTATACAAATAATATAATGTGTGTCTTGGTTTTATCTTCTTTTAAATATATAAAACATATATATCATATATATATATATTGATAAAACTAATTGTTAATAGTAAAATTTGGCTAAGGGTCAAAGAGAATTTTTTCTCTCTCCTAGCCCGAATCAAAGCCCAAAGTCGACATTCATGGAACCTCGATTCCTAGGGCAGGACTCTAAAACCACCCCGCGAAAGCAAGGAAGGATCTCTGAGCTCAAGAAACACTCGAAGTGAAGCCCGACAAGCAAAGCAAGCTCCCACCAGGTTAAGGCTCCCAGAGGTCGAGCTTAACTTGTAACCTAAGCCAGAAGCCCATCAACCTCTCTAGAAGTCCGCTGTCCCCGCTAGAAATGAAAGAAGAATCTTGCCTAAATTACACTACCCCTAGTAAGTTCCCACGAGTCCATTCCCGAGCTTCTGAGAACAGAACCAAAGCATAGGTTTACCTCGCTCTACAGGACAACGCGTAACTAACTCAATAACCTCCATGAAGAATCATGCCATGGATACACACAAGATCGTATCTACGTTATAACCAACATTAATTCCGCGTGCGTGTAAGTCAAGAGTTTGATTCCAAAAAGGAAACAAACTTTTCCTCGTCAAAGATATCATCGAATCCGTTATCAATTCAAAGTCAACAACTTTCAAAATAACGAATCCCGCCCGATAAGGGGGGAACCGATTCATAGGATCATGGCGGGATATTTATGAGTTTAAACCTACTTGGACCAGATATAAATAAGGCCAAACAGAGATTAAATAGAAGAGGAAAAAAAAACAGAGTAAAAAAGAGAGAGAATTACGTAGGGCCTAAATTCTGTGATCATAACACGGCCGTCGTGGTATCCACTATTCGACAAGCACGAAGTTGCCACCTTCCTATGTTCTAGACAGATTGTTAGTGTATGTGAGAGATTTCTATATATCACTCCCATTTGCTATTGTCATTCAATCATTCGTTTCTATCTAAGTAGGTCAGGTATCAAAGGTACTGACCCTGTCCACCACCTCCGTGTTGGAACCCCGTTCACCGGTCACGCAGCGGAAGTAAGGTTTTAGAATTTTTTTTATACAGATTGTAATCTGTATCTGGAACCAGTAAACTTATGATCGTATTTATTTTCGGAACAAATACATATACTAATTATTACACTAATAAAATATATATGTAAATACAGGAAATTGTAATAAATAATAAAAAGAAGATTAAAATAACCATACCAACGTTTGGAGGCTCCTTCACTTTTTCGATATGCTCCTAGTCTGTATCACTGATCTTCCTTGCTATGTCCCGAGACTGTTAACTGTGTCTGGGCGCGTCACGGTCTCAAGAACTTAGAATGGAGTATGTAGGAAAACTAAGAAACTCTTTCTTAATTTTTACTATGCAACACTTGCATTGTTTGCATCTCATGCGTATTGCAATTGCATCTCATGCATGCAAATAAACAATTTAACTGGTACGTCTCTTTTCATCACGCATTAATATGCAATTTTTAATGCGTTTGACACACCACCAAAAAAAACACACCTTTATCTTCTCTCTCTCTATATATATATGTGTATAAAAGCTAAGTTGTGCTGTGCGCAACACCTTTTTTTTAAATAATATATATCTTATATATAAAATATTTAAATTAAAAAAAAACTGATCAAATCTAATTTGATTTTTAAAAAATTTCAAATAAAAAATATCTCATATCTTTTATTTATATCTTTTATTTGATTTTATTTGAATTCAAACTATTTAAATTCAAAAAATTAAATATTTAATTTAATAAAATAAAATAATCATATTAACTTATATTATTCAAAAATAAATATCAACATACACCCTCAATTTAGTGATTAATAACATAATTAAATAATCTTATTATTTAATTTATTAAATCACCATTATTCATTAATTAAATAATCTCATTATTTAATTAATTCCCGAATAAATATGTGTCACTTTCGTAACACAATTAATTGGACAATCCAATTAATTAACCGTGACCCTTGTTACCTAAATCGATCGGGCTAGTAAGGGGACCTAATGGACCCACAGTATTTTGAGCTCCAATAATCCTCGGAATCATTAATTAAACTCTTTAATTAATATTCCTTGATTATTAACTCTGGTGTTATTCCACTAAAAACCCAAACTGCACTCTCTCAACTGTAGACGTTTTTACACAGACCGATACAACTCGGTGTCCAACGATATAGCTATTACATATGGTGTGATCCTCCACAGTAGTTCATAATTAGAGCTGGGTCATAATGTCTGTTATACCTCTCTAATTACATATATCCTTTAAGTACTATTGATTCTCTAATGGACAATAAATCCTATTTCCTTACGGAATTAGAAGAGTGCTCATATCGTTCAAGCCTCGAATCAACCCTTAAGGGAACTACCATCCACTTCTCACAAGAAGGAGTGGATTCCACTATTGTGTACAAACCTTCCCAGCCACAAGCCAAACCGCAATCCCAACATTCAGAGTATATTGATCAAAAAATGCATCAGACCTCACCCATGGTATATCAAAGACCACGATCTAACCCGAAGGAGTCGATAAGACACTCAGGATTAAGATCACCCACATATAGCCATCATTAGTTGATATATATAAATCTCATCGGTAAACGGATCATGGTGTGAGATTCATATAGATCATGGCACAGTTCTATATGATCACATCATACAAGGTGCCTCTATTCCCATATCTCATATGAATGATTCAGGATAGAATCACTGTACATTACGGAATGGACCGCAACTATAGATTAACCACAAATAAAGTACCCAGCTTTATTTGCTATCTATGGACTCTTTAGATTTCATGTCTCTTACTGTATCCATCCGTATATGACACTCATATACACAGTTCGAGATTACATCCGACAGTCCAGGATGTTACACAAGTTTATAAAATAAATAACATAACAAGAATGAAGTGAACCTTTCTTTTTATTTACTTCATAAATCCATTTACAAATTACATGCTTAGGGCATAAGCCCCAACAATCTCCCACTTGCACTAAAGTATGTGAGGCATGTCTCGTAACCCTAGATCATCTAGGTGACCCGAAAACACTTTAGTCGGTAAGGACTTCGTAAATGGATCAACATGATTGTCTTGTGAGGCTATCTTGGTGATGATCATATCTCCTCTTTACACTATCTCTCTGATGAGATGATACTTTCTCTTTATATGCTTCCCTCTCTTGTGGCTTCTTGGTTCTTTGGAATTAACCACAACACCACTGTTATCACAATAAAGTGTGATGGGCTTATCCAGGTCTGGAACAACTTTCAGATCACTCAAGAACTTACAGAGCCAAACAACCTCTTTAGCAGCTTCACAAGCAGCTACATATTCGACTTCCATGGTGGAGTGAACAATGCAAGATTGCTTGATACTTCTCCATACAATGGCTCCACCACAAAAGGTTAATACTGATCCAGACGTGGATTTTCTAGAATCCTTGTCTGACTGAAAATCAAAATCCGTGTATCCTAACGGGATCAAATCCTGTCCGGAATACACTAGCATACAATGTCTCGTTCTCCGAAGATAATTGAGAATAGTCTTGACAGCAAACCAATGATCAAATCCTGGGTTGGCCTGGTATCTACTGACTACTCCCACTGCATAGCAAATGTCTGGTCTCGTGCTTAACATAGCATACGTGAGACTACCTACTGCTGATGCATAGGAAACACGTCTCATATCCTTAACTTCTTGAGGTGTCTTAGGACACTGTTCCTTAGATAAGTGAACTTCATGTCTGAAAGGTAAATTACCTTTCTTGGAGTTCTGTATCGAAAATCGTACAAGAATCTTATCGATATATGATGTCTGAGACAGTGCTATAAGTTTGTTCTTACGATCCATTATAAGTTGGATCCATTATAAGTTGGATCCCTAGAATATAACTTGCCTCTCCCAAATCTTTCATTTGGAATTGGCTAGCCAGTCAACCCTTTACATCAAACAACACTCCCACATCATTCCTAATGAGTAGGATATCATCTACGTATAGGATCAAGAATACTACATTTTTATCAATGATGCGCTTGTAGACACAAGGCTCATCGACATTCTGTTCGAAGCCATAGGTTTTGATCACATCATCAAACCTAATATTCCAAG
Organism: Dipteronia dyeriana; assembly: GCA_032871835.1. Lineage (NCBI taxonomy): Eukaryota > Viridiplantae > Streptophyta > Magnoliopsida > Sapindales > Sapindaceae > Dipteronia > Dipteronia dyeriana. The sequence goes on along the minus strand of CM065295.1, from coordinate 33,063,670 downwards.
ATCTAGATGCTTGCTTAAGTCCATAGATGGACCTTGGCATCTTGCAAACCTTTTGCTATTGATCTAGAGACACGAATTCCTCTGGTTGCATCATATAGATGCTCTCATCAAGATTGCCATTCAAGAATGCAGTCTTGACGTCCATTTACCAAAATTCATAATCGAAATAGGCAGCAATGGATAAGAGAATCCTAATAGATTTAAACATGGCTACTGTCGAGAAGGTCTCTTCATAATCGACCCCCTCTTTCTGGGTATAACCCTTGGCCATTAGCCTTACCTTGAAGGTCTCTATCTTCCCGTCTACTCCTCTCTTTCTCTTGTAGATCCACTTACACCCAATGGGTTTTACTGTTGAGGTTTATGCCCTAAAGATATAATTTGTAAATGGATTTATGAAATAAATAAAAGGAAAAGTTCAATTCATTCATATTGTGTTGTTTATTTTATAACTTGTGCATATATTTAATATCTAAGATTGCCGGATGTAATCTCGAACTGTGTATATGAGTGTCATATACGGATGGATACAGTAAGAGACGTGCAATCTAAAGAGTCCGTCGATAACAAATAAAGCTGGGTACTTTATTTGTGGATAATCTATAGCTGCGGTCCATTCCATAATGTACGATGATTCTATCCTGAATCATTCATATGAGATATGGGAATGGAGGCACCTTGTATGATGTGATCATATAGGATTGGGTCATGATCTATATGAATCTCTTACCAAGATCCGTTTACCCATGAGATTCATATATATTAACTAATGATGGCTAGATGTGGGTGATCTTAATCCTGAGTGTCTTATCGACTCCTTCAGGTTAGATTGCGGTCTTTGATATACCAAGGGTGAGGTCGGATGCAGTTCCCGATCAATATGCTCCGTATATTGGGATTATGGTTTGGCTTGTAGCTGGGAAGGTTTGTACGCAATAGTGGAATCCACTTCTTCTTATGAGAAGTAGACGGTAGTTCCCTTAAGGGTTGATTCGGGGCTTGGACAATATGAGGGCTCTCATAGTTCCGTAAGGAAATATGACGTTCATTATAGAATCAACGGTACTTAAAGGATATATGTAATTAGAGGGGTATAACGGACATTATGACCCAGCTCTAATTATAAACTACTGTGGAGGATCACACCATGTGTAATAGCTTTATCGATGGACACCGAGTTGTATCGGTCTGTGTAAAAGCGTTTACAGTTGAGAGTACAACTTTAGGTTTTTAGTGGAATAACACCGGAGTTAATAATCAAGGAATATTAATTAAAGAGTTTAATTAATGATTTCGAGGATTATTGGAGCTCAAAATACTGTGGGTCCATTAGGTCCCCTTGCTAGCCCGATCGATTTAGGTAACAAGGGTCACGGTAAATTAATTGGATTGTCCAATTAATTGTGTTACAAAAGTGACACGTATATATTCGGGAATTAATTGAATATTGAGATTATTTAATTAATGAATGTTAATAGTTAAATTAATTAAATAATTAGATTATTTAATTATATTGATAATTGTGAATTATTAATTAACTTTTTATCGGAGGGTGTTAGTTGATATATGGATTTAGGTGAAGATAAAATAATAGGATTATTTTATTTCACTAAATCATTTATCTAAGTATTTGAATTTAAGTTTAAATTAAAAAAACTTATTATCACTTTTAATATATTAGATATATTTGAAAAGGATAATTAAAAGTTATATATCAATTATAACACAAGAGATTGCATTGGATGTAAATTGGTGTGTACACATATATAAGTGTTTGTATAGGATACAAACAAGGATATATATATATATATATATATATATATAAAATGACGTTGATTTTTTATAAAAAGTATGAATGCACAACAAAAGTTAAATATATATATATTTCTTTTGAAAACAAAAAGGATGCAGGGGCGTGATTTTTTTTTTTAAGAAAAATTGACTTTGTTTTTGTATGCACCTGATTCACACGCAAAAACAAAAAGATAAAAAAAAAATTGTTCATGTGTTGAACAGGCGAAGTAAAAAAAAAAAAAAGTTTTGCATGAGATGCAATTTATGTGTGCGTGAAATCAATACACCAAATTGAGAAGAAAAAGTTTCTTCAAGTATTTCTCTACATCCTCCATTCAAGTTCCTGAGACCGTGATGCGTCCACACGCAGTTATCAGTTCCGGGAGATAGCAGGGAAGATCGAGTGGTTCAGACAGGAGCACAACGTAAAGTGAAAGAGTCTCCATACATTGGTAAGATTGGTTTAGGTAGGAGCATAACGTAAAGTGAAGGAGCCTCCAAACGTTGGTATGTTCTTCTGATTATATCGATTTCAATTTCCTGTGATTACATATAATATGTATTAGTTTCGAAAAATAATTACAATCCCAAGTTCACTGGTCATAGATACAGATTATGATCTGTATTAAAAATTTTAAAACCTAGTTCCGCTGCGTAACCGGTGAACGGGGTTCCAACATTTACCCCATCGGGTAAGTCTACAAGATCCCAAACTGAGTTAGAGTACATGGACTCCATCTCGAGATTCATGGCTTTAAGCCATTCCTCTTTATCAGGATCTTCCATTGCATTCTTAAATGTCAATGGATCATCCACATTATTAACAGAGACAAAACCTTGTCCCTCATTTATAGCTAAATAGAGTTCAGGTTGTCTCACAACCCTCTCACTACATCTAGGTGGTAATGTATCCTGATCAGGAACCATCTGACTCTCAGATGTTTGTGGATCAACAATTCTTGTTGATGAAGCACTAGTCTCACCAGGCTCTAACTCAATTAATACAATCTTGGAACGAGGTTTATGGTCACTAATGTAATTGTCCTCAAGAAACGTTGCATTTGTCGATACAAATACTTTGTTATCTTCGGGACTATAAAAGTGTCCACCTCTGGTCTCCTTGGAGTATCCTACAAACAGGCAGACAACAGACTTGAAGTCTAGCTTTCCAGTTATGTTCTTCAGCAAGTGTGCTAGACACCCCCATATGCGGAAATGTCACAAACTAGCTTTACGACCATTCTATAACTCTAGGGGAGTCTTAGGAACAGATTTGGATGGCACTACATTCAAAATGTATGCCGCTGTTTGTAATGCATATCCCCATAAGGAATTTGGTAATGATGAGAAACTAATCATAGATCTCACCATTTCCATTAGGGTTCTATTTTTTCTCTCCGCTACACTATTTTGCTGAGGTGTACCGAGAGTTGTGAGTTAGGAAACTATCCCATGCTCGACCATGAAGTCTTCAAACTCTTGGTCAAGGTACTCATCTTCACGATCTGATCGTAGTGACTTAATAGTCCTACCTAATTGATTCTCAACTTCAGCTCGGAATTCTTTGAACTTTTCAAATGTTTCTGACTTTCATTGCATTGGGTAGCCGTATTCGTATCTTGAGTAGTCATCTATAAAGGTGACATAATACTCATAACCACCCCTAGCTTTAACATTCATCGGTCCGCAGACGTCTGTATGTATAAGCTCTAGCAGTTCTTTAGCTCTAAGCCCTTTTCCAGTAAAAGGTCTCTTAGTCATCTTACCTTCCAGACAAGATTCGCAGACAAGTAAGGTGTCAACCTTTAACTCCATTAAAGGCCCACTTTTTACTAATCTGTCTATCCGGTCAAGGTTGATATGACCAAGCCTTAAATGCCCGAGACACGTGTCATTATCTAGAGAAATCTTATGTCGTTTAGTTTTGGTTTTTCAACCTTAAACATTTCGATGTTGAGCAGTGTAGTATGTATTAACGGTCTTAACACATACAAATTGTTTTCATTAATTCCTAAGCAAATATTCAGACCATTCTTTCCAATAATAACAGACTTTTTATTAAAAAAAACATAATATTTTTGTTCTAACAACTTAGAAATGGAAATCAAATTCCGTGTAAATCCAGGAATATAAAAAACTATTATTATTACAAAATTGCAATCTTATTGCTCCCACTGCTTTGGCCGATACGACAACCCCTAACCCCACACGTATTGAGAAGGCTCCCTCCTCTAACTGTGTCCAATAATCAGTCCACTGTAAAGAAGAACAAACATGATTAGTGGCCCCCGAATCAACTATCCAGGGTGAAGAATCATCTTCCACTAAACAAGATTCAAGAACAAGTAAATCATATTTACCTTTCATCTTTTTCTTCTTAGCTACCTCCCCCAGATACTGAGGACAATTCCTTTTCCAGTGCCCGACATTGTTGCAATGGAAACATTTTCCTTTGTCTTGGTTAGTGGAGGTGCCCTTCTTTTTGCTTTGGGTTTTCTTGGGTTTGGGCTTTCCTTTTACCTTTCCAGCGGACCTTTTCCTCTTCTTATTATTAGAGGAAGATGGTTCGGCAACATTTGCCTCACCGGTCTTGCCTTTGTTGTCTTTAATCAAGGACTCAAAGGTAACGAGCTCATTGAGCAACTGTGTAAGACTGAACTTTAACTTGTTCATCCCGTAGTTGCTTTTAAATTGATAGAAACTCTTCGGAAGAGTCGTCAGTATGATGCTCACCTGACTGGGTTCGTCAATGGCCCCACCATTGACTTTTGCCATGTTGAAGTGGGACATCATGCTCAGGATATGTTCCCGAACTGACGTTCCTTCCTTCATGCGAGTGAGCATACCGAAACGAACAGCTTCATGTCGCTTTTGCTCCGAGGGCTGTCCGAACATAGCTTGCAATGACTTCATGATTTCGAATGCTGAAGTCATTGCTTCGTGCTTTGTGACAAGCACGTCTCTCATAGATGCCAACAGATATGTTCGGGCCTTCTCATCAGATGAGACCCATCACTGGTATGCCTCACGAACAGTTCGTGTGGCATTGGCAATAGGCGCTGGAGGACATTCCTCCGTAAGCATAAGCTTGAGGTCTTTGGTGACCAAAATTGCATTAATATTAAGTTTCTATTTTGTGTAGTTATCACCAGTTAATTTGTCGTTTGCGAGAATTTGAAGTAATGCAGAAGACATTGCTAAAATAAATAAAACATTTATTCAGTCATTTATTTAAAACAAGTGCGGGTGCTTTGGTATAAATTTAAACATGATGCATGAACATGTTTAACGAACTAGAACTATCCTAAAAAAATAGTTGCTATACCACGACAATCCAACATACCACAAAAAAGTGCCGCCTTAGGGTCGGTCAAATCTTTGTATGTTGGACCGAGACATTCTCAATCAAATGATATTCTAGAATAACTCTTATTCCATATCATTCAACCATCGTTTATTCAGTCAGGTTTTTAATTAACAAACTTAATCAAAACCTTCGTGAGTGTAACCCACCATTTCAGATCTCACGAGCTTAACTTGAGAATTGCCGCCTTAGGGTCGGTCAATCCCGAAATACCCTCAGAAATCCTATCCGTTAGGAAGTCAACCTTGGTATTGACCTTTGTGGAAACCCTCCTTAGGGAGGACGAAAGCAAAACTGTCACAAGGCCCCACTCGGATATCACGGTGTTGAACTAATGATGGAGACCGCGGGATATATATGTCATATATCCCTCTCCCACTCACTATTTTAAAACTAGGGTTTTCTATTATTCGTTAATGCACCTAGACTCTACAGGATCAAACGGCTAACTTTAATCAAGTTATCTAGTGCATTAACTAATTCATTATTAGAAATAAGTTCTAATTAACTAATAAATTATTAATGATTTTTAACAATTAAAAATCTGATCTATTAGTGAATAATCTAAGTTTTTGTAAACTATTTACTAAGCTCAGATTATTATGAAAGTGTTTACCAAGTTTTAACTATTAAAACTCTAACATAATATTCGGTTCATTTATAATTAGGCAATTAATCAAATCAATCCTAATTACTATAAATGACCTATTAATCTAACTTATTAAACTCTTTAATAACTAGATTAATATTAATGAGAATTACCAAGTTTTTTTTAACAATTAAAAACCTAATCTCATTAATATAGCCAATTTATGTATATACCCATTTTAATCACATTAAAAAAAATACATAAAATATCAGGCTATGATGCATGTATGACATATCAAATACATTTGTGTAGGCACATCTAATCTAAATGACATATGTATGCATGACAATGCTTTTTATCATCACATAATATAAAGCATATATGAATTGACCGAGTACTGTGGATTATTTAATCTAAAAAAAATTGGAATCTAAAATTACAAAAATACCCCCAAGGCATTCCTTGGTCTTCTTGTAATTTCCAAGTCTTCCAGTCTCTTCAGGTCACCTCGATTCATCTCATGAATCTTTCTTCGTTGTTTTTCCAGGTCTTCAACATAGGTTACAATTTTTATTTTTTTTACAATCAATAATAGTTAAAAAATATATATAATAATAATAATAAATTATACAACCCATAAACCCTAAATCCACAGTACCATATAATTAACGATCAATAATGTTTTTGTAAATTTCAAAAAATTAATATACATACAAAAACATCATACAGTCAATTTAAATCGTGCCTACAACATCGAAAACAATTTCATGTTCCGAAAATAAAATTGTCTCTGATACCAATTTTTTTTTTACAATAACAGTAAAAAAAAATAACAAGAATGAATTGAACCTTTCTTTTTATTTACTTCATAAATTCATTTACAATTTACATGCTTAGGGCATAAACCCCAACACTCCGTGGTAGTGGTCTTGAGGGTGTTAGTTGTAATTCCTCACCCTGAGCGAATTTTCGGTTAACATTAATCAATTTCAATCTTTTAAGATATCTCATATCTGTAAAGATATTATTCAATTTGTTTTGAATTTTAACTCTTTAAATTCAAAATCAAATATCTAATTTAATAAAAATCTTTATTCAAATTAAATATCAATCAACATCCTCCAACTAATGATTAATTAAACAATTAAATAATCTAATTATTTAATTTACATAATCATTAATATTCATTAATTAAATAATCTCATTATTCAATTAATTCCCGAATAAACACGTGTCACTTTTGTAATACAGTTAATTAGACAATCCAATTAATTAACCGTGACCCTTGTTACCTAAATCGATCGGGCTAGCAAGGGGACCTAATGGACCCACATTATTTTGAGATCCAATAATCCTGAGAATCATTAATTAAACTCTTTAATTAATATTCCTTGATTATTAACTCCGGTGTTATTCCACTAAAAACCCGAAGCTGCACTCTCTTAACTGCAGACGTTTTTACACAGACCGATACAACTCGGTGTCTATCGATATAACTATTACATATGGTGTGATCCTCTACAGTAGTTAATAATTAGAGCTAGGTCATAATGTCTGTTACACCACTTTAATTATATATATCCTTTAAGTACCATTGATTCTCTAATGAACAATAAATCCTATTTCCTCACGGAACTAGGGAAGCGCTTATATTGTCCAAGCCCTAAATCAACTCTTAAGGGAACTACCATCTACTTCTCACAAGAAGGAGTGGATTCCACTATTGTGTACAAACCTTCCCAGCCATAAGCCAAACCGCAATCCCAGGATACAGAGTATATTGATCAGAAAATGCATCTGACCTCACCTATGGTATATCAAAGACCACGATTTAACCTGAAGGAATCGATAAGACACTCAGGATTAAGATCACTAACATATAGCCATAATTAGTTGATATATATGAATCTCATCGGTAAACGGATCTTGGTGAGAGATTCATATAGATCATGGCCCAGTCCTATATGATCACATCATACAAGGTGCTTCAATTCTCATATCTCATATGAATGATTCAGGATAGAATCACCGTACGTTACGGAATGGACCGCAACTATAGATTAACCACAAATAAAGTACCCAACTTTATTTGCTATCTATGGACTCTTTAGATTGAACGTCTCTTACTGTATCCATCTGTATATGACACTTATATACACAGTTCGAGATTACATCCGGCAATCTTGGATGTTAAATATATGCACAAATTATAAAATAAACAACACAACAAAAATGAATTGAACTTTTCCTTTTATTTATTTCATAAATCCATAATTACATCTTTAGGGTATAAACCCCAACATATTCACCCTGACGAAAGATACAAGACTGCATTCTATCTTCCAAATGCCTAGTACCAATAGACAGTTCTACCATTTGGCCTGTAAACACCTCCTTTAGTATTTCAAAAGGCTATCAACAGAATTTTCCATCCTATCCTTCATTCAACCTTGCTCTACATTGATGACATCCTGCTGTTTTCCATAGATGAGGATTCCCAAAACAAGCTCCTCTGGCAATTCCATTAGTTAACTGACAAATACGGCATCATGCTTTCAGAAAAAAAGAGTATGCTAGGTTGTACATAAATAGAGTTCCTTAGAATGCATATTTCAAATGGACATTATCAACCCGATCCTCACCTAGCTGAACATATATTAGTTTTTCCTGATTCAAATTTGACTCAAAAGTAAATCCAACAATTCCTTAGGATATTCAATTTTATTGGAGACTTCATTCCTCATGTAAGCCAACATGCTTCGGCCCTCTCAGCCCTCTTGAAAAAGAATTCTTCACTATGGAGTTCTTGTCACACAGATGCGGCGGTTAAGCTTAAAAAGATAACACATAATCCACCACCTCTCATTATTCTATCCACCAATCAACTTGTTCTTCAGACCGATGCCAGTGATAGTTTTTGGGGGTCTATCCTGATCGAAGAAAATGAAGGACAAAAAATATTGTGGTCATGCAAGTGGACAATTCAAAGATGCCCAACAACACTACCACAGTATCTACAAAGAGATCCTTGCTATCAAATATGGAATTCAAAAATTTGATTTCCACCTCAGGATAAAAAACTTTCTTGTTGAAATGGACAACTCATCTTTACCAAAGATTCTTGAGTTTTGCAACTAGATTCCTCATAATCCCCAACTATTGAGACTGAAAGATTGGTTTTCCAGATATGACTTCATTGTTACACAATGAAAGGACACGACAATATAATTACTGATATGCTCTCTAGGCTACCACCAATCCACCTCATTACATCTTCTAGTCATATCCCTCTTATCTTCATGGCAACATCAACTGCTTTTTTCTCATCCTTCTCATCTTCAACAGGTCTTACAGCTCTCACTAAAAGAACCTACCCACCGGAGCTCCTTGAAACACTTCTTGCAAACCAACAGCCTTCTTTGTCTCAAATCCAGGACTTTGCCAAAACACACCTCACGGTCTACCTGTCCCAAATCAAGAGCCAAGGATGTCAACATGATCTTGTCAATCCTACTAGACCATTTCTTGATCCTTTTCTAATGCCACCATTTTACTATTTCTCTCCTCAAGTTTTGTGGTTTCTATGGTGCCTATCGGCCATTCACCATCATGCTATCGTTTTCCCACTCCAAGCTTTATATGTCCACCCTTAGGACCCATCTCACCAGAACTCTTTTCTGTGGACATTTTTACAATGGTTTGACTCATTGACAAATTGGAGAAATGAGCTCACTAAGCTCATGGGTCAGTATAATTTATTTAAGCTTGACTATGAATCAACCTTTTCTGTATCATGCATATGGATACTTCATATGCCTTACCGTTATAATCCTCACAAAAGGCTTCTGTTGTCCTCAAACATCAGTTATGAGTGGTATACCACTTATGATTATGAAAAGTCATATACACGTAATCTCCGGATATCTCTCTTTTATTTCCTTTACGACGTTAATGGAGTCACTAATGATGAACACTTCATCCTTCTAGAGATCCCTAGAGACTCTACTCAAAGCTGGCACTCTTTCCAAGATTTCAATCTACTTGACTCACAAGACCCTATGGCGATTGACACCTTGCCTTGCCTTATCTGCGAGGCCATCAACTCAAATGATGAAGATCACGCCGCCTATAACCTGAGTAGTCCTTGATCTTATCCTTATCTATGTACTGTGTGTTGTATTAATTATGCTTTACTGTTTGCACCTTTTAATGATTTTGTCTGCCAGCTGTCCGACAACTTTGTATAATTATTAGCTTGTAGAAAGCTTGTGTCTGCCACCTGGATGGCATAGTCTTGTGTATTGACTTGAAAGCATCTCCTCTCCCCTCTATAAATATAGAGGAGTTCTCTCTTTGTAAATACAACGGAAGATCAATAAAAATGTCCAATTGTGTTTTCTGTAATACCATGACTTTCTAGATTTTCTCCCTTCCTGATCTTCAATGTTTCTCTACAAGATGATTAATAGTTCTTATTGATCTAAGTATGCTTTGTGCTTGCCTCTAGCAGAGGATCTTGCACATCATAAAAGATGTTGAAACTTTGGCTCAAGGTTTTTGTTTGTCTCTAGTTTGTTGATTTGTGAGTACCCTATTAAGCCCGTTGGGTTGAGGCCGTCTGTGGGGAAAACTCTAAAGCTGTTAGAGACGGTTCAGGGCAGGGATTAATACTATTATATATTATCGTTAACCAAAACTTTACTCGGGGAGAGGAATTTCGGCTAGCACCCTCGAGACCACTACCACAGAGGAGGCGGCTGGGTTGATACCTTTGGTACAAGGTTCATATATTTGATGGTGAAAATGATAAAGAATAACAATACAAAATATTAAGACACGTAAGGAAAAATAACACTAGTTTTATTATTGAATTGTATGGTGTACACAGAAGTCGTTCAAACGATCATAGTCATTCTAGGGTATAATGAGTATGGTGGCTTCATGTCTGTTGAGAAGTAGATAACAATGGTGGCCATGTTCTGATCACAGAATTTAGGCTGAGTCAAAACTCTCTCATCTTTTTCTTCTTCCCTCACTCTCGTGCATGTGTGGGCCTATTTATGTATAGTCCAACTAGGTTAAACTCATAATCCTCCCACCATTATTTTCTGAATCAAATCCCTCCTTATCGGGCAGGATTTTCCGTTTGAATATCATTAACTTTGGCTTAATAACGGAATCAAGCATATCTGAGAAAGAGATAAGTTTGTTTCCTCTTTGGACTCAATCATTTGCCCTTCACATACGCAGTGTTCCATTGTAAGTTGAAGAGTGAAGGTGATCCTGTATATTACCTTGGTGAGGTGCATCATGGAGGTCACCAAGTATGGTGTTCACTATTTCGAAAGGCGAGGTAGATCCATGCTCTTGTCTTGATATTAGGAGCACGAATTGACCTTTCCAGGTCCCTTTTAGAGCTTGAAATGACCACGTTAGTGCTTGTTAATGATGACGGAGCTTTACGAGCTTCCTCCTTCATGCCTTTGTAGATTTGCTTCTTCCCCCAACGAGGAGGAGAAATACTGTGATACGAGCTTGGTGACTTGTAGGTTTATTTTTATGTCTGGAGAGGGTGGCAGGCTTCGAGGGAGGTTGTGCGGTAATTTCAACCTCGGGGAGTCTAGGTTGCCATGTATCGGTCTTATCCTTGGTTCTTATTTCTGTGTAAGGAGATTGATCTGACCGTGTCGAGCTTCACCTACAGTGTTCCCAGGGCGCGTCGACCTTTCCTCGCTTCTGCGGGGTCGCCCAATAGCTCGACCCTGGGAACTACGGTACCAATGTAGGTAATCTTGGTTTCGAACCCATGCTAGAAGAGTGGAAAATTTCCCTTTCGTCCTTTGCCAATTTTGGCTATTAACACTTATATAACATATATGATATAAATATATTACATAATAACATATATAATATAAAAATTAATATATATATTTTTAATATATATTATATATTAGTAATACAAATATTATTGTTAGCCGGAACTTTGCTCAAGGTGAAGAATATCGGTTAACACCCTCGAGACCACTACCTCGGAGGCGGTTAGGGCAGGTACCCTCGGTACCGGGGTAAGGTGTTTTAAGAATGGAGGATGTGAAATTGCAACTAAGCACTAAAAGAGAAATATGATGAAATGACACTGTTTTATTGATTATTTTTCACTAATTACAAAGGAGTAAATCACTCAATTTTTCTCTCTTTGAATGGACTGGAGATGGAAACCTCGTGTCTGTCGATAAATGGATAAAGTTTTCGGTTGGTGGCTATGTTTTGTCAATAGAACCTAGGCAACAATAGAGTTTCTTTTTCTGGTGGTGAATTTTCGACTTGATTTGTGCATATCAAAGACCTCTCTTCTTATGTGCATGCCTAAACGTATTTATACTGTAGACTTTAGGTTTAGCTGGTTATTCTCCCACTTTCAATTACTGAATCAAATCCCCCCTTATTAGGTGGGATATTGCATTCAAATATGGTTGAATTTAACTGAGTCATTGATTCAAGGATATCTTGGAAGGAAATAATTTTGTTTCATCTTTGGTCTTAATGACTTGCCTACACGCATGTAATGGTTAAGTGTACGTTGGTGTGTCGTTATGATACTGTGTGTTGCCCTGATAATGTGCCTTACAGAGGTCATCGAACGTGGTGCTTACTACTTTGATTAGCGAGGTGTGATTCAATATCGATATTGTTATCGATTTTTCGCCAGATCACAAGACCAGAATATAGCTAGATAGCCCTCCTGTTACCTCTATCGGGCTACCACTCCCATAAAGGATCCAAGCATGAATAACAATTTCGCCTACGGGAGTGAGGTCGTTATGATAAGATACCTTCCCAAAGGCCGGGAAAAAGGGTATCTAGGTTAGTATAACACACCTTTTGCCAAAATATCAAGCACCTGATGGCAACTACTCCTTAGTTTTACCTATACGTATGATTTCCTACATCGCCCCTTTAAAATTTGAATGAGGGATCATCAAAGATGCAGGATACAATGCAAGGGGACTCTTCCCCAAAGGTAGGAGTTCCTACCAAGTGCTGAGAATTGGAAGCTGGATGACCACCCATCTAGCGAGTTTATGCTTAGCGGATTAAGAGCTTCCATTTACTAAATTTCATTAATTCAAAGTTATTTCAGAGGTTGTATCATGGTCGAGGTCATGAGTGAAGCAAGGAGCTCTCAGTCGAATTGGAAGCTCATGATCAGAATTAGTCAAGACAAGTATAAAGAAAGTCATAACAGATTTTCATTAATGATGAGGGAGCCTATCCCCTAGTAAGGCTACATTCATCAACCAAGGATCCTAACCCCTGGTTTCGGGCTACATGAAGAGCAAATAAATAAAAAAATCAAGTAAACTAGTCATGAGTAAAACAGGAAGCCCAACCCTGTTTATGAATAGATGGTATCAAGCTCTAACATCGTCCCGATTCCCTCCAACTGCTCCTCCTCCATAATGGTCTTTGCCATTCACCCCTACTTTCGGTGGTTGCTCATCTTGGTTGGCCACCTCTGCTGCTCATTCTTCTGAAGGCTCTTTAGCTACTTGCTGCTTGTCTTGGTCCTCCTCCAAGACCTCATTAACTATGACCATAACCTCAGGGGGAATGACCGTGTCCAGAGTGATGGTCGCTGCTTCAAGGCTATTCTTCTCAACCTCAAGCTCTTCTCTAGAGGTTTCTTCAGGGTGGTCTCGGACCTCCCTCAGACTTCTGGATAAATATCCTTTGACTGTACGATCTGAATTCTACTCGAGGATTCCTCGGGGCTGGAGACTGGAAGGACTAGCAGAGGGGGATGAAGATCTGCCACGACTGGTTATTTCCCAACTCCAGGCAAGCCGGAAGGACCCACTCCATCAGTATAAGGATGATATATCCCCGTAACTTTAGTCAGTATCTCCTCTCTTTCCCAACCGGAGATAGTGGATAGGTTGAAGGGAAAAGGGAAAGCTTCTACAACCTGGAAGGAGGCATAAAAATATTCGTCCCTGAAAGAGGCATCCACCTCTGATTGTAACTTGGCCACCTGATCATACAGGGTCTGATTTTCGATGTCTAGCATCTTAGCCTTTGCTTTCCTGAAATCATGTTGTTTAGCTCCACATTCAGATCGGAGGGTCTCTTGGTCGAAGAACCGCTTTAGTCTCTTATTATCGTACTAAAGATCAGTAAGCTCTTTCTCCATCTCTTTCTGGTTGAAGGTCATTTCTTGCACCAGAGATCTAGCTTGGCCAAGTAGCCCCGTGGCCATCTCGGATTCAGCCTCGGCTTTCACAACACGGTTATAGAGAAATGCGACTTGATGGCTCATTGCCACGTTGAATTTGAATGCCTGTAGATTGAAGAGTGCAAATCAGAAATTGATCAAGTTAGCAGTCGCAGGTAAAATGTAGAAGAAGGTGACTACCTCAGCCAAGAGAGAGAACCCCTTGTTAAGCAAAATCTTGACGGGCATTGAAGCCATCCCGGAGAACCCACCTGCTGGGCAAGATGTGACGAATTGCTCCAAAACCTTGTTTTGCCCTGTCGAGCTCGACTGATGTTGGGAGCGGGTAAGAGGAACCTCTGCAACGCCTGCCTCAAGGTTCCCTGAAGTTTAAAGAATTGGGGATGAGGACAGAAAATCAGAGACGTTAGGGAGGCTCGCAACAGGAACAGCAGGAGCAACAAAAACAGTAGTGGGAACGACCAAAGAAGAAACAAGACTAGATACATCAGCATCATGAGAAACAGAAGTCCCCTTACCTCGTACTTTAGTAGCCCGCGATCCTAAGAGCGCCATCTTGGACCTATGCTGGGATGGGATAGAGTGAGAGCAGATGAAACCCCACTGGAACAGTAGGCCCCCATTCTCAGAGGCAGCCAAAGGGGCTTCCCAGGGCAATCTAGCTTGAGGAGGACGTGTGCGAGCTTGCTGGGCTTTACTGGAAGCTGGAGCCACAACAAAAACATTTTTTTTTAAAGACGTCAGAACCAAACTGGCCAATGAAACAGAGCAGGATAGATCAATGCTACTTTACTTATGAGAAGTAACAACATAAATTTAATGGTATTGATTCACCCTGCGAGAGTCAAAGGGATCATCGGTGGGAAACTTCAAGTTCAAATAGTTCCTGGCAAGGATGTTCTTCAAGACAGTTTCTAATTCAGCCGGTAAGGAATGCCGATCCCACGTTGGTTTGTCACTAAAAGCTGTGTGGACCTTGAACTCGTGCCCGCCAATAAAGATCGAGCTTCTCCAGTCATCCTCTGCTAGGATCCATTACTCCTTCCAAGTGAGGTCCTTCTTTGAAGCACCGAGAACGATGAAGTTGATTTTGTTCTTAGCTTTCACATAGAACTGACCTCGGGAGGCATCAGACAAGCTTCCAACCTGAAAGAGGTAAGCCAGCTCCTCTACTCTGGGCTCCCTAGTAACTTTGCTCAGCTCGCACTGTTCCCTCCATAGCATGAGAAATCCTATCAAATGCCTCGAAAAGCCAGGCGTCAACTGGAGGGAGGCTAGCTGAAGAGCGTTGATAGCTCATCGGAGGGTGGGGTGAAGGGGAAGCCTGACCCCATTCTCAAAGGCCGCTACATGAATGGAAATCACGCCATTGGGAGGACTGAAGTCGTTATAATTCTTGGGCGAAATGGAGATGGAAACACTGTCAGGGATGCCATACTTGGCTCTCAAGCGGTCAATCGACCTCGGGTCAGTGCTAGAATCCGGGATGACCTTAAAGTCTTAGGGAAGAAGTCTCTTCGGAAGGGAGCCCGCAACTGCAGTTTGATCCTTTCCAGTCATAACCTTTTCGAGCTCCCTATCAAAGTCTTCGTCGATCAGGTTCAGAGGGTTATCAGGCTTGTTAGAAAACCCAGCTCCAATGGTAACTTTCCTATTCAACCGGTGACACTGAGGGTTAGAAGGAGAGTCATCGCTATCAAAAATTTTACAAGTCAATTTCCTTTGGCCGAGGCTGGTAGCTTCCTCGCCATAAAAAATGGAGTCAACAGAATCGCTGCTGGTTTTCAACACGTTGGGAAAAGTTTTTTTTTTTAAGAGAAGATAAAGGTTCTGCTCGTGAAAATAATAAAAACTGTTAAAAAAGAAGAAGAAAAACGTCAGAACCAAACTGGCTGATGTAACAGAGCAGGATAGCTTAACGCTACTTTACTTATGTTGAGTAGCAGTAGAAATTTACAGGTATCGATAACAGTCAAAGAGGTCGGTGGTAGAAAACTTTAGGTTTAAATAGTTCCATGCAAGGATGGCCTTCAAGACGGTTGCAGATTCATCAGGTAAGGAATCCCGATCCCACGTTGGTTTGTCACTAAAAGCTGTAGGAACCTCGAGCTCGTGCCCTCCAATAAAGCTCGAGCTTCCCTAGTAATCCCCTGCCAGGATCCATTCCTCCTTCCAGACGGGGTCCTTCTTTGAAGCACAGAGAATGATGAAGTTGACCTTGTTCTTAGCTTTCGCATAGAATAGACCTCGGATAGCACTAGATAAGCTTCCAATTTGAAAGAGGTAAGCCAACTCCTCTACCCCAGGCTCCCTAGTGACCTTGCTCAGCTCGCATTGTTCCCTCCACATCACTAGAAAGCTGATCGGATACCTCTAGAAGCCAGGCGTTAGTTGGAGAGGAGCTAGTTGTAGGGCGTAGAGAGCTCGTCAGAGAGTATGGTGAAGGGGAAGCCTTACCCCATTCTCGAGAGCCGCCACATGAATCAGAAACATGCATTTGGGAGGACAGAAGAAGTCATAATTCCTAGGAGGAACACATATGGAAACGCTATCGGGGATACCATACTTGGACATCAGACGTGTGATCGAGTTTGGATTGGTGGTAGAATCCAGAATGACCCTGAAGTCGTGGGGAGGAAGCATCTCCGGAAGAGGACCACTAACCATGACTTCACCCCTCCTAGCAACTTCGTCCGAATTTTCTCTATCAGAGTCTTTGTCGACCAAGTTCAAAGGGTTATCTGGTATGTTAGAAAACCAGACCTCGATAGCTACATTCTTGTTCGATCGGCGACGTTGCAGGTTCGAAGGAGAGTCATTGCTGTTGAAGTCCTTTCGTGCCCTTTTTCCAGGGCACTACTGGAGACTTCCTCGTCTTCTACAATGGAGTCAATAGAATCACGGCTAGTTTTCGATATGATGGAGGAAGGACTTTGAATTAAGACGAAAGAAGAAAGAAAAGCGAGAAGGTAACGAGAGGAAGGTTTT
The DNA here is from genome assembly GCA_032871835.1 of Dipteronia dyeriana. Taxonomy (NCBI): domain Eukaryota; kingdom Viridiplantae; phylum Streptophyta; class Magnoliopsida; order Sapindales; family Sapindaceae; genus Dipteronia; species Dipteronia dyeriana. The sequence continues at coordinate 33,046,702 of CM065295.1, read as the reverse complement.
TTCTCTTTGAAAAATTTGAAATTTGAAAGAAAGAAAGAAAGCGTGAGGAAGACGGTGAAGCAGCTGGGGTTAAATAGAGATAAATGGAGCAGTGACATCGGTAAAATATTCGGCCGAGATTACCTCTAGTCTCGCAGGCTAGCAACGTAGTCGGATTACTTTGAGAAACATATCGGTCGCTTCTCTCCATGTCACTCGTGCATTTAATGAAAGATTTATACCAAGATTCTGGTAGCAACGTTTGGAGGGAAAATTTCTCAATTAAAATAGGAAATCTGACTCCAACCCCAACTCAATCATCGATGTTCAATTCAGAGGGGACTTTTGTTAATAGCCAAATTTGGATAGGGACCAAAAGAAAATTTTCCACTCTCCTAGCCCGAGTCCAAGCCTGAGATTACCCACCATAGAACCGTGGGTCCTGGGGTCGAGCCGTGGAGCCACCCCGTAGAAGCAAGAAAAGGTCGTCGAGCTTTGGAAGCACCCAAGGTAGAGCTCGACACGACCGGATAAAGCTCCTCACACTGAAGCAAGAACTCAGGGGAAGCCTGACATATTGCCATCCAGGCTCCCCAAAGTCGAGATCACCTCGCAACCTCCCTAAAAGCCCGCCATCCTCTCCAAGCACAGAGAGAGACCCATTAAGCACCAAAATCGCACTACAATATTGCTTCATCTCACCGAGAGAAGATTCGGGCCTATCTGAACAGGTAGGAGGAAGCTCGCTAAAGCTTCGTTACCACCGAAGAATGCCCAAAAGGCCATCTAAAGCTCTAGGTAATCTGGAAAGGTCAGATCAAGCTTCTAGTATCAAGACCAAAACACAGTTATACTTCTCTTTTTGAGTAAGCAAATAACATACTCGAAGACCTCCATGAGGCATCATGCCATGAAGGCACACATGATCATATCTACACTCTAACGAACGTTAAAATATCGCGTGCATACATGGCAAGTGATTGAGTCCAAAGAGGAAACAAGCTTATCTCTACCTAAGATATTCTCGAATCTGTTATTAAATCAGAGTCAACAACATTCAAAATAGCGGATCCCACCCGATAAGAGAGGATTGGATTCAGAAAATAATGGCGGAAGGAATACAAGTTAAACCTAGTAAGGCTATGCATAAATACGCCTAAGCATGTACAAAGTAAAAGAGGAAGACAAAAAAAAGACAAGAGAGAGAGTCTACTTAGGCCTAAATTCTGACTCTAGAACACGACCTTCATTGTTATCTACTTTTTGACAGGCACGAGGCTGCCACCCTACTGCACCAGAGAGATTGAGAGTATTTGAGAGATTTTTATATAGTATACTTGATTTATAATAAAACCATTATATTCTCTTTCACCTCATGTTAGCATTCGCTTTTAAAATCCATCGCCGTTTGAACAAACTAGGTACCAAAGGTACCACCCCCGACTATCACCTTCGTCATAATGGTCTTGAGGGTGTTCGCTGAAATTTCTCACCTCGAGAATTTTTTTTGTTAACAATTATGGAATAATCTATTTCAACATATTTTGCATCTTTTAAAATATCATTATTACCCTTACCAAATCGAGTTAAAATCATTTATATTCCTTGTTAATAGCCAAATTTGGCTAGGGACCAAAAGGGAAATTCTCCATTTTTCTAGCCCGGATCCAAACCCGAGAACCATGGATCCTGGAGTCGAGCTGGAGGAACCGCTTGTGGGCGCGAGGAAGGATCACCTAGCTCTAGGATGTTCTAGGTGGAACCCAACACAATCGTATCGAGCTCTTTACACCGAAACAAGAACTCAGAGGAAGCTCGATATGCAACGGTTCAGGCTTCCTGAAGTCGAAGCTACCTCGTAACCTCTCCAGAAGCCAGCCATCCTCTCTAAGCATAGAGAGAGACCCATTAAACACCCAGCTTGCACTACAGTATTGTTTCGTCTCTCTGAAGGAAGATTCAAACCCATCTGGATCAATGGGACGAAGCTCGCTTAGGCTCTACTACCACCAAAGAGCACCCGCGCTACCACCTCAAGTTTTGAGGAATTTGGAAAGGTCTGGCCAAACTACCAGTACCAAGACTAGGGCACAGATCTACCTCGCTCTATGAAATAATGAACAACGACCTCCATGAGAAATCATACCATGGAGACACACATGATCATATCCACACTTTATCGAACATTGAAACACCGTATACGTGCATGGCAAGTGTTTAAGTCCAAAGAGGAAACAAACTTATCTCCCACAAAGATATTCTCTAATTCTGTCATTAATCCAAAGTCAATAACTTTTAAATAAAAGATAACACAGAATAAGGAGGGATGAGATTCAGAGAATCATGGGGGGAGAATGACAAACATAACCTATTTAGACTGTGTATAAATACGCCCAAGTATGCACAAAGAAAAAGGGGGATCGATAACTAATAGAGGAAAACAAAAGGAGAGAGTAAGAGTCGATTCTTGGCCTAAATTTTGTAATCAGAACACGACCATTGTTGTATTCTACTATTCGACAGGCACGAGGTTGCCACCCCATTGTACCCCATCGAGATTGAGAGTGTTTTGGGAGATTTTTGTATGGCATACATAATCTATAATAAAAAGCTATATTCCAATCGTTATGGTATTCACATTTAAACACCTACCTTTGTTCGAACAAGTTAGGTATGAGATACCTATCCCGGTCGGTATTGCCTTGGTAGCGGTCTTAAGGGTGTTAGCCAGAATTTCTCACATTGAGTAAATTTTCCGTTAACACTTTCTAGCGCCGTATGTGGGGAAATCCTCACCACCACTTTTACATTTACAAGTTTATTGTTTTGCAGTGATTACAAGGCTCTGTTTCTCTTAGGGACACCCCGAAGCTTCAGAACAACCTTCGGCTGTATCGACACGAAAGGCCTCGAAGAAGGGGAGAAAATTCGGATGCAATAACCAGGTTTTGGACCAGCTAACCGATGCGCGAGCTTTTGTTCCCAAGATAGTAAGCCTGGCTGCGCTCGACCAGCAACCGGCGACCTTTATGGAGAGCGTCCGTTTTTGCCTACTCACTGAAGGCATTGCAGTTCAGCCAGTAAATCCCAACAATCAGAGAGAGTCAAGCAGATATAGAGCTAGGCAACCCTCCTTTGATTGCCTAAGACCTTCTCCTCCAGAGCTAGCCTGAGGTAGGACTGGACCCCAACCTTCGTTCGGGGATAGGCTAGGGCCCATACCCCCAGTCCCTGAAAGACCATCATATTACCAGCTCAGGCATGTTAAATCTACAGCGGACGCCCTGCCCAAGGGCAGCGAGAGGCTTCTCGCCTGACTACTTCAAGGAGGGAAGCCTGGGCTAGAAGAGAAGGAAGCCAGCAGCTGGATCCCATTCATAGAGAGGACCGGGTAGAGATCACTAGTTCATCAGAGGGATCAGACAGCGAGGACTCTAAGATCAACTCAAAGAAACCTGGGAACAAGCATCCGAGAGACCAGCTGGTAAAGCTACAGAAGGAGATCCAACAGATAAAGAAGGGAAAGTTCAAGGAGGACAAAAAAAACCCTTTGAGTGAGATGAATTATCTCTTCACCAGAAGGATTCGGGAGGCTGAGCTCCCATCGAAATTCAAGATGCCGACTGATAAGTTTTTTGGGACGGGAAACCCCCTGAGACACTTGGAGAGCTCTGTCCAGCAAATGGAAATCCAAAATACCACCAGGGCTGCCATGTGCAGGATGTTCCCTACCACCATGACCGACTACGTAAAGACTTGGTTCATGAAGTTGTCTGCGGGTAGCGTGAATTCTTTCACAAAGCTATCAATAAATTTTAGCTCGCAGTTTTAAGGGGTCAAACCACTTCTAAAAGATCCCACACACCTTCAATATGTGATCTAGGAGCGAGGTAAGACACTTCGGTCATATGTGGAATGCTTCCACAAGGAAGTCATCCAGATGGGGGTCTTCACAGAGAAAGTGAGGCGAAACCTATAGGCGGGTAAGCTCTTCCGATCCTTTGCTAAGCGACCTCCAGAAACCTACTAAGAGGCCTATGATTAGGCTCTAGAGCAAGTCGAAGTCGATGAACAACTCAAGGTCAAGATGGAGCATGACGACATGAGAATGACGAAACATCAGAAGAAGGAAACTCCCAGACCTGAGCTGGCTCAAAAAAATCAAGATGAACCTCCTAATAGGTTGACATATCATTTCCCCATTTCTCAACCCAAGTAAGAAAGGTATCCAGCAATGCAAACTCCTCCGCGGGATTCACCTCCTCCTAGGACAGTAGCCCCTGTAATGCGAGACGAGAGAGGGTATGATCACTACACCCCCTTAAATGCATCCCGTGAAATAATCTACCTCGCCATTCAAGATAAGAGGCTGCTACAGAAATCCGCAACCATGAAATCCCCCATCGATAGAAGGAACCGATACAAGTACTATGATTTCCATGAAGACGTGGGTCACAACACTTCAGAGTGCTATAACCTGCGCAATCAGATTGAGGTTCTGATAAGGGGAAAATGTTTGATAGAGTTCTTGCAGCAGGCCATAGATAATATTCAAACTGGAAGAGAAATACATGTAGAGATTCATGAGCATGTCGAGAAGAGAAAGCAGGAGAAAGCAAATCTGATGCAGCAAATCCAGGTGATACATACCATCAGCGGAGGGCCCACTTTGGCTGGAACCTCCAATAATTCCAAAAAAAAACCATGCGAGGAAGATCCCTCGTGTAGATGAAAGACGAGGTATCTTCAAGGTCGACCAGAGCCCGGTTGACCCCTTCCAGCTAACACATATTATTTTCACCAAGTCAAATGTCTATAACATTGTGCAACCTCATGACGATCCCATGGTGATCACGGTATAAATTGCCAATTGCATGGTTCACCACGTGCTTGTTGACACAGGCAACAACGTCGACATCCTCTTTAAAGATGCCTTGGAGAAGCTGAATTTGAAACAATGGTGTTACAATAGCTACACTACCCGCTGTATGGATTCACTGAGGACTCGATCATACCTGTGGAATTAGAGATCCTCCAAGTAATCGTTGGACCATCACCTCTCCAGCAAAATGTTATGATAAACTTCATAGTGGTAGATACCCCATCGGCCTACAATGCGATACTAGGAAGACCTTTCTTGTCATCCTTGAAGGGGGTCCTGTCTATTTACCACAACGTTCTAAAGTTTTTGATAGGAGACAAGGTGGGGGAGGTACGTGGTGACCAGCAAGTAGCCAGAAAGTTCTATGCAGTATCTGCCAACCCGACAGCTCTAGCAAAACTGTTTGCATAAAATACAACGATCCAGGATAGGGTAACACCCGGGATGTGCCTTGGAAGATATAGAGCCCACAGATCACCCAGAGGATGACCCCGTGATGCCAGATGAAGAATAACAGGGACCTATCCGGATGAACGATCCTTAGAAGGTCGTCAAACTACCCTTGGACCGAGAGTGAATGAGGGTCTGATCAGGCTCCTTAAAAAAATCAATGACATCTTCGCTTGGAGTCACGAAGAGATGACCAGTATCTCAATGTCATTTGCTGCTCACTGATTAGCAGTGGATCCGACCTTTATGCCTGTCAAGCAGAAAAGGCGTCACTTTAACGTCGAAAGAAACAATGCGGTTCAAGAGGAAATAGATAAATTTATCAGAGCAAGCTTCATTAGAGAGGTGCATTACCCCGAATGGATTGCCAATGTGGTCATGGTCACGAAGCTGAAAGGGAAGTGGCGTATGTGTGTTGACGACACTGACCTTAACCGGGCATGTCCAAAAGATAGTTTTCCTTTAGAGAATATCGATCAGTTGGTTGACTCCATATTTGAAAACAAGCTTTTGAGCTTCATGGACGTATTCTCAGGGTACAACCAGATTAAGATGCATCCAGCCGACCAAGATAAGACCAGTTTTGTTACCGGACATGGTCTGTACTGTTATAAAGTGATACCATTTGGTCTTAAGAACGCTGGGGCTACATACCAGCGGCTAGTTAACTGACTGTTCAGACCCGAGATTGGAAAATTGATAGAGGTGTACATCGATAACATGATCACAAAATCACAATCCATAGAGGGACATCAGGACGACATTCGCAGAACTTTCATGATCCTAAGGGAAACCCATATGAGATTGAACCCCTCCAAATATGCTTTCGAGGTAGTTGCAGCGAAGTTTTTAGGCTTCATGGTTCATGAGAGGGGCATAGAGGCTAAGCAAGAAAGAATCAAGGTTATCTTGGATCTAGAATCCCCCACATCACTTAAGTATTGATCGGATAGGTAGCAGCGCTCAACAGGTTCATCTCTCGCTCCACCGATAAATGTCTCCCTTTCTTCAAAGCTACCAAGTAGGGAAGAAACATGAAATGGGATCAAGAGAGCGAGCAAGCCTTTCAAGCTTTGAAGAAATATCTGACGAGCCCAACATTGCTAGTCAATCCAAGTCTTGGAGAAGAGCTGCAAATCTATTTGGCTGTTTCAGAAACTACAGTGAGTGGTGCCTTAGTAAGGAAATGTGGAGATAGAATCCAGCGATCTATCTACTATGTAAGCCACGCTCTAACCAAGCTGGAGAAAAATTATACTCTTCTGGAAAAGCTCGCCTATGCTCTGGTGAATTCGGCAAGGAAGCTCCGTCCCTACTTTTAAGCTCACTCAATAGCAGTAGTGACGAACCAATATCTCCGTCAACTTTTACAAAGGATGGACTTATCTGGATAAATGGTTTTGTGGTCCCTAGAACACACCCAATTTGATTTAAATTACAAACCCAGGGCCACAATCAAAGACTAGGCTTTAGCAGACTTTGTGGCAGAGTTCTCAACGCCCCCAGGCTAATCGACTTCTGCAGCGGTAGATATAGCTCCTGAAAAGATTCTAGAGTTTGACAGATAACCGGTGGGTTACAAGCCCAGAATCCTCTACACAGATGGGGCATTTACGCAAGCCGGGGGAGGAGCTGGCATAGTAATAATAGATCCAAAGGGGACTAAATTTTGCCACAGTTTCAGATTCGAATTTAAGGCCACCAACAATGAGGCAGAGTATGAAGCCCTCATAGTCAGGTTGAAGGTAGTCATCCAGCTCAGGGTTGATTACCTGCAGGTCAAGAGAGACTCATTACTCATAGTCAATCAGGTTTCTAGGGTTTATCAGGCAAAAGGGGATAACATGATCGTCTACTTGAAGCTAGTTCAACTGCTTAAGATCAAATTTAAGGGATTTAAGATCGAGCTGGTGCCTTAACAATAGAATCGTCGAGCTGATGTCCTAGACAAGATAGCTGTGAATGGTGGCCAAGCCTTACCACAGGGAGTTCCCCTCAAAATGATCTCCCGACCAAGCACAGTAAAGGGCAAGGAGATTTGTACTCTGGATCGTCAGCCGTGCTGGATGTATCCAATAGCTGTTTATCTCCAGGAAGGAAAGCTTTCTGAGGAACCCGATCAAGCCTGAAAAATTAAGAGGCTCTCTGTCCGATTGTTGGGATTATGCTCGATAGAAAGAGTATAATAATGTATTTGGCAATCTTTTCATATTAATAAAGTGATTTATAGTTTAACAAATCTTATAGCATTTATAGCTTAATTATTATAATTGTCAAAAGTAAATAATCATAAGGTCAAAAGACTATGAGAAAAGAAGAATTATTCATACATCTAGATATGTATGAGGTAGACACAATTCTTTAGTTAGTCTTGAATAATATTCACAACTTAAGATAAAGGTTGGGCGCCTTTATCTTGTTAAAGTTGTAGATTCTTTTGATAGCATTTGAGTGAGATCAAATGTGTTATGATGAGTCTAAAATCATCAAAGTGTGGTGTCTTTGGGCAAAAGAATCTAGTGCACTGGGTGCATTGAATTTGATCACAATAAAATACTTTATCTAGAATCGTCAATGTATAAAAGTTTTCATTTGAAGACAATCAGAGAGTCTATCTCAATCCGGAGATAAATGATAGACATATGGTTGCAAGTGTTATCATTTGAGCTATCAGTGAGTACGATTATATAACATAGTCTATCCTCGATAGTTTGGTGGTATTCATTTGTTAATCAATAGAGGACTTCATTTATAGATATGGACATTGTGGCTCCATTTATTAAATGAGAGTAGAATATCATCATATGGATGTTTTGAGGTATTGGATATTAAATCTTAACGTTAAGTTTTCAATAGTGTCTATTGAAACATGGCTTCTGGACAAGTCAAAATATCCAAGTTAAAAATGTGGTCATATGAGTAAATATGGTACCTTGAAGAGCTATAGGTGGTCTATGAGCTCTTGGAGATTACTGATATTCTTCACGAGGATACACGTTCTCCAATAAGGTTGTCTAAGGTATGAATGAGAAATATTAACTTATTCTATCTTTATTTAAGAGTTCAATTTTAGTTCTTTAGTGGAATTAACTAAAATTAATAGATCGGACCTAAGTGAATCATTTGTTGATTGTGATTTGGTTATGTCTATTGGAGCTTAAATTTAGATAGCCTGCTAAGATCCCCAATCCACATGAACTTGCATGGATCACTTGATATATTCTACCAAATCAATTTAGGGGTCCATCTAGAATTGTATTGAGGCATGTGGACTTGTTTCTTTTTGTAAGAATGGGTCTAGTTCACATGTGGACTTTTTATTAAGATGCAATGGTTTAATACATAGAAAAAATAATATAATGGTCCATATATTGTGCTGGGCGGCAAAGCTATATTGTTTAGCTTAATTATATTATTTTTATTTTATTATTTAATTAAATAGAAATTAATTAATTTGGTAATTAATTAATTATTTAATTATAAGTCAAAATCTTTTTTCTAGTAGGAGATAGTGGTGAAAGTTTGGGCCAGCCAGGCCTGTTTGGGCACGGCCTGCCGGGCCTCTTTTTCAAAACAGGCTGGGCCTGGCACGCCATGTTTTAGAAAACAAGGGCCCGACACGGCACGTGGGCACAACCATGGCAGGCCGTGCCGGCTAGGAGGGCCAAACGGGTTGGCCCACTTTATTTTTTTTAAAATATAAAATTTATTAATAATATCATAGAGTATGGACATCATAGAGTATTGTGATGTGACCCATAACCCTTGTCCAAGTAAGTATTTTTTCTTTTACTTTTTCCTCATTTATATATAGGTTATATCTCTATTCATTCCTCTTATTTATCCGATGTGGGATGTGGGGTTTAGGATTGAATTTCCATTTCCATTCATTGATACAAGTATATAACATAATAATATTCTCTTGAGTCCATTTTTTTTATCTTAATATGGAAAACATAAAGAGAGTTGGGAGGTCTATTCAAATTAAATAATGGTTTTGTTAAAAAAAAAACAAATAAACCATCTGTTGATATTATATTATTATACAATAATTTTCATATTTTCCATCTATGAACAAAAATCATATATACATATATATATATATATATATATATATATATATATATATATATAATCATTAAATATCATTCACATAGTATTCTTCTCTAATCTTGGTTATAGTAATTGTTTATAATCATAGTTGTATTTAATCTCATATCCCACATCGGATAAATAAGAGTATTGAAGAGATGTCTAATCAATATAAAAAAGAAGGAAAGATAAATGAAAACTTATTTATCTAAATAAGGGTTATGAACCATAGTTCAATACTCTTCAATATCATTTATCTTTAAAACATTTTTTTTATAAAGAAAATGTTTTTTTTAAAGTTTTTTTTTATATATAACTGGGCCTACTGTGCCGGCATGCCGTGCCGACGGTTGGGCATGGCACGACGATCAGGCGTGCCGGGCCAGGCCGACACGGCGTGCCTCGATCTGAGGCACGACACGGTCCATCATTGTGGGCTGTGCCTGGCACGGCACACCCCCCAAACGGGCCGTGCTAGGCACGACCTGCCTTTCTTGGTAGGCCGAGCGGGCCGACCCATCTTAGGCAGGCCCATATTTACACCACTAGTAGAAGAAGGTCTCCTAATATTATACTATTGTTGGTAGTATAATTAATATTAAAGATTATATTTGATAAGTAGATAAATAATAGTCAAATTAGGAAATCTTTAATATTGGTACAAATACACTATTGAGATGGATTATGAGTCTTAGTGTAGGAAATAATTCTTTTTGAAAAAGGATACTTGGTTACTAAGTAAATCTACCTAAGGGTGTAATTCTTCTTTGAAAAGGATTCTTAATCACCAAGTAAATCCACATAAGGAAATGATTCTTAACAACCAAGTAAATCCTTCTTAGGAGAGTATTTATGATCCTATATGTATCACCTCGTAATTTTTGGCCAACCCTATGATTTTATGAGTAAAGTTTTAGCCAAGCTAGGTATATTTCAAGTGAGAATTCGGCCTAGCAAGTGATAATTTTGAGGGAGAAAAATTTAGTTTTTGCTCTAGACAAAATTCGATCAACTCATAGATATAGGGTGTAGAATTCGGCCAAGGAGAAAAGAGAAAAAGAGAACGTTTTTTTTATAGTATACTAGTATCCTTTACATCAAAAGGGTTTTGTGTACAAAATTAAATTGGGTTCACGCGAGTTTCAATTAATTAGATTGATAATTCACAAGTGACTGGACGTTCATGGATTTTTCTCTTGGAGGATAATTGTAACTAACAAAGAAAAATATTTTGTTTGTTTCCATCCTCAGGTATACAATTTAAAGAAAGAGAGCCCACACTCCTAGGTTATTCACGTTCGTGATTGGATTGGAAGATCTTGCGGATTCAATTCGGCGCTTGTTCAATCATCACGAGAAAAAGGTACGACACTTTATATATACACCAATTAATCTAGGGTTAAGGTTCTTGTTATTAAAAAAGGAAAAAAATTATTTATATCGAAACCCTTTTTTTTTTACGCTTCAGCTGCGCGTATTTTCTCTACAATTGGTATAAGAGCCAGGTTGTACCCTTCATTAATTGATGTATGTATACGTGAATCTTTTCTTTATTGTATGTATGCATGTTTTAGAAAGAGATGTCACTCTAGGTATTCGCATATATATATATTTACATTGGAATGTATGAATTTATATATGTTTTATATGTGGTTTGTTATTGCTCAATTTTAGTCCTATAATTTCAATGTATTTTGTTTTGGGAATGTAACAAGAATGATGGCCTATCATCTTCATAATTTCCTTCTTGGTAGTTGCTAATTTTTTATTTATTTTGCTATTGTAATAAAAATATTGCACTATATTGCAATAATAATAATAAAAAAACTGCAGTATTTTTTGTAAAGTCCTCAATTGTTGATTGGCTTATTTTGTGAACAAATCACATGTTTGAGGTATTATGTAAGGGTAGCTTAGGTTCTCAAGACCTCAAGAGGAGAAGCACAGAAGGTAAAATTCTTGTACTTACTTGCTTTGAAGAGATAGTTGCACACACTCACAAATTCATGCATAACTTTACTTCTTATATGTTGAGTGTTTACTTGTATGCATTTTGATATAAATGACTCTTGTTGATTTATTTGCATCTTGTAATCAAAGTTTTATGTCATGCTAGGCATTAGAATAGGATGCATTTTTCATCACTCTTAATCTTGTTGAATTTGTGTGTTTGAGTGTTGAAAATAGGCTTTGCGCTACTTGACTAACGCAACATTCCAGTGGATCGTCGCATGTGCTACACCACTGAGCTGCGCTGTTGCACCCGTGCACAGTTGAAAAAAGTGGGCCTGCGCTGGTGGTGCGCTACTTGACTAGCGCAGCCTCACCAACGCACACATTCCAGAGGATTTACGCATGTGTTGTGCCATTGGGATACGCCACTCGTCCAGCGCCTATTGTAAAATTAGGCTGTGCGCTGGTGGTGCGCTACTTGACCAGCGCACACAGAGGAAGCTGGAACATTTTTTCCAAAACGACCTCACTTTGTTTGGATCTTATATATATATATATATATATATATATAAGTCAGTGCTTTAAGGTCGTGTATGAGTTTAGAATATCACAAATTTTCCTTAGAACACATTTCAAAGGAAAAACTCTTCCAAAAACTCATTTTTAATCCCTCAAAGCATTCCCATGTGCATCAAAACTTCATCTTGCATCATCTAAGTTAATTTAGAGTGCATCACTGGATAAGGTTGCTTCATCACATCTTGTTTGGTAAGTTCTTCACTATCTTCTTACAAGTTAAGTGTTTTACTTTCTAAACCTTCTCTTTAATTATTTGTATGCTCTTAGAACATTTTCTAGATACAAATTAGAGATTGTTGTGATGCCATGATTGTGTGTTGTATTGTGATAGCTTCATAGGATTGTTTGATCTATGTTTAGCTAAGCTTCTTGAACATGTCATTTAGCTCTTGATATCTAGGATTGCATTAATTGTCATCTCATTATCCTAGATAATTCACTTAGGACATTTTATCTCTTCATTGAGAAGTAAGAATTGTGTTGTTTCCGGGAGTAGGTAGCTTTAATCGCAAGCAAGATGGACTAGGTTCACTTATATCGGGATTAGGTAGTGGTTGTGGATTAAATCGGGATTAGGTTGTAATTCCTTTGCCATTAATGGATTCGAGGTTCTAGTGTGACGCACTCATCAGCCCATGGTTTTTCCCATTTGGAGGGTTTCCACGTATATCTCAAGTGTCTTTACTATTTCTGCATTTATTACACTTGTGGTAGTTTTGTAATTAGATAGGGGCATTTTTGTAAACTTGAACTTTAACGAAAATTGGGTAAATTTGTTTAAAATCTATTCACCCCCTCTAGATTAGCATTATACATACCATAATATTTGTTTCAATTGGTATCATAGCAGGTTCTCAGACATACATAGGTGATCCTTGCTCATTTTGGTGTGTGTTGTATTTTGTGTGTGTATTGATCATTCATACATTTGCATTCATATCATTGATTCATTAAACACAATGAGTGGAAACGGTGGCAACGAGGAAGCTTCTAGCACTATACCTCAACTTCTCACCGGGGTGAATTATGCCTCTTGGAAAGGCAAGATGGAGTCGTACATTTGCCAAATTCATGACAGGGCATGGATGGCAGTTGAAGATGGCTACACTCCACCCATGATGACTCTTGTAGATGGAAGAGATGATGTACTCAAACCAAAGGCACAGTGGAATGCACAAGAGTTTGAGGCTTCAAAGTGGAATAGGAAGGCAATGCATGCCATCCTATGTGCAATGGATGATAACCAGTACAAGTTGGTTCAAAATACTAGGATAGCTAAGGAAGTATGGGATATCCTAGAAGTTGCACATGAGGGAACCGATGTGGTTAAGGAGTCGAAGCTTCAAGTTCTCCAAACGCAATTTGAATTGCTCAAGATGGATGAGAACGAGAGCTTCAATGACTTTGAAGTAAGGTTGATGGACATTGTGAACCAAAGTTATCAACTTGGTGATCCTTATTCGGATAGGAAGATCAAGCAAACGATTATGAGATCTCTACCCGATAGATTTGAGTCTAAGGTGACGGCTTTGGAAGAGAATAGTGGTTACAAGGACATGAAGCCGAGTGAAGTGATTGGGAGGCTTCTAGCTTATGAATCTAGGAAATGTCCTAACCCCACACAATCGAAAAAGCAAAAAGACATTGCTTTGAAAGCCTCCAAAGTTGAGAAGGAGAAGAGTGATGACTCAGATGAAGAAATGGCCTTGCTAATGAGAAAGTTCAAGAAGTTCTACAAGTCCAAGAAGAAAGGTTTTGGATCCAAGGGTCAAGACTTGAAGAAAAAGGCTCCCTTCAAAAGGTTTGAGCCTAGGCAAGAAAAGATTGAGAAAAAAGGAGTCCAATGCTATGAATGTGGTGGAATAGGTCACTTTGCCCCGGAATGTGCAAATCACAAGGTCAGGAAGAAGGGAAAAGTGATGGCTGCCACATGGAGTGATAGTGATAACTCTAATGAAGGAGATAAGTCTTCGGATGATGAAGAACTCATGGCTAACTTCATAGCATTTACATCCTCTCTTAGGAGCAAAGATGCTAGTGAAGAAGAGAATGAAATTCAATAGGAAGACTACTCAAGTGATGATGGATCTTCATCACAATCCACAAATGGAAGTGTGGATATGATGGATCTCAAGGACTACATGGCTAAGTTTGAGAGCTTAAGGATAAAGAACAAGAATGAGATCAAGAAATTAAAAGAAGAAAACCTAAACCTCTCAACTCAAGTTGACCAACTAAATGAAGAGTTGGTGAGATCTAAGAGGAGTGAAGAAGGGTTGAAGAAAGAGCTTGAATATGCTAGAGAGTTGTTGGCCAAGATGAACTCTAGCACCAAAAAACTTGATCATATGCTAGATGTTGGAAAGAGGCCAAGTGACAAGAAGGGGCTTGGGTTTAAAGATGGCAAGGTGTCCTCCACTCCAAGCAAGACCATATTTGTAAGAAGCATGAACTTCAATGGGTCCTCTTCTCATCAATCACCTAGGAAGAAACTTGACCTAGGAGAGTGTTCAAGTGGTGCTCAAGTGAAGGTTGCACCAAGAAGCCTACCTCAAGCCCATCTTACAAGGGTTCCTCAAGCTAACTTCCTTCAACCGAAAGCTCATCAAGGGAAGATACATATCATGCAAGCTCAACCAAGGAATCAATCAAGTCTTGCTCAATAACAAAGAAGGAATCTCCTCAACAACAATCAAGACAACCACATAGACATGGGAAGGCTCCAATGCATCCTCAAGGTTATGGTATGATTCCTAACTTCATTCCTACATGTCCTTTTTGTGGTATTGATGGTCACATTAGACCAAATTGCATTAGATATATTAAATTGTGTAGGATTGAAAGCATGATAGAGAAGAAAAAGACTAAAGCCATGATGCATGTCACTAGAAAAAATGGAACAACCTTGTATGATCCTAGGACACTTAGAGCCCATGTACCATTGACCACTAGGAAGAAAAATATTGCACCTAGGTAGATGAGAAAGGATGAACACCTTTGCCATGTTGCACAAATTGCATCGAATGCTCATTCTTGTGATTTTTGGTATTTGGATAGTGGGTGCTCTAGGCACATAACTGGAAATAAGAGTTTCTTTGAGACTCTTGTGATGGAGGGGGGAGGAAATGTCATCTTTGGTGATGGATCCAAAAAGAAGGTTAAAGGAAAGGGAACCATTTCCATTCTCGGATTACCCTTCTTGTCCAATGCTTTGTATGTTGATGGTTTAAAAGCCAATTTGATAAGCATTTCACATCTTAGTGATGAAGGACTTTCCGTCTTGTTTAGGAAAAATGATTGTTCTATCCTATTGCCAAATGGACAAACCTTGTTAAAAGGTATGAGATCTAATGACAATTGCTATTGTCTTGAGGCTAGAGGTATCTCTTCCAATGTGTCCAAGGATGAACAAATTGAGTTGTGAAAGACTTGGTCACATGAACTTTAGGGATTTAAGAATCTTTGATAAATTCAATGTTGTGCGAGGCCTTCCCAAGCTTGGGAAAAAGGTTAATGGCGTTTGTGAACCTTGCCAATATGGGAAGCAAACCAAAAGTATGCACAAAAAGGGCAAGTATGTAACCACCAAGGAACCTCTAGAGCTTCTCCACATGGATCTTATGGGTCCTATGCAAACCGAGAGTTTAGGTGGAAAGAGATACATTTTTGTGTGTGTAGATGACTTCTCTAGGTACACTTAGACTTATTTCCTTAGAGAAAAATCTGAAAATTTTGACAAGTTTAAAATGCTTTGTTCTATAATTCAAAATGAAATGAACTCCAAGATTAAAAGCATTAAGGGAATTAGGAGTGACCATGGGAAGGAATTTGAGAATGTCCATTTTGAAAACTTTTGCAATAGTCTAGGCATTTCTCATGAGTTTTCATCCCCTAGGACACCTCAACAAAATGGAGTTGTTGAGAGGAAAAATAGGGTTCTTCAAGAAATGGCCCCTGTGATGTTGCTTAGCAACAATGTCCCTAGGAATCTTTGGGCCGAAGCCGTCAATACAGCATGCTTCATAGGAAATAGAGTCTTCCTTAGGGCCCACACTAGGCAAACCTTCTATTAGTTATAGAAAGGTAGGAAGCCAAATGTTAGCTACTTCCACACCTTTGGAAGCAGATGCTACATTTTGAATGACCGTGATCAACTTGGAAAATTTGATGCTAAGAGTGATGAGGGTATCTTCATTGGCTATGCCTTGAATAGTAGAGCCTATAGAGTTTTTAATCTAAGAACTAGGACCGTAATGGAATCATCTAATGTTGTCATTGATGATACTAGGCTCAAATCTAATGACCATGAGGAGGAAGTAGATTTAGTCGATGACTCCCCTTTGGAGAAGGTTGTTGATGTCTCTAATGTTGAAAAGACTAACCTTGATGATGACATAACCTATTAATAGGCTTCCTCCCTTGAACTCAAAATAACCTGCTCCATGGGTTAGGAAACTCCATGACAAAGATGACATTATTAGAGAGGTTAGTGAGGGTGTTAGGACTAGGCATCAAATGGCTAATCTAATTAGCTACACTTGTTACACCTCTTAAATAGAGCCCAAGAAAATTGATGAAGCCTTAAAGGATGAATTTTGGGTTCTTGCTATGCAAGAAGAGCTTAACCAATTTGAAAAGAATGAGGTTTGGTCTCTAGTTCCTAGGCCCAAGAAAACCAATGTGATAGGCACCAAGTGGGTATATAGGAACAAATCCGATGAGGATGGCAACATTGTGTGAAACAAGGCTAGGCTTGTAGCACAAGGGTACTCTCAAATTGAGGGTATTGACTTTGAGGAGACATTTTCTCCCGTTGCTAGGATTGAGTCCATTAGGCTTCTTTTATCCATTTCTTGTTTGCACAAGTTCAAATTATTTCAAATGGATGTTAAGAGTGCCTTCCTCAATGGTTTCTTGCAAGAAGAAGTGTTTGTTGAGTAACCCAAAGGGTTTGTAGATCCTCACCACCCTAATCATGTCTATCACCTCAACAAAGCTTTATATGGGTTGAAACAAGCACTAAGGGCTTGGTATGAGCGTCTTACCCAATATCTCATAGACAATGGCTACACTAGGGGTAGTGTTGACAAGACTCTATTCATCAAGAAAAACAAAGATGAGCTCTTTATAACTCAAATCTATGTTGATGATATAGTCTTTGGTTCCACAAATGACACTAAAGTCTAACAATTTGTTGATGTCATGTCTCATGAGTTTGAGATGAGTCTTGTTGGTGAGCTAAGTTACATTCTAGGTTTACAAATTAAGCAAGTGGATGATGGGATTTTCATATCTCAAGCTAAGTATGCCAAAAACTTAGTGAAGAAATTTGGCCTTGAAAGTGCCAAACATTGCGATACACCCACAAGTACCACTTTAAAGCTAAGCAAGGATGCTAGTGGTAAAAGTGTGGACCAAACTTTATATCGTGGAATGATTGGTAGCTTGCTCTATTTGACCGTAAGTAGGCCCGATATCTCTTTTAGTGTGGGTGTATGTGCTAGGTACCAATCAGATCCTAAGGAGTCCCATCTCTCTTCCGTTAAGAGAATCATTCGATATGTGAATGGGACATCCAACTATGGGATTTGGTACTTTTTTGACACTAATGCTAGTCTTGTAGGCATTAGTGATGCAGATTGGGCAGGAAATTGTGATGATAGGAAAAGTGCATCATGCGGTTGCTTTTTCCTTGGGAACAACCTTGTCTCTTGGTTTTGCAAGAAGCAAAATTCTATTTCCTTGTCCACGGCTGAGGCCGAATACATAGCTACTGGGAGTGGATGCACACAACTCCTTTGGATGAAGCAAATGCTAGTTGACTATGGATTCATTCAAGGTACTCTTACTCTCTTTTGTGATAACATGAGTGCAATTGATATTTCCAAGAATCCTGTTCAGCATTCTAAAACTACGCATATTAACATCCGTCATCATTTCATTAGAGAACTAGTTAAGAACAAATGCATAGTGCTTGAGCATGTAGGTACTAATGATCAACTAGCGGATCTATTTACTAAACCCTTAGATGCTACTCGATTCAAGACTCTTAGTAGATCTATTAGGATTTGTTTAATGGAGTGATGAGTTGTGGTTTTTGACCCCATAAGGGGAACTCAAGCAAAGAGAGCTATTGTATACTTGTTGCATCTCATTTTTTTTTAAATGTTTATGCTCTTTTATTGATTGCTTGAGTAGCTTGGTTGCACTTATTATAGTATTGTATTTTCTTTAATAAGTGTGAATTTTTCTTTGATTACAATCCATGTCCTATTTTTGTTCAAACATGCATTTTTTTACTAGAAGATCTACATAGGAAGTACATATTGAATGACCTATAATTATCTCCATGACATGATGATTCCTTAATGACATGCTAATGAAAAATGATAAAGCATGAATTGATGATTGCAATTGTTGAATACAAAATATTGTTTGGAAAAGCTAGTGTGAGACTAAAATGTTGCATTGTCCCTCTTTCTTTATTAGTTGAACATGGCTACTATCATACGGGTATCCTCCCGGAAAAATCAAATAGGGTGCAAAGTTGCTCATGCCATGTTTAGCTTATAAAGTTGGATATAGTGCCATTAAAGTTTGATATCTATAAAATCTCTATATCCTTGCTTCTCTCTTGACAAATGGTGAAATTGGTTTGAATCATATTGGAAACCTTTGTCATTTGCTTTGCCAAATACCATTGTTTTTGGACTTGAATGCAACATGTCTTGTATGCAAAGCATTTTTGATTCACACATTTTCTTTCAAATAAATCGCCTTGTTTCTCTCCTATTAATAGAGTTGCATAATTATGGCTTATATAATTATGCACCAATCTTGTATGCTCATAGCTTTCTTTTCCTTGAGTGACCCGGTTGGGGACTTCTCCTTTGCCTACATCATGACAAAAAGGGGGAGTAGCATTGACCTAACATTGTGGTGTTAAGAGAGTAGCATTGTGATGTTAGGGGAGTAGCATGTGTTGGCTTTGAGGGGGAGCATTGCATGAGTGTAATTGTTTGAGGAGGAGATTACATGTAGGGGGAGTAACTCGTTGAGGAGGAGCATTGCATGAGCATTTCACGATGTCATACTCATATTATTGAATGCAATTGCTTTTGTTTTATATTCACTTGATCATCTCACATGCACTTGGTTGGATAGTGTATTTGTGCTTGCCTTGTGTGTAGGGTTGATAGTTCTACAAGAGATTGAAGATTTGAAGTTTTTTTTTATGTTTATCTCTTTGTAATGTAGAATATCTTCTCGATGTTTTGTTTTGTTTTGTGAGGATCAATGTGAGTAGTGGTTTTATCACGAAATAGCCAAAGGGGGAGATTGTAAAGTCCTCAATTGTTGATTGGTTTATTTCATGAACAAATCACATGTTTGGGGTATTATGTAAGGGTAGCTTAGGCTCTCAAGACCTCAAGAGGAGAAGCACAGAAGGTAAAATTCTTGTGCTTACTTGCTTTGAAGAGATAGTTGCACACACTCACAAATTCATGCATAACTTTACTTCTTATATGCTGAGTGTTTACTTGTGTGCATTTTGATTTAAATGACTCTTATTGATTTATTTGCATCTTGTAATCAAAGTTTTATGTCATGCTAGGCATTAGAATATGATGCATTTTTGTTTGAGTGTTGAAAATAGGCTTTGCACTGGTGGTGCGCTACTCGACCAGCGTAACATTCCAGTGGATCGTCGCATGTGCTGCGCCACTGAGCTGCGCTGTTGCACCCGCACACAGTTGAAAAAAGTGGGCGTGCACTGATGGTGCGCTGCTTGACTAGCGCAGCCTCACCAGCGCAAACATTCTAGAGGATTTGCGCATGTGTTGCGCCATTGCGTTGGTCGAGTAGCGCAAACGCCTATTGTAAAATTATGTTGTGGGCTGGTGGTGCGCTACTCGACCAACACATGTCACTAGCGCACATAGAGGAAGCTGGAACGTTTTTTCCAAAACGACCTCACTTTGTTTTGATCTTATATATATATAACTCAGTGCTTTAAGGTCGTGTATGAGTTCAGAATATCACATATTTTCCTTAGAACACATTTCAAAGGAAAACTCTTCCAAGAACTCGTTTTTAATCCCTCAAAGCATTCCCATGTGCATCAAAACTTCATCTTGCATCATCTAAGTTTTTTTAGAGTGCATCAATGGATAGGGTTGCTTCATCACATCTTGTTTGGTAAGTTCTTCACTATCTTCTTACAAGTTAAGTGTTTTACTTGCTAAACCTTCTCTTTAATTATTTGTATGCTCTTAGAACATTTTCTAGATACAAATTAGAGATTGTTGTGATGCCATGATTGAGTGTTGTATTGTGATAGCTTCATAGGATTGTTTGATCTATGTTAAGCTAAGCTTATTAAACATGTCATTTAGCTCTTGATATCTAGGATTGCATTAATTGTCATCTCATTATCCTAGATAAGCATATAAGGTTTCCTAGCCTTTTTTATTCATTGAATATCATCATATATTCACTTAGGACATTTTATCTCTTCATTGAGAAGTAAGACTTGTGTTGCTTCCAGGAGTAGGTACGTTAAATCGCAAGCAAGATGGACTAGGTTCACTTATATCGGGATTAGGTAGTGGTAGTGGATTAAACCGGGATTAGGTTGTAATTCCTTTGCCATTAGTGGATTCGAGGTTCTAGTGTGGCGCACTCATCAGCCCGTGGTTATTCCCATTTGGAGGGTTTCCACGTATATCTCAAGTGTCTTTACTATTTCCACATGTATTACACTTGTGGTATTTTTGTAACTAGATAGGGGCATTTTCTTAAACTTGACCTTTAACGAAAATTAAGTAAATTTGTTTATAATCTATTCACCCCCCTCTAGATTAACATTATACACACCATAATATTTGTTTCATTTTTTTATATTTAAAATCCTTATGTAATACATTCAAGTATCGAAGACTCGAAGGTTTGAAGGATTAGAAGCAACCATAACAAGTTTGGGACTGTGCAAGCCATAGCAAAAAACGTGCGTACGAAGAGCACGCGGCCATGTTTGTTGTGGCATCTGTTGTGCACAGAAGCCCTATGGAAGCCATGAGCTGTGCATGACAGCTCTTTATGGGGTTGTGGCATGCGCACGCCCATGAGTAGGGGCCAAGGGTCCGCACGCCCATGGGAGGCAGCCGAGGGAGTCCAAACGACGAAGGTCGTGTGAAGATTTGTCCGCCAAGAAAGGAGTTTTTTGTATTCCAAGACATGTAATTTACTTGTTTTTCTAGGATGTACCAAAATTGTAGCTATTTATATTTTTGTAGATATTACAATGTTTGTCATTGTTTGATAACATGTCATATAGAATAGGAGTGCCTCTCATATATCTCTTTTGGGATGAACATGCTTTGAATGATTTAGGTATCTAATTGGCATCTAGATAACTTGATAAATCTTTTTTTGGAATTCGATCACACACCTTAAATAATTGAGTGGGAGAAGGTATTTTGGAACACCTAAAACCTCCAAGTTTAGTTGAGCTTTATGTTTCGTGTAATAACCTCCCAAGAGGTATTCATGAATAGAATTTAGCAAGATACTTCCTTACAAGGATAGACTAGACTAGACAATTAGTCAAAACGATATCTACTCCCAAATGAGGGATATTCGTGAGGGATTACATTGAAGGTCGATAACTTGGTAACACACTCAATGTAATTTTATTAATATCCTCCCAAGAGTTCTTGTTAATAAAATTGTAAGAATAAAATTGAAAATGTTGGTTGTTATGTTAACAATTAGGTGGGACCTATTCCAACTAGTAAATGGTGCGAACTCCTAAAGAAGGTGTGACATTTAAGAGTGTTGGATCACCGTTGAATTTTTATGATTGAATTATTTTATTTAATTCAAGATAAATATTCAAAAGTGCTTTATCATGATTATTTACTTATATAATTTTTGTTATTATAAAGAAATCATGACCCCATCCCTAATCAACATTCTAAAAGATAATACTTTAACTGATGATAATTATGTCACACGGAAAAGGAATATTGGGTTGTTGCAAACTGAAAGGCATAAGTTCATTCTCTGTACTCCTAAACCACCTACTCCTACCAATGAACCTACTCAGGAGCAAAGAGTTGAGTATCAGTAGTGGAACTCTCCAGATGAGATGGCTAAATGTACGTTACATTATGACCACTATATCCGATGTGTTTCAACAACAACATGAAGGAATAGAGAATGCTGCTGATATAATGTTGTCTCTGGAAGAGATGTTTGCAATGAAGTCCAGGACGACTAAGAGGGAGGTAGTGACTGCTTTCATGAATCTTAGGATGAAACCTGGATAGGATGTGAAAGATCACATGATGAAAGTCATAGCACATCTCAATATTGTTGAACTGAATGGTGTTGAGATAGATGGTGAGACAAAAATTGACATGATTGGAAACTCACTGTCGGATTCCTTTGATTAGTTCAAAGTTGGACTACACCTGAACAAATAAGGAATACACCTTGCAAGGCCTGATGCAATATGTTCAAAGCACCAAGCTTATCCTTGTGAAAGGAAAGGGTCAAGAGATTCATATGCTTGGTAAGTTGCTACTGTTAAAGACCTATAAGAAGATTAAGAGACAACAGAAGAAAAAAAAACTTGAGCCTTCTTAGAAGGAGACCAAGAAAGTAACTAAAATCAAAAGGAAGTGTTTCCTTTGTGGTGAAAAGGTCGAAGGAATAGACTGAATATGAATGAATTCAACTTGCGTTTAGGCAATGGGGCATTGGTGTCTACTAGTGTAGCGGGAGATATTAGAATCAATTTAGATTCTTATACTCATTTAGTTTTAATAAACGTTTATTAATGTACCACAATTCAAGAGGAATTTAATTTCGGTCTCTTGTCTAAATAAATTTGGATATTCGGTTACATTTAATAAAGGTTTTATTATTAGTAAGAATAACAATTTTGTTTGTAAAGGTACATTGGAAAACGGTTTATTCTAGTTGCATAGAAATATCTCTCACTTGTTAGACACGGAATCAACAAAACAGAATCATAAAAGAGTAAAATTATCAAAAGATGAAACCTACCTATGGCATTTGCGCCTAGGTCATATTAACCTAAATAAGATTAAAAGATTGGTTAGTGATGGACCTCTAAGTGACTTAAAGGTTGATGATCTACCACCTTGTGAATCTTGTTTAGAAGGTAAAATGACCAAAAGGTCGTTTACGACCAAAGGCACAAGAGCCACGTGTGTTTAGGACTGATACACACTGATGTGTGTGGACTTATGAGCATTCAAGCTAGACGTGGATATGAGTACTTCATCACTTTCATGGATGATCACTCAAGATTTGTCTATGTGTATCTCATGAGACATAAGTCGGATGCTTTTGACTTGTTTAAAGCATTTAAAGCTGAAGTAGAAAATCAGTTTGAGAAAAGTATACAAATCTTGAGGTCTGATCGTGGTGGAGAATATATATCTGGTGAGTTTCAGCAATATCTTATTGATAATAGGATAATTTCTCAGTTTTCTGCACCAGGCACACCTCAACAAAATGGGGAGGCAGAATGGAGAAATAGAACTCTTTTGGACATGGTTAGGTCTATGTTGAGTTTTTCAATGCTTCATAATTCTTTTTGGGGATATGCTTTACAAACGGCTATGTACATTCTCATATGGACTGGGCAAAAGCCTAGTTTACAACACTTAAGGATATTTGGATGTCCTGCGCACGTGCTAAAAGAAAAGACAGAATAGATAAAGTCCCGTTCAGAAACATGCATATTTGTAGGGTATCCAAAAGGGACGAAAGGATATTATTTTTATAGTCCTTCAGATCTTAAAGTATTTGATTCGACAAATGCTAAATTTTTGGAAGAGGACTATATGAATAATTTTGTGCCTAAGAGTAGAATTGTTCTGAATGAGCTTTCAGGAGATACAATTCCATAAGAAGTTTCTCAACCAAGCCCAATTGTAAGTTCCGTACCAACACAAGATCAACAATCTACCATACCTCGTCGTAGTGGGAGGGTTAGTAAACAACCCGAAAGATACATTGGTCTAGGAGAATCTGCAGAGAATCTCCCGAATGACGATGATCCCTATACATATAAGGAAGCAATGGAAGATGTTGATTGTCACCATTGGCAAAAGGCAATGCAATCCGAAATTGAATCTATGCTCAAAAACAAAGTTTAGTCTCTTGTAGACTTGCCTAAAGGGATAAAACTCATTGGGTGTAAGTGGGTATACAAGAGGAAAAGAGGAATGTATGGAAATGTGGAAACCTTTAAAGCTAGAATGGTAGCTAAATATTATACATAGAATGAAGGTATCGATTATGAAGAAACCTTCTCTCCCTGTGGCCATGCTTAAATCCATTAGGATACTCTTATTTATTGCGGCATCTCTAGACCTAGAGATTTGGCAAATGGACTTCAAGACAACTTTCCTTAATGGAAGTCTTGACGAAAGCGTCTATATAACCAGAAGTATTCATTGAAAAAGGCCAAGAGGAAAAGGTATGCAAGTTGTAAAGATCTATATATGGATTAAAGCAAGCATCCAGATCCTGGAACATAAGGTTTGATCAAGCCGTGAAAAGTTTTGGATTTATTTAAAACCTTGATGAACCTTGTGTATAGAAAAGGATTAAAGGCGACAAGTTGGTTTTCTTAGTTCTTTACATTGATGATATACTACTCATCGAAAATGATGTAGGTGTATTGACATCAATAAAAGATTGGTTAATAAAACAATTTGATATGAAGGACTTAGGAGAAACAAGCTATATTCTTGGTATCCAAGTAATAAGGGATAGAAAGAATAAAATGATTGCATTATCCCAAGCTTCATACATAGATAAAATCTTGTGTAGGTTTTCCATACAAGATTCCAAGAAAGGTATGTTTTCTTTTAGACATGGAATCAAACTTTCTAAGGAACAAGTTCCTAAGAATGAGCATGAAGATCAATTCATGAGTAGGGTTCCATATGCATCGGCAGTTGGAAGTCTCATGTATGTAATGCTCTGTACTAGACCAGATATTTGTTTTGCTGTAGACACAGTTAGCAGGTTTCAATCGAAGTCTGGTCCTGATCATTGGAGGGCAGTCAAGCATATTTTCAAGTATCTTAGGAGAATGAGATATTATATGGTTGTATACTCTGGAGGGGATTTAATTCCCCATTGGGTATAAAGATTCTGATTTTCAGTCAGATTCTGACTCCATGAGATCAACATTAGGATTTGTGTTTACTGTTGGAGAAGGGGCAGTCATATGGAGGAGTATCAAGCAATCTTGTATTGCCGATTACACCATGGAAGCCGAGTATGTTGCCGCATGCGAGGCTGCTAAAGAGGCTGTTTGTCTCCGCCTATTCTTGATTGACTTGGAAGTGGTTCCTGTTGTGAATAAACAGATCACTATCTATTGTGACAATAGTGGACCAGTGGCTAATTCGAGAGAACCAAGAAGTCATAAGAGAGGGAAACACATTGAAAGAAAGTATCACTTTCTGATGTAAATTGTGCATAGGGCGACGTGACGACTACCAAGATCGCGTCAGCAGATAATCTAGCGGATCCCTTTACAAAGGTTCTTCCACAAAAGAGTTTTGATGGGCATCTAGAGAACATGGGATGAGAGATATGACACATTTGCTATAGAGCAAGTGAGAGATTGTTGGGATCGATAGCAACAATATAATAATGTATTTGACAATCTTTTCATATTAATAACGTGATTTCTAGTTCAACAAATCTTATAGTATTTATAGTTTAATTATTATAATTGTCAAAAATAAATAATCATAAGGTCAAAAGACTATGAGAAAAGAAGAATTGTTAAAGTGTGGTGTCTTTGGGCAAAATAATCTAATGCACTGGGAGCATTGAATTGGATCACAATGAAATACTTTATCTAGAACCGTTAATGGATAAAAGTTTTCATTTGAAGACAATCGGAGAGTCTATCTCAATCCTTAGATAAATGATGGACTTATGGTTGCAAGTGTTATCATTTAAGCTATCAATGAGTACGATTATATAGCATAGTCTATCCTCGATAGTTTGGTGGTATTCATTTGTCAATCGATAGAGGACTTCATTTATAGATATGGACATCGTGACTCCATTTATTAAATGAGAGTAGAATATCATCATATGGATCTTTTGACGTATTGGATATTAAATACTAACGTTAAGTTTTCAATAGTGTCTATTGAAACATGGCTTCTGGACAAGTCAAAGTATCCAAGTTCAAAATGTGGTCATATGAGTAAATATGGTAACTTGGAGATCTATAGACGGTCAATGAGCTTTTGGCGATTACTGATATTCTTCAATGGATACACTTTCTCCAATAAGGTTGTCTAGGGTATGAATGAGTAACATCAACTTATTCTATCTTTATTTAAGAGTTCCACTATACTAAAATTAATAGATCGGACTTAAGTGAGTCATTTGTTGATTGTGATTGGGTTGTGTCTATTGGAGCTTAAATTTAGATAGCCCGCCAAGATCCCCAATCCACACGAAAATGTATGGATCACTTGATATATTCTACCGGACCAATTTAGGGGTCCATCTAGAATTGTATTAAGGCATGTGGACTTGTTTCTTTGTAAGAATGGGTCTAGTTCACATGTGGACTTTTTGTTTAGGTCTAGTGGATTTAATAAAATGAGAAAAATAATATATTGGCCCATATATATGTGTTGGGTGGCAAGTCTATATAAAATAGCCTAAATATTTTTATTTTATTTTATTATTTAACTAAATGGAAATTAATTAATTTGGTAATTAATTTATTAATTAGTTATAAGTCAAAATTTTTTTTTCTAGTAGGAGATGGTCTTCTAATATTATACTATTGTTGGTAGTATAATTAATATTAAATATTATATTTGATAAGTAGATAAATAATATGAATTATTTATCTAGTCAAATTAGGAAATCTTTAATATGTTTACAAATACACTATTGAGTTGGATTAGGATTCTTGGTGTAAGAAATAATTCTTTTTGGAAAAGGATTCTTGGTCACCAAGTAAACCTACCTAAGGGTAGAATTCTTCTTTGAAAAGGATTCTTAACCACTAAGTAAATCCACCTAAGGAAAGGATTCTTAATAACCAAGTAAATCCTTCTTAGAAGAGGATTTAAAGGATTTACGATCCTATATATATCACCTTTTAATTTTCGGCCAGCCCTACGATTTTTTGAGTAAAATTTCGGCAAAGCTAGGAATTTTTCAAGAGAAAATTCGGCCTAGCAAGTGAGAATTTTGAGTGAAATTTTTTTAGTTTTTACTCTAGACAAAATTCGATCAACTCATAGATATAGGGTGTAGAATTCGGCCAAGGAGAAAAGAGAAAAAGAGAACGTTTTTGCTTTTGATAGTATACTAGTATCCTTTACATCAAACGAGTTTTGTGTACAAAATCAAATCCGGTTCACGGTAGTTTCAATTAATTAGATTGATAATTCACAAGTGACTGGACGTTCTTGAATTTTTCTCTTGGAGGATATTTGTAACTAACAAAGATTTTTTGTTTGTTTGTTTCATCCTCAGGTATACAATTTAAAGAAAGGAAGCCCACACTTCTAGGTGATTCATGTTCGTGATTGTATTAGAAGATCTTGTGGATTCAATTCGGCGCTTGTTCAATCGTCACGAGAAAAAGGTACGACACTTTATATATACATCAATTAATCTATGGTTAATTTTCTTGTTATTAAAAAGGGAAAAAATTATTTATACTGAAGCCCTTTTTTTTACGCTTCTGTTGCGCGTATTTTCCCTACACCAATATTATATGGTAGACAGATACCTCTACAGGATGGGCGTATCCCTTCCCCTGCTTCAGTGTTTGCATCTTGATAATGCCAAATGGGCGTTGAGAGAGGTTCACTCTAGGGAATGCAAAAACCATGTTCGTGGGGCAACTCTGGCATATCAGGTACTCCGCATGGGGTACTGTTGGCCAACTATCCATCAATACGCAAAGAACTTTGTACAATCTTGTGAACCATGCCAGAAGACCTCTAACTTGAGTCACCTCCAATCGGAGCGTTTGTCATCTCTCAGCTGGCCATACCCCTTTCCTATGCAGGGAGTCAACCTGATCGGACCGCTTCCCACCGCTCCTGGACAAGCCAAGCATGCTATCGTGGCAATCGACTATTTTATGAGGTAGGTCGAAGCTGGACCGCTCTCTCAGATACCGGAAGTTAATACGATAAGTTTTATAAAAAACAATGTAGTCTGCAGATTCAGAACCCCTATTATCATTGTAGCTGACCTAGGCAACAAGTTTGATAACGACCGATTCAAGTACTTTTACGAAGGCTTGGGAATCGACCTTAGGTTTGCTTCAGTAGCCTACCCCCAGACTAATGGGTTGGTGGAATCCACCAATAAGACTATCAAGAAGCTGTTGAAAAAGAAATTACAACAGTGAAAGGGCAGATGGACCGAGGAGCTTCTCGAGGTCCTCTGGGCTTACCAGACTATAAAGAGAAAAACCACCGGTGAAACACCCTATTCCTTAACCTTCGGGGCTGAAGCAATTCTTCCCATCGATCACAAACTGACCTCCTTCAGAGTGCAACACTTTGAACGTGGAAGTAATGAGGATAAGCTCCGAGCTAATCTAGATATCTTGGAAGAGAAACAAGATCGGGTAGCCGAGAAAGTAGCGATTTACCAGAGCAAGATCACTGGGTATTTCAACAGGAAGGTTAGAACTCTAAACTTTAAAGAAGGGGATCTAGTTCTTAGAAAGTGACCTTGAGTACCAGGAAGAAGTCCTAACTGGGAAGGGCCTTACTTGGTAAAGGTAGTAATCCGTAATGGGGCGTACAAGCTCGAGGACATGGATGGCCGACCCATCGATCATACCTGGAATACAGATCACCTGAGGAAGTACTACCCCTAAACAGGGGACTCGGGAGCAGACTACCTCTATTTAGGTTTCAATAAAATCCCCAAAAATAATGTACTCCATTTTTCATCAATAAAGTCTGCTTTCTCCATTTTCAATTATATTCTACATTAAATTCTCAGTATCTAATTAGGATCTACACTAGTAAGTTCGACATAACCACATCAAGACCAGGGATTAATCGGGGAAGCCCCCTCACTATCCTTGATGCCTCGGCTGGGCACCACCCCCTGCCAAGAAGGGTTTGAGTGTAAGAGCATAGTTGTCATCCAGATCTCGAGACCAGGAAATAGCTAGATAGCCCTCCTGATGCGTTGGTCGGGTTACCACCCCCAAGAAGGGTCTGAGTGTAAGAGCATAGTTGCCATCCAGATATCAAGCCCTCATGATGCCTTGGTCGGGTTACCACCCTCAAGAAGGGTCTGAGTGTAAGAGCATGGTTGCCATCTGGATCTCGAGACAAAAATAGCTATCAGGCCTTATTGATGCCTCGGTCGGGCTGCAACCCCCAAGAGGGACCTGGGCTTGGAAAGTTCTCATACTTAAACTCTAATGTCCAAGTTATTACTGGTTACTAATCCTCTATGAGCATGTGATTGCTAACTGTGACAGGTGCAAACTAACCTCAAAATCATATAAAAGGACTACTCACTAAAGTCATCGAGCTATAAGTTTCTATTGAGAGCCGAGAGCTTGAGCTAGCTGTCTACTTTCACACTTAAACCAATTTAAGATCTAGTTATTTTTTGCCAAATTCAATTAAGTCAAGTTATTTCAGAGGACACATCTAGGTTGAGATCAGGAATGAAGTAAGGTGATGTCAGTCAAGTCAAAATTCATTGAAGTAAGTACGAATGAAATCTAAAGTCAGTCTTTAATAATGATACGGGAGCCTACCCCATAGAAAGGATACAATTATCAAGTAGGGAGCCTAAACCTCGATTCCAGGCTACAGAAGATAAGAGAATGGTGAGGGAAAAACTAACTAGATATAGCATATGTAAAGCGGGGTGTCCACCCCCTTTTCTGGCAAAAAAATCTAGTTATGAATAAACTGTATTAGGCTCCAGCTTCCTCCTGGTTTTCTCATGTTATCCCCCCCTCAAGTGGTTGCTTGCCATGGCCGCCCTCGCCTGCTACCCCCTCCTTCGGAGGATCCTCCATTGCCTACTGCTCAGCTGTGTCCTCCTCTAGAACCTCATTAACCACCGCCATAAGCTCAGGAGGGATGGCCACATCGAGAAGGTTTTCCAGAGTCTCTATCCTGTTTTGCTCAACCTCCAACTCTTCCTTAGAGGGCTCTTCAGGATGGTTGTAGACCACCTCCTAGGCTTCTGGCAGGTCCCCATCCGGCTGAGTAAGACGAACCCTGCTAGAGGTTTCCCTAGAATCTGAGTCTGGTAAGACATGAGGAGGAATAAGAGGATTTTTCACGGCTACTTGCTTCCTTGCTCCAGCCCCGCTAGAAGGATCAGCTCTGTCACCCTCAGGGTAAGACTTCTCTTTAGCCCCGGTCATGATTTCCTCCCTATCCCAGCCGATGATACTTGAGAGGTTAAAAGGAAGAGGGAGGGCTTCAACGACTTGGAAAGAGGCATAAAAATACCCGTCACTAAAGGCGGCATCCACTTCCGCTTGCAACTTAGCCACCTGAGCATGCAAGGCCTGATTCTCGACTTCTAGTATCTTAGCATCAGCCTTCAGAAATCCTGCTGTCTTGCTCGACGTTCAGACCAGAGGGTTTCTTGATCGAAAGATCGCTTCAACCTCTTATTGTCACAAAGAAGCTCGTCTAGCTCTGCCTCCATCCCCCTCTGGCTAGAGGTCATCTCTTGTAATAGATTTTGAGTCTGTGCCAACAACTCCATGGCCCGATTAACTTCAGCTTCATCTTTGGCTACCCGATCGCGGAGAGAGGCCACCTGGTGGCCCATAGCCATGTTGAATTTGAAGGCCTGTAAAAGAGTTCAGGTTAGAAAGTGATGAAACAAATCGTTGTAGAAAAAGATAAAGATGATGATTACCTCAGCCAAAATGGCAGACCTCTTGGTGATCAGGATATCTACGGGCATTGAAGCTATCATAGAAAGACTGTCCCCGGGGCAGCAAGTGATGAATTGCCTAAGACCTCATAAAGCATGGCAGAGCTGGACTGATTTTGTGGGCAAACAAGATGAACCCCTTCAACACCAGCCTCTGGGTCCTTTGAAGCTCAGGGGGCTGGAAATGTAGATAGAGAGACAGAAACGTCTAGCAAGTTAGAAGTGGGGGCAACATGAGCAAAGGCAGAAGGATTAGGGGCAACTAGAGCATGTTATTGCTACGTCAGTTGCTTGAGAAACAGAGGCCTCCTTACCCTACACCATGGAGTGCCATATTGGACCTGTGCTGGGAAGAGGACAGAGCAAGTACAGATGAAGCCCCAGCTAGAACAATTGGCCCCCCTTTCTCTGACGAAGCCAAAGAGATCTCCTGACTCGATTTGGCAGATGAGGGAGGGGTGTGAGATTGTTGGGCTTCGTGGGAAGCTGGAGCAACAACAAAAATTGTTAAAAAAAAGAAGCCATCAGAATCAAGCTAGTCAACAAAACAAAACAAAACATGATTGTTCAGTGTTACTCACGAGAAGTAAGATTAAAAATTCGTAGATAGCGATTTACTCGACGAGAATCGAAGGGGTCGGCAGTTAGGAATTTCAGATTCAGAAAGTTCCTAGCAAGAATGGCCTTCAACACAGATTCAGACTCAATGGGCAGGGAATCCCGACCCCATGATGGTTTATCGTTAAAAGTCGTGGGAACCGTGAACTCATGCCCGCCAATAAAGGTCAAGTTTCCCCAATCATATCCTGCTAGGATCCAGTCCTTCTTCCAAGTAGGGTCTTTCCTTAAAGCACCAGGGCTGATGAAATTGAGCTTGTTTTTTCCTTGGCATAGAACTTACCTTGAGGAGCTCCGGGCAGGCTTCTAATCTGAAAGAGGTACGTCAACTCCTCTGCTTCAGGCTCCCTGGTAACCTTGCTTAGCTCGCATTGTTCCCTCCACAACACAAGAAAGCCGATCAGATGCCTCCGGAAGCCAGGCGTCAGCTGGAGGGGAGCTAGCTATAGGGCGTTGAGAGCCGGTCGAAGGGTAGGATGAAGAGAAAGTCTGACCCCATTCTCGAGAGTCGCTACATGAATTGGGAGCATGCCACTGGGAGAATTAAAAACGTCATAATTCCCGTGAGGGATGGAGATAGAAACACTGTCGGGGATGCCATACATCGATCGTAGGTGATCGAGCGAGTTTAGGTCAGTGGTAGAGTTCGGGATATCCCTGAAATCAGAGGGAGAATCCTCTCCAGAGGTGGACTGGCAACTGTAACTTGACCTTTCCTGGCAACAGCATCATTGGGTTCACGGTCAGAATCCTCATCGACTAAATTCAGAGGGCTATCAGGTTTGTTGGAAAACCCGGTCCCGATAGCTACCTTCCAGTTCGACCGATATCTTTACAGGTTAGGTGGAGAGTCATCACTGTCAAAGTTTTTTCGTGTTCTCTTCCCGAGGGTGAGATTGGAAACTTCCTCGCCATCGACGATAGAATCAACAGAATCACAGATATTTTTCGACATGGTAGAAAGAATTTTTTCGTTCAAGGAAAAAGAAGAGAAGGGCGCTGAAGAGAGTCTTTCTCTGAGAAAATTTTAAATTTGAAAAATATGAGGCGTTAGAAAGGTGATGAAGTACCCGAGTTTAAATAGAGCTAAATGAAGTCGTGACATTGGCTAAATCGTTGGCCGAGATTACCTCGAAACCCATGAGTTGGCATAACGGAGACAGATAATTTTGAGAAACGAATCGTTTTTCTGTTCGCCACATCACTGACGTATTAAATGAGGATATTTCCGCCAAGATTCTGGTATCAACGTTGGAGGAAAAATTTCCCAATCAAAATGGAAAATTTCCCAATCAAAATAGAAAATCTGACTTAAACCCCAACTCAATCACCGGTGTTCAAGTCAGAGGGGACTTCTGTTAATAGCCAAATTTGGCTAAGGACCAAAAGGGAAATTCTCTACTTTCCTAGCCCGGATCCAAACCCGAGAACCATGGATCCTGGAGTCAAGCTGGGGGAACTGCCCGTTGGTGCAAGGAAGGATCGTCGAGCTCTGGGACTTTTGAGGTGGAGCCTAACAGGATCCTATCGAGCTTCTTACACCGAAACAAGAACTCAGAAGAAGCCCGATGTGTAACGGCCCAAGCTCCCTGAAGGCCAAGCTACCTCGTAACCTCTCCAGAAGCCATCCATCCTCTCCATGCATAGAGAGAGACCCATTAAACACCTAACTTGTACTACAATATTGTTTTGTCTCTATGAAGGAAGATTCAAACCATCTGGACCAGTGAGACGAAGCTCGCTAAGGCTCTGTTACCGGCAAAGAGCGTCGCACGACCACCTCAAGTTCTGAGGAATTTGGAAAGGTCTGGCCAAACTACCAGTGCCAAGACCAAAGCACATATCTACGTCGCTCTGCAAAACAATGAACAACGACCTCCATGAGAAATCACACCATGGAGACACACATGATCATATCCACACTTTATCGAACATTGAAACACCATATACGTGCATGACAAGTGTTTGAGTCCAAAGAGGAAACAAACTTATCTCCTATAAAGATATTCTCTAATTCTGTCATTAATCCAAAGTCAATACTTTTAAATAAAAGATCCCGCCGATAAGGAGGGATGAGATTCAGAGAATATTGGTGGGAGAAAGACAAACATAAACTATTTTGACTATGTATAAATATGCCCAAGTATGCACTAAGAGAACGGGGGATCGACAACTAATAGAGGAAAACAAATTGAAGGAGTAAGAGTCGGTTCTTGGCCTAAATTCTGTAATCAGAACATGGCCATCATTGTATTCTACCATTCGACAGGCACGAGGTTGCCACCTCATTGTACCCCAGCAAGATTGAGAGTGTTTTGAGAGATTTTTGTATGGCGTACATGATCTATAATAAAAAACTATATTCCCATCGTCATGGTATTCACATTTAAACACCCACCTTTGTTCGAACAAGTTAGGTATGAGATACCTATCCCGGGCGTCACCTCTGTGGTAGTGGTCTCGAGGGTGTTAGCCGAAATTTCTCACATTGAGTAAACTTTCCGTTAACATTCCTTATTTTATCTCAGAATTAATTATTCTATTTAAATATCTATTTGATTTATAAAATCTTTTAAAAATTGTTAATAGCCAAATTTGGCTAGGGACCAAAGGAGAATTTTCCACTTCCCAGCCTTCGTTCAAGAGTCTAAATTCGGGCTTAGATCAAGGTCCCCTAGGTTGAGCTTGCATGCGATCCTGCAGGAGCAAGGCAAGGCCGCCTATACCATCTTAGCATCTTACACGCATCCAGGCTCGTCAAATAAATCCTGACGTGACCACGTCAAGCTCTCTATGCTATGATAGAAGCCTGATGCTAGGTCGACTTGAAAGAACCTGGGTTCCCCAAGGCCGAGGTATCTCGCGATACATTTATGGAGCATACTACCGACTCTACTTTCACCAAGAGACCTTCAGGGTGCCAAAATTTCCTTTTAATTCCCTCATGCCTCGTCGAGGTACAATCTCAACCTGTCCTAGCAGAAAAGGAAGAAGCCCATAAAGCCCCGTCATCACTAAAAAGTGCCAACACAATTAAGGCAAGATCCACTGGAGATCCCTGCATGGTTAAATCAAGTCTCCAGTAACAAGAACAGTACTTGAGCGTACCTCGACTCTAGTGTCACCTCAGGTAACCTCCATATAGTACCTCGCCAAAGTGGCATACAAAACCAAAGTTCTCCTCCAAGAAAGAGAGTGGACTTTCATAATTACCATTAATGAGGTCAATAGTATTAATTAAGGTAGTCAACCCTATTAATGAGGTCAACTATATTAATGGAGGAAGTCAACCCTATTAATAAGGTCAATTGTATTAATGGTGGTAGTCAACCCTATTAATGGAGATGATCAACGCCATTAATGAGAGAATATTCAACTATTTAATTGCCACCAATAGAGAAAGAGTCCAAAGAGGAAACATATACCTTCACCTCTAAGATATCCTCCACATCTGATTCTTTGGGGTCAACTACAACAGAAAATCCCGCCTGATAAGGAAGGAGGATCAATCCTTAATCTGGGGAGTGGACAACAAGCAATGGAACCTATAAGTATGACAAAACTCTTACCAAGAGGGACACGCCAAATGATAGACACAAATCGACTCCCGAAATGAATGCTGAATCCGACGCCAGACTTCACATACCAACCCTAACCAGAAATATGTCATTAACAGCGCAAAAGGCTTTTCGCCTGAATTCTCCATATATCGCCATGATATACTACCTCTCCCAAGCATATATCGGGATTGGTTAACTTTCTACTACTATTTTAAGCTTTTCGAAGCGTATACGTTGTACTACTTCACCACTCTTGCAAGCGCCCTGGAGCATTCTTTGATATATACATAAGGAAGGGTATTCCTCCTTCCTCTGGATACTGCCTTGGGGTTTTTCAGCATGCGATCATTCATGATGCTTTTTACCTCTTGGTCAGTCCAC
Organism: Dipteronia dyeriana; assembly: GCA_032871835.1. Classification (NCBI taxonomy): domain Eukaryota; kingdom Viridiplantae; phylum Streptophyta; class Magnoliopsida; order Sapindales; family Sapindaceae; genus Dipteronia; species Dipteronia dyeriana. Next base: position 33,011,224 of record CM065295.1, on the reverse strand, counting down.
CTTCCGCTATATAAGACTTGTCTTTCTCCAATCTATCACCTGTATTATATGTATGTATATGAGCTAGATTCCTACCCTGCTGGACCTAGCTCTTTTATCCTTCCTACATGAGATCGGGAAACTACAGAGGAGTATTGATCCTGTCCACTTGCTAGCCATTTAGATCGGGGAAGTGCAAGAAGGAATCGGGGTCCAAGACCAAGCACCAAGACTTAGGTACCAAGACGGGTTCAAACCTCGATTGAGAGTATCTAGAGGCAAAGAATCATTACCTAGTGATTTAATCTTTCTCGACCACATCTACATCATCCTGGAGTATCCCAGCCATGGTACCTAAATCGAGGACACCTAGAGAGGAGAATGGGTACCAGGTCCAGGCATCAGGACCAAGGACTAGGACCAGGATCAGGATCAGGACCAGGACCAAGAACCAGGGTCATCCCCTTTGCACCAGCCATGGAACCTCGAGCCCCCCATGTTTCCTCCATAAACGTGAAGCCTGACAGGTGATATGACTCATCTCCTACCTACCACGAAGCCCGACGAGTGGGATGACTCGTCTCCTGCCAACCACGAAGCCCGGCAGGTGGGATGACTCCTTTCATACCTACCATGAAGCTCGACGGGTGGGATGACTCATCTCCTACCTATCGCTCCATCCTCAACATTCATACAAGATCTCTCCAAGGTAGGAGGTACCTACCCCGACCACTACCTCTGTGGTAGTGGTCTCGAGGGTGTTAATCGAGATTTTCCACCCAGTGTAAATTTTCGGTTAACATTTTTTTCCACACCCCTTTTGAAAGCTTTCATGTCTCTACATGAGCATCTTTATACTATTGAGGTGATAGATTTATCAATCGTTGTTTATGATATCATTTCTCCATGTTTGTCTATATCGCCTATGCGCCACTTGTGGTGCTCATTTTATGGTTTAACAAGTTTTGGGAGGGGCTGAACCTCCGATAGGTTTGAGCAATGGCGGGTAGCGGTAGCAAAGGCAGTTCTAGGGATATCCAGCAATCTTTAGATAATGCTCATATAGGCAGGACCACTCAGGATCCCACCACAACCATTGGGAACCAACCAATATCTCCAGCTAGCATTCAGTAAATCCCTTCCACCAGCGAGGATATAACATAACATTTTCGTGATGTATTGCAATAGTTGCTAACAAATGTGGCGTAACAAGGATTTCAACAGGAGAAACACCGTTTTCTTTGGCATTCAAAATAGAGGCTGCCATCCCGTTAGAAAGATCGTATATATCGCTTAGAGTCAGGCTGTATGATGAAGATCAAAATTTCGATATGCTGTTACAAGGCCTAGATGAGTTGGAAGAAAAAAGGGAGAAATCTTGAGTACGAAATGCGACATATCAGTAAAGAGTGGCTCGACACTATAACTCCCATGCTCGGATTAGGAAGTTCCAGTTAGGAGACCCGGTGCTCAGAAAGGATCGTTGAACATAAGGAACAATGCTGCTGGCTCGTTGACTGACAAATAGGAAGGCCCATACAAAATTGAAGGAATAACGGGTCACAGAGCATATTGGATTGCTCGACCAGATGGAGGGGTTTTACCCCTACCGTGCAATGCCCAATATTTAAAGATTTTTTATCCTTGAAATTTGTTTCCTTTTTCTAGTTAGGATAATTTTGTTAGTCAGGACATTTTTTAGCAGTTCTTGAGATTTATCATACTAGTTTTGCGGTTATGAATAAAAAAGCCCGACATGGGATTCCAGAAATCTGAGCACATGATAATAAGAACATGTGAAAGATGAGCACATGCTAATAAGAACATGTGAAAGATGAGAACATGATAATAAGAACATCTAAAAGATGAGCATATGATAACATATGAAGAAATTGATTGCATAATAAAAATAAAATGCTTAGGGCCATTAATTTGGCAAAAATCTCGAATGGGCGGAAAATCTTAAAGGATCACGCCAGCCGACCAAGGTCAGCCAAGACCTTAGCCAAAAGGTAAACCTTGATGCACCAGATTTTGGAAAACAACTCGGGGCACCGTCGAGAAAATCTCGATGAGATGCGCAACTGTGTTGAGCAATTCGAAAGCTTAACGATTCGACAAATCCTTGCACAGATAAAACTAGGAGACGTCCTCAGTGACTCGCGTAAGGACTCGAACGTATGATCGTTGTGAGCCTCGATGTAACGTTCGGGTAGCAACCGAGTATGAGACACAAGTATAAATCTACTTGCCTTTGTCTCAAGATGACTCGGTTAATAATATTTGCCAGTTTAATAAAATACTTGGCACTTGAAATTGCATTAGCCAGTTTAATAAGATATTTGGTGTCTAAAAGTTACTCGGATATTAACAATAGCCAGTTTAATAAAAGTATTGGCATTTCAAATTCGCGACAACAGTTTTGCAAAATATGGAACTTTATTGATCACATAAATTTTTTACAAATACACCTAAGGGGCTGAGCCAATACTCGGATCAGACACCATCTTATACTCACAAAGGAGATTCTCATTTGAAGGCCAGGTGATTATATCAACAGAATCATCCATCTATTTGCTGTAATCCATTTTGGGGATCGGTCCGACATCAGGCTTCCAACCATCCACACCAGCTTCCTGACTAGCATAAAAGGTCGAAAGAGAATGCTTCGATGGGACCTCCAGATGCATAGGATGAGGTTTTTTGCCCTGACTGTGACAATAAGCTCTCCACTCCTTTATCTGAATTCGAAGAGACTCCAAGGATCAGTCCACATGGTTTTTGATAGATAATTCCCAATTGGCTAGAGCTCTATCAGTTGCCCAATTCCTGACCTTGAAGAATTTGATAACCGAGACTAGCTACTGTTAGAACTCCCTAAGGAGTAGGGCATCATAGGTTGGGGACCTCTTGAAATGATCAAACCCCTTGAACTTTAAGTTCCAGTCGAGTTTCCTTCGAAACAGATTCGATAGTCAGGGTCTGGCGCTTAAGGTCTTCAATTTTTTGCTCATAAGACGATTTGGCTTGCTCAGCCTCTTGTTCAGCTTTGAGCATTGACTCCTGGGCGATAGAGAGTAAATTTTTGAAGGATACAACTTTCTCTTCTATAGCAAAAGCTTTCTTGTAGGCCTCTTTTTGTTTAGCCAAACAACGATCTGTAAACTCTTGGGTAGAGCTCGTATCCCTTTGATAGACCGCCTCAATCCGAGCACAGCTGTCCTCACTCTCCTTTAACTGAGCTTCAAGATGCCTTATCCGATCAGCTTGATGTTGTTGCATCTGAACAAACTCAACAAACTCAGTAACCACCTACAGGGAAGAGTAAGTTAACAATCTAAGTCAATAAGCACTAAGGTAAGGGTCGAGATAGAAGACTTACGTAGGATGCACTATTGAAAACGTTGTGAAACGCTCCGTAGGAGAACCACTCTTGAAGAAACTCCAATGGTCATCACAAATAAAAGCTTGACCCGACGACATAGTCCTCAGCATATCCTAGGGGGTGGGGCAGGAAGGGTTTCCCGAGGATCTCACCCCCGCGTTCTCAACCTTAGGGGGTAGAGAATCTCTGTTCAAACTTTCTGGGGGTTCCTCTCTCCCCAAAGGTGTCTCTGCCTGAGCATTCAGGGAGCCCCTAGTATCAGCATCATCATCAATCGATTCAACGAACGATACAACTAGAGGAATTTTTGGAAGAGTTCGAGCAGGGGAATTAACTGCCTTCCTCTTCTCAGCTCGAGTACGGTTTAAGCTAAGGTCAGTTGCAGGATCTTCTTAATCATCTGCGATATCTAGGAAGGGCTCAAAAAGATCAAGATGAAGATTAACCTGTTTATCAGGGGGTACCCTAACTCCTTCCTCATTCCTAACAACAAATTGCTCAGCAGGCACTTCGTTGACTAGAGAACTAGGCTCACCAAACACTGCACCACTAGGATGCCCTCCCTGTCTGCCTTCATCCTTAGACACCCTCGGGGCACTATCATTTCAAAAAAGGCCACTCGGACAGCTTGATTCCCCCACGGTCGGCTGAATAACTTCTTCTAGAGTATACTTAGGAACTTACTCATCTGACTCGTCGGAATCCTCATCCGAATCATTATCAGGCAAAGTAATCCCTTTCTTATTTTGGCAAGAAGCTTCCTTGCGACTCGCTTGAAAACTCAGATACATCGAGAGTTCATATACAGTAGAACTGTACCTTTCCTGCTTCCTTACAGAAGATTTGCTCTGCTACTGGTAGACCTCCTATCCAGCAGATCCATTGGACTTATACCTGGTCATATGGGTCCCTTCATATTGCCGGATTCGCCTTTCAGAGGCTCTTAGGTAGCAGTACTAGATCGACTCATGAATCTAAGAAGCCAACTTAGCTGTGTAGATTCTAGAGTAGCATGACCAGTAGAAGATTAGTGGATTCACACCTCGTGTATCGGGCCGGTCAATGCCCAAGTGAGCCACTAAACTCTCGGTTCATTCTAGGAGGGTCTAGAGCTTTCTCTCAGTTGTTGGGGACTTTTAGGATCCTAAGCATGCTTCTGGACTAGTACCAGATTGGTGGCTTTGCTCCATATATACCAGGTCATTCATCGTCCTAGCAAGCCACTGAAGCCCGATTTGATCAAGGAGAGCCCAAATGCTTCCCACATTTGGTAAGGCCACATACATGCCTAAGCAATCCTATGGAGTAGCAGCACCACTGCAAGACTTAGTGGCTCCTCACTTCTTATACCGGGCTGGTCAACGCCCAAGTGAGCCACTGAGCTCATGTTTCGTTCCAGCGAGGTCTAGAGCTTCATTTCAGTTGCTGGGGACTTCTAGAATCCTAAACATGCTTTTGGATCAGTACCAGACTAATGGCTTTGCTCCATATGTACCGGGCCATTCATCACCTTAGCAAGCCATCGAAACCTGATTTGATCAAGAAGAGCCTAGAGGCTTCCTACATTTGTATGGCCTTCTATATGTTAAAGCAAGCCTCTGGATTAATAACACTGCTGTAAGGCCCCATGGCTCCCCACTTCCTGTATCTGGCTGGTCAACGTCCAAGTGAGTCACCGTGGTTCCAATTCATTCTAGCATAGTTTAGAGCCTACTCTCGGTTGCTGGGGACTCATTGGATCCCAAGCTTGCCTCTGGACCAGTACCATACCGATTGCTCCACTCCATTTGTATCGAGCCATTTATCTCCCTAGCGAGCTACCTTGGTCCCGATCTGCCTCTCTGGTTATTCCTCTTGACAATAGCAACTCTTTCCTTCTAGTCCCACTGCTATTTTAGAGTAAGGGTCGTCATCCTCTAGCACCTCTACTTCGAAGCCAACTTTCACCACCTTGGTTAAATCAGCTTTAATCAGCCTTGACTACCATCTCTTTAGTTGGATCAATCGGGGACCTCTTCTACCTCTCATACCATGGTAACACTAATTAACACATCAACTTTGATAGATTCAGATAGAGAGGTAGGTGGGCTTGAAGCCCCTCATGCATCCCCTACCTTGTAGCCGGGGACTTCGAGATAGGTTCTACCCTAATGCGGTTTGGCATGAAAGTAGAGATGGGCACCATGTCCTCCTCATCATCAGTGCGCCCAACGACTCGAAAAGGATTGGCTTCAGTGAAAACGAACCTAATAAACTCCCAGCTTTCTCTATGATCTCCTTCTGGGTGGTCCTTACAAGGCACAAAACATGGATTTGAGCATCTCAATATCATATGCACATTGCATCTACTCCCTGTCTACCTGTATCTCAGCCGCGGTTGCCCTAACTCTGGTCAAGGCTTTACTCAGGATGATTGCTCCCCTCGTTGCCTTGGTCATCTTCTCATTGGTCTGCCCAAGCTAGACTTTAGCAGCATCAACCTGCTCTTAAAGAGTATTATACTTGTGGCTCTGCTCCATTCATACCTAGTCATTCAAAACCCTTGCAACTCACTCGAGTCCTGGTTCATTCGAGATGAGCCTAGAGGTTTCCTATACTCGGTAAGACCTCCTACGTGATTAAGAAAGTCTCTGGAGTAACAACAGCACCGCTGCAAGGCCTAGAGACTCCTCATATTTAGTATCAAGTCGGTGGCTTCTCACCATTTGTATCGAGCGATTCAACGCTCTAGCGAGCCACCGATCCCGATCCACCTCTCTGGTTAGTTTTATTGATAGTAGACGCTCCTTTCTCTCTAGTCCTGCTGCTTGGGTAGAGGAAGAACTACTATCCCCTAGCACTGCTACTTCGAATCCAGCTCCACCACCTTGGTTGGGTCAGCCTTAATCAGCTCGGTCCACTATATCTTCAACTGGATTGATCGAGACCTCTTCATCCACTCTGGCTTGAGTATGAACCTCCACTTTCTTAGTGAGGTCGGTCTGGGTCTTTACATCCTTGACAGATTCAGATAGACAGATACGCAGTTTTGAAGCTCCTCCTACATCCTGAGCTTCTACAACAGCCCACATCTGCCAGACCAGTTCGGACTTCCCCTTCCTTTGTAGGATCGATCTGGACTTCTAACTCCTTGACCGAGCTCAAATGGAGAGGTACGTCGGTTTGAAGCTTATCTTATATCCTAAGATTCTGTAATAGCTAGGTACTTTGAGGTAGTTCCTACCTCAGCACGACTAGACATGAAGGGAGAGATGGGCGCCAAGTCCTCCTCATCACCTGCGAACTTAGCGGATCAAGAAGGACCGATTTTCTGTAGGGGTAGAACGAGCTAACTCTACAGCTCTCTCCATGGTCACCTCCTAGTTCCATCCTTCAATGACGCTCAGGTCAGACATTTGAAGAAAAGCTTGAGCTGTCTGGTAAGTGGCATCCTTCAGCAAAGGAAGCATCCGCTTTGGTTTCCAAAGCAGCCAAACTACTGCTCAGAGTTTAGACCTCTTTCTCTAGATTTTATTTCCTCCTTCAGAGCATTCCTCGTGAGGCACGATATATGGACTTGAGTCACTTTGTATCATATGCATAAGCTCTCTATCTACCTGCGCCTCAACCGCGTTTACCTCAGCTTTGGTCAGAGATTCGTCTAGAACAATTGTACCCTCCGCTACCTTGGTCAATTCCTCATACTTCTAGTTTGACCTCTTTGAAAGGGTAACTTTTTTATCTGATGCACCTACCTTTAGCTCAGCTGGGGGCTCACCTGCCACTTACGTAACCACCTCAGTTGTGGCCATTATTTCAGCGGGACCGACAAGAATGTCCTCCACCTCGGCTATGTCAGCCTAGACCACTACCCTCCTAAGAGTTGGATCAACCCATGTATTTTCCTTCTCAACCAAACTAGTCAGAACCTCCCCTCATTGGTAGTTTCAGTCTGGTCCAGTACATCCTTAGTAGAGGTAGAGAGGAAGGAGCTGAAGCTTCCTCTTTGGATAGATCCTCTATTGTGACATGGGACTTTACACCCGGGTTTGGATTAATAACCCTAAGATTGGCCTACCAAAGTGGAAGCATACATAGCCATCTCGACAACTTTATTTTTGACTTCCTCCCTTTTCCATCCATCATGAAACTAAAGGGGGGAGGGGGTCGAGCCATCTCTACCTGGCAGGCTATGAAGAAGCAGTCATCCTCCTTGACCAGCCCGGGCTTGACATCGACTGCGCCAACTTGCTCTCAAATAGTATCGTGCTGGTGGCTCCTCACCATCTGTATCGGGCTATTCAATGCCTTAGCGAGCCACCGGTGCCCCGATCCATTTCAGAAGAGCCCAGAAGCTCTCCTTGTTCGTTCGTAGCGGGGTCTCGAGTTCCAATATAATTACTGAAGACTTTTATCTACCGCGAATAACCTTTAAAATAGTTACATTACTTGGGGAATAGGAGCTCATTATTCTCTCTAGTACCCCTGTGGAAGGGGCAGTGACCCCAACGTGGGACAATTTCTCCTAGTGACCGGTTCATTAAGAAAAATGCCTTTTAAGGAAGGTCACTCCATCAGCTACATTCATAACCCAGATCGTTTCAAAAGATTTTACCCATGAAAAAGCTCCTAAAGCAAGGCTGGTTACCAAATAGTACCACCTTGCGCTAATACAACCTCGCATTGGTAACGCTATGAGTTTGTATCTCCTTCGATTTTGATCCCCGTGATAGTTCTCCTATGATCACCATCCGCCTATGATCTAGATACCCTGGACTAGGTCAAATACCTCCAAGAGGATTGCCATTACCAGGAGAGCTACACAGCCCTCCTGATGCCCTGGACCGGATTAATCCCTCTAGGAGGATCGCCATAATATTGTAGGGAAAATACACATAACGGAAGCGTGAAAATCATAAATTAGGGTTTCGGTAGAACTAATTTTTTTTCCCATTTAAAAACAAGAACCTTAACCCTAGATTAATTGATGTATATAAAAAGTGTTGTACCTTTTTCTCATGACGATTGAACAGGCACCGAATTGAATCCAAAAGATCTTCCAATCCAGTCACGAACGTGAATCACCTAGGAGTGTGAGCTCCCTTTCTTTTAAATTTATACCTGAGGATGGAAACAATAAAAAACTTTCACTTTGTCAGTTACAATAATCCTCCAAGAAGAAAACAAAAAACATTAGGTCACTTGTGAATTTTCAATCAATTTGATTGAAACTCGCATGAACCTTGATTCAATGTTGTACACAAAACCATTTAATGTAAAGACTACTAGTGTACTATCGAAAACTAAACGTTTTTTCTTCCTTTTCTTCTTTGCCGAATCTCACACTATTTATAGAGTTGATCGAATTTTGTCTAGAGCAAAAACAGATTTTTCTCCCTCAAAATTCTGTGGTGGCCGAATTCTCTCCAAGAAAATCTCCCTATAGCTGGCTGAAATTTCTCTTGGTCGGCTGAAATTATATATATATATATATATGGCTGTCTGAATTTACTCTTGAGAATATAGAAGGATTTCAAATCCTTTCCTAAAAAGGATTTCAAATCCTTTCCTAAGAAGGATTTCAAATCCTTTCCTAAGAAGGATTTACTTGGTTGTTAAGAATCCTTTCCTTAGGTGGATTTAGTTGGTGCTTAAGAATCTTTTTCAAAGAGGAATTCTACCCTTAGGTAGTTTTACTTGATGACCAAGAATCCTTTTCCAAAAAGAATTCTTTCCTACACCAAGACTTCTAATGCAACTCAAAAATGTATTTGTAACCATATTAAAGACTTCCTAATTTGATTAGATAAATAATTTCTTTTATTTATCTACTTATCAAATATAGTCTTTGTTAATTGTAAAATTTGGCTAGGGAACAAAGAGACATTTTCCACTCTCCCAGCCCAAATTCGACATTCATAAAACCCTGGAGGTACCATAAAACTACGCCACAGAAGCTCGAAAGGATTGCCAGGCTTCAGAACTATCAGGGAAGAAGCTAGGCCCAACCAAGTCGAGCCCCCACGAGAACACTGGAGTCCGAGCTTCTTGAGGCCACCTACCTGGGAACCTTGGTTCCTAGGGTCGGGCTCCTCAACCACCCAGTGAAAGCTAGGGAGGTCGGCAAGCTCAAGAAACATTCGGAAGAAGCCCGACAAGCAAAGCAAGCCCCCTCTTGGTTAAGGCTTTTAGAGGTCAAACTTAATTCACTCCAAGAGCTCGCTATCCTATCCACGATACGAGAAGGAAGAAGACCTCTAGATGAATCCGATCCATGTTACCTCATAGGAATGCCTTCTAGGGTGTCCATTCCAGGCTTCCTACAAAACGAACTCCTCCACGAGCTTCACCTCCTTCCAGGACAATGGCCCCAATAGTTCGAGATGAGAGAGGGTATAATCGTTACACCCCTTAAATGCATCTCGTGAAATAATCTATCTCGCCATTCAGGACAAGGGGTTACTGCAGAAGCCCGCACCTATGAAAGCCCCTGTCGATAAGAGGAATCGTTATAAGTATTGTGACTTTCGCGAAGACGTGGGACACAACACTTCAGAGTGCTATAACCTGCGAAATCATATCGAGGCTTTGATAAAGGGAGGATGTTTGGTAGAATTCTTACAACAAGTCAGGGGTAACATTCAGACTGATTGAGAAGAACAAGTTGAGACCCGCAAGCATGCCCAGAAAAGAAAAGAAAAGAAAAGAAAAGAAAAGAAAAGAAAAGAAAAGAAAAGAAAAGAAAAGAAAAAGGGAGCAAGTGAATCTGATGCAACGAATCCAGATAATACATACCATCAGCGGAGGGCCTACTCTGGCTGGGACCTCTAAAAATTCCAGGAAAAACCACACAAGAAAAGTCCCTCGTTTGGATGAAGGGCAGGGGTATCTTCAAGGTTGACCAGAACCCGACCAACCCCTCTCAGTTGTCACAGATCATTTTCACCGAAGCAGATGTCCACAACACCGTGCAACCTCATGATGGTCCCATGGTGATCATGGTACAGATTGCCAACTACATGGTACATCATGTGCTCGTCGACACAGGCAGCAGCATCGACGTTCTATTTAAAGACACCTTGGAAAAACTGAACTTGAAATATTGGTGTTATAATAGTTGCACTACCCCGCTATATGGGTTCACTGGGGACCCAATCATACCCGTGGGATCAAAAATCCTACCAGTGATCATTGGAACCACACCTCTCCAGTAGAATATCGTGATAGACTTCGTGGTGGTGGATACCCCGTCGGCCTACAATGCAATATTAGGAAGGCCGTTTTTATCATCCCTAAAAGTGGTCCTATCCATTTACCACAATGTCCTGAAGTTCCCACTGGAAGACAAGGTGGGGGAAATTCGGGGTGACCAGCAAACAGCCAGAAGATGTTACGCAGTGTTTGCCAACCCAACTGCTCTAGGGAAGCAACTTGCCTAGGTGACAACGATCTAAGAGGGGGCAACCACTGTATTGGCCCTAGAAGATGTAGGACCCATAAATCACCCCAAGGATGACCCCGTGATGCCCGACGAGAAGGAGCAAAGAAGGGAATGAGCCAGCGGCCATCCAGTGGATAAGCTAGAAGAGATTCCTATTAGAATGGACGATCCCTCAAAGGTTGTTAAAATCAGAGCCACCCTTGAGCCAGGAGAGAAAGAGGGTTTGATAGGGCTCTTCACAGAGTTCAATGACATTTTTGCTTGGAGTCACTCCGAGATGCATGGGATCCCGATGAATTTGGAAGCTCACCGACTAGCAGTGGATCCGACCTTCAAACCCATCAAACAAAAAAGACGGCACTTCAACACTGAAAGAAATACGGCGGTCTAGGAAGAAGTGGACAAATTGACCCAAGTGGGATTCATCAAAGAGGCACGTTACCCCGAGTGGATCGCCAACATGGTCATGGTCATAAAGGCAAATGGGAAGTGGTGCATGTGCATCGATTATACTGACCTCAATCGGGCATGCTCGAAAGACAGTTTCCTTTTACCATAAATTGATCAGTTAGTTGACTCCACCTCCGGAAACAAGCTCATGAGCTTCATGAACACATTTTCAGAGTACAATCAAATTTTGATGCACAGCACCGACCAGGAAAAGACCAGTTTCATCACCGGATGGGGTCTGTATTGCTACAAAGTGATGCCTTTCGGGCTTAAAAACGCAGGAGCTACATACCAACGGTTAGTCAACCGGCTGTTTAAACCTGAAATTGGAAGATCAATGGAGGTGTACATCAACGATATGATCACCAAGTAATCAACCTCTAAAGGGCATCTGAGCGACCTCCGCAGAACCTTCATGATTTTAAGGGAGAACCAAATGAGATTGACCCCTCCAAATGCACCTTTGGGGTGACCGCGAGGAAGTTTCTGGGCTTCATGGTACATGAGAGAGGTATAGAGGCTAACCCTGAAAAGATTAAGGCCATTCTGGACCTGGAGTCCCCCAAGTCACTCAAACATGAAAATACAATCATGGTTAAATGCTCAAGGCTAACCTAGATAGGAGGGGGGGGGGGGGTGAATAGGTTAGACACCTTTTTCGACTCCCTTAGAAACAAACAAAAGTTTTTCTCTCCAGATTGCTTGATACAAACAAGTAATTGGAACATATACACAATCTATATTATAGAAAGGAAGTCAACATATATAAAGAGTTCTATCCACAATACATATATTAGAGAGATAGGGATAGAGAAAAGTTGACACAAGATATAACGTGGAAAACCTCCAAAGAAGAAACATCCACGGGCTAACAGCCACCGGCAAACAAAATCCACTAGTAGATAAGACAAATACAATATCTCAAGTGACCTCTTCACCTAGAAACTACCCTCCTATCCTACTCTAGAAGTTTCCACCCTATGCTCAACAATCTGAGGCTTCACACTTCTTGTCAAGACTTCCTTGCTCACCTTATCCGGATCCTCACGACCCAAGGCAAGACTTCTTGCTCAACTAAGTCCTCATGAATCTAGTCAAGACTTCCTTGCTCACCTATTCGAGTTCTCCCAACTCTAGGCAAGACTTCTTGCTTGACTATCCAAGGTTTCACACCTATTGCCAAGACTTCTTGCTCAACACCATAGGTCTCACACCTATTGTCAAGAATTCCTTCTCACAAGGCATCTAAGTGATCATGAATACAAGACGCAAACAAGCACGCAACATAGAATGCTATGATCAACACATCCTATGGAAAAATACTAGACATGAGCATGAATGAACAAATCACATATAGTCTAGTTTATCATGCATGTGTAATCAATCTAGATTATGTAAGATATGTTCAATATTAATCACAAACTAGATACATGCATAGATCTAAACTTGAATCACAAGATATGTTCAATAAATCACAAGATCAAGTTTAAATCACACAAACCAAAAACATGCTAAAATCATATGACAAAGTCAATTAGAATTAAGCTAAAGTTCTAGAACATATTCCTAATCATAGATTCAATAGCTCAAAAGAACATAAACACATGTATTATGTGAGATTTTCGGCCAAGAGAGCCTAATACAAGTGAGGAACTATTTTTCTCAAAATCAATCAATCAAAGATCATCAAATAGTCCTAAAATCAAAGCTAGCACAATACAATGCCAAACATGTGATAACATAGGCAAAATCAAAACCTAACTCAGTATGAATGATTTTAATTGAAACTCAACCTAGCTTTGAAAGAGTTCAAAACTCAAATCAAAACACTCACAATATACAAATATATGTAGAAGAAGAAAACCCAAGGCAATTGACCAAGTTTTAAAAGAAAACTTTGAGAGAAAATCAATACCTTAGTTTATTTAGGTGCGGTCCCGTTTTTGTATGATTAGACACCAAAAAAAAGCTGCAAAACTTACTCAAACCTTCATAGAAATGATAGAGGATAAATAGATGAACACTCTCAACTTCAGATCACTCAAATCGGAGTTCAAATAAAGATGTTATGGTGTTTGGAAGGTGAGAAAATCTAGAGAGAAAATTTCTACACTTGTTTGAATTTCTTCTTAGAATGAAATGCGAGAGGGAAAGAGTTTATAAAGGATTGAGAAACTTGGATATGTGAAATGACCAAGAGGGGCAAGATGAAGCCAAGCAATCTTGCTGCCCGAGATGGCATGTGGGCATCTCGGGGCAGCAAGCCTTCTGCCCCGAGATGGCCACGCGCCATCTCGGGAAAGAAGACATTGCTTGCTTCTTTCTCCTTCGACCTTCCTGGGCGTTCTTTGACTGTTCTTCGGTCTCCGAGCTCAGAATTTGAATCCTTTTTCTGATTACGAACCGTAATTCTCACATGGACATGGAAATATAAGATAATCAACCCAGAAAATAATAATTTGAAAGTGTAGTATTTTTTTACTTAGAACTTGAAATCAATAGTATGAGTAACCGAAATGACCGGAACTCAATCAAAAATGATTTAAGACTAAATGCAAGTTCAATATCCATGTTATACAAAACATATACACACATAAACACAATTCACACTAGAATGCAAACTACAGAGAGATAGTCTCCAATCATTCAATTTCCAAAACATGTTATTTCCATACCAATGCATGAGCATTCATCTTCAAGTGTGTGAATGTGTTATACATGGTGCACAACGATGCAGGGAAACATATGAATGAATTGTATTTGTGTGCCTATAATAGTGCACAATGATGTAGGTACACAAATATATGATATGTGTGTGTGTGCCTAAGCCTTGTAAGAGAAAGATAAGGTCTTAGTATACCTTTGTAGAACCATATTGCATCCTTTCTCTTGAAGACTTAGAACTTGCTTTGACTTGTTGTTTCTTCTTCCTTGAAGGTTGAATCACCATGAATCTAAACAACTAAATCACTACAAGTAAACATCATTTTGATATGGAATTAATGCCAACACAAACTAAAACCTAACAGTCTCCCCCTTTGGCAAATTCCATGTCAAAATACCTATACATTTACTACAAATATAAAAATGAAGATATGTCACAAAATCACTCCCTCACATTACAATGAGTAAGATTCCTATAACTAATCTTCACCAACTCTTGAACTTTATCTTGATCCTCTCTTGAAGCAACCTACAAATCATCTCAAAGCACAATGCATATACAAGAGAAAGACAACAAATGACAACATACATATATGGATAATACTATACAATAAAGTCCACAAATACATGTATCTCCCCCTCAATACATGCCAAATACATGAGTTCTTAACCAAATCTTAAGACTAATTATTACATGCCATTGAAAGTTCAAAAGTTCACAAAAATAACATAAAAAGGAAACTAAGTAACTAGCAACACTTAACAACTCTTTCTCCCCCTTTTTGACATGAAATGATTCCAAAAGGTAAGAAACATACCATGAGACTCAAATACTAGCTACTAGATCCACCAAAGAAAGATGTGCATGTAGTTGACCTAACATAATGCTTGAGAGATGGTCTTGAACTTGAGGTAATACACTCCTCCAACTCTTTTATTCTAGCATCTTGTTTTTATACTATAACACTAAGCTCATCAACCTTCTTCTTCAAATGTAAAGCCCAATCCGGAAGAATGTCTATGCTAGTCTCTTGACAATCAACTTGTGAACTACTAAATAGTCCAAAAGTATCACATGTCTTACCCTTATCTTTATATGACATGTATGATAAACGTTTATCACTATACTTTTCCAAGGGTTGTACCAACATATCATCTCCACTACTTTGAACACCACGAGCTAAAAACAAAGAAGTTATAAACCCTGGTAATGCAAGCTTCTTATCTCCGCTAGTTGAGAAAACCGTATTGTCTAAGTAAAACATAAGCAAATCCCCAAGGTTTATAGGTTGATTAGTCACCAAGGCGTATACTATTTTGATCTTGTCTTTATTCAACTCGGTTGAATTCGAAGATCCAATAATATTAGTGCAAATAAAAAGATGCCAAAATGCACTTGCCTTAGTTAACTCATGTTGACTAATATATGTTTTACCTTTGCACTCAAAAGAAGCATTGTCACATAGAGTTCTACCCATGATATTAAGATTCTCAATGATATCAACATCTAGAAAGTTTGAATCAATATCAGTAGATAGCCTAAGAAACTTGTTAATGTTTACCAGGTTAACTTTAAACACAACACCCCTAATCTCCATCAAAGCATTCAATAAGGTGGCACTCTCTCTATATTCATGATAAAATTCTCTAACAATAGTGCCATTCACTATTCCTAGCATGCTCACCCAAGATTCCCAATTTCTATCCTTAATGCAGGTAAGAACATAAGAATCTTTACATTTACAAAAGTCAATGCCTCTATCTTGAAATATCATTTTAGTTGCAAATATTCCTAAATCCTTTGACCTTGAAGCTTTGGATCCCTTTGAGGTAGACTTGGCTTTCACAATGGGATTCAATTGATTTCCACTTCCTGTAACTTTAGTTCTTCCCATTTGTTCTTGTGAAATAAGATGCTATATACATATAACAAAAGTGAGTGAAAGACAAAAACAAGCATTTTAGTCACAAATATATAAACACAATGACATATTGATCGAGCCATGATAACACTAGATTTCGAGTCCCCCTTCCTATGCTTATTGCCCAATTCTCGAGTAAAATCAAGTGTTTAATGGCTCGATTAAGTGTATTTGCATGATTTTGTATTAGGGGCATCATATGGGAGTTACGAGTGAAGATTGGGACCCATAAGAGCTGGAAATTGGAAACTTGGATAAAATGACAAAATATGTCGCTATTATGATTTCCGTCATGGAAGACCGCGACACACCACGCGACATCAACTTTTCTAAAGTGTAGCTTGTGATGTCGTCATGGAAGACCGTGACATACAGGGTAGCGACAGTCTGCCAGCACGTATTTCTAGGTTGATTTCTGACCTATTTTTTAACCCATATAAGTACCCATCTTATATTATTATGAAAGAGAGGAGCCATACGAACTTTTGGACTATTTCCACCCTTCCATCACCATCCCTAGACACTTGAATCCATCCATCCATCTTGGAACTTGGGAAGCAAGAAGAGGAAGCTTACAAGTCAAGGAACCTCAATGGCCAACTTTGGTTTCTCCTTTCACTCTTCTTTGTTCAATTTCCTTTCCTTGATGTGTAACTTATTTCTATGTTAGGGGATTAATGTAAACCTTTTGAGCAACTCTTTGTAATCCTAGTCGAATGGTTTTTAATTAAATACTTTGTTAGTCTCTTTTATTGGAATATATGCTCTAATTCCTTCACTTCTATTCAAATGAGACATCAATGAATGTTTGTGTTAGGATTAGTTTATCTATGATGTTGAGGGTTAGATGTGGGTGACCATCCCATTTAGCCTTTAACTACAAGCTTAATAATTAAGAAAACTTCCATATGCATGACCATGCTATGTGTTATTTGGTTTAGAGTTTTTAATTAAAAACTAATTCTAACCATTGCCCATTACATGACTGTGTGTGAGTAATTGGGAAGATTAGGTGCTTCATGAAACAAACCCTATCAATTGGATTTAAATGCTTAATTGAGACTTGCGGATTACATTGAGAAGTTTAATTAGGTTGCATTGATTCCCTAGCATTCTTTCATATGCATATTTTAGTGTGAGCTTTTGTAGTATTTAGTTTATTGCCTTTTTACAAATTAGTGAATTAAAATACCAACTCAAGACAAGCATTATGCATTTAGTTTCATGCACTTTGAATAGGATTAAATTAAACTAATTAGTGTTCGACTAGTAGAATCACCGATCTCAGTGAACGAACTTTCTTTTAAATTGATTAAGATAAAAAATACTGCAATCACATATGACTTAAGAATGAATCATCATGCAAGACAAAGATAGTGAGTAATATCTTACAAGTATCATTAAGTCAAAATATGCCAACATGTAACAAAATGAAGCATGTGAACATATCATAAAAGAGAACAATGTCTAGCCTACAATACTCCCCCTTGATAAATGCTATAACTAAATCAATGATAGCATAAGGTTCACAAAGATGTTCACACAATCACACATTCAAGCAATTTGAAGAAATATCAACAAAATAAGCTTCATATGCCAAAGATTTTTCAAGTTCTCTCATAATTCTTCAACAATTGCAAAGATATCATCATACTCATAAACAAAGTGTGTGTGTTTGTGTGTGAGAGATATGCTTCAAATATATATCAAGAAGTAGTTTGGTAATCAAAATGCAAACAATTTCCAATAACTATTCATCTTAAGCTTTTTCCATAAAAAGTCAAACCGATTATCATCCGGAATATTTTGCTTTTAAGAGAATAGATTTAAACACATCAGCGTGTGCGTGCATGTGGCTCGTCATCCCATTTCTGTTTTTCAACCCTAGCTCATTTGATTTTCAACTAAACTCCTTTTTAAGCCTTCCTCCTTTTCTTTTTAGGCATTGAATCAAAGATTTTTTTTTTTTATGAATTCCTTTCAACACTTCTTTGATTTTACCATTTTTTTTAACATAAACAAAACTCACTTCAAGATGGCTTTCACTCATCACAATGTGTGTAGCCCTTTTCATGAAGGTGCTCGTTGAGTTCTATGTAATTACCGAAGCAAAATGGATACTAACCATAGGCCATTTTAAATGTACTTAAGCACAAAAACTTCAAGGTGTATCCAATGTTTACATATTAGTAAACTCAACATACTAGCAAAACATATAAGAGAAGCAAGGTGCAATTTTTAGAAAACCAAGATTTTATGGCTCATAAGCATATGATCTAAGAGCACTAAGTAGAGACTTATTCAAGATCATTACTTCTCTAATGAGTAGCTTTCAAAGAATATAAAGCTCATATTTTCAATAGTAATGCCACTCAATATACTATACACAAACAATCATCAAAGTTAAGATTAATGTGAACAATATCCCTATTAGATCCTAAAATAGCAAATGTCAATGAGAACCATATGTATGCTATACAAAATTCTCTAATATGACATGCTATGAGATGTACGTAAAATATTAAGTTAAAAGATGAATATCTAAGAGAATATGCATTAGAGTATAGAGATACCTTTTTGCACATTATATTCACCAAATATCATACTTCCGCCCTTTTTATGGAACTCTTGCCTTGAATATCCTCATGACACCAAGTTGACGATGTTTCACAACAAGAGTATAAAAAACATAATATCTCAACCCAATCAACACATATAACAAAAGAACTTCTTCAAAGTTAATCAATAAATTTTGACCATCATAACAATCATGATGTGAGATAACCAAGTTCATATCAATAAATGAAGTATTCAAAGCTAGTACGCAAGAATTCTCAACACAATTGATATATAGCCTCAAAGCTATCTCACATGTGCTTCTTAATTTAAAGATAAGAGCACTCACCCTTGAGCCACTAGTTCTTGGGTGTACCTACACAAACATTTCCAATATCATCATTGACAACAACGTTAAATCTAGAGTAAAGTCCTTCAATGACTTGATTAATAAAAACATCATTAACACACTCTTCCTTAACATTTTCAACACAAGCTTTGTCAAGTTGAACAAGATTACAATTCTTTCTACTCCATAACATTTTCTTATGCTTAGCAATATTATCATGTTTCTCAACTCTCAAAGCCTTAGCATGTTCAAGTTGAAGTTTAATCTCCTTATCCCAAGATTCATTTCCTAATTTGCATTTTTCAATATATTTATAACATCTAGGCTTAATGTGATCTATTGTGTTGCAATAATGGCAAATTGGAATAAAAGATGAGATTGTACCTTTTGGAGTTGAACTAGCTTCACTAGAAGTTTGCAAAGATACCTTGTTTGCCAACTTCTTCTTGGCTTTTGATCTTCTCTTCTCGTGTGGTTTCTTATCAATCACGACTTCATCAAAGTGTGTAGGAAGTGGTGCTTCCAAGAGCTCCTCTTCAACTACCAAGTCGTCTTCACCACAATAAGAGTTAACAAGATTCCTAACACTAGACACACTAACCGAATCATTCACTAAGTTCTTGATAACCTCCTTAGCCGTGTCTATCTCTTCCATCAATTCTTGTTCTCTCTTCTTCAAAGAAGATATCACATTATCCTTCTCAAGGTTTATCATTTCAAGTTCTCTAAACTTCTTCATAATATCACCTTTCTCACCAAGAAGTCTACGAGTAACAACCACAAACTCATCTAGTTGCTTCTTGATCAAATCATCCTTTTCAACTACTTCTCTTTGAGCATTGTCTATATCTTCTTCAAGCTTTTCTATCTTTTTCAACAACTCAAGATTAGTAGGAATGAAACTAGAGCTTCCATCATGATTTGCATCAAGGTTCTTGTTCAAAGATATTGTACTACCAACATCTAGTGAAGAATGAGAAGCCGTTAGAGCTACAAAGTTGCTCACCAACTCTTCATCACTTGAAGACTCACTACTAGAGCTCTCATTATCTCTAGAATTATCATCACTCCAAGTAGCCGACAATACTTTGCCTTTCTTGTCTTTCTTAGATGGATTCTTGGTGCACTCACTAGCAAAGTGACAAAAACCTTGACAATTATAGCATTGAACCTCTTTCTTGTTCATGGCTTGACTATTCTTCACAATCCTTGGAGATGATGTTCTCTTGACTCCTTTTTCCTTAGAAGACTTACCTTTAGGCTTGGCATTCTTCTTTAGAAACTCCTTGAGCCTTCTAACCAAGAGTGCCATTTCTTCATTTTCATAATCACTCTCCTCCTCTATAGCATTGAGAGCAATTCCCTTACTCTTGATCTTTGGCTTCAAGCACATCTCATAAGTTTGGAGAGACCCAAGCAACTCATCAATATTCATACTATCCATATCCTTGCTTTCCTCAATGGCTGTCACCTTTGATTTGAATATCTTAAATTTAAACGCTCTTTTGAGATAGGTACTCCAAGTGCTTGACATTGGTTAGCTATGTTAAGAAGCCGGAATTGGAAGTCTTCAAACTTTTCTTCCTTACTAATACTTAAACTTTCAAATTGTGATGCCAACATTTGAAGCCTCAATTTCTTCACCGCTAAGGTTCCTTCATTAGTAACTTGGAGAGTATCCTAAGCTTTCTTTGCGGATTCAAGATTTTGAATGTAGGAGAATTGATACTCATCAACTCCTCCAAAGATGGCATTCATAGCACGATGGTGCCATTTAGCAACCTCAAACTCATTCGTTGTCCATTCACTCATTGACTTGAGTATCATGGTTCCATCCTCTTGAATCTTGGTAAAAGGACTATAACCTTCTTCCACTACCATCCAAGCTCTTTCATCAATAGAGCAGATGTAGGCTTTCATCCTCAACTTCCAATACCCATAATTAGTGTCACGAAGTAATCGCGGCCTAGTATTTGAGGCTCATTCCACCATTACATCATCTTGTAAACCCATGACTTCAAATGCCTTGCAAAAACAATGAAAGTATCACCCCGTACTCACACTAAGTGCAATATAGTGTCCTGCTCTGAGACCAATTAAAAATACAATCACGGTTAAATGCTCAAGGCTAACCTAGAGGGGGGGTGAATAGGTTAGACACCTTCTTCCGACTCCCTTAGAAACAAAAAAAAGTTTGTCCCTCTAGATTGCTTGTATCACAATATATATATTAATTAAAGACAATTAATCAATATATAAACACAAGTAAAGTGTGATACAAACAAGTAATTGTAACACATACACAATCTATATTATAGAAAGGAAGTCAACATATATAAAGAGTTATATCCACAATACAAATATTAGAGAGATAGGGATAGAGAAAAGTTGACACAAGATATAACGTGGTAAGCCTCCGAAGAGGAAACATCCACGGGCTAGCAGCCACTGGCAAACAAAATCCACTAGTAGATAAGACAAGTACAATCTCTCAAGTGACCTCTTCACCTAGAAACTACCCTCCTATCCTACTCTAGAAGTTGTCACCCTATGCTCAACAATCTGAGGCTTCACACCTCTTGTCAAGACTTTCTTGTTCACCTTATCCGGATCCTCACGACCTAAGGCAAGACTTCTTGCTCAACTAAGTCCTCACGACTCTAGTCATTTCCTTGCTCACCTATTCGAGCTCTCCCAACTCTAGGCAATACTTCTTGCTCGACTATCCAAGGCTTCACACCTCTAACCAAGACTTCCTTGCTCGACAATCCAAGGCTTCACACCTCTTGCCAAGACTTCTTGCTCAACACCATAGGTCTCACACCTATTGTCAAGACTTCTTGCTTAACACCATAGGTCTCACACCTATTGTCAAGACTTCTTTCTCACAAGGCATCTAGGTGATCATGAATGCAAAACACAAATACGCACGGAACATAGAATGCTATGATCAACACATCCTATGGAAAGTACTAGACATGAGCATGAATGCACAAATCACATATAGTCTAGTTTATCATGCATGTGTAATCAATCTAGATTATGTAAGATATGTTCAATATTAATCACAACCTAGATACATGCATAGATCTAAACTTAAATCACAAGATATGTTCAATAAATCACAAGATCAAGTATAAATCACACAAACCAAAAACATGCTAAAATCATACGACAAAGTCAATTAGATTTAAGCTAAAGTTCTAGAGCATATTCCTAATCATAGATTCAACCAAAACACATGAATAGCTCAAAAGAACATAAACACATGTATTATGTGAGATTTTCGGCCAAGAGAGCCTAATACATGTGAGGAACTATTTTTCTCAAAATCAATCAATCAAAGATCATCAAATAGTCCTAGAATCAAAGCATGCACAATATAATCCCAAACATGTGATAACATAGGCAAAATCAAAACCTAACTCAACATGAATGATTTCAATTGAAACTCAACCTAGCTTTGAAAGAGTTCAAAACTCAAATCAAAACACTCACAATAAACAAATATATGTAGAAGAAGATAACCCAAGGCAATTGACCAAGTTTTCAAAGAAAACTTTGAGAGAAAATATATACCTTAGTTGATTTAGGTGCAGTCCAGTTTTTGTATGATTAGACACCAAAAAAAAATAGCAAAACTTACTGAAACCTTCAGAGAAAAGATAGAGGATGAATAGATGAACACTTTCAATTTAAGATCACTCAAATCGGAGTTCAAATGAAGATGTTATGGTGTTTGGAAGATGAGCAAATTTAAAGAGCAAATTTATGCACACTTGTTTGAATTTCTTCTTAGAATGAAATGTGAAAGGGAAAGAGTTTATAAAGGAGTGGGAAACTTGGACATGTGAAATGACCAAGATGGGCAAGATGAAGCCAAGAAATCTTGCTGCCCGAGATGGTGCGTGGGCATCTCGGGGCAACAAGCCTTCTGCCCCGAGATGGCCACGCGCCATCTCGGGAAATAAGACATTGCTGGCTTCTTTCTTCTTCGACCTTCTTTCGCGTTCTTCGACCGTTCTCCCGCCTTTGAACTCAAAATTTGAATCTGTTTATGGATTAAAAACCGTAACTCTCACATGGACTTGGACATATAAGATACTCAACCCAGAAAATAATAATTCAACTCGATATACGAACACGAAGACAATGTATGAAACTTGAGTTGAAAGTGTAGTATCTTTTAACTTAGAACTTGAAATCAATATTATGAGAAACCGAAATGACCGAAACTCAATCAAGAATGATTTAAGACTAAAATCAAGTTCAATATCAGTGTTATACAAACATATACTCATACAAACACAATTCGCACTAGAATACAAACTACATAGAGATAGTCTCCAATCATGCATTTTCTAAAACATGTTATTTTTCATACCAATGCATGAGCATTCATTTTCAAGTGTGTGAATGTGTTATACATGGTGCACAACGATGTAGGGACACATATGAATGAATTGTATGTGTGTACCTATAATGGTGCACAATGATGCAGGGACACAAATGTATGAATTGTGTGTGTGTGCCTAAGCCTTGTAAGATAAAGATAAGGTCTTAGTATACCTTTGTAGAACCATATTGCATTCTTTCTCTTGAAGACCTAGAACTTGCTTTGACTTGTTGTTTCTTCTTCCTTGAAGCTTGAATCATCATGAATCTAAACAGCTAAATCATTACAAGTAAACATCATTTTGATATGGAATTAATGCCAACACAAACTAAAACCTAACAAAACAGGTTTAAGTCTTGACCAAGAAGGTAGCAGCGCTATCGTGGCAGTCGACTATTTCACAAGATGGGTTGAAGCTAGACCACTCTCCCTGATATCGAAAGAAAATACAACAAGATTCATAAAAAATAATGTGGTTTGTAGGTTCAGAACCTCTCTTGCCATTATAACTGACCTCAACATGCAATTTGATAATAACCGATTCAAAGACTTTTGTGAGGGCTTGGGAATCGACCTTAGGTTCGCTTCAGTAGCCCAAGACTAATGAGCTCGTGGAATCCACCAATAAGACTATGAAGAAGCTATTGAAAACGAAACTATAATAGAAAAAGGGTAGATGGGCTGAGAAGCTTTCCGAGGTCCTCTGGGCTTACCGCACTACAAGGAGAACAACTGCCGGGGAAACACCCTACTCACTAGCCTTCGGGGTTGAAGCAGTGCTTCCCATTGTGAACAAACTGACCTCCTTTAGAGTCCAACATTTTGAACCGAGGAGCAATGAGGTCAAGCTCCGAGCTAGCTTTGATCTCTTGGAAGAAAAACAAGATCGAGTAGCTGAGAAGGTAGCAGTTTACCAGAGTAGGATTGCTAGGTACTTTAACCGGAAGGTTAAAGCCCGAAACTTTAAGGAAGGGGACCTCGTTCTCAGGAGAGTGACACTGAATACCAGAAAGAGGTCAGACAGGGTCCTGGGGCCAAACTGGGAAGGGCCATACTTGGTAAAGTGGTGGCCCACAATGGAGCATACAAACTCGAAGACATGATTGGTCGACTCATCGATCATACCTGGAATGCAGATCATTTAAGAAAATTCTACCCTCGAACAGGGAACTCATGAGAGGCTACCTCCACCTAGATCTTAATCTCCATCAATAATGTACTCTTTTCTTTTTATCAATAAAGCCTGTTTTTTCTCCATCTTCAGCTATGTTCTACACTAATTTGGGTCTACATGGGAAAATTTTACATTATCATCCCAAGACCAGGGATTAGCCTGGGAAGCCCCCTCGCTATCCCTGATGCCTCGGTCAGGCATTACCCTACTCCAGGTCTGAGTGTAAGAGCATAGTTGCCATCCAGATCTCAAGATTAGGAAATAGCTAGATAGCCCTCCTAATGCCTTAGTTGGGCTACCACCCCCAAGAAGGGAAAGACCAGAAAATAGCTAGATAGCCCTCTTGATGCCTTGGTCGGGCTACCACCCCCAAAAAGGGTCTGAGTGTAAGAGCATAGTTACCACCCAGATCTCGAGACCAGGAAAAAACTAGATATCCCTCCTAATACCTTGGTCGGGCTACCACCCCCAAGAAGGGTCTGTGTATAAGAGCATAGTTCCATCAAGATCTCGATGCCTGGAAAAAGTTAGATAGCCCTCCTAATGCCTTGGTCGGGCTATCACCCCCAGAAAGGACTCGAGTTTAAAAGCATGGTAGCCCTCCCGATCCCAAGCCTAATAGAGGGATATAAAGTTCTCTACTCGATACCTCATTTGGGCTATAACCCCGTAGAGTGGCTTGAGGATGGAGGTCTCTTTTGCTTTAACTCTAATGTCCCAGTTATTACTGGTGTCTAATTTTTCTGTGAACATGATATTGCTTATTGTGACAGGTACGGACTGGTCTCTATCGAGTCAGAAAGCCCGAGCTAGCTATTTGCTTTCACACTTAAGCAGTTTTCCTATCTTGTTACTTTTCCAAAGCTAAATCAAGTTGCTATAGGGGCTGAACCTAGATGGAAGTAAAAAATGAAACAAGTACAGGCAAATCAAAATTTGAACCAGACCTAAAGTTGAAATTCCATTAATGAGTTGGGGATCCTATCCCCCGGTAAGGCTACAGCAATCAGATAGGGAGCCCAGGTTCTGGGCTACAAAGCACTAAAAAAAAAAGAGTGATGATGATGATCAAGCATGGTTAAGATGGGGTGGCCACCTCTTTTCCGGGCATTCAGAGCAAGCTACAAGAAGGTGTACTCAAGCTTCTACATCCTATTGGTCTTCGCTAGCTTCCTCTCATTCCGGATGAACCTAGCCCTCTGCTCCTCTTTCGGGTGGTCGCTCATTCAGGACAGCCGCCTTCGCCACCTCTTCTTGAGGGTGCCACTCTATTGCCTGGTGCTCAGCAGGATCCTCCTCCATGACCTCATTGACCACCACCATGACCTTAGGAGGTATGGCCGCATCAAGAAGGTTGGCCATTGACTCTGGCATAATTTCCCCTGTTGCTGGCTCCTCCCTTGAAGGCACCTTAGAGGAACCCTGGGCTTCTGCAAGATCTATTTCTAGTTACATGGGTAGAATCCCCCCCAAGGATTTTCTGGGACCTGATGTTGGGAAGACAGGAGGAGGAGGAGGAATGTCTGACCCAACTGGTTGCTTCCCGGCTTCGGCCATGTTAGAGGAATCCAGGTCATCACCTAAGAAGCGAGACATCTCGGTGACCTGGCCAATATCTCCTCCCTATCCTAGTTAGCAATAATTGACAGGTCGAAGGGGGAAGAGAGGGCCTCAGCAACTTGGTAGAAGGAGTAGAAGTATCATTCACTAAAATAGGAATCCACATCAGCCCAAAGCTTGGCAACTTGTGCTTGAAGAGCATGATTCTCAACATCTAACGCCTTCACTTCTTCCTTCAAGTCATCCCGCAGGCTGGCTCATCGCTTAAACTGAAGAGTTTCTTGGTCAAAAGACCGTTTCAGTCTCTCGTGGTAGCACTAAAGTTTAGCCAGTAGTGTTTCCATTCCCCTCTAGCTGGAAGTCATCTGCTGGACCAAGGATTGAGCCCGTGCTAGCAATCCCATGGCCCATTCAGCCTCAGCTTCAGCTCCAGCTGCCCGATCTTGGAGAAAGGATACCTGGTGGTCCATTGCTACGTTAAACTTGAAAGCCTGCAAAGCATGAAACGAAGATTAGAAAGCAATCAAAGCTCACAGTCATAGAAAATAAAGGCGATGACTACCTCGACCAAAAGAGCAGACCCCTTGGTAACAAGAATATCCACGGGCATGGAAGCTATCCCTGAGAGCCCGCCACCTGGGCAAGAAGCAAGATCTGCTTCAAAACCTCATCCTGGCCATCCGAGCCCGACCGATAGTGGGGGCGAGAACGGGGAATTTTAGGAATACCAGTATCGGGATCCCCTGGAGCCTGAGTTGCCCGGGAGGTAGCTAGATCAGCGGAATGACTGGGTAATGTAACTAGAGAAGCATCACCTGTAGCGGGAGCCACTGGTGAAGAGGTGAATGTGGACGTATTAGTGGCCTGGGAAACGTGCCCTCCTCGATTTAGAACTTTAGTTGCCCGAGAAGTGAGAATAACCATCTTAGATATCATCTGGAAAGACGATGAAACAGGAGCAGACGAAGCAGCGGCCATAAAGATTGGCCCTCCTTTCCTTGAGGTAGCCAAGAAGGTTCCCGATGACGACCTGAAAGGAGGAGGACAGGTCTGAGCTTGTCAGGCTTTGCGAGAAGCTGGAGCAATAACAAAAACTGTTATAAAAGAGAGAGAAGAGATGTGACAAGCAAGCCAACAAATAGAACGAAGCATAGTGACTTAGGATTACTTACGAGGAGTAGCATCGGAGATCCGCAGATACTTATTCACCCTACGGGGATCGAAAGGATCAGCAGTTGGAAACCTCAGGTTCAGGTAATTCCTGACAAGGATAGCCTTCAGAACAACTTCGGATTTGGTAGGTTGGGAATCCTGGTCCCAAGAGGGTTTGTCGCTGAAGGCGGTGGGAACCGTGAACTCATGCCCGTCGATGAATACAGAGCTTCCCCAATCTCCCCCAGCTAATATCCACTCATTCTTCAAAGCGGGGTATTTTCTCGAAGCGCTGGGGATGATAAAGTTAAGCTTGTTTTGGCCTTCAAATAGAACTGCCCTCGGGGACCTATAGACAAGCTCTTGATCTGAAAAAGATAGGCTAGCTTTTCTACCCCAGGTTCCCGGGTGACCTTGATCAGCTCGTACTGCTCCCTCCACAGCACGAGGAAGCTAACCAAGAGCCTCTAGAAGCCGGGTGTTTGTTGGAGGGGAGCAAGCTGAAGGGCGTTGAGAGCCCACCGAAGAGTGGGATGAAGAGGGAACCTTACCCTGCTCTCGAAGGCTGTAACATGGATAAGGAGTATAACTTTGGGTGGGTTAAAGACATCTTAATTTCTGTGGGGGAGTGTGAGAGAGACGGTGTTAGGGATGCCGTATTTGGTCCTCAAGTGGCTGATTGACTTTGGGTCAACGATAGAATCTGGAATTACCCTGAAGTCATATAGAGGGCGCCTTTCTAGGCAATGACCGATGACTGTGACCTGATCCACTCCAGCGACACCGACCCTATTCTTTTCACCGGAGTCCTCATCAACCAAGTTCAAAGGATTGTCCGGTTGGTTAAAAACCCAGTTCCGATGGCTACATTCCGGTTCGATCGATGACGTTTCGGGGACGGAGGAAAGTCATCCCCTCCTAGGTTTCGTCGAACCCGTTTTCCGTGGGTGAGACTTGAAACCTCTATGCCTTCAACAAAGGAGTCAATGGAGTCACGACTGGCCTTCGACATGGTAGAACAGGTTTTGAGGATTGAGAAGAAAGGGAAATCTACGGAGGGTAACAAGAGAGATGAAATCTGTAAATTCAAAATTGAGAGAAAGTGTGAATAAATGGGCAGTGAGTTTGAATTTAAATAGAGGTTAGGGGTGTAATGACGTCGGTGATATCCCCGGGAAGATCACCTTGAGCCATGGAGAGAACCGAAACGCAGCCGGTTTTCCTCGAAGAACACACCAATTCAAGTTTGACACATCATTTGGGCAATTAATGAGAAGATTTCATTCTAGATTCTCAGTAATTATCTCATAACGGAAAAATTTCCTAATTAATCAGGGAATATGACTCCTACCCCAACTCTACCTCCAGTGTTCAAGTCAGAGGGGACTTCTGTTAATAGTAAAATTTGGCTTGGGGCCAAAGAGAAATTTTCCACTCTCCTAGCCAAAATTAAAGCCCAAAGTCGACATTCATGAAACCCCGGATGTACCATAAAACTACCCCGCAGAAGCACGGAGGGATCATAGAGCTTCATAACTATCAGGGAAGAAGTTAGGCACGACCAGGTCGATCCCCCATGAGAACATTGGAATCCTGGCTTCTCGAGGCCACCTACTTGGGAGCCTCGGTTCCTAGGGTCGGGCTCCTCAACCACCCCGTGAAAGCCAGGGGGGGTTGGCAAGCTCTAGAAATATTCGAAAGAAGCCCGACAAGCAAAGAAAGCCCCCACCGGGTTAAGGTTTTTAGAGGTCAAACTTAATTCATAGCCTGAACGAGAAGCCCACCAACCTCTCCAAGAGCCTGTTGTCCCCTCCACGATACGAGGAGGAAGAAGGCCTCTAAGTGAATCAGATCCAAGTTACCTCATAGGAATGCCTTCTAGGGTGTCTATTCCAAGCTTTCGAAAATGGAACCA
The DNA here is from genome assembly GCA_032871835.1 of Dipteronia dyeriana. Classification (NCBI taxonomy): domain Eukaryota; kingdom Viridiplantae; phylum Streptophyta; class Magnoliopsida; order Sapindales; family Sapindaceae; genus Dipteronia; species Dipteronia dyeriana. The sequence goes on along the minus strand of CM065295.1, from coordinate 32,982,302 downwards.
AAGCATAGATCTACCTCGCCCTATGAAAACTATGAATGGCTAGCTCAGCAACCTCCATACAGAATCATGCTGTAAGTACGCACAAGAATATATCTACGTAATAACCAGCATTTACATGCAAGTCAAGAGTTTGATTCTTAAAAAGAAGGAACTTCTCTTCGTCAACAATATCATCGCTTCCGCTATTTACTCAGAGTCAACGACTTTCAAATAGAGGATCCCACCCGATAAGGGGGGAGAAAGTTCAGAGAATCAAGGCGGGAGATACACCCATTCAAATTGATTCGGTCGTATATAAATATACCTAAAAAAGAGATATAGAGGACAGAGAAGAAAAAGGAGAGAAAAAGAGAAGCACGTCGGGCCTAAATTCTGTGATCAGAACACGGCCATCGTCATATCCACTATTCGACTAGCACGAGGTCACCACCCTCCTACGTTGTAAAGAGATAGTGAGCCTATGAAAAGGAATTCTGTATACCACGAGTAATAAATACTAAAGTCCCCACTTGCTATTGTTATACAAACATTCATTTTTATCTAAGCAGGTTAGGTATCAAAGCTACCGACCCCGGCCACCTTCTCCATGGTAGTGGTCTCGAGGGTGTTAGTGGGAATTTGCCATCTTGAGTAAATTTCTCGTTAACAATCTTTAATATTAATTATACTACCAACAATAGTATAATTTTAGGAGACCATCTCCTACTAGGAAAAATATTTTTAATTTTAAATAAATAATTATTGAATCATTAAATTAATTAATTTCCATTTACTTAAATAATAAAATAAAATTAATATATTTAGGCTATTTTATATAGCCTTACCGCCCAACACATATATATGGGCCAATATATTATTTTTCTCATTTTATTAAATGCATTGGACCTAAACAAAAAGTCCACATGTGAACTAGACCCATTCTTACAAAAGAAACAAGTCCACATGCCTTAATGCATTTCTAGATGGACCACTGAATTTGTCCGGTATAATATATCAAGTGATACATGCAAGTTCATGTGGATTGAGGATCTTGGCGGGCTATCTGAATTTAAGCTCCAATAGACACAACCTAATCACAATTATCAAATGATTCACTTATGTCCGATCTATTAATTTTAGTTCATTCTACTAAAGAACTAAAATTGAACTCTTAAATAAAGATATAATAACACTTGCAACCATAAGTCCATTATTTATCTCAGGACTGAGATAGACTCTCCGATTGTCTTCAAATGAAAAGTTTATCCATTGAAGGTTTTAGATAAAGTATTTCACTGCGATCCAATTCAATGCACCCAGTGCACTAGATTCTATTGCCCAAATACACCACACTTTGATGATTTTAGACTCATCATAACACATTTGATCCCACCCAAATGCTAGTAAAGGAATCTACAACTTTGACAAGATAAAGGCGCCCAACCTTTTATCTTAAGTTGTGAATATTATTCAAGACTAACTAAAGAATTGTGTTTACCTCATATATATCTAGATGTATGAACAATTTTTCTTTTCCCATAGTCTTTTAACCTTATGATTATTTACTTTTGACAATTATAATAATTAAACTATAAATGCTATAAGATTTGTTAAACTTGAAATCACTTTATTAATATGAAAATATTTTCAAATACATTATTACACTCTTGCTATCGAGCATAATCCCAACAATCTCCCACTTGCTCTATAGGAAATGTGTCATATCTCTCATCCCGATGATTTCTAGATGCCCATCAAAACTCTTTTATGGAAGAGCCTTTGTAAAAGGATCCGCTGGATTATCTGCTGACGCGACCTTGGTAAACGTCACGTCACCCCTATGCATAATTTCCCTTAGAAGGTGATACTTTCTTTCAATGTGTTTCCTCTCTTATGACTTCTTGGTTCTCTTGAATTAGCCACTGCTCCACTATTGTTACAGTAGATGGTGATTTGCTTATTCGTATCAGGAACCACTTCCAAGTCAATCAAGAATTGGCGGAGCCACACATCCTCTTTAGCAGCCTCATATGCGGCAACATACTCGGCTTCCATGGTGGAATCAGCAATACAAGATTGCTTGATACTCCTCCATATGATTGCCCCTCTGTAGGGAAAAGAACGGTTCAAAACGCAACGGAAACATGATAAAAAACAAAAATTTAGGGTTTGTGTATATAAAAAAAATTCCCTTTTAATAACAAGAACCTTAACCCTAGATTAATTGATGTATATAAAAAGTATCGTACCTTTTTTTTTCGTGACAATTGAACTAATGTGGAATTGAATCCACAAGATCTTCCAATCCAATCACGAACGTGAATCACCTAGGAGTGTGGGCTCCCTATCTTTAAATTGTATACCTGAGGATGGAAACAAACAAAATCTTCTTCTTTGTTACTTACAATAATCCTCCAAGAGAAAAACCAAGAACGTCCGGTCACTTTTGAATTTTCAACCAATTTGATTGAAACTCGCGTGAACCTTGATTCAATGTTGTACACAAAACCCTTTTGATGTAAAGGATACTAGTGTACTTCTCAAAAACAAAAACGTTATCTTTTTCTCTCTTCTTGGCCGAATTCACACTATCTCTATGAGTTGGTCGAATTTTGTCCAGAGTAAAAAACAATTATTTCTCCCTAAAAATGCTCTCTTGCTAGGCCAAATTCTCTTCTTGAAAATTGCTTAGCATGGTCGAAATTCATCTCATAAAAAACATTAGAGCTGACCGAAATTTCCAAACCTATATATAGGGTCATAAGTCCTCTCCTATGAAGGATTTACTTGGTTGGCAAGAATCCTTTCCTTAGATGGATTTATTTGGTAGTTAAGAATCCTTTTTTAAAAGGAATTCTATCCTCCTCATATATATACATAGCTGGCCAAAATTTCACTTAATATAATTAGGAGACTTAGTTCTTTTCCTAAGAAGGATTTACTTGGTTGTTAAAAATCATTTCCTTAGGTAGAATTACTTGGTGGTTAATAATCCTTTTCAAAAAGGAATTCTATCCTACACCAAGATTCCTAATCCAACTCAATAGTGTGTTTGTAACCATATTAAAGACTTTTTAATTTGATTAGATAAATAATTCCCTTTATTTATCTACTTATCAAATATAGTCTTTAACATTAACTATACTACCAACAATATTATAGTTTTAGGAGACCATCTCCTACTAGGAAAAAGATTTTGACTTTTAATTAAATAATTAATTAATCAACAAATTAATTAATTTCTATTTAATAAAATAATAAAATAAAAATAATATATTTAAGCTATTCTTAATAGCCTTGCCGCCTATACCATATATACGGGCCATAATTATTTTTCTTATTTTATTAAATCCATTGGACATTAATAAAAAGTCCACATGTGAACTAGACCTATTCTTACAAAAAGAAACAAGTTCTCATGCCATAATACAATTCTAGATGGACCCCTAAATTGGTCCGGTAGAATATATCAAGTGATCCATTCAAGTTCGTGTGGATTGGGGATCTTGGCGGGCTATCTAAATTTAAGCTCCAATAGACACAACCCAATCACAATCAACAAATGATTCACTTAGGTCCGATCTATTTAATTTTAGTTCATTCCACTAAAGAACTAAAATTGAATAGAATAAGTTGATGTTTACTCACTCATACCCTAGACAACTTTATTGGAGAAAGTGTATCCTCTTGAAGAATACCAGTAATCGCCAAGAGCTCATAGACCGCCTATAGCTCTCCAAGTTACCATATTTACTCATATGACCACATTTTGAACTTGGATATTTTGACTTGTCCAGAAGCCATGTTTCAATAGACACTATTGAAAATTTAACGTTAAGATTTAATATCCAATACCTCAAAACATCCATATGATGGTATTCTACTCTCATTCAATAAATGGAGCCACGATGTCCATATCTATAAATAAAGTCCTCTATCTATTAACAAATGAATACCACCAAACTATCGAGGATAGACTATGCTATATAATCGTGCTCATTGATAGCTCAAATGATAACACTTGCAACCATAAGTCCATCATTTATCTCAGGATTGAGATAGACTCCCGATTGTCTTCAAATGAAAAACTTTTAACTATTGACGGTTCTAGATAAAGTATTTCATTGTGATCCTATTCAATGCACCCAGTGTACTAGATTCTTTTGCCCAAAGACACCACACTTTGATGATTTTAGACTTATCATAACACATTTGATCCACTCAAATGCTGACAAAAGAATCTACAACTTTAACAAGATAAAGGCACCAAACCTTTATCTTAAATTGTGAATATTATTCAAGACTAACTAAAGAATTGTGTCGACCTCATACATATCTAGATGTATGAACAATTCTTCTTTTATCATAGTCTTTTGACCTTTTGATTGTTTACTTTTGACAATTATTATAATTAAACTATAAATGCTATAAGATTTGTTAAACTAGAAATCACTTTATTCATATGAAAAAGATTGTTAATTACAATATTACACTCTTACTATCGAGCATAATCCTAACACCCTCCTCCAATAGTAAACACAGATCTTTATGTTGATCTCCTAGAGTCAGAATCTGACTAAAAATCAAAATCTGTATACCCAACAGGAATTAAATTCCCTCAAGAGTATACAAGCATATAATCTCTCGTTCTCTTAAGATACCTAAAAATATGTTTGACAGCCGTCCAATGATCAGGACCAGGTTTCCATCGAAACCTGCTAACTATACCCATAACAAAACAAATATCTGGTCTAGTGCAAAGCATTGCATACACGAGACTTCCAACTACCAAATCATATGGAACCCTACTCATAAATTGCTCTTCATGCTCATTCATAGGAACTTGTTCCGTAGAAAGTTTGATTCCATGTTTGAAAGGTAACATACCATTCTTGGAATCTTGCATGGAAAACCTAGACAAGATTTTATCTATGTATGAAGCTTGGGATAATGCAATCGTTCTATTCTTTCTATTCCTTATGACTTGGATACAAAGAATATAACTTGCTTCTCGTAAGTCCTTCATATTAAATTATTTTGCTAACCATTCTTTTACTAATGTCAATACACCTACATCGTTTTCGATGAGTAGTATATCATCAAAATAAAGAACTAGGAAAACCAACTTGTTGCCTTTAATCCGTTTGTATACACAAGGTTCATCAAGGTTTTGAATAAATCTAAAACTTTTCATGACTTGATCGAACCTCATGTTATAAGATCTGGATGCTTGCTTCAATCCATATATGGATCTTTGCAACTTGCATACCCTTTCCTCTTGGCCTTTTCAATGAATCCTTCTGGTTGCATCATATAGATGCTTTCGTCAAGACTTCTATTAGGGAAAGTTGTCCTAACGTCCATTTGCCAAATCTCTAGGTCTAGAGATGTCGTAATGGATAAGAGTATCCTAATGGATTTAAGCATGGCTACATTAGAGAAGGTTTCTTCATAATCGATACCTTCCTTTTGTATATAACCTTTAGCTACCAATCTAGCTTTAAAGGTTTCCACCTTTCCATCCATTCCTCTTTTCCTCTTGTATACCCACTTGCACCCAACGGGTTTTATCACTTTAGGCAAGTCTACAAGAGACCAAACTTTGTTTTTGAACATAGATTCAATTTCGGATTGCATTACCTTTTGCCAATGGTGACAATCAACATCTTCCATTGCTTCCTTGTACGCATAGGGATAATCGTCGTCCAGGAGATTCTATAAAGATTCTCCTAGACCGATATATCTTTCGCATTGTTTACTAACCCTCCTACTACGACGAGGTATGGTAGATTGTTGATCTTGTGTTGGTACGAAACTTACAATTAGGCTTGGTAGTGAAACCTCTTGTGGAACTGTATCTCCTGAAAGCTCATTCAAGATAATTTTACTTTTAGGCACAACGTTATTCATATAGTCCACTTCCAGAAATTTAGCATTTCTCGAAACAAATACTCTAAGATCTGAATGACTATAAAAATAATATCCTTTTGTTCCTTTTGGATACCCTACAAATATGCATGTTTCTGAATGGGACTCCATCTTTTCTGTCTTTCCTTTTAACATGTGCGTAGGACATCCAAATATCCTTAAGTGTTATAAACTAGGCTTTCGCCTGGTCCACAACTCATGCGGTGTTTTAGGAATCGACTTAAATGGTACATCGTTTAGAATGTACATTGCAGTTTGTAAAGCATATCCCCAAAAAGAATTATGAAGCATTGAATAACTCAACATAGACCTAACCATGTCCAAAAGAGTTCTATTTCTCTTTTCTGCCACCCCATTTTGTTGAGGTGTGCCTGGTGCAGAAAACTGAGAAATTATCCCATTATCAATAAGATATTGCTGAAACTCACCAGATAGATATTCTCCACCATGATTAGACCTCAAGATTTTATGCCTTTCTCCACTTCAGCTTTAAATGCTCTGAACATGTCAAAAGCATCTGACTTATGTCTCATGAGATACACATAACCAAATCTTGAGTATTCATCCTTGAAAGTGATGAAGTACTCATATCCACCTCTAGCTTGAATGCTCATAGGTCCACACACATCAGTGTATATCAATCCTAAACATTCGATGGCTCTTGTTCCTTTGGTCGTAAACAAACTTTTGGTCATTTTACCTTCCAAACAAGATTCACAAGTTGGTAGATCATCGACCTTTAAGTCACTTAGAGGTCTGTCACTTACCAATCTTTTAATCCTATTAAGGTTGATATGACCTAGGCGTAAATGTCATAGGTAGGTTTCATCTTTTGATAATTTTACTCTTTTATGATTAGGTTTTGTTGATTCTGTGTCTAACAAGTGAGAGATATTTCCATGCAAATAGAATAAACCGTTTTCCAATGTACCTTTGCAAATAATTTTGTCATTCTTACTAGTAATAAAATCTTTATTAAAAGTAACCGAATAACCAAATTTATTTAGATAAGAAACTGAAATTAAATTCCTCTTGAATTGAGGTACATAATAAACGTCTATTAAATCTAAATGCCTATAAGAATCTAAACTATTTCTAGTATCTCCCATTGAACTAGCAGACACCAATGCTCCATTACCTAAACGCAAGTTGAATTCGGTCTCATTAAGCCTTCTCCTTTCCTTGAACCCCTATAAGGAAAAACAAACATGATTAGTGGCTCCGGAGTCTATGATCCAAAAATCCATAGAATCCGCCAAAAAAAATGTTTCAAGATAATTAATATTACCTTATTCCTTCTTGTCTTGAGACTTTGGGTAATTTCTTTTCCAATGTCCCTTTTCACCATAAAGAAAACACTTCCCTTTGATCTTGGTTACTTTCTTTGTCTCCTTCTTAGTAGGTCCTAGTTGCTTTTTCTTCTGTTGTTTTGACCTTCTTACGGGTCTTAACAGTAACAATTTTACCTACGGTAAGAATCTCTTGACCCTTGCCTTTCACAAGTATTTTTTCTGCGCTTTGAACATCTTACATTAGGCCTTGCAAGGTGTATTCCTTATTATTCAAGGTGTAGTCTAACTTGAATTGATCAAAGGAATCTGACAGTGAGTTGACAATCATGTCAATTTTGGTCTCACCATCTATCTCAACACCATTCAGTTCAGCAAATTGAGATGTGCTATGACTTTCATCATGTGATCTTTCACACCCTGTCCAGGTTTCATTCTAAAATTTATAAAAGCAGTCACTGCCTCTCTCTTAGTCGTCCTAGACCTCATAGCAAACATCTCCTCTAGAGACATCATTATATCGGTATCAGTCTCCATTCTTTCATGTTGATGTTGCAACACATCGGAGATGGTGGCCATAATGTAACATTTAGCCATCTCATCATAAGACTCCCATTGCTGATACACATATCTTTGCTCATGAGTAGATTCATTATGAAACAAATATTATGGTGTGTATAGAATTAATATAAGGGGGGGGGGGGGGGGGGGGTGAATAGATTTTAATCATATTTTACCAAATTTTCGTTAATGGTCAATTAGACGAAAATACCCTTAACTAGTCACAATAATATCACAAGTGTAATAAGTGCGGAAATAATAAAGACGCTTGAGATATACATGGAAACCCTCTAAATGGGAAAAACCGTGGGCTGCTAAGTGCGCCACACTCGAACAACGAATCCACTGATAATCGTGGCGTTACAACCTACTCCTGGTATATAACCCACTACCACTACCTAATCCCGGTATTAAATGGACCTAGTCCAATTTGCTTACGTTTGAAGCAACCTACTCCGGGATGCAACGCAAGACTTACTTATCTTAAATGAAGAGATAAACACCCTATGTGAACATATGATGATATTCAAGCAACAAAAAAGGCTAGGGTACCTTATAAGCTTATCTAGGATTATGATATGGCAATAAATGCAATCCTAGATATCAAGAGCTAAATGACATGTTCAAATAGCTTAGCTAAACATAGATCAATCAATCCTATGAAGCTATCACAATACAACACTCAATCATGTCATCACAACAATCTCTAATTTGCATCTAGAAAATGTTCTAAGAGCATACAAATAATTAAAGAGAAGGTTTAGCAAGTAAAACACTTAACTTGTAAGAAGATAGTGAAGAACTTACCAAACAAGATGTGATGAAGCAACCTTATCCATTGATGCACTATAAATGAACTTAGATGATGCAAGATGAAGTCTTGATGCACATGGGAATGGTTTGAGTGATTAAAAATGAGTTCGTGGAAGAGTTTTTCCTTTGAAATGTGTTCTAAGGAAAATATGTGATGTTCTTAACTCTTACACGACCTTAAGGCATTGAGTTATATATATAAGATCCAAACTAAGTGAGGTCATTTTGGAAAAAAAGTTTCAGCTTCCTCTATGTGCACTGGTGACGTGCGCTGGTAGAGTAGCGCACCACTAGCGCACATCCTATTTTTAAAACAGGCGTTGGACGAGTGGCACATCCCTGTAGCGCAACACAACCGCAGATTCTCTGAGATGTTTTTGCTAGTGAGGCTACGCTAACGAGTAGCGCACCACCAGTGCACGCCAACATTTTTCAATTACGCGCGGGTGCAGCAGCGCAGCTCAGTGGCGCATGACTAGCGGCGGTCCACTGTGAATGTTGCAATGGTGAGGTGCGCTAGTCTAGTAGCGCACCATCAACGCAAGGCTTGTTTTTTCAACACTCAAATGCAAAAAAACAATAAGTTCAAGAGTGATGAAATTGCATCATATTTTAATGCCTAGCATGACATACAACTTTCATAGCAATATGCAAATAGGTAAATAAGAGTCATTTAAACTAAAATGCACACAAGAAAAAACACTCAACATATAAGATCAAGAGTTATGCATGAATATGTGAGTGTGTGCAATTATCTATTCAAAGTAAGTAAACACAAGAATTTTTCCTTTTATGCTTCTCCTCTTAAGGTCTTGAGAGCCTAACCTTACATGAACCCCAATAATGTGGTTGTTCACGAAATAAGCCAATCAACAAATGAGGACTTTTCAATCTCCCCCTTGGCTATTTCGTGACGAAACCACCACTCACATTGATCCTCACAAAACAAAATAGAAAAACACCGGGAAGATATTCTAAATTACAAATAGATAAACAAAAAAAAAACTTCAAGTCTTCAATCTCTTGTAGAACTATCAACCCTACACACAAGGCAAGCACAGATACGATTTCCAAACCAAGTGCATGTGAGATGATCAAGTGAATCTAAAACAAAAGCATTTGCATTTAAGAATATGAATGTGACAACATGCAATGTATTTGAATGCAAAATGCAATGCTCCCCCTCAATGGGTTACTCCCCCTACATGTAATCTCCCTCTCAAAGCCAACACATTCTACTCCCCCTTTTTGTCATGATATAAACAAAGGAGAAGTCCCCAACTAGGTCACTCAAGGCAAAGAAAGAAAAGAGCATACAAGATTGTTGCATAATTATATAAGCCATATTTATGCAATCTTAATTGATAGAAGATACACAAGGAGATTTATTGAAGGACAATGTGTGAATCAAAAAGTGCTTTGCATACAAGTCATGTTGCATTCAAGTCCAAAAACAATGGTATTTGTCAAAGAAAATGACAAAGGTTTCCAATATAATTCAAACCAATTTCACCATGTGTCATGAGAGAAGCAAGGATGAAACAAATAATATGGTGTGTAAAATTAATCTAGAATAGGGGGTGAATAGATTTTAATTAACTTTTACCCAATTTTCGTTAAGGGTCAAGTTGATAAAAATACCCCTATCTAGTTGCAAAGATATCACAAGTGTAATAAATGCGGAATAGTAAAAACAATTGAGATATACGTGGAAACCCTCCAAATGGGAAAAACCACGGGCTGATGAGTGCACCACACTAGAACCTCGAATCCACTAATGATAAAGGAATTACAAACTAATCCCGATTTAATCCTCCACCACTACCTAATCTAGGTATAAGTGAACCTAGTTCATCATGCTTGTGCTTTAAGCTACCTACTCCGAAGCAACACAAGTCTTACTTCTCAATGAAGAGAAAAAGTGTCCTAAGAGAATATATAATGATATTCAATGAACAGACAAGGCTAGGAAACCCTATATGCTTATCTAGGATAATGAGATGACAATTAAAGTAATCCTAGATATCAAGTGCTAAATGACATGTTCAAATAGCTTAGCTAAACATAGATCAAACAATCCTATGACGCTATCACAATACAACACTCAATCATGGCATCACAACAATCTCTAATTTGTATCTATAAATAATCTAAGAGAATACAATTAATTAAAGAGATGACTTAGTAAGGAAAACACTTAACTTGTAAGAAGATAGTGAAGTGCTTACCAAACTAGATGTGATGAAGCAACCCTATCCATAGATGCACTCTAGATGAACTTAGATGATGCAAGATGAAGATTTGATGCTCATGGGAATGCTTTGAGTGATTAAAAATGAGTTCTTGGAAATGTTTTTCCTTTAAATGTGTTCTAAGGAAGAAATGTGATATTCTAAACTCATACACGACCTTAAGGCAATGAGTTCTATATAAGATCCAATTAAAGTGAGGTCGTTTTGAAAAAAAATGTTCCAGTTTCCTCTACGTACGCTGGTGACGTGCGCTGGTCGACCAGCGTACCACCATCGCACAACCTATTTTTAAAACAGGCACTGGTCGAGTGGCGCATCCCAGTAGCTCAACACAAGTGCACATTCTCAATGAAGTTTGCGTTGGTGAGGTGCGCTGGACGAGTAGTGCACCACCAGCGCACACCTACATTTTTCAACTACGCACGGGTACAGCGGCACAACTCAGTGGGGCAACACTAGCGACATGCCACTGTGAAAGTTGCGATGGTAGAGTAGCGCACCACCAGCCAATGAATATTTTTCCAACACTCAAATGCACAAAACAATAAGTTCAAGAGTGATAAAATTGCATCCTATTTTAATGCCTAGCATGACACATAACTTTCATAGCAAGATGCAAATAGGTCAACAAGAGTCAATTAAACTTAAATGCACACAAGAGAACACTCAACATATAAGATCAAGAGTTATGCATGAATATGTAAGTGTGTGCAATTATCTCTTTAAAGAAAGTAAGCATAAGAATTTAACCTTTTATGCTTCTCCTCTTGAGGCCTTAAGAGCCTAAGCTACCCTTACATGAACCCCCACAATGTGGTTGTTCACGAAATAAGCCAATCAACAAATGAGGACTTTCCAATCTCCCCATTTGGCTATTTCGTGACAAAACCACCACTTACATTTATCCTCGCAAAACAAAATAGAAAAACACAGGGAAGATATTCTACATTACAAAAAGATAAACATAAAAAAAAACTTCAAGTCTTCAATCTCTTGTAGAACTATCAACCCTACATACAAGGCAAGCACATATACGCTTTCCAAGCCAAGTGCATGTGAGAAGATCAAATGACTATAAAACAAAAGCATTTGCATGTAGAAATATGAGTATGATATTATGAAATGCTCTTGTAATGCACCTCTTCAACGGGTTACTCCCCCTACATGTAATCTCCCCCTCAAACAAGCAATAATCCCCCTCAAAGCCAACACATGCTACTCCCCTAACATCACAATGTTAGGTCAATGCTACTCCCCCCTTTTGTCATGATATATACAAAGGAGAAGTCCCAAATCGGGTCACTCAAGACAAATAGAGAAAAGAGCATACAAGATTGTTGCATAAATCTATAAGCCACATTTATGCAACCTCAATTGATAGAAGAGACACAAGGAGATTTATTTGAAGAAAATGTGTGAATCAAAAATGCTTTGCATACAAGACAAGTTGCATTCAAGCCAAAAATCAATGGTATTTAGCAAAGCAAATGACAAAGGTTTCCAATATAATTCAAACCGATTTCACCATTTGTCATGAGAGAAGCAAGGATATAGAGTTCTTATAGATATCAAGTTTTAAAGGCACTATATCCAACTTCATAAACTAAACATGGCATGAGCAACTTTGCACCATATTTGATTTTTCCGGGAGGATACCCGTATGATAATAGCCATGTTCAATTAATAAAGAAAGAGAGACATTGATTAAACAGTTTAGTCTCACTAGTATGTTTCACACAATCTGTTGCATTTAACCATTGCAATCATCAACTCATGCTTTATCATTTTCAATTAGCATGTCATTTAAGAATCATCTTGTCATGGAGATAATTATAGGTCATTTAATATGTGCTTCCAATGTAGATCTCCTAGCCCAAAAATGCATGTTTGAACATAAAATATGACATGGATTGTAATCAAAGCAAAGTTCACACTTATTGAAGAAAATACAATATACTATAGTAAGTGCAACCAAGCTACTCAAGCAATCAATAAAGAGCCATAAACATAATTAAGAAAAATTGCATGCAACAAGTATACAATAGCTCTCTTTGTTTGAGTTCCCCATATGGGGTCAAAAACCACAACACATCACTCCATTAAACAAATCCCAATAGATCTACTAAGAGTCTTAAATCTAGTAGCATCTAAGGGTTTGGTAAATAGATCTGCTAGTTGATCATTGGTTCCTACATGCTCAAGTACAATGTATTTACTCTCAACAAGTTCTCTAATGAAATGATGACGGATGTCAATATGCTTAGTCCTAGAATGCTAAACCAGATTCTTTGAAATGTTAATTGCACTCATGTTATCACAAAAGAGAGTAAGAGTACCTTGATTGAATCCATAGTCGACTAGCATTTGCTTCATCCAAAGGAGTTGTGTGCATCCACTCCCAGCAGCAATGTATTTGGCCTCAGCCGTGGACAATGAAATCCAATTTTTCTTCTTGCAAAACCAAGAGAAAAGGTTGTTCCCAAGGAAAAAGCAATCGTCCGATGTACTTTTCTTATCATCACAATTTCCTGCCCAATCTGTATCACTGAAGCCTACAAGACTAGCATTAGTGTCAAAACAGTACCAAATCCTTTAGTCGGATGTCCCATTCACATATCGAATGATTCTGTCAACAGAAAAGAGATGGGACTCCTTAGGATCCGCTTGGTACCTAGCACACACACCCACACTAAAGGAGATATCAGACCTACTTGCCGTCAAATAGGGCAAGCTTCCAATCATACCACGATATAAAGTTTGGTCCACACGTTTACCACTAGCATCCTTGCTTAGCTTCAAAGTGGTACTCATGGGTGTATCACAATGTTTGGCACTTTCAAGGCTAAATTTCTTCATTAGGTTTTTGGCATACTTAGCTTGAGATATGAAAATCCCATCATCTATTTGCTTAATTTGTAAACCTAGAAAGTAACTTAACTCACCAACAAGTTTTATCTCAAATTCATGAGACATGACATCAACAAATTGTTTGACTTTGGTGTCATTGGTGGAGCCAAAGACTATATCATCAACATAGATTTGAGCTATAAAGAGCTCATCTTTGTTTTTCTTGATGAATAAAGTCTTGGAAATGTTTTTCCTTTGAAATGTGTTCTAAGGAAGAAATGTGATATTCTGAACTCATACAAGACCTTAAGGCATTGATTTATATATATATATATATATATATATATATATATATATATATATATAAGATCCAATCAAAGTGAGGTCGTTTTTGAAAAAATGATCTAGCTTCCTCTACGTGCGCTGGTCGACCAGTGCACCACCAGCGTACAACCTATTTTTAAAACAGGCGCTGGTCTAGTGGCGCATCCCAGTAGCGCAACACAAGCGTAGATTCTCTGAGAAGTTTGCGCTAGTGAGGTGCGCTGGACGAGTAGCGCACCACTAGCGCATTCTTACATTTTTTAACTACGCGTATGTGCAGCAGCGCAGCTCAGTGGCGTAACACTAGCGGCAGGCCACTGTGAAAGTTGTACTGGTTGAGTAGCGCACCACCAGTGCAATGCCTATTTTTCCAACACTCAAATGCACAAAACAATAAGTTCAAGAGTGATGAAATTGCATCCTATTTTAATGCCTAGCATTACACACAACTTTCATAGCAAGATGCAAATAGGTCAACACGAGTCAATTAAACTAAAATGCACACAAGAGAACACTCAACATATAAGATCAAGAGTTATGGATGAATATGTGAGTGTGTGCAATTATCTTTTAAAAGTAAGTAAGCACAAGAATTTTACCTTTAATGTTTCTCCTCTTGAGGTCTTGAGAGCCTAAGCTACCCTTACATGAACCCCAACAATGTGGTTGTTCACAAAATAAGCCAATCAGCAAATGAGGACTTTTCAAAGGACATAGAGTTCTTATAAATATCAAGTTTTAAAGGCACTATATCCAACTTTATAAACTAAACATGGCATGAGAAACTTTGCATCATATTTGATTTTTCCGGGAGGATACCCATATGATAATAGCCATGTTCAACTAATAAAGAAAGAGAGACACTGAGTAAACATTTTAGTCTCACTAGTATGTTTCACACAATGTGTTGCATTTAACAATTGCAATCAACAAATCATGCTTTATCACTTTCATTAGCATGTCATTTACGAATCATCATGTCATGGAGATAATTATAGGTCATTCAAACATGTACTTCCAATGTATATCTTCTAGTCCAAAAATGCATGTTTGAACATAAATATGACATGGATTGTAATCA
Source organism: Dipteronia dyeriana (assembly GCA_032871835.1). NCBI lineage: Eukaryota > Viridiplantae > Streptophyta > Magnoliopsida > Sapindales > Sapindaceae > Dipteronia > Dipteronia dyeriana. The sequence goes on along the minus strand of CM065295.1, from coordinate 32,967,228 downwards.
AAGCAATGTTCAAACTTATTTAAGAAAATACAATACACTATAAGTGCAACCAAGCTACTCAAGCAATCAATAAAGAGACATAGACATATTTAAGAAAAATTGCATGCAACAAGTATACAATAGCTCTCTTTGCTTGAGTTCTCCATATGGGTCAAAAACCATAACTCATCACTCCATGTGACAAATCCCAATCGATCTACTAAATTCATTGGACATAGTTGAGCTTATGGGTGAAAACTTAGCACAATGACAAGCGGGTTCATCTTTCTTAATCCACTTAGGTGACACATTGTTATTCCTAGTGGTCAAGATCATCGTATTACTCCTAGGATCATTAACAATAGCTTTCCTAGGCTCATGCATATTGACTCTACCCCTTTTTCTTTCAATCATGCTCTTAGTTCTACACATGTTAATGTACTTAAATCTATTTGGTCTAATATGACCATCAACACCACAAAAATGAGATGAAGGAATAAAATGAGGGGTCATACCATTCCTTTGTGAGGACAAAGGTGCTTTCCCATTTCTTTGAGCTTTCCTTTGGTGTTGTATTGATTCTCTTCTCCCTTTTTGTTGAGTTGGAGAAGATTGCTTTCTTTGTTGAGCATGCAGGAAATGCTTCTTGGCTTGAATTAGTTTGAGGGATAGTTGCTTGAAGTGCTCTCATTGGTTTAGCTTGAGCTTGACTTCTTAGTGCCATCTTGACTTGGACATTTCTAGAGCACTCTCTTAGTTCAATTTTCTTATTAGGATGAAGTGGAAGAAGAGGTTCTTTGAAGTCCAAGTTATTGACAAATACCGTCTTGCTAGGAGTTGAGGTTTCCTTGTCATCTTCAAACCCTAAACCTCTCTTGTCACTTGGCTTCTTGCCAACTCCCAACATATGTTCAAGCTTCTCTGTAATCGAAGTCATCTTAGCAATCAACTCTCTAGCTTCTCTAAGCACCTCCTTCATGCTTTCTTCCTTTTTTATTCCATTTTCTACTTTCTCACTTAAGTGAGTCACTTTGGTTGATAGCTTGAGGTTCTCTTCCTTTAGCTTCCGAACCTCTTTCTTCATATTAAACCTTGAGCTTTAAAAATGCTCAATAAATCCTTCAAGGTTCATACTCTCTACAGTTCCATTTATAGAGTGAGATGAAGAACTCTTATCACTAGTGTCACATGTTGCCATGATGGCATCATCAATGTAAGTAGCTTCACTTATCACTCTCTTAGTTACTTTTTCATCACATCCTTCTTCAAGGTTTCAAACTAAGGCCTTGTTGCCTTTTTCTACATTTTCCATAAAGAAGGCTCCAAAAGCTGTGTAGTTAAGAATAATCTCTTCATCACTTTAGGAATCATCTCCTTCATTAGAGTTATCACTTTCACTATCAATTGATGGGGTGGTCATCACCTTTCCTTTCTTATTCTTCTTCGAATTAGCACATTCGGGGGCAAAGTGACCTATCCCTCCACATTCATAACATCAGACCCCTTTCCTTTCGGTCTATTCTTCCCTAGGCTCAAACTTCTTGAAAGGAGTCTTTTTCTTCAAGTCTTGATCCTTGGATCCGAAACCTTTCCTCTTGGACTTGTAGAATTTCTTGAACTTCCTCATTAGTAAAGCCATTTCCTCATCCGAGTCATCACTTTCCTCCTTCTTAACTTTGGACGCTTTTAAAGAAAATCCCTTTTGCTTTTTAGAAGATGTGGTGGTAAGACTCTTCCTAGTTTCATAAGCTAGTAGTCTCCCAATCACTTCACTCGGCTTCATATCCTTGTAAGCATTATTCTCTTTTAAAGCAGTCACCTTAGACTCAAATCTTTTGGGTAGAGATCTCATAATCTTTTGCTTGATTCTCTTATCTGAATAAGGGTCACCAAGTAGATGACTTTGATTCACAATGTCCATTAATCTTACTTCAAAGTCATTAAAGCACTCGTTCTCATCCATCTTGAGCAATTCCAATTGCATTTGGAGAACTTGAAGCTTTTATTCCTTAACCACATCGGTTCCCTCATGTGTAACCTCTAGGATATCCCATGCCTCCTTAGCTATCCTATTATTTTGAACCAACTTGTACTAGTACTCATCCATTGCACATAGGATGGCATGCATTGCCTTCCTATTCCATTTTGATGCCTCAAACTCTTGTTCGTTCCACTGTGCCTTTGGCTTGAGTACATCATCTCTTCCCTCCGTAGGAGTCATCATGGGTGGAGTGTAGCCATCTTTAATCGCCATCCATGCTCTGTCATGAATTTGGCAAATATACGACTCCATCTTGCCTTTCCAAGAGGCATAATCCAATCCAGTGAGAAGTTAGGGTCTAGTGCTAGAAGCTCCCTTGTTGCCACCGTTTCCACTTATTGTGTTTAATGAATGAATGATATGAACGCAAATGTATGAATGATCAATACACACACAAAATGCAACACACTCCAAAAATGAGCAAGGATCATCTATGTATGTCTAGGAACCCGCTCTGATACCAATTGAAACAAATATTATGGTGTGTTTAAAATTGATCTAGAGGGGGGTGAATAGATTTTAATCAAATTTTACCCAATTTTCGTTAATGCTCAATTAGACGAAAATACCCCTAACTAGTCACAATAATATCACAAGGGTAATAAGTACGGAAATAATAAAGACACTTGAGATATACTTGGAAACCCTCCAAATGGGAAAAACCACAAGCTGTTAAATGTGCCACACTCGAACAACGAATCCACTGATGATAGAGGCGTTACAACCTACTCCTGGTATATAACCCATTACCACTACCTAATCCCGGTATTAAGTGGACTTAGTCCAATTTGCTTACGTTTGAAGCAATCTACTCCTGGATGCAACGCAAGACTTACTTCTCTTAAATGAAGAGATAAACACCCTATGTGAACATATGATGATATTCAAGCAACAAGCAGGGCTAGGGTACCTTATAAGCTTATCTAGGATTATCATATGGCAATAAATGCAATCCTAGATATCAAGAGCTAAATGACATGTTCAAATAGCTTAGCTAAACATAGATCAATCAATCCTATGAAGCTATCACAATACAACACTCAATCATGTCATCACAACAATCTCTAATTTGTTTCTAGAAATTGTTCTAAGAGAATACAAATAATTAAAGAGAAGGTTTAACAAGTAAAACACTTAACTTGTAAGAAGATAGTGAAGAACTTACCAAACAAGATGTGATGAAGCAACCCTATCCATTGTTGCACTCTAAATGAACTTAGATGATGCAAGATGAAGTCTTGATGCACATGGGAAGGCTTTGAGTGATTAAAAATGAGTTCTTGGAAGAGTTTTTCCTTTGAAATGTGTCCTAAGGAAAATATGTGATGTTCTGAACTTTTACACGACCTTAAGGCATTGAGTTATATATATAAGATCCAAACAAAGTGAGGTCGTTTTGGAATAAATGTTACTGCTTCCTCTGTGTGCGCTGGTGACGTGTGCTGGTCCAGTAGCGTACCACAAGCGCATAGCTTATTTTTAAAATAGGCGCTGGACGAGTGGCGCATCCTTGTTGCGCAACACAAGCGTAGATTCTCTGGGATGTTTGCGCTGGTGAGGCTGCGCTAGACGAGTAGCGCACGCCCACATTTTTCAACTACGCGCGGGTGCAGCAGCACAGCTCAGTGACGCATGACTAACGGCGGTCCACTGTGAATGTTGCACTGGTAAGGTACGCTGGTCGAGTAGCGCACCGCCAGCGTAAGACCTATTTTTTCAACACTCAAATGCACAAAAACAATAAGTTCAAGAGTGATGAAATTGCATCCTATTTTAATGCCTAGCATGACACACAACTTTCATAGCAAGATGCAAATAGGTCAATAAGAGTCATTTAAACTAAAATGCACACAAGAAAAAACACTTAACATATAAGTTCAAGAGTTATGCATGAATATATGAGTGTGTGCAACTACCTCTTTAAAGTAAGTAAGCACAAGAATTTTACCTTTGATGCTTCTCCTCTTGAGGTCTTGAGAGCCTAAGCTACCTCTACATGAACCCCAACAATGTGGTTGTTCAGGAAATAAGCCAATCAACAAATGAGGACTTTTCACAATAGTAGGAGTAGGTGGTTTAGGAGTGCACAAAACAAAATTATGCTTTTCGGATTACAATAAAAGCCCAGTTTTCCTTTTCCATGTTACATAATTATCACCAGTTAAAGTATTGTCTTTTGGGATGTTGATTAGGGATGGAGTCATTATTTCTGAACAATAACAAAAATTATATAAGTAAAGAATCATGATAAAGTACTTTTGAATATTTTTCTTGAATTAAATAAAATATTTCAATCGTTAAAATTCAACGGTGATCTAACACCCATAAATGTCACGCCTCCTGTTGGAGTTCGCAACATTAACTAGTTGGACTATGTCCCACCTAATTGTTAACATAACAACAAACATTTTCAATTTTAGCCTTGCAATTTTATTAACAAGAACTCTTGGGAGGATATTAAAATAATTTCATTGAGTGTGTTACCAAGTTAACGACCTTCAATATAATCCCTCACGAATATCCCTCCTTTGGGAGTAGATATCGTTTGGGTTAATTGTTTATTCTATCCTTGTAAGGAAGTATCTTGTTAAATTCCATTCATGAATACCTCTTGGGAGGTTATTACACGAAACATAAAGCTCAACTAAACTCAGAGGCCGTAGGTGTTCCAAAACACCTTCTGCCACTCAATTATGCAAGGTGCGTGATCGAATTCCAAAAAATGATTTACCAAGTTATCTAGATGTCAATTTCGATACCTAAATCATTCAATGCATGTTCATACCAAAAGAGATATATGAGTGACACTCCTATTTTATATGCCTTGTTATCAAACAATGACAAACATTGCAGTATTTACAAAAAATAAATAGCTACAATTTTGGTCCATTCTAGAAAAGCAAGTAAATTACATGTCTTGGAATACAAAAAACTCCTTTCTTGGCGAACAAGTCTTTATCGACCTTCATCGTTTGGACTCCCTCGGCTGCCTCCCATGGACGTGTGCATGCCACAACCCCATAAATGGCTGCCATAGGGCTTCCGTGCGCAACCCATGCCACAATAAACGTGGCCGCGTGCTCTTCGTACTCACGTTTGTTGCTACGGCTCGCACGGTCCCAAACTTGTTCCGGTTGCTTCCAATTTTTCAAACCTGTGAGTCTTCAACACTTGAATATATTACAGAAGAATTTTAAATAAAAAATGATGCAAATTTTTTTATTACAACAACAAAATAAAAAAAAAATTAGCAACTACAAAGAAGGAGATTATGGCGATGATAGACCACCCTTCTTGTTACAATCCCAAAACAAAAATACATTGAAATTCTAGGACCAAAATTCAGCAATAACAAACCACATATAAAACATATATCCATACATTTCAATGTAAATATATATGCAAATACCTAGAGTTCCATCTCTTTCTAAAACATGCATATATACAATAAAAAGAAAAAGATTCACGAACACATACATCAATTAATCAAGGGTACAACCAGCCTCTGATACCAATTGTAGGAAAAATACGCGCAGCGGAAGCGTAAAAATCAGAAATTAGGGTTTCGGTATAAATAAAACTTTTTCCCTTTTAATAACAAGAACCTTAACCCTAGATTGATAGATGTATATAAAAGTTGTCGTACCTTTTTCTCGTGACGATTGAACAAGCGCCGAATTGAATCCGTAATATGTTCCAATCCAATCACGAACGTGAATCACCTAGGAGTGTGGGCTCCATTTCTTTTAATTGTGTACTTGAGAATGGAAACAAACAAAATCTTTCTCTTTGTTAGTTACAATAATCCTCCAAGAAGAAAACAAAAAGCGTTAGGTCACTTGTGAATTATCAATCAGTTTGATTGAAACTCACCTGAACCTTGATTCGATGTTGTACACAAAACCTTTTAATGTAAAGGCTACTAGTGTACTATCAAAAACTAAACGTTCTTTCTTCCTTTTCTTCTTTGCCGAATCTCACACTATTATTAGAGTTGATCGAATTTTGTCTAGAGCAAAAATAGATTTTTCTCCCTAAAAAATCTATGGTGGCAGAATTCTCTCCAAGCAAATCTCCATATAGCTGGCCGAAATTTCTCTTGGTCCAACCTCATGGCTAGCAAATTTTATATATATATGTAGGGTTGGCCGAAGTTACTCTTAGGAATATATTAGGATTTCAAATACTTTTCTAAGAAGGATTTACTTGGTTGTTAAGAATCATTTCCTTAGGTGGATTTACTTGGTGGTTAAGAATCATTTTCAAAGAAGAATACTACCCTTATTTATCTACTTATCAAATATAGTCTTTAATATTTATTATACTACACACAATAGTATAATTTAAGGAGATCATCTCCTACTACGAAAAAGATTTTGACTTTTAATTAAAAAATTAATTAATCAACAAATTAATTAATTTCCATTTAATTAAATAATAAAATAAAAATAATATATTTAGGCTATTTTATATAGCCTTGCCGCCCAACACATAGATATGTGCCAATATATTATTTTTCTCATTTTATTAAATGCATTGGACCTAAACAAAAAGTCCACATGTGAACTAGACCCATTCTTACAGAAGAAACAAGTCCACATGCCTTAATGCAATTCTAGATGGACCACTAAATTGGTCCTGTAGAATATATCAAGTGATCCATGCAAGTTTGTGTGGATTGGGATCTTGGCGGACTATCTAAATTTAAGCTCCAATAGACATAACCCAATCACAATCAACAAATGATCCACTTAGGTCTGATCTATTAATTTTAGTTCACTCCATTAAAGAACTAAAATTGAACTCTTAAATAAAGATAGATTAAGTTGATGTTACTCATTCGTACCGTAGACAACCTTATTGGAGAAAGTGTATCCTTGTGAAGAATATCAGTAATCGCCAAGAGCTCATAGACCGCCTATAGCTCTTCAGGTTACCATATTTACTCATATGACCACATTTTGAACTTGGATATTTTGACTTGTCCAGAATCCATGTTTCAATAGATACTATTGAAAACTTAACGTTAAGATTTATTATCCAATACCTAAAAACATTCATATGATGATATTCTACTCTCATTTAATAAATGGAGCCACGATATCCATATCTATAAATGAAGTCCTCTATCGATTAATAAATGAAAACCACCAAACTATCGAGGAAAGACTATGCTATATAATCGTACTCATTGATAACTCAAATGATAACTCTTGCAACCATAAGTCCAACATTTATCTCAGGAATGAGATAGACTCTCCGATTGTCTTCAAATGAAAACTCTTATCCATTGACGGTTCTAGATAAAGTATTTCATTGTGATCCAATTCAATGCACCTAGTGCACTAGATTCATTTGCCCAAAGGCACCACACTTTGATGATTTTAGACTCAACATAACACATTTGATCCCACTCAAATGCTAGTAAAAGAATCTACAACTTCGACAAGATAAAGGTGCCCAACCTTTTAACTTTAAATGTGAATATTATTCAAGACTAACTAAATAATTGTGTCTACCTCATACATATTTAGATGCACGGACAATTCTTCTTTTCTCGTAGTCTTTTGGCCATATAATTATTTACTTTTGACAATTATAATAATTAAACTATAAATGCTATAAGATTTGTTAAATTAGAAATCACTTTATTAATATGAAAAGATTGTCAAATACATTATTACTCCCAACAAATATGTCGACAATGATTGCCTCAAGGCTAGGGACTGGTTGGGGAAGCCCCCTCACTATCCCTGATGCCTCGACTGGGCACCACCCCGTCAAGAAAGGTCTGAGTGTAAGAGCATAGTTTCCATCTAGATCTCGAGACCAGGACAACTAGCTAAGCTTTCCTATTGCCTTGGTCGGGTGACCTCCCCTAAAAAGGGTCTGAGTATAAGAGCATAGTTAGCACCCAGATCTCATGATACCTTTGTCTGGACCAATCCTACCAGAAGGATCGCCATAATATATCGACAACGATTGCCTCGAGTCTAGGGATTGGTCGGGGAAAGCCGCTCACTACCCTAATGCCTTGGTCTCCCTCAAGAAGGATCCAAGTGTAAGAGCATAGCTGCCTTCTAGATCACAAGGTCAGGAAAACACAAATGGTTATCCTGCTGCCTTGGCTGGGCAAACCCCGTCAAGAAGGATCTGGAGGGCATAGCTGCCTACCAGGATCCACTTTGCCTAAGTACCAGGATTCCTAGAACAGGAATACCAGGTACCCAGATTCATCTACATGCTTTCACCTATGTACCATGATTCCTGGAAAAGGAATGATAGGTACCCAGGTTAGCCACAAGAGCTTTATCCCACATGATCTAGCAGTATGCCAGATTCGCCTATCTATAAAGACTAGGTGTGAAAGTAGCCTGAAAAGTCAACATTTGTTGATTTACTTATTTCGTGAACAACCACATTATTGGGGTGCATGTAAGGGTAGATTAGGCTCTCAAGACCTCAAGAGGAGAAGCACCAAAGGTAAAATTCTTGTGCTTACTTACTATGAAGAGATAGTTGCACATACTCACATATTCATGCATAACTCTTGATCTTATATGTTGAGTGTTTTATTGTGTGCTTTTTAGTTAAAATAACTCTTGTTGATCTATTTGCATCTTTCTTTGAAAGTTGTATATCATGCTAGGCATTAAAATAGAATGCAATTTCATCACTCTTGAACTTATTGTTTTTGTGCATTTGAGTGTTAAAGAATAGGCCTTGCACTGGTGGTGTGCTACTCGACCAATGCACCTTACCAGCGTAACATTCACAGTGGACCGCCGCTAGTCATGCGCCAATGAGCTGCGCTACTGCACCCGTGTTTTGTTGAAAAATGTAGGCGTGCGTTGGTCGTTCGCTACTCGTCTAGCGCTGCCTCACCAGCGTAAACCTCCTAGAGAATCTGCGATTGTGTTGCGCTACTGGGATACGCCACTCGTCCAACACCTATTTTAAAAATAGGTTGTGCGCTGGTGGTGCGCTACTCTACCAGCTCAAGTCACCAGTGCACACAAAGGAAGCTGAAACGTTTTTTCTAAAACGATCTCACTTTGTTTGGATCTTATATATATATATAACTCAATGCCTTAAGGTCGTGCATGAGTTCAGAATATCACATTTCTTTCTTAGAACACATTTCAAAGGAAAAACACTTCTAAAAACACATTTTTATTACTCAAAACATTCCCATGAGCATTAAATCTTCATCTTGCATCATCTAAGTTCATCTAGAGTTCATCTATGGATATGGTTGCTTTATCACATCTTGTTTGGTAAGTTTTTCACTATCTTCTTACAAGTTAAGTGTTTTGCTTACTAAACCATCTCTTTAATTAATTGTATTCTCTTAGAATATTTTAAGATACAAATTAGAGATTGATGTGATGACATGATTGAGTGTTGTATTGTGATAGCTTTATAGGGTTGATTGATCTATGTTTAGCTAAGCTATTTGAACATGGCATTTAGCACTTGATATCTAGGATTGCATTAATTGTCATCTCATTATCCTAGATAAGCATATAGGGTTTCCTAGCCTTGTTTGTTCAATAAATATCATCATATATTCACTTAGGACACTTTATCTCTTCATTGAGAACTAAGACTTGTGTTGCTTCCTGAAGTAGGTGGCTTAAAGCACAAGCATGATGAACTAGGTTCACTTATACCGGGATTAGGTAGTGGTGGAGGATTAAACCGGGATTAGGTTGTAATTTCTTTATCATTAGTGGATTTGAGGTTCTAATGTGGCACACTCATCAGCCCGTGGTTTTTCCCATTTGGAGGGTTTCCATGTATATCTCAAGTGTTTTTACTATTTTCGCATTTATGACATTTGTGGTATTTTTGTAACTAGATAGGGGTATTTTCATCAACTTTACTATTAATGAAAATTGGGTAAAAGTTAATTAAAATCTATTCACCCCCCCCCCCCTCTAGATTCATATTACACACAATAATATTTGTTTCAATTGGTATCAGAGCATGTTCCTAAACATACATAGGTTATCCTTGTTCATTTTGGTGTGTGTTGCATTTTTTTTGTTTGTATTGACCGTTCATACACTTGCATTCATATCATTCATTCATAAACACAATGAGTGGAAACGGTGGCAATGAGGGAGCTTCCAGCACTAGACCTCCACTCCTCACCGGGTTGAATTATGCCTCTTGGAAAGGCAAGATAGAGTCGTACATATGCCACATTCATGACAGGGCATGGATGGTAGTTGAAGATGACTACACTCAACCCATGATGACTCCCGCAGATGGAGGAGATGATGTACTCAAACCAAAGGCTCAATGGAATGCACAAGAGTTTGAGGCTTCAAAGTGGAATAGGAAGGCAATGCATTCCATCCTTTGTGCAATGGATGATAACCAATACAAGTTGGTTCAAAACACTAGGATAGCTAAGGAAGCATGGGACATCCTAGAAGTTGCACATGAGGGAACCGACGTGGTTAAGGAATCGAAGCTTCAAGTTCTCCAAACGCAATTCGAATTGCTCAAGATGGATGAGAACGAGTGCTTTAATGATTTTGAAATAAGGTTGATGGACATTGTGAACCAAAGTCATCAACTTGATGATCCTTATTCTGATAGAAAGATAAAGCAGAAGATTATGAGATGTCTACCCAATAGGTTTGAGTCTAATGTGACGGCTTTGAAAGAAAATAGTGGTTACAAGGACATGAAGCCAAGTGAAGTGATTTGGAGGCTTCTAGCATATGAATCTAGGAAATGTCCTAACCCCACACCATCAAAGAAGCAAAAAGATATTGGTTTTAAGGCCTCCAAAGTTGAGAAGGAGGAAGGTGATGACTCAGATGAAAGATGGCCTTGCTAATGAGGAAGTTTAAAAAATTCTACAAGTCCGAGAAGAAAGGCTTTGGATCCAAGGGTCAAGACTTGAAGAAAAATGCTCCCTTCAAGAAGTTTGAGCCTAGGCAAGAGAAGATCGAGAAGAAATGAGTCCAATGCTATGAATGTGGTGGAATAGGTCACTTTGCCCCGGAATGTGCAAATCACAAGAACAAGAAGAAGGGAAAAATGATGGCTGCCACATGAAGTGAAAGTGATAACTATAATGAAGGAGATGAGTTTTCGGATGATGAAGAACTCATGGCTAACTTCATAACATTTACATCCTTTCTTAGGAGCAAAGATGCTAGTGAAGAAGAGAATGATAGTCAAGAGGGAGACTACTCAAGTGTTGATGGATCTTTATCACAAACCATAAATGGAAGTGTGGATAGGATGGATCTCAAGGACTACATGGCCAAGTTTGAGAGCTCAAGATTAAAGAACAAGAATGAGATCAAGAGATTAAAATAAGAAAATCTAGATCTCTCAACTCAAGTTGACCAACTAAATGAAGAGTTGGAACGATCTAAGAGGAGTGAAGAAGGGTTGAAGAAAGAGTTTGGAGATGCTAGAGAGTTGTTGGCCAAGATGAACTCTAGCACCAAGAAACTTTATCACATGCTAGATGTTGGAAAGAGGCCAAGTGACAAGAAGGGGCTTGGGTTTGAAGGTGACAAGATGTCCTCCACTCCAAGTAAGATCATTTTTGTAAAAAGCATGAACTTCAATGGGTCATCTCCTCATCAAACTCCTAGGAAGAAGCTTGATCTAGGAGAGTGTTCAAAAAGTACTCAAGTAAAGGTGAAACTAAGAAGCCTACCTCAAGCTCATCCTACAAGGGCTCCTCAAGTTAACCTCCCTCAACCAAAAGCTCACAAAGGGAAATCACCTATCATGCAAGATCAACCAAGGAAGCAATCAAGTCTTGCTCAACAACAAAGAAGGAAAGCTCTTCAACAACAAGCAAGACAACCACAAAGGCATGAGAAGGTTCCAATGCATCCTCAAGGATATGGTATAATTCTTAACTTCTTACCTACATGTCATTTTTATGGTATTGATGGTCACATTAGACCAAATTGCTTTAGATATATCAAATTGTGTAGGATTCAAAGCATGATAGAAAAGAAAAAGGCTAGAACCATGAAGCATGATCCTAGGACATCTAGAGCCATGATGCATGATCCTAAGAAACCTAGAGCTATGATGCATGTCACTAGGAAGAATGGAACACCTTTACATGATCCTAGGACATTTAGAGTCCATGTACCGTTGACCACTAAGAAGGAAAATACTGCACCTAGGTGGATTAGAAAGAATGAACACATTTTCCATGTTGCACAAATTGCCTTGAAAGCTCATTCATGTGATTTTTGGTATTTGGATAGTGGGTGCTCTAGGCACATGACTGGAAATAAGAGTTTCTTTGAGACTCTTATGATGGTGGAGGGAGGAAATGTCACCCCAAAAGAAGGTCAAAAGAAAGAGAACCATTTCCATTCTCGGATTACCTTCTTTGTCCAATGCTTTGTATGTTGATGGCCTAAAATCCAATTTGATAGGCCTTTCACATCTTAGTGATGATGGACTCTCTGTCTTGTTTAGGAAAAATGATTGTTCTTTCCTATTGCCTAATGGACAAACCTTGTTAAAAGGTATGAGGTCTAGTGACAATTGATATTGTCTTGAAGCTAGAAGTGTGTCTTGTAATGTGTCCAAGGATGAACAAATAGAGTTGTGGCATGAAAGACTTGGTCACATGAACTTTAGGGATTTAAGAATCTTAGATAAGTTAAATGTTGTGCGAGGCCTTCCCAAGCTTGGTAAAAAGGTTAATGGTGTTTGTGGACCTTGCCAACAAGGGAAGCAAACAAAAAGTATGCATAAAAAGGACAAGTATATAACCACCAAAGAACCCCTAGAGCTTCTCCCCATGGATCTTATGGGTCTTATGCAGACCGAGAGTTTAGGTGGAAAGAGATATATTTTTGTATGTGTAGATGATTTCTCTAGGTACACATGTACCTATTTCCTTAGAGAAAAATCTGAAACTTTTGACAAGTTTAAAATGCTTTGCTCTAAAATTCAAAATGAAATGAACTCCAAGATTAAAAGCATTAAGAGAATTATGAGTAACCATGGGAAGGAATTTGAGAATGCTCACTTTAAAAACTTTTGCAATAGTTTAGGCATTTCTCATGAGTTTTCGGCTGCTAAAACACCTCAACAAAATGGAGTTGTTGAGAGAAAAAATAGGGTTCTTCAAGAAATGGCCCATGTGATGTTGCTAAGCAACAATGTCCCTAGGAATCTTTGGGCCGAGGCCGTCAATACGGCTTGCTACATAGGAAATAGAGTCTTCCTTAGGCCCCACACTAGGCAAACCTCCTATGAGTTATGGAAAGGTAGGAAGCCAAATGTTAGCTACTTCCACACTTTTGGAAGCAAATGCTACATTTTGAATGGCCGTGATCAACTTGGAAAATTTGATGCTAAGAGTGATGAGGGCATCTTCATCGGCTATGCCTTGAAACTAGAACCGTAATGGAATCATCTAATGTTGTCATTGATGATACTAGGCTCAAAACTATTGACCATAAGGAGGAGGTAGATTTTGTTGATGACTCCCCTTTAGAGAAAGTAGTTGATATCTCTAATGTTGAAAAGGCTAATCTTGATGATGACATAGCACAACTTAGTGATAGGATTCCTCACTTGGACTCAAAAGAACCTGCTCCATGGGTTAGGAAACTTCATGACAAAGATGACATTATTTGTGAAGTTTGTGAGGGTGTTAGGACTAGGCATCAAATGGCTAATCTTATTAGCTACACTTGCTACACCTCTCAAATAAAACCCAAGAAAATTGATGAAGCTCTAAAAGTTGAATTTTGGATGCTTGCTATGCAAGAAGAGCTTAACCAATTTGAAAGAAATGAGGTTTGGACTCTATTTCCTAGGCCTAAGAACACCAACGTGATAGGCACCAAGTGGGTATATAGGAACAAATCCGATGATGATGGCAACATTGTAAGAAACAAGGCTAGACTTGTAGCACAAGGATACTCTCAAATTGAGGGTATTGACTTTGAGGAGACATTTGCTCTCGTTGCTAGGATTGAGTCCATTAGGCTTCTTTTATCCATTTCTTGTTTGCACAAGTTCAAGTTATATCAAATGGATGTTAAGAGTGCCTTCCTCAATGGCTTCTTGCAAGATGAAGTGTTTGTTGAGCAACCCAAAGGGTTTGTAGATCCTTACCACCCTAATCATGTCTATCATCTCAAGAAAGCTTTATATAGGTTGAAACAAGCACCAAGGGCTTGGTATGAGTGTCTCACCCAATATCTTTAGATAATGGTTACACTAGGGGTAGTGTTGACAATACTCTATTCATCAAGAAAAACAAAGATGAGCTCTTTATAGCTCAAATCTATGTTGATGATATAGTCTTTGGCTCCACCAATGACACCAAAGTTCAACAATTTATTGATGTCATGTCTCATGAATTTGAGATGAGTCATGTTGGTGAGTTACGTTACTTTCTAGGTTTACAAATTAAGCAAATGGATATTGGGATTTCATATCTCAAGCTAAGTATGCCAAAAACCGAGTAAAGAAATTTGTCCTTGAAAGTGCCAAACATTGTGATACACCCATGAGTACCACTTTGAAGCTAAGCAAGGATGCTAGTGGTAAAAGTGTGAACCAAACTTTATATTGTGGCATGATTGGTAGCTTGCTCTATTTGACCGCAAGTAGGCCTAATATCTCCTTTAGTGTGGGTGTGTGTGCTAGGTACCAAGCGGATCCTAAGAAGTCCCATCTCTCTTATGTTAAGAGAATCATTCGATATGTGAATGGGACATCCCACTATGGGATTTGGTACTCTTTTGCCACTAATGCTAGTCTTGTAGGCTTTAGTGATGCAGATTGGGCAGGAAATTGTAATGATAGGAAAAGTACATCGGGCTGTTGCTTTTTCCTTGAGAACAACATTGTCTCTTGGTTTTGCAAGAAGCAAAATTCGATTTCCTTGTCCACGGCTGAGGCCGAATATATTGCTGCTGGGAGTGGATGCACACAACTCCTTTGGATGAAGCAAATGCTAGTCGACTATGGATTCAATCAAGGTACTCTTACTCTCTTTTATGATAACATGAGTGCAATTAATATTTCAAAGAATCCGGTTCAGCATTCTAGGACTAAGCATATTGACATCCGTCATCATTTCATTAGAGAACTAGTTGAGAGCAAATGCATTGTACTTGAGCATGTAGGTACAAATGATCAACTAGCGGATCTATTTACTAAACCCTTAGATGATACTAGATTCAAGACTCGTAGTAGATCTATTGGGTTTTGTTTAATGGAGTGATATGTTGTGGTTTTTGAACCCATATGGGGAACTCAAGCAAAGAGAGCTATTGTATACGTGTTGCATGCAATTTTTCTTAATTATGTTTATGCCTCTTTATTGATTGCTTGAGTAGCTTGGTTGCACTTATAGTATATTGTATTTTCTTAAAGAAGTGTGAACTTTGCTATGATTACAATCCATGTCATATTTATGTTCAAACATGCATTTTTGGACTAGGAGATATACATTGGAAGTACATGTTAAATGACCTATAATTATCTCCATGACGTGATGATTCTTAAATGACATGCTATTGGAAAATGCTAAAGCATGATTTGATGATTGCAATTGTTAAATGCAACACATTGTGTGAAACATAGTAGTGAGACTAAAATGTTTAATCAATGTCTCTCTTTCTTTATTAATTGAACATGGCTATTATCATACGGGTATCCCCCCGGAAAAATCAAATAGGGTGCAAAGTTGCTCATGCCATGTTTAGTTTATAAAGTTGGATATAGTGCCTTTAAAACTTGATATTTATAAGAACTCTATATTCTTGCTTTTCTCATGACAAATGGTGAAATTGGTTTGAATTTTATTGGAAACTTTTGTCTTTTGCTTTGCCAAATACCATTGATTTTGGACTTGAATGCAACATTTCTTGTATGCAAAGCATTTTTTTTTCACACATTTTCTTCAAAATAAATCTCCTTGTTTCTCTCCTATTAATAGAGTTGCATAAATGTGGCTTATATAATTATGCAACAATCTTGTATGCTATTTTCTTTCTTTGCCTTAAGTGACCCGGTTGGGGACTTCTCCTTTGCCTATATCATGACAAAAAGGGGAGTAGCATTGACCTAGCATTGTATTGTTAGGGGAGTAGCATGGTATGTGGTAGCATGTGTTGGCATTATGGGGAGTACTTGTTTTAGGGGGAGATTACATTTAGGGGTAGTACCCTTTGAGGGTGAGCATTGCATGATGTGGTACATTACTCATATTCTTATTTGCAAATGTTTTTGTTTAATGTTCAGTTGATCATCTCACATGCACTTGGGTTAGAAAGTGTATTTGTGCTTGCTTTGTGTGTAGGGTTGATAGTTCTACAAGAGATTGAAGATTTGAAGTTTTTTTTTATTTTTATCTCTTTGTAATGTAGAATATCTTCCCCGTGTTTTATTTTGTCTTGTAAGAATCAATGTGAGTGGTGGTTTTGTCACGAAATAGCCAAAGGGGGAGATTGAAAAGTCCTCATTTGTTGATTGGCTTATTTCGTGAACAACCATATTGTTAGGGTTCATGTAAGGGTAGCTTAGGCTCTCAAGACCTCAAGAGGAGAAGCACCAAAGGTAAAATTTTTGTGCTTACTTACTATGAAGAGATAAATGCACATACTCACATATTCATGCATAACTGTTGATCTTATATGTTGAGTGTTTTCTTGTGTGCATTTTAGTTTAAATAACTCTTGTTGATCTATTTGCATCTTGCTTTGAAAGTTGTATGTCATGCTAGGCATTAAAATAGGATGCAATTTCATCACTCTTGAACTTATTGTTTTTGTGCATTTGAGTGTTGAAGAATAGGCCTTGCGTTGGTGGTGCGCTACTCGACCAGTGCACCTCACCGGCGCAACATTCACAGTGGACCGCAACTAGTCATGCGCCACTAAGCTCCGCTGCTGCACCCGCGCATTATTGAAAATTATGGGCGTGCGCTACTCGTCTAGCGCAGCCTCACCAGCGTAAACTTCCCAGAGAATCTGATCTTGTGTTGCGCTACCGGGATGCGCCACTCGTCCATCGCCTGTTTTAAAAATAGGCTGTGCGCTGGCACGTCATTAGCGCACACAGAGGAAGCTGGAACATTTTTTCCAAAACGACCTCACTTTGTTTGGATCTTATATATATATAACTCAATGCCTTAAGGTCGTGCATGAGTTCAGAATTTCACATTTCTTCTTTAGATCACATTTCAAAGGAAAAACACTTCTAATAACTCATTTTTAATCACTCAAACCATTCCTATGAGCATTAAATCTTCATCTTGCATCATCTAAGTTCATCTAGATTGCATCTATGGATATGGTTGCTTCATCATATCTTGTTTGGTAAGTTCTTCACTATCTTCTTACAAGTTAAGTGTTTTACTTACTAAACCATCTCTTTAATTAATTGTATTCTCTTATAATATTTTTAGATACAAATTAGAGATTGTTGTGGTGACATGATTGAGTGTTGTATTGTGATAGCTTCATAGGATTGATTGATCTATGTTTAGCTAAGTTATTTGAACATGTCATTTAGCACTTGATATCTAGGATTGCATTAATTGTCATCTCATTATCCTAGATAAGCATATAGAGTTTCCTAGCCTTGTTTGTTCATTGAATATCATCGTATATTCACTTAGGACACTTTATCTCTTCATTGAGAAGTAAGACTTGTGTTGCTTCCAGGAGTAGGTGGCTTAAAGCACAAGCATGATGAACTAGGTTCACTTATACAGGGATTAGGTAGTGGTGGAGGATTAAACCGGGATTAGGTTGCAATTTCTTTATCATTAGTGGATTTGAGGTTCTAGTGTGGCGCACTTATCAGCCCATGGTTTTTCCCATTTGGAGGGTTTCCACGTATATCTCAAGTGTTTTTACTATTTCCGCATTTATTACACTTATGGTAATTTTGTAACTAGTTAGGGGTATTTTCATCAACTTGACTATTAATGAAAATTGGGTAAAATTTAATTAAAATCTATTCCCCCCCCCCTTCTAGATTAATATTACACAAAATAATATTTGTTTAATGGCCTTAGTTGCCTATCAGGATCTTTCACGCCTAAGTACCGGGATTCATAAAGTAGGAATAACAGGTAACCTGATTCGCCTGAGCCAAGTATGCTGAGAACGATTTTCATTTCAAGTAATGGCTACCTGTAAGAAGATATAGGAAAATTCTTCATATGTTACAAATCCTGACTTCGACCCCAAACTATGTACCGGTGTTAAAGTTAGGGGGACTTCTGTTGACAACCAAATTTGACTAGAGACAAAATGAGAATTTTCCACTTCCCATCCTTTGTACAAGGGTCCAAATTAGGGCTTATATCAAGGTCCCCGAGGTCGAGCTACCATGCTATCCTGTAGGAGCAAGACGAGGCCGCCTATACTATCTGAGCTTCTTACACGCATCTAGGCTCACCAAATAAAGCTCGACGTGACCACGTCAAGCACCCTATGCCATGATAGAAACCCAATGCTAAGTCGACATAGAAAGACATCGGTTCCTCAAGGTTGAGGTATCTCGTGATACTTACCTGGAGCATACTTCCATCTCTACTTTCACCAAGAGACCTTTAGGGTGCCGAACTTGTCTTGTAAATGCCCTTCTGCCTCGTCGAGGAACAATATCAACCTATCCTAGTAGAAAAGGAAGAAACCCATAAAGCCCTATCATCACCAAAAAATGCCAACACAATTAGGGTATGACCATTGTAGATCCCAACTTGGTTAGGTTAAGTCAAGTCTCTAGTAGCAAGAGTAGTACTTGAGCGTACCTCGGTTCTACCATCACTTCAGGTAACCTCCATATAGTACCTCACCAAAGTGGCATATAGAACAGGAGTTCTCCTCCAAGAGAGAGAGTTGACTTTCATGATTACCATTAATAAGGTCAACCATATTAATGGAGGTAGTCAACCTTATTAATGAGGTCAACTATAATAATGGAGGTAGTCAACCTTGTTAACAGGAAATTTGCTTTATATGAGAAATTCCAACTAACACCCTTGAGATCACTGCCACGGAGGTGGTGGCCGGGGTCAATACCTTAGATACCAGACCTGTAAGGATAGAAATAGATATTCGAATGTTACTATGATGGAAAATGAGAACTTTATTATTGATCAGTTATGGTATAAAGAAATCTCTCAAATAAACTCGCAATCACTCTGGGCATATGAGGGTGGTAACCTCATGCCTGTCAAATAGTATATACAATGATGGCTGTGTTCTGATAACATAATTTAGGCTCGACTTAATTCTCTCAATCTCTGTTCTATCTGTTCTATCTGTTGATCTCTGTATCTCATTTATACATGGTCTAAGTAATTTGAGTGGGTGTATCTCTCACCATGATTCTCTGAATATGTTCCCTTTTTATCATTGGGATCCTCCATTTAAAAGTCATTGACTTCGAATAAATAACAGACTCAAGACTATCATTGGTGGAGATAAGTTTGTTTCCTCTTTGGACACAATCTCTTGCCTTACATGTATGCAGAGTTTTAATGTTCGTTGGAGTGTAGATATGACCTAGTCTTATGCCTTAGTTCTTGTCCCAGAAGCTTGGGACGGCCTTGTGGGCACTTTCTAGGGGTAGTGTGGATTAGGCGAGTTTCTTCTTTCATGTCCAGGTAGGTTACAAGTGTCCCTTAGCGAATTGAAGGATTTGTTATAACACGAATCTGATCCACTTAAGGGCTCTCTTTTTATATATCTGGTGAGGACAGCGGGCATTTGGAAAAGTTGGTGGGCTTCAGGTTTATGCTATGAGTTAAATTTGATCCCGGGAAGACTTAATCTAGAAGAAGCTCACTTTTTTATCGAGAATTACTTCGAGTGCCTCCTGAGCTCGAAGATCTTTCCTTGCTTTCATGGGGTGATTTTGAAGCTCAACCTAAGGAACTGGGGTTCCAGGATAGGTGATCTCAGGAAGCCTGGATAACCACGTATCTGGCTATGTCTGAATTCCAAGGTAGGCGTGAGGGGCTCGACATGATCGTGTCGGGCTCTATTCTTGATAGTTCTGAAGCCTGAAGACCCCTTCTTGCTTCCGTAGGGTATCTTTATGGCTTGTACGGGGTTCAATGAATGGTAAACTCGGGCTTTGATTTGAGCTAGGAGAGTGGAAAATTTTTCTTTGGTCCTCTAGCCAAATTTTGCTATTAACAGAAGTCCCCTTTGACTTGAACACCGGTGATTGAGTTGGGGTTGGAGTCAGATTCCTTGTTTTAATTGGGATTTTTTTAACCGTTATCGAATCTAGGTAGAAATCTCCTCATTAATCATTCCAGTGACTTGGTAGGAAAAGACCGGTGTCTTACCCAAAATAATCCAGCTATGTTATGCCCGCATCACGATTCTAGGAGATCCATCTGAAGATTTCGTTGACATCAGTGCCCCTCTCAGCTCTATTTAAACCCGGCTTCCACATCACTTTCCTCACGCTTTCTTTCAAACTTTAAACTTTCAAAAACCCCTCTATTTCACTACCTTTGACAAGCTCTTCGTTGTTTCCTTTGTTCTTCAAGCCCTTCATCCAACAATGTCGAACTCTTCTGACAGTATTGATACCATGGTTGAGGGCACTGGTGCCCTCAATTTGGTTCCCAGGAAGCGAGTACGAGGAATTTTGAGCGATGAGGACCATTCTCCGGTTCGTTAGCACCACCGCTCTGGTAGGAATGTCTCGATTGGCTTTGGCTTCTCCAATCAACCCGACAACCCTCTGAACTTAGTCGATGAAGACTCCAATAAAGAAAACAGGGACGACACCGCTGGGAATGGTCAAGTCATGGTCATTGGTCCTGTTCCGGTGGAGCTTTTGACCTATGACTTCTGAAGAGACTTTCTCGCCAGTAGCCATGTTCATGTCTATTAGGATTCTCTTATCCATTGCTGCCTATTTCGATTACAAAATTTGGCAAATGGACGTCAAGACTGCATTCTTGAATGGCAATCTTGATGAGAGCATACATATGATGCAACCAGAGGGATTCGTGTCTCCAGATCAAGAGCAAAAGGTTTGCAAGCTGTAAAGGTTCATCTATGGACTTAAGCAAGCATCTATATCTTGGAAAATTAGGCTTTATGATGTGATAAAAACCTATGGCTTCGAGCAGAACGTCGATAAGCCTTGTGTCTACAAACGCATCATTGATAAAAAAATAGTTTTCTTGGTCCTATATGTAGATGATATCATACTCATTGGGAATGATGTGGGAGTGTTGTCTGATGTAAAGGGTTGTCTGGCTAGCCAATTCCAAATGAAAGATTTGGAAAAGGCGAGTTATGTTATAGGATCCAACTTATAAGGGATCGTAAGAACAAACTCATAGCACTGTCTCAGGCATCATATATCGATAAGATTCTTATACGATTTTCGATGTAAAACTCCAAGAAAGGTAATTTACCGCCTAGGCATGGAGTTCACTTGTCTAAGAAACAGTGTCTTAAGACACCTCAAGAATTTGATGATATGAGACGTGTACTCTATGCAACAGCAGTAGGTAGTCTCATATATGCTATGTTATGCACGAGACCAGACATCTGCTATGCATTAAGAGTAGTCAGCAGATACCAGTCCAACCCAGGATTGGATCATTGGGTTGCTGTCAAGACAATTCTAAAGTATATTTGGAGAACGAGAGACTATATGCTAGTGTATTTCGTGCAGAATTTGATCCCGTTAGGATACATGAATTTTGATTCTTAGTCAGACAGAAATTCTAGGAAATCCACATCTGGATCAGTATTAATCCTAGTGGTGGAGCCATTGTGTGGAGAAGTATCAAGCAATCTTTCATTGCTGACTCCACCATGGAACCCGAATATGTAGCCGGTTGTGAAACTGCTAAAGAGGCTGTTTGGCTCCGTAAGTTCTTGAGTGATCTGGAAGTTGTTCTAGATTTGGATATGTCCATCACACTTTATTGTGATAACAGTGGTGCTGTGGCTAATTCCAAAGAACCAAGAAGCCACAAGAGAGGGAAACATATAGAGAGAAAGTATCATCTCATTAGAGAGATAATATAGAGAGGATATGTGACAGTCACAAAGATAGCCTCACAAGACAATCATGTTGATCCATTTACAAATACCTTACCGGCTAAAGTGTTTTGGGTCACCTAGATGGTCTAGGGTTACGAGACATGCCTCACATGCTTTAGTGCAAATGGGAGATTGTTGGGGTTTATGCCCTAAAGATGTAATTTGTAAATGGATTTATGAAAGAAATAAAAGGAACAATTCAATTCATTCTTGTTGTGTTGTTTATTTTATAACTTGTGAATATATTTAACATCCAAGATTGCCGGATGTAATCTCGAATTGTGTTTATGAGTGTCATATACAGATGGATGCAGTAAGAGATGTGCAATCTAAAGAGTCCATAGATAGCAAATAAAGCTGGGTACTTTATTTGTGCTTAATCTATAGTTGTGGTCCACTCTGTAATGTACGATGATTCTATTCTGAATCAATCATATGAGATATGGGAATGGAGGCACCTTGTATGATGTGATCATATAGGACTGCAGCATGATCTATATTAATCTCTCACCAAGATCCGTTAATCAATGAGATTCATATATATCAACTAATGATGCCTATATGTGGGTGATCTTAATTCTGAGTATCTTATCGACTCCTTCAGGTTAGATCGTGGTCTTTGATATACCATGGGTGAGATCGGATGTTGTTCCCAATCAATATGCTCCGTATGTTGGGATTGTGGTTTGGCTTGTGGCTGGGAAGGTTTGTACACAATAGTGGAATTCACTTCTTCTTGTGAGAAGTAGATGGTAGTTCCCTTAAGGGTTGATTCGGGGCTTTGAAAATATGAGCGCTCTTCTAATTCCGTGAGGAAATAAGATTTATTGTTAATTATAGAATCAACGGTACTTAAAGGATATATGTAATTAAGGGGGTATAACGGACATTATGACCCAACTCTAATTATGAATTACTGTGGAGGATCACACCATATGTGATAGCTATATCGATGGACACCGAGTTGTATCGGTCTGTGTAAAAGCGTCTATAGTTGAGAGAGTGCCACCGGAGTTAATAATCAATGAATATTAATTAAAGAGTTTAATTAATGATTCCAAGGATTGTTGGAGCTCAAAATACTGTGGGTCCATTAGGTCCCCTTGTTAGCCCGATCGATTTAGGTAACAAGGGTCACGGTTAATTAATTGGATTGTTTAATTAATTGTGTTACAAAAGTGACACGTATATATTCGAGAATTAATTGAATAATGAGATTATTTAATTAATGAATGTTAATGGTTAAATTAATTAAATAATTAGATTATTTAATTATATTGATAATTATGAATTATTAATTAACTATTAATTGGAGGGTGTTAGTTGATATATGGATTTAGGTGAAGATAAAATAATATGATTATTTTATTTTACTAAATCATTTATCTAAGTATTTGAATTTAAGTTTAAATTTAAAATACTTATTATCACTTTTAATATATTAGATATATTTGAAAAGGATAATTAAAAGATATATATCAATTAATAACACAAAATATTGCATTGGATGCAAATTGATGTGTACACATGAAATAATAGTTAAAAGAAGAATTTGCATATGATGCAAATATTAGTATATAATGTGTATTAAGTATTTGCATCCTATGTAAATTCTTCTTTTGACTATTGTTTCATGTGCACACATCAATTTACATCCAATGCAATCTCTTGTATTATTAATTGATATATATATATATATATATATATATATATATATCTTTTAATTATCCTTTTCAAATATATCAAATATATCAAATATAATATAAGTGATAATTGGTATTTTAAATTTAAACTTAAATTCAAATACTGAGATAAATGAGTTAGTAAAATAAAATAATCATATTATTTAATTAATTCCCGAATAAAACAGTGTCACAATTGTAACACAATTAATTGGACAATCCAATTAATTAACCGTGACCCTTGTTACCTAAATCGAGCGAGATAGCAAGGGGACCTAATGGACCCACAGTATTTTGAGCTCCAATAATCCTCGGAATCATTAATTAAACTCTTTAATTAATATTCCTTGATTATTAACTCCAGTGTTATTCCACTAAAACCCCGATACTGCACTCTCTCAACTATAGACGCTTTTACACAGACCGATACAACTCGGTGTCCATCGATATAGCTATTACACATGGTGTGATCCTCCACAGTAGTTCATAATTAGAGCTAGGTCATAATATCTATTATACCCCTCTAATTACATATATCATTTAAGTACCGTTGATTCTATAATGAACAATAAATCCTATTTCCTTACGGAATTAGGAGAGCACTCATATTGTCCAAGCCCCGAATCAACCCTTAAGGGAACTACCGTCTACTTCTCACAAGAAGGAGTGGATTCCACTATTGTGTACAAACCTTCCCAACCACAAGCCAAACTGCAATCCCAACATACGGGGTATATTGATCAGGAAATGCATCTGACCTCACCCATGGTATATCAAAGACTACGATTTAACCTGAAGGAGTCGATAAGACACTCATGATTAAGATCACCCATATATAGCCATCATCAGTTGATATATATGAATCTCATCGGTAAACGGATCTTGGTGAGAGATTCATATAGATCATGGCCCAGTCCTATATGATCACATCATACAAGGTGCCTCCATTCATATATCTCGTATGAATGATTCAGGATAGAATCATCGTACATTATGGAATGGACCGCAGCTATAGATTAACCACAAATAAAGTACCCAACTTTATTTGGTATCTATGGACTCTTTAAATTGCACGTCTTTTACTGTATCCATCCGTATATGACACTCATATACACAGTTCAAGATTACATCTGATAATCTTGGATGTTAAATATATGCACAAGTTTATAAAATAAATAACATAATAAGAATGAATTGAACTTTTCTTTTTATTTATTTCATAAATCCAATTACAAACTACATCTTTAGGGCATAAACCCCAACAATCTCCCACTTGCACTAAAGTATGTGAGGCATGTCTCGTAACCCTAGACCATCTAGGTGACCCGAAAACACTTTAGCCGGTAAGGTCTTTGTAAATGGATCAACATGATTTTCTTATGAGGCTATCTTTGTGACGATCACATCTCCTCTCTGCGTTATCTCTCTCATGAGATGATACTTTCTCTCTATATGTTTCCCTCTCTTGTGGCTTATTGGTTCTTTGGAATTAGCCACAACACCACTGTTATCACAATAAAGTGTGATAGACCTATCCAGATCTGAAACAACTTCCAGATCACTTAAGAACTTACAGAGCCAAACGGCCTCTTTAGCAGTTTCACAAGAGGCTACATATTCAGCTTTCATGGTGGAGTCAGCAATGCAAGATTGCTTGATACTTCTACACACAATGGCTCCGCCACCCAGGGTGAATACTGATCCAGACGTTGATTTTCTAGAATCTCTGTCTAACTAAAAATCAGAATCTGTGTATCCTAACGGGATCAAATCCTGCCCGAAATATACTAGCATATAGTCTCTCGTTCTCCGAAGATACTTGAGAGTTGCCCTGACAGCAACCCAATGATCCAATCCTAGGTTGGATTGGTATCTGCTGACTACTCCCACTGTATACCAGATGTCCGGTCTCGTGCATAACATAGCATACATGAGACTACCTACTGCTGATGCATAGGGTACACGTCTCATATCCTCAACTTCTTGAGGTGTCTTATGACACTGTTCCTTAGACAAGTGAACTCCATGCCTAGAAGGTAAATTACCTTTCTTAGAGTTTTACATCGAAAATCGCACAAGAATCTTATCGATATATGATGCCTGAGACAGTGCTATGAGTTTTTTCTTACGATTCCTTATAAGTTGGAGTCCTAGAACATAACTCTTGCACGTGTGCTGGACACCCCCATCTATGAAAATGTCGCAAACTAGCTTTACAACCATTCCAAAACTCTAGGGCATTCTTAGGAACATATTTGGATGGCACCACATTCAAAATGTATGCCGCTGTTTGTAACGCATATCCCAGAAGGAATTTGGTAATGTTGAGAAACTAATCATAGAACTCACCATTTCCATTAGGGTTCTATTTCTCCTCTCCGCTACACCATTTTACTGAGGTGTACAGGGAGCTGTGAGTTGGGAAACTATCCCATGCTCAACCATGAAGTCTTCAAACTCTTGGTCAAGGTACTCACCTCTACGATCCGATCGTAGTGACTTGATAGTCCTACCTAATTGATTCTCAACTTCAGCTCTGAATTCTTTGAACATTTCAAATGTTTTTGATTTTCGTTGCATTAGGTAGACATATCCGTATGTCGAGTAGTCATCTATAAAGGTGACATAATACTCATAACCACCCTAGCTTTAATATTCATCGATCTGTAGACATCTGTATGTATAAGCTCTAGCGGTACTTTAGCTCTAAGCCTTTTTCCAGTAAAAGGTCTCTTAGTCATCTTACCTTCTAGACAAGATTCATGGACAGGTAAGGTGCCAACCTTTAACTCACTTAAAGGTCCCTTTCTTACTAGTCTGTCAATCCGGTCAAGGTTGATATGACCAAGCCTTAGATTCCAGAGATACGTGTCATTATCTGGATAAATCTTATATCGTTTTGTTTTTGATTTTTCAACTTTAAACATTTCAGTATGGAGCAGTGTAGTATGTATTAACAGTCTTAACACATACAAATTGTTTTCATTAATTCCTGAAAAAATATTCAGACGATTCTTTCCAATAATAACAGACTTATTATTAAAAGAAACAAAATATTTTAGCTCTAACAACTTAGAAACGGAAATCAAATTCCGTGTAAATCCAGGAATATAAAATACATTGTCTAACAATATATAATTATTACAAAAATGTAATATAATTACGTCCACTGCTCATGCCGACACGATATCCCTGACCCCACATGCATTGAGAAGGCTTGCTCCTCTAGCTGTGTCCAAGAATTAGTCCATTGTAAAGAAGAACAAACATGGTTAGTAGCCCCCGAATCAACTATCCAAGGTGAAGAAGCATCTTCCACTAAACACGAGTCAAGAACAAGTAAATCATATTTACTTTTTTGGACTTCTTCTTGCTTTGGGCTGTTTTGGGTGTGGGCTTACTCTTCGCTTGTATGCCTCTCGAACAGTTCGTGTGGCATTTGCAGCAGGCGCTAGAGGACATTCCTTCGTAAGCACAAACTTGTGGTCTTTGGTGACCAATATTGCATTAATGCTAAGTTTCCATTTAGTGTAGTTATCACCAGTTAATTTGTCGTTTGTGAGAATTTGAAGTAATGCAGAAGACATTATTGCTGAAATAAATAAAACATTCATTCATTCATTTATTTAAAACAAGTGCGAGTGCTTTGACATAAATTTAAACATGATGCATGCACATGTTTAACGAACTAGAACTACCCTAAAACTAGTTACTATACCACGACAAGCCAACATACCACAAAGAAGTGCCGCCTTAGGGTCGGTCAAGTCTTTGCATGTTGGACCAAGACATTTTCAACCAAATGATATTTTAGAATAACTCTTATTCCATATCATGCAGCCATCGTTCATTCAGTCAGGGTTTTACTTAACAAACTTAATCAAAACCTTCGTGAGTGTAACCCACCATTTCAGATCTCACAAGCTTAACTTGAGAATTGCCGCCTTAGGGTTGGTCAATCTCGAAATACCCTCAGAAATCCTATTCGTTAGGAAGTCAACCTTGGTATTGACCTTTGTGGAAACCCTCCTTAGGGAGGACAAAAGTAAAGCCGTCACGAGACCTCACTCGGATCTCACGGTGTTGAACTAATGATGGAGACCGCGAGATATATATGTCATATATCGCTCTCCCACTCACTATTTTAAAATTAGGGTTTCTATTAACCGTTAATGCACCTAGATTCTACAGGATTAAACGACTAACTTTAATCAAGTTATCTAGCGCATTAACTAATTAGAAACAAAAATCTAATTAACTAATAAATTATTAATGATTTTTAACAATTAAAAATCTAATCTATTAGTGAATAATCTAATCTTTTGTAAACTATTTACTAAGGTCAGATTATTATGCTAGTGTTTACCAAGTTTTAACTATTAAAACTCTAACACTTTATTCGGTTCATTTATTATTAGGTAATTAATCATATTAATCCTAATTACAGTAAAGGACCCTATTAATCTAACTTATTTAACTCTTTAATAACTAGATTAATATTAATGAGAATTACCAAGTTTTCTAGCCATTAAAAACTAATCTCATTATTCATAGCCAATTACGTATATTGCCCATTTTAATCACATTAAAAAATACATAAAATATCATGCTATGATGCATGTATGACATATCAAATATATTTGTGTAGGCACATCTAATCTAAATGACATAAGTATGCATGACAATGCTTTTATCATCACATAATATAATGCATACATGAATTGACCGAGTACTGTGGATTATTTAACCTAAAAATTGGAATCTAAAATTACAAAAATTTCTCAAGGCATTCATTGGTCTTCTAGTAACTTTAGATATCTTCCAGTCTCTTCAGGTCACTCCGATTCATCTCATGAATCCATCTTCGCAATTTTTCCAGGTCTTCAATATAGGTTACATATATATATATTTTTTACAATACAATAACTGTAGTATATATATATATATATGTATATATAAAATAATAATACAACCCATAAACCCTAAATCCACAGTACCATATAATTAACGATCAATCATATTTTTGTAAATTAAAAAAAATACATACAAAAACATCATACAGTCAATTTAAATTGTGCATACACAATTCATACATACAGAAGCATCGAAAACAATTTTCTGTTCCGAAAAAAAAATCTGTCTCTGATACCAATTGTTGGAACCCCGTTCACCGGTTACGCAGTAGAACTAGGATTTAATTTTTTTATACAGATCATAATCTGTATATGGGACCAATGAACTTTGGATCGTAATTATTTTTCGAAACTAATACATACAATATATAAACGCAGGAAATTGTAATCAATAAAATCAGAAAAAAATCATACCAATATTTGGAGGCTCCTTCACTTTAATTTATGCTTCTGTCTGAACCACTCGATCTTCCTCATTATCTCCCAGGACTGGTAATTGCGTGTGGACGCGTCACGGTTTCAGGAACTTAAATGGAGGATGTAGAAGAATTGAATAAACTCTTTCTTGTAAAAGAAAAGTAACTAGAACCATTGTAGTAGTTAATATATATATATACACTTTGTTGTGCGCTTTACTTTTGATAAAAAATCAACGCAAATTTTTTTTTTTTTTTAATTTTTTTTATACAAACTCTTTCTTGTTTCACACCTGCACTTGTTTTTTTTTTTAAATAATATATATATCTGACACGCCTTTTATGCTTTTTTTTTATCTTTGTTTCACACGCCTCTTATGCGTTATATATATACATTAGATGTGTATCAGGTATTTGCATCTTATGTAAATTCTTCTTTTGACTATTATTTATTGTGCACACACCAATTTGCATCCAATGCAATCTCTTGTGTTATTAATTGATATATATCTTTTAATTACCCTTTTCAAATATATCTAATATATTAAAAGTGATAATAAATATTTTAAATTTAAACTTAAATTCAAATAATTAGATAAATGATTTAGTAAAATAAAATAATCATATTATTTTATCTTCACCTAAATCCATATATCAACTAACACCCTCCAATTAATAGTTAATTAATAATTCATAATTATCAATATAATTAAATAATATAATTATTTAATTAATTTAACTATTAACATTCATTAATTAAATAATCTCATTATTCAATTAATTCTCGAATATATATGTGTCACTTTTGTAACACAATTAATTGGACAATCCATTTAATTAACCGTGACCCTTGTTACCTAAATTGTATAAGATCCAAATATGATATTCCTGACAGCGTCTCCCTCACAATCCCTTACAGAGACTATGACGTCTTTAACCCTCTCAAGGGTGTCCTCCAATTCATGTGGCGGCCCTCGAGAGTGGGGTCAGGCTTCCCCTTCATCCTACCCTACGGCGGGCCCTTAATGCCCTTAAACTAGCTCCTCTCCAGTTGATGCCCGACTTCTGGAGGCACCTAATTGGCTTTCTCGTGTTGTAGAGGGAACAATGAGAGCTAAGTAAGATAAATAGGGAGCCCGGAGTAGAGGAGATGGCTTTTCTCTTTCATATTGGGAGCCTGGCTAGAGCCCCCAGGCCAATTCTACGCCAAGGCCAAGAACAAGCTTAATTTCCTCATCCCAAGAGCTTTAAGGAATGACCCTGCCTGGAAAGAGGAGTGGATGGGAGATTGATCTTCATAGGTGGGCACGAGTTCACGGTTTCCATAAATTTCAATGACAAACCATCATGGGATCGGGACTCCTTACCCGCCGAATCTGAAACGGTGTTGAAGACTATCCTTGCCAAGAACTATCTGAATTTGAAGTATACAACTGCTGATCCCTTCGATCCCCGTATGGTGAATCGATACCTGCGGATCTTCGATGCTCCCTTCGTAAGTAATACCTAGTCATTATGATTCGTTCCGTTAGTTGGCTCGCTTCTGACATCCTTCTCTTTTTTTTTAATAGTTTTTGTTGTTGCTCCAGCTTCCCGCGAAGCCCAACAAGCTCGAATCCCTCCCTTTCCTGCTAGATCATCCCGGGGAGTCTTCTTGGCTACCTCAGAGAAAGTGGGGCCAACCATTCCAGTTATTGCTTCGCCTGCTTCTACTCTTGCTTCTGCTCCTGCTCCTGCACCATCTCCTACCAAAGGTAGGTCTAGGATAACCATTCTTTTGTCACGAGTTTCCAAGACGCTAACCAAGGAAGCTCTGCTTCCCAAGCTGCTGATCCAACCATCTCTACCCTCTCATCAGTTATCCCTACTACCATTTTGCTCCTTCAATCACCTTATCAGAAGCCTCACCCCCTCCGTATAAGCTTCCAACTTCTGGAGCTTCGGTGAGCTCAGAGGCTAGTGCTTTTGAAGCTCCTCCTAACAATTCCTAACGCCAACCGAGCTCGAGGAGGAGGGGAAGATAAATTTTTGGAGTTGTTCATTGCATCTTGCTAGGGAGGTGGTCTCTTCAGGATAAGATCGATGCCCGTTGTGGTCCTGCTTACCAGAGGGTCTTCCCTCTTGGCTGAGGTAGTTGTCATCCCTTATACTTTTCAGTGATTGCGAGCTTTGATTGCTCTCTAACATTTGCTTCATACTTTGCAGGCTTTCAAGTTCAATATAGCGATGGGTTACTAGGTATCCTTTCTTCTTGATTGGGCTGCCCAAGCTGAAGCAGAAACTAAAATGGTCATGGGGCTTTTCGTGCAAGCTCGGTCTCTTGTAGAGGAGATGACCTCCAACCAAAAGGATGTAGAGGCTGAACTGGGCAAGCTTTGTTGTGATGGTGAAAGGATTAAGCGATCCTTTGACTAGGAAACCCTCAAGTCAGAGCGGCCGGCCAGGTAGAGAGACTCCTGGAAAATTGAAGCCAAGAAGCTGGACGTCGAGAATCAAGATACGCATGCCTAGGTTGCCAAGCTTCTGGCCGAGGTGGATGCCTCCTTCAGTGAAGGATACTTCTATGCTTCCTACCAGGTTACTGAAGCCCTCATTTCCCCATTCGTCCTATCACTTATTACCAACTGGGATTGGGAGAAGATTATGTCGAAGGCTGCAGAGATGTTTCATCCTGAAGGTGATGGGGCTGGAGTTGGGAAGCAAGCGGTTGTGATAGATCCTCTTATTCCTTCAGTCTTTCCAATATTGGGTCCCGGGGGACGTCTCATGAGTTTCGGTATTCACAACCTAAGGGGGGCCTACTAGAAGCCCGGGAGAGGGTCCACAATCATCCGGAAGAAACCCCTAAAGAAGGACCGAAGGTTGAACAAGACCGGGTAGAATCCTTGCCAGGCCTTCTCGACCCGGCCATCCCTATTAAGGTCATGGCAGTGGTTAATGAGGCCTTAGAGAAGGACCCCGCTGAGCAGCAAGTAATCAGGAATCCTTCGGTGGTAGGGGTAGCAGAGATGGCTGTCTTGAATGATCCACCACCGGAAGAAGGAGTAGGGGAGAGGTCCATCAAGAAGGGGAGCAGCAGAAGGGAACCAAGAGGAAACAGGAACCTGATGCAGTTTATTTACAATTTGCTTTTGTAGCCTAGAAAGAGGGGTGGGCACCTAGCTATATTCACGCCATGCTTTATTAGCTTTTTCATCTCCATTTTTTTTAGCTTATATAACCCGGAGCCGGATGTAGGGCTCTTTGTTTGATAACTGTAGGCCATCTGGAGGATTGGCTCCCATTCCATAAATGGAACCTGACTTTAGATTTCATCCTTGCTTTCTTCAATAAATTTTGATTTGATTGATATCCTCTCGCTTCATTCCTGACCTCGATCAAGGTGCAACCTCTAAAATAACTTCACTTAACCTGAATTGGGAAAAATAACGAGATAGAAAAGCTGCTTAAGTGTGAAGGGGGACAGCTAACTCGAGCTCTCAATTCTCAACAGAAACTTGTAGCTCCATGAACTTAGTGAATAGTCCACATGTGTGATTGCATGCTAGTTCGCACATGTCACAGAAAGCAACCACATATACATGGAGGATTAGCAACCAGTAACAACTGGAACATTGGAGTTTAAGTAGGAGTGCTTTCCATTCTCGAGCCCCTCTATGGAGTTATAGCCGGATCTAGGCATCATGGGGGCTATCTAGCTATTTCCTAGTCTCGAGATCGGGATGACAATTGTTCTCTTAAACTCGAGTCCTTCTTGGGGGCGGTAGCCCAACCAAGGCATTAGAAGGGCTATCTAGCTATTTCCTGATCTCTTGATCTGGATGGCTGTAATGCTCTTACACTCAGATTCTTCTTGAGGTTGTAGCCCGACCAAGGCATTAAGAGAGCTATCTAGCTATATCCTGGTCTCGAGATTTGGATGGTAACTATGCTTTTACAATAAGATCTTTCTTGGGGGTAGTAGCTTGACCAAGGCATCATGAGGGCTATCTAGCTATATCTTGGTCTCGAGATCTGGATGGCAACTATGCTCTTACACTCAGATGATTCTTGGGAGTGGTAGCCCAACCAAGGCATCAGGAGGGCTATCTAGCTATATCATGGTCTCGAGATCTGGATGGCAACTATGCTCTTATACTCAGACCCTTTTTAGGGGTGGTAGCCCGACCAAGGCATCAAGGATAGCGAGGGAGCTTCCCCGACTAATTCCTGGTCTTCGAGATGTTTATATCAGACTTACCCATGTAGACCCTAGTCGGATATGGAGTAATCATGGTGGAATATAATTGAAGATGGAGAAAGCATACTTTATTGATAAAAAATGGAGAACATTATTGACGAGGATTTCATTAAAACCTAAATGAAGGTAGCCTGCCCTCGAGTTCCCTGCTTAGGGGTAAAATTTCCTCAGGTTATCTGCGTTATAGGTGTGGTTAATAGGGCGTCCATCCATGTATTCGAGCTTGTATATCCCATTTCGGACCACTACCTTTATTAAGTAAGGTCTTTCCCAGTTGGGTCCTAGAACCCCATCTAACCTCTTTCAGGTATTCAAGGTTACCTTCATGAGTACTAGGTCCCCTACCTTAAAGTTTTGAGCTTTAACCCTTCTGTTAAAGTACCTAGCGATCCTGCTTTGGTAAATCGCTACCTTCTCAGCTACCTGATCTTGTTTCTCTTCCAAGAGATCTAGGCTAGCTCGGAGCTTATCCTCATTGCTTCCTTGTTCGAAATGTTAAACTCTGAAGGAGGTTAGTTTGTACGGATGAGAAGAACTGCTTCAACCACAAAGGTTAAAGAATACGGTGTTTCTCCGGTGGCTATTCTCCTTGTAGTACGGTAAGCCCAGAGAACCTCGAGAAGCTCTTCGGCCCATCTGCCCTTTCTCTGCTGTAACTTCTTTTTCAACAGCTTCTTGATAGTCTTATTGGTAGAGTCCACTAATCCGTTAGTCTGAGGGTGGGCTACTAAAGAAAATCTAAGGTTGATTCCTAAGCCTTGGCAAAATTCCTTGAATCGGGCGTTATCAAACTGCTTACCGAGGTCTGCTACAATGATAAGAGGGGTCCCAAACTTGTAAACTACTTTTTTTTGACAAACCTTGTTGTATTCTCTTCCGACATCTTTGATAGTGGTCCGGCTTCGACCCACCTTATGAAATAGTCGATCGCCACAATAACATGCTTGGCTTGTCTATGAGCGGTCGGTAGTGGTCCGATCAGGTCGACTCCCCACATAGCAAAGGGGTAAGGTGAGCTGAGAGATGACAGTCGCTCCTATGGGAGGCGGCTTAAGTTAGAGGTCTTCTAGCATGGTTCATAAGATTGCACAAAGCTCTTCGTATCTTGATGGATAGTTGGCCAGTAATAACCCATGCAGAGTTTCTGATATGCCTGTGCTTCCCTACCAACGTGGTTTCTGTATTCTCTTGAGTGAACCTCTCTTAACACCCATTTGGCATCATCAAGATGCAAGTAACAAACCAGGGGAATACACCTATCTGTCATATAGAGGTATCCGTTCTCCAGGAAGTATCGGACTTTGAGCCTCTTGATTCTTCCTACTTGACCAAGCTTCTCGGGAAGCCATCATTCTTGAAGATTTACTACTGTTGGGTCGCTCCAACATCGTTGTCCATCCAAGACATAAATCTCCTTGCCCGCTACTAGGCTCGGTTGGGAGATCACTTGGGGAGGAACTCCTTGTGTCAAGGCCTGGCCATCATTGGCAACTATCTTGGCAAGAACGTGAGCTCGACGGTTTTATTGTCAAGGGACCTGTTCGATCTTAAATCCCTTAAACTTATTTTTAAGCAGATGAACTAGCTTCAAATTTGCAATCATGTTATCCCCTTTTGCTTTTTAATCCCCCGAAACCTAATTGACTATGAGTAATGAGTCACTATTGACCTGCAAGTAATTGACCCTGAGCTTTACGGCCGCCGTCATCCCAGTTAGGAGAGCTTCATACTCTGCTTCATTGTAAGTGGCCTTAAACTCGAATCTGAAACACTGGCAACATTCAGTCCCCACCGGGTCTATTAGAACTATGCATTCTCCTTCTCTGGCTTGCTCAGACACTCCGTCCGTATAAAGGATCCTTGATTTGTAACCTTTCGGCCAGTTGTCGGACTCTAGAGTCTTCTCTGGAGCTAGATCTATTGCTGTGGAGGTCGTTAGCCCCGGAGGAACTGAGAGCTCGGCCATAAAGTCTACCAAATCCTGGGCTTTAATTACGGTTCTGGGCTTATACCTTAAATCAAACTGAGTAAGCTCTAATGCCTGCAAAACCAGTTTTTCGGACACATCCGGACTTTGCAAGAATTGACGGAGGGGTTGGTTTGTCACTACAGCTATCGAGTGAGCTTGAAAGTAGGGATGAAGCTTCCTTGTCGTGATAACCAAGGAATAAGCGAGCTTCTCCAGAAGGGTATTGTTAACAGAAAATTTGCTCAAGATGAGAAATTCTAACTAACACCCTCGAGACCACTACCATGGAGGTGGTGGTCGGGGTCAATACCTCATATGTATGACCTGCTAAGATGGAAACGAATATTTGAATGATAATGTGATAACAAATGAGAGCTTTATTATTGATCACTCGTGGTATACAGAAATCTCTCACGTACACTCACAATCTCTCTAGGACATAGGAGGGTGGCAACTTCGTACTTGTCGAATAGTAGATACAATGATGGTCGTGTTCTGATCATAAAATTTAGGCCTGGTGTAATCCACTTTCTTTTTTTACTCTATTTGTGCTTATCTTTTCAACATCATACTTGCACCTATTTATACATGCTCCAAGTAGGTTTAAACTCGTGAATCGCCTGCCACGATTTTCTGAATCCATTACCTACTTATCGGGCGGGATCCTCTATTTAAAAGTCGTTGACTTTGGGTAAGTTAGGAACTCAAGATTATCATCGGAGGAGATAAGTTTGCTTCCTCTTTAGAATTAAACTCTTGTCTTACACGTATGAATCATTTAATGTTCGTTATAATGTAGATATGATCTTGTGTGTATTAATTGCATGATTCTTCATGAAAGTCACTAGCTGTTTTATAGAGCAAGGCATATCCATGCTTTAGTTCTGGTCTTAGAAGCTTTGGACGGCCTTGCAGGCACTTACTTAAGGTAGTGTAGATTAGGCGAGATTCTTCTTTCATGTCTAGGTAGGCTACGGGCGTCCCTTAGTGAATTAGCTATAGCATGAACCTGATCCATTTAGAGGCTCTCTCTTCGTATCTAACGGGGGCAGCGGGCTTCTGGAGTGGTTGGCTAGATTCTGGCTTAGGCAATGAGTTAAATCCTACATCGAGAAGCCTTGGCCTGGAATGAGCTCATTCTTGTTTGTGTCAAGCTTCACTTCATGTGTTTCTTGAGCTCGGCGATCCTTCCTTGCTTTCACGGGATGGTTTTGGAGCCCTACCCTAAAAACCGAGATTCTGGGATAATTGGTCTCAAGAAGCCCAGATTCCAGTGCTCGTGTGAGGGCTCTACCTGATCGTGCTTAGCTTCATCCCTGATAGTTCCGAAGCACGGTGATCCATCCTTGCTTCTACAAGGTAGTTTTATGGTTCTCTCGGGGTTTTATGAATGGCGAATTTGGGCTTTTATTCGAGCTAGAAGATTGGAAAATTTCTCTTTGATCATTTAGCCAAATTTTACTACTAACAGAAGTCCCTTCTAACTTGAACACCAGTGGTAGAGTTGGGGTTGGAGTCAGATTCCTTATTTTTTAATTGGGAAATTTTCCATTACCAAATCATTATTGAGGATCTCGAATGAAATATTCTCATTAATTGCTCAAGTGATGTGGCGAGCGCGGATTGGTGTACGCTTTGAAGAAATCCAGATGTGTTACAGCCATCTCTGTGGTTCGAGGTAACCTTCCAAAGGATCTCGTCGACGTCACTAACATTCTAGCTCTTATTTAAATTCAAACTCATCGCCACTTCCATACGCATTCCTTCAATTTCAAAATTTCAAATTTCCTCTCTCTATACCTCTTGTCTATTTTCCTTTTTTCTTAGTCCCCAAACCCTGTTCTACCATTTTGAAGATCAGTCATGACTTCATTGACTCCCTCGTTGAAGGCACAGAGGTTTCAAGTCTTGCCCATGGAAAGCAGGCTTAATGAGATCTGGACGGGGACGACTCACCTCCGTCCCTGCAACGCCGTCGATCAAACCAGAATGTAGCAATCGGGACAAGGTTTTCTAACCAATCACACAATCCTCTAAACTTGGTTAATGAGGATTCCAGTGAAGAGAATAGGTCCGACATCACTAGAAAGGATCAAGGCAAGGTTTTCGGTCCTTCCCTGGAGAGGCGTCTTCCATATTACTTCAGGGCCATTCCAGACTCTGCCATTGCCACAAAGTCGATCAGCCGCCTGCTGTCCAGATATGGCATTCCTGACAGTGTCTCCCCAACAGTCCCTCACATCAATTATGACATCTTTAACTCACCCAAAGGCGTGCTCCCCATCCATATGGCGGCCTTCGAGAGCGGGGTAAGGCTCCATTTTCATCCTACCATTCGACAGGCTCTCAACGCCCTTCAGCTAGCTCCCCTCCAGTTGACACCCGGCTTCTGGAGGCACCTGATTGGCTTTCTCATACTATTGAGGGAGCAGTATGAGCTAAGGAAAATAACCAGGGAGCCCGGGGGTAAAGAAGCTTGCTTTCTTCTTTCAAATTGGGAGCCTAGCTGGGGTCCCCCGAGGTCAGTTTTACGCCAAGGCCAAGAACAAGTTTAATTTCACCATCCATGGAGCTTCAAGGAAGGACCTAACCTCAAAAGAAGAATTAATATAGGCTAGTGATGATTAGGGGAGCTCGATCTTTATAGGCGAGCATGAGTTTGCAGTCCCCACGGCTATCAACGATAAGCCCAGGTTAATACTATTAATTCGGTCCGCTCTCATTTGAACTCTTGGGAGGGCCTTGATGTTGTTTTTGATGCGCGCATGTTTAATTCTTTTGCAGATAATCTGGCAAAGCTTAGGTCCGGCTGTAGTGGCAATTTCATTCATTGGATGGTTTAGGAGTTTTACGGATAATCTGGCAAAGCTTGGGTCCAGCTGTAGTGACGATTTCATTCATTGCCTTTCCTTAGCTGTTCGCGGTTCTTTTTTGGTTATGTTGTCGTCTTGGTCGGGAGAGCTTTTTGTCGTTGTTGTAGCGTGTTGGTGTTGTCTTTGGTTTTCTTGTTTTTGTTTTCTAGGTCTTGCCTGTATGTTGTACAACTTTTTGCTTCTGTTTTCTAATAAATTTTACCGTTAAAAAAAATGATAAGCCCACGTGGAGCCGAGATACCTTGTCTGCTAAGTCTGAGGTGGTGCTGAAAGCCATCCTTGCTAGGAACTACTTGAACCTAAAGTTCCCGACTGCTGGCCCTTTTGATCCTCATAGGGTAAACCGCTATCTATGAATATCCTATGCTACTCCTCGTAAGTACCTTGAACCATCAAGCTTTGTGTCATTGAATGGTTCAATTCTGATGGCTTTACCCTTTTTTTTTTAATAGTTTTGTTGTTGCTCCAGCTTCCCGTGAAGCCCAGCAAGCTCACACTCCTCCACCTTCTACCAAGTCGAGTAGAGAAAACCCTCTGGTTTCCCCTGACAAAGAAGGGATATCCGCTCCAGCTGGGGTTCCTTCTGCTCTTGCTCCATCCTCTTCCCACCACAGGTCTAAGTTATCACTCCTCGCCTCTCGGGCTGCCAAGGTAAGGGGTAAAAGGGCCTTCGTTTCTCAAGCCGGCGATGCAGCAACGTCAGCTCCTGCTCTAGGTACCCTTACTTCTGCTTCTGCTCCTGACGCCCCTGCTCCGCACCTGCTAGATATTTCTGCCTCTCCTTCCATACTCCTTATCTCCCTGACTTCAAAGGACCCTGAAGCTGGTGTTGAAGGGGTCTTCTCTGCTTGCCCATCTGATCAATCTCGCTTTGCATTTCAAGACGAGGTTATTGGGCAATTCGTTGCTTCTTGCCCTGGGGACAGTCTTTCTATGATGGCTTCAATGCCCTTAGATATTCTGGTTACCAAGGGTTATACCCTCTTGGCCGATGTAGTCATCACCTTTTACTTTCTTATGTAGTAGTTTGATTTGTCATTTCCTAACTTGAATTCCCTTTGCAGGCCTTTAAATTCCAAGTAGCCATGGGCCGCCAAGTAGCTTCTTTCCATGACCGGGCAGCCAGGGCTAAAGCTGAGCGGGCTATGGAACCATTGGCACGGGCTCAAGCCTTGGTACATAAGATAACCTCTAGCCATGGGGGGATGGAAGTACAACTGGATGAACTTCAGTGCGACCATAAGAGGTTGAAGCTGTCTTTCGATCAAGAAACCCTTCGGTCTCAGCGTCGAGTAGCCAACAGGATAATTGGAAGGAAGAAGCGAAGACGTTGGAAATTGAAAACCAAGGTCTGCAATCCCAAGTTGCCAGGCTTTAGTTTGAGGTGGACTCCTCCTTCAGTGAGGGATACTTTTATGCCTCTTACCATGTTGCTGAAGCCCTCCCCTCCCCCTTCATCTTGTTAATTATTACCAACTGGGATAGGGAGGAGATATTGGCCAAGGTCACAGAGATGTCTCGTCCCTTGGGTGATGAGTTGGACCCCTTTAATATGGTCGAAGCCAGGAAGCAACCAACTG
Source organism: Dipteronia dyeriana (assembly GCA_032871835.1). Classification (NCBI taxonomy): domain Eukaryota; kingdom Viridiplantae; phylum Streptophyta; class Magnoliopsida; order Sapindales; family Sapindaceae; genus Dipteronia; species Dipteronia dyeriana. The sequence goes on along the minus strand of CM065295.1, from coordinate 32,927,469 downwards.
TGTCAGACCTTCCTCTTCTTCCTCTCGTCTTCCCAATGTCAGGTCCTGAAGAATCCTTGAGGGGGTTCTACCCATGGAGCCAGAATGATGCCTTACAGAAGCCTGAGACCCCTCTAAAGGGCCTTCAAGGGGAGAACCGGTAGTGGGAGAGAGCATGCCAGAGTCAATGGACAACCTTCTTGATGGTACCATACCACCTGAGGTCATGACGATGGTCAATGAGGTCTTTGAGGATGACCTTGCTTACCAATAGGTAAACGAGGGGCTTCTTCAAGAATAGGTGGCAGAGATGGCTAACCAGGATGAGCGATCACCAGAAAGAGGAGCAATGGTGAGGTTTATCACGATGGAAGGGAAGCTGGAGGAAATCATGAGGATGCAGAAGTTTGAATCCATCTTCTTGTAACTTGTTCTGATTGCCCAGAAAGGGGGGGTGGGAATCCCATCTTTACTCATGCTTGATCATCATTATCATTTTTTTTACTAGAACTTTGTAACCTGGAACCAGGGGTTGAGGTCCCTATTCAATTGTTGTAGCCTTACCGGGGGATAGGCTCCCCATTTCATTAATGAAAATTGACTTTAGATCTTGTTCAAATTTTGACTTGATTGGCATGTACTTGTTTCATTTTTGATCTCGATCTAGGTATAGCCTCTAAAACAACTTGACTTAACTTGGAAAAAGCAACAAGGTAGAAAAGCTGCTTAAATGTGAAAGTTGATAGCTAGCTCGAGTGTTAGGTTTTAGATTGTGTTGGCATTAATTCCATATCAAAATGATGTTTACTTGTAATGATTTAGTTTTTTAGATTCATGATGATTCAAGCTTCAAAGAAGAAGGAAAAACTAGTCAAAGCAAGTTCAAAGTCTTCAAAGAGAAAGGATGCAATATGGTTCTACAAAGGTATACTAAGACCTTATCTTTCTCTTACAAGGCTTAGGCACACACACATAATTCATACATTTGTGTCCCTGCATCGTTGAACACCATGTATAACACATTCACACACTTGAAGATGAATGCTCATGCATTGGTATGGAAATAACATGTTTTGGAAAATGCATGATTGGAGACTATCTCTATGTAGTTTGCATTCTAGTGTGAATTGTGTTTGTATGTGTATATGTTTGTATAACATGGATATTGAACTTGATTTTAGTCTTAAATCATTCTTGATTGAGTTCCGGTCATTTCAGTTACTCATATTATTGATTTCAAGTTCTAAGTCCAAAGATACTATACTTTCAACTCATGTTGCATACATTGTCTTCGTCTTCATATATCGAGTCGAATCATTATTTTCTGGGTTGAATATCTTATATTTCCATGTCCTTGAGAGAGTTACGGTTTGTAATCCGTAAAAAGAATTGAATTCCGAGTTCGGAGGCCAAAGAACGGTCAAAGAACGCGAGTGGAGTGCAAGGGAGTTGCACCATGGCCAAAGGCCATCAAGTGGTGCAAGGCCGAGATGGTGCGTGGCCATCTCGGCCGCAACTCCTTACTGCCCCGAGATGCCCACGTACCATCTTGGGGAATCATTCTCAAAGGAGGGCATTTTGGTCCTTTTGCTTCTATTCTTTCCCTCTCCTTTATATTTCTCTTCCCTCTCACATTTCATTCTAAAAAGAAATATAAAACTTGAGTGCAGAATTTTCTCTCCATATTTTCTCACCTTCCAAATATCATAACTTCTTCATTTGAACTCCGATTTGAGTGATTCAAAGTTTAGAGTGTTTTTCTATTCATCCTCCATCGTTTCTCTGAAGGTTTGAGTAAGTTTTATTGCTGTTTTTAGAGTCTAAACTCATAAAAACTGGACTGCATCAAAATCAACTAAGGTATTGATTTTCACTCAAAGTTTTCTTTTTAAAACTTGGTCAATTGCCTTGGGTTTTCTTCTTCAATATATATATCTGTCTTATGGTTGTTTTGATTTAAGTTTTGAACTCATTTAACGCTAGATTGAGTTTCAATTGAAATCTCACATGTTGAGTTAGGTTTTGATTTTGCCTATGTTTTCACATGTTTGGGATTGTATTGTGCTAGCTTTGATTCTAGGACTATTTGATGATCTTTGATTGATTGATTTTGAGAAAAAAAGTTCCTCACATGTATTAGGCTCTCTTTGGCCGAAATCTCACAATGATACATGTGCTTGTGTTCTTTTGAGCTATTCATGTGTTTTATTGAATCTATGAATATGAATATGCTCTAGAACTTTAGCTTTAATCTAAATGACTTTGTCACATGATTTTAGCATGTTTTTGGTTTATGAGATTTAAACTTGATTATGTGTTAATTGAACATATCTTGTGATTCAAGTTTTAGATCTATGCATGTATCTAGGTTGTAATTAATATTGAACATATCTTACATGATCTAGATGGATTAAACATGCACGATTGACTAGACTACATTTTTTTTGTGCATTCACGCTCATGTATAGTAATTTCCATAGGATGTGTTGATCATAACATTCTATGTTGCGTGCTTGTTTGCGTTTTGCATTCATGATCACCTAGATGCCTTGTGAGAAGGAAGTCTTGACAGTAAGTGTGAGACCTATGTTGTTGAGCAAGAAAGTCTTGGCAAGAGGTGGGAGACCTTGGATTGTCAGGCAAGGAAGTCTTGACTAGAGTCGGGAGGACTCAGATAGTTGAGCAAGAAGTCTTACCTAGGGTCGTGAGGATCCGGAAGGGTAAGCGAGGAAGTCTTGACTAGAGCCGGGAGGACTTAGATAGTCGAGCAAGAAGTCTTGCCTAGGGTCGTAAGGATCCGGAACGGTGAGCGAGGAAGTCTTGACAAGAGGTGTGAGGCTTCGGATTGTTGAGCAAGAGGGCGACATCTTCATGAGTAGGATATGAGGGTAGTTTCTAGGTGAAGAGGTCACTTGAGAGATTGTACTTGCCTTATCTACTAATGGATTTTGTTTGCCGGTGGTTTCTGACCTGTGGATGTTTCCTCTTCGGAGGTTTACCACGTTATATCTTTTGTCAACTTTTCTCTATCTCTATCTCTATCTCTCTTATATTTGTATTTGTTATTTGAATATTATTGATAGAACTCTATATGTAAGTTGACTTCCTTTCTATAATATAGATTACTTGTTTGTATCACACTTTGCTTATTTTATATATTGATTGAGTGTCTTTAATTGATATTGTTAACGGGAAATTTGCTCGGGATGAGAGATTCCTATTAACACCCTCGAGGCCACTACCACGGAAGTAGTGGCCAGGGTCGGTATCGTTGATACCTGACCTGTTTTAGAGGTAAACGAGAGGCTGGATTGCAAGGATACAAATGGGAGCGTTTATTATTGATTACTTGCTTTGATATACAGATTTCTCTCTCAAATGCTCACAGTCTCTTTAGGATCTAGGAAGGTGGTAACTTCGTGCTTATCGAATAGTGGAAACGAAGGTGGCCGTGTTCTGAACATAGAATTCAGGCATTTCCCTCTTCTTTTCTTTTCTTTTCTTTTCTTTTCTTCTATCTGTTGTTTTTCCTCTGTTTTTCGTCAACCTCTACTTCTCTTTCTTTTTGTATCTATTCTGTATTTCATGCTTGGCCCTTTTCATAGAGGTTACCCAGCTAACTGCCTGTCGTCTCATAGAGCGAGGTAGATCCATGCTTCGACTCAATTCTTAGAAACTCGGAATGGATTTTCCCTGATTCTTGGGAGCTTGAGGTGTCCTTGTAGACATTCCTAGAAGGTAGCCGAGGTAGTGTAAATCTAGACGTGATTCCTCTTTCATGCCTAGCAAGGATAGCGGACTTCTAGAGAGGTTGGCAGGCTTCTATCTAAAACTACAGTTAAGCTTGTCCTCCGAAAGTCTTAACTCGGAGGAAGCCTACTTTGCTTGTCGGGCTTCTCTCGAATGTCTCTTGAGCTTGGAGACCCCTCCTGGCTTTTAAGAGGTGGTTGAGGAGCTCGACAGCAGGAACCGAGGTTCCCCGATATGTGGCCTGGAGAAACCTAAGTTCCAGTGTTCGTGTAATTGCTCGTTCTAGTCGCGCCTTGCTTGTTTTCTGATAGTTTTAAAGCGGGGCCGGCCTTCCCTGCTCCTGTGGGGTAGCTTTATGGTCTATCCTGGCTTCATGGACATCGATTATGCACTTTGACTTGTGGTAGGTAAGTGGAAAATTTCTCTTTGACCGACCAAATTTTACTATTAACAGAAGTCCCCACTGACTTGAATATCGGAGGTAGAGTTGGGGCTGGAGTCAGATTCCTTGTTTAATTGGAAAATTTTCCCGTTATAAAAATAATCGATGAGAGCAAAATCTTCTCATTAATTACCCAGTATTGAATTTGAACTAGTGTTTTCTTCGAGGAGAGAATGGCTGCAAAATGGCTCTCTCCGTGAACTTAGGTGATCTTCCTGAGGATATCGCCGACATCATTATCCTTAACTTCTATTTAAACCTGGTCTTACCATCACTTCCTTCACAATTTCATAATTTTCGAATTTTCTAATTCCTTGTTTCTTGCTAACCTCTGCCAATTTCCCCTTTTCTTTCGCTTACTTTTAAATTCTCCTCACCCATCAATGTCGAATTCCTTAGATAGCATCGAAGCAGAAGGCACTGGAGGCTCTAACTTGGTTCCTTGGAAACAGATGCGAGGAATTTCGAGTGACGAGGACTCCTCCCAGGTCTGATAGCGCCTCATTCTAACAGGAACGTCTTTATCGGCTCCGGCTTCTTGAACCAGCCTAACAACCCTCTAAACTTGGTTGACGAGGATTCTAATGCTGGGAGAGGGTTGATGTTGTCGGGAAGTTTTTGGTTACAGTGACAGAGCTTCCTTCAATGACGACCCTTCCTTTTAAACCCAAGGTCATTCCTGATTCCGCCGTTGATTCTCAGTCGATTAGTGACCTTCGGGATAAATACGGCATCCCTGACACGATCTCTCTCAGAGTCCCCTATAGAAATTACGACGTCTTCAGCCTGCCCAAAGGCGTACTTCCCATTCATGTCGCAGCCTTCGAGAGCGGGGTGAAACTCGCTCTTCATCTTACCCTTCGGCGAGATCTCAACGCTCTTTAACTGGCTCCGCTCCAACTAACTCCTGGCTTCTAGAGGCACCTAGTATGCTTTCTCATGCTATGGAGGGAGAAGTGCGAGATGAGCAGCATAATTAGGGAGCCCGGGGCAGAGGAGCTTGCTTTTCTTTTCCTGATAGGGAGCATGGCTGGGGTCTCTCGAGGTCAATTTTATTCCAAAGCCAAGAACAAATTCAATTTTATCATCCTTGGGGCTTTAAGGAAAGACCCCGCTTGGAAAGAAGAGTGGAAACTAGCGGGGGGAGACTGGTAGAGCTCCATTTTCATCGGCAGGCATGAGCTCGCAGTCCCCACTGCTTTCAATGACAAACAATCGTGGGATCTAGACTCCTTGCCTGCTGAGTCTGAGGCTGTGATGAAGACCATCCTGGCCAGAAATTATCTGAATTTAAGGTTGCCAACTGCTGACTCCTTCGACCCCCGTAGGGTGAACAAGTACCTGTGAATCTCTGATGCTACTCATCGTAAGTATCTTACTCTTTCACGCTTTTAGGTTGTCGAATGGTTCAGATATGATGTTCTTAACCCTTTTCTGAACAGTGTTTGTTGTTGCTCCAGCTTATCGCGAAGCCGAGCATCCTCCTTCCAGATTACCCTAGGGAACTTTCTCGGTTGCTTCGAAGAAGGGTGGGTCAACCATTAGACTGCTACCTCGCTTGTTCCTGCTCCATCACCTTCCCAGGTGAAGTCCAAGATGTCTATTCTTACATCTCGGGCAGCAAAGGCTCTAAACAGAGGAGGGCCTGCCTCCCAAGCTGCTGATAAGTCCATTTCTGCCCCCTCACTAGTTGTTCATGATTCAATTAATGCTTCCCCGGTCATATCATCTCCTACTACTGATCCAGCTGCCTCCTGGGTAGTTCAAGTTCCCAGGGATCCCGATGCAGGTACTCCTGAGATCGCCCCTTCTCGCCCCCACCAACAGTCGAGCTCAGTGGGTCAGGATGAGGTCCTAAATCAATTCGTTGCGTTCTGTCCAGGTGTCGGGGTTTCTATGATGACCGCGATGCCAATGGACATCATGGTTACCAAAGGGTCTGCCCTTCTAGTCGAGATAATCGCCGCTTTACTTCCTCATTCAGTAGCTTGATTTATCATTTCCTAACATGAGTTCTCTTTGTAGCCTTCAAGTTTCAAGTAGCCATGGGATATCAAGTGGCTTGTCTTCGCGATCGGGAAGCTGAGGCTGAGGCTGAGGCTGAGGCTGAGGCTGAGGCTGAGGCTGAGCAAGCCATGAGGTTGCTGGTACGGGCTCAAACCCAGGTCTAGGAGATGACCTCTAGCCAGAAAGAAATGGAAACACAACTGGCTGAGCTCCAGTGCGACCATGAGAGGTTGAAACGGGCCTTTGATCAAGAAACTCTCCAGTCGAAGCTATGAGCCAACCAGCTGGATGTCTGGAAGGGAAAGGCTCAGGCACAGGATGTCGAGAATCAAGCTCTGCAGGCCCCAGTTACCAAGCTTCAGGCCGAGGTGGAAGCCTCTTTCAATGAGGGGTATTTCTATGCCTCCTATCAGGTTACGGAAGCTCTCCCCCTATATTTGATCTCTCTAGCATCACCGGTTGGGACAGGGAAGAGGTTATGTCATGAGCTGCAGAGATGTCTCGCCCCAAAAAGTGATAGAGTAGCGGTTTGAAGTGCCAGATCTGCCTCCTCATGTTTCGACCTTCCCAGCGTTTGGTCCTGGCAAATCCTTAAGGGGGATCCAGCTCAAGGAGCTAGAAGGAAACCTTGCTAAAGCAAGAGATTCTTCTGTGTTGCTCTCATGAGTGGAGTCAACAGATGGTGGGATTATGCCCGAATAAGTGGCCAGCCTTCTTGATACAGCCATACCGCCTGAGGTTATGGCGGTGATCAATGAAATCGTGGAGGAGGACCCTGTTGACCCTGAAGCAGCCAAGGTGAATCCCCATAAGGATGTGGCAGAGGTCGTAGATGTAGCTGACCAGGATGAGCTACCACCAAAGAGGAGAGCAGGGGGCGAGGTTCATTCTGTAGAATAGGAGGCTGAAGGTCATCAGGAAGATGAAGAAGTTTGAATTCTCTCTCTCGTAACTCATTTTGAATGCCCGGAAAAGAGGGTAGGCATCCCATCTTTATCCGTGTTTGATCCTTTATCATTTCATTTTCTTTTTTGTAGCCTGGAATCAGGGATTGGGCTCCCTGCCTAATGTAGCCTTATTGGGGAATAGGCTCCCCCATTTATTAATAAAGCTTAACTTAAGATTTGGTTCACATTTTGACTTACATGTACTTGCTTCTTTTCTTATCTCCCTCTAGGTTCAGCCTCTGTTGCAAATAGACTAAGCTTAGGAAGAATAACAAGATAAGAACATTGCTTAAATGTGATAGCAGACAGCTAGCTCGGGCTTTCTAACTACCAAGACTTATAGCTTAAAGTCTTTAGTCGATAGTCCCCTGTTTGATCGTAGACCTGTTATAGTAAGCAATCACGCGTACCAGAAAGATTAGTAACCAGTAATAACTGGGGTATTTATAGTTTAAGTAAATTGAGCGCTCCATCCTTGAGCCACTTCAAGGGGTTGTAGCTCGAGGGAGGCATCAAGTAAAGAACTGTTTAGCCCTCTCTTAGGTTGGGGATCGGGGAGAGCTTCCGCACTCTTAAACTTGAATCTTTCTTGGTGGTGGTAGCCCGACCAAGGCATCAGAAGGGCTTATCTAGCTATTTCTTGGTCTTGAAATCTGGATGGCAACTATGCTCTTACACTTAGACTTATCTTTGGGGCGGTAGCCCGACCAAGGAATCAGGAGGGCTATCTAGATATTTCCTGGTATTGAGATCTGGATGGCAGCTATGCTCTTACACTCAGACCCTTCTTGGGGGAGGTAGCTCGACCAAGGCATCATGAGGACTATCTTGCTATTTCCTTATCTTGAGATCTGGATGACAACTATGCTCTTACGCTCAGAGTCTTCTTGGCGGGGGGTAGTGCCCTGCCTAGGCATCAAGAGTGGCGAAGGGGCTTCCCCAGCCTACCCCTGGTTTTAGAGTTATAATGTCGAATTTCCCATGTAGTCCCAAATCATTGTAGAACATAGTTGAAGATGGAGAAAATAAGAAAAAACAGGCTTTATTGATATGAAGGATGGAGTACATTATTGCCGGAGATAAAAAAAAACTAGGCGGAGGCTGCCTGCTCATGAGTCCCTTGTTAAAGGGTAGAATTTTCTTAAGTGATCTACATTCCAAGTATGATCGATGAGTCGGCCATTCATATCCTCGAGCTTGTATGCCCCATTATGGAACACCATCTTTATTAGGTATGGTCCTTCCCAGTTGAGCCCTAGGACCCCGTTTGACCTCTTCCTGGTATTCAAAGTTTTTTTCCTGAGAACTAGGTCCCCTTCTTTGAAGTTTCGGGCTTTAACACTCTTGTTGAAGTACCTGGCAATCCTGCTTTGGTAGATTGTTACCTTCTCGGATATTCGATCCTGTTTCTCTTTCAAGAGGTCCAAGCTATCTCGGAGCTTACTTTCAATGCTCCCTGGTTTGAAATATTGGACTCTAAAGGAGGTCAATTTGTGCTCGATTGGTAGGACTTCTTCAACCCCAAAGGCTAATGAGTAGGGCGTTTCCCCGATAGTTGTTCTCCTTGTAGTGCAGTAAGTCCATATGACCTCGGGAAGCTCTTCTTCCATCTGCCTTTCATTTACTGTAGTTTTTTATTCAACAGCTTCTTAATGGTTTTGTTCGTGGATTCCACCAGACCGTTGGTTTGGGGGTGGGCTACCGAAGCAAACCTAAGGTCGATTCCTAAGCCTTCATAAAAATCTTTGAATCAGCCATTATCGAACTGTTTTTCGAGGTCAGCAATAATGACAAGAGGGGTTCCAAACCTGCAAACTACATTAGTCTTGATAAACCTTGTTAGGTTTTCTTCTAAAATCTAGGAGAGCGGTCCGGCTTCGACCCATCTTATAAAATAATCAATTGCCACGATATCATGCTTGACCTGACCCGGAGCGGTAGGAAGCGGTCCAATCAAGTCGACTCCCCACATAGCAAAGGGGTATGGCGAGCTAAGGGACGACAATCGCTCCGGAAGGAGGTGACTCAAATTTACTGCCTTCAGGCATGCCTTGCAGGCTTACACCAAGCTTTTTACGTCTTGATGGATAGTTTGCAGATAATATCCCATGCGAAGAACCTGATATGCCAAAGCCTCTTCACCAATGTGGTTCCCGCATTCTCAGGAATGAACCTCTCTCAAAGCCCACTTGGTGTCTTCTGGGTGTAGACATCGGAGCAGGGGAAGGGATCTTCCCCTCCGGTATAGATGCCCATCCACCAAACAATACCAGACCGAAAGCCTTTTAACTCTCCTAGCTTGATAGGGCTCCCCGAGAAGTTTCCCATCCTGTAGGTAATCCACTATCCAGTCCATCCAGCACGGTTCTCGATCCAAAGTATCAGCTTCCTTTTCTATCATTGTGCTAGGTAGAGGGATCACTTGAAGAGGGACTCCGTGGGGTAAAGTCTGGCCACCATATCCAACTATCTTGGCAAGTACGACAGCTCAATGATTCAGTTGTCGAGGTATCTGCTCGATTTTGAATCCCTTAAATCTGCATTTGAGTTATTGAACAAATTTTAGGAAAACGGTCATTTTATCCCCTTTTACCTGCTAGTCCTCGGAGACTTGGTTGACCACGAGCGAAGAGTCGCTTTTAACATTCAGGTAATCAACCCCGAGCTCAATGGCTGCCCTTATTTCGGCTATGAGGGCTTCATACTCTGCCTCATTGTTCGTGACTTTAAATTCAAATTTGAAACAGTGGCAACACTCAGTTCCTTATGGGTCCATTAGGACTATGCCCTCTCATCCTCTGGCTTTCCCGAAAGCTCCATCAGTGTAGAGGATCCACGACTTGCAACTTCTGGCCAATTATCAGATTCTGGAATCCTCTATGGGTTACATCTACTACCGTGGGGGTTGCTTGTCCTAAAGGTATGGAGAGCTCTGCTACAAAGTCCGCTAGTGCCTGAGCTTTTATTACGGTCCTAGGCTTATACCTTAAATCAAACAAGGTAAGCTCCAGGGCCCATAAAACCAGCCTTCCGGAAACATCCGGCCTTTGTAAGAATTCCTGGAGGGGTTGGTTCGTCACCACTACTATTGAATGAGCATGGAAGTAAGGACAGAGCTTCCTTATCGAGGTCACCTAGGCGTAAGCGGGCTTCTCCAACAAATTATAGTTCTTTTCGGGCTTGGTTAGAGCGTGACTCACATAGTAAATAGGTCGTTGGACCCTATCCCCACATTCTTTAACCAAGGCCCTGCTTACGGCGGTCTCTGAAACAGCCAAGTATATTTGAAGCTCTTCTCCAGGTCTTGGCTTAATCTGTAGTAGAGGGCTTGATAGGTATTTTTTCAAAGCTTGGAAAGCTTGTTCACTCTCCTGATCCCATTTCATGTTTCTTCCCTGCTTGATGGCTTTGATGAATTGTAGACACTTATCTGTAGACCGAGAGATGAATCTGTTGAGGGCTGCTACCTGTCAGGTCAAGGCTTGAACCTGTTTAAAAGATGTGGGGAATTCTATATCCAGGATAGCCATGATCTTTTCCGGGTTAGCCTCTATGCCTCTCTCATGAACCATGAAGCCCAGAAACTTCCCCGCAGTTAACCCTAAAGCGCATTTGGAAGAGTTCAACCTCAGCTGGTCCTCCTTTAGGATCATGAAAGTTCTACGAATGTTATCCAGGTGGCCTTCCGAGGTTGACGATTCGGTGATCATGTCGTCGATGTACACCTCCTTTGACCTTCCGATTTTGGGCTTGAACAATCCATTGACTAGCCGCTGATAAGTAGCTCCATCGTTCTTGAGCCCGAAAGACATCACCTTATAGCAGTACAAGCATTGTGCTGTGATGAAACAGGTCTTTTCTTGGTCCTCGAGGTGCATCATAATCTGATTGGACCTTGAAAATGTGTCCATAAAGCTCAGGATCTTGTTTTTAGAGGTAGAATCGACCAGCTGGTCAATTTTTAGTAGAGAGAAGCTGTCCTTCGGTCATGCCCGGTTGAGGTCAGTGTAATCTACACACATGCTCCATTTTCCATTTGCCTCTGTGACCATGACCACGTTGGCAATCCAATCGGGATAACGTGTTTCTCAGATGAAACTCGCCCGGGTCAGTTTGTCCACCTCTTCCTGAACCGTAACATTTCTTTCGGTGTTAAAGTGACACCTTTTTTGTTTAATGGGTTTGAAGGTAGGATCTACTACCAATCGATGAGCATCTAATGTCATCGGGATCCCCGGCATCTCAGCATGACTCCAAGCAAAAATGTCGTTGAACTCTGTGAGGAGCCTGATCAAGCGATCTTTCATTCCTGGCTCAATGGTGGCTCCGATTTTGATGACCTTAGAGGGATGGCCTATACGGACAGTAATCTCTTCTAACTTATCCACTGGATGGCCGCTGGCCCATTCCCTTCTTTGTTCCTACATGTTAGGCATTACAAGGTCATCTTCAGGGTAATCGGTGGACCCTACGTCTTCGAGGCTTAGTGTAGGGGTTGGCCTATGTTGGATCGATGTCACCTGGGTGAGTTGTTTTGCTAGAGCTGTTGGGTTGGTTAATACTGCGTGTCATCTCCCAAACTTCCCCCACCTTGTCTCCTATTGGGAACTTCAGGACGTTGTGGTAAATAGAAAAGACCATTTTCAAGGATGATAGAAATGGCCTCTCTAATATTGCATTGCAAGCCGATGGGGTATCCACCACCACGAAGTTGGTCATGATATTCTGCTGGTGAGGTATGGATCCAATGATATTCTGGCATCTCCAACAGTTCCAGGAAAAACCACGAAGTTGGTCATGATATTCTGCATGGGGGTTTGTTCTGGTTCTTCTGAGCTTGCTCGAGTTTGGGAGCTTCCATCTTTTTTCACTTTACGGCTCTCATGTCGTCATGCTCCATCTTGACCTTGAGCTGTTCATCGACCTCAATCTGCTCTAGAGCCCGATCAAAGGTTTCTTGGTAGGTTTTCGGATGTCTCTTCGTAAAAGATCGAAAAAAAATTCCTGCCCATAGGTTCTTTCTAAAGTTGGTGAGGGTTTATTTCTCAGTTAAGACCCTCATCTGGATGAATTTCTTATGGAAACACTAGACATAAGCCCGGAGGGTTTCCCCTTTCTCCTAGATCACGTACTGTAGGTGGATTGGGTCTTTCAATTGGGGCGTAAGTTCTTGGTATTGTGATCAGAAATCGGTTGATAGGTTGGTGAAGGAATTCACACTTCCATTAGGTAGTTTCCTAAGCCAGGTTTTTACGTAATCCATGAGTGTAGCGGTCAACATTCGACACATAGTGGCCCATGTCGTGTTCTGGACCTCCATTTATTCAACGACGCTCTCTAAGTGGATAAGGGGATCCTCAGTCTCGGAGAATCTGTCAGTTGGCATTTTGAATTTAGGTGGGAGCTCTGCCTCCCGGATCCTTCTAGTGAAGGGAGCATTTATTTCACTTAGAGGATATTTATTTTCCTCCTTGTGCTTTCCCTTCTGCATTAATTAGACCTCTTTCTGAAGCTCTGCCATCTGGTCTTTAATACGTTTGCCTTCGGATTTCTTTGAGTTGATTTCGGTATCCTCACCATCGGATCCTTCTGGCAAACTGGCGACCTCTACTTGGTTCTTCCTTGGAGCAGGTCTGTTCGGGGGCTTTGTTGACTTTCTTCCTCCCTACCCCGGGCTTCCCTCATTGAAGTCATTAGGTGGAGAAACTCTTCCCGCTCTAGGGGAAGAATGTCCGCCATAGATTTAACTTGCCTTCGTTTGTAACATGGCAGCTCTTCGGGAACTGGGGGCATAGGCCCTAACCTGTCCCAGATCGAGTTTGGGAGTCCCGTTCTATTACGAGCTGGTTCCCGAGAAGTAGGGTCAAGGCGATCAAAGGCAGGCTACCTAGCCCCGGGCCTACTTGACTCCCCTTATTGCAAAGGTCTTCTTGCTAGATGGAAATGCGCTCAGAGAGCAGTTGAAGGCCGACGTTTTCTACGAAGGCCGCCGCTTGCTGGTCAAGCTCGACCTGATTTCCAAGAGGGGGATCTAGGGGATCCAGAGCCCGTACAGTGACCGGCTTGGGTGGAACCTGGCTATGAAGCCCTGTTTTCCTCCCTTTCTTCAGGACCTTTCTTGTTGACGCGGCAGAAGGTTATCCCGATGCGCCCGACTGTCCTTTTGATGAGCAAAACCTCATGATTCCTGTAAAATAACAAACTTTTGAATATAAAGATGGTCGTGGGTTAGTTTCCCACATGCGGCTCCAGAAAGTGTTAACGGGAAATTTACTCGGGATGAGAGATTCCTATTAACACCCTTGAGACCACTACCACAGAAGTGGTGGCCAGGGTCGGTACCGTTGTTACTTGGCCTATTTTAGAGGTAAACGAGAGGCTAGATAGCAAGGATTCAAATAGGATCTTTTATTATTGATTACTTGCTTTGATATACAGATTGCTCTCTCATATACCTACAGTCTCTCTAGGATCTAGGAAGGTGGTAACTTCGTGACTTCGTGCTTGTCGAATAGTGGAAACAAAGGTTGACGTGTTCTGAACATAGAATTTCGTCCTTTCCCTCTTCTTTTCTTTTCTTTTCTTTTCTTCTATCTGTCGTTCTTCCTCTATTTTTCGTCTACCTATACTTCTCTTTCTTTCTGTATCTGTTTTGTATGTCATGCTTGGCCCTATTTATATCTTGTCAAAGTAGGTTTGAATTATTTGATATCCTGCCATGATCCTACGAATCCGTTACCTCCTTATCGGGCGGGATCCTTTATTTAAAAGTTGTTGACCTCGAGTAAATAACGCAAACGATGATTTTGTTAACAAAAATGAGTTTGTTTCCTTTTAGGAATCAAACTCTTGACTCGCACGTAAACGCAATTAAAGATATGATTTTGTATGTTATCGCGGCATGGCTTTTCATGGAGATTGCCCAGCTAACTGCCTGTCGTCTCATAGAGCGAGGTAGATCCATGCTTCAACTCTGTTCTTAGAAGCTCGGAATGGATTTTCCCTGATCCTTGGGAGCTTGAGGTGTTCTTGTAGACATTCCTATGAGGTAGCTGAGGTAGTGTAAATCTAGACATGATTCCACTTTCATGCCCAGCAGGGACATCAGGCTTTTGGAGAGGTTGGCGGGATTCTGTCTAAGACTACTGTTAAGCTTGTCTTCCGAAAGTCTTAACTTGGAGGAAGCCTACATTGCTTATCGGGCTTCTATCGAATGCCTCTTGAGCTTGGAGATCCCTCCTTGCTTTTATGAGGTGGTTGAGGAGCTCGACCTCAGGAACCGAGGTTCCCCGATAGGTGGCCTGGAGAAGCCTGGGTTCTAGTGTTCGTGTAGGGGCTCATCCTGGTCACGCTTAGCTTTTTTTTTTGATAGTTTTGAAGCCGAGCCGGCCTTCCCTGCTCCTGCAGGGCAGCTTTATGTTCTATCCGGGCTTCATGAACGTCGATTATGGGCTTTGACTTATGGTGGGTAAATGGAAAATTTCTCTTTGAACCCTGACCGAATTTTACTATTAACATATATATATATATATATTTATATTGTGATACAAGCAATCTAGAGGGACAAACTTTTGTTTGTTTCCGAGGGAGTCGAAAAAGGTGCCTAACATATTCCCCCCCTCTAGGTTAGCCTTGAGCATTTAACCGTGTTTGTATTTTCATCGTGTTCTCAACTCTCAACAGAAACTTGCAGCTCGGTGACTTCAGTAGACAGTCCCCTTGTGTGATTGTAAGCTAGTCTGCATCTGTTACAGTAAGCAACCACATATACAAGGAGAATTAGCGACCAGTAATAACTGGGACATTGGAGTTTAAGTAAAATAGCTTTCTATTCTCGAGCTTCTCTAGGGGTTTTAGCCTGAGTGAGGTATCAAGGAGAGCTATCTAGCCATTTCCTAGTCTGGAGATTGGGATGGCTATCACGCTCTTAAACTCGAGTCCTTCTTGGGGGCTGTAGCTCGACCAAGGCATTAGGAGGGCTATCTAGCTATTTCCTGGTCTTGAGATCTAGATGTCAATTATACTCTTACACTCAGATCCTTCTTGGGGGTTGTAGCCCGACCAATGCATTAGGAGAGCTATCTAGCTACTTCCTGGTCTCGAGATCTGGATGACAATTATGCTCTTACACTCAGACCCTTCTTGGCCGAGGCATCAGGGATAGCGATAAGGCTTCCCTGCTAACCCTTGGTCTTGGGGTGATAATGTGGAATTTTCCCATATAGAACCAAATCACTGTAGAACATAGTTTAAGATGAAGAAAATGGGCTTTTATTGATGAAAAAAGAATAGAGTACATTATTGCTGGTGATTAAAACTAGGCGGAGGTAGCCTGCTCACGAGTCCCCTGTTTAGGGGTAGAATTTTCTCAAGTGATATGCATTCCAAGTATGATCGATGAGTCAACCATTCATGTCCTCGAGGTTGTACACCCCGTTTTGGGCCACCACCTTTACTAAGTAAGGTCGCTCCCAGTTGGGCCCAGGACCCCGTCTGACGTCTTCCTGGTATTCAATGGCACTTTCCTAAGAACTAGGTCCCCTTCCTTAAAGTTTCAGGCTTTAACCCTCCTGTTAAAGTATATATTAATCTTGCTCTAGTAAATTGCTACTTTCTCTGCTACCCGATCTCGTTTTTCTTCCAAGAGATCTAAGCTATCTCAGAGCTTGCCCTCGTTGCTTCCCTGTTCAAAATGTTAAACTCTGAAGTAGGTCAGTTTGGCTCAATGGGAAGTACCGTTTCAACCCCGAAGGCCAGAGAATAAGGCATTTCCCTGGTGGCCGTTCTCCTCATTGTGCGGTAAGCACAAAGGACCTCAGGAAGCTCCTCAGCCCATCTACCCTTTTTCTACTACAACTTATTTTTCAACAACTTCATAATAGTCTTATTGGTGGACTCCACCAGCCCGTTTGTCTAGGGGTGGGCTACTGAAGCAAATCTAAGGTTGATTCCCAAGTCCTCGCCAAAGTCCCTGAACCGACCGTTATCAAACTGCTTGCCGAGGCCAGCTACAATGACAAAAGGGGTCTCGAACCTTGTTGTATTTTCTTCCGATATCTAGGAGAGTGGTCCGACTTCGACCCATCTTGTGAAATAGGCAATCACCACGATAGCATGCTTGGCTTGACCAGTAGCAGTTGGAAACGGTTCGATCAAGTCGACTCCCCACATAATAAAGGGGTATGGTGAGCTAAGGGATGACAACCGTTATGGTGGGAGGTGATTTAATTTTATGGTCTTCTGGCATGCTTCACAGGACCGTAATAAGTTATTTGCATCTTGATGGATGGTTGGCCAATAGTACCCCATGCGGAGTACTTGATAAGCCAGAGCTTCCCTGCCAATGTGGTTCCCACATTCCCCTGAGTGAACCTCTCTCGATGCCTATTTGGAATAGTCAGGATGTAATCATTGAATTAGAGGAAGGGATCTACCCTTCTGTATATATACCCATCTACCAAGCAATATCGGACTGAGAGCCTCTTGATTCTCCTAGCTTGGTCGGTCTCCCCCGGGGAGCCTTCCTTCCAAGAGGTAATCCACTATTAGGTCCATCCAGCATGACTACCGATCCAGGGTATAAGTCTCCTTAACTGCTACTATATTGGGTAGGGGAATCACTTGGAAAGGGACTCCATGTGGTAATGTTTGGCCACCATTCGCAGCTATCTTGGCTAGGACGTCAGCTCGATGATTCTACTGTCGAGGTACCTGCTCAATCTTAAATCCTTTAAATTTACTCTTAAGTTGTTGAACTAGTTTCAGGTAGGCAACCATGTTATCCTTTTTTGCCTGATAATTCCCAGAGACTTGGTTGACTGTGAGCAACGAATCTCTCCTGACCTGCAGATAATCGACACTAAGCTCTGTGGCTGCCCTTATCCCGGCTAAGAGGGCTTCATACTATGCTTTATTATTAGCGGCTTTAAATTTAAATCTCAAAACAGTGGTAGCACGTAGTCCTCTCAGTGTCAATTAGAACTATGCTCGCCCTTCCGCCGGCTTGTACGAATGCTCCATTTGTGTAGAGCATCCATGACTTGCAACCTTCCGGCCAGCTGTCGGATTTATGTTTATTGTTGCAGAGGCCGCTTGGCCTAGAGGTATTTAGATTTCTACTACAAAGTCCGCCAAAGCTTGGCTTTTGATTGCAGTGCTGGGTTTGTACCTTAAATCAAACTGGGTGAGCTCTAAGGCCTATAAAACCAACCTTCAAGATACATCCTGGCTTGCAAGAATTGATGGAGGGGTTGGGTTCGTCACTACTGATATTAAGTGAGCTTGAAAGTAGAGACGGAGTTTCCTAACCGAGGTCACAAAGGCATACGCGAGTTTCTCTAGAAGGGTATAATTCTTTTGTTGTTTTGTTAGAGCATAACTCACGGAGTAGATGGGCCGTTGGACCCTTTCTCCACAATATTTGACCAGGGCCCCACTTACTGCAGTCTCTAAAATGGCCAAGTAGATTTGTAGCTCTTCTCCAGGACTTGCTTGACCAGTAGCGGAGGGTTTGACAGATATTTCTTCAATGCTTGAAAAGCTTGTTCACTCTCCTGGTCCCATTTCATGTTTCTTCCCTGCCTGATGGCTTTGAAGAATGGGAGTCATTTGTCGGTATACAGAGAAATGAACCTGTTGAGCGCTGCTACCTGCCCGGTCAAGACTTGAACTTGTTTAAGTGACGTGGGGAACTTTTGATCCAGGATTGCCTTAATCTTTTCCGGGTTAGCCTTTATGCCTCTTTCATGAACCATAAAGCCTATAAACTTCCCCACAGTTACCCCGAAGGCGCATTTGGAGGAGTTCAATCTCATCTGGTTCTCCCTTAAGATCACGAAAGTTCCGCGAAGGTTGTCCAGATAGCTTTCAACGGTTGAGGACTTAGTGATCATATCATTGAAGTATACTTCCATTGATCTTCTTATTTCAAGCTTGAACAGCATATTGACTAACAGTTGATATGTAGCCCCCATGTTTTAAGCCCAAACGGCATCACCTTGTAGAAATACAAAGCCCGTCCGGTGATGAAACTGATCTTTTCCTGGTCGACGGGGTGCATCATAATTTTGTTGTATACTGGAAACGTGTCCATAAAGCTTAGAAGCTTGTTGCCAGTGGTGGAGACAACCAATTGATCAACTTTTGGTAGAGGGAAAATGTCTTTCGGGCATGCCCGGTTAAGGTCGGTATAATCGATGCACATGCGCCACTTCCCATTCGCCTTTGTGACTATGACGACGTTGGCGATCCATTCGGGGTAACATGCTTCTCAAATGAAGCTCACTTGGGTCAATTTGTGCACTTCTTCCTAAACCGTAACATTTATTTTGGCGTTAAAGTGACACCTTTTCTGTTTCACTGGCTTGAAGGTCTGATCCACTGCCAATCGATGAGCAAAAGACATCTTGATTCTGGGCATCTAAACGTGACTCCAAGCAAAAATTTCATTGAACTCTTTGAGAAGCCTGATCAAACCCCTGATCAATGGAGGCTCCGACTTTGATGACCTTTGAGGGATCACCCATTTGGATAGGAATCTCTTCTAACTTATCCACTAGATGGCCGTTGGCCCATTCCCTTCTTTGCTCATCCTTGTATGGCACCACGGGGTCATCCTCTTAGTGACTTAAGGGTTCTACATCTTCCAGTGTCAATACAAGAGTTGCCCCATCCTGAATCGTTGTTACCTGGCAAGTTGTTTTGCTAGAGCTTTTTTGTTGGCAGACACTACATAGCATATCTTAGCTGTTTGTTGGTCACCTCGTACTTCCTCCACCTGGTCTTCTACTGGGAACTTCAGGACGTTGTGGTAGATGGATAGGACCCCTTTCAAGGATTATAAAAATGGCCTTCCTAATATTGCATTGTAGGCCGATGGGGTATCCATTACCATGAAGTCTGTCATGACATTCTGCTGGAGAGGTGTTGCTCCAATGATTACTGGCAGGATTTTTGATCCTACGAGTAAGATTGAGTCCCTAGTGAACCCATACAGCGGGGTAGTGCAACTATTGTAACACCACTGTTTCAATTTTATCTTCTCCATGGTGTCTTTAAATAGAATGTCGACGCTGCTGCCTGTGTCGACGAGCACACGATGTACCATATAGTTGGCAATCTATACCGTGATCACCATAGGATCATCATGAGGTTGCACAATGTTGTAGACATCCGCTTTGGTGAAAATGATCTGTGACATCTGAGAAGGGTTGGTCGGGATTTGGTCGACCTTGTAGATACCCCGCCCTTAGTCTAAACGAGGGATTTCCCTCGTGTGGTTTTTCCTGGAATTATTAAAGGTACCAGCTAGAGTAGGTCCTCTGCTGATGGTATGTATTATCTGGATTTGCTGCATCAGATCTGTATGTTCCCCTTTTCTTTTCTCAGCGTGCTCGCAGATCTTGGCTTGCACTTCCCTTCCAGACTGAATGTTATCTCTGACCGGCTGTAAGAATTCTACCAAACATCCGCCCCTTATTAAAGCCTCGATCTGGTTTCACAGGTTATAGCATTTTGAAGTGTTGTGTCCCGCGTCTTCATAAAAGTCACAATACTTATAACGATTCCTCTTATCAATGAGGGTTTTCACGGGTGCGGGCTTCTGTAGTAACCCCTTGTCTCGAATGGCGAGATAGATTATTTCACGGGATACATTTAAGGGGGTGTAATGATCATATCCTATCTCATCTCAAGCTATTTTAGCCACTATCCTAGGAGGAGGCGAAGCCCATGGAGGAGTTCGTTTTACTGGAAACCTTTCCGATCTGGGTTGAGAAATAGGGAGGGGATACGTCGACCTGTTCGGGGATTGTTCTAGCTTTTCTGAGCTTGCTCTAGTTTGGAAAATTCCTTCTTCTGTCGCTTTATGGCTCTTATATCATCGTGTTCCATCTTGACCTTGATCTATTCGTCGACTTAAATTTGCTCCAGAGCCCGATCATAGGCTTCTTGGTAGGTCTCGGGAGGCCGCTTGACAAAAGACCGGATAAGCTTGCCCGCCTACAAGTTCCACCTGAAATTGGCGTTGGTTTCTTTCTCTGTGAAGACACCCATCTGGATGACTTTCTTGTGGAAACGCTAGACATAAGCTTTGAGGGTTTCCCCTCTCTCCTGGATCATGTACTGTAGATGGATTGGATCCTTCAGTTGGGACTTAACTTCCTAGAATTACGAGCAAAAATCAGTTGACAGTTTCGTGAAGGAATCAACACAGCGGGCGGGTAGCTTTCTGAACTGGGTCTTAGAGTAATCCGTCAGCGTAGTTGGGAACATCCGACACATAGCCACCCCGCTCGTGTTCTGGATCTCTATCTATTGAACGAAGATCTCCAAGTGGCTTAAGAGATCCTCAGTCCTGGAGAATCTATCTGTCGGGGGCCTTGGTCAAGTTCCATTACGAGTTGGCTTCTGAAGGGTAGGTCCCAGATGATCAAAGGTAGGCTACTGAGTCCCGGGCCTGCTAGGTTCTCCTTGGTTGCAGGGGTTTGCTTGCTGGATAGTAATACCCTCAGCGAGCAGTCGAAGGCGGATGTTTTCAACGAAGGCCACAGCTTGTTGGTCAATCACGAATTGGCTTCCCATAGGGCGATCCAAAGCACGTACAGTGGCTGGCTGATCTTGGACCTGTCCAAGGAGCCCGAATTTTCTTCCTTTCTTCGGGACCTTTCGTGTTGAAGCAGCTGAAGGTTGTTCCGATGCACCTGGCTTTCCTTGGAAGGAGCGAGGCCTCATGATTATTGCAAAATAACAAACTTATGAATATAAAAATGATGGTGTGGAAGTTTTTCCCACTGACGGCGCTAATGAGTGTTAGAGAGAAATTTGCTCAAGATGAGAAATTCCAAAAAACACCCTCGAGACCACTACCACGGAGGTGGTGGCCGGGGTCAATACCTCAGATGTATGACATGTTAAGATAGAAACGAATATTTGAATGATAATGTGACAGCAAATGAGAGCTTTATTATTGATCACTCTCGGTATACAGAAATCTCTCACATACACTCACAATCTCTCTAGGACATAGGAGGGTGGCAACTTCGTGCTTATCGCGTAGTAGATATAATGATGGTTGTGTTCTGATCATAAAATTTAGGCCCGGCGTAATCCTCTTTCTTTTTTTACTCTAGGGTGCTTATCTTTTCTACATCATACTTGGACCTATTTATACAAGCTCTAAGTAAGTTTAAACTCGTGAGTAACCAGCCACAATTTTATGAATCCGTTCCCTTCTTATCGGAGCGGGATCCTCTATTTAAAAATCATTGACTTCGAGTAAGTTACGGACTTAAGATTATCGTCAGAGGAGATAAGTTTGTTTCCTCTTTAGAATCAAACACTTGTCTTACACGTTTACAACATTTAATATTCGTTATAATGTAGATATGATCTTATGTGTATTCATGGCATGATTCTTCATGGAGGTCACTAGCTGTTTTGTAGAGTAAGGCAGATCCATGCTTTAGTTCTGGTTTTAGAAGCTTGGGACGGCCTTGTGGGAACTTACGAGCGGTAGTGTAGATTATGCGAGATTCTTCTTTCATGTCTAGGTAGGCTACGGGCGTCTCTTAGCGAATTAACTATAGAATGAATCTGATCCACTTAGAGGCTTTCTCTTTGTATCTGAAAGGGGCTGCGGGCTTTTGTAGTGGTTGGCGGGCTTCTGTCTTAGGCTATGAGTTAAATCTGACCTCGGGAAGCCTTAGCCTGGAAGGAGCTCATTCTTGTTTGTGTCGAGCTTTACTTCGTGTGTTTCTTGAGGTTGGCAATCCTTCCTTGCTTTCACGGGGTGGTTTTGGAGCCCGACCCCAAGATCTGAGGTTCCGGGATATGTGGTCTCGAGAAGCCCGGATTTCAGTGCTCGCGTGAGGGCTCTACCTGATCGTGCATATCGTCATCCCTGATAGTTCCGAATCCCAGTGATCTTTTCTTACTTCTACGGGGTAGGTTTATGGTTCGCCTGGGTCTCATGAATGGCAGATTTGGGCTTTGATTCGAGCAAGGAAAGTGGAAAATATCTCTTTGATCCGCTAGCCAAATTTTACTACTAACTGGTATAATTCTTTTCTAGTTTGGATAGATCATAACTCAAGTAGCAGATAGACCGTTGGACCCTATCTTCACATTCTTTGTCTAAGGAACCACAGACTGCATTCTTTGAAACGGCCAAATAGATTTGCAACTCTTCTTCAGGACTTGGCTTGACTAGTAACGGAGGGCTTGACAAATATTTCTTCAAGGCTTGAAAAGCTTGCTCACTTTCCTGGTCCTATTTCATGTTCCTTCCCCGCTTGATGGCTTTGAGGAATGGGAGACATTTATCTGTAGACCGCGAAATGAACCTGTTGAGCGCTGCTACCTGCCCGGTCAAGACTTAAAATTGTTTAAGCAATGTGGGGGACTCTAGGTCCAGGATAGCCTTGATCTTTTCTGGGTTAGCCTTTATATCTCTCTCATGATCCTTGAAGCCTAGAAACTTCCACCCATTCACCACAAAGGTGCATTTGAAGGGGTTCAATCTCACCTGGTTTTCCCTTAGGTTCATGAAAGTTCTATGAAGGTCGTCCTGATGGCTTTCAGCGGTTGATGACTTGGTGATCATGTCATTGATGTACACCTGCATTGATCTTCTAATTCCGAGCTTGAACAGCCAATTGACCAACCATTGATATGTAATTCCTGCATTCTTAAGCCCGAACGACATCACATTGTAGCAATACAAGCCCCGCCTGGCAATAAAGTTGGTATTTTCTTGATTTGCAGTTTCCTGATGTGAAGTCAACAAACTGATCAATTTTTTGTAAAGGGAAACTGTCATTCCGACATGCACAGTTGAGGTCGGTGTAATCGACACACATACGCCACTTCCCCTTTGCCTTCTTGACCGTGACCATATTGGTGATCCATTCGGGGTAGCGTGCCTCTTTGATGAAGCCTGATTTGGTCAATTTTTTCACTTCTTCTTGAACCGTAACATTTCTTTCGGCATTAAAGTGACATCTTTTTTGTTTAACAAGCTTGAAGGTCGGATCCACTGCCAATAGGTGAGCAACCAAAGACATCGGGATCTCGGGCATCTCATCGTGACTCCAAGCGAAGATGTCATTCAATTCACTGAGGAGCCCGATCAAACCCTCATTCACTCTCGGTTCAAGGGTTGCTCCGACTTTGACGACCTTCGAGGGATCGCCCATCTAGATAGGAATCTCTTCTAGCTTATCCATTGGATGACCGCTGGTCCATTCCCTCATCTGCTCCTCTTCGTCTGGCACCATGGGGTCAACCTCTGGGTGATTTGTGGGTTTTACATCCTCCAAGGTCAATCCAGGTGTTTCCCTATCCTGGATCATTGTTACCTATGCATGTTACTTTGCTAGAGCAGTTGGATTAGCAGACGCTGCATAACATCTCCTGGCTGTTTGCTAGTCACCCCGTACCTCCCCAACATTGTCTCCTAATTGGAACTTCATGACGTTGTGGTAAATATACAGGACCCCATTGAAGGATGACAGGAAAGGTCTTCCCAGTATCGCATTGTAGGTCGGTAGGGTATCTACCATGACGAAGTCCGTCATAACATTTTGCTAGAGGGGTGATGTTCTAACAATCACTAAGAGGATATTTGATCCCTCAGGTACGATCGAGTCCCCAGAGAATCCATACAGCGGAGTGGTGCAACTATTGTAACACTATTGTTTCAAATTCAGTTTTTCCAAATTATCTTTGAAAAGAATGTCAATGCTGCTGCCTGTGTCAACAAACACGCGATGGACCATGCAATTGGCAATCTGTACCATGACCACTATGGGGTCATCAAGAGGCTGCACAATGTTATAGACATCAGTCTCGGTGAAAATGATCTGTGACAACTGGAAGGGGTTGGTCGGGCTCTAGTCGACCTTAAAGATACCTCCCCTTTTATCTATAGAGGAATCTTCCTCATGTGGTTTTTCCTTGAATTATTAGAGGTACCAACCAGAGTTGGCCCTCCGCTGATGGTATGTATCACATGGATTTGTTGCATCAGTTTTGCCTGTTCCTCCTTTCTCTTCTCAGCATGCTCGTGGATCTCGGCTTGTACATCTCTTCCAGTCTGAATATTGTCCTTAACCTGCTGCAAGAACTCTATCAAACATCATCCTCTTATCAGAGCCTCGATTTGATTGCACAGGTTATAGCACTCTGAGGTGTCTTGTCCCATATCTTTATGGAAGTCGCAGTACTTATATCGATTTTCCCTATCAACCGGAGCTTTTATGGGTGCGGTCTTCTGTAGTAGTCTCCTATCCCGAATGGTGAGATAAATTGTTTTGTGGGATGCGTTTAAGAGGGAGTAATGATCGTACCCTCTCCCGTTTAGATCTATAGGTGATACAGTCCTAGGAGGAGGAGGTGAAGCCCGCGGGACAGTTCTCCTTACTGGATACCTCTATGGCTTGGTTTGTTCTGGTTTTTCTGAGCTGGCTCTGGCTTGGGTGCTTCCTTCTTCTATCGCTTTGTCATTCTCATATCTTCATGTTCCATCTTGATCCTAAGTTGTTCGTCAAGCCCAGTCTTAGGCCACTTGGTAGGTCTCTAGAGGTCGCTTGGCAAAGGATAGAAAAAGTTTACCTGTCCACAGGTTCCTCCTAAAATTGGTCAGGGTTTCTTTCTTAGCGAAGACTCCCATCTGGATAACTTCCTTATGGAAGCATTCAACATATGATTAGAGCCTCATTTTGGTCCTGAATCACCTACTGCTGGTGTATGGGGTTCTTCGGATGCTGTTTGACCCCCTGGATTTGAGAGCAGAAATCGGTTGACAGCTTTATAAACGAATCTATGCTACCAGCAAGCAGCTTTTTGAACCAAGTCTTGGCTTAATCAGTCAGGGTGGTAGGAAACATCCTGCACATTTCAGCCCTGGTGGTATTTTAGACTTTCATTTGCTGGACGAAGCTCTCTAGGTGGCTCAAGGGGTTTTCCGTTCTGGAGAATTTATCAGTCAGTATCTTGAATTTCAACAGGAGCTTCGCCTCTAGGATTCTTCTGGTGAAAGAAGTGTTCATCTCGCTCAACGGATCTTTCTGTTCCTCCTTGTACTTTCCCGCCTTCATCAGTTGGACCTCTTTCTACAATCTTGTTAGTTGATCTCTCAGGCACTTGTTTTTGGGTTTCTTTGAGTTGACCTCTGATTCCTCACTATCAGATTCCTCCGATGAGCTAGTGACCTCCACCCGATCATTTTTATGAGCGGGGTCTGCTCGAGGGCTTTTCCTGCTACCTTCCTCTCTAGCCCGGGCTTCTCTTCTTGAGGCCATCGAGAAAGGATCCTTTTGTTGTTCCCGCAAAAAGGCTTCTGCTGCAGATTTAACTCACCTGGGTTGGTAATGTGATTGTTTACCCTAAATCGGGGGCATGGGCCTTTATCTATCCCAGATTAATGGTTAAAGCCTGGCCTCCTTGCGGTTTTGATATGGAGGAGGAGGTCCCAGGCGATCGAAGATAGGTGTCCTGGTTCCGCGCCGGCTCGGCTTCATCTGTGTGTTAAGGTTTGCTGGCAGGACCGTGATGCCTTCAGCGAGCAGATGAAGATGAATACTTTCCATAAGGGTCACCGCATGTTGATCGAGCATGGCTTGGCTTGGCTTGGCTTATCATAGGAGGACCAAAAGCCCGTGCAAGGGTTGGCTGGACCGGAATTTTGCTATGGTGCCCTAATTTTTTCCTTTCTTCAGGGCCTTTCGTGTTGATGCAACTAAAGGCTGTTCCGAAGCCTCGGGTTGTCCCTGTGAGGATCGGAGCCTCATAATTACTGTAAAACAATAAATTAGTAAGTGTAAAAATAACGGTGTGGTTTGTTCCCACAGACGGTGCCAGAAAGTGTTAATGGGAAATTTGTTCAAGATGAGAAATTCCAACTAACACCCCCGAGACCACTACCACGAAGGTGGTGGCCGGGGTCAGTACCTTAGATACCTGACCTGTTAGGATAGAAATGAATATTCGAATGTTACTATGATGGCAAATGAGAATTTTATTATTGATCACTTATGGTATACATAAATCTCTCAAATACACTCACAATCTCTCTAGGGCATTGAAGGGTGACAACCTCGTGCCTATCGAATAATAGATACAATGGTGGCCGTGTTCTGATAATAGAATTTAGGCTCAACTTAATTCTATCAATCTTTGTTCTATCTGTTGATCTTTGTGTCTCATTTATACATGGTTCAAGTAATTTGAACAGGTGTATCTCTCGTCGTGATTCCTTAAATCTGTTCCCTCCTATGGGATAAGATCTTCCATTTAAAAGTCGTTGACTTCGAATAAATAACTGACTCAAGACTATCGTTGGTGGAGATAAGTTTGTTTCCTCTTTAGACTCAATCTCTTGCCTTAAACGTATGCAGAGTTTTAATGTTTATTGGAGTGTAGATATGATCTAGTCCTATGCTTTAGTTCTGGTCCCAGAAGCTTGGGACGACCTTGTGGGCTCTTTCTGGGGGTAGTATGGATTATACGAGTTTCTTCTTTCATGTCCAGGTAGGTTACAAGTGTCCCTTAGCGAATTGGAGCATTAGCTATAGCACAAATCTGATCCACTTAAAGGCTCTCTTTTCGTATCTGGTGGGGACACCGAGCTTCTAGAAAGGTTAGTGGGCTTCTGGTTTAGGCTACGAGTTAATTTTGACCTCGGGATGACTTAATCTGGAAGGAGCTCACTTTATTTGTCGGGCTTTACTTCAAGTTCTTCCTAAGCTTGGAGACCTTTCCTTGCTTTTATGGGGTGGTTTTAGAGCTCGACCCCAGGAACCGGGGTACCAGGATAGGTGATCTTGGGAAGCCTAGATAACCACGTATCGGGATATGTCTGAATTCCATGGTAGGCATGAGGGGCTCGACCTGATCAAGCCGGGCTTCATTCCTGATAGTTCTGATGCTCGAAGACCCCTTTTTTCTTTCGTGGGATATCTTTATGGCTAGCCCGAGGTTCAATGAATGGTAAACTTGGGCTTTGATTTGATCTAGGAGAGTGGAAAATTTCTCTTTGGTCCCCTAACCAAATTTTGCTATTAACAAACCCTATTAATGAGGCCAACTATATTAATGGAGGAAGTCGACCCTATTAATGAGGTCAACTGTATTAATGGAGGTATTCAACTCTATTAATGGAGATGATCAACGCCATTAATGTGAGAATATCAACTCTTTAATTGCCAACATTAGTGAAAGAGTCCAAAGAGGAAACAAATACCTTTACCTCCAAGATATCCTCCACATACGATTCTTTGGGGGCAACTACAATAGAAAATCCCGCCTAATAAGAAAAGAGGATCAATCTATAATCTGGGGAGTGGACAACAAGCAATGGAACCTATAAATATGGCAAAACTCTCTCTAGGAAGGACATGATAATTGATAGACAAAAATCGACTCCTGAAATGAATGTTCAATCCGACACCTGACTGCACTTACCAACCCCCACCATAAATGTCATTAACAGTGTAGAAGGCTTCTCGATTGAATTCTTCGTATATCGCCATCAAGTACTACCTCTCCCAAACATATATCGGGATTGGTTAACTTTTTACTACTATTGTAAGCACTCCAGAGCATATACGTTTTACTACTCCACCACTCTTTCAAGCTCCCTAGAGCATTCTTTGATATACACATAAGGAAGTGTATGCCTTCTACCACTAGATACTGCCTTGTGGTTTTTCAGTATGTGATCATTTGTGATGTTTTCCCCTATTGGTTAGTCCACCTCCCACTACATAAGACTTTTCTTTCTCCTATCTATCTCATGTATTATGTATGTATGTCTGTGAGCTAGATTCCCACCCCGCTGGACCTAGCTCTCTAATCCTTCCTACATGAGATCGGGAAACTATGGAGGAGTATTGATCCTATCCTCTTGCTCTCCATTTAGATCGAGGAAGTGCAGGAAGGAATCGGGGTCCAAGACCGAGCTCTAGGACTCAGATCCAAAGACGGGTTCTGACCTTGACTTAAAGTATCTAGAGGCAAAGAATCGCTACCGGGTGATCCAATCTTTCTCGACCACATCTATATCATCCCGAAGTATCCCAATCGTGGTACCTATATTGAGGACACCTAGAGAGGATAGAGAGGAGAACGGGTACCAGGTCCAGGCACCAGGACCAAGGAATGGGACTAGGATCAGGACCAGGGTCAGCCCCTTTGCACCAGCAAGGGAACCTCGAGCCCCCCCATGTTTCCTCTGTATACGCGAATCCTGATAGGTTAGATGACTTATCTCCTACCTACCACGAAGCCCGACGGGTGGGATGACTCATCTTCTACCAACCACGAGGCCCGGCAGGTGGGATGACTCCTCTTCTACCTATTGTGAAGCCCAACGGGTGGGATGACTCCTCTCCTACCTACCTCTACATCATCATCATTCATACAAGTTCTCTCCAAGGTACGAGGTACCTACCCCGGCCACCACCTTCGTGGTAGTGGTCTCAAGGGTGTTAATCGAGATTTTTCTCCCAGTGCGAATTTTCGGTTGACAAAAATCTTTTAATTGTTCTTATGGAATTTTTTTCCAGTTTAAATATTCTACATAAATATTGATTTAATATATGTAATTAATGAAAAAATGAAATATGGTCCTAAACTATGTACATTTTAGTCATTGTAACTAATCTCAACACTTTTACAATAAAATTACCAATCATATGTATACTGCTTTTGAGTCATACACTAGTTTTAAAAATACAATTAACCAAACATCTACTGCTTAACTTCACAGCAGATTATTCCTTCAGCACAACTAATAGTGATTATTACAAAAATTACAGCAATACCAAACTAGCCCTCCATCTAAGATATTCTCGAATTTGTTATTAAGCCAAAGTCAATGACATTTTAAAGGCATATCCCGCCCGATAAAGAAGGATTTGATTCAGAAAATAAAAGCCCGAGCATGCACTAGCAAGGAAAAAAAGAGCTAGAGATATATAGGAGAGAGTTTTGACTCGGCTTAAATTATTTGATCAGAACATGGCCACTATAGCTATCTACTTCTTGACATGCACGAAACCACCACAGCCATTGTACTCATGAATCACTAAGAGAATTTAAACGACTATTGTATACACCATATGACGCAATAATAAATTAGTGTCATTTTCCCTTGGATGTTTTAGTATTTCGTGTTGTCATTTTCACCATTAAATATACGAACCTAGTATCGAAGGTACTAACCCTGGCCTTCACCTTCGTGGTAGTTGTCTCGAGGGTGTTAACCGAAATTCCTCACCCCGGGTGAATTTTTGGTTATCACTTCTTAATTTGACAAGATAAATAAATTCCTATTATTTATCTACTTATCGAATATAGTATTTGATACTTATCAAATTACCAACAATAATATGACTCTAGGAGACCATCTCCTACTAGGAAAAAGGTTTTGACTTTTAATTAAATAATTAATTAATTAATTTCCATTTAGTTTAATAATAAAGTAAAAAATAATACATAAGGCTGTTATATAGTCCCTCGCGCCCATGCTATAAAAATATGGGCCAAATATTTTTTTTTTCTATTTTATTAATTCCATTGGACTGTAATAAAAGGTCCACATGTGAACTATACTTATTTTTACTAAAAGAAACAAGTCCACATGTCTTAATACAATTCTAAATGGACCCCTAAATTGGTGCGGTAGAATATATCAAGTGATCCATGCAAGTTTGTTTGAATTGGGGATCTTGGCGGGCTATCCAAATTTAAGCTCCAATAGACATAACCTAATCACAATCAACAAATGATTCACTTACGTCTAATATATTAATTTTAATTAATTCCACTAAAGAACTAAAATTGAACTCTTGAATAAAAATAGAATAAGTTAATATTGCTCATTCATACCTTAGACAATCTTAATGGAGATAGTGTATCCTCATGAAGAATATCAGTAATCGCCAAGAGCTCATACCACCCATAGCTCTCCAAATTACCATATTTACTCATATGACCACATTTTGAACTTAGATATTTTGACTTGTCCAGAAGCCATATTTCAATAGACACTATTGAAAACTTAATGTTAAGATTTAATATCCAATACCTATGTTAATAGCCAAATTTGACTAAGGACCAAAAAGAAATTTTCCACTCTCTTAGCTCGAATCCAAGCCCGAGATTACCTACCATGGAACCTTGGGTCCTAGGGGCGAGCTGTGAAGCCACCCCGCAGATGCGAGGAAAGGTCATTGAGCTCTGGAAGCCCCATGGTGGAGCTCGACACAATCGAATCAAGCTCTTTACGCTGAAGCAAGAATTAAGGGAAATCTTGATGCATGACGATCCCGGCTCCCCAAGGTCAAAGCCACCTTGTAACCTCCCTAGAAGCCCTCCATCCTCTCCAGACGTAAAAAGGTACCTATAAAGACAACGAGTTCATGCTATAACATCACTCCACTTCGCCAAAGGAGGAAGAAAATTTACCTAGGTAGGTAGGAGGAAGATCGCAGAAGCCTTGCCATCAATAAAGGGTATTAGCATGGTCATTTCAAGCTCCTAAAGAGACCTGGAAGGGTCAGGTCAAGCTCCTAACATCAAGACTAGGGTCTGGATGTACCTCGTTCTACAAAACAGTAAACACCATACTCGATGACCTCCGTGAGGCATCACGCCATAAAGGCACACAGGATCATATCTGTTAGCTGAAAATTTACTCGAGTTGTGAAACTCCAACTAACACCCTCGAGACCACTACCACGGAGGTGGTGGCCGGGGTCGATACCTTAGGTACCTAATCTGTTAGGATAGAAATGAATGTTTTAATGCGAATACAATGAAAACAAAGAGTATAAATGTTTATTGTAGAACACGTATGAAATGTAGAAATCTCTCAAACACACTCAACCTCGTTGGTGAACAGTAGGGTGGCAACCTCGTGCCAGTCGAATAGTAGAATACAATGATGGCCATGTTGTGATTACAGAATTTAGGCCAAGGAATCAAAAAACTCTCCCGCCATTTCTTTCTATCTCTGGGTGTATTTATACACAATCCATATAGGTTAAATTTTTTGATTCTCTTGCCATGATTCTCTGAATCTCCTCCCTTCTTATCTGGTGAGATCTCTTATTTAAAAGTCATTGACTTTGGATAAATGATGGAGTTGGGAATATCTTTGTTGGAAATAAGTTTATTTCCTTTTTGGACCCAATCTCTTGCCTTATATGTACGGAGTGTTTTAATATTCATTGGAGTGTAGATATGATTTCGTGTGCATTCATAGCTTGATTCTTCATGGAGGTCATCGAGTATGGTGTTCACTGTTTCGTAGAGCAAGGTAGATCCATGCATTGGTCTTGGTATTGGGAGCTTGGTCTGACCTTTCAAGGTCTATTGGAGTTGGGGATGATTTTGTGGGCATCTTTTGGTGGTAACGTGCTTTTGGGAGGTTATAAGGTAATTTCGATGTTGGGGAGCTCGAGTAGTCATGGGTTCGAGATATGGTCGAGTTCTTGTTGTGGTGTAAAGAGCTCGATTTGGTCATGTCGGACTCTACCTCGGATGTCTCGGAGCCCGATGATCCTTATTTACCTCTACGGGTGACCTCACTAGACCGACCTCCAGAATCCATGGTTCCACGGTGGGTGATATCAGGCCTGGAATCGGGCTCGAGAAGTGGAGAGTTTAACTTTTGGTCCCTAGCCAAATTTGGCTATTAACAGAAGTCCCCTCTGACTTAAACACCGGTGATTAAGTAGGGGTTGGAGTCAGATTTTCTATTTTAATCGGGAAATTTTCCCTCCTTTATCATTACCAAAAATCTCGAGGGAAATCTTCTCATTAATGGCATTAGTGATGTGGCGAGCATAGACGGGTGTGATTCTCGAAATAATCTGACTGTGTTAAGGTTATCCCGAGTTTTGAGGCAATTCTACTGAAGATTTCCTCAACATCACTGCTCTCTTTGCTTCTATTTATACCCAACCTCTTTATCACTTTCTTCACATTTTCTTTTAAAACTTCAATTTTAAAAAAAAAAATCCTTCTCTTTTGCTACCCTCTTCAGCTGCGCCTATGTCCCTTCTCTTTTCATCTGCCTCCAAACCCTACTCCGTTATGTCAAAAGTTATCCATGACTCTATCGATTCTCTCATTGATGGTGCCGAAGTTTCTAGCCTTGCCCAGGGAAAATGGGCTTGACGAGACCATGACAGTGATGACTCACCTCCGACCCCGTAAAGATATCAGTCTAACAGAAACGAGGCCATTGGTACCGGGTTCACTAACTGACCAGGTTATCCCTTGAACTTGGTCACTGAAGGTTCTAACGAAGGAGAGAGGGACGATGCCGTTGGGAAGGGTCAAGTCGCGGTTGCTAGACCTTCTTCCCTATGACGTTAGGGTCATCCCATATTCTAGTGTTGATCCGCATTTGATCGACCGTCTGAGGTCCAAGTATGGTATTCCTGACAGCAACTCCCTCACAGTTCCCCATAGAAATTATGACCTTTTCAATCCACCCAAAGGCATGCTCCCAATCCATGTAGCGACCTTCAGGCTTCCTCTCTATCCTACCCTCTGACGGGATCTAAATGCCTTACAGCTAGCTTCTTTCCAGCTGATGCCTAGCTTTTAGAGGCTTCTCGTGCTATGGAGGGAACAGTTCGTGTTGGGCAAGGTCACTAGGGAACCCGGAGCAGAAGAGTTGGCCTATCTTTTTCAAATCGGGAGTTTGTCTGGAGTTCCCCGAGGTCAGTTCTATGCGAAGGCTAAGAACAAGCTCAATTTCATCGTCCCTGGCGCTTCGAGGAAGGACCCAGCCTGGAAGGAGAAGTGGATCCTGACAGAGGGGGGCAGGGAGAGGGGAGGTGATTAGCCTGAAGTTCCCGACTGCCGACCCCATCGACTGTCGCCGAGTAAATCTTTATCTGCGAATTTATGATGCTACTCATCGTAAGTAACACTGAGCCATCTTGTTTTGTTTTGTTTTGTTTTGTTGAGTAGTTCGATTCTAACGATTTCATATTCTCCTCGCTTTTTTTTTACAGTTTTTTTTGTTGCTTCAGCTTCCCATGAAGCCCAACAAGCTCGCACTCCTCCCCCTTATGCCAAAAAGAATCGGGAAATCTCCCTGGCTTCCTAAGAGAAAGGGGGTTCCAACTGGGCTTCATCTGTTCTTGCTCCGTCCTCCTCCTAGCACAGGTTCAAGATATCGCTCCTCGTATCTCGGGCTACCAAGGTGATGTTGCGATGACAACACTTGCTCTTGTTGTCTCTACCCCTGCTTCTTACTTGTCAGACACTTTTATCACTCAATCTACATTCCCAACCCCTCGGCTTCAAATGACCCCGAGGTTGGTGTTGAAGGGGTTTCCCCTGTTCGCCTGCAAAATCATTTCAGCCCCTACCTCTCTAGATAAGGTCTTGGGGCAATTCATTGCTTCTTGCCCAATGGGCAGTCTTTCTATGATGGCTTCGATGCCCGTGGATATTCTGATAACCAAAGGATCTGCCCTCTTGGCCGAGGTAATCTTCATATTTTATCTTCTCCTGTAATAGTTTGGTTCGTCTCTTTCTAATTTGAACTCTTTTACAGGCCTTCAAATTCAAAGTGGCCATGGGCCACCAAGTGGCTTCTCTCTGTGATCGGGCAACCAAAGTTGAAGCCGAAGTTGAACGGACCATGGAGTTGTTGGGACGGGCTCAAGATTAAGTACAAGATATGGTCTCTAGTCAAAGGGGGATGGAGATGGAACTAGCCGAGCTTCGGTGTGATCAGGAGAGGACGAAGAGGTCCCTTGACTTGGAAACCCTTCGGCCTGAGTGTCAAGCTGAGATGAGGGACTCCTAGACGGTAAAAGCAAAAATGTTGGACATCGAGAATCATGGCCTGCATACTCATGTAGCCAAGCTGCAAGAGGAGGTGGATGCTTCCTTCAGTGATGGGTATTTCTATGTCTTCTTCCAGGTTGCTGAAGATCTACCTCTGCTTTCCGACCTATCCATCATTACCGGTTGGGATAAGAAAGAGATAATGGCCAAGGTCATGGAGATGTCTCATCCCGAAGGTAATGAATCAAGTCCTTATAATAAGGCTGGAGCTGGGAGACAGCCAGCTATGTCAAATCTTCTTCCTTCTCCTCCCGTCTTTTCGGTATCAGGTTCTGAAGAATCCTCAAGAGGGTTCAGCCCGTAGAGCATGAAATAGGCCATCCAGAAGCCCAATACTCCTTTGAAGTGTCTTCAAGGGAAGAGTCGGAGATGGGAGAGAGCATGACGAAGTCAATGGCCACCCTTCTCGATACAGCCATCCCATATGATGTTATGGCGGTGGTTAATGAGGTCTTAGAGGAGGACCCAGCTGAACAAAAGGCAATCAGGGATCCTTCGGTGGAATGGGTAGTAGAGATGGCCAACCAAAATGAGCTACCATTGGAAGAAGGAGTAAGGGGCGAGGTCCACCAGAAAATGGGAGAAGTAGAAGGAAGCCAAGAGGAAGCAGAAGCCTGATACAATTTATTCATAACTTGATTTTACATCCTGAAAAGGGGGTGGGCACCCCGCTTTACTTATGCCAAGTTTAATTAGCTTTTTCTTCTTCATTCTTTCCGTTTATGTAGCCCGGAACCTAGGAAATGGCTCTTTGCTTGATAATTGTAGCCCTTCAAGGGGATAGGCTCCCATTTCATTAATGAAAATTGGCTTTAGATTTCATTCATGCTTGCTTCAACGAATTTTGACTTGGCTGACATTCTCTTGCTTCATTCTTGATTTCGACCTAGATGCGACCTCTGCAATAACTTGTCTTACTCAAATCTTGGTGGAGATAACAAGATATAAAATTTTGTTTAAGTGTGAAAGTAGACAGCTAGCTTGAGCTCTAAACTTTCAGCAAAAACTTGTAGCTCGATGCATTTAGTGAATAGTGCCCTTATGTGATTATAGGCTAGTTTGTACCTGTCACAACAAGAAATCATATACATGTGGAAGATTAGTAACCAGTAATAAGTGGAACATTGGAGTTTAAGTAGGAGAGCTTTCCAATCCCGCACCTCTTTAGAGGGTCATAGCTCGATCGAGGCATCATGAGGGCTATCCTGCCATTTCCTGGTCTCGTGATCTGGATGAAAACTATGCTCTTACACTCAAACCCTTTGTGGGGGTGGTAGCCCGACAAAGGCATCATGAGGGATATCTAGCTATTTCCTGGTCTCATGATCTGGATGGCAACTACGCTCTTACACTCTAACCCTTCTTGAGGGTGGTAGCCCGACTAAGGCATTAGGAGGGCTATCTAGCTATTTTTCGGTCTCGTGATCTGGATGACAACTATGCTCTTATACTCAGACCCCTCTTGGGGGTGGTAACCCGACCAAGGCATCAAGAATAGTGAGGGGGCTTCCCCGGCTAATCCCCAGTCTCGAGCTGGATGACAACTATACTCTTACACTATGACCCTTCTTGACGAGGGGTGGTGCCCGGCCGAGGCATCAAAGATAGCGAGGGGGCTTTCCCGACTAATCCTTAGTCTTGAGATGACTATGTCGAACTTACCCGTGTAGAATCTAGTTGGATACGGAGAAATTATTGTAGAATATAACCGAAGATGGAGAAAGCAGACTTTATTGGTGCTCGTTGGGAAGAACTACTTCAACTCTGAAGGTTAAAGAATAGGGCTTTTCTTAGGTGGCTGTTCTCCTTGTAGTACGGTAAGCCCAGAGGACCTCGCGAAGCCGAAAATAATATGTACGAGGTTATGCTAAATCATTTTGGATTTAAATGTTTAATTCTTGCCATAATTGTATATTGCCATATGTGTCTTTCTCTTGGATATGCTTTGTGCTTTAAGTTGATTTTAGGTGGCTACAAGAGAAGATCAAGAAGAAGTTCAAGACTTGTTGAAGATTAGTCTTAAGGAACTAACTCATTCTAATGTGAGGATGTGATTATTAGTCTTAAGGAACTAACTCATTGTAATGTGAGGGTGTGATTTTGTGACCAATCTTCATTTTGTGTGTTTTAGTATTTTGTATAGGTGTTTTGACATAGAATTTTCCAAAGGGGGAGATTGTTAGGTTTGTGATTTATGTTGGCATTATTCTATATCAAAACAACATTTCCTTTGTATTGTTTAGTTGTCTAGGATTCATGATGATTCAAGCTTCAAAGAAGAAATAACAACTATTCAAGCAAGTTCAAGTCTTCAAAAGGAAAAATACTTCATGATTCTACAAAGGTATATTAAGACCTTTCTTTTCTCTTTCAAGGCTTAGACGCACACACACACAACTCATGCAATTGTGTCCCTGCATCGTAGCGCATCATTTGGTATAACACTTTCACACACTTGAAGTTGAATGCTCATGCCTTGGTATGGAAATAACATCATTTGGAAAATGCATGATTGGAGACTATCTCTATGTAGTTTGTATTCTTGTGTGAATTGTGTTTGTATGTGTATATATTTGTATAACATGGATATTGAACTTGATTTAAGTCTTAAAACATTCTTGATTGAGTTCCGGTCATTTCGGTTACTCATACTATTGATTTCAAGTTCCAAGTCAAAAGTTATGATACTTTCCAGTCATGTTGCATACATTGTCTTCGTCTTTGTATATCGAGTCGAATCAATATTTTCTGGTTTGATTATCTTATATGTCCATGTCTGTGAGAGAGTTATGGTTGGTAATCCACAAACGGATTTAAATTCTGAGTTTGGAGGCCGGAGAACGGTTGAAGAATGCGAGAGGAGTGCAAGGGAGTTGCACCATGGCCAAAGGCCATCAAATGGTGCAAGCCCGAAATGGCGCGTGGCCATCTCGGCCACAACTCCTTGCTGGCCCGAGATGCCCACGTGCCATCTTGGGGAAGCATTCTCAAAGGGGTTATTTTGATCCTTTCATGCTCTTTTGTTCCCTCTCCTTTATATATCTATTCTCTCTCTCATTTGAATCCAAGTAAGAAGAAAATATAGTGCAGAAAATTTCCAGGTTTTTTTCTCTCAACTTTGAATCACCATATCTCTCTCATTTTTTATCCGATTTGAGTGATTCAAGTTTTAGAAGTTTTGTATTGAAGTTATCTATCATCTCCAAGTAACCTTGAAGTCATTTGTTCAAGTTTTCTGGTGGTTCACACCATTTTTGTGACTGTACTCGAAATTGTCAAGGTATTTGTTTATCTTTTGATTTCCTTGATTCTAATGTTCAAATACCTTGGGTCTTCTTCCTACTTGTGTGTATTTGATTTGAAAATATGTTGATGAGTGATAGATATTCAATTAAATGCTAGTTGTGCTTAATTAAAAACTTGATTGTGAGTTAGGTTTCATTCAAACATATGTTTTCACATGATTGTGAGTTGTATTGTGCTTGCATATTATCTAGGACTATTTGTGCTTTGATTGACTTTATTTTCATGATTAATTGTCTTATAATGTGCTAGAACTCATTTGTTGAATAGATCTAGGATTAGCACATTTGATTTTATATTTAGAGTCTATTAGAGTTTAATTTACTATTTTGTGAATATATGCTTTAAATGATTGCTAGAGATTTGATTGATCATATCTTGTGTTTCTAGCATTTTTGTGTTAGTACTAAAGTCTTGAATATGTACTTCATGAACATGTTTGTTTCAAGCTTTAGTAACATGAATAAAATCTAGGTTTAAAGTGTGTTTTTGGAAATTTGGCATGCTCTAGATTTTTTATTCATGCATAAGATTTAGACAATCTTGTTTTGTGAACTTTATTCTTTATGTCTAGATCTTCATGGAGTGTACCTAATCCATACATTTCATATGCTCATGCATCATTTTGTTCGGTGTCATTTTTGGATTATAAACTAGAAAATATACTTTGTGTGCTCATTGATTAATTCTAGTTTCCATAGAATTTGTTGATCATCTTATTCTATGTTGCGTGCTTGTTTGCGTTTTGCATTCATGATCACCTAGATGCCTTGTGAGAAGGAAGTCTTGACTATGTTGTTGAGTAAGGAAGTCTTGGCAAGAGGTGGGAGACCTCGGATTGTCAAGCAAGGAAGTCTTGCCTAGGGTCGTGAGGATCCAGAATGGTGAGCGAGGAAGTCTTGACTAGAGTCGGGAGGACTCGGATAGTTGTACAAGAAGTCTTGCCTAGGGTCTGGAGGATCCGGAAGGGTGAGCGAGGAAGTCTTGACAAGAAGTGTGAGGCCTCGGATTGTTCAGCATGAGGGTGACATCTTCATGAGTAGGATAGGAGGGTAGTTTTTAGGTGAAGGGGTCACTTGAGAGATTGTACGTTTCTTATCTACTAGTGGATTTTGTTTGCTACTGGTTGCTAACCCGTGGATGTTTCTTCTTCGAAGGTTTACCATGTTATATCTTGTGTCAACTTTTCTCTATCCCTATCTCTCTTATATTGATAATTGTTATTTGAATAATATGGATAGAACTTTATATGTAAGTTGAATTCCTTATGCAATATTGTTTGTGTATGTTAGATAACTATCTTGTGATATTCCATTCAAGTTGTAAAGTATCACATTGTAATACTCTAAGTACAACTTATGGAATTTTGTCTACATTGAATATATTTGTTCATAAGATGCATTGATTCTTGTTGTATGTCTTGTAGACTAAGAGTGGAGATTTGAGCATACATGAATATATTGTTTTCTCATAACAGTCATGTTAAATGTTAATTTGTATGCTTATCAAGGTTTTGTCACCAGACTCGAAAGATTTGTTAAAAGTGATAGACAACCTATTCACCCCCCCCCCCCTCTAGGTTGTTTAGTATAACCTTGTACATATTATTTTCAATTGGTATCAGAGCGGGTCACTTAAAGTAGTTAGTGTGATTCGGGATCTACAAGGTTATTTACTAATCATGGATATCAACATCTAGTCTACAATTGTTTATTTTTGGTTGTCCTCTTTCGTTGGTTGTGAAAAAGGTTCTTCTTGTTTTATATTTCATTTGTCTACTAACAATTTTGTTGATAAGCTTGAAAAGAAAGTTAGTGACAAAAGCAAAGATGGAGAACCTTTTTCCGGAGGATGATAGACCTAGACATGATTACTTATCTTTGCAACTCAATAAAGAGAATTGCATGTCAAAGACCACCAACTTCTACTTGATGGCAAGAGTTCAAACTCCTTGCACGGAAAGAGATGAAGCGTTAAAAGAAGTTGAAGTAAAGAATGAAGTGATCAAATGTCTAGAAAAGAAGATGGTTGAAAAGGCTCGTGTGTTAGATAGTTTAACAAATGATTTTGCTTATAATTTGTTTTTATTTCTTGAAGGTAATGATCAAAGGCAAGGAAGAGGAGTTGGCAATCATGAAGGCCAAAGAGTTTTGGTAATCATCATGGAGATTCAAGTGACTTAAGCATTGTAGATGAGCAAGTGGAGTCTCTTACAACTAAAAGGCAAGTAACTAAGGAAGAAGAGAATTTAAAAGGCCAAGTCTTCCAAGGTCAAGTGCAAAATCAAGGAAATTAAAGAGTCTTCACCATTGGTACACTCTTACCTAAATAGTAACATCTCGAAATTTATTCCGGTTTGCTAATTTTGCTATATTGTCGTGAGTATATTAGATGATGCAAACTAGGGAATGTGATGCATGGTAATGAGATGTGAAAATCTTCTATGAATGTTTCTTGCATGATAATACTTTGAATTTTATGTGTGATAATGATAATCGTGTGAAGAAAATAATTGAGAAGATTTGGGTGAAAATGAGTGTTTCACATGATCATATGTATAGTCTTGATAATATCTTT
Organism: Dipteronia dyeriana; assembly: GCA_032871835.1. NCBI lineage: Eukaryota > Viridiplantae > Streptophyta > Magnoliopsida > Sapindales > Sapindaceae > Dipteronia > Dipteronia dyeriana. The sequence goes on along the minus strand of CM065295.1, from coordinate 32,887,590 downwards.
GTTGATGGAAATAATGATGTGTTTGACATGAGTAATATCTTTATAGAGAAGATAGTTGATGATTTATTTTCTAGATATATTTTTGTCATGACAAATGATCATGATTTTTATGAAATTTTACCCAAGAACAAATGGTTTAAGGGTGAGTGCTTTTACCTCTAGTGTAAGTAGCATATGTGAGTTAGCTTTAAGGCTAAGTGTCAAGTGTGTTGAGAATTCTAGCTAGCTAGCTTGGAATACTCCACGTCTAGACACGAACTTAGCTATCTCACTTAACTTTTTTTTTATAGTCAAAATCTATTGATTAAATTTTGAGAAGTTACTCTTATGAAATCTATTTGGTGATTATCTTGTTAAGACTTTTGGAGAAAGTCATTTCTACGCTTGCATTGCATCATATAGCATGTCATATTAGAGAACTAGTATAGCATTCATATGGTCCTTGTTGACATTTGCTCTCTAAAGATCTTTTAGTGATGTTTTCACAATGATCTTACTCGTGATGCTTGAAATGCTTGCTTGAATGATGAGTGGCATACTTTTTGAAAATACGAGCTTCATATTCTTTGAAAGCTACTCATTAGAGAAGTAATGATCTTGAATAAGTCTTTACTTCTTGCTCTTAGATCATGTGCTTATGAGCTATAAAAACTTGATTTTCAAAAATTGCACTTTGCTTCTCTTATATGTTTAAGTTTGAGTAGTTGAGTTTGAAAATGTGTAGATTATGGATTCATCTAAAAGTTTATTGCTTAGTACATGATAGATGACCTATTGTTAGTATTGCTTCGGCAACTACATAGAACTCAACGAACACCTTCATGGAAAGGGCTACACACATTGGTTATGAAGCAGCCCAATGTAGGAAAGGGCTACACCATTGTGATGAGTGAAAGCCGTCATGAAGAATTTATGTTTATGTATACAAAATCAAAGAAATGTTGAAAAATAATCAATAAAAGAAAAATCTTTGATTCAAAGCCTAAAAAGAAATGGAGGAAGGCTTAAAATGGAGTATAGTTGAAATTTTGATTGCTCGGATTGAAAAACAGAAATGAGATGACGAGCCACATGCACACACACGCTCATATGTTGAAGTTTATTCTCCTTAAAGCAAAAAATCCGGATGATAATCGGTTTGACCTTGATTGGAAAAGCTTTAGATGGATAGGTGATGAAGTGGTTTGCATGTTGATATCACAATCACTCCTTTTATATATGCTTGAAGCAAAATTCACACACACACTTTTGCTTATAGAGTATTGTGATATTCTAGCAATTTTTAGAAGAATTATGAGAGAGATTGAAAAATCTTGGTGTATCTCTCATAGTTTGTGGAGCTTATTTTGTTAGATTTCTTTAAAATTGCTTGAATGTGTGATTGTGTGGATTTATTGTGAAAATTATTCTATCTTGATCTTAGATAGAGCACTTATCAAGAGGGAGCATAGTATGCTAGACTTTGTTCTCTTTTATGATTTGTTCACATGTTTCAAGTTGATATTTGTTGGCATATTCTTTGGTTGATATAATGAATCTTGTAGATGCTATTTCATGTTTCCTGATTTGCATGATGATTCTTTGTATTAACTTATGCCTTTGTATGTAAGATCACAAATAATGCATGAAACATTTTTGTAATAATTGTATGATTGTAATTGCAATCAACTTCTCCTTATTTGGGGTTGTATAGTAGTTGAGATTGCAATCAATTCCTTCATTCTTGAAATTGAAATGAGAATAGTTGCAATGAATTCTTCTTTGTTTTGGAGTCGATAGTAATTGTAATTGTAATTAATTTTATTGATTGTAGTTACAGTGAATTCCTCTTTATTTTGGGGTCGATAGTAATTGTTGTTGTAATCAATCCAATTGGTTATAGTTGCAGAAAATTCCTCCTTGCATAGGGTGATAGTAATTGTAGTTTTAATCGATTTAATTGATTGTAATTGCTGAAAATTCCTCCTTACTTTGAATGATAGTAGTTGTGGTTGTAATCAAATCTTTTCTTGTTTGAGGTTGATATGATTGTCGTTGATACCAATTCCTTCATATTTGGTGTTAATATGATTGTTAATGCAATTGTTGAACTTGGTAGAAATGACCTATATGCTTAAGAGTAAAATTTATGCATTTGTGATTCACTATACCTTGATGAGTTTGTTGTGGTGTATAGATTTGAATAACCTTTGATAGGTTAACATGGAAAAAGCAAACTAGAATCAAGGGAGAATATATGGGAGCTAGATGCTTGAAATAAATCAATTCTTCAAGTAAGGCATCCATCTCCGAACATTATGTGAGATCACCAATTGTTTTACTATTTGATCTCAAGATATCATTTTTTTTTCTTTGGCATAATTTTATGTCAAAAATGGGGAGAAATAGGATATTGTTTTAGCATATCTTCTTTGAATATTTGTCAAGTATTGAACTTCTTATGGCATGTAATATTGTGATTTCATTTGGTTAAGAATATCTTTGAAATAACATGTATTAAGGGGGAGATACATGATTCATTTTGGACATAAGAATATCTTTGAGATAACATGTATTAAGAGGGAGATAAATTATTCATTTTGGATTTAAATGTTTCATATTAATTACAACCTAGATACATGCATAGATCTAAAACTTGAATCACAAGATATGTTCAATTAATCACAAAATCAAGTTTAAATCACATAAACCAAAAAAATGCTAAAATCATATGACAAAGTCATTTAGATTTAAGCTAAAGTTCTAGAGCATATTCCTATACATAGATTCAACAAAACACATGAATAGCTCAAAAGAACATAAGCACATGTATTAATGTGAGAATTCGGCCAAGAGAGCCTAATACATGTGAGGAACTATTTTTTCACAAAATCAATCAATCAAAGATCATCAAATAGTCCTAGATAATATGCTAGCACAATACAACTCACAATCATGTGAAAACATAGGTTTGAATGAAACCTAACTCACAATCAAGTTTCTAATTAAGCACAACTAGCATTTAATTGAATATCTATCACTCATCAACATATGTTCAAGCCAAATACACACAAGTGGGAAGAAGACCCACGGTATTTGAACATTAGAATCAAGAAAATCAAAAGATAAACAAATACCTTGACAATTTCTAGTATAGTCACGAAAATGGTGCGATAAACTAGAAAAAAATGAAAACATGACTTCAAGGTTGCTTGGAGATGATAGAGGAATTCAATACAAAACTTTTCCAACTTGAATCACTCAAATCGGATAAGAAATGAGAGAGATATGGTGATTCAAAGTTGAGAGAAAAAATCCTGGAAATTTTATGCACTACATTTTCTTCTTGATTGGATTCAAATGAGAGAGAGAAGAGATATATAAAGGAGAGGGAACAAAAGAGCATGAAAGGACCAAAATAACCCCTTTGAGAATGCTTCCCTGAAATGGCGCATGGGCATCTCGGGGCAGCAAGGAGTTGTGGCCGAGATGGCCACGCGCCATCTCAGGCTTGCACCATTTGATGGCCTTTGGCCATGGTGCAACTCCCTTGCACTCCTCTCGCGTTCTTCTACCATTCTCCGGCCTCTGAACTCGGAATTTGAATCCGTTTGCAGATTACGAACCATAACTCTCTCATGGACATGTACATATAATATACTCAACCCAGAAATTAAGAATTCGACTCAATATATAAAGACGAAGACGTTGTATGCAACATGACTAGAAAGTATCATAACTTTTGACTCGGAACTTGAAATCAATAGTATGAGTAACCGAAATGAACCGAACTCAATCAAGAATGTTTTAAGACTAAAATCAAGTTCAATATCCATGTTATACAAACATATAAACATACAAACACAATTCACACAAGAATGCAAACTACATAGAGATAGTCTCCAATCATGCATTTTCCAAAAGATGTTATTTCCATACCAATGAATGAGCATTCAACTTTAAGTGTGTGAAAGTGTTATACCAAATGATGTGCTATGATGCAAGGACACAAATGTATGAGTTGTGTGTGTGTGCATGCCTAAGCCTTGAAAGAGAAAAGAAAGGTCTTAATATACCTTTGTAGAATCATGAAGCACTTTTCCCTTTGAAGACTTGAACATGCTTGAATAGTTGTCATTTATTCTTTGAAACTTGAATCATCATGAATCTTAGACAACTAAAAAATACAAAGGAAATGTTGTTTTGATATAGAATAATACCAACATAACTCACAAACCTAACAGAAGCTTCTCGGCCCATCTGTTCTTTCTCTGCTATAACTTCTTTTTCAACAGCTTATTGATAGTCTTATTGGTGGATTCCACCAGCCTATTAGTCTTAAGGTGGGCTACTGAGGAGAATCTAAGGTCGATTCCCAAGCCTTTGCAAAAGTCATTGAATCGATCGTTATCAAACTGTTTGTCGAGGTCAACTATAATGATTCCCGAACCTGTAAACTATATTATTTTTGATGAACCTTATCGTATTCTCTTTCGATATCTGGGAGAGCGGTCCGGCTTCGACCCATCTTGTGAAATAGTCGATCGCCACAATAACATGCTTGGCTTGTTTAGGAACGGTAGAAAGTGGTCTGATTAGGTTGACTCCCCACAGAGTAAAGGGACAAGTCGAGTTGAGAGATGTTAGACGCTCTGGTGGGAGGTGGCTCAAGTTGGAGGTCTTCTAGCATGGTTCACAGGATTGTACAAAGTTCTTTGCATCTTGATAGATAGTTGGCCAGTAATAACCCTGATAAGACACAGCTTCCCCACCAACGTGGTTCTCGCATTCCCTATAGTAAACCTCTCTTAATGCCTATTTGGCATCATCAGGATGCAAACATTGAAGTAGGGGAAGGGACATGCCCCTCTTGCAAAGGCATTTATCTACCAGGCAATATCGGACTAAGAGCCTCTTAATTCTTCTGGTTTGGTCAGGCTTCTCGGGAATCCCTCATTCTTGGAGATAAACCACTATTAGGTCCATCTAGCATGGCTTTTAATCCAGGGTATAAGTCTCCTTGTCTGCTACTATGCTTGGTAGGGAGATCACTTGGAGAGGGACTCCTTGTGGTAAGGCCTGGCCTTCATTCGCAGCTATCTTGGCTATGACGTCAGCTCGATGATTCTATTATCGAGGCAATTGCACAATCTTAAATCCCTTAAATTTATCTTTAAGCAGTTGAACTAGCTTCAAGTAAGCAATCATGTTATCCCCTTTTGCCTGATAATCCCCAAAAACCTGATTGACTATGAGTAATGAGTCACTCTTTGCCTGCAGGTAGTCGACCCAGAGCTCGGCGACCGCCTTCATCCCGGCTAGGAGGGCTTCATACTTTGCCTCATTGTTAGTGGCCTTAAATTTGAATCTGAAATAGTGGTAGCACTCAGTCCCCTCTAGGTCTATTAGAACTATTCCCGCTTCTCCCCCGACTTTCTCGGACGCTCCATCTATATAGAGGATCCATGACTTGTAACATACCGTCTAGTTGTTAGACTCTAGAATGCGCTTAGGAGATATATTTGTCGTTGCGGAGGTCGTTTGGTCTGGGGGCACTGAGAGCTCTGCCATAAATTCTGCCAAAGCCTGGGCTTTAATTGCGGTTCTGGGTTTATACCTTAATCAAACTGGGTGAGCTCTAGGGCCCATAAAACTAGTCTTCTGGACACATATGACCTTTGTAAGAATTAACGGAGAGGTTGGCCCGTTACTACTGCTATTGAGTGAGCTTAGAAGTAAGGACAAAGCTTCCTTGCCAAGGTCACCAAGGAATAGGCGAGCTTCTCCAGAAGGGTATAATTCTTTCTTGGTTTGGATAGAGCATGACTCACATTGTAGATAGGCCGCTGGACCCTATCTCCACATTCCTTGACCAAGGCCCCATTTACTGTAGTCTCTGAAATGACCAAGTAGATTTACATCTCTTCTCTAGGACTTGGCTTAACTAGTAACGAGGGGTTTAACATATATTTCTGCAAGGCTTGAAAAGCTTGCTCACTCTCCTTGTCCCATTTCATGTTCCTTCCCCGTTTGATGGCTTTGAAGAATGGGAGACATTTATCGATAAATCGAGAAATGAACCTGTTGAACGTTGCTACCTGTCCGGTCAAGACTTGAACCTATTAAGCGATATGGGGGACTCTAGGTCCAGGATAGCCTTGATCTTTTCTAGGTTAGCCTCTATGCCTTCCTCATGAACTATGAAGCTCAGAAACTTCCTTACAGTCACCCCAAAGGAGCATTTTAAGGGGTTCAATCTCATCTGGTTTTCCCTTACGATCATGAAAGTTTTACGAAGGTCATCCTGATGGCTTTCAACAGTTGATGACTTGGTGATCATGTCATCGATGTACATCTCCATTGATCTTCCAAATTAGGGCTTGAACTGCCGATTGACCAACCGTTGATATGTAGCGCATGTATTCTTAAGTCCGAACAACATCACCTTATAGCAGTACAGACCCTGTCCGGTGATGAAGCTGGTCTTTTCTTGGTCGGCAGGATGCATCAAGATCTGGTTATACCACAATAATGCATCTATGAAGCTTAGGAGCTTGTTTCCGGATGTGGAGTCAACCAACTGTGATTATCCTGCCATGATTCTCTGAATCTCTTCCCTCCTTATCAGGCAAGATCTCTTATTTAAAAGTCATTGACTTTTGATAAATGACGGAGTTGGGAATATCTTTGTTGGAGATAAGTTTGTTTCCTTTTTCGACCCAATCTCTTGTCCCACATGTATAGAGTGTTGAATGTTCATTGGAGTGTAGATATGATTTCGTGTGTATTCATGGTGTGATTCTTCATGGAGGTCATCGAGTATGGTGTTCACTGTTTCGTAGAGTGAGGTAGATCCACGCCTTGGTCTTGCTACTAGGAGCTTGGTCTTACCTTTCCAAGTCTTTTAGAGCAGGCTTCTTTTGGTGGTAGCGTGCTTTTGGGGAGGTTACAAGGTAATTTCGATGTCGGGGAGCCTGGGTAGTCGAACGTTCGGGCTATGGCCGAGTTTTAGCTGTGGCGTAAAGAGCTCAAATCGGGCTCTACCTTCGATGTCTCGGAGCCCGATGATCTTTTTTTGCCTCTACGGGGCGATCTCCTCAGTCCGACCTATAGGATCCATGGTTCCACGGTGGGCAATCTCGAGCTTGGAATTGGGCTAGGGAAGTGGAGAATTTCCTTTTTGGTCCCTAGCCAAATTTGGCTATTAACAATATCTACACTTCAGCGAACATTGAAACACTGTGTACGTGTGGGGCTAGAGATTGAGTCTAAATAGGATACAAACTTATCTCCACCTAAGATATTTTTGAATCCATTGTTAATCCAAAGTCAATAACTCTTAAATAAAAGATCTTACCCGATAAGGAGGGATTGGATTCAAAAAATAATGGCGGGAGGATAACAAGTTAAACCTAGTAGGACTAGTGGTGCGCAACGAGGCGTACAAGCTCAAGGAAATGAATGGTCGACCCATCGATCACGCCTAGAATGCAGATCACCTGAAGAAGTACTACCCCTAAAGAGGGGACTCGTATGTAGACTACCTCCACTTAGGTTTTAGTAAAATCCCCAACAATAATGTACTCCATTTTTTATCAATAAAGTCTACTTTCTTCATCTTCAATTATATTATACATTAATGTTTCCATACCCATTTAAGGTCTACACGGGTAAGTTCGACATAGCCATCTCAAGACCAGGGATTTGCCGGGGAAGCCCCCTCGCTATCCTTGATACCTCGGCCGGGCACCACCCCCCGCCAAAAAGGTTCTAAGTGTAAGCATAGTTGTCATCCAGATCTCAGGATGAGGAAATAGCTAGATGGCCCTCCTGATGCCTTTGTCAGACTATCACCCCCAAGAAGGATCTGAGTGTAAGAACATAGTTGTCGTCCAGATCTCAAGACCAGGAAATAGCTAAATAGCTAAATAGCCCTCCTGATGCCTTGGTCGGGCTACCACCCCCAAAAAGGATCTGAGTGCAAGAGCATAGTTGCCTTCCAGATCTCGAGACCAGAAAATAGCTAGATAGCCCTCATAATGCCTTGGTCGGGCTAGCACCCTCAAGAAGGATCTGAGTGTAAGAGCATAGTTTCCATCCAGATCTCGATACTAGGAAATAGCTAGATAGCCTTCATGATGCCTTGGTCGAGCTACCACCCTCAAGAAGGTTCTGAGTATAAGAGCATAGTTGCCATCCAGATCTCAAGATCAAGATAGTTATCGAGTCTTATTGATACCTTGATCGGGCTATAACCCCCTAGAGAGACCTGGGCTTAGAAAACTCTCCTACCTAAACTCCAATGTCCAAGTTATTACTGGTTACTAATCCCCCATGTGCATATGATTGCTTGATGTAACATGTGCAAGATAGCTTAAAATCATATAAAACTACTCACTAAGTCATCGAGCTACAAGTTTCTGCTGAGAGTTGAGAGCTTGAGCTAGCTGTCTATTTCCACACCTAGTTAAATTTCATATCTCTTTATTTTTACCTAATTCAAGTTATTTCGAAGGTCGTGTCATAGTAAAGGCCATGAATAAAGCAAGCCAAGTAAAAATCCATTGAAGTAAGCATGAACGAAATCTAAAGCTAATCTTTATTAGTGATGTGGGAGCCCATCCCCTTTGAGAGGCTACAGTTGTCAAACCGGGAGCCTTATCCTTAGTTCTAGGCTGAAACAAAAGAGTATATATATTTATATAAAAATAGAAAGACTATCTATCTGGTCAAGAGTAAAGCGGGGTGCCCACCCCTCTTTCTGGGCAGTCAAAGTAAGTCAAGAATTGGTCACATCAAGCTACTGTATCCTTCTGCCTCCAACTGCTCCTTCTCCATGATGACCCTCACCCTCCGCCCCTTCTTCTGGTGGTTGCTCATCCTTGTTGGCCTCTTCTGCAATCCCTCCTTCTGAAGGTTCCTCAATTGGCTAATGTTCATCTATCCTCTTTCAGAACCTCACTAACCATCGTCATAACCTCAAGAGAGAGGACCACATCTAGAAGGTTTGCCATAGACTCTATCTTGTTCGCCTTGACCTCCAACTCTTCTTTAGAGGGCTCTTCAGGATGGTTGTGGACCTCTTCCCGAGCTTCGGGCAAGTACCTCTTGGGCTGAGCAGGCTGAACCTTCTTAGAGGTTTCCTCGGGACCTGAGATTGGTAAGACAAGAGAAGGAAATGGAGGATCTGTCATGCCCGCTTGCTTCCCTACGCCAGCCCCACTAGAAGGGCCAACTCTGTCACCCTCAGGGCAAGACATCTTTGTGACTCTAGTCATGATCTCCTCCCTATCCCATCAGGTTATACTGGAGAGGTCGAAAGGAAGAGGGAGGGCTTCGACGACTTTGAATGAACCGTAAAAATACCCATCACTGAAGGAGGCGCTTTCGTTCGTAACTTAGCCACTTGAGCATGCAAGACCTGGTTTTTTGACTTCTTACTCCCTAGGATCAGCCTTCCAAGAATCCTACTGTCTTGCTCAATGCTCAGACCAGAGGGTTTCTTGATTGAAGGATCGCTTCAACCTCTTGTTGTCACATTGAAGCTCTGCTAGCTCCACTTCCATTCCCCTCTAGCTAGAAGTCATCTCCTGTACTAGAACTTGAGCCCGTGTCAGCAACTCCATGGCTTGCTCAACTTCAGCTTCAGCTTTGGCTACCTGATCTCGAAGAGAGGCCTCCTGGTGGCCCATAGCCACAGTGAATTTGAAGGCCTGTAAAAGAATTCAAGCTAGAAAGTGATAAAACAAACCGTTGTAGGAAAAGATAAAGACGATGATTACCTCGGCCAAGAGAGCAGACCTCTTGGTGACTAGGATATATGTAGGCATTGAAGCCATCATAGAAAAAATGCCCTCAGGGTACGAAGCGACGAATTGCCTTAAGACCTCGTCAGGAATGGCGGAGCCTAACTGATTTTATGGGTGAATGAAGCTCGAGGAGTTGGGAATGTAGACGGAGAGACAAACATTTGGCCGGGTAGAAGCGGGGGCGACAGAAGTAGAATCTGGAGTAGGGATAACTAGAGCAAGAGCTAGCACTACTACGTTAGCTGCATGAGAAACAGAGGTCTCTTTACCCTGCACCCTGGTAGCCCTCAATGCGAGGAGCGCCATCTTGGACCTGTGCTGAGAAGAGGATGGAGCAAGAGCAGATGAAGCCTCAGCTGGAACCAATGATCCCCTTCTCTCTAAGAAAGCCAACGGAATTTCCAGACTCGACTAGGCAGATGGGGGAGAGGTGAGAGCTTGTAGGGCTTCACGAGAAGCTGGAGCAATAATAAAAACTGTTAAAAAGAAAGAAAAGGGAAGCCGTTATAATCGAGCTAGTCAACAAAACAAGCATGATGGTTCAACGTTACTTACGAGGAGTTGCATTCGAAATTCATAAATAGCGATTTACTCGGCGAGAATCGAAGGCGTCGGTAGTTGGGAATTTTAGGTTTAAGTAGTTCCTAGCAAGGATGGCCTTCAACACAAATTCAGACTCAGCGGGCACTGAATCTCGACCCATGATGGTTTATCGTTGAAAGTCTGAAGAACTATGAACTCATGTCACCCAATGAAGGTCGAGCTTCCCCAATCATCTCCCACTAGGATCCACTCCTTCTTCCAAGTAGGTCCTTCCTCGAAGCGCCAGGGATGATGAAATTGAGTTTGTTCTTAGCTTTTGCATAGAACAGACCTCAGGGAACTACGGACATGCTTCTGATTTGAAAAAGATAGGCTAGCTCCTTTGCTCCAGGCTCCCTGGTGACCTTACCCCACTTGTACTATTCCCTCCATAGCACAAGAAAGCCAATCAGGTGCCTCCAGTAGCCTGGCGTCAACTGGAGATGAGCTAGCTATAGGGCACTGAGAGCTTATCAACGGGTAAGATGGAGAGGAATCCTGACCTCATTCTCAAAAGCCGCTACATGGATGTGGAGCACTCTTTTGGACTGATTAAAGATTTCATAATTCCTGTGGGGAACTGTAAGGGAGACACTGTTATGAATACCGTACTTGGACCTCAGACGGTCGAAGGATTGTGGATCAACAGTAGAATCTGGGATGACCCTAAAGTCATAGGAATGAGGACTCACTGGAGGAGGACCAGTAACCCCGACTTGACCCTTCCTAGTGGCGTCGTCCCTCTCTTCTTCGTCTGAGCCTTCATCGACCAAGTTTAAGGGACTGTTTGGTCGGTTAGTGAACTTGTTCCAATGGCCACGTTTCTGTAAAACCAGCGATGTTGTGGGTTCGGGGGATAATCGTCACTGTCAAAATCTTTTCATGCCCGTTTTCCCTGGGCAAGGCTGGAAACTTCTGCATCATCTACAAGGGAATCGACAGAGTCATGGCTGACTTTCAACATAATGGAATAAGGTTTGTAGGCAGATGAAAAGAGAAGGAACAGAAGCTTTGCGGAAGAGGGTAGCAAAATAAAGGGATTTTTTTAAATTTGAACTTTGAAATATAACGTAAGGAAAGTGATGAAGGAGTTGGGTATAAATAGAAGTGAAGGGAGAAGTGACGTCAACAAAATCTTCTGTAGGATTTCCTCAAAACCTGGAATAGCCGTAACACAACCGGATTGTTTCGAGAATTACACTAGTCTATGCTTGCCATATCACTCATGCAACTAATGAGAAGATTTCCTCTGAGATTTTTGATAATGATAAAGATGGGAAAATTTCTCGATTAAAATAGGAAATCTGACTCTAACCCCAACTCAATCAACGGTGTTCAAGTCATAAGGGACTTCTGTTAATAGCCAAATTTGGCTAGGGACCAAAGAGATTTTTTCTACTCCCCTTGCCCGATTCTAAGCCTGAGGTTACCCACCACGAAACCTTGGGCCCTGGATTAAGCTTTAGAGCCACCCTTAAAAAGCGAGGAAAGGTCGACGAACTTAGGAAGCATCCAAGGTGAAGCTTGACACAAATGAATCGAGCTCCCTTTACCAAATCAAGGCTCCTCGAGGTCGAAACTACCTTGTAACCTCCCCTGGAGCTTGCCATCCTCTCCAGACCTAAGTAAGAAGCTATTAATGAATAAGCGCATAACTCGAAAATGCCTCATTTAACCGAGAGAAGATTCAGACCTATCTGGACAGGTAGCATGAAGCTCGCCAAAAGCCCCGCTGTCACCAATGAGGCCTTATGGGGTTATCCCAAACCTCCAAGGGACCTGGAAAGGTCAATCCGAGCCCCTAATATCATAAATATGGCATAGATTCACCTCGCCCCACAAAACAGTGAACACCGTACTCGATGACCTCCTAGAAGAATCACGCCATGAAGACACAGGATCATATCCACACCTAATGAACATTAAATTGCCACATATGTTCAGGGCTGGGGATTGAGTCCAAAGAGAAAACAAACTTATCTCCAACTGAGATATTCTCAACTCCGTCATTAATCCAAAGCCAATGACTTTTAAATAAGAGATCTTGCCCGATATGGAGGGATGGGATTCAGAGAATCATAGCGAGTGAATCACAAATTTAACATATTTTGACTGTGTATAAATATGCCCAAATATACACTAAGATGGTGGAGAAAAAAAAAAGGGTCATGGCCTAAATTATATAATCACAACATGGTCGTCGTTGTATTCTTATATTCGACAGGCACGAGGTTGCCACCTTGCTGTACCCTAGTGAGATTGAGACATATATGATTTATAATAAAGTTGCCTTAATCTTCTTCTCATCACATAAATCCTTTGGTTTAATACCTCACCATTGTATAATTAATCTTGGTACTTAAGGTATCAATCTCTGGCCACCACCTTTGTGGTAGCGGTCTCGAGAGTGTTAACCATATTTTCTCACCATGAGCAAATTTTCAGTTAACACTAGGTACTAAAGGTACCGCCCCCGACCATCACCTCTGTGGTAGTGGTCTGGAGGGTGTTAACTGGAATTTCTCATCCCGAGCAAATTTTCTGTTAACAACCTTAAAACATCTGTATGATGATTGTTAAAGGGAAATTTTCGGGGTAAGAAATTCCAGTTAACACCTTCAAGACCGCTACCACGGAGTTGATGGTCAGGGGTGGTATATTTGGTACCTAGTTTGTTCAAACATCGATGGATGTTAAAAACGAATGCTAACATGAGGTGAAAGAGAATATAATGGTTTTATTATAAATCACGTATATTGTACAGAAATTTCTCAAATACTCTAAATCTATCTAGGGTACAGTCGGGTGGCAGCCTCATGCCTATCGAAAAGTAGATAACGATGAAGGCCGTGTTCTGAAGACAGAATTTAGGTCGGAGTAGACTTTCTCTCTCTTGTCTGCCTTTTTCTTCTATTTTGTTGTTCTATCCCTCTACTTTGTGCATGCTTGGACTTATTTATGCATAGTCCAATTAGGTTTATCTTGTAATCCTCTGACCATTATTTTATGAATCCAATTCCCCTTTATCGGGTGGGATCCGCTATTTTGAATGTTGTTGACTTTGATTTAATAACATATTTTAGAATATCTTAGGTGGAGATAAGTTTGTTTCTTCGTTGGACTCAATCACTTGCCCTGTATGCACATGATGTTTAAACATTCTTTGGGGTGTAGATATGATCATATGTGCCTTCATGGCGTGATGCCTCATGGAGGTCATCGAGTATGTCGTTTGATTCCTCAAAAAGAGAAGTATACATGTGTTCTAGTCTTGGTACTAGGAGCTTGATCTGACTCTTCCATGTTCCATGAGCTTGAGATGGCCCTATGGGCGCTCTTCGCTGGTAACAGAGCTTTGGCGAGCTTCCTCTCACCTGTCCAGATAGGCCCAAATCTTCCCTCGATAAGATGGAGCAATACTGTAGTGTGAGCTTGGTGCTTAATGGGTCTCTCTCTATGCTTTGAGAGGATAACAGGCTTCTAGAGAGATTGCGAGGTGATCTCAACTTCGGGGAGCCTGGATCGTCATGCATCGGGCTTTCCCTGAATTCTTGCTTCGGTGTAAGGAGCTTGATCTGATCGTGTTGGGCTCCACCTTGGGTTCTTTTAAAGCTCGATGACCTTTTCTCACTTCTACGGGATGGTTCCACAGCTCGACCCCAGGACCCCACAGTTCCTTAATGGGTAGTCTCGGGCTTGGACTCGGGCTAGGAGAGTGGAAAATTTCCCTTTGGTCCATAGCCAAATTTGGTTATTGACAGAAGTCCTCCGACTTGAACACCGTTGCTTGAGCTAGGGTTGGAGTCAGATTTCATATTTTAATTGGGAAATTTTCCTTCCAATCGTTGCTACTAGAATCTTAATGGAAATCTTCTAATTGAATGAACGAGTGACATGGCGAGAAGAGACCGGTGCATTTCTCAAAATAATTTGGCTCCGTTACGCCAGTCTGTGAGATTCAAGGTAATCTCGACCAAATATTTTACTGGCGTCACTGCTCCATTTATCTCTATTTAAACTCAGCTGCTTCACCGCCTTCCTCACGTTTTCTTTCTTTCAATTTTCAAATTTTTTGAAGAGAAAAAACTTTCCTTGCGTTACCTTCTTGCTTGTCTTTCTTCTTTCATCTTAATTCAAAGTCCTTCCTCCATCATGTCGAAAACTAGCAGTGATTCTATTGACTCCATTATCGATGGTGAGAAAGCTACCAACCTCGTCCAAAAGAAAAGGCCGCGAAAAATTTTCAATAGCAATGACTCTCCTCCTAACCAGCAGCATCGTCGGTCGAATAGGAACGTTATCATCGGAGCTGGGTTTTCTAACAAGCCTGATAGCCCTCTGAACCTGGTCTACAAAGACTCTGATAGGGTGCCTGAGAAGGCTGTGCATGGAAAGAATCAAACTACAGTTGCGGGTTCCCTTCCGGAGGGACTTCTTCCCTACGACGTCAGGGTCATCCCAGATTCTACCACTGACCCGATGTCGATTGATCGCTTGAGAGCCAAGTATGGCATCCCTTACATCATTTCCATCTTCATTCTGCCCAAGAATTATAATGACTTCAATGGCATGCTTAAAATTCATGCATCGGTCCTCGAGAATAGGGCCAGAGTAGAGGAGCTGGCTTACCTCTTTCAGGTTGGAAGCCTGTCAGGTGCCTCCCGAGGTTGTTAGGTTTTAGTTTGTGTTGGCATGAATTCCATATCAAAATGATGTTTACCTTATAATGACTTAGTTGTTTAGGTTCATGATGATTCAAGCTTCAAGGAAGAAGAAACAACAAGTCAAAGCAAGTTCTAAGTCTTCAAAGAGAAAGGGTGCAACTTCGTTCTACAAAGGTATACTAAGACCTTATCTTTCTCTTACAAGGCTTAGGCACACACACACATATCATGCATTTTGTGTCCCTTCATCGTTGTGCACCATTATAGGCACACACACATATCATACATTTGTGTCCCTACATCGTTGTGCACCTTTATAGACATACACATACAATTCATTCATATGTGTCCCTACATCGTTGTGCACCATGTATAACACATTCACACACTTGAAGATGAATGCTCATGCATTGGTTTGGAAATAACATGTTTTGGAATATGCATGATTGGAAACTATCTCTATGTAGTTTGCATTCTAGTTTGAATTGTGTTTGTGTGTGTATATGTTTGTATAGCATGGATATTGAACTTGGATTTAGTCTTAAATCATTCTTGATTGAGTTCCGGTCATTTCGGTTACTCATACTATTGATTTTAAGTTCTAAGTTAAAAGATACTACAATTTAAACTCATGTTTAATACATTGTCTTCGTCCTTGTATATGGAGTCGAATTATTTTTTTATGGGTTGAGTATCTTATATGTCCATGTTTTTGTGAGAGTTACGGTTTGCAATCTGCAAACGGATTTGAATTCCGAGTCCAGAGGCCGGAGAACGGTCGAAGAACGAGAAGGAAGGTCGAAGGAGAAAGAAGCAAGCATATACTTCTTTCCCGAGATGGCGCGTGGCCATCTCGGGGCAGAAGGCTTGCTGCCCCGAGATGCCCATGCGCCATCTCGGGCAGCAAGCTTGCTTATCTTCTCTTTTCCCCTCTTGGTCATTTCACTTGTCCAAGTTTCCTACTCCTTTATAAACTCTTTCCCTCTCACATTTCATTCTAAGAAGAAATTCAAATCAAGTGTGCAGAATTTTTCTCTCTAAATTTTCTCACCTTCCAAACACCATAACTTCTTCATTTGAACTCCGATTTGAGTGATTCGAAGTTAGGAGTGTTACTCTATTCATCATCCATCATTTATATGAAGATTTTAGTTTATTTTACTGCTGTGTTTGGTGTCTAATCATACAAAAACGGGACTGCACCTAGATCAACTAAGGTATTGATTTTCTCTCTAAGTTTTCTTTTAAAACTTGGTCAATTGCCTTGGGTTTTCTTCTTCTACATATATTTGTATATTGTGAGTGTTTTGATTTGTGTTTTTAATACTTTCAAAGCTAGATTGAATTTCAATTGAAATCATTCATGTGTAGTTAGGTTTTGATTTTGCCTATGTTATCACATGTTTGGGATTGTATTGTGCTAGCTTTGATTCTAGGACTATTTTGTGATCTTTGATTGATTGATTTTGAGAAAATTAGTTCCTCACATGTATCAGGCTCTCTTGGCTGAAATTCTCACATAATACATGTGCTTATGTTCTTTTGAGCTATTTATGTGATTTGTTGAATCTATGATTAGGAATATGCTCTAGAACTTATGCTTAAATCTATTTGACATTGTCATATGATTTTAGCATGTTTTAGTTTTTTGTGATTTAAACTTGATCTTGTGATTTGTTGATCATATCTTGTGATTCAAGTTTAGATCTATGCATGTATCTAGGTTGTGATTATTATTGAACATATCTTACATGATCTAGATTGTTTACACATGCATGATTAACTAGACTATATGTGATTTGTGCATTCATGCTCATGTCTAGTATTTTCCATAGGATGTGTTGATCATAGCATTCTATGTTGCGTACTTGTTTGCGTTTTGCATTCATGATCACCTAGATGCTTTGTGAGAAGGAAATCTTGACAATAGGTGTGAGACGTATGGTGTTGAGCAAGAAGTCTTGGCAAGAGGTGTGAAGCCTCGGATTATCGAGCAAGGAAGTCTTGGCTAGAGGTGTGAAGCCTTAGATAGTCAAGCAAGAAGTCTTGCCTAGAGTTAGGAGAACTTGGATAGGTGAGCAAGGAAGTCTTGAATAGAGTCGGGAAGACTCGGATATTTGAGCTAGAAGTCTTGCCTTGGGTTGTGAAGATCCGGATAAGGTGAGCAAGGAAGTCTTGACAAGAGGTGTGAAGCCTCAGATTGTTGAGCATATGGTGGCAACTTCTAGAGTAGGATAGGAGGGTAGTTTCTAGGTGAAGAGGTCACTTGAGAGATTGTACTTGTCTTATCTACTAGTGGATTTTGTTTGCCTGTGGCTGCTAGCCCGTGGATGTTTCCTCTTCGGAGGTTTACCACGTTATATCTTGTGTCAACTTTTCTCTATCCCTATCTCTCTAATATTTGTATTGTAGATAGAACTCTTTATGTATGTTGACTTCCTTTTTATAATATTAATTGTGTATGTGTAACAATTACTTGTTTGTATCACACTTTATTTGTGTTTATATATTGATTAATTGTCTTTAATTAATATATATATTGATTAATTATCTTTAATTAATATATATATTGTGATACAAGCAATCTAGAAGGACAAACTTTTGTTTGTTTCTAAGGGAGTCGAAAAAGGTGTTTAACCTATTCACCCCCCCCCCCCCCTCTAGGTCAGCCTTTAGCATTTAACCATGATTGTATTTTCAATTGGTATCAGAGCAGGACATTAGATTGCACTTAGTGTAAGTCTGGGGTGATACTTTCACGATTTTTATAAGGCGTTTGAAGTCATGGCTTTACAAGATGATGTAATGGCGGAAGGAGCCTCAAATACTAGGCGACCATTACTTCGTGGCACTAACTATGGGTATTATAAGTTAAGGATGAAAGCCTACATCCGCTCTATTAATGAAAGGGCTTGGATGGTAGTGGAAGAAGGTAATAGTCGTTATATCATGGTTCAAGAGGATGGAACCATGATACTCAAGCCAATGAGTGAATGGACAACAAATGAGTTTGAGGTTGCGAAATGGCACCATCGTGCTATGAATGCCATATTTGGAGGAGTTGATGGGCATCAATTCTCCTACATTCAAAATCTTGAATCCACAAAGGAAGCTTGGGATACTCTCTTACTAATGAAGGAACCTTAGCGGTGAAGAAATCGATGCTTCAAATGTTAGCATTACAATTTGAAGGTTTAAGTATGGGTGAGGAAGAAAGGTTCGAAGACTTCCAATTTCGGCTTCTTAACATAGCTAACGAATGTCAAGAACTTGGAGTACCTATCTCAAAAGAGCGTTTAAATTGGAAAATTCTTAGGTCTCTTCCTAAGAGATTCAAATCAAAGGTGACGGCCATTGAGGAAAGCAAGGATGTGGATAGTATGAACATCGATGAGTTGCTTGGGTCTCTCCAAACTTATGAGATGTGCTTGAAGCCAAGGATCAAGAGTAAGGGAATTGCTCTTAATGCTATTGAGGAGGAGAGTGATGATGAAAATGAAGAAATGACACTCTTGGTTAGAAGGTTCAAGAAGTTTCTAAAGAAGAATGCCAAACCCAAAGGCAATTCTTCTAAGGAAGAAGGAGTTAAGAGAACATCATCTCCAAGGATTGTGAAAAATAGTCAAGCCATGAACAAGAAAGAGGTTCAATGCTATAATTGTCAAGGTTTTGGTCACTTTGCTAGTGAGTGCACCAAGAAGCCATCTAAGAAAGACAAGAAAGGCAAAGTGTTGGCGGCTACTTGGAGTGATGATAATTCTAGTGACAATGAGAGCTCTAGTAGTGAGTCTTCAAGTGATGAAGAGTTGGTGAGCAACTTTGTAGCTCTAACGGCTTCTCATTCTTCACTAGATGTTGGTAGTACCATATCTTTGAACAAGAACCTTGATGCAAATCATGATGGATGCTCTAGTTCCATTCCTACTAATCTTAAGTTGTTTAAAAAAAATACAAAAGCTTGAAGAAGATAGAGACAATGCTCAAAGAGAAGTAGTTGAGAAGGATGATTTGATCAAGAAGCAACTAGATGAGTTTGTGGTTGTTACTCGGAGACTTCTTAGTGAAAAAGGTGATATTGTGAAGAAGTTTAGAGAACTTGAAAAGATAAACCTTGAGAAGGATATTGTGATATCATCTTTGAGGAAGAGAGAACAAGAATTGTTGGAAGAGATAGACACGGCTAAGGAGGCTATCAAGGACTTAGTGAATGATTCGGTTAATGTGTCTAGTGTTAGGAATCTTGTTAACTCTCATAGTGGTAAAGACGACTTGGTAGTTAAAGAGGAGATCTTGGAAGCACCATTTCCTACACACTTTGATAAAGTCATAAATAATAAGAAACCACACAAGAAGAGAATATCAAAAGCCAAGAAGAAGTTAGCGAACAAGGTATCTTTGCAAATTCCTAGTGAAGCTAGTTCAACTCCAAAAGGTACAATCTCATCTTTCATTACAATTTGCCATTATTGCAACACAATAGGTCACATTAAGCCTAGGTGTTATAAATATATTGAAAAATGCAAATTATGAAATGAATCTAGGGATAAAGAGATTAAACTTCAACTTGAACATGCTAAGGCCTTGAAAATTGAGAAACATGATAATTTTACTAAGCATGAGAAAAAGTTATGGAGTAGAAAGAATTCTAATCTTGTTCAACTTGACAAAGCTTGTGTTGATAATGTTAAGGTAGAGTGTGTTAATGATATTCTTGTTAATCAAGTCATTGAAGGACTTTACTCTAGATTTATCATTGTTGTCAAGGATGATATTGGAAATGTTTGTATAGGTACACCCAAAAACAATGGTTCAAGGGTGAGTGCTCTTATCACTAAAATAAGAAGCACATGTGAGATAGCTTTGAGGCTATATATCAATTGTGTTGAGAATTCTTGCTTGATAGCTTTGAATACTCCATGTATTGATATGAACTTGGTTATCTCACATTGTGATTGTTATGTGGTCAAAATTTGTTGATTAACTTTGAAGAAGTTCTATTGTTATATGTGTTGATTGAGTTGAGATATTATGCTTTTTATACTCTTGTTGTGAAACATCGTCAACTTGATGTCATGAGGACATTCAAGGCAAGAGTGCTCATAAAAAGGGCGAAAGTATGATATTTGGTTAATATAATGTGCAAAAAGGTATTTCTATATTCTAATGCATATTCTCTTAGATATTCATCTTTTGAATCAATTTTTGACATACATCTCATAGCATGTCATATTAGAGAATTTTGTATAGCATACATATGGTTCTCATTGACATTTGCTATTTTAGGATCTAATAGTGATATTGTTCACATTGATCTTAACTTTGATGATTGTTTGTGTATAGTATATTGAGTGGCATTACTTTGGAAAATATGAGCTTCATATTCTTTGAAAGCTACTCATTAGAGAAGTAATGATCTTGAATAAGTCTCTACTTATTGCTCTTAGATCATGTGCTTATGAGCCATAAAATCTTGGTTTTCTAAAAATTGCACCTTGCTTCTCATATATGTTTTGCTAGTAGGTCGAGTTTACTAATATGCAAACATTGGATACACCTTGAAGTTTTTATGCTTAAGCACATTTAAAATGACCTATGGTTAGTATCCATTTTGCTTTGGCAATTACATAGAACTCAACGAGCACCTTCATGAAAAGGGCTACACATCTTGGTTGTGAAAGCTACCCAATGTTGGAAAGAGCTACACCATTGTGATGAGTGAAAGCCGTCATGAAGAGAATTTTGTTTATGTAAAAAAAAATAGAAAAATCAAAGAAGTGTTGAAATGAAGTCATAAAAAAAATATCTTTGATTCAAAGCCTAAAAAGAAAAGGAGGAAGGCTTAAAAAGAAGTTTAGTTGAAAATCAAATAAGCTCGGTTTGAAAAACAAAAATGGGATGACGAGCCACATGCACACACACGCTCATATGTTGAAATCTATTCTCTTAAAAGCAAAAAATCCGGATGATAATTGGTTTGACTTTTTATGGAAAAAGCTTAAGATGAATAGTTGTTGGAAATTGTTTGCATGTTGATTATCAGACTACTTCTTAATATATATTTGAAGCATATCTCTCACACACACACACTTTGTTTATGAGTATGATGATATATTTGCAATTGTTGAAGAACTATGAGAGAACTTGAAAAATCTTTTTGTATCTCTCTTAGCATATGAAGCTTATTTTGTTGATATTTCTTCAAATTGCTTGAATGTGTGATTGTGTGAATATCTTTGTGAACTCTATGCTATCATTGATTTTAGTTATAGCATTTATCAAGGAGGGGCATTGTATGCTAGACATTGTTCTCTTTTATGATATGTTCATATGCTTCATTTTGTTACATGTTGGCATATTTTGACTTAATGATACTTGTAAGATATTACTCACTATCTTTGTCTTGCATGATGATTCATTTTTAAGTCATATGTCATTGTTTTATATATTTTTGACTAATAAGCTTGTTTTGTCTTTCACTCACTTTTGTATGTTTATAGCATCTTATTTCATAAGAACAAATGGGAAGAACTAAAGTTACCAGAAGTGGAAATCATTTGAATCCCATTGTGAAAGCCAAGTCTACCTCAAAGAGATCCAAAGCTTCAAGGTCAAATGATTTAGGGATCTTTGCAACTAAGAAGATATTTCAAGAGAGAGGCATTGAATTAGGCAAATGTAAAGATTCTTATGTTCTTAAATGCATTAATGATAGAAACTGGGAATCTTGGGTGAGCATGCTAGGAATAGTGAATGACATTACTGTTAGAGAATTTTATCATGAATATAGAGAGAGTGCCACCTTATTAAATGCTTTGATGGATGTTAGGGGTGTTGTGTTTAGAGTTAACCCGGTAAACATTAACAAGTTTCTTGGGCTATCTAGTGATATTGATTCAAACTTTCTAGATGTTGATATCATTGAGAATCATAATATCATGGGTAGAACTCTATGTGACAATGCTTCTTTTGAGTGGAAAGGTAGAGCATATATTAGACAACATGAGTTAACTAAGGCAAGTGCATTTTGGCATCTTTTCATTTGCACAAATATTATTGGATCTTCGAATTCAACCGAGTTGAATAAAGACAAGATCAAAGTAGTATATGCCTTAGTGACTAATCAACCAATAAACCTCGGGGATTTGCTTATGTTTTATTTGGATAATGCGGCTTTCTTAACTAGAGGAGATAAGAAGCTTGCATTACCGGGATTAGTTATAGGAATCTTACTCATTGTAATGTGAGGGAGTGTTTTTGTGACCTATCTTCATTTTTATATTTGTAGTAAATGTACAGGTGTTTTGACATGGAATTTTCCAAAGGGGGAGATTGTTAGGTTTTAGTTTGTGTTGGCAAGAATTCCATATCAAAATGATGTTTACCTTGTAATGACTTAGTTGTTTAGGTTCATGATGATTCAAGCTTCAAGGAAGAAAAAACAACAAGTCAAAGCAAGTTCTAAGTCTTCAAATAGAAATGGTGCAATTTGGTTCTACAAAGGTATACTAAGACCTTATCTTTCTCTTACAATGCTTAGGCACACACACACATATCATACATTTGTGTCCCTGCGTCATTGTGCACCTTTATAGGCAGACACATACAATTCATTCATTTGTGTCCCTGCATCGTTATGCACCATATATAACACATTCAGACACTTCAAGATGAATGCTCATGAATTGGTTTGGAAATAACATGTTTTGGAATATGCATAATTGGAAACTATCTCTATGTAGTTTGCATTCTAGTGTGAATTGTGTTTGTGTGTGTATATGTTTGTATAACATGGATATTGAACTTGGATTTAGTCTTAAATCATTCTTGATTGAGTTCTGGTCATTTCGGTTACTCACACTATTGATTTCAAGTTCTAAGTTAAAAGATACTACACTTTCAACTCATGTTTCATACATTATCTTCGTCTTTGTATATCAAGTCGAATTATTATTTTCTAGGTTGAGTATCTTATATGTCCATGTCCATGTGAGAGTTATAGTTCATAATCCACAAACGGATTCGAATTCCAAGTTTGGAGTCCGGAGAATGGTCGAAGAACGAGAAGGAAGGTCGAAGGAGAAAGAAGCAAGCATATACTTCTTTCCCGAGATGGCGCGTGGCCATCTCGGGGCAGAAGGCTTGCTGCACCGAGATGCCCTTGCGCCATCTCGGGAAGCAAGCTTGCTTAGCTTCTCTTTTCCCCTCTTGGTCATTTCACTTGTCCAAGTTTCCTAATCCTTTATAAACTCTTTCCCTCTCACATTTCATTCTAAGAAGAAATTCAAATCAAGTGTGCAGAATTTTTCTCTCTAAATTTTCTTACCTTCCAAACACCATAACTTCTTCATTTGAACTCTGATTTGAGTGATTCGAAGTTGAGAGTGTTACTCTATTCATCCTCCATCATTTATATGAATATTTTAGTTTATTTTGCTGCTGTGTTTGGTGTCTAATCATACAAAAACGGGACTGCACCTAGATCAACTAAGGTATTGATTTTCTCTCTAAGTTTTCTTTTAAAACTTGGTCAATTGCCTTGGGTTTTCTTCTTCTACATATATTTGTATATTGTGAGTGTTTTGATTTTTGTTTTTAATACTTTCAAAGCTAGATTGAATTTCAATTGAAATCATTCATGTTGAGTTAGGTTTTGATTTTGCCTATGTTATCACATGTTTGGGATTGTATTGTGCTAGCTTTGATTCTAGGACTATTTTGTGATCTTTGATTGATTGATTTTGAGAAAAATAGTTCCTCACATGTATCAGGCTCTCTTTGCTGAAATTCTCACATAATACATGTGCTTATGTTCTTTTGAGCTATTCATGTGATTTGTTGAATCTATGATTAGGAATATGCTCTAGAACTTATGCTTAAATCTATTTGACATTTTCATATGATTTTAGCATGTTTTAGTTTTTTGTGATTTAAACTTGATCTTGTGATTTATTGATCATATCTTGTGATTCAAGTTTAGATCTATGCATGTATCTAGGTTGTGATTATTATTGAACATATCTTACATGATCTAGATTGTTTACACATGCATGATTAACTATACTATATGTGATTTGTGCATTCATGCTCATGTCTAGTAATTTCCATAGGATGTGTTGATCATAGAATTCTTTGTTGCGTGCTTGGTTGCGTTTTCATTCATGATCACCTAGATGCCTTGTGAGAAGGAAGTATTGACAATAGGTGTGAGACCTATGGTGTTGAGCAAGAAGTCTTGGCAAGAGGTGTAAAGCCTTGGATAGTCGAGCAAGAAGTCTTGCCTAGAGTTGGGAGAACTCGGATAGGTGAGCAAGGAAGTCTTGACTAGAGTCGGGAAGACTCGGATAGTTGAGAAAGAAGTCTTGCCTTGGGTTGTGAAGATCCGGATAAGGTGAGCAAGGAAATCTCGACAAGAGGTGTGAAGCCTCGGATTGTTGAGCATAGGGTGGAAACTTCTAGAGTAGGATAATAGGGTAGTTTCTCTATGAAGAGGTCACTTGAGAGATTGTACTTGTCTTATTTACTAGTGAATTTTGTTTCCAGTGGCTGCTAGCCGGTGGATGTTTCCTCTTCGGAGGTTTACCACGTTATATCTTGTGTCAACTTTTCTCTATCCCTATCTCTCTAATATTTGTATTGTGGATAGAACTCTTTATGTATGTTGACTTCCTCTTTATAATTTTGATTGTGTGTGTGTAACAATTACTTGTTTGTATCACATTTTACTTGTGTTTATATATTGATTAATTGTCTTTAATTAATATATATATATTGATACAAGCAATCTGGAGGGACAAACTTTTGTTTGTTTCTAAGGGAGTCGAAAAAGGTGTCTAACCTATTCACCCCCCCTCTAGGTTAGCCTTGAGCATTTAACTGTGATTGTATTTTCAGTGGTCAGTTGCATATGAAAGCTAAGAACAAGCTCAAATTCATCATTCCCGGTGCTTCAAAGAAGGACCTCGCTTGGAAGAAGGAATGGATCCTAGCACGGGATGACTGGGGAAGCTTGATCTTTATTGATGGCCACGAGTTCAAGGTCCACACAACTTTTAGTGACAAACCAACTTAGGATAGGGATTCCTTACCGGCTGAATCTGAAACTGTCTTGTAGGCCATCCTTACCAAGAACTATTTGAACCTGAAGTTTTCTACTGCTGATCCTTTTAACTCTTGTAGGGTGAATTGATACCTGTAAATTTTGGTTGCTACTCCTCGTAAGTAAAGTAGTGTTGAACTATCCTGCTCTGTTTGATCGGCGAAATTGGTTTTGGCATTTTTTCTTTAACTAAAAAAATAGTTTTTGTTGTTGCTCTAGCTTCCGACGAAACCCAGTTGGCTTGCACCCCTTCTCCTCCTGCTAGGTCGACCCAGGAAGTCCCCATGGCTACCTTAGAGAAAGGGGGCAACAGTTCCAGCTAGGGCTTCACCTACTCTCACTCCGTCCCTTTCTCAACTTAGGTCCGAGATGGCACTCCTCACATCGCGAGCTACCAAGGTATGGAGCAAAGAGACCTCAGCTGCTAAAGTGACTGCTACTACTCCTTCCTTAGTTGCCCCCGCGGCTATTGCTGCTACCTCTGCTGCCCCTACGGCTAACTTGCCAAATGTTTCCAACTCTCCATCCGTGTCCTCGATTCCTCGGGATTAGAAGAGCCTCCAGGCTTGAGTTGAGGGGGTTCAGTCGAGCTCTATCAAGGTCTTGTGCAATTTGTCACATCCTGCCCCGGTGATGGTCTTTCCTTGATGGCTTCAATGCCCGTAGATATCTTGATCACTAAGGGATCCGTCTTTTTAGCCGAGGTAACCATCATCTTTCATTTTTTTTCTTGTGACGGTTGGCTCGATCACTTTCTAACTTGAACTCCTCATTTTTTTATAGGCCTTCAAATTCAATGTGGCCATGGTTCATCAGGTGGCCTCCCTTCGCGATCGTGCTGCTAAAGTTGAGGCTGAAGCTGAGAAGGCTATGGAGTTTCTTGCGCGAGCTCAAGCTCTTGTGCAGGAGATTACCTCTAGCTAGATGGGAATGGAGGTCGAGCCTTACTAAGATACTGAGAGACTGAAGCGGTCCTTTGATCAAGAGACCCTCCAATTTGAACGTCGAGCTAAACAGTGGGATTCTTGGAAAGCTGAGGCTAATATGCTAGACATCAAGAACCAGACCCTGCATGCTCAGGTGGCCATGATACAAGCAGAGGTCGATGCTTCCTTTAGCGATGAGTATTTTTATGCCTCCATCCTGGATGCAGAAGCTCTTATTCTTCTCTTCGACCTATCCACTATCGCTTGTTAGGATAGAGAGGATACAATGACCAAAATTGCAAAGATTTCTCATCCTGATGGTAACGGAACGGGTCCTTCTAGTTTTGCTAGAGCCGGGAAACAACCAACCGTGGCAGATCTTCCTCCTCTTCTTCTGGTCCTTCCAGTCTCCGACCGTGGGGAATCCTTGAGCGAGGTTCAGCTTGCGCAGTCAGAGGATTTTTATTCGAAAGTCCAGTAGGAGGTCCGAGACAGCCCTGAAGAACCTTTTAGAGAATAGTAGCCTGGAAGCAGCAACTATCACTCTGGATGCGGCCATTCCCTCTGAGGTTATGGTTGTAGTTAATGAGGTCTTGGAGGAGGACCAAGATGAGCAGCAAGTAGCTGAGAAGCCTCTGGAGGAGGGAGCAGCAAAGGTAGCCAACCAGGATAAGCAGTCACCAAAAATAGAAGCGGAGGACGAAGACCATCTTGGAGGAGGATGAGCAGCTTGAGGGAATAGAGAGGATGCCGGAGATTTATACCATCTTATGATAACTTGTTTTGATTGCCCGGAAAAGGAGGTGGGCTCCCTGCTTTACTCATGACCAGTTTACTTGATTTTCTTTCATTTGCTTTTCATGTAAACCAGAACTAGGGGTCGGGCTCCTTGCTTGATGAATGTAGCCTTACTACTGAATATGCTCCCTCATCATTAATGAAAATCTACGTTAACTTCCTTTATACTTGTCTTGACTAATCCTGATCATGAGTTTTCAATTCGACTGAGAGCTCATTGCTTCACTCCTGACCTCGACCATGATGTGACCTCTGAAATAACTTTGACTTAATGAAATTTGGTAAAGAGAAGCTCTGAATCCACTAAGCGTAAACCCGTTAGCTGGGTGGTCATCCAACTTCCAATTCCAGCATTTGGCAGGAACTCATACGTTTAGGGAAGATGGACTTATGGTTGCAAGTGTTATCATTTGAGCTATCAATGAGTACGATTATATAGCATAGTTTATCCTTGATAGTTTGGTGGTATTCATTTGTTAATCGACAGAGGACTTTATTTATAGATATGGATATCATGGCTCCATTTATTGAATGAGAGTAGAATACCATCATATAGATGTTTTGAGGTATTGGATATTAAATCTTAACGTTAAGTTTTCAATAGTGTCTATTGAAACATGGCTTCTAGACAAGTCAAAATATCCAAGTTCAAAATGTGGTCATATGAGTAAATATGGTAACTTGGAGAGCTATAGGCGGTCTATGAGCTCTTGGCGATTACTGATATTCTTCAAGAGGATACACTTTATCCAATAAGGTTGTATAGGGTACGAATGAGTAACATCAACTTATTCTATCTTTATTTAAGAGTTCAATTTTAGTTCTATAGTGAAATGAACAAAAATTAAATAGATTGGACTTGAGTGAATCATTTGTTGATTATGATTGGGTTGTGTCCATTGAAGCTTAAATTTAGATGGCCCGCTAAGTTCCCCAATCCACATGAACTTGCATGGATCACTTGATATATTCTACCGGACCAATTTAGGGGTCCATCTAGAATTGTATTAAGGCATGTGAACTTGTTTCTTTTTGTAAGAATGAGTCTAGTTCACATGTGGACTTTTTTATTAAGGTCTAATAGATTTAATAAAATAAGAAAAATAATATATGGCCTATATACGTGTGTTCGGTGGCAAGGCTATTAAGAATAGCTTAAATTATATTATTTTTATTTTATTATTTAATTGAATGGAAATTAATTAATTTGTTGATTAATTAATTATTTTACTAAAAGTCAAAATCTTTTTCCTAATAGGAGTTGGTCTCCTAAAATTATACTATTGTTTGTAGCATAATTAATATTAAAGACTATATTTGATAAGTAGATAAATAAAAGTAATTATTTATCTAATCAAATTAGGAAGTCTTTAATTTGGTTACTAATACACTATTGAGTTGGACTAGGAGTCTTGGTGTCGGATATAATTCATTTAGAAAAGGATTCTTAACTACCAAGTAAATCTTTCGTATGAAAGGATTTGTGATCCTAATATATATCCAATGAAATTTCGACCAGCCCATATATATATATATATATATATATATATAATAGGATAGAATTCTATTTAGATAAAGATTCTTAACCACCAAATAAATCCAACCAAGGAAAGAATTCTTGTCAACCAAGTAAATCCTTCTTAGGAGAGGATTTATGATCCTATATATATATATACGTATGTTAATTTCGGCCAACCTAAGTTTTTCTATGAGATGAACTTCGGCCATGCTAAGCAATTTTCAAGAAGAGATTTTGGCTTAGCAAGAGAGAATTTTGAGGGAGAAAAATTTATTTTTTACTCTGAACAAAATTCGACCAATTCGTAGAGATAGTGTGAATTCGGCCAAGAAGAGAAAAAGGGGGACGTTTTTGTTTTCGATAGTACACTAGTATCCTTTGCATCAAAAGGGTTTTGTGTACAACATCGAATCAAGGTTCACATGAGTTTTAATTAAATTGATTGATAATTCAAAAGTGGTGAGACGTTTTTGGTTTTTCTCTTGGAGGATTATTGTGACTAACAAAGAAGAAGATTTTGTTTGTTTCCATCCTCAGGTATACAATTTAAAGAAAGGGAGCCCACACTCCTAGGTGATTCACGTTCATGATTAGATTAAATTCGACGCTAGTTCAATTGTCACGAAAAAAAAAGGTACGATACTTTTTATACACATCAATTAATTTACGGTTAAGGTTCTCTTTGCATAAAAGGAAAAAAAAAAAATTTTATATGCAAACCCTAATTTTCATTAATTTTCTAACGATTCCATTGCGTTTTATACCATTTTTCCCCTACACTTGGAAACCACTTTGACGTTGTAACTAACGTTAGAATTGTTCCCGGGAACCTGTAAATGTTAACAAAGGGAAAAACTTTTAGTTTTTAGAAACAACTCTAACGTTGTTAATAACGTCAAAGTTGTTCCTGAGAACAACTTCTTGTTGGGAACAACTTCGACGTTCATAGAAACCACTTTGACATTGTAACCAACGTTAGAGTTGTTCATGGGAACTAGTAAACGTTAACAATGGGAACAACGTTTATTTCTTGGAAACCCCTCTAAAGTTATCTATAACGTCAAAGTTGTTCCCGGGAACAACATCTCGTTGGGAAGAACTTCGACGTTTTTGAAAACCACTTTGACTTTGTAACCGACGTTAGAGTTGTTTCTGGGAACTAGTCAACGTTAACAAAGGGAACCACTTTTATAATTAGGAAACAACTCTAACGTTATCTATAACTTCAAAGTTGTTCCCGATAACAACTTTTCGTTGGGGGCAACTTCGACGTTATCAGAAACCATATTGACGTTATAACCAATGTTAGAGTTGTTCACGAGAATCAGACAACGTTAACAATGGGAACAACTTTTATATTTTTGAAACCACTCTTATGTTATCTATAATGCCAAAGTTGTTCCCGGGAACAACTTCTTGTTGGAAAAAACATCGACGTTCTTGGAAACCACTTTGACGTTGTAACCAACGTTAGAGTTGTTCATTTAAACCAGTCAACGTTAACAAAGGGAATAACTTTTACTATTTGGAAACCCCACTCTAACATTATCTATAACGTCAAATTTGTTCCTGAAAATAGCTTCTCGTTGGAGACAACATCGACGTTCTTGGAAACCACTTTAAAGTTGTAACCAACGTTAGTGTTTTTCCCGGGAACACGTCAACGTTAACAAATGGAACAACTTTTATATTTTGGAAGCCACTGAAACGTTATCTATAACTTCAAAGTTGTTCCCGAGAACAACTTCTTGTTGGGAACAGCTTCGACGTTCTTGGAAACCACTTTAACGTTTTAACCAACGTTAGAGTTGTTTTCGGGAACCTGTAAATGTTAACAAGGGGAATAATTTTTATTTTTTGGAAACCACTCTAACGTTATCTATAACGTCAAAGTTGTTCCCAGGAATAACTTCTTGTTGGAAAAAACTTCAACGTTCTTGGGAACCACTTTGCCGTCGTAACCAATGTTAGAGTTGTTCCTGGGAACCAGTCAACGTTAACAAAGGGAACAACTTTTAATTTTTGGAAATCACTCTAACATTATCCTTTACTCCAAAGTTGTACCCTGGAACAGCTTCTTGTTGGGAACAACTTCGACGTTCTTGGAAACCACTTTGACGTTGTAACCAATGTTAGAATTGTTCTCTGGAACTAGTAAACGTTATCAAGGAGAACAATTTTGATTTTTTGTAAACCATTCTAAGGTTATCAATAACGTTAATGTTGTTCCTGGGAAAAACTTCTCTTTGGGAACAACTTCGACGTTCTTGGAAACAACTTTGAGGTTGTAACAAACGTTAGAGTTGTACCCGGGAACCAGTCAACGTTAACAAAAGGAATAATTTTTAATTTTTAGAAACAACTCTAACGTTATCCGCAACGCAAAAATTGTTCCCGGGAAAAACTTCTCGTTGGGAACAACTTTGATGTTCTTGGAAACCACTTATACGTTGTAACCAACGTTAGAGTTGTTCTTGGGAACCAGTAAACGTTTACAAGGAGAACAATTTTTATTTTCTAGAAACCACTCTAGCGTTATCTATAACGTCAAAGTTGTTCCCAATAAAAACTTCACGTTGGGAACAACTTCACGTTGGGAACAACTTCGATGTTATTGGAAACCACTTCGACGTTCTTGGAAACCACTTTGAGGTTGTAACCGACGTTAGAGTTTTTCCCGGGAACCAGTCAATGTTAACAAAGGTAATAACTTTTAATTTTTGGAAACCACTCTAACGTTATCTGTAACGCCAAAGTTGTTCCCGGGAACAACTTCTCATTGGGAACAACTTCGACATTGTTAGAAACCACTTTGATGTTGTAACCAACGTTAGAGTTGTTCTCGGGTACCAGTAAATGTTAACAAGGGAAAAAACCATTAATTTTTGGAAACCACTCTAACGTTATCTATAATGTCAAAGTTGTTCACGGAAACAAATTCTTGTTGGGAACAACTTCGACCTTCGTTAGAGTTGTTCCCGAGAACCAGTCAACGTTAACAAAAGGAATAACTTTTAATTTTTGGAAACCACTCTAACATTATCGGTAATGCCGAAGTTGTTCCCGGGAACAACTTTTCGTTGGGAACAACTTCGGCGTTCTTGAAAACCACTTTGACGTTGTTACCAACATTGGAGTTTTTTCCGGCAACCAGTCAATGTTATCAAAGGGAACAACTTTTTTTTATTAGAAACCTCTCTAACATTATCTATAACTCCAAAGTTGTTCCCGATCAAACTTATCGTTGGGAACAACTTCGACGTTCTTGGAAACCATATTGACGTTGTAACTAACGTTAGAGTTATTCCCGTGAACCATTAATTGTTAACAAAGGGTATAACTTTTAATTTTTGGAAACCACTCTAACGTTATCTATAACGTCAAAGTTGTTCCCAGGAACAACTTCTTGTTGGGAAAAACTCTGACGTTCTTGGAAATGTCTTTGTGGTTGTAACCAATGTTAGAGTTGTTCATGGGAACCAGTCAATGTTAACAAAGAGAATAACTTTTAATTCTTGGAAACCACTCTAACATTATCGGTAATGCCAAAGTTGTTCCAGGGAAATACTTCTCGTTGGGAACAATTTCGGCGTTCTTGGAAACCACTTTGACGTTGTAACCAACGTTAGAGTTTTTCACGGTAACCAGTCAACGTTATTAAAGGGAACAACATTTTTTTTTTTGTAAAGCTCTCTAACGTTATCTATAACTTCAAAGTTGTTCCCAAGTAAACTTCTCGTTGGGAACAACTTCAACGTTCTTGGGAACCACTTTGACATTTAAACTAACGTTAGAGTTATTCCCGGGAACCAGTAATTGTTAACAAAGGGTATAAAATTTTAATTTTTGGAAACCACTCTAACGTTATCCGTAAAGCCAAAGTTGTTCCCGAGAACAACTTCTTGTTGGGAACAACTTCGACGTTCTTGGAAATCACTTTGACGTTTTAACAACCGTTAGATTTGTTTTCGGCAACCAGTCAACGTTATCAAAGGGTTCAACTTCTACTTGGGAAAAAATTCTACGTTCTTAGAAACCACTTTAACGTTGTATCCAACGTTAGAATTGTTCCTAGCAGCTAGTAAACGTTAACAAGGGGAACATCTTATATTTTTTGGAAACCTCTCTAACGTTATCTATAACTATAAAGTTCTTCCAGAGAGAACTTCTCATTAGGAACACCTTCGACGTTATTGTAAACCACTTTGACGTTGCAACTAACTTTAGAGTTTTTCCCGAGAACCAGTAAACCTTAACGAAAGGAACAACTTTTATTTTTTTGAAACAACTCTAATGTTTTCTATAACACTAAAGTTGTTCCCGGGAACATCTTCTTGTTGGGAACAACTTTGACATTCTTGGAAACTACTCTGACGTTGTAACCAACGTTAGAGTTGTTCCTAGGAATAGTTAAACGTTAACAACAAGAACAACGTTTATTTCTTAGAAACCCCTCTAATGTTATCTATAACATCAAAGCTGTTCCCGGGAACAATCTCTCGTTGGGAATGAACTTCAACGTTCTTCGAAACCACTTTGACATTGTAACCGACGTTAGAGTTGTTCCAGGAAACAAGTCAACGTTAACAAAGGGAACAACTTTTAATTTTCAGAAACCACTCTAATGTTATCAATAACTCCAAAGTTGCTCCCTAGAACAACTTCTTGTTGGGAACAACTTCTTGTTGGGAACAACTTTGACATTCTTGGAAACCACTTTGACGTTGTAACCAATATTAAAGTTGTTCTTTGGAACCAGTAAACGTTAACAAGTAAAACAATTTTTATTTTTGGAAACCATTCTAAGGTTATCTATAAAGTCAAAGTTGTTCCCGGGAACAACTTTTCATTGGGAAAAACTTCGACGTTCTTGGATTCGCTTTTGAGGTTTTAACAAAAGTTATAGTTGTTTCTGGGAACCAGTCAACGTTAACAAAGGGAATAACTTTTAATTTTTGGAAACCACTCTAACGTTATACGTAACGCCAAAGTTATTCCCAGGAAAAACTTCGACGTTCTTGGAAACCACTTTGACGTTGTAACAAACGTTAGAGTTGTTCCTGGGTACCAGTGAGCATTAAAAAGGGGAACTACCTTTAACTTATGGAAACCACTCTAATGTTATCTATAACATCAAAGCTGTTCCCGGGAACAATCTCTCGTTGGGAATGAACTTCAACGTTCTTCGAAACCACTTTGACATTGTAACCGACGTTAGAGTTGTTCCAGGAAACAAGTCAACGTTAACAAAGGGAACAACTTTTAATTTTCAGAAACCACTCTAATGTTATCAATAACTCCAAAGTTGTTCCCTAGAACAACTTCTTGTTGGGAACAACTTTGACATTCTTGGAAACCACTTTGACGTTGTAACCAATATTAAAGTTGTTCTTTGGAACCAGTAAACGTTAACAAGTAAAACAATTTTTATTTTTGGAAACCATTCTAAGGTTATCTATAAAGTCAAAGTTGTTCCCGGGAACAACTTCTCATTGGGAAAAACTTCGACGTTCTTGGATTCGCTTTTGAGGTTTTAACAAAAGTTAGAGTTGTTTCTGGGAACCAGTCAACGTTAACAAAGGGAATAACTTTTAATTTTTGGAAACCACTCTAACGTTATACGTAACGCCAAAGTTATTCCCAGGAAAAACTTCGACGTTCTTGGAAACCACTTTGACGTTGTAACAAACGTTAGAGTTGTTCATGGGTACCAGTGAGCATTAAATAGGGGAACTACCTTTAATTTATGGAAAC
Organism: Dipteronia dyeriana; assembly: GCA_032871835.1. Classification (NCBI taxonomy): domain Eukaryota; kingdom Viridiplantae; phylum Streptophyta; class Magnoliopsida; order Sapindales; family Sapindaceae; genus Dipteronia; species Dipteronia dyeriana. The sequence continues at coordinate 32,853,463 of CM065295.1, read as the reverse complement.
CACTCTAACGTTATCTATATCGTCAAAGTTGTTCCCTGGAACAACTTCCTATTGGGAACAACTTTGACGTTCGTAAAAAAAAACTTTGGGGTTGTAACCTACAATAGAGTTGTTCTCGGGAACTAGTCAACTTTAACATAGAGAATAACTTTTAATTTTTGGAAACCACTCTAACATTATCCGTAATGCCAAAGTTTTTCGCGGGAACAAATTCTCGTTGGAAACAACTTCAGCGTTCTTGGAAACCACTTGTACGTTGTAACCAACGTTAGAGCTGTTCCCACCAACCAGTCAACGTTATCAAAGGGAACAACTGTTATTTTTTTGAAACCTCTCTAATGTTATCTATAACTCCAAAGTTATTCCCGAGAAAAATTCTCGTTGGGAACAACTTCGATGTTCTTGGAAACCACTTTGACATTGTAACTAATGTTAGAGTTGTTCCCGGGAGCCAGTCAATGTTACAAATGGAATAACTTTTAAATTTTGGAAACAACTCTAACGTTATCCGTAACGCCAAAGTTGTTTACTGGAACAACTTTACGTTGGGAACAACTTCGTCGTTCTTGGAAACCACTTTGACGTTGTAACCAACTTTAGAGTTGTTCCCGGCAACCAGTCAATGTTAACATAGTGAACAAGTTTTATTTTTTGGAAACCACTTTAACGTTCAGTATGACTCCAAAGTTGTTCCCGTGAACATCTTCTCGTTGGGAACAACTTCGACGTTCTTGGAAACCACTTTTACGTTGTAACTAACTTTAGAGTTGTTCCCGGTAACCATTCAATGTAAACAAAGGGAACAACTTCTATTTTTTGGAAACCACTCTAACTTTCTCTATAACTCCCAAGTTGTTTCCAGGAACATCTTCTCGTTGGGAACAACTTCGATGTTCTTGGAAACCACTTTGAAGTTGTAACTGACGTTAGAGCTGTTCCCCAGAACCAGTCAACATTAACTAAGGGAACACCTATTATTTCATGGAAACTACTCTAACGTTATCTATAACGTTAAAGTTGGTCCCGAGAACTACTTATCATTGGGAACAACTTTGACTTTCTTGGAAATCACTTTAACGCTGTGACCTACATTACAGTTGTTCCCAGGTACCATTAAACGTTAACAAGAGGAACAACTTTTAATTTTTGGAAACAATTCTAACGTTATCTATAAAGTCAAAGTTTTTCCCGGGAACAACTTTGACATTCTTGGAAACCACTTTGACTTTTTAACCAACGTTAGAGTTGTTCTCTTGAAGCAATCAATGAAACCACTTTAACGTTATCTATAACGTCAAAGTTGTTCCCGGGGAACAACTTTGACTTGGGAACAACTTCTACGTTTTTGGAAACCACTTTGACGTTGTAACAAACGTTAGAGTTGTTCCCGGGAATCGGTAAAAGTTAACTAGGGAAATAACTTTTAATTTTTGAAACTACTCTAACGTTATCCGTAATGCCAAAGTTTTACCACTTTGACTTTGTAATCAACGTTTGAGTTGTTCCCTAGAAGCAGTCAACGTTAACAAAGGAAACAACTTTTATTTTTTTGGAACCACTCTAACGTTATCAATTATGTCAAAGTTGTTCCCAGGAACAACTTCTCCTTGGGAATAAATTGAACGTTCTTGGAAACAACTTTGATGTTGTAACTAACGTTAGAGTTGTTCCAGTGAACCAGTCAACGTTAACAAAGGGAATAACTTTTAATTTTTGGAAACCACTCCAAAGTTATTTGTAACGCCAAAGTTGTCCTCGGGAACAACTTCAATGTTCTTAGAAACCATTTTGATGTTGTAACCAACTTTAGAGTTGTTCCCGATAACCAGTTAACATTAACAAAGGGAACAACTTCTATTTTTTTGAAACCGATCTAACGTTCTCCATAACTCCGAAGTTGTTCCCAGGGAACAACTTCAACGTTCTTGGAAACCACTTTCACATTGTAACAAACGTTAGAGCTATTCTCGGGAACCATTCAACGTCAACAAAGGGAACAACTTTTGTTTCGTGGAAACCACTCTAACGTTATCTATAACGTCAAATTTGGTCTCGGAAACAACTTATCAATGGGAACAACTTCGACGTTCTTGAGAATCACTTTGACGTTGTGACCTACGTTACAATTGTTCTCAGAAACGAGTAAACGTTATTAAAGGGAACAACTTTTATTTTTTGGAAACCACTCAAATGTTATCTATAACTTTAAAGTTGTTCTTGAGAATAACTTCAACGTTCTTAGAAACCAATTTGACGTTGTAACAAACATTAGAGTTGATCCCGGAAACCAATAAACGTTAACTAAGGGAATACCATTTTTTTTTTTGAAAACCACTCTAATGTTATCTATAACGTCAAAGTTGTTACCGAGAACAACTTCTCGTCGGGGACAACTACGACGTTCTTGGAAACCACTTTGACGTTGTAACCAACGTTAGAGTATTTTTGGGGAACCAGTCAACGTTAACAAAGGGAATAACTTTTAATGTTCGGAAACCACTCTAACGTTCTCTATAACTCCAAAGTTGTTCCAGTTAACATCTTCTCGTTGGGAACAACTTTGGAGTTCTTGGAAACCACTTTGACATTGTAACCAACTTTAGAGTTGTACCCCGCAACCAATCAATGTTAACAAAAGGAACAACTTTTATTGTTTTGAAACCACTCTAATGTTCTCTATAACTCCAAAGTTGTTCCCGGGAACATCTTCTCGTTGGGAACAACTTCGACGTTCTTGGAAACCACTTTGACGTTCTTGGAAACCACATTGACGTTGTGAGCAACGTAAGAGCTGTTCCCCGGAGCCAATCAACATTAACAAAGGGAAAAACTTTTATTTCATGGAAACTACTCTAACGTTATCTATAACGTCAAATTTTTTCCCGAGAACAACTTATCAATGGGAACAACTTTGACTTTCTTGGAAATCAATTTTACGTTGTGACCTACATTACAGTTGTTCTCAGGAACCAGTAAGCGTTATCATAGGGAACAAATTTTATTTTTTGGAAACCACTCTAATGTTATCTATAACTTTAATGTTGTTTCCCAGAACAACTTCTCGTTGGGAACAACTTCAATGTTCTTGAAAACCAATTTGACGTTGAAACAAACGTTAGAGTTGTTTCCGAGAACCAGTAAACATTATCTAATAGAATAACTTTTATTTGTTGGAAACCACTCTAACAATATCAAACATCAAAGTAGTTCCCGAGAACAACTTCTCCTTGGGAACAACTTGGACGTTATTGGAAACCACTTTGACGTTATAACCAACCTTAGAGTTGTTTCCGGGAACCGGTCAATGCAAACAAATGGAACAACATTTATTTCATGGAAACCACTCTAACGTTATCTATAACATCAAAGTTGGTCTCGGGAACAACCTATCAATGGGAACAACTTTGACATTCTTGGAAATCACTTTGACGTTGTGACCTACGTTACAATTGTTCTCAAGAACCAGTAAATGTTATCAAAGGTAACAACTTTTTTTTTTTGAAACCACTCTAATGTTATCTATAACTTTAAAGTTGTTCCAGGAAACAACGTCTCGATGGGAACAACTTCAACGTTCTTGGAAACAAATTTGACGTTGTAACAAATGTTAGAGTTGTTCCTGAGAACCAGTAAACGTTAACTACGAGAATAACTTTTATTTTTTGTAAACAACTCTAACGTTATCTATACCGTCAAAGTTGTTCATGAGAACAACTTCTCGTTAGGGACAAGTTCGACGTTCTTGGAAACCTTTTTGACGTTGTAACAAGTCAACGTTAACAAAGGGAACAACTTTTAATGTTTGGAAATAACTATAACGTTATCTATAACATCATCAAAGTTGTTACCTTGAACAACTTCTCCTTAGGAACAACTTCGACGTTCTTGGAAACCAATTTGTCGTTGTAACCAACGTAAGAGTTGTTCACGGGTACCAGTAAAAGTTAACAAGGGGAACAATTTTTAATTTTTAGAAACCATTCTAACGTTATCTATAATGTCAATGTTGTTCCAGGGAACAACTTCTCGCTGGCAACAACTTCGACGTTCTTGGAAACCACTTTGACATTGTAAACAACATTAGAGTTGTTCCCAGGAAGCAGTCAACATTAACAAAAGGAACAACTTTTATCATTTGGAAACCACTCTAACGTTATCTATAACGTAAAAGCTATTCCTGAGAACAAATACTCGTTGTGGACAACTTCGACGTTCTTGGAAACCATTTTAGCGATGAAACCAACGTTAGAGATGTTTCTAGAACCAGTAAACTTTAGCAAAGGGAATAACTTTTATTTTTTGGAAACCACTCTAACGTTATCTATAATGTTAAAGTTGTTCCTGGGAACAACTTCTCCTTGGGAACAGCTTCAACGTTCTTGGAAACCACTTTGACGTTGTAACCAACGTTAGAGTTGTTCCTAGGAACCGGTCAACGTTAACAAATGGAACAACATTTATTTTTTGGAATCCACTCTAACATTATCTATAACTTTAAAGTCGTTCCCGGGAACAACTTCTCGTTGGGAACAACTTCGACGTTCTTAGAAACTACTTTGACGTTGAAACAAAATTTACAGTAGTTCCCGGTAACCAATCAATGTTAACAAAGGGAACAATTTTTATTTTTTGGAAACTACTCTAACGTTATCTATAACACCAAAGTTGTTCCCGGGAACAACTTCTCGTTAGGAACAACTTCGACGTTCTTGGAAACCACTTTGATGTTGTAACCATCGTTAGAGCTTTTCACGGGAACCAATCAATGTTATAAAAAGAAACAAATTTTATTTTATGGAAACCACTCTAACGTTATCTATAACGTCAAATTTGGTCCCGGGAACAACTTATCATTGGGAACAACTTCGACGTTCTTGGAAATCACTTTGACGTTGTGACCTACATTACAGTTGTTCTCAGGAACCAGTAACCGTTATCAAAGGGAACATCTTTTTTTTTTTTGGAAATTACTCTAATGTTATCTATAACTTTAAAGGTCTTCCAGGGAACAACTTATCAATGGGAACAACTACAATGTTCATGGAAACCAATTTGACGTTGTAACAAACGTTAGAGTTGCTCTCGAGAACCAATAAACGTTAACTAAGGGAATGCATTTTATTTTTAAAAACCACTCAAACGTTATCTATAACGTCAAAGTTGTTCGCGATAACAAATTCTCCTTGGGGACAACTTCGACGTTCTTGGAAACCACTTTGACGTTCTTGGAAACCACATTGACGTTGTGAGCAACGTAAGAGCTGTTCCCCGGAGCCAATCAACATTAACAAAGGGAAAAACTTTTATTTCATGGAAACTACTCTAACGTTATCTATAACGTCAAATTTTTTCCCGAGAACAACTTATCAATGGGAACAACTTTGACTTTCTTGGAAATCAATTTTCCGTTGTGACCTACATTACAGTTGTTCTCAGGAACCAGTAAGCGTTATCAAAGGGAACAAATTTTATTTTTTGGAAACCACTCTAATGTTATCTATAACTTTAATGTTGTTTCCCAGAACAACTTCTCATTGGGAACAACTTCAATGTTCTTAAAAACCAATTTGACGTTGAAACAAACGTTAGAGTTGTTTCCCGGAACCAGTAAACATTATCTAATAGAATAACTTTTATTTGTTGGAAACCACTCTTACAATATCTAACATCAAAGTAGTTCCCGAGAACAACTTCTCCTTGGGAACAACTTGGACGTTCTTGGAAACCACTTTGACGTTATAACCAACGTTAGAGTTGTTCCCGGGAACCGGTCAATGCAAACAAATGGAACAACATTTATTTCATGGCAACCACTCTAACGTTATCTATAACATCAAAGTTGGTCTCGGGAACAACCTATCAATGGGAACAACTTCGACATTCTTGGAAATCACTTTGACGTTGTGACCTACGTTACAGTTGTTCTCAAGAACCAGTAAATGTTATCAAAGGGAACAACTTTTTTTTTTCGAAACCACTCTAATGTTATCTATAACTTTAAAGCTGTTCCAGGAAACAACATCTCGATGGGAACAACTTCTCGTTAGGGACAAGTTTGACGTTCTTGGAAACCTTTTTGACATTGTAACAAGTCAACGTTAACAAAGGGAACAACTTTTAATGTTTGGAAATAACTATAACGTTATCTATAACATCATCAAAGTTGTTACATTGAACAACTTCTCCTTGGGAACAACTTCGACGTTCTTGAAAACCAATTTGACGTTGTAACCAACGTAAGAGTTGTTCACGGGTACCAGTAAACATTAACAAGGGGAACAATTTTTAATTTTTGGAAACCATTCTAACGTTATCTATAACGTCAATGTTGTTCCAGGGAACAACTTCTCACTGGCAACAACTTCGACGTTCTTGGAAACCACTTTGACGTTGTAAACAACATTAGAGTTGTTCCCAGGAAGCAGTCAACATTAACAAAGGGAACAACTTTTATCATTTGGAAACCACTCTAACGTTATCTATAATGTAAAAGCTGTTTCTGAGAACAAATACTTGTTGGGGACAACTTCGACGTTCTTGGAAACCATTTTAGCGATGAAACCAACGTTAGAGATGTTTCTAGAACCAGTAAACTTTAGCAAAGGGAATAACTTTTATTTTTTGGAAACCACTCTAACGTTATCTATAACGTCAAATTTATTCCCGGGAACAACTTCTCGTTGGCAACAACTTCTCATTGGCAACAACTTCGACGTTCTTGGAAACCACTTTGACGTTGTTACCAAAGTTAGAGTTGTTCCCGGAAACCAGTAAACGTTAACAAAGAGAACAACTTTTATTTTTTGAAAACCACTCTAATGTTATCTAGAACGTCAAAGTTGGTATCGGGAACAACTTTTCGTTGGGAACAACTTCGACCTTCTTGGAAACCATTTGGACGTTGTAACCAACATTGTAGTTGTTCCTGATAACTAGTAAACGTTAACAAAGGGAACAACTTTTATTTTTTGGAAACCACTTTAACATTATCTATAGTGTCAAAGTTGTTCCTGGAAACAATTCTTCATTGGGAACAATTTCGACGTTCCTGAAACCCACTTTGACGTTGTAACAAGCGTTAGAGTTGTTCCCGGGAACCACAAAGGGAACAACTTTTTTTTTTGGAAACCCCTATAATGTTATCTATAACATGAAAGATGTTCATGGAAAAAAACTTCTCGTTAGGAACAACTTCGACGTTCTTGGAAACAACTTTGACGTTGTAACCAACATTATAGTTGTAACCTAGGACAAGTCAACGTTAACAAAGGGAACAACTTTTATTTTTTCGAAACCACTCTAACGTTATCTATCACGCAGAAGTTGTTGATGGAAACAACTTCTCGTTGGGAACAACTTCGACGTTCTTGGAAACCATTTTGATGTTGTAACTAACGTTAGAGTTGTTTCAATAACCTGTAAACGTTATAAAAGGGAACAATTTTTTTTTTTAAACTGCTCTAAAGTTATCTATTACGTCAAATTTGTTCCCGAGAACAATTTCTTGTTGAGAACAACTTCAACGTTCTTAGAAACCACTTTGACTTTGTTTCCAACGTTAGAGTTGTTCCCGGGAACCAATAAACTTTACCAAAGGGAACAACTTTAATTTTTTTTTATACCACTCTAACGTTAACGATAACGTCAAAGTTGTTCCAGGGAACAACTTCGACATTATAGGAAACCACTTTGAGTTTTTAACCAACGTTAGAATTGATCCCAGGAACCACTCAATCTTAACAAAGGGAACAACTTTAATATTTTGGAAACTACTCTAATGTTATCAAAAATTTCAAAGTTGGTCCCGGGAACAACTTCTCGTTGGGAACAAATACGGCGTTCTTGGAAACCACTTTGACATTGTAACAAACGTTAGAGCTATTCTCGGGAACCAGTCAATGTTAAGAAAAAGGACAACTTTTATTTTTTTGGAAACCACTCAAACGTTATCTATAACGTCAAAGTTGGTCCCAAGTACAACTTCTTGTTGGGAACAACTTCGAAGTTTTTGGAAAATACTTTGACGTTGTAACCAATGTTAGAGTTGTTCCCGGGAACCAGTCAACGTTAACAAAAAGAACAAATTTTATTTTTTGGAAACCACTCTAACGTTCTCTATAACATCAAACGTGTTCATGGGATCAACATCTAGTTGGGAACAACTTTGACGTTCTTGGAAACCACTTTGACAATGTAACCAACATTAGAGTTGTTCTCGAGAACCAGTAAAAGCTAACTAAGGGAAAACTTTTATTTTTTAGAAACCACTCTAACATTATCTGTAACTTCAAAGTTGTTCCCAAGAACAACTTCTCATTGGGAACAACTTCGACATTCTTAGAAACCACGTTGACATTGTAATGAACGTTAGAGTTGTTCCTGGGAACTAGTCAACGTTAACAAATGGAACAAATTATATTTATTGAAAACAACTTCAACGTTATCTATAACGTCAAAGTTGTTCCCGGGAACATTTCTCATTAGCAACAACTTCGACGTTCTTGAAAATCACTTTGACGTTGTAACCAACGTTAGAGTTTTTCTCAAGAACAAGTAAACGTTATCATAGGGAACAACTTTTATTTTTTAGAAACCACTCTAACGTTATCTATGACTTCAATGTTGTTCCTGAGAAAACATCTCGTTGGGAACAACTTCAACGTTCTTGGAATCAATTCTGACGTTGTAACCAACATTAGAGTTGTTCCCGGGAACCAGTCAACGTTAACAAAGGGAATAACTTTTAATTTTTCGCAACAACAATAATGTTATCTACAACTTCAAAGTTGTTCCCGGAAAAAACTTCTCGTTGGGAACAACTTCGACGTTCTAGGAAACCACTTTGACGTTTTAACCAACGTTACAGGTGATCCTTGCAACCAGTCAACATTAACAAAGGGAGCAACTTATATTTTTTGGAAACCACTCTAACGTTAAATATAATTTCAATGTTTGTCCCGTGAACAACTTCTCGTTGGGAACAACTTCGACGTTCTGGGAAACCACATTGACGTTGTAACTAACGTTAGAGTTTTTCTCCTGAACCAGTAAATGTTAACAAGGGGGACAACTTTTATTTTTTGGAAACCACTCTAACGTTATCTATAACTCCAAAGTAGTTTCCAGAAAAACTTCTCATTGGGAACAACTTCGACGTTCTTGGAAACCACTCTAACGTTATCTATAACTTCAAAGTTATTCCCGGAAACAACTTCGACGTTCTTGGAAACAACTTTAAAGTTGTAACAAACGTTAGAGTTGTTACCGTGGACCAGTCAACGATAACAAAGGAAACAACTTTTACATTTATAAAAACCAGTTTAACGTTATCTATAACGAAAAAGATGTTCATGGAAACAACTTCTCGTTGGGAACAACTTCGACATTCTTAGAAATCATTTTGACGTTGTAACTGACGTTCGAGTTGTTCCCCGGAACCTGCAAACGTTAACAAAGGGAACAAATTTTTTTTTTTTAAACACCTATAATGTTATCTATAACGTCAAAGTTGTTCCCGGGAACAACTTCGACGTTCTTGGAAACCACTTTGACATTGTAAACAACGTTGGACTTGTTCTTGGTAACCAGTAAACGTTAACAAATGGAAGAACTTCCATTTTTAAAAAACCACTCTAACGTTATAACGTCAAAGTTGTTCCCGGGAACAACTTCTAGTTGGGAACTACTTCGACGTTCTTGGGAACCACTCTGACTTTTTAACCAACGTTAGAGTTGTTCTAGAAAACCAGTCAACGTTAACAAACTGAACAATTTTTTTTTTTTGGAAACCACTTTAACGTTCTATATAACATCAAACTTGTTCATGGGATCAACATCTCGTTGGGAACAACTTCGACGTTCTTGGGAACCACTTTGACGTTGTAACCAACGTTAGAGTTGTTCTCGGGAACCAGTAAACTTTAACAAAGGGAACAACTTTTATCTTTTGGAAACCACTCTAACATTATCTCTAGCATGAAAGTTATTCCCAGGAACGACTTCTCGTTGGGAACAACTTCGATGTTCTTAGAAACCACTTTGACGTTGTAACCAATGTTAGAGTTGTTCCATGCAACAAGTCAACATTAACAAATGTAACAGCTTATATTTTTTAGAAACCACTCTAACGTTAATTATAATGTCAATGTTTTTCCCAGGAACAACTTCTTGTTGGGAACAACTTCTCGACGTTATAGGAAACCACATTGACGTTTTAACCAACGTTAGAGTTTTTCTCTTGAACAAGTAAATGTTAACAAGGGGGACAACTTTTATTTTTTGGAAGCCACTCTAACGTTATCTACAACTCCAAAGTAGTTTCCAGAAAAACTTCTCATTATGAACAACTTCGACGTTCTTGGAAAGCACTTTGACGTTGTAACTAACGTCAAAGTTGTTCCCGGGAACCAGTCAACGTTAACAAAGGAACAACATTTAATTTTTGGAAACCACTTTAATGTTATTTATATCTTCAAAGTTATTCCCGGGAACAACTTCGACATTCTTGGAAACTACTTTAAAGTTGTAACCAACGTTAGAGTTGTTACCGAGGACCAGTGAACTGTAACAAAGGGAACAACGTTCATTTTTTTCAAATCCAGTTTAACGTTATCTATAAAGCCAAAGTTGTTCCTGGAAACAACTTTTCGTTGGGAACAACTTCGACGTTCTTAGAAACCACTTTGACGTTGTAACTAACGTTAGAGTTGTTCCCAGGAACCTATAAACGTTAACAAAGGGAACAAAAAATTTTTTGGCAACCCCACTAATGTTATCTTAACGTCAAAGTTGTTCCCGGGAATAACTTCTCGTTGGGAACAACTTCAACGTTCTTAGAAGCCACGTTGATGTTGTAACGAACGTTAGAGTTATTCCTGGGAACAAATCAACGTTAACAAATGGAACAATTTTTATTTATTGAAAACCACTATAACGTTATCTATAACGTCAAAGTTGTTTCCGGGAACATTTCTCGTAGGGAACAACTACGACTTTCTTGGAAATCACTTTGACGTTGTAACCAAAGTTAGAGTTGTTCTCAGGAACCAGTAAACGTTATCATAAAGAACAACTTTTATTTTTTGGAAACCAATCTAACGTTATTTATAACTCCAAAGTTGTTCCCGAAAAAACTTCTCATTGGGAACAACTTCAACGTTCTTGGAAACCACTTTGTCGTTGTAACCAACGTTAGAGTTGTTCCTGGGAACCAGTCAACGTTAACAAAAAGACCAACTTTTAATTTTTGGCAACAACTCTAATGTTATCTATAACTCCAAATTTGTTCCCGGGGAAAAATTCTCGTAGGGAACAACTTCGACGTTCTAGGAAGCCACTTTCACGCTTTAACCAACGTTAGAGTTGATCCTTGGAACCAGTCAACGTTAACAAAGGGAATAACTTATATTTTTTGGAAACCGCTATAACGTTAACTATAACGTCAATGTTAGTCCCAGGAACAACTTCTCGTACTTCTCGTTGGGAAGAACTTCGACGTTCTAGAAAACAACATTGACGTTGTAACCAACATTAGAGTTGTTCTCTTGAACCAGTAAACGTTTACATGGGGAACAACTTTTATTTTTTCGAAACCACTCTAGCGTTATCTGTAACATCAAAGTGAATCACGGAAACAACTTCGACGTTCTTGGAAAAAACTTTAAAGTTGTAACCAACGTTAGAGTTGTTACCGAGGACCAGTCAACGAACAATGGGAACAACTTTTATTTTTATCAAAACAAGTTTAACGTTATCTATAATGAAAAAGATGTTCCTGGAAACATCTTCTCGTTGGGAACAACTTAGACATTCTTAGAAACCACTTTGACATTGTAACTAACGTTAGAGTTGTTCCCTGGAACCTGCAAACATTAACAAAGAGAACAATTTTTTTTTTTTGGAAACCTCTCTAATGTTATCTATAACGTCAAATTTGCTCCCGGGAACAACTTCAAAATTCTTGGAAACCATTTTGACGATGTAACCAATGATAGACTTGTTCCCGGTAACCAGTAAACGTTAACAAATGAAACAACTTTCATTTTTTTAAAACCACTCTAACATTATAACGTGAAAGTTGTTCCCGGGAACAACTTCTCGTAAGGAACAATTTCTCGTTGGGAATAACTTCGACGTTCTTGGAAACCACTTTTACTTTTTAACCAACGTTAGAGTTGTTCCAAAGAACAACTCAACGTTAACAAAGGGAACAACTTTTTTTATTTGGAAACTACTATAACGTTATCTACAACGTCAAAGTTGGTCCCGGGAACAACTTCTCGTTGGGAACAACTTTGACGTTCTTGAAAACCAGTTTTACGTTGTAACAAACGTTAGAGCTGTTCTCGGGAACCAGTCAATGTTAACAAAGGGAACAACTTTTGTTTTTTGAAAACCACTCAAATGTTATCTATAACGTCAAAGTTGGACCCGGGAACAACTTCTCGTTGGGAACAACTTCGACATTTTTGGAAACTACTTTGACGTTGTAACCAACGTTAGAGTTGTTCCTGGGAACCAAACAACGTTAACAAATGGAACAAATTTTATTTTTTGGAAACCATTCTAACTTTATCTATAATGTTAAAGTTTTTCCCGGGAACATTTATCGTTGGGAACAACTTCGACGTTCTTGGAAATCACTTTGACGTTGTAACCAATGTTAGAGTTGTTCTCAGGAACAAGTAAATGTTATCATAGGGAAACACTTTTATTTTTTGGAAACCACTCTAACGTTATCTATAACTCCAAAGTAGTTTCTAGTAAAACTTCTCATTGGGAACAACTTCTCGTTGGGAACAACATTGTTGTTCTAGGAAACCAGTTTTACATTGTAACAAACATTAGAGCTGTTCTCAGGAACCAGTCAATGTTAACAAAGGGAACAACTTTTATTTTTTGGAAACCACTTAAATGTCATCTATAATGTCAAAGTTGGACCCGGGAACAACTTCTCGTTGGGAACAACTTCGACATTTTTGGAAACTACTTTGACGTTGTAACCAACGTTAGAGTTGTTCCTGGGAACCAAACAACGTTAACGAAGGGAACAAATTTTATTTTTTGGAAATCAATCTAACTTTATCTATAACGTTAAAGTTTTTCCCGGGAACATTTCTCGTTGGGAAAAACTTCGACGTTCTTGGAAATCACTTTGACGTTGTAACCAATGTTAGAGTTGTTCTCAGGAACCAGTAAACGTTCTCAAAGGGAACAACTTCTATTTTTTGGAAACCACTCTAACGTTATCTATAACTCCAAAGTTGTTCCCGAGAAAACATCTTGTTGGGGACAACTTCGACGTTCTTCGAAACAACTTTGACGTTGTAACCAACGTTAGAGTTGTTCCCGGGATCCAGTCAACATTAACAAAGGGAACAACTTTTAATATTTCGCAACAACTCTAATGTTATCTATAACTTCAGAGTTGTTCCCGGAAAAACTTTTTGTTGGAAACAACTTCGACGTTCTAGGAAACCTCTTTGACGTTTTAACCAACGTTAGAGTTGATCCTTGCAACCAGTCGATGTTAACAAAGGGAACAACTTATATTTTTTGGAAACCACTCTAACGTTAATTATAAAGTCAATGTTGGTCCCGGGAACAACTTCTTATTGGGAACAACTTCGACGTTCTAGGAAACCACATTGACGTTGTAACCAACGTTAGAGTTTTTCTCATGAACCAGTAAACGTTAACAAAGGGAACAACTTTTATTTTTTGGATACCGCTCTAACGTTATCAATAACTCCAAAGTATTTCTCAGAAAAACTTATCATTGGGAAAAACTTTGACGTTCTTGGAAACCAATTTGACGTTGTAACTAACGTCAAAGTAGTTCCCGGGAACCAGTCAATGTTAACAAATGAACAACTTTTAATATTTGAAAACCACTCTAACGTTATCTATAACTTAAAAGTTATTCCCGGGAAAAACTTCGGCGTTCTTAGAAACAACTTTGAAGTTGTAACTAACGTTAGAATTGTTACCGAAGACCAGTCAATGATAACAATGGGAACAACTTTTATTTTTTTCAAAACCAGTTTAACGTTATCTATAAAGCCAAAGTTGTTCCTGGAAATAACTTCTCATTGGGAACAACTTCGACGTTCTTAGAAACTACTTTGACGTTGTAACCAATGTTAGAGTTGTTCTCAGGAACCAGTAAATGTTCTCAAAGGGAACAACTTCTATTTTTTGGAAACCACTCTAACGTTATCTATAACTCCAAAGTTGTTCCCGAGAAAACATCTTGTTGGGGAAAACTTTGACGTTCTTGAAACAACTTTGACGTTGTAACCAACGTTAGAGTTGTTCCCGGGATCCAGTCAACATTAACAAAGGGAACAACTTTTAATATTTCGCAACAACTCTAATGTTATCTATAACTTCAGAGTTGTTCCCGGAAAAACTTTTCGTTGGGAACAACTTCGACGTTCTAGGAAACCTATTTGACGTTTTAACCAACGTTAGAGTTGATCCTTGCAACCAGTCGATGTTAACAAAGGGAACAACTTATATTTTTTGGAAACCACTCTAACGTTAATTATAAAGTCAATGTTGGTCCCGGGAACAACTTCTTATTGGGAACAACTTCGACGTTCTAGGAAACCACATTGACGTTGTAACCAACGTTAGAGTTTTTCTCATGAACCAGTAAACGTTAACAAAGGGAACAACTTTTATTTTTTGGGTACCGCTCTAACGTTATCAACAACTCCAAAGTATTTCTCAGAAAAACTTCTTATTGGGAAAAACTTTGACGTTCTTGGAAACCAATTTGACGTTGTAACTAACGTCAAAGTAGTTCCCGGGAACCAGTCAACGTTAACAAATGAACAACTTTTAATATTTGAAAACCACTCTAACGTTATCTATAACTTAAAAGTTATTCCCGGGAAAAACTTCGGCGTTCTTAGAAACAACTTTGAAGTTGTAACCAACATTAGAATTGTTACCGAAGACCAGTCAATGATAACAATGGGAACAACTTTTATTTTTTTCAAAACCAGTTTAACGTTATCTATAACGCCAAAGTTGTTCCTGGAAACAACTTCTCATTGGGAACAACTTCGACGTTCTTAGAAACTACTTTGACGTTGTAACTAACGTTAAAGTTGTTCCCGGGAACCTATAAACGTTAACAAAGGGAATAATTATTTTTTTGGAAACCCCTTTAATGTTATCTATAACGTCAAAATTGTTCCCGGGAACAACTTCTTGTTGGGAACAACTTCTCGTTGGAAACAAATTCTCGGGAACCAGTCAATGTTAACAAAGGGAACAACTTTTATTTTTTGGAAACCACACAAATGTTATCTATAACGTCAAAGTTGGACCCGGGAACAACTTCTTATTGGGAACAACTTCGACATTTTTGGAAACTACTTTGACATTGTAACCAACGTTAGAGTTGTTCCTCGGAACCAGTCAACGTTGACAAAGGGAATAAATTTTATTTTTTGGAAACCATTCTAACGTTCTCTATAACGTCAAACTTGTTCACGTGAACAACATCTCGTTGGGAACAATTTCGACATTTTTGGAAATCACTTTACTTTTGTAACTAACGTTTGAGTTGTTCCCGAGAACCTGTAAACGTAAACATATGGTACAACTTTTTTTTTTTTGGCAACCCCTCTAATGTTATCTATAACGTCAAAGTTGTTCCCAAGAAAAACTTCTCGTTGGGATCAACTTCGACGTTCTTGGAAACCACTTTGATGTTGTAACCAACGTTAGACTTGTTCCTGGTAACCAGTAAACGTTACCTACTTTTATTATTTTAAGATAACTCTAACGTTATCTATAACGTCAAAGTTGTTCCCGGGAACAACTTATCATTGGGAACAACTTATCGTTGGGAACAACCTCTTGTTGGGAACAACATCGACATTCTTGGAAACCACTCTGACTTTTTAACCAACATTAGAATTTTTCCCAGGAACCAGTCAACGTTAACAAAGAGAACAACTTTTATTTTTTGGAAACCACTCTAACGTTATCTAGAACATCAAAGTTGGTTTCGAGAACAACTTCTCGTTGGGAACAAATTCGACGTTCTTGGAAACCACTTGGACATTGTAACCAACGTTAGAGTTGTTCCTGGGAACCAGTCAACGTTAACAAAAGGAACAACTTTAATTTTATTGAAACTACTCTAACGTTATCAATAACGTCAAAGTTGTATCCGGGAACAACTTCTTACAGGGAACAACTTCGATGTTCCTGGAAACCACTAAGATGTTGTAACCAGCGTTAGAGTTGTTCCCGGGAACCGGTCAACGTTAACAAAGGGAAGGGAATTTTTTTTTTTTTTGGAAACCCCTATAATGTTATCTACAACGTGAAAGATGTTCACGGGAACAACTTCTCATTGGGAACAATTTCGACGTTCTTGGAAACAACTTTGACATTGTAACCAACGTTAGAGTTGTTACCGAGGACCAGTCTATGTTAACAAAGGGAACAACTTTTATTTTTTTGAAGCCAGTCTAATGTTATCTATCATGCCAAAGTTTTTTCCGGGAAAAAACTTCTCATTCAGAACAACTTTGACTTTCTTGGAAACTACTATGACGTTGTAACTAACTTTAGAGTTGTTTACGGGAACCTATAAATGTTAACAAAGTGAACAACCTTTTTTTCTGGAAACCCCTCTTATGTTATCTATAACGTTAAAGTTGTTCCCATAAAAAACTTCTCGTTGGGATCAACTTCGACGTTCTTGTAAACCACTTTGACGTTGTAACCAACGTTAGACTTGTTCCTGGTAACCAGTAAATGTTAACAAATAAACCAACTTTTATTATTTTAAAATAACTCTAACGTCATCTATAACGTCAAAGCTGGTCCCCGGGAACCACTTCTCGTTAGGAACAAATTCGACGATCTTGGAAACCACTTGGACGTTGTAACCAACGTTAGAGTTGTTCCTGGGAACCAGTCAACGTAAACAAAAGAAACAACTTTATTTTTTTGAAACCACTCTAACGTTATCAATAACGTCAAATTTGTTCCCGGGAACCACTTCTCACAGGTAACAACTTTGACGTTCCTGGAAACCACAAAGACGTTGTAACCTGCGTTAGAGTTGCTCCCGGGAAACAGTCAACGTTAACAAAGGAAACATTTTTTTTTTTGGAAACCGCTATAATGTTATCTACAACGTGAAAGATGTTCAAGGGAACAACTTCTCGTTGGGAATAATTTCGACGTTCTTGGAAACAACTTTGACGTTGTAACCAACGTTAGAGTTGTTACCGAGGACCAGTCAACGTTAACAAAGGAAACATCTTTTGTTTTTTTGAAACCAGTCTAACGTTATCTATCACGCCAAAGTGTTTCCAGGAAACAACTTCTCATTCAGAACAACTTTGACTTTCTTGGAAACCACTTTGACGTTGTAACTAACTTTAGAGTTGTTCACGGGAACCTGTAAACGTTAACAAAGTGAACAACTTTTATTTTTTGGAAACCTCTCTAATGTTATCTATAATGTCAAAGTTGTTCCCAGAAAAAAACTTCTCGTTGGGATCAACTTCGACGTTCTTGGAAACCACTTTGACGTTGTAACCAAAGTTAGACTTGTTCCTGGTAACCAGTAAACGTTAACAAATGAACCAACTTTTATTATTTTAAAACAACTCTAACGTTATCTATAACGTCAAAGTTGTTCCCGGGAACAACTTCTCATTGAGAACAACTTATCATTCGGAACAACCTCTCGTTGTGAACAACTTCGACGTTCTTGGAAACCACTCTGACTTTTTAACCAAAGTTATAATTTATCTAGGGATCTGTCAACGTTAACAAAGAGAACAATTTTTGTTTTTTGGAAACCACTCTAACGTTATCTAGAACATCATAGTTGGTCTTGGGAACAACTTCTCGTTGGGAACAAATTCGACGTTCTTGGAAACCACTTGGACGTTGTAACCAACGTTAAAGTTGTTACTAGGAACCAATCAACGTAAACAAAATTAACAACTTTCATTTTTTTGAAACCACTCTAACGTTATCAATAACGTCAAAGTTGTTCCCGGGAACAACTTCTCACAGGTAAAAACTTCGACGTTCCTGGAAATCACTACGACGTTGTAACCTGCGTTAGAGTTGTTCCCGGGAACCGGTCAACGTTAACAAGGGGAACAATTTTTTTTTTGGAAACCCTATAATGTTATCTACAACATGAAAGATGTTCACGGGAATAACTTCTCGTTGGGAATAATTTCGACGTTCTTGCAACTTTAACGTTGTAACCAACGTTAGAGTTGTTACCGAGGACTAGTCAACGTTAAAAAAGGGAACATCTTTTATTTTTTCGAAACCAGTCTAATGTTAACTATCAAGCCAAAATTTTTCAAGGAAACAACTTCTCATTCAGAACAACTTTGATGTTCTTGGAAACAACTTTGACGTTGTAACTAACATTAGAGTTGTTCATGGGAACCACTTCTCGTTGACAAAGTGAACAACTTTTTTTTTGGAAACCCCTCTAATGTTATCTATAACGTCAAAGTTGTTCCGGTGAAAAACTTCTCGTTGAGAACAACTTCGACGTTCTTGAAACCACTTTGACACCATTTCCAACGTTAGAGTTGTTACAGGGAACCAGTAAACGTTAACAAAGGGAACAACTTTTATTTTCGGAAACTACTATAACGTTATCAATGATGTCAAAGTTTATTCCAGGAAAAACCTCTCATTGGGAACAACTTCGACGTTCCTGGAAACAACTTTGACGTTGTAGCCAGCGTTAGAGTTGTTCACAAGAACCGGTCAAACCCCTATAATGTTATCTACAACGTTAAAGGTGTTCACGGGAATAGCTTCTCATTTGGAACAACTTCGACGTTTTTGGAAACAACTTTGACGTTGTAACCAACGTCATAGTTGTTAGCTAGGACCAGTTAACGTTAACAAAGGGAACACCTTTTATTTTTTGAAACCCACTCTAACGTTAACAATAACATCAAATTTGGTTCTAGAAAAAACTTCTCGTTGGGTACAACTTCGACGTTTTGGGAAACGACTTTGACTTTTCAATCGACGTAAGATTTGATCCTAAGAACCACTCAACGTTAACAAAAGAACCAACTTTTATTTTTTGGAAACAACTCTAACGTTATCTGAAACGTCAAAGCTGGTCGCGGAAACAACTTCTCGTTGGGAACATTTTCGACGTTCTTGGAAACCACTTTGACGTTGTAACAACCGTTAGACTTGTTCCCGGGAACCAGTCAATGTTAACAAAGTGAACAACTTTTATTATTTGGAAACTACTAAAACGTTATGTATAATGTCAAATATCGTCTCAGGAACAACTTCTCGTTGGGAACAACTTCGACATTCTAGGAAACTACTTTGACGTTGTAACAAATGTTAGAGTTGTTCCTGGGAACCATTCAACGTTAACAAAGAGGACAAATTTTTTTTTAAACCACTCTAATGTCCTCTATAACGTCGAACTTGTTCATGGGATCAACATCTTGTTGGGAACAACTTCGACGTTCTTGGAAACCACATTGACGTTGTAATCAACGTTAGAGTTGTTCTCGCGAACAAGTAAACGTTTTTAAAGGGAATTTTTTTTTTTTGGAAACCCTATAATGTTATCTATTACGTCAAAGTTGATCCAGCGAACAAATTCTTGTTTGAAACCACTTTGACGTTCTTGGAAACCACTTTGACTTTGTTACCAATGTTAGAGTTTTTTCCGGGAACCATTAACCGTTAACAAAAAGGACAACTTTTTTTTATCTATTACGTCAAAGTTGATCCAGCGAACAAATTCTTGTTTGAAACCACTTTGACGTTCTTGGAAACCACTTTGACTTTGTTACCAATGTTAGAGTTTTTTCTGGGAACCATTAACCGTTAACAAAAAGGACAATTTTTTTTTTGAAACCACTCTAACGTTTTCAACAAGGTCAAAGTTGTTCCCGAGAATAACTTCTCGTTGTGAATAAATTCGACGTTCTTGGAAACCACTTTGACTTTTTAACCAACGTTAGAGTTGATCCTAGGAACCACTCAACGTTAACAAAGGGAACAACTTTTATTTGTTGGAAACAACTCTAATGTTATCTAAAACGTCAAAGTTGGTCCCGAGAACAACTTCTCGTTGGGAACAACTTCGACGTTCTTGGAAAAAACTTTTACTTTGTAACAAACGTTAGAGCTGTTCCCGGGAACCAGTCAATGTTAACGAAGGAAACATCTTTTATTTTTTGGACACCACTCAAACATTATCTATAATGTCAAACTTGTTCACGGGAACAACTTCTCGTTGAGAATAACTTCGACGTTCTTAGAAACCACTTTGACGTTGTTTCCATCGATAGAGTTGTTCCCTGGAACCAGTAAACGTTAACAAAGGGAATAACTTTTAGTTTTTGGAAACAACTCTAACGTTATCAACAACGTTAAAGTTGTTCCCGGGAACAACCTCTCATTGGGAACAACTTTGTCGTTCCTGGAAACAACTTTGACGTTGTAACCAGCATTATAGTAGTTCACTAGAGCCGGTCAACATTAACAAAGGAAACAACTTTTTTTTTGGAAACCCCTATAATGTTATCTACAACGTGAAAGATGTTCACGGGAACAACTTATCGTTGGGAAAAACTTTGACGTTCTTGGAAACAACTTTGACGTTGTAACCAACGTTAAAGTTGTTACCGAGGACCAGTTAACGTTAACAAAGGGAACAACTTTATTTTTTGAAAACCACTCTAACGTTAACAATAATGTCAAAGTTGTTCCCGCAAACAACTTCTCATTGGGAACAACTTCTCATTGGGAACAACTTCGACAATTTTGGAAACCACTTTGATTTTTTAACCAACGTTAGAGTTGATCCTAGAAACCACTCAACGTTAACAAAGGAAACAAATTTATTTTTTTTGGAAACTACTCTAACGTTATCTAAAAGGTCAAAGTTGGTCCCGGGAACCACTTCGACGTTCTTGGAAACCACTTTGACGTTTTAACAAACGTAAGAGGTTTTCCCGGGAACAAGTCAAGGTTAACAAAAGGAACAACTTTTACTTTTTGGAAATCACTCAAGCATTATCCATAACGTCCAAGTTGTCCCCAAGAACAACTTCTCGTTGGGAACAATTTCCACATTCTTGAAAACTTTATTGACGTTGTAACCAACGTGAAAGTTATTCCTGGGAACCATTCAACGTTAAAAAAGGGAACAAATTTTATTTTTTGGAAACCACTCTAACGTTTTCTATAACGTCAAACTTGTTCATGGGACCAACATCTTGTTGGGAACAACTTCGACGTTCTTGGAAACCACTTTGACGATGTAACCAACGTTAGA
Organism: Dipteronia dyeriana; assembly: GCA_032871835.1. Taxonomy (NCBI): domain Eukaryota; kingdom Viridiplantae; phylum Streptophyta; class Magnoliopsida; order Sapindales; family Sapindaceae; genus Dipteronia; species Dipteronia dyeriana. Next base: position 32,832,129 of record CM065295.1, on the reverse strand, counting down.
GTTGTTCTCGCGAACCAGTAAACATTAACAAAGGGAACAACTTTTACTTTTTGGAAACCCCTATAATGTTATCTATAACGTCAAAGTTGATCCCACAAAAAACGTTTCATTGGGAACAACTTCGACGTTCTTGGAAACCATTTTGATTTTGTTACCAACGTTAGATTTGTTCCCGGGAACCAGTAAATGTTAACAAAGGGAACAACTTTTATTTTTTGAAAACCACTCTAACGTTTTTTATAAGGTCAAAGTTTTTCTCGAGAAAAACTTCTCGATGGGAATAACTTCGACGTTCTTGGAAACCACTTTGACTTTTTAACCAACGTTAGAGTTGATCCCAGGAAACCCTTAACGTTAACAAAGGGAACAACTTTTATTTTTTGGAAACTACTCTAACGTTATCTAGAACGTTAGAGTTTGTCCCGGAAACAACTTCTCATTGGGAACAACTTCGACGTTCTTGGAAACCATTTTGACGTGGTAACAGACGTTAGAGTTGTTCCCTGGAACCAGCAATGTTAACAAAGGGAACAACTTTTATTATTTGGAACCACTCAAACGTTATCTGTAACGTTAAATTTGGTCCCGAGAACAACTTCGACATTCTAGGAAACTACTTTGGCGTTGTAACAAACGTTATAGTTGTTCCTGGGAACCACTCAACGTTAACAAAGGGAACAAATTTTATTTTTTTGAAACCACTCTAATGTTCTCTATAACGTCAAACTTGTTCATGGGATTAACACATTGACATTGTAATCAACGTTAGAGTTGTTCTCGGGAACCAGTAAACGTTAACAAAGGGAACAACTTTTATTTTTTTGGAAACTACTCTAACGTTATCTAGAACGTCAAAGTTGGTCTCGAAAACAACTTCTCGTTGGGACAAACTTCGACGTTCTTGGAAACCATTTTGACATTGTAACAAAAGTTAGAGTTTTTCCAGGGAACCAACAATGTTAACAAAGGGAACAACTTTTATTATTTTGAAACCACTCAAACGTTATTTATAACGTAAAATTTGGTCCCGGGAACAACTTTTCGTTGGGAACAACTTCGACATTCTAAGAAACTACTTTGACGTTGTAACAAACGTTAGAGTTGTTCCTAGGAACCATTCAACGTTAACAAAGGGAACAAATTTTATTTTTTTGAAACCACTCTAATGTTCTCTATAACGTCAAACTTGTTCAACATCTTGTTGGGAACAACTTCGACGTTCTTGGAAACCACATTGACGTTGTAATCAACGTTAGAGTTGTTCTCGGGAACCAGTAAACGTTAACAAAGGGAACAAATTTTATTTTTTGGAAACCCTATAATGTTATCTATAATGTCAAAGTTGATCCTACGAACAACTTCTCGTTTGAAACAACTTCGACGTTCTTGGAAACGACTTTGACTTTGTTACCAACGTTAGAGTTTTTTCTGGGAACCAGTAACCGTTAAGAAAAAGGACAACTTTAATTTTTTTAAAACCGCTCTAACGTTTTCAATAATGTCAAAGTTGTTCCCGGGAATAACTTCGCATTGGGAATAAATTCGACGTTCTTGGGAACCACTTTGACTTTTTAACCAACGTTAGAGTTGATCCTAGGAACCACTCAACGTTAACAAAGGGAACAACTTTTATTTTTTGGAAAAAACTCTAACTATATCTAGAACGTCAAAGTTGGTCCCGGGAACAACTTCTTGTTGGGAACAACTTCATCGTTCTAGGAAAAAACTTTTACGTTGTAACAAACTTTAGAGCTTTTCCCGGGAACCAGTCAATGTTAACGAATGGAATATCTTTTATTTTTTGGACACCACTCAAACATTATCTATAACGTCAAACTTGTTCATGGGAACAACTTCTCATTGAGAACAACTTCGACATTCATAGAAACCACTTTGACGTTGTTTCCAACGTTAGAGTTGTTCCTAGGAGCCAGTAAACCTTAACAAAGGGAATAACTTTTATTTTTTGGAAACAACTCTAACGTTATCAATAAGGTCAAAGTTGTTCTCGAGAAAAACTTTTCGATGGGAATAACTTCGACGTTCCTGGAAACCACTTTGACTTTTTAAACAACATTAGAGTTGGTCCCAAGAACCACTCAGCGTTAACAAAGGGAACAACTTTTGTTTTTTTAGGAAACTACTCTAACGTTATCTAGAACGTCAAAGTTGGTCCCAGAAAAAACATCTCGTTGGGAACAATTTTGACGTTCTAGGAAACCACTTTTATCTTGTAACAAACGTTAGAGCTGTTCCCGGGAACCAGTCAATGTTAACAAAGGGAACAACTTTTATTTTTTGGAAACCACTTTAATGTTCTCTATAACGTCAAACTTGTTCATGGGATCAACATCTTGTTGGGAACAACTTCAACGTTTTTGAAAACCACTTTGACATTGTAATCAACATTAGGGTTGTTCTTGGGAACCAACAAACGTTAACAAAGGGAACAACTTTAATTTTTTGGAAACCACTATAATGTTATCAATAATGTCAAAGTTGATCCCGTGAACAACTTCTCGTTGGGAACAACTTCGACTTTATTGGAAACAACTTTGACGTTGTTACCAACGTTAGAGTTGTTACCAGGAACCAGCAAACAATAACATAGGAAACCACCTTTATTTTTTAAAACCACTCTAACATTTTCAATAAGGTCAAAGTTATTCCCGGGAACAACTTCTCGTTGGGTACAACTTCTACATTATTGGAAACTACTTTGACGTTGTAACCAACGTTAGAGTTGTTCCTGGGAACTAGTCAATGTAAACAAAGGGAACAAGTTTTATTTTTTGGAAACTACTCTAATGTTCTCTATAACGTCAAACTAGTTTACGGGAACAACTTCGACGTTCTTGGAAACCACTTTTACGTTGTAACTAGCGTTAGAGCTGTTCACCAGAACCTGTAAACGTTAACAAAGAGAACAACGTTTTTTTTGGAAACCACTCAAATGTTATCTATAACGTCAAAGTTAGACTCGGGAACAATTTCTCGTTTGGAACAACTTCGACATTTTTGGAAACTACTTTGTCGTTTTAACCAACATTAGAGTTGTTCCTAGGAACTAGTAAACGTTAACAAAGGGAACAACTTTTATTTTTTTAAAACCACTCTAACGTTTTCAATAAGGTCAAAGTTTTTCCCGGGAACAACTTCTCGTTGGGAACAACTTCGACGTATTTGAAAACCACATTGACTTTTTAACCAACGTTAGAGTCAATCCCTAGAACCACTGAACGTTAACAAAGGGAACAACTTTTATTTTTTGGAAACTACTCTAACGTTATCTAGAACGTCAAAGTTGGTCCCGGGAACAACTTCTCGTTGGGATCAACTTTGAAGTTCTTGGAAACCACTTTTACCTTGTAACAAACGTTAGAGTTGTTCTCGGAAAAAAGTCAATGTTAACATAGGGAACAACTTTTATTTTTTGGAAACCACTCAAAAGTTACCTATAACGTCAAAGTTAGACTCAGGAACAACTTCTCGTTTGGAACAACTTCGACATTTTTGGAAACTACTTTGTCATTGTAACCAACATTAGAGTTGTTCCTGGGAACCAGTAAACGTTAACAAAGGGAACGACTTTTATTTTTTTTAAACCACTCTAATGTTTTTAATAAGGTCAAAGTTTATCCCGGGAACAACTTCTCGTTGGGAACAACTTCGACGTATTTGAAAACCACATTGACTTTTTAACCAACGTTAGAGTTGATCCCTGGAACAACTCAACGTTAACAAAGGGAACAACTTTTATTTTTTGGAAACTACTCTAACGTTATCTAGAACGTCAAAGTTGGTACCGGGAACAACTTCTCATTGGGAACAACTTTGACGTTCTGGGAAACCACATTTACTTTGTAATAAACGTTAAAGCTGTTATCGGAAAAAAGTCAATGTTAGTATAGGGAACAACTTTTATTTTTTAGAAACCACTCAAATGTTATCTATAACGTCAAAGTTAGACTCGGGAACAACTTCTCGTTTGGAAAAACTTTGACATTTTTGGAAACTACTTTGTCGTTGTAACCAACATTAGAGTTGTTCCTTAGAACCAGTAAACGTTAACAAAAGGAACAACTTTCATTTTTTCTAAACCACTCTAACGTTTTAAATAAGGTCAAAGTTTCTCCTGGGAACAACTTCTCGTTGGGAACAACTTCGACGTATTTGGAAACCACTTTGACTTTTTAACCAACGTTAGAGTTGATCCCTGGAACCACTCAATGTTAACAAAGGGAACAACTTTTATTTTTTTGAAACTACTCTAACGTTATCTAGAAAGCCAAAGTTGGTCCCGGGAACATCTTTTTGTTAGGAACGACTTCGACGATCTTGGAAACAACTATTACGTTGTAACAAACGTTAGAGCTGTTCCCGGGAACCAGTCAATGTTAACAAAGGGAACAACTTTTATTTTTTGAAAACCACTCTAAAGTTATCTACTACGTCAAAGTTGGACCCAGGAATAACTTATCGTTGGGAACAACTTCGACATTCTTGGAAACTACTTTAACATTGTAACCAACGTTAGAGTTATTCCTGGGAACTAGTCAACGTAAACAAAGGGAACAATTTTTATTTTTTGTAAACCACTCTAACGTTATCTATAACGTCAAACTTGTTCACGGGAACAACTTCGACGTTCTTGGAAACCACTTTGACGTTGTAACTAGCATTAGAGATGTTCACCAGAACCTGTAAAAGTTAACAAAGGGAGCACCTTTTTTTTTTTGGAAACCCCTATAATGTTATCTACAACGTCAAAGTTGTTCCCGCGAATAACTTCTTGTTGAGAATAAATTCGATGTTCCTGGAAACCACTATGACTTTTTTTCCAATGCTAGAGTTGTTCTCGGGAACCAGTAAACGTGAACAAATGGAACAACTTTTATTTTTTGGAAACCACTATAACGTTATCAATAACGTCAAACTGTTTCCCGTAAACAACCTCTCATTAGGAAAAACTTCGGCGTTCTTGGAAACCATTTTGATGTTGTAACCAGCGTTAGAGTTGTTCACGTTAACCGGTCAACGTTAACAAATGGAACAAACTTTTTTTTTTGGAAACCCCTATAATGTTATCTACAAGGTGAAAGATGTTCACGGGAACAACTTCAACGTTCTTGGAAACAACTTTGACTTTGTAACCAACGTTAGAGTTTTTACCGAGGATCAATTAACGTTAACAAAGGGAACAACTTTATTTTTTTAAAACAACTCTAACGTTAACAATATCATCAAAGCTGTTCTCGGGAACAACTTCACATAGGGAACAAATTCGACAATTTTGGAAACAACTTTGACTTTTTAACCAACGATAGAGTTGATCCCAGGAACCACTCAACGTTAACAAAGGGAACAACTTTTATTTTTTTAAAACCACTCTAACGTTTTTAACAAGGTCAAAGTTTATCCCGGGAACAACTTCTCATTGGGAACAACTTCGACGTATTTAAAAACCACATTGACTTTTTAACCAACGTTAGAGTTGATCCCTGGAACCACTCAACGTTAACAAAGGGAACAAGTTTTATTATTTGGAACCTACTCTAACGTTATCTGGAACGTCAAAGTTGGTCTCATGAAAAACTTCTCATTGGGAACAACTTCGACTTTCTTGGAAACCATATTTACCTTGTAACAAACGTTAGAGCTGTTCCCGGGAACCAGTCAATGTTAACAACGGGAACAACATTTATTTTTTTGAAACCACTCAAACGTTATCTGTAACGTCAAAGTTGGACCCAAAAACAACTTCACGTTGGGAACAACATCGACATTCTTGGAAACTAAATTTTATTTTGTAACCAACGTTAAAGTTGTTACAGGGAACCAGTCATCGTTAACAAAGGGAACAAATTTTATTTTTTGGAAACCATTCTAACGTTCTCTATAACGTCAAACTTATTTATGGGAACAACTTCTCGTTGGGAACAACTTCGACATTCTTGGAAACCACTTTAATGTTGTAACTAACGTTAGAGTTGTTCCCGAGAACCTGTAAACATTAACAAAGGGAACAACTTTTTTTTTTGGAAACCCCTCTAATGTAATCTATAACTACAAAGTTGGTCCCGGGAACAACTTCGACATTCTTGGAAACTACTTTGACGTTGTAACCAACATTATAGTTGTTCCAGGGAACCATTCAACGTTAACAAAGGGAACAAATTTTATTTTGTTGAAACCACTTTAACGTTCTCTTTAACGTCAAACTTGTTCTTGGGATGAACATCTTGTTGGGAACAACTTAAACGTTCTTGAAAACCACTTTGACGTTGTAACCAACGTTAGAGTTGTTCTCGGGAACCAGTAAACTTTAACAAAGGGAACAACTTTTATTTTTTGGAAACCCCTATAATGTTATCTATAATGTCAAAGTTGATCCCGCGAAAAACTTCTCGTTGGGAACAACTTCGACGATTTTGGGAACAACATTTGCGTTGTAACAAAAGTTAGAGCTGTTCCCGGGAACCAGTCAATGTTAACGAAGGGAAAAACTTTTATTTTTTGAAAACCACTCAAATGTTATCTATAACGTCAAAGTTGGACCCAGGAACAACTTCTCGTTGGGACTAACTTCGGCATTCTTGGGAACTAATTTGACGTTGTAACCAATGTTAGAGTTGTTCCTGGGAACCAGTCAACGTAAACAAAGGGATCAAGTTATTTTTTTTTGAAACTACTCTACTATTCTCCATAACGTGAAAGTTGGACCAAGGAACAACTTCTCGTTGGGAACAACTTCAACATTTTGGAAAACTTCTTTGACGTTGTAACCAACGTTAGAGTTAATCTCTTGAACCACTCAACGTTAACAAAGGGAACAACTTTTTTTTTTTTGGAAACTACTATAACGTTATCTGGAACGTCAAAGTTATTCCTGGGAACAACTTCTCGTTGGGAACAACTTCAACATTCTTGGAAACTACTTTGACTTTGTAACCAACGTTAGAGTTGTTTCTGGGAACCAGTCAACGTTAACAAAGGGAACAAGTTTTATTTTTTGGAAACTACTCTAACGTTATCTAGGACGTCAAAGTTGATCTCGGGAACAACTTCGACATTCTTGGAAACAACTTTTATGTTGTAACAAACGTTATAGCTGTTCCTAGGAACCAGTCAATGTTAACAAAGGGAACAACTTTTATTTTTTGGAAACAACTCAAACGTTATCCACAACATCAAAGTTGGATCTAGGAAGAACTTCTCGTTGGGAAAAACTTCGACATTCATGGAAACTACTTTGACGTTGTAACCAACCAGTCAACGTAAACTGTGGGAACATGTTTTATTTTTTGGAAACCACTCTAAGGTTCCCTATAACTTCAAACTTGTTCACGAGAACAACTTCTAGTTGGGAACAACTTCGATGTTCTTGAAAACCATTTTGACGTTGTAACTAACGTTATAGTTGTTCACTAGAACCTGTAAATGTTAACAAAGGGAACAACTTATTTTTTTGAAACCCCTCTAATGTTATCTATAACGTCAAAGATGTTCCCGTGAACAACTTCTCGTTGAGAACAAATTCGATGTTCTTGGAAACCACTTAGACGTTGTTTCCAATGTTAGAGTTTTTCCCGGGAACCAGTAAACGTTAACAAAGGGAACAACTTTTATTTCTTGGAAACCACTTTAACGTTATCAATAACGTCAAAGTGTTTCCCGAGAAAAACCTCTCATTATGGAACAACTTCGACGTTCTTGGAAACCGTTTTGATGTTGTAACCAGCATTAGAGTTGTTCACGGGAACCGGTCAACGTTAACAAAGAGAACAACTTATAATTTTTGGAACCTTCTATAATGTTATCTACAATGTGAAAGATATTCACGGGAACAACTTCGACGTTCTTGGAAACAACTTTGACTTTGTAACAAACGTTAGAGTTTTTACCAAGGACTAGTTAACGTTAACAAAGGGAACAACTTTATTTTTGAAAACCACTCTAACGTTAACAATAACATCAAAGTTGTTCTCGGGAACAACTTCTCGTTGGGAACAACTTCGACATTTTTGGAAACCACTTTGACTTTTTAACCAATGTTAGAGTTGATCCTTGGAACCACTCAACGTTAACAAAGGGAACAACTTTTATTTTTTGGAAACTACTCTAACATCATCTAGAACGTCAAAGTTGGTCCCGAGAACAACTTCTCATTGGGAAGAACTTCGACGTTCTTGAAAACAACGTTTACGTTGAAACAAAGGTTTGAGCTGTTCCCGGAAACCAGAAAATGTTAACGAAGGGAACAATTTTTATTTTTTGGAAACCACTCAAACGTTATCTCTAATGTCAATGTTTGACCCAGGAACAATTTTGACATTCTTGGAAACTACTTTGACGTTGTAACCAATGTTAGAATTGTTCCTGGGAACCAGTCAACTTAAACAAAGGGAACATGTTTTGTTTTTTGGAAACCACTCTAACGTTCTCTTTAACGTCAAACCAGTAAACGTTAACAAAGAGAACAACTTTTTTTTTTTGGAAACCCCTGTAATGTTATCTATAACGTCAAAGTTGTTCCCGCGAACAACTTCTCGTTGAGAACAAATTCGACGTTCTTTTAAACCACTTTGTCGTTGTTTCCAATGTTAGAGTTTTTCTCGGGAACCAGTAAACGTTAACAAAGGGAACAACTTTTATCTTTTGGAAACCGCTATAACGTTATCAATAACGTCAAAGTGTTTCCCGAGAACAACCTCTCATTAGGAACAACTTCGAAGTTCTTGGAAACCATTTTGATGTTGTAACCAGTGTTAGAGTTGTTCATGGGAACCGGTTAACGTTATCAAACAGAACAACTTTTTTTTTTGGAAACCCCTATAATGTTATCTACAACGTTAAAGATGTTCACGGGAACAACTTATCGTTGGGACCAACTTCGACATTCTTGGAAACAACTTTGACTTTGTAACCAACGTTAGAGTTGTTACGGAGGACTAGTTAACGTTAAAAAAGAGAACAACTTTATTTTTTGAAAACCACTCTAACGTTAACAATAACATCAAAGCTGTTTCCAGGAACACCATCTCGTTGGGAACAACTTCGACGTTTTTGGAAAGAACTTTGAATTTTTAACCAACGTTAGAGTCGATCCCAGGAACCACTCAACGTTAACAAAGGGAACAACTTTAATTTTTTGGAAACTACTCTAACGTTATCTAGAATGTAAAAGTTGGTCCCAGGAACAACTTCTCGTTGGGAGCAACTTCGACGTTCTTGTAAACCATATTTACCTTGTAACAAACGTTAGAGCTGTTTCCATGAACCAGTCAATGTTAACAAAGGGAACAACTTTTATTTTTTGAAAACTCCTATAATGTTATCTATAATGTCGAATTTGATCCGGTGAACAACTTCTGGTTGGGAATAACTTCGACATTCTTGGAAACCACTTTGGCGTTGTTTCCAACGTTAGAGTTGTACCCAATAATAAGTAAATGTTAACAAAGGGAACATGTTTTGTTTTTTTAATACTACTCTAACGTTTTCAATAAGGTCAAAGTTGCTCCCGGGAACAACTTCTCGTTGGGAACAACTTCGACATTTTTTGAAACCACTTTGACTTTTTCACCAACGTTAGAGTTGATCCCTACAACCACTCAACGTTAACAAAAGGAACAACTTTTATTTTTTGGAAACTACTCTAACGTTATCTAGAACGTCAAAGTTGGTCCGGGAACAACTTCTCGTTGGGAACACTTTCGACATTCTTGGAAACCACTTTGACATTGTAACCAACGTTAGAGCTATTCCCGGGAACCAGTCAACGTTAACAAAAAGGACAAATTTTATTTTTTGGAAACCACCAAAATTTTATCTATAACGTAAAAGTTGGTCCCGGGTACAACTTCTCGTTTGAAACAACTTCGACGTTTATGGAAACCACTTTGACGTTGTTACCAACGTTAGAGTTTTTTCCGTGAAACAGTAAACTTTACCAGACAGAACAACTTTTTTTTTTTTTAAAACCACTCTAACATTAACGATAACATCAAAGTTGTTCCCGGAAACTACTTCTACGTTCTGGAAAAACTGTTTGAGTTTTTAACCAACGTTAGAAGTGATCCCAGGAACCACTCAATTCTTAATAAAGGGAACAACTTTTATTCTTTCGAAACTACTCTAACGTTATCTAAAATGACAAAGTTTGTCCTGAAAACAACTTCTCTTTGGGAACAACTATGAATTTTTTGGAAACCACTTTGACATTGTACCAAACGTTAGAGCTATTCCCGGGAACCAGTCAACGTTAACAAAAGGACAACTTTTTTTTTGGAAACCACTCAAACATTATCTATAACGTCAAAGTTGGTCCCGGGTACAACTTCTCATTGGGAACAATTTCGACGTTCTATGAAACAACTTTGACGTTGTATCCAACGTTAGAGTTGTTCCCAGAAACCAGTCAACGTTAACAAAGGGAAAAAATTTTATTTTTTGGAAACCACTCAAACGTTCTTTATAACATCAAAATTGTTCACGGGAACAACTTCTCGTTTGGAACAACTTCGACGTTCTTGGAAACCACTTTGACTTTGTAACTAACATTAGAGTTGTTCACGAGAACCTGTAAACGTTAACAAAGGGAACAACTTCTTTTTTTGAAACTTCACTAATGTTATCTATAACGTCAAAGTTGTTCCCGCAAACAACTTCTCGTTGAGAACAAATTCGACGTTCTTGAAAACCACTTTGACATTGTTTCCAATGTTAGAGTTGTTCCCGGGAACCAGAAAACGTTAACAAAGGGAACAACTTTTATTTTTAGGAAACCACTATAACATTATCAATAACGTCAAAGTGTTTCCCGAGAACAACCTCTCATTATGGAACAACTTCGATGTTCTTGGAAACCGTTTTGATGTTGTAACCAGCATTAGAGTTGTTCACGGGAACCGGTCAACGTTAACAAAGGGAGCAACTATTTTTTTTTTGGAAACCCATATAATGTTATCTACAACGTTAAAGGTGTTCACGGGAAAAACTTCGATGTTCTTGGAAACAACTTTGACTTTGTAACCAACGTTAGGGTTTTTACCGAGGACTAGTTAACGTTAACAAAGGTAAAAACTATATTTTTTGAAAACCACTCTAACGTTAACAATAACAACAAAGTTATTCTCGGGAACAATTTATCGTTGGGAACAACTTCGATATTTTTGGAAACCACTTTGACTTTTTAACCAACGTTAGAGTTGATATCTGGAACCACTTAACGTTAACAAAGGGAACAACTTTTTTTTTTGGAAACTACTCTAACGTTATCTAGAACGTCAAAGTTGGTCCTGAGAACAACTTCTCGTTAGGAACAACTTTGACGTTCTTGAAAACAACTTTTACGTTGTAACAAACGTTAGAGCTGTTCCCGAGAACCAGAAAATGTTAACGAAGGGAACAACTTTTATTTTTTGGAAACCACTCAAATGTTATATATAACGTCAAAGTTTGACCCAGGAACAACTTCTCGTTGGGAACAACTTCGACATTCTTGGAAACTACTTTGACGTTGTAACCAATGTTAGAATTGTTCCTAAGAAACAGTCAACTTAAACAAAGGGAACAAGTTTTATTTTTTGGAAACCACTCTAACGTTCTCTATAACGTCAAACTTGTTCACGGGAACAACTTCTCGTTGGAAACAACTTCGACATTCTTGGAAACCACTTTGACGTTATAATAAACGTTAGAGTTCTTCACGAGAACCTGTAAACGTTAACAAAAGGAACAACTTTGTTTTTTGGAAACCCCTCTAATGTTATCTATAACATTAATATTGTTCCCACGAACAACTTCTCGTTGAGAAGAAATTCGACGTTCTTGAAAACCACTTTGACGTTGTTTACAAAGTTAGAGTTTTTCTCGAGAACCAGTAAATGTTAACAAAGGGAACAACTTTTATTTTTTGGAAACCACTATAACGTTATCAATAACGTCAAAGTTTTTCCCGAGAACAACCTCTCATTAGGAACAACTTCGACGTTCTTGGAAACAATTTTTATGTTGTAACCAGCGTTAGAGTTGTTCACGGAAAACGGTCAACGTTAACATAGGGAACAACTTTTTTTTTTGGAAACCCCTATAATGTCATCTACAACGTTAAAGATGTTCACGGGAACAACTTATCGTTGGGAACAACTTCGACGTTCTTGGAAACAACTTTCACTTTGTAACCAACGTTAGAGTTTTTACGGAGGACCAGTTAACGTTAACAAAGAGAACAACTTTATTTTTTGAAAACCACTCTAACGTTAACAATAACATCAAAGCTGTTCCCAGGAACACCTTCTCGTTGGTAACAACTTCGACGTTTTTGGAAGCCACTTTGACTTTTTAACCAACGTTAGAGTCGATCCCAGGAACCACTCAACGTCAATAAAGGGAACAACTTTTATTTTTTGGAAACTACTGTAACGTTATCTATAACGTCAAAGTTGATACCGGGAACAACTTCTAGTTGGGAACAACTTCGACGTTCTTGTAAACCACATTTACCCTGTAACAAACGTTAGAGCTGTTCATATGAACCAGTCAATGTTAATAAAGGGAAAAACTTTTATTTTTCGAAAACCCCTATAATGTTATCTATAATGTCAAAGTTGATCCCGCGAACAACTTCTCGTTAGGAACAACTTCGACGTTCTTGGAAACCACTTTGGCGTTGTTTCCAACGTTAGAGTTGTACCCAGGAACAAGTAAATGTTAACAAAGGGAACAAGTTTTATTTTGTTAATACTACTCTAACGTTTTCAATAAGGTCAAAGTTGCTCCCGGGAACAACTTCTCGTTGGGAACAACTTCGACGTTTTTGTAAACCACTTTGACTTTTTAACCAACGTTAGAGTTGATCCCTGTAACCACTCAACGTTAACAAAGGCAACAACATATATTTTTTGGAAACTACTCTAACGTTATCTGGAACGTCAAAGTTGGTCCCGAGAACAACTTCTCGTTGGGAAAAACTTTGAAATTCTTGGAATCCACTTTGACATTATAACCAACTTTAGAGCTATTCCCGGGAACTAGTCAACGTTAATAAAAAGAACAACTTTTATTTTTTGGAAACCACCTAAACGTTATCTGTAACGTCAAAGTTGGTCCTGGGTACAACTTCTCGTTGGTAACAACTTCGATGTTCATGGAAACCACTTTGACGTTGTTACCAACGTTAGAGTTGTTCCCGGGAACCAGTAAACTTTAACAGACGGAACAGCTTTTATTTTTTTAAAAACCACTCTAACGTTAACGATAACATCAAAGTTGTTCCAGGGAAATACTTCAACGTTCTGGGAAAACAGTTTGAGTTTTTTACCAATGTTAGAATTGATTCCAGGAACCACTTAATCTTAACATAGGGAACAACTTTTATTTTTTGGAAACTACTCTAACGTTATCTAGAACGTCAAAGTTGGTCCGGGAACAACTTCTCGTTGGGAACAACATCGACATTCTTGGAAACCACTTTGACTTTGTTACCAATGTTAGAGTTTTTTCCGGGAACCATTAACCGTTAACAAAAAGGACAACTTTTTTTTATCTATTACGTCAAAGTTGATCCAGCGAACAAATACTTGTTTGAAACCACTTTGACGTTCTTGGAAACCACTTTGACTTTGTTACCAATGTTAGAGTTTTTTCTGGGAACCATTAATCGTTAACAAAAAGGACAACTTTTTTTTTTAAACCACTCTAACGTTTTCAACAAGGTCAAAGTTGTTCCCGAGAATAACTTCTCGTTGTGAATAAATTCGACGTTCTTGGAAACCACTTTGACTTTTTAACCAACGTTAGAGTTGATCCTAGGAAGCACTCAACGTTAACAAAGGGAACAACTTTTATTTTTTGGAAACAACTCTAATGTTATCTAAAACGTCAAAGTTGGTCCCGGGAACAACTTCTCGTTGGGAACAACTTCGACGTTCTTGGAAAAAACTTTTACTTTGTAACAAACGTTAGAGCCGTTCCCGGGAACCAGTCAATGTTAACGAAGGGAACATCTTTTATTTTTTGGACACCACTCAAACATTATCTATAATGTCAAACTTGTTCACGGGAACAACTTCTCGTTGAGAACAACTTCGACGTTCTTAGAAACCACTTTGACGTTGTTTCCATCGATAGAGTTGTTCCCTGGAACCAGTAAACGTTAACAAAGGGAATAACTTTTATTTTTTAGAAACAACTCTAACGTTATCAACAACGTTAAAGTTGTTCCCGGGAACAACCTCTCATTGGGAACAACTTCGACGTTCCTGGAAACAACTTCGACGTTCCTGGAAACAACTTTGACGTTGTAACCAGCATAATAGTAGTTCACTAGAACCGGTCAACATTAACAAAGGAACAACTTTTTTTTTGGAAACCCCTATAATGTTATCTACAACGTGAAAGATTTTCACGGGAACAACTTATCGTTGGGAAAAACTTTGACGTTCTTGGAAACAACTTTGACGTTGTAACCAACGTTAAAGTTGTTACCGAGGACCAGTTAACGTTAACAAAGGGAACAACTTTATTTTTTGAAAACCACTCTAACGTTAACAATAACGTCAAAGTTGTTCCCGCAAACAACTTCTCATTGGGAACAACTTCTCGTTGGGAACAACTTCGACGTTTTTGGAAACCACTTTGATTTTTTAACCAACGTTAGAGTTGATCCTAGAAACCACTCAACGTTAACAAAGGAAACAATTTTTTTTTTTTGGAAACTACTCTAACGTTATCTTAAAGGTCAAAGTTGGTCCCGGGAACGACTTCGACGTTCTTGGAAACCACTTTGACGTTTTAACAAACGTAAGAGGTTTTCCCGGGAACAAGTCAAGGTTAACAAAAGGAGCAACTTTTACTTTTTGGAAATCACTCAAGCATTATCCATAACGTCCAAGTTGTACCCAGGAACAACTTCTCGTTGGGAACAATTTCCACATTCTTGAAAACTTCATTGACGTTGTAACCAACGTGAAAGTTATTCCTGGGAACCATTCAACGTTAAAAAAGGGAACAAATTTTATTTTTTGGAAACCACTCTAACGTTCTCTATAATGTCAAACTTGTTCATGGGACCAACATCTTGTTGGGAACAACTTCGACGTTCTTGGAAACCACTTTGACGATGTAACCAACGTTAGAGTTGTTCTCGCGAACCAGTAAACGTTAACAAAGGGAACAACTTTTACTTTTTGGAAACCCCTATAATGTTATCTATAACGTCAAAGTTGATCCCACAAAAAACGTTTCGTTGGGAACAACTTCGACGTTCTTGGAAACCATTTTGATGTTGTTACCAACATTAGATTTGTTCCCGGGAACCAGTAAACGTTAACAAAGGGAACAACTTTTATTTTTTGAAAACCACTCTAACGTTTTTTATAAGGTCAAAGTTTTTCTCGAGAAAAACTTCTCGATGGGAATAACTTCGACGTTCTTGGAAACCACTTTGACTTTTTAACCAACGTTAGAGTTGATCCCAGGAAACCCTTAACATTAACAAAGGGAACAACTTTTAATTTTTGGAAACTACTCTAACGTTATCTAGAACGTTAAAGTTTGTCCCGGAAACAACTTCTCATTGGGAACAACTTCGACGTTCTTGGAAACCATTTTGACGTGGTAACAGACGTTAGAGTTTTTCCCTGGAACCAGCAATGTTAACAAAGGGAACAACTTTTATTATTTGGAAACCACTCAAACGTTATCTATAACGTTAAATTTGGTCCCGAGAACAACTTCTCATTGGGAAGAACTTCGACATTCTAGGAAACTACTTTGACGTTGTAACAAACGTTATAGTTGTTTCTGGGAACCACTCAACGTTAACAAAGGGAAGAAATTTTATTTTTTTGAAACCACTCTAATGTTCTCTATAACGTCAAACTTGTTCTTGGGATCAACATCTTGTTGGGAATAACTTCGACGTTCTTGGAAACCACATTGACATTGTAATCAACGTTAGAGTTGTTCTCGGGAACCAGTAAACGTTAACAAAGGGAACAACTTTTATTTTTTTGGAAACTACTCTAACGTTATCTAGAACGTCAAAGTTGGTCTCGAAAACAACTTCTCGTTGGGACAAACTTCGACGTTCTTGGAAACCATTTTGACGTTGTAACAAAAGTTAGAGTTTTTCCAGGGAACCAACAATGTTAACAAAGGGAACAACTTTTATTATTTTGAAACCACTCCAACGTTATTTATAACGTAAAATTTGGTCCCGGGAACAACTTTTCGTTGGGAACAACTTCGACATTCTAAGAAACTACTTTGACGTTGTAACAAACGTTAGAGTTGTTCCTAGGAACCATTCAACGTTAACAAAGGGAACAAATTTTATTTTTTTGAAACCACTCTAATGTTCTCTATAACGTCAAACTTGTTCAACATCTTGTTGGGAACAACTTCGACGTTCTTGGAAACCACATTGACGTTGTAATCAACGTTAGAGTTGTTCTCGGGAACCAGTAAACGTTAACAAAGGGAACAAATTTTATTTTTTGGAAACCCTATAATGTTATCTATAATGTCAAAGTTGATCCTACGAACAACTTCTCGTTTGAAACAACTTCGACGTTCTTGGAAACGACTTTGACTTTGTTACCAACGTTAGAGTTTTTTCTGGGAACCAGTAACCGTTAACAAAAAGGACAACTTTAATTTTTTTATAACCGCTCTAACGTTTTCAATAATGTCAAAGTTGTTCCCGGGAATAACTTCGCATTGGGAATAAATTCGACGTTCTTGGAAACCACTTTGACTTTTTAATCAACGTTAGAGTTGATCCTAGGAACCACTCAACGTTAACAAAGGGAACAACTTTTATTTTTTGGAAAAAACTCTAACTATATCTAGAACATCAAAGTTGGTCCCGGGAACAACTTCTTGTTGGGAACAACTTCGTCGTTCTAGGAAAAAACTTTTACGTTGTAACAAACTTTAGAGCTTTTCCCGGGAACCAGTCAATGTTAACGAATGGAATATCTTTTATTTTTTGGACACCACTCAAACATTATCTATAACGTCAAACTTGTTCATGGGAACAACTTCTCGTTGAGAACAACTTCGACATTCATAGAAACCACTTTGACGTTGTTTCCAACGTTAGAGTTGTTCCTGGGAGCCAGTAAACCTTAACAAAGGGAATAACTTTTATTTTTTGGAAACAACTCTAACGTTATCTATAAGGTCAAAGTTGTTCTCGAGAAAAACTTCTCGATGGGAATAACTTCGACGTTCCTGGAAACCACTTTGACTTTTTAAACAACATTAGAGTTGGTCCCAAGAACCACTCAGCGTTAACAAAGGGAACAACTTTTGTTTTTTTAGGAAACTACTCTAACGTTATCTAGAACGTCAAAGTTGGTCCCGGAAAAAACTTCTCGTTGGGAACAATTTTGACGTTCTAGGAAACCACTTTTATCTTGTAACAAACGTTAGAGCTGTTCCCGGGAACCAGTCAATGTTAACAAAGGGAACAACTTTTATTTTTTGGAAACCACTTTAATGTTCTCTATAACGTCAAACTTGTTCATGGGATCAACATCTTGTTCGGAACAACTTCAACGTTCTTGAAAACCACTTTGACATTGTAATCAACATTAGGGTTGTTCTTGGGAACCAGCAAACGTTAACAAAGGGAACAACTTTAATTTTTTGGAAACAACTATAATGTTATCAATAATGTCAAAGTTGATCCCGTGAACAACTTCTCGTTGGGAACAACTTCGACTTTCTTGGAAACAACTTTGACGTTGTTACCAACGTTAGAGTTGTTACCAGGAACCAGCAAACAATAACATAGGAAACCACCTATATTTTTTAAAACCACTCTAACATTTTCAATAAGGTCAAAGTTATTCCCGGGAACAACTTCTCGTTGGGTACAACTTCTACATTATTGGAAACTACTTTGACGTTGTAACCAACGTTAGAGTTGTTCCTGGGAACTAGTCAATGTAAACAAAGGGAACAAGTTTTATTTTTTGGAAACTACTCTAATGTTCTCTATAACGTCAAACTAGTTTACGGGAACAACTTCGACGTTCTTGGAAACCACTTTTACGTTGTAACTAGCGTTAGAGCTGTTCACCAGAACCTGTAAACGTTAACAAAGAGAACAACGTGTTTTTTGGAAACCACTCAAATGTTATCTATAACGTCAAAGTTAGACTCGGGAACAATTTCTCGTTTGGAACAACTTCGACATTTTTGGAAACTACTTTGTCGTTTTAACCAACATTAGAGTTGTTCCTAGGAACCAGTAAACGTTAACAAAGGTAACAACTTTTATTTTTTTAAAACCACTCTAACGTTTTCAATAAGGTCAAAGTTTTTCCCGGGAACAACTTCGACGTATTTGAAAACCACATTGACTTTTTAACCAACGTTAGAGTCAATCCCTAG
Organism: Dipteronia dyeriana; assembly: GCA_032871835.1. Taxonomy (NCBI): domain Eukaryota; kingdom Viridiplantae; phylum Streptophyta; class Magnoliopsida; order Sapindales; family Sapindaceae; genus Dipteronia; species Dipteronia dyeriana. The sequence goes on along the minus strand of CM065295.1, from coordinate 32,813,721 downwards.
AACCACTCAACGTTAACAAAGGGAACAACTTTTATTTTTTGGAAACTACTCTAACGTTATCTAGAACATCAAAGCTGGTCTCGGGAACAACTTCTCGTTGGGATCAACTTTGAAGTTCTTGGAAACCACTTTTACCTTGTAACAAACGTTAGAGTTGTTCTCGGAAAAAAGTCAATGTTAACATAGGGAATAACTTTTATTTTTTGGAAACCACTCAAAAGTTACCTATAACGTCTAAGTTAGACTCAGGAACAACTTCTCGTTTGGAACAACTTCAACATTTTTGGAAACTACTTTGTCATTGTAACCAACATTAGAGTTGTTCCTGGGAACCAGTAAACGTTAACAAAGGGAACGACTTTTATTTTTTTAAAACCACTCTAATGTTTTTAATAAGGTCGAAGTTTATCCCGGGAACAACTTCTCGTTGGGAATAACTTCGACGTATTTGAAAACCACATTGACTTTTTAACCAACGTTAGAGTTGATCCCTGGAATAACTCAACGTTAACAAAGGGAACAACTTCTATTTTTTGGAAACTACTCTAACGTTATCTAGAACGTCAAAGTTGGTACCGGGAACAACTTCTCAATGGGAACAACTTTGACGTTCTTGGAAACCACATTTACTTTGTAATAAACGTTAGAGCTGTTATCGGAAAAAAGTCAATGTTAACATAGGGAACAACTTTTATTTTTTAGAAACCACTCAAATGTTATCTATAACGTCAAAGTTAGACTCGGGAACAACTTCTCGTTTGGAAAAACTTTGACATTTTTGGAAACTACTTTGTCGTTGTAACCAACATTAGAGTTGTTCCTTAGAACTAGTAAACGTTAACAAAAGGAACAACTTTCATTTTTTTTAAACCACTCTAACGTTTTAAATAAGGTCAAAGTTTCTCCTGGGAACAACTTCTCGTTGGGAACAACTTCGACGTATTTGGAAACCACTTTGACTTTTTAACCAACGTTAGAGTTGATCCCTGGAACCACTCAATGTTAACAAAGGGAACAACTTTTATTTTTTTGAAACTACTCTAACGTTATCTAGAAAGCCAAAGTTGGTCCCGGGAACATCTTCTCGTTAGGAACGACTTCGACGCTCTTGGAAACAACTATTACGTTGTAACAAACGTTAGAGCTGTTCCCGGGAACTTGTCAATGTTAACAAAGGGAACAACTTTTATTTTTTGAAAACCACTCTAAAGTTATCTACTACGTCAAAGTTGGACCCAGGAATAACTTATCGTTGGGAACAACTTCGACATTCTTGGAAACTACTTTAACATTGTAACCAACGTTAGAGTTATTCCTGGGAACTAGTCAATGTAAACAAAGGGAACAATTTTTATTTTTTGTAAACCACTCTAACGTTATCTATAACGTCAAACTTGTTCACGGGAACAACTTCGACGTTCTTGGAAACCACTTTAACGTTGTAACTAGCATTAGAGATGTTCACCAGAACCTGTAAAAGTTAACAAAGGGAGCACCTTTTTTTTTTTTGGAAACCCCTATAATGTTATCTATAACGTCAAAGTTGTTCCCGCGAATAACTTCTTGTTGAGAATAAATTCGATGTTCCTGGAAACCACTATGACTTTTTTTCCAATGCTAGAGTTGTTCTCGGGAACCAGTAAACTTGAACAAATGGAACAACTTTTATTTTTTGGAAACCACTATAACGTTATCAATAACGTCAATCTGTTTCCCGTAAACAACCTCTCATTAGGAAAAACTTCGGCGTTCTTGGAAACCATTTTGATGTTGTAACCAGCGTTAGAGTTGTTCACGTTAACCGGTCAACGTTAACAAATGGAACAAAAAAAATTTTTTGGAAACCCCTATAATGTTATCTACAAGGTGAAAGATGTTCACGGGAACAACTTCAACGTTCTTGGAAACAACTTTGACTTTGTAACCAACGTTAGAGTTTTTACCGAGGATCAATTAACGTTAACAAAGGGAACAACTTTATTTTTTTAAAACAACTCTAACGTTAACAATATCATCAAAGCTGTTCTCGGGAACAACTTCACGTAGGGAACAAATTCGACAATTTTGGAAACAACTTTGACTTTTTAACCAACGATAGAGTTGATCCCAGGAACCACTCAACGTTAACAAGGGGAACAACTTTTAATTTTTTAAAACCACTCTAACGTTTTTAACAAGGTCAAAGTTTATCCCGGGAACAACTTCTCATTGGGAACAACTTCGACGTATTTAAAAACCACATTGACTTTTTAACCAACGTTAGAGTTGATCCCTGGAACCACTCAACGTTAACAAAGGGAACAAATTTTATTATTTGGAACCTACTCTAACGTTATCTAGAACGTCAAAGTTGGTCCCGTGAAAAACTTCTCATTGGGAACAACTTCGACGTTCTTGGAAACCATATTTACCTTGTAACAAACGTTAGAGCTGTTCCCGGGAACCAGTCAATGTTAACAACGGGAACAACATTTATTTTTTTGAAACCACTCAAACGTTATCTGTAACGTCAAAGTTGGACCCAAAAACAACTTCACGTTGGGAACAACATCGACATTCTTGGAAACTATTTTGATTTTGTAACCAACGTTAAAGTTGTTACAGGGAACCAGTCATCGTTAACAAAGGGAACAAATTTTATTTTTTGGAAACCATTCTAACGTTCTCTATAACGTCAAACTTATTTATGGGAACAACTTCTCGTTGGGAACAACTTCGACATTCTTGGAAACCACTTTAATGTTGTAACTAACGTTAGAGTTGTTCCCGAGAACCTGTAAACATTAACAAAGGGAACAACTTTTTTTTTTGGAAACCCCTCTAATGTTATCTATAACTACAAAGTTGGTCCCGGGAACAACTTCGACATTCTTGGAAACTACTTTGACGTTGTAACCAACATTATAGTTGTTCCAGGGAACCATTCAACGTTAACAAAGGGAACAAATTTTATTTTGTTGAAACCACTTTAACGTTCTCTTTAACGTCAAACTTGTTCTTGGGATGAACATCTTGTTGGGAACAACTTAAACGTTCTTGAAAACCACTTTGACGTTGTAACCAACGTTAGAGTTGTTCTCGGGAACCAGTAAACTTTAACAAAGGGAACAACTTTTATTTTTTGGAAACCCCTATAATGTTATCTATAATGTCAAAGTTGATCCCGCGAAAAACTTCTCGTTGGGAACAACTTCGACGATTTTGGGAACAACAGTTTGCGTTGTAACAAAAGTTAGAGCTGTTCCCGGGAACCAGTCAATGTTAACGAAGGGAAAAACTTTTATTTTTTGAAAACCACTCAAATGTTATCTATAACGTCAAAGTTGGACCCAGGAACAACTTCTCGTTGGGACTAACTTCGGCATTCTTGGGAACTACTTTGACGTTGTAACCAACGTTAGAGTTGTTCTTGGGAACCAGTCAACGTAAACAAAGGGATCAAGTTATTTTTTTTTGAAACTACTCTACTATTCTCCATAACGTGAAAGTTGGACCAAGGAACAACTTCTCGTTGGGAACAACTTCATTATTTTGGAAAACTTCTTTGACGTTGTAACCAACGTTAGAGTTAATCTCTTGAACCACTCAACGTTAACAAAGGGAACAACTTTTTTTTTTTTGGAAACTACTATAACGTTATCTGGAACGTCAAAGTTATTCCTGGGAACAACTTCTCGTTGGGAACAACTTCGACATTCTTGGAAACTACTTTGACTTTGTAACCAACGTTAGAGTTGTTTCTAGGAACCAGTCAACGTAAACAAAGGGAACAAGTTTATTTTTTGGAAACTACTCTAACGTTATCTTGGACGTCAAAGTTGATCTCGGGAACAACTTCTGGTTGGGAACAACTTCGACATTCTTGGAAACAACTTTTACGTTGTAACAAACGTTATAGCTGTTCCTAGGAACCAGTCAATGTTAACAAAGGGAACAACTTTTATTTTTTGGAAACAATTCAAACGTTATCCACAACATCAAAGTTGGATCTAGGAAGAACTTCTCGTTGGGAAAAACTTCGACATTCATGGAAACTACTTTGACGTTGTAACCAACCAGTCAACGTAAACTGTGGGAACATGTTTTATTTTTTGGAAACCACTCCAAGGTTCCCTATAATTTCAAACTTGTTCACGAGAACAACTTCTAGTTGGGAACAACTTCGATGTTCTTGAAAACCATTTTGACGTTGTAACTAACGTTAGAGTTGTTCACTAGAACCTGTAAATGTTAACAAAGGGAACAACTTCTTTTTTTGAAACCCCTCTAATGTTATCTATAACGTCAAAGATGTTCCCGTGAACAACTTCTCGTTGAGAACAAATTCGATGTTCTTGGAAACCACTTAGACGTTGTTTCCAATGTTAGAGTTTTTCCCGGGAACCAGTAAACGTTAACAAAGGGAACAACTTTTATTTCTTGGAAACCATTTTAACGTTATCAATAACGTCAAAGTGTTTCCTGAGAAAAACCTCTCATTATGGAACAACTTCGACGTTCTTGGAAACCGTTTTGATGTTGTAACCAGCATTAGAGTTGTTCACGGGAACCGGTCAACGTTAACAAAGAGAACAACTTATATTTTTTGGAACCTTCTATAATGTTATCTACAATGTGAAAGATATTCACGGGAACAACTTCGACGTTCTTGGAAACAACTTTGACTTTGTAACAAACGTTAGAGTTTTTACCGAGGACTAGTTAACGTTAACAAAGGGAACAACTTTATTTTTGAAAACCACTCTAACGTTAACAATAACATCAAAGTTGTTCTCGGGAACAACTTCGAGTTGGGAACAACTTCGACATTTTTGGAAACCACTTTGACTTTTTAACCAACGTTAGAGTTGATCCTTGGAACCACTCAACGTTAACAAAGGGAACAACTTTTATTTTTTGGAAACTACTCTAACATCATCTAGAACGTCAAAGTTGGTCCCGAGAACAACTTCTCATTGGGAAGAACTTCGACGTTCTTGAAAACAACGTTTACGTTGAAAAAAGGGTTTGAGCTGTTCCCGGAAACCAGAAAATGTTAACGAAGGGAACAATTTTTATTTTTTGGAAACCACTCAAACGTTATCTCTAATGTCAATGTTTGACCCAGGAACAATTTTGACATTCTTGGAAACTACTTTGACGTTGTAACCAATGTTAGAATTGTTCCTGGGAACCAGTCAACTTAAACAAAGGGAACATGTTTTGTTTTTTGGAAACCACTCTAACGTTCTCTTTAACGTCAAACCAGTAAACGTTAACAAAGAGAACAACTTTTTTTTTTTGGAAACCCCTGTAATGTTATCTATAACGTCAAAGTTGTTCCCGCGAACAACTTCTCGTTGAGAACAAATTCGACGTTCTTTTAAACCACTTTGTCGTTGTTTCCAATGTTAGAGTTTTTCTCGGGAACCAGTAAACGTTAACAAAGGGAACAACTTTTATCTTTTGCAAACCACTATAACGTTATCAATAACGTCAAAGTGTTTCCCGAGAACAACCTCTCATTAGGAACAACTTCGAAGTTCTTGGAAACCATTTTGATGTTGTAACCAGCGTTAGAGTTGTTCATGGGAACCGGTTAACGTTATCAAACAGAACAACTTTTTTTTTTGGAAACCCCTATAATGTTATCTACAACGTTAAAGATGTTCACGGGAACAACTTATCGTTGGGACCAACTTCGACATTCTTGGAAACAACTTTGACTTTGTAACCAACGTTAGAGTTTTTACGGAGGACTAGTTAACGTTAAAAAAGAGAACAACTTATTTTTTGAAAACCACTCTAACGTTAACAATAACATCAAAGCTGTTTCCAGGAACACCTTCTCGTTGGGAACAACTTCGAAGTTTTTGGAAAGAACTTTGAATTTTTAACCAACGTTAGAGTCGATCCCAGGAACCACTCAACGTTAACAAAGGGAACAACTTTTATTTTTTGGAAACTACTCTAACGTTATCTAGAATGTAAAAGTTGGTCCCAGGAACAACTTCTCGTTGGGAGCAACTTCGACGTTCTTGTAAACCATATTTACCTTGTAACAAACGTTAGAGCTGTTTCCATGAACCAGTCAATGTTAACAAAGGGAACAACTTTTATTTTTTGAAAACTCCTATAATGTTATCTATAATGTCGAATTTGATCCGGTGAACAACTTCTGGTTGGGAATAACTTCGACATTCTTGGAAACCACTTTGGCGTTGTTTCCAACGTTAGAGTTGTACCCAATAATAAGTAAATGTTAACAAAGGGAACATGTTTTATTTTTTTAATACTACTCTAACGTTTTCAATAAGGTCAAAGTTGCTCCCGGGAACAACTTCTCGTTGGGAACAACTTCGACGTTTTTGTAAACCACTTTGACTTTTTAACCAACGTTAGAGTTGATCCCTGTAACCAGTCAACGTTAACAAAGGGAAAAAATTTTATTTTTTGGAAACCACTCAAACGTTCTTTATAACATCAAAATTGTTCACGGGAACAACTTCTCGTTTGGAACAACTTCGACGTTCTTGGAAACCACTTTGACTTTGTAACTAACATTAGAGTTGTTCACGAGAACCTGTAAACGTTAACAAAGGGAACAACTTCTTTTTTTGAAACTTCACTAATGTTATCTATAACGTCAAAGTTGTTCCCGCAAACAACTTCTCGTTGAGAACAAATTCGACGTTCTTGAAAACCACTTTGACATTGTTTCCAATGTTAGAGTTGTTCCCGGGAACCAGAAAACGTTAACAAAGGGAACAACTTTTATTTTTAGGAAACCACTATAACATTATCAATAACGTCAAAGTGTTTCCCGAGAACAACCTCTCATTATTTAACAACTTCGATGTTCTTGGAAACCGTTTTGATGTTGTAACCAGCATTAGAGTTGTTCACGGGAACCGGTCAACGTTAACAAAGGGAGCAACTATTTTTTTTTTGGAAACCCATATAATGTTATCTACAACGTTAAAGGTGTTCACGGGAAAAACTTCGATGTTCTTGGAAACAACTTTGACTTTGTAACCAACGTTAGGGTTTTTACCGAGGACTAGTTAACGTTAACAAAGGTAAAAACTATATTTTTTGAAAACCACTCTAACGTTAACAATAACAACAAAGTTATTCTTGGGAACAATTTATCGTTGGGAACAACTTCGATATTTTTGGAAACCACTTTGACTTTTTAACCAACGTTAGAGTTGATATCTGGAACCACTTAACGTTAACAAAGGGAACAACTTTTTTTTTTGGAAACTACTCTAACGTTATCTAGAACGTCAAAGTTGGTCCTGAGAACAACTTCTCGTTAGGAACAACTTTGACGTTCTTGAAAACAACTTTTACGTTGTAACAAACGTTAGAGCTGTTCCCGAGAACCAGAAAATGTTAACGAAGGGAACAACTTTTATTTTTTGGAAACCACTCAAATGTTATATATAACGTCAAAGTTTGACCCAGGAACAACTTCTCGTTGGGAACAACTTCGACATTCTTGGAAACTACTTTGACGTTGTAACCAATGTTAGAATTGTTCCTAAGAACCAGTCAACTTAAACAAAGGGAACAAGTTTTATTTTTTGGAAACCACTCTAACGTTCTCTATAACGTCAAACTTGTTCACGGGAACAACTTCTCGTTGGAAACAACTTCGACATTCTTGGAAACCACTTTGACGTTATAATAAACGTTAGAGTTCTTCACGAGAACCTGTAAACGTTAACAAAAGGAACAACTTTGTTTTTTGGAAACCCCTCTAATGTTATCTATAACGTTAATATTGTTCCCACGAACAACTTCTCTTTGAGAAGAAATTCGACGTTCTTGAAAACCACTTTGACGTTGTTTCCAAAGTTAGAGTTTTTCTGGGGAACCAGTAAATGTTAACAAAGGGAACAACTTTTATTTTTTGGAAACCACTATAACGTTATCAATAACGTCAAAGTTTTTCCCGAGAACAACCTCTCATTAGGAACAACTTCGACGTTCTTGGAAACCATTTTTATGTTGTAACCAACGTTAGAGTTGTTCACGGAAAACGGTCAACGTTAACATAGGGAACAACTTTTTTTTTTGGAAACCCCTATAATGTCATCTACAACGTTAAAGATGTTCACGGGAACAACTTATCGTTGGGAACAACTTCGACGTTCTTGGAAACAACTTTCACTTTGTAACCAACGTTAGAGTTTTTACGGAGGACCAGTTAACGTTAACAAAGAGAACAACTTTATTTTTTGAAAACCACTCTAACGTTAACAATAACATCAAAGCTGTTCCCAGGAACACCTTCTTGTTGGTAACAACTTCGACGTTTTTGGAAGCCACTTTGACTTTTTAACCAACGTTAGAGTCGATCCCAGGAACCACTCAACGTCAATAAAGGGAACAACTTTTATTTTTTGGAAACTACAGTAACGTTATCTATAACGTCAAAGTTGGTCCCGGGAACAACTTCTAGTTGGGAACAACTTCGACGTTCTTGTAAACCACATTTACCCTGTAACAAACGTTAGAGCTGTTAATAGGAACCAGTCAATGTTAATAAAGGGAAAAACTTTTATTTTTCGAAAACCCCTATAATGTTATCTATAATGTCAAAGTTGATCCCGCAAACAACTTCTCCTTGGGAACAACTTCGACGTTCTTGGAAACCACTTTGGCGTTGTTTCCAACGTTAGAGTTGTACCCAGGAACAAGTAAATGTTAACAAAGGGAACAAGTTTTATTTTGTTAATACTACTCTAACGTTTTCAATAAGGTCAAAGTTGCTCCCGGGAACAACTTCTCGTTGGGAACAACTTCGACGTTTTTGTAAACCACTTTGACTTTTTAACCAACGTTAGAGTTGATCCCTGTAACCACTCAACGTTAACAAAGGCAACAACATATATTTTTTGGAAACTACTCTAACGTTATCTGGAACGTCAAAGTTGGTCCCGAGAACAACTTCTCGTTGGGAAAAACTTCGACATTCTTGGAATTCACTTTGACATTATAACCAACTTTAGAGCTATTCCCGGGAACCAGTCAACGTTAACAAAAAGAACAACTTTTATTTTTTGGAAACCACCTAAACGTTATCTGTAACGTCAAAGTTGGTCCTGGGTACAACTTCTCGTTGGTAACAACTTCGATGTTCATGGAAACCACTTTGACGTTGTTACCAACGTTAGAGTTGTTCCCGGGAACCAGTAAACTTTAACAGACGGAACAGCTTTTATTTTTTTAAAAACCACTCTAACTTTAACGATAACATCAAAGTTGTTCCAGGGAAATACTTCAACGTTCTGGGAAAACAGTTTGAGTTTTTTACCAATGTTAGAATTGATTCCAGGAACCACTTAATCTTAACATAGGGAACAACTTTTATTTTTTGGAAACTACTCTAACGTTATCTAAAACTACAAAGTTGGTCCCGAAAAAAACTTCTCGTTGGGAACAACTACGAAGTTCTTCGAAACCACTTTCACATTGCAACAAATGTTAGAGCTATTCCCGGGAACCAGTCAACGCTAACAAAAGAACAACTTTTTTTTTTTGAAACTACTTAAACGTTATCTAAAACGTCAAAGTTGGCCCCGGGTACAACTTCTCTTTGGGAACAACTTCGACGTTCTATGAAACTACTTTGATGTTGTAACCAACGTTAGAGTTGTTCCCAGAAACTAGTCAACGTTAACAAAGGGAAAAAATTTTATTTTTTAGAAAACACTCAAACTTTCTTTATAACATCAAACTTGTTCGTGGGATCAACATCTCGTTGGGAACAATTTCGACGTTCTTGGAAACCACTTTGACGTTGTAACCAACGTTAGAGTTGTTCTCGGGAACCGGTAAATGCTAACAAAGGGAAAACTTTTATTTTTTAGAAACCACTCTAACATTATCTGTAACTTCAAAGTTGTTCCCGGGAACAACTTTGCGTTAGGAACAACTTCGACGTTCTTAGAAACCACGTTGATGTTGTAATGAACGTTAGAGTTGTTCCTAGGAAATAGTCAACGTTAACAAAGGGAACAAATTATATTTATTGAAAACAACTCTAACGTTATCTATATCGTCAAAGTTGTTCCCGGGAACATTTCTTGTTGGGAACAACTTCGACGTTCTAGGAAATCACTTTGAAGTTGTAACCAATGTTAGAGTTGTTCTCAGGAACCAATAAACGTTATCATAGGGATCAACTTTTATTTTTTGAAAAAACTCTAACGTTATCTATAACTCCAAAGTTGTTCCCGAGAAAACTTCTCGTTGGGAAAAACTTCGACGTTCTTGGAAACAACTTTGACCTTGTAACCAACGTTAGGGTTGTTCCCGGGAACCAGTCAACGTTAACAACGGGAACAACTTTTAATTTTTGGTAACAACTCTAATGTTATCCGTAACTTCAAAGTTGTTCCCGGGAAAAATTCTTGTTTGGAACAAATTCGACGTTCTAGGAAACCACTTTGACATTTAAACCAACGTTAGAGTTGATCCTTGAAACCAGTCAATGTTAACAAATGGAACAACATATATTTTTTAGAAACCACTCTATCGTTAACTATAACGTTAATATTTCACCCGGGAACAACTTCTCGTCGGGAACAACTTCGACATTCTAGGAAACCACATTGACGTTGTAACCAACGTTAGATTTGTTCTCTTGAACCAGTAAACGTTTACATGGGGAACAACTTTTATTTTTTAAAAACCACTTTAAATTTATCTATAACTCCAAAGTAGTTCCCGGAAAAACTTCTCATTGGGAACAACTTCGACGTTCTTAGAAATAACTTTGAAGTTGTAACCAACGTTAGAGTTGTTACCGAGGACCAGTCAACGATAACAAAGGGAACAACTTTTATGTTTATCAAAACAAGTTTAATGTTATCTATAAAGAATAAGATGTTCATGGAAACAACTTCTCGTTGGGAACAACTTTGACATTCTTGGAAACCACTTTGACGTTGTAACCAATGTTAGACTTGTTCCCGGTAACCAGTAAACATTAACAAATGGAAAAACTTTCATTTTTTGAAAAACAACTCTAACGTTATAACATCAAAGTTGTTCCCGGGAACAACTTCTTGTTGGGAAAAATTGCTCGTTGGGAAAAACTTCGACATTCTTGTAAACCACTCTGACTTTTTAACCAACGTTAGAGTTGTTCCAGGAAACAAGTCAACGTTAACAAAGGGAACAACTTTTATTTTTTGGAAACCACTCTAACTTTCTCTGTAACATCAAACTTGTTCATGGGATCAACATCTCGTTGGGAACAACTTCGACGTTCTTGGAAACCACTTTGATGTTGTAACCAACGTTAGAGTTGTTCTCGGGAACATGTAAACGTTAACAAAGGGAACAACTTTTATCTTTTGGAAACCACTCTAACGTTATTTGTAACGTCAAAGTTGTTCTCTGGAACAACTTTTTGTTGGGAACAACTTCGACGTTCTTAGAAACCACTTTGATGTTGTAACCAACGTTAGAGTTGTTCCTGGGAACAAGTCAACGTTATCAAAGGGAACAAATTTTATTTTTTGGAAACCACTCTAACGCCATCTATAGCGTCAAAGTTGTTCCCGGGAACATTTCTCGTTGGGAACAACTTCAACGTTCTTGGAATAAACTTTGATGTTGTAACAAACGTTAAAGTTGTTCCCGGGAACCAGTCAACGTTAACAATGGGAACAACTTTTAATTTTTCGCAACAACTCTAATGTTATCTATAATGTCAAAGTTGATCCCGCGAACAACTTCTCGTTAGGAACAACTTCGACGTTCTTGGAAACCACTTTGGCGTTGTTTCCAACGTTAGAGTTGTACCCAGGAACAAGTAAATGTTAACAAAGGGAACAAGTTTTATTTTGTTAATACTACTCTAACGTTTTCAATAAGGTCAAAGTTGCTCCCGGGAACAACTTCTCGTTGGGAACAACTTCGACGTTCTTGGAAACCACTTTGATGTTGTAACCAACGTTAGAGTTGTTCCCGGGAACCAGTCAATGTTAACAAAGGGAACAACTATTAATTTTTGGTAACAACTCTAATGTTATCTAAAACTTTAAAATTGTTCCTGGGAAAAACTTTGAGTTGGGAACAACTTCGACGTTCTAGGAAGCCACTTTGACATTTTAACCAACGTTAGTGTTGATCCTTGGAACCAGTCAACGTTAACAAAGGGAACAACTCATATTTTTTGGAAACAACTCTAACGATAACTATAACGTCAATGTTTGTCCCAGGAACAACTTCTCATTTGGAACAACTTCGACGTTCTAGGAAACAACATTGACGTTGAAACCAACGTTAGAGTTGTTGTCTTGAGCCAGTAAATTTTACAAGGTAACTACTTTTATTTTTTCAAAACCACTCTAACATTATCTATAACTCCAAAGTTATTTATGGGATCAACATCTCGTTGGAAACAACTTCGTTGTTCTTGGAAACCACTTTGACGTTGTAACCAACGTTAGAGTTGTTTTCGGGAACAAGTAAACGTTAACAAAGGGAACAACTTTTATCTTTTGGAAACCACTCTAACGTTATCTGTACTGTCAAAGTTGTTCTCGGGAACAACTTTTTGTAGGGAACAACTTCGACGTTTTTAGAAACCACTTTGACGTTGTAACCAACGTTAGGGTTGTTCCTGGGAATAAGTCAACGTTAACAAAGGGAAAAAAATTTATTTTTTCGAAACCACTCTAACGTAATCTATAACGTCAAAGTTGTTCCCGGGAACATTTCTCGTTGGGAACAACTTCAACATTCTTGGAATAAACTTTGATGTTGTAACAAATGTTAAAGTTGTTCCCGGGAACCAGTCAACGTTAACAATGGGAAAAACTTTAAATTTTTCGCAACAACTCTAATGTTATCTATAACTTTAAAGTTGTTTCCGGGAAAAACTTCTCGTTGGGAACAACTTCGACGTTCTAGGAAGCCAATTTGACGTTTTAACCAACGTTACAGTTGTTCCTTGAAACCAGTCAACGTTAACAAAGGGAACAACTTATATTTTTTGGAATCCACTCAAACGTTTATTGTAACGTTAATGTTTGTCCCGAGAACAACTTCTCGTTGGGAACAACTTCGACGTTCTAGGAAACCACATTGACGTTGTAACCAACATTAGAGTTTTTCTCTTTAACAAGTAAACGTTAACAAGGGGAACAACATTTATTTTTATGAAACCACTCTAACATTATCTATAACTCCAAAATAGTTCCCATAAAAACTTCTCATTGGGAACAACTTCGACGTTCATGGAAACAATTTTGACGTTGTAATTAACGTCAAAGTTGTTCCCGGGAAAAAGTCAACGTTAAAAAAGGAACAACTTTTAATTTCTGGAAACCAATCAAACATTATCTATAACTTCAAAGTTATTCCCGGGAACAACTTCGATGTTCTTGGAAAAAACTTCAACGTTCTAGAAAACTTTTATCTTTTGGAAACCATTCTAACGTTATCTATATCTCCAAATTTGTTCCCGAGAAAACTTCTCGTTGGGAACAACTTCGACGTTCTTGGAAACCACTTTGACCTTGTAACCAACATTAGAGTTGTTCCCGGGAACCAGTCAATGTTAACAAAGGGAACAACTATTAATTTTTGGTAACAACTCTAATGTTATCTATAACTTCAAAGTTGTTCCTGGGAAAAACTTCTTGTTGGGAACAACTTCGACGTTCTAGGAAGCCACTTTGACATTTTAACCGACGTTAGTGTTGATCTTGAAATACTCTCAGAAATCTTATCCATTAGGAAGTCAACTTTGGTATTGACTTTTGTGGAAACTCTCCTTAGGGAGAACGAAAGCAAAACCGTCATGAGGCCCCACTCAGATCTCATGGTGTTGAACTAATGATGGAGACCACGAGATATATATGTCATATATCCCTCTCCCACTCACTATTTTAAAACTAGGGTTTTCTATTATCCGTTAATGCACCTAGACTCTACAGGATCAAGCAGCTAACTTTAATCAAGTTATCTAGTGCATTAACTAATTCATTATTAGAAACAAGTTCTAATTAACTATTAAATTATTAATGATTTTTAACATTTAAAAATCTAATCTATTAGTGAATAATCTAAGTCTTTGTAAACTATTTACTAAGCTCAGATTATTATGAAAGTGTTTACCAAGTTTTAACTAGTAAAACTCTAACACAATATTCGGTTCATTTATAATTAGGTAATTAATCAAATTAATCCTAATTACTATAAATGACCCTATTAATCTAACTTATTAAACTCTTTAATAACTAGATTAATATTAATGAGAATTACCAAATTTTTAAAAATTAAAAACCTAATCTCATTTTCATAGCCAATTTATGTATTTACCTATTTTAATCACATTAAAAAAATATAAAAAATATAAAAAATATCAAGCTATGATGCATGTTCGACATATCAAATATATTTATGTAGGCACATCTAATCTAAATGACATACGTATTCATGACAATGCTTTTTATCATCACATAATACAAAGCATACATGAATTGACCGAGTACTGTGGATTATTTAACCTAAAAAAAATTAGAATCTAAAATTACAAAAATACCCCTAAGGCATTCCTTGGTCTTCTTGTAATTTCCAAGTCTTCCAGTCTCTTCAGGTCACCTCGATTCATCTCATGAATCATTCTTCACGATTTTTCCAGGTCTTTGACACAGGTTACGATTATTATTTTAACAATACAATAATAGTTAAAAAATAATAATAAAAAAAAATTATACAACCCATAAACCCTAAATCCACAGTACCATATAATTAACGATCAATCATGTTTTTGTAAATTAAAAAAAAAATACATACAACAACATCATACAGTCAATTTAAATTGTGCCTACACAATCATACATACAGGAGCATCGAAAACAATTTTCTGTTCCGAAAATAAACTTGGCTCTGATACCAATTGTTGGAACCCCGTTCACTGGTCACGCAGCGAAAATAGGTTTTATATTTTTTTTTATACAGATCGTAATCTGTATCTAGGACCAGTGAACTTGTGATCGTATTTATTTTCGGAATAAATGCATATACTAATTATTACACTAATAAAATATATATGTAAATACAGGAAATTGTAATCAATAATAAAATGGAAGATTAAAAAAACCATACCAACGTTTGGAGGCTCCTTCACTTTTTCGATAAGCTCCTGGTCTGTACCGCTGATCTTCCTCGCCATATCTTGGGACTAATAACTGCGTGTGGGAGTGTCACGGTTCTCAGGAACTTAGAATGAAGGGTGTAGTGTAAAACAAATGAAGAAACTATTTCTTCTTAAAAAAAAAACTATCTAGAACACTTCTAGTAGTTATAAAAATAATAGTAGTTTTTTTTTTGTCTTAATGCAACAACCTGCACACACTAAAAACAAAAGTTTATTATTTTTCTTAATACATTTGACAAAAACCAAAAACAACTCTATCTTTTTTTCTTTTATCAATCTATATATATAAGCTGTCAGTGAAAATGCACAACACCTTTTTTTTTTTTTTAACAACATATATCACATATATAAAATTTTAAAAATAATCTAACCAAATCTAATTTGATTTTTTAAAAACTTTCAATTAAAAATATCTCATATCTTTTATTTGAATTTAATTTTGAATTTAAACTATTTAAATTCAAAAATAAAATATTTTATTTAATGAAATAAAATATTTTATTTAATGAAATAAAATATTTTATTTAATGAAATAAAATAATCACATTATCCTATTTTATTCAAAAATAAATATCAACATACACCCTCCATTTAGTGATTAATAACATAATTAAAGAATCTCATTATTTAAGTTATTTAATCACCGTTATCCATTTAACGTTAACAAAGAGAAGAACTTTTTTTTTTCAAAACCACTTTAACGTTATATATAACGTCGAAGTTGTTCCCGGAAACAACTTCTCTATGGGAACAATTTCGACATTCTTTGAAACCACTTTGACGCTGTCACTAACGTTAGAGTTGTTCCTGGGAACCTGTAAACATTAACAAAGGGAAAAACTTTTTTTTGGAAACCCATCTAATGTAATCTATAACGTCAAAGTTGTTCCCGAGAACAACTTCTCGTTGGGAACAACTCCGACGTTCTTAAAAAAACACTTTGACGGTGTAACCAACGTTAGAGTTGTTCACGGTAACCAGTAAAAGTTAAAAAAATGGAACAACTTTTATGTTTTCAAAAACCACTCTAACGTTATCTATAACGTCAAAGTTGTTCCCGGGAAAAACTTCTCGTTGGAAACAACTTCGACTTTCTTGGAAACCACTTTGACTTTTTAACCAACGTTAGAGTTGTTCCCAGGAACTAGTCAACGTTAACAAATGGAACAACTTTTCTTTTTTGGAAACAACTTTAATGTTATCTAGAACGTCAAAGTTTATCTCGGGAACAACTCCTTGTTGGGAACAATTTCGACGTTCTTTAAAACCACTTGGACATTGTAAACAACATTGGAGTTGTTCCTGGGAACCAGTCAACGTTAACATAGGGAACAAATCTTATTTTTTGGAAACCACTCTAACAGTATCTATCACGTCAAAGTTGTTCCTTTGAACAACTTCTCGTTGGGAACAACTTCGACGTTCTTGGAAACCACTTTGACGTTGTATCCACTGTTAGAGTTGTTCTCGGGAACCAGTAAACGTTAACAAATGGAACAACTTTTATTTTTTTGAAATCACTCTAACGTTATCTATAACTTCAAAGTTGTTCACGGGAAAAAATCTCATTGGGAACAACTTTGACGTTCTTGGAAATCACTTTAATGTTGTAGCTAACATAGAAGTTGTTCTCGGGAACCAGTCAACGTTAATAAAGGAACAATTTTTTATTTTTGGAAACCATTCTAACGTTATCTATAACTTCAAAAATATTATGGGGAACAACTTCTCGTAGGAAACAACTTTTACGTTCTTGGAAACAACTTTGAAGTTGTAACCAATGTTAGAGTTGTTACCGAGGACTGGTCAACGTTAACAAAGGGAACAACTTTTATTTTCTGCAAACTACTCTAACGTTATCTAGAACGTCAATGTTGGTCCCGGAAATAACTTCTCGTTGGGAACAACTTCGACGTTCTTGGAAACTACTTTGACGTTGTAACAAATGTTAGAGTTGTTCTCGGGAACCAGTCAACGTTAACAAAGGGAACAACTTTTATTTTTTTGAAACCTCTTAAATATTATCTATAGCGTCAAAGTTGGTCCCGGGAACAACTTCTCGTTGGGATTAACTTCGACGTTCTTGGAAACTACTTTGACATTGTAACCAACGTTAGAGTTATTCCTGGGAACCAGTCAACGTTAACAAAGGGAACACATTTTTTTTTTGGAAACCACACTAATGTTCTCTATAACGTCAAACTTGTTCACGGGATCAACAACTTGTTGGGAATAACTTCGACATTTTTGGAAACCACTTTAACGTTGAAATGAACGTTATAGTTGTTTTTGGGAAATAGTAAATGTTAATAAAGGGAACAACTTTTATTTTTTGGAAACCATTATAACGTTATCTGTAACATCAATGTTTTTCTAGGGAATAACTTCTTATTGGGAACAACTTCGACATTCTTAGAAACCACTTTGACATTATAACCAACGTTAGAGTTGTTCTTGGGAACCAGTCAACGTTAACAAATAAAACAAATTTTATTTTTTGAAAACCACTCTAACGTATCTATTACGCCAAAGTTGTTCCCGTCTCGTTGGGAACAACTTTGACGTTCTTGGAAATCACTTTGACGTTTTAACCAATGTTAGAGTTGTTCTCAGGAACCAGTAAATGTTTTCAAATGGAATAACTTTTATATTTTAGAAACCACTATAACATTATCTATAACTCCGAAGTTGTTCCTGAAAAAACTTCTTGTTAGGAATAGCTTCGACATTCTTGGAAACTACTTTGACGTTGTAACTAACGTTAGAGTAGTTCCCGGAAACCAATCAATGTTAACAAAAGGAACAACATTTAATTTTTGGAAACCACTCTAATATTATCTATAACTTCAAAGTTGTTCCCCGGAAAAACTTCTATTTGGGAACAACTTCGACGTTCTTGGTAACCACTTTGAAGTTATAACCAACGTTAGAGTTTTTCCCGAGAACCAGTCAACGTTAACAAAGGGAACAACTTATATTTTTTGGAAACCACTCTAATGTTAACTATAACGTCAAAGTTGGTCTCGGGAACAACTTCTCGTTGGGAACAACTTTGACGTTATGGGAAACCACATTGACGTTGTAACCAATGTTAGAGTTGTTCTCTTGAGCCAGTAAACATTGAAAAGGGGAACAACTTTTATTTTTTGAAAACCACTCAAACGTTATCTGTAACGTCAAAGTTAGTCTCGAGAACAACTTCTCGTTCGGAACTAATTCAACATTGTTGGAAACCACTTTAACGTTGTAACCAACGTTAGAGTTGTTCCAAGAAACCAGTCAACGTTAACAATGGGAACAATTTTTTTTTTTTTGGAAGCCACTATAACGTTATCTATAACGTCAAAGTTGTTCCTGTGAATAACTTCTCGTTGGGAACAACTTTGACGCCCTTGGAAACAACTTTGACGTTGTAACCAACATTAGAGTTGTTCTCGTGAACTAGTAAACATTAAAAAAGAGATCAACTTTTTTTTTTTGGAAACCACTCTAATGTTATCCATAACGTCAAAGTTGTTCCTGGGAACAACTTCTCGTTGGGAACAACTTCGACGTTCTTGGAAACCACTTTGACGATGTATCCACTGTTAGAGTTGTTCTCGGGAACCAGTAAACGTTAACAAAAGGAAAAACTTTTTTTTTTAAATCACTCTAACGTTATCTATAACTTCAAAGTTGTTCACGGGAAAACTTCTCATTGGGAACAACTCTACGATCTTGGAAACCACTTTGACGTTGTAGCTAACATAAAAGTTATTCCCGGAAACCAGTCAACATTAACAACGGAACAATTTTAAATTTTTGGAAACAACTCTAACGCTATCTATAACTTCAAAAATATTATCGGGAAAAACTTCTCGTTGGGAACAACTTCGACGTTCATGGAAACAACATTGAAGTTGTATTCAATGTTAGAGTTGTTACCGAGGACCGGTCAACGTTAACAAAGGGAAGAACTTATATTTTTTGGAAACTACTCTAACGTTAACAAAAAACCACTTTGACATTGTAACAAACATTACCAGTCAATGTTAACGAAGGGAACATCTTTTATTTTTTGGAAACCCCTATAATGTTATCTATAACGTCAAAGTTGATCCCGCGAACAACTTCTCGTTGGGAAAAACTTCGATGTTCTTGGAAACCACTTTGATGTTGTTACCAATGTTAGAGTTGTTCCCTGGAACCAGTAAACGTTAACAAAGGAAACAACTTTTATTTTTTGAAAACCACTCTAACATTTTCAATATGGTCAAAGTTGTTCCCGGAAACAACTTCTCGATGGGAAAAACTTTGGCGTTCTTGGAAACCACTCAGCGTTAACAAAGGGAACAACTATTATTTTTTGGAAACTACTCTAACGTTATCTAGAACGTCAAAGTTGGTCTCGGGAACAATTTCTCTTTAGGAACAACTTCGACGTTCTTGGAAACCACTTTTTCCTTGTAACAAGTGTTAGAGCTGTTCCCAATAACCAGTCAATGTTAACAAAGGGAACAACTTTTATTTTTTACAAACCCCTCAAACATTATCTATAACGTCAAAGTTGGACCCAGAAAAAACTTCTTGTAGGGAACAACTTCGACATTTTTGGGAACTACTTTGACGTTGTAACCAACATTAGAGTTGTTCCAGGGAACCAGTCAACGTTAACAAAGGGAACAAATTTTTATTTTTTCGAAACCACTCTACCGTTCTCTATAACGTCAAACTTGTTCACGGGAACAACTTCTTGTTGGGAACAACTTCGACGTTCTTGGAAACCACTTTAATGTTGTAACTAACATTAGAGTTGTTCCCAGAAACGTGTAAACATTAACAAAGGGAACAATTTTTTTTTTGAAAAACCCTATAATGTTATCTATAACGTCAAAGTTGGTCCCGGGAACAACTTCGACATTATTGGAAACTACTTTGTTGTTGTAACCAACGTTAGAGTTGTTCCTGAGAACCATTCAACGTTAACAAAGGGAACAAATTTTATTTTTTGGAAACCACTTTAACGTTCTCCATAACGTCAAACTTGTTCATGGGATCAACATTTTGTTGGGAACAACTTCGACGTTCTTGGAAACCACTTTGACGTTGTAATCAACGTTTGAGTTTTTCTCCGGAACCAGCAAACGTTAACAAAGGGAACAACTTATTTTTGGGAAACCCCTATAATGCTATCTATAATGTCAAAGTTGATCTCGCGAACAACTTCTCGTTGGGAACAACTTCGACGTTCTTGGAAACCACTTTGACGTTGTTACCAACGTTACAATTGTTCCCAGGAACCAGTAAACGTTAACAAAGGGAACGACTTTTATTTTTTTTAGACCACTCTAACGTTTTCAATAAGGTCAAAGTTGTTCAAGGGAACAACTTCTCGTTGGGAACAACTTCGACGTTTTGGAAACCACTATGACTTTTTAACCAACATTAGAGTTGATCAAAGGAACCACACAACGTTAACAAAGGGAACAACTTTTATTTTTTGGAAACAACTCTAACGTTATCTAGAACGTCAAAGTTGGTCCCGAGAACAACTTCTCATTGGGAACAACTTCGACGTTTTTGGAAAAAACTTTTACGTTGTAACAAACTTTAGAGTTGTTCCCGAAAACCAGTCAATGTTAACAAAGGGAACCACTTTTATTGTTTGGAAACCACTCAAACATTATATATAACGTCAAAGTTGGAACCATGAACAACATCTCGTTGGGAACAACTTCGACATTCTTGGAAACTACTTTGACATTGTAACCAACGTTAAAGTTGTTCCTAGGAAACAGTCAATATAAACAAAGGGAATAAGTTTTATATTTCTGAAACAACTCTAACATTCTCTATAACGTCAAACTTGTTCACGGGAACAACTTCTTGTTAGGAACAACTTCGACTTTCTTGAAAACAACTTTGACGTTGTTACCTATGTTAGAGTTGTTCCCAGGAACCAGTAAACGTTAACAAAGGGAACAAATTTTATTTTTTTTAAACCACTATAACATTTTCAATAAGGTCAAAGTTGTTGCCGGGAACAACCTCTCGTTGGGAACAACTTCGACGTTTTTGGAAACCACTTTGAATTTTTTACCAACGTTAGATTTGATCCAAGGAACCACTCAACGTTAACAAAGGGAACAAATTTTGTTTTTTGGAAACTACTCTAACATTATCTAGAATGTCAAAGTTGGTCCTGTGAACAACTTCTCGTTGGGAACAACTTCGACGTTCATGGAAATAACTTTTCCGTTGTAACAAATGTTATAGTTGTTCCCGGGAACCAGTCAATTTTAACAATGGGAACAACTTTTATTTTTTGTAAACCACTCAAACATTATCTATAACGTCAAAGTTGGACCCAGGAATAACTTCTCGTTCGGAAGAACTTCGACATTCTTGGAAACTATTTTGACATTGTAACCAACATTAGAGTTGTTTCTGGAACCAGTCAATGTAAACAAAGGGCACAAGTTTTATTTTTGGAGACCACTATAACGTTCTCTATAACGTCAAACTTGTTTACGGGAACAAGTTCTCGTTGGGAACAACTTCGACGTTCTTGGAAACCACTTTGACGTTGTAACTAATGTTAGAGTTGTTCACGAGAACCTGTAAACGTTAACAAAGGGAACAACTTTTTTTTTTGGAAACCCCTATAATGTTAACTGTAACGTCAAAGTTGTTCCCGCGAACAACTTTAATTGACAAGAAATTCGACGTTCTTGGAAAGCACTTTGACGATGTTTCCATTATTAGAGTTGTTACCGGGAACCAGTCAACGTTAACTAAGGGAACAACTTTTATTTTTTGGAAACCACTATAACGTTATCAATAACGTCTAAGTGTTTCCAAGGAACAACCTCTCATTAGGAACAACTTCAATGTTCTCGGAAACAACTTTGATGTTGTAACCAGCGTTAGAGTTGTTCACGGGAACCGGTCAACATTAACAAAGGGAACAACTTTTTTTTTGGGAACCTCTATAATGTTATCTACAACGTGAAAGATGTTTACGGGAACAACTTATCGTTGGGAAAAACTTCGACATTCTTGGAAACAACTTTGACTTTTTAACCAATGTTAGAGTTTTTACAGAGGACCAGTTAACGTTAACAAAGGAAACAACTTTATTTTTTGAAAACCACTCTAATGTTAACAATAACATCAAAGTTGTTCCCGAAAAATCTTCTCGTTAGGAACAACTTCGACGTTTCTGGAAACCACTTTGACTTTTTAACCAACGTTAGAGTTGATCCCAAGAACCACTCAACGTTAACAAACGGAACAACTTTTATTTTTTGGAAACTACTCTAACGTTATCTAGAATGTCAAAGTTGTTCCCGGGAACAACTTCCACGTTCTTGGAAACCACTTTTACCTTGTAACAAATGTTAGAGCTGTTCCCAGGAACCAGTCAATGTTAACAAAGGGAACAACTTTTATTTTATGGAAACCAGTTTAACGTTATCTATAACGTCAAAGTTGGACCCAGAAATAACTTCTCGTTGGGAACAACTTCGACATTCTTGGAGAATACTTTGACTTTGTAACCAATGTTAGAGTTGTTCCAGGGAACTAGTCAACGTTAACAATGGGAATAAATTTTATTTTTTGGAAACCACTCTTGGGAATCTGTAAACGTTAACAAAGGGAACAACTTTTTTTTTTGCAAACCCCTCTAATGTTGTCTATAACCTCAAAGTTGGTCCCGGGAACAACTTCGACATTCTTTGAAACTACTTTGACGTTGTATCCAACGTTAGAGTTGTTCCAAGGAACCATTCAATGTTAACAAAGGGAACAAATTTTATTTTTTGGAAACCACTTTAACGTTCTCTATAACATCAAACTTGTTCATGGGATCAACATCTTGTTGGGAACAACTTCGACGTTCTTGGAAACCACTTTGACGTTGTAATCAACGTTAGAGTTGTTCTCGGGAACCAATAAATGTTAACAATGGGAACAACTTTTATATTTTGGAAACAAATATAATGTTATCTATAATGTAAAATTTGATCTCGCGAACAACTTCTCATTTGGAACAACTTCGACATTCTTGGATACCACTTTGACGTTGTTACCAACGTTAGAGTTGTTCCAGGAACTAGAAAACGTTAACAAAGGGAACAACTTTTATTTTTTTAAAACCACTCTAACGTTTTCAATAAGGTCAAAGTTGTTTCTGGGAACAACTTCGACGTTCTTAAAAACCACTTTGACGTTGTAACCAACGTTAGAGTTGTTCACGGTAACCAGTAAACGTTAAAAAAAGGACAACTTTTATTTTTTGAAAAACCACTCTAACTTTATCTATAAAGTCAAAGTTGTTCCCGGGAAAAACTTCTCGTTGGAAACAACTTTGACAATCTTGGAAACCACTATGACTTTTTAACCAACGTTAGAGTTGTTCCCGAAAACCAGTCAACGTTAACCAAGGGAACAACTTTTATTTTTTGAAAACAACACTAACGTTATCTAGAACGTCAAAGTTTGTCCCGGGAACAACTTCTTGTTGGGAACAACTTCAACTTTCTTGGAAACCACTTTTACCTTGTAACAAACGTTAGAGCTGTTCCCGGGAACCAGTCAATGTTAACAAAGGGAACAAATCTTATTTTTTGGAAACCACTCTTACAGTATCTATAACGTCAAACTTGTTCCTTTGAACTACTTCTCGTTGGGAACAACTTCGACGTTCTTGGAAACCACTTTGACGTTGTATCCACTATTAGAGTTGTTCTTGGGAATCAATAAACGTTAACAAAGGGAACAACTTTTATTTTTTTGAAATTACTATAACGTTATCTATAACTTCAAAATTGTTCATGGGAAAACTTCTCATTGGGAACAACTTCGACGTTCTTGGAAACAACTTTAATGTTGTAGCTAACATAAATGTTGTTCCCGGGAACCAGTCAACGTTAATAAAGGAACAATTTTTTATTTTTGGAAACAACTCTAACGTAATCTATAACTTAAAAAATATTCCAGGGAACAACTTCTCGTTGGGAACTACTTCGTCGTTCTCGGAAAAATCTTTGAAGTTGTAACCAACGTTAGAGTTGTTACCGAGGACTGGTCAATGTTAACAAAGGGAACAACTTTTTTTTTTTGGAAACTATTATAACGTTATCTAGATTGTCAAAGTTTGTCCCGGAATTAACTTCTCTTTGGGAACAACTTCGACGTTCTCGGAAACCACTTTGACGTTGTAACAAACGTTAGAGCTGTTCTCGGGAACCAGTCAACGTTAACAAAGGGAACAACTTTTATTTTTTGGAAACCACTCAAACATTATCTATAGAATTAAAGTTGGTCCTGGGAACAACTTCTCGTTAAAAACAACTTCGACGTTCTTGGAAACTACTTTGTCATTGTAACCAACGTTAGAGTTATTTCGGAGAACCAGTCAACGTTAACAAAGAGAACAACTTTTATTTTTTAGAAACTACTCTAACGTTATCTAGAACGTCAATGTTGGTCTCGGGAACAACTTCTCGTTGGGGACAACTTCGACGTTCTTGGAAACCACTTTTACCTTGTAACAAATGTTAGAGCTGTTCCCGGGAACCAGTCAATGTTGACAAAGGAAACAACTTTTATTTTATGGAAACCACTCAAACTTTATCTATAACAACAAAATTGGACCAATAAATAACTTCTCGTTGGGGAAAACTTCGACACTCTTGGAAACTACTTAGACGTTGTAACCAATGTTAGAGTTGTTCCAGCGAACTAGTCAACGTAAACAATGGGAACAAATTTTATTTTTTGGAAACCACTCTAATGTTCTATAACGTCAAACGTGTTCACAGAAACAACTTCTCGTTGGGAATAACTTCGACGTTCTTGGAAACAACTTTAATGTTGTAACTAACGTTATAGTTGTTTTTGGGAACCTGTAAACGTTAAAAGGGAATAACCTTTTTTTTTGGAAACCCCTCTAATGAAATACATAACGTCAAAGTTGGTCCCGGGAACAACTTCGACATTCTTGGAAACTACTTTGACGTTGTAACAAACGTTAGAGTTGTTCCTGGGAACCATTCAACGTTAACAAAGGGAACAAATTTTATTTTTTGGAAACCACTTTAACGTTCTCTATGACATTAAACTTGTTCATAGGATCAACATCTTGTTGGGAACAACTTTGACGTTCTTGGAAACCACTTTGACGTTATAATCAACGTTAGATTTGTTCTTGGAAACCAGTAAACGTTAAAAAAGAGAACAACTTTTATATTTTGGAAACGAATATAATGTTATCTATAATGTCAAAGTTGATCCCGCGAACACCTTCTCGTTGGGAACAACTTCGATGTTTTTGGAAACCACTTTGAATTTTTAACCAACGTTAGAGTTGATCCCTGGATTCACTCAACTTTAACAATGGGAACAACTTTTATTTTTTGGATACTACTCTAACGTTATGTAGAATGTCAAAGTTGGTCCCGGGAACAACTTCTCGTTGGGAACAACTTCTCGTTGGGAACAACTTCGACGTTCTTGGAAACAAATTTGACGTTCTTGGAAACAACTTTTTCATTGTAACAAACGTTAAAGCTGTTCCGGGGAACCATTCAACGTTAACGAAGGGAACAACTTTTATTTTTTGGAAACCACTTAAACATACTCTATAGCGTCAAACATGTTCATGGGAACAACTTCTCGTTGGGAACAACTTCGACGTTATTGGAAACCACTTTGACGTTGTAACTAACATTAGAGTTGTTCACGAGAACCTATAAATGTTAACAAAGGGAACAAATTCGATGTTCCTGGAAACCAATTTGACGTTGTAACTAGCCTTAGAGTTGTTCCCGGGAACCGGTCAATGTTAACAAAGGGAACAACTTTTTTTTTTCGAAACCCCTATAATGTTTTCTATAATGTGAAAGATGTTCATGGAAATAACTTTTCGTTGGGAACAACTTCAAAGTTCTTGGAAACCACTTTGACGTTGTAACTAACGTAAGAGTTTTTCCCGGGAACCTGTAAACGTTAACAAAGGGAACAACTTTTTTTTTGGAAACCCCTCTAATGTTATCTATAACGTCAAAGTTGTTCCCTCGAACAACTTCTCGTTGGGAACAACTTCGACATTCTTGGAAAAAACTTTGACGTTGTTTCCAATGTTAGAGTTGTTACCAGGAACAGGTAAACGTTAACAAAGGGAACAACTTTTATTTTTTGAAAACCATTCTAACGTTATCAATAACGTCAAAGTTGTTCCCGGGAACAACTTCTCTTTGGGAACAACATCGAGGTTCTTGGAAACCACTTTGACTTTTTAACCAACGTTAGAGTTGATATCAGGAATCACTCAATGTTAACAAAGGGAACAAATTTTATTTTTTTGGAAACTACTCTAATGTTATCTAGAACGTCAAAGTTGGTCCTGGGAACAACTTCGACGTTCTTAGAAACCACTTTGACGTTGTAACAAACGTTAGAGTTGTTCCTAAGAACTAGTCAATGTTAACAAAGTGAACAACTTTTATTTTTTGGAAACCACTCAAATGTTATCTATAACGTCAAAGTTGGTCCCGGGAACAACTTAGACATCCTTGGAACCTACTTTGACGTTGCAACCAATGTTAGAGTTGTTCTTGGGAACCTTTCAATGTTAACAAAGGGAAACCACTCTAACGTTCTCTATAACGTCAAACTTGTTCACGGGATCAACATCTTGTTGGGAACAACTTCGACGTTCTTGGAAACCACTTTGTCGTTGTAACCAACATTAGAGTTGTTCCCGGGAACCAGTAAATGTTAACAAAGGGAACAACTTTTATTTTTTGAAAATCACTGTAACATTATCTAGAACGCCAAAGTTGTTCCCGGGAACAACTTCTCGTTAGGAACAACTATAACGTTCTTGGAAACCACTTTGACGTTGTAACCAACATTAGAGTTGTTCCTAGGAACCAGTCAACGTTAACAAAGGGAACAAATTTTATTTTTTTGGAAACCACTCTAACGTTATCTATAACGTCAAAGTTGTTCCCAGTAACAACTTCGACGTTCTTGTTAATCACTTTGACGTTGTAACCAACGTTAGAGTTGTTCTCAGGAACCAGTACGCTATCAAAGGGAACAACTTTTATTTTTTTGAAACCACAGTTACATTATCTATAACTCCAAATTTGTTCATGAGAAAACTTCTCGTTGGGAACAACTCCGACGTTCTTGAAAACCAATTTGACGTTGTAACCAACGTTAGAGTTGTTCCCGGAAACCAGTCTACGTTAACAAAAGTAACAACTTTTAATTTTTGGAAACCACTCTAATGTTATCTATAATTTCAAAGTTGTTCCCAGGGAAAACTTCTCGTTGGGAACAACTTCGACGTTCTTGGAAGCTACTTTGACATTTTAACCAACGTTAAAGTTGTTCCCAGAAACCAGTCAACATTAACAAATCGAACAACTTATATTTTTTTGAAACCACTCTAAAGTTAACTATAACGTCAAAGTTGGTCCCAGGAAAAACTTCTTGTTAGGAACAACTTCGACGTTCTAGGTGTTGGAACCTCGTTCACCGGTAACGCAACAGAAATGGGTTTTAAATTTTTTTTTATATAGATCGTAATCTGTATCTAGGACCAGTGAATTTGCCATCGTATTTATTTTTGGAATAAATACATATACTAATTATTACACTAATAAAATATATACGTAAATACAAGAAATTGTAATAAATAATAAAACGGAAGATTGGAAGAACCATACCAACGTTTGGAGGCTCGTCCACTCTTTCGATATGCTCCTTGTATGTACCACTGATCTTCCTCGCTATATCCCAGGACTGGTAACTACGTGTGGGCGCGTCACGGTTCTCAGGAACTTAGTGCGGAGGGTGTAGATAATAACAAATTAAGAAACTATTTTTTTTTATAAAAAAAACTACCTATAACACTTCTAGTAGTTACAAAAATAATAGTAGTTTTTTTTTTTAGTCTTAGTGCATTAACTTTCACAAACTAAAAACAAAAGTTTATTATTATATTTAATGCATTTGACAAAAACCAAAAACTACTCTATGTTTTTGTCTTTTGTTAATGTATATATATAAGTTGTGCGTGAAAACGCACAACACTTTTTTTTTAATAATATATATAACATATATATATATAATTTTAAAAACAATCTAACCAAATATAATATGATTTTAAAAAACTTTCAAATAAAAATATCCCAAATCTTTTATTTGAATTTAATTTTGAATTCAAACTATTTAAATTCAAAAATAAAATATTTAATTTAATAAAAAAAATAATCACATTATCTCATTTTATTCAAAACTAAATATCAACATACACCCTCCATTTAATGATTAATAACATAGTTAAATAATCTCATTATTTAAGTTATTTAATCACCGTTAGCCATTAATTAAATAATCTCATTATTCAATTAATTCCCGAACAAATACGTGTCATTTTCGTAACACAATTAATTTGACAATCCAATTAATTAACAGTGAACCTTGTTACCTAAATCGATCGGGCTAGCAAGGGGACCTAATGGACCTACAGTATTTTGAGCTCCAATAATCCTCAGAATCATTAATTAAACTCTTTAATTAATATTTTTTGATTTTTAACTCTGGTGTTATTCCACTAAAAACCCAAAGCTGCACTCTCTCAATTGCAGACGTTTTTAAACAGACCGATACAACTCGGTGTCCATCGATATAGCTATTACATGAGGTGTGATCCTCCACAGTAGTTCAAAATTAGAGTTGGGTCATTATGTCCGTTATACTCCTCTAATTACATATATCCTTTAAGTACCATTGATTCTCTAATGAACAATAAGTCCTATTTCCTTACAGAATTAATAGAGCGCTCATATTGTCCAAGCTCCGAATCAACCCTTAAGGGAACTACCATCTACGTCTCACAAGAAAGAGTGGATTCCATTATTGTGTACAACCATTCCCAGCCACAAGCCAAACCGCTATCCCAATATACGGAGTATATTGATCAGGAAATGCATCTGACCTCACCCATGGCATATCAAAGACCATGATCTAACCTGAAGGAGTCAATAAGACACTCAGGATTAAGATCACCGACATATAGCCATCATTAGATAATATATATGAATCTCATCAATAAGCGGGTCTTGGTGTGAGATTCATATAGATCATGGCCCAATCCTATATGATCACATCATACAAGGTGCCTCCATTCCCATATCTCATATGAATGTTCAGGATAGAATCACTGTACATTACGGAATGGACCGCACCTATAGATTAACCACAAATGAAGTACCCAGCTTTATTTGCTATTTATGGACTCTTTATAGTGCACGTCTCTTACTGTATCCCTCTGTATATGACACTCATATACACAGATCGAGATTACATCCGGTAACCCAGGATGGTTATATGTGCACAAGTTTATAAAATAAATAACATAACTATAATGAATTGAACCTTTCTTTTTTATTTACTTCATAAATTTACAAGTTACATGTTTAGGGCATTAACCTCAAAAAATTTCCCACTTGCACTAAAGCATGTGAGGCATGTCTCGTAACCCTAAACCATCTAGGTGACCCGAAAACACTTTAGCCAGTAAAGTCTTTGTAAATGGATCAGAATGATTATCTTATGAGGCTATATTGGTGACGATCACATCTCCTCTCTACACTATCTCTTTGATGAGACGATACTTTCTCTCTATATGCTTCCCTCTTTTGTGGCTTCTTGGTTATTTGAAATTAGCCACAATACCACTGTTATCACAATAAAGTGTGATGGGCTTATCCAAGTCTAGAACAACTTTCAGATCACTCAAGAACTTACGGAGCTAAACTGCCTCTTTAGGAGCTTCACAAGCAGCTACATATTCGGCTTCCATGGTGGAGTCAACAATGAAAGATTGCTTGATACTTCTCCACATAATGGCTTCACTACCCAAGGTGAATACTGATCCAGATGTGGATTTTCTAGAATCCCTATCTGACAGAAAATTAGAATTCGTGGATCCTAACGGGATCAAATCCTGTCCGGAATACACTAGCATATAATTTCTCCTTATTCGAAGATACTTGAGAATAATCTTGACAGCAATCCAATGATCCAATCATGGGTTGGACTAGTATCTACTGACTACTCTGACTGCATAGCAGATGTCTGGTCTCGTGCATAATATAGCATACATGAGACTACCTACTGCTGATGCATAGGGTACACGTCTCATATCCTAAACTTATTGAGATGTCTTAGGACACTGATCCGTAGACAAGTGAACTCCATGCCTGAAAGGTAAATTACCTTTCTTGTAGTTCTGCATCAAAAATAACACAAGAATCTTATCGATATATGATGCCTGAGACAGTGCTATAAGTTTGTTCTTACTATCCCTTATAAGTTGGATCCCTATAACATAACTTCCCTCTCCCAAATCTTTCATTTGGAATTGGCTAGCCAGCCTGCCCTTTACATCAGACAACACTTCCACATCATTCCCAGTTAGTAGGATATAATCTACGTATAGGACCAAGAAACTACTTTTTTATCAATGATGCGCTTGTAGACACATGGCTCACCGACGTTCTACTCGAAGCCATAGGTTTTGATCACATCATCAAACCTAATGTTCCAATATCTAGATGCTTGCTTAAGTCCATAGTTGGACCTTTGCATCTTGCAAACCTTTTGCTCTTGATGTGGAGACACGAACCCCTCTGGTTGCATCATATAGATGCTCTCATCAAGATTTCCATTTAAGAATGCAGTCTTGACGTCCATTTGCCAAATTTCATAATCGAAATAGGCAGCATTGGATAAGAGAATCGTAATAGACTCAAACATGGCTACCGGCGAGAAGGTCTCTTCATAATCAACCCCCTCTTTCTAGGTATAACCCATGGCCACTAGTCCTGCCTTGAAGGTCTTTACCTTCCCGTCTACTCCTCTCTTTCACTTGTAGATCCACTTACACCCAATGGGTTTTACCCCATCCGGTAAGTCTACAAGATTCCAGACTGAGTTAGAGTATATGGACTCCATCTTCAGATTCGTGGCTTTAAGCCATTCCTCTTTATCAAGATCTTCTATTGCATTCTTAAATGTCAATGGATCATCCACATTATCATCAGAGACAACACATTCTCCCTCACCTATCGCTTAATAGCGTTCAGGTTGTCTCACAACCCTCTCATTACGTCTAGGTGGTAGTGTATCCTGATCAGGAACCATCTGACTCTCAAATGTTTATGGATCAATAACTCTTGCTGATGAAGCAGTAGTCTCACTAGGCTCCAACTCATTTAATACAATATTGGAATGAGGTTTATGGTCACTAATGTAATTTTCCTCAAAAAATGTTGCATTTGTCGATACAAATACTTTGTTATCTTTGGGACTATAGAAGTGTCCACCTCTGGTCTCCTTGGAGTATCCTTCAAATAGGTAGACAATAGACTTGGAGTCTAGCTTTCCAGTTCTATTTTTCAGCACGTGTGCTGGACACCCCCATATGGGAAACTGTCACAAACTAGCTTTACGACCATTCCACAACTCTAGGGGAGTCTTAGGAACAGATTTGGATGGCAGTACATTCAAAATGTATGCCACTTTTTGTAAGTCATATTACTAGAATGAATTTGAAAATGATAAGAAAATAATCATAGATCTCACCATTCCATTAGGGTTCTATTTCTCCTCTCTGCCACACCATTTTGTTGAGGTGTACCAGGAGCTGTGAGTTGGGAAACTATCCCATGCTCGACCATGAAGTCTTCAAACTCTTAGTCAAGGTACTCACCTCCACGATCCGATCGTAGTGACTTAATAGTCCTACCTAATTGATTCTCAACTTCGGCTCAGAATTCTTTGAACTTTTCAAATGTTTTCGACTTTAGTTTCATCAGGTAGACGTATCTGTATCTTGAGTAGTCATCTATAAAGGTGACCTTTAAGTGCCAACCTTTAACTCACTTAAAGGTTCGATTTTTACTAATCTGTCTATCCGGTCAAGGTTGATATGACCAAGCCTTAGATGCCAGAGATACATGTCATTATCTGGAGAAATCCTATGTCATTTTGTTTTTGGTTTTTCAACCTTAAACATTTCGGTGTTGAGCAGTGTAGCATGTATTAACGGTCTTAACACATACAAATTGTTTTCATTAATTCCTGAACAAATATTCAGACCATTCTTTCCAATAATAACAGACTTTTTATTAAAAGAAACAGAATATTTTTGTTCTAACAACTTAGAAACAGAAATCAAATTCCGTGTAAATCCAGGAATATAAAATAAATTGTCCAACAATATATAATTATTACAAACACGTAATCTAATTACGCCCCTTGCTCGTGCAGACACGACATCCCCTGACTACGTATTGAGAGGGCTCTCTATCTAGCAATGTCCAAGAATCAGTTCATTGCAAAGAAGATCAAACATCGTTAGTGGCCCTCGAATCAACTATCCAGGGTGAAGAATCATCTTCCACTAAACATGACTCAAGAACAAGTAAATTATACTTACCTTTCTTGGACTTCTTCTTATTTTGGGCTTTCTTGAGTTTGGACTTACCCTACACCTTCCCACCACACCTCTTCCTTTTCTTATTATTGTTGGAAGATGGTTCGACAACATTTGCCTCACCAGTTTTACCCTTGTTGTCCTTAATCAATGACTCAAAGGTTGCGAGCTTATTGAGCAACTGTGTAAAACTGAACCTTAACTTGTTCATCTCGTAGTTGCTTTTAAACTGATCAAAACTCTCTGGAAAAGTAGTCAGTAAGATGCTCACTTGACTGGGTTCGTCAATGTCCCCGCCGTTGACTTCTGTCGTGTTGAAGTATGGCATCATGCTTAAGACATGTTCCCGAACTGATGTACCTTGATTCATGCGCGTGAGCGTAGCGGAACGAACAGCTTCGTGTCACTTTTGCTCGGAGGGCTGCCCAAATATAGCTTGCAATGACTCCATGATTTTGAATGTTGAAGTCATTGCTTCGTGCTTTGTGACAAGCACGTCTGTCATTGAAGCCAACAGATATGTTCGGGTCTTCTCATCAGATGAGACCCATCGCTGTTATGTCTCAAAAACAGTTCGTGTTGCATTTGTAGTAGGTGTAAGAGGACATTTGATGAGGACCAGCAATTTGATCACAATTCGGCTAAGGTTGGAAAAGATCCAGATCCTTTAACCATTCATGGAGGACCAATGACAAGAGCTAAAGCTAAAAGGATGAAAGAAGCTTTAACTTGTTTAATGGAAAGCATTTTGAAGGAGCAAGCTAGTTAAGATTTGGTCAAGGTTCTAAGGATGCAAGAAGAGTATAAAATGGTTAACATGTTTCAAACAAGGCCAAATCCCGAAGACAAGAGTCCAGCCTTGTTAGAATGAAGTATTCTAGCCTATCTTGAAGAATAAAAGGCCATTCAGCCATGTTGGGTTTTGTGAGCCTATTTTATAATTAGTTTGGGTTTAATTATGTTGGGTTTTATGGGCTTATTTTCTGATTAGTTTGGGTTTTAATTGTGTTGGGTTTTGTGGGCTTATTTTATGAATAGTTTGGGTTTTTGTGTTGGGTTTTATTTTGTTAAGTGTGAGTTCATATGTTCTTTGATTAGGAATAAGGAGTTACAAAGGCTGAATACTTTATGGCCATTATTCATGGTCTAAATGTTATTTAGTGGGAGGTTACACATTTAATGGGCAGTTATATTTCTGTTGTATTGTCCTTGGCATTTGTTCTATATAAACAAGGCTGTTTTTTCTATGTAAGGGCAGAGATTTGAGTAATATAAACTTATTTGAGCACTTTGTGAGTGTTTTGTTTTTAAGTTCTTGCATGAACTTTGGAACTTATCAAGCTTATTTAGCTTGTGGCGTTCAACAACCTCAAAATCTTTGTTTTGCCTTTAAACTTATCAAACTTCATAGTTTGTGGCGTTATGGAGAAATCAAAGTGTTGTTCTAATTAGTTTTTATCATTATTCCATTGATAAAGTGATTAGAATAGTTTCTCTTACTTCAATCTTGAACGATCGGGTTTGTTTCAATTAGTTGGAGGGTGTTAAATTGCATTCCATATGTATCGTAGCTCTTTAGCTATTGGGGTGTATGGTTGCTAAGTTAATGATTTCCATCATTTTGGTATCAGAGCTTGGCTCAAGTTTGAGGTTTGCATCTCCAATTATTTGTTGTTCTTTTAGTTTTTTTTTATCACTTTCTTTTCTTCTTCATCTTATAGTACCGTATCTATAATTCATCTTAATTGTTGTGCTTCTTGAGGCTATTATCATTCTTCTTTGTTTTCCGTAAAAAAAAGGAAAAAAAAACAACAAAAAAACAACAAAAAAAAGTCTTGTGGATTCAAAGAATACTTGCAAAATTCCAAAAAATCTTTCTTTGTTCATATCATTCTTGTTTCGGTTTAGGAAATATTTAAATATTGTCTTCTTAACCAAAACAAACAAAATTCTTGTTGGGAGAGAATTTGATATTTCAGTTCTAATCTTTGTTTACTTTAAGTGGCCTACCTTTTGTTTGTATTTTTAGACCTACCCAATTTCACTCTGTTGAATTTGCCATAATCTGAATTGTTTGTTTATAAGGACCTTAGTTAATATAAAAACCCAAAGAACAAAACAAGAGAGGTAAAAGGCAAGAGTGGTGAGATTAGCATCGAGAAAAGCCAAATAATTGTGTGAAACAAGAGTGGTGTGAATCAATTCTTTGAGAGAAACACGTAAGGGAGTGATTGTGAGGTTGTTCTAACTTTTTTTTTAGGTTTTAAACATGTCTAACAAAGATAAAGAAGTGAGTTCTTCCTCAAATGATCAAGTGATTCAAGCAATGCAGCAACAATTTAAAAGTATGTTCAAAGTGATGGGAGATGTAGGAGATCGTATAGAAAGACACGATGAAACAATTACCAGATTGCAAAGAGAACCACGACGTGGAAGACAACCAGCCTTTGTCAATGATGTATATGATAGTGGAGAAGACACGGATGATGGCCAAGCTACCATAATTGGTCTAGACGTTAATCCTAGAAGACAAGCTAGGAGAGGACGTTTTGATGGTGTGGACCGAAACATAGCAGCATCAAAATGAAAATCCCCCCTTTTCAAGGGAAGAACAATCTGGATGCCTATTTGGAATGGGAAAGAAAAGTGGAGTAGATCTTTGAATGTCATAACTACTCCGAAGAGAAAAAGGTAAAACTAGCTGCTGTTGAATTTTGTGTTTATGCTATTGTTTGGTGGGATCAATTGTGTAAAGACAGGCGTAGAAATGGTGAAAGCCCTGTAGAGACTTGGTTGGAGATGAAACAAATCATGAGGAGGAGATTTGTCCCTAGCCATTACTATAGGGATTTGCATCAACGGTTACAAACTTTGACACAAGTTTCCATGAGTGTAGAAGAATATCACAAGGAAATGGAGATAGCCATGATAAGGGCTAATGTGGAGGAGGACCGTGAGGCCACCATGGCTCGGTTTTTGAGTGGGTTAAACAAGAACATTGCTGATCTTGTGGAGTTGCAACATTATGTGGAGATTGAGGACATGGTGGGTGTGGCCATGAAGATTGAAAGGCAACCCAAAAGAAAAGGCATCAGGTTTGATTCAAAACCTTATTCAGGTTCTTCTTCTTCTTGGAAAACGAATTGGAGTAAAAAGGATGATAAACCCATTGTTAAGCCTAAAATTGATGAAACTAAAAGCAAAAATGAAATAGGCAGCAAGGGTAGAGGTGAGAATTAACCTAATCAAACTAGAGGCATTAAGTGTTTTAAGTGCCTTGGACATGGTCATGTGGCACGTGAATGTCCTAATAAAAGGGCAATGATCATGAGAGATGGGACAGTTGAATCAGAAAGTGAGAGAGAGGATGAAGATGACATGCCACAATTAGAAGATACTAGTGATGTAGAGTATGCTAGTGGAGAAAATTTGGTTGTACAACGCACACTTAGTTTGCAAATTAAAAATAATGAACATGGTGAGCAAAATGAAAATTTGTTTCATACTCATTGTTTGATTGCTAACAAGTTGTGTAATGTGATTGTTGATAGTGGAAGTTGTACAAATGTGGCAAGTACCTTGCTTGTAGAGAAACTGAAATTACCTACTATTAAACATCCAAAACCATACAAGTTACAATGGTTGAATGATAGTGGTGTTGTGAAGGTAAATAGCAAATGCTAATTTCTTTTTCAATTGGTAGATATAAGGATGATGTTTGGTGTGATGTGGTACCTATGTATGCTGGTCATATGTTATTGGGGAGACCATGGCAATATGATCGAAGAGTAATACATGATGGGTTTAAGAACCGTTATTCTTTGATCATGGAGGGACAAAAATTTCAACTTGGACCTTTGCCTCCAAAGACAATTTTTAAAGACCAGATGCGCATAAAACAACAATATGAAGAGCTTGAATCTTCATTAGCTGAAACTTTGGGAAGGGATCAAGAAAGAGAGAAAAAAAAAGGTGAGTTGAGTGGTAAAAATGAGAGCAATGGGAAACACAAGGGGAGAGAAAACAAGGAAGGCTTGAGTGAAAGAAAAATGAGTATTTATGCAAAAATGTGTGATGTGAAGGAAGCATTAACCATGAGGCAGCCCTTACTTGTACTTATGTACAAGGATGTTTTAATTGTTTCTAACGAAATTAACAAGAGTTTGCCTAGTGTTATTGTTGATCTTTTACAGAAAAAAGAGGATCTCTTTCCCGAAGATGTTCCTATTGGTTTGCCACCAAATAGAGGAATTGAACATCAAATTGATTTCATTCTGGGAGCAAGCATACCAAATAGGCCAGCATATAGATGCAACCTTGAAGAGACCAAGGAAATCCAAAAGCAAGTAATTGAGCTTATGGAAAAGGGATATGTACGTGAAAGCATGAGTCCATGTGCGGTTCCTGTTTTGTTGGTACCTAAAAAGGATGGTTCTTGGATAATGTGTATTGATTGTCGAGCCATCAACAAAATCACGGTAAAGTATAGACATCCTATCCCTAGGTTAGATGATCTGTTGGATGAATTGCATGGTTCTTGTGTGTTTTCAAAGATTGATTTGAAATCTGGATATCATCAAATAAGAATGCATGAGGGTGATGAATGGAAAACCGCTTTCAAGAGTTGTTCCTGGGAACTAACCAACGTTAACAAACGGAACAAATTTTATTTTTTGAAAACCACTCTAACGTTATCTATAACGTCAAAGTTGTTTCTGGGAGCAACTTCTCGTTGGGAAAAACTTCGACTTTCTTTGAAACCACTTTGACGTTGTATCCACTGTTAGGGTTGTTCTCGGGAACCAGTAAACGTTAACAAAGGGAACAACTTTTATTTTCTGAAATCACTCTAACGTTATCTATAACTTCTCATTGGGAACAACTTCGACGTTCTTGAAAACCACTCTAACGTTGTAGCTAACATCAAAGTTGTTCCCAGGAACCGGTCAATGTTAATAAAGGGAACAACTTTTTTTATTTGGAAACACCTATAATGTTATTTATAACGCCAAAGATGTTCATGGGAAGAACATCTCGTTGGGAACATAACGTTAGAGTTTTAACCGAGGACCAATCAACGTTAAAAAAAGAAGCAACTCTTATTTTTTTCAAAACTACTTTAACGTAATCTATAATGCCGAAGTTGTTTTCGGAAACAACTTCTCGCTAGGAACGATCTCGATGTTCTTGGAAACCAATTTGACCTTGTAACTAACGTTAGAGTTGTTCTCGGGAACTTATAAACATTAACAAAGGGAACAATTTTTTCTTTGAAAACCCCTATAATGTTATCTGCAACGTCAAAGTTGTTCCCGAGAACAATTTCTCGTTGTGAACAACTTCGACGTTCTTGGAAACCACTTTGATGTTGTAACCATTGTTAGAGTTGTTCCCGGTAACCTGTAAACGTTAACAAAGGGAACAAATTTTATTTTTTGAAAGCCACTCTAATGTTATCTATAACGTCAATGTTTTTCCCGGGAACAACTTCTTGTTGGGAACAACTTCGACGGTCTTGGAAACCACTTTGACTTTTTAACCAACGCTAGAGTTGTTCTTGGGAACTAGTCAACTTTAAAAAAGGGAACATCTTTTCTTTTTTAGAAACCACTTTAACGTTATCTAGAACGTTAAAGTTGGTCCCGAGAATAACTTCTCGTTGGGAACAACTTCGACGTTCTTGGAAACCACTTTGGCGTTGTAACCAACGTTAGTGTTGTTCCTAGGAACCAGTAAACATTAACAAATTGAACAACTTTTATTTTTTGGAAAACACTCTAACGTTATCTATAACGCCAAAGTTGTTCTCGTGAACAACTTCTCATTGGGAACAACTTCGACGTTGTAACCAGCGTTATAGTTGATCCGGTCAACGTTAACAAAAGGAATTTTTTTTTTTGGAAACCGCTCTAATGTTATCTATAATGTCAAAGATGCTAACGGAAACAACATCTCGTTGGGAACAACTTCGACATTCTTAGCAACAAATTTAAAGTTGTAACCAACGTTAGAGTGGTTATAGAGAACCCGTCAACGTTAAAAAAGGAAACAATTTTTTTTTTCAAAACCACTTTAAAGTTATCTACAATGCTGAAGTTGTTCCTGGAAACAACATCTCGTTGGGAACAACTTCGACGTTCTTGGAAACAACTTTGACGTTGTAACTAACGTTATAGTTGTTCCCGGGAACCTATAAACGTTAACAAAGGGAACAACTTTTTTACTTGGAAACCCCTATAATATTATCTATAATGTCAGAGTTGTTCCCAGGAACAACTTCTCGTAAGGAACAACTTCGACTTTCTTAGAAACAACTTTGACGTTGTATCCAACGTTAGAGTTGTTCTCAGTAACCAGTAAACGTTAACAAATAAAATAACTTTTATTTTTTTAAACCACTCTAACGTTAAAGTTGTTCCCGAGAACAACTTCTCGTTAGTAACAACTTTGACGTTCTTGGAAACCACTTTGACTTTTTAACCAACGTTAGAGTTATTCCCGGGAACCAGTCAAAGTTAACAAAGGGAGCAACTTTTATATTTTGGAAACCGCTTTAACGTTATCTAGAACGTCAAAGTTGGTCTCGGGGTCAACTTCTCGTCAGGAACAACTTCAATGTTCTTGTAAACCATTCGGATGTTGTAACCAACGTTAGAGTTGTTCCTAAGAACCAGTCAACGTTAACAAAGGGAACAAATTTATTTTTTTTAAAACCACTCCAATGTTATCTATAACGCCAAAGTTGTTTCCGAGAACATCTTCTCGTTGGGAACATCATCGACGTTCTTGGAAATGACTTTGACGTTGTAACCAACATTAGAGTTGTTCTCAGGAACTAGGAAACGTTATCAACGGGACCAACTTCTATTTTTTATAAAAACAATAACGTTATCTATAACTCCAAAGTTGTTCATGAGAAAACTTCTTGTTGGGAACAACTTAACTTCGACGTTCTTGAAAATCACTTTGACGTTGTAATCAACGTTAGAGTAGTTCCCGGGAACTAGTCAACGTTAACAAAGGTAACAACTTTTAATTTTTGGAAACCACTCTAAGGTTTCCTATAACTTCAAAGTTGTTCCCGAGAAAAACTTCTCGTTGGAACAACTTCGACGTTTTTGGAAGCCAGTTTTACGTTTTAACCAACGTTAGAGTTGTTTTTGGGAACCATTCAACGTTAACAAAGGAAACAACTTATATTTTTTGGAAACCACTCTAACGTTAACTATAACGTCAAAGTTGGTCCCGGGAACAACTTCTCGTTGGGAACAACTTCGACGTTCTAGGAAACCAAAAAAACGTTGTCACCAATGTTAGTGTTGTTATCTTGTGTCGGTAAATGTTGACAAGGTGAACAACTTTTATTTTCTAGAAACCAGTCAAACATTTTCTGTAACGTCAAAATTGGTCCCGGGAATAACTTTTCGTTGGGAACAAATTCGACATTGTTGGAAACCACTTTGACGTTGTAACCAACGTTAGAGTTGTTCCTAGGAACCAGTCAACGTTAACCAATGGGACAAATTATTATTTTTGGAAGTCACTCTAACGTTATCTATAACGTCAAAGTTGTTACTGTAAATAACTTCTCGTTGTGAACAACTTCGACGCTCTTGGAAACCACATTGACGTTGTAACCAACGTTAGAGTTTTTTACGAGAACCATTAAACGTTAAAAAAAGGGAACAACTTTTATTTTTTTGAAACCACTCTAATGTCATCCATAACGCCGAATTTGTTCCCGGAAACAAGTTCTCATTGGGAACAACTTCGACGTTCTTGGAAACCACTTTGATGTTGTAACCAATGTTAGAGTTGTTCCTAGGAACCAGTCAACGTTAACAAAGGGAACAAATTATTGTTTTTGGAAGCAACTCTAACGTTATCTATAACGTCAAAGTTGTTCCCATGTCTAGTTGGGAACAACTTTGACACTCTTGGAAACCACTTTGACGTTGTAACCAACGTTCGAGTTGTTCTGGTTAACCAGTAAATGTTAACAAAGGGAACAACTTTTGTTTTTTGAAACCACTCCAACGTTATCTATACGTCAACGTTGTTCCTGGGAACAACTTCTCGTTGGGAATAACTTCGTTGTTCTTGGAAACCACTTTGACGATGAAACTAGCATTAGAGTTAACAAAGGGAAGAACTATTTTTTTTGGAAACCCCATATAATGTTATCTATAACGTCAAAGATGTTAACAAGAACAAAATATCGTTGGGAACAACTTCGACGTTCTTAGAAACAACTTTGAAGTTTTAAGCAACGTTAGAGTTTTACCGAAGACCAGTCAACATTAACAAATGGAACAACTTTTATTTTTTTGAAAACTACTTTAACGTAATCTATAATGCTGAAATTGTTCTCGAAAACCACTTCTCGTTGGGAACGACCTCGACGTTCTGGCAAACCACTTTGACGTTGTATCTAACGTTAGAGTTATTCACGATAACTGATAAACGTTAACAAAGGGAGCAACTTTTTTTTTTTGGAAACCCCTTTAATGTGATCTATAACGTCAAAGTTGTTCCCGGGAACAATTTCTTGTTGGGAACAACTTCGACGTTCTTGGAAACCACTTTGGCATTGTAACCAAGGTTAGAGTTGTCCCCGGTAACCAGTAAACGTTAACAAAGGGAAAAACTTTCATTTTTTGGAAACCACTATAACGTTATCTATAACATCAAAGTTGTTCCCGTGAACAACTTCTCAATGGGAACAATTTTGACGTTCCTGTAAACCACTTCGACGTGGTAACCAGCGTTAGAGTTGTTCCCGGGAACCGGTCAATGTTAAAAAAGGGAACAACTTTTTTTTTGGAAACCCCTATAAGGTTATCTATAACGTAAAAGATGTTCACGGGAACAACACTTCGTTGGGAACAATATCGATGTTATTTGAAATAACTTTGACGTTGTAACTAACGTTAGAGTTGTTCCCGGGAACCTGTAAGGGAAAGCCTTTTTTTTTTTTGAAACCCCTCTAATGTTATCTATAACATCAAAGTTGTTACCGAGGACTAGTCAACGTTAACAATGGGAACAACTTTTATTTTTTTGAAACCACTCTAATGTTATATATAAAGTCAAAGTTGTTCCCAAGAACAACTTCTCATTGGAAAAAACTTCGACGTTCTCGGAAACCACTTTGACGTTGTAACAAACGTTAGAGTTGTTCTCGGGAACCTGTAAACATTAATAAAGGGAAAGACTTTTTTTTTGAAACCCCTCTAATGTTATCTATAACGTCAAATTTGTTCCCGGGAACAGCTTCAACATTCTTGGAAACCACTTTGACGTTGTTACCAAAATTAGAGTTGTTCTGGTGAACTGGTAAACGTTAACAAAGGGAAAAACTTTTGTTTTTTAAAAACCAAGTTAACGTTATCAATAACGTCAAAGTATTTCCCAGGAACAACTTCTCGTTGGCAACAACTTCGACGATCTTGGAAACCACTTTGACTTTTTAACCAAAGTTAAAGTTGTTCCCAGGAACCAGTCAATGTTAACAAAGGGAACAACTTTTATTTTTTGGATACT
Organism: Dipteronia dyeriana; assembly: GCA_032871835.1. Lineage (NCBI taxonomy): Eukaryota > Viridiplantae > Streptophyta > Magnoliopsida > Sapindales > Sapindaceae > Dipteronia > Dipteronia dyeriana. The sequence continues at coordinate 32,771,509 of CM065295.1, read as the reverse complement.
ACTCTAGCGTAATCTAGAACGTCAAAGTTGGTCCCAGGAAAAACTTCTTGTTGGGAACCACTTCGACGTTCTTGGAAACTACTTTGACGTTGTAACAAACGTTAGAGCTGTTCCCGAGAACCAATCAACGTTAACAAAGAGAACCACTTTTTTTTTAGAAACCACTCGAACGTTATCTATAACGTCAAAGTTAGTCCCGAGAACAACTTCTCGTTGGGAATAACTTCGACATTCTTGGAAACTTCTTTAACGTTGTAAACAACGTTAAAGATGTTCCTAGGAACCAGTCAACGTTAACAAAGGCAACAAATTTCATTTTTTGGAAACCACTCTAATGTTATCTGTAACGTCAAACTTGTTCACAAGATCAACATCTTGTTGGGAACAACTTCGACATTCTTGGAAACCACTTTGACGTTCTAACCAACGTTAGAGCTGTTCTCGGGAACCTATAAACATTAATAAAGGGAAAGACTTTTTTTTTGAAACCCCTCTATTGTTATCTATAACGTCAAAGTTGTTCCCGGGAACAACTTCGACATTCTTGGAAACCACTTTGACGTTGTTACCAAAATTAGAGTTGTTCCGGTGAACTGGTAAACGTTAACAAAGGGAAAAACTTTTGTGTTTTAAAAACCACGTTAACGTTATCAATAACGTCAAAGTATTTCCCAGGAACAACTTCTCGTTGGCAACAACTTCGATGATCTTGGAAAACACTTTGACTTTTTAACCAAAGTTAGAGTTGTTCCCAAGAACCAGTCAATGTTAACAAAGGGAACAACTTTTATTTTTTGGAAACTACCCTAACGTAATCTAGAACGTCAAAGTTGGTCCGAGGAAAAACTTCTCGTTGGGAACCACTTCCACGTTCTTGGAAACTACTTTGACGTTGTAACACACGTTAGAGCTGTTCCCGGGAACCAGTTAACGTTAACAAAGAGAACCACTTTTTTTTTAAACCACTCAAACGTTATCTATAACGTCAAAGTTAGTCCCGAGAACAACTTCTCGTTGGGAACAACTTCGACATTCTTGGAAACTTCTTTAACGTTGTAACCAATGTTAAAGTTGTTCCTAGGAACCAGTCGACGTTAACAAAGGGAACAAATTTTATTTTTTGGAAACCAATCTAACGTTATCTATAACGGCAAACTTGTTCACAGGATCAATATCTGGTTGGGAACAACTTTGACATTCTTGGAAACCACTTTGACGTTGTAACCAACGTTAGAGCTGTTCTCGGGAACCAATAAACGTTAACAAAGGGAACAACTTTTATTTTTAGGAAACCACTCTAACGTTTTATGTAACGTCAAAGTTGTTCCCGGGAACAACTTCTCGTTGGGAACAACTTTGATGTTCTTGGAAACCACTTTGACGTTTTAACCAACGTTCGAGGTTTCCCGGGAACAACCTCTCATTAGGAACAACTTCGACGTTCTTGGGAACCACTTTGATGTTGTAACCAGCGTTAGGGTTGTTCACGGGAAGCAATCAACGTTAACAAAGGGAACAACTTTTTTTTTATAAACCTCTATAATGTTATCTACCACGTGAAAGATTTTCACGGGAACAACTTATCGTTGGGAACACATTTTACATTCTTGGAAACAACTTTGACTTTGTAACCAACGTTAGAGTTTTTACCGAGGACCAATTAACGTTATCTAGAACGTCAAAGTTGGTCCCGGGAACAACTCCTCATTGAGAACAACTTCGGCGTTCTTAGAAACCATATTGACGTTGCAACCACTGTTGGAGTTGTTATTGGGATCCAGTAAACGTTAACAAAGGGAAAAACTTTTATTTTTTGTAAACCACTTTAACGTTATTTATAACGTCAAAGTTGTTCTTGGGAACAACTTCTCAGTGGGATCAACTTCGACGTTCCTGATAACCACTTTGACGTTGTAACTAGCGTTAGAAACGTTCCCGGAAACCGACCAACGTTAACAAAGGGAACAATTTTTTTTTTGAAACCCCTATAATGTTTTCTATAACGTGAAAGATATTCACGGGAATAACATCTCGTTAGGAACAACTTCGACGTTCTTTTAAACCACTTTGACCTTGTAACAAACGTTAGAGTTGTTCCCGGGAACCAGTCAACCTTAACAAATGGAACAACTTTTTTTTTTTGGAAACAACAAAAACTTTACCTTTAACCTCAAAGTTAGTCCAGGAACAACTTCAACATTCTTGGGAACCACTTAGACATTGTAACCAACATTAGAGTTGTTTCTGGGAACCAGTCAACGTTAACAATGGGAACAAATTTTAATTTTCGAAAACCACTCTAACGTTATCTACAACGTCAAAGTTGTTCCCCGGAACAACTTCTCGTTGGAAACAACTTCGACGTTCTTAGAAACCACTTTGACGTTGTATCCACTGTTAGAGTTGTTCTCGGGAACCAGTAAACGTTAACAAAGGTAACAACTTTTATTTTTTGGAAACCACTTTAACGTTATCTATAACATCAATTTTTTCCTGGGAACAACTTCACATTGAGAATAATTTCGACGTTCCTGGAAACCACTTTGACGTTGTAACCAGCGTTAGAGTTCTTCCCGGGAACCGGTCAACGTTAGCAAAAGGAACAACCTTTTTTTTGGTAACCCCTATAATGTTATCTGTAACATGAAAGATGTTCACGGGACCAACTTCTCGTTGGGAATAACTTCGACGTTCTTGGAAACAACTTTGACGTTGTAACCAGCGTTAGAGTTGTTACCGAGGACCAGTCAACGTTTACAAAGGGAACAACTTTTATTTTTTCGAAACCACTCTAATGCTATCCATCATGCCGAAGTTGTTCCCGGAAACAACTTTTCGTTGGGAAAAATTTCGACGTTCTTGGAAACCACTTTGACGTTGTAACTAACGTTAGAGTTGTAAATATATATGCGAATACCTAGAGTGCCATCTCTTTCAAAACATGCATATATACAATAAAAAGAAAAAGATTCACGTACATACATCAATTAATCAAGGGTACAACCAGGCTCTGATACCAATTGTTGGGAAAAATGGGTTCAAAACGCAACGGATGTTTGATAAAAAAAAATTTATGCAACGAGAACCTTAAACCTAGATTAATTGATATATATAAAAGTATCGTACCTTTTCCTCGTGATGATTGAACAAGTGCTGAATAGATTCCGTAAGATCTTCCAATCCAATCACAAACGTGAATCACCTTGGAGTGTGGACTCCCTTTCTTTAAATTGTATACCTGAGGATGGAGACAAAGCAAATTCTTTTCTTTGTTAGTTACAAATATCCTCCATGAGAAAAATCCAAGAACGTCCGGTCACTTGTGAATTATCAATTAATTTGATTGAAACTTGCGTGAACCTTGATTCGATGTTGTATACAAAACCCTTTTGATGTAAAGGATATTAGTATACTATCGAAAACAAAAAAATTACCCATTTTTCTCTACTTGACCGAATTCACACAATATTGTTTAGAGATGAACGAATTTTGTCTAGAGTAAAATCAGATTTTTCTCCCTCAAAATTCCAATGATGGCCGAATTGTTCTCTTAGAATAATAAGGTTGGCCGAAATTCACCACTAATTGCCCTTGGGGCTGGCCGAAATTCTCATGCACATATATATAGGATCATAAATCTTCTCGTAAGAAGGATTTACTTGATTTGCAAGAATCCTTTCCTTAGGTGGATTTATTTGTTAGTTAGAATCCTTATCTAAAAGGAAATCTATCCTCTCCCATATTGCATTTGTGTTGACCAAATTTTTACCTCTTTAATGTAGATTAGGAGAGTTTATTCTTTCTTAAGAAGGATTACTTGATGAACATGAATCCTATCCTTAGGTAGATTAACTTGGTGGTTAAGAATCCTTTTCAAATAAGAATTCTACCGCTAAGTAGTTTTACTTGGTGATCAATAATCCTTTTCCAAAAAGAATTCTTTCCTACACCAAGACTCCTAATCCAATTCAATAGTGTATTTGTAACCATATTAAAGACTTCCTAATTTGATTAGATAAATAATTCCTTTTATTTATCTACTTATCAAATATAGTCTTTAACATTAACTATACTACCAACAATAGTATAGTTTTAGGAGACCATCTCCTACTAGGAAAAAGATTTTGAATTTTAGTTAAATAATTAATTAATCAACAGTTAATTAATTTCTATTTAATTAAATAATAAAATAAAATAATATATCTAAGCTATTTCTTAATAGCCTTTGCCGCCCATACCATATAAAAGGGCCATATCTTATTTTTCTTATTTTTCTTATTTTATTAAATCCATTGGACCTTAATAAAAAGTTCACATGTGAACTAGACCTATTCTTACAAAAATAAACAGGTTCTCATGCCTTATTACAATTCTAGATGGACCCATAAATTGGTCCGGTAGAATATATCAAGTAATCCATGCAAGTTCATGTGGATGGAGGATCTTGGCGGGCTATCTAAATTTAAGCTCTAATAGACACAACCCAATCACAATCAATAAATGATTCACTTAGGTCCGATCTATTTAATTTTAGTTCATTCCACTAAAGAACTAAAATTGAACTCTTAAATAAAAATAGAATAAGTTGATGTTACTCATTCATACTCTAGACAACCTTATAGGAGAAAGTGTATCCTCGTGAAGAATACCAGTAATCGCCAAGAGCTCATAGACTGCCTATAGCTCTCCAAGTTACCATATTTACTCATATGACCACATTTTGAACTTGGATATTTTGACTTGTCCAGAAGCCATATTTCAATAGACACTATTGAAAACTTAACGTTAAGATTTAATATCCAATACCTCAATGAAAACTTGATAACAACTTCGACGTTCTCGGAAACCACTTGGACGTTGTAACAAACGTTAGAGGTGTTCCTTGGAACCATTCAATGTTAACAAAGGGAACAAATTTAATTTTTTGGAAACCACTCTAACGTTATCTATAATGTCAAAGTTGTTCCCCAGAACAACTTCTCGTTGGGAACAACTTCGACATTCTTAAAAACAACTTTGGCGTTGTATCCACTGTTAGAGTTGTTCTCAGGAACCAGTATACGTTAACAAAGGGAACAACTTTTATTTTTTGGAAACCACTCTAACGTTATCTATAACGTCAAAGTTGTTTCCAGGAACAACTTCACATTGAGAATAATTTCGACGTTCCTGGAAACCACTTTGACGTTGTAACCAGCGTTAGAGTTGTTCGCGGGAACCGATTTGTGTTAACAAAGGGAACAATTTTTGACGTTATAACGTGACAGATGTTCAAGGGAATAATTTCTCATTGGGAACAACTTCGACGTTCTTGGAAAAAAAAATGACATTGTAACCAACGTTAGAGTTGTTACTAAGGAGAAGTCAACGTTAACAAAGGGAACAACTTTTATTTTTTCGAAACCACTCTAATGTTCTCCATCGAGCCGAAGTTGTTCCCGGAAAAAACTTCTAGGTGGGAACAACTTCGACGTTCTTGGAAACCACTTTGACGTTGTAACTAACGTTAAAGTTGTTCCCGAGAACCTGTAAACGTTAACAAAGGGAAAGCCATTTTTTTTGAAAACTCCTCTAATGTTATCAATAACGTCAAAGTTGTTCCCAGGAAAAACTTTGACGTTGGGAACAACTTCGACATTCTTGGAAACCACTTTGACGTTGTAACCAACACTAGAGTTGTTCCCGGGAACCACTCAACGTTAACAAAGGGAACAAATTTTAATTTTTGGAAACCAATCTAATGTTAACTATAACTTTAATATTGTTCCCGGGAAATACCTCTAGTTGGGAACAACTTCGACGTTCTTGAAAACCACTTTGACGTTTTAACCAACGTTAGAGTTGTTCCCGGGAACCAGTCAACGTTAACAAAGGGAACAATTTTTATTTTTTGGAAGCCATTCTAACGTTATCTGTAACGTCAAAGTTGTTCCCAGGAACAACTTCTCGTTGGGTACAACTTTGACGTTCTTGGAAACAACTTTGACGTTGTAACCAACGTTCGAGTTGTTAATGGGAACCAGTCAACGTTAACAAAGGGAATAATTTATTTTTTGGAAACCACTCTAACGTTATCTATAACATCAAAGTTGTTACCAAGAACAACTTCTCGTTGGGAACAATTTCGACGTTCTTGGTATTAGGATTATGCTCGATAGCAAGAGTGTAATATTGTAATTAACAATCTTTTCATATGAATAAAGTGATTTCTAGTTTAACAAATCTTATAGCATTTATAGTTTAATTATTATAATTGTCAAAAGTAAATAATCATAAGGTCAATAGAGTATGAGAAAAGAAGAATTGTTCATACATCTAGATATGTATGAGGTAGACACAATTCTTTAGTTAGTCTTGAATAATATTCATAACTTAAGATAGAAGGTTGGGCGCCTTTATCTTGTAAAAGTTATAGATTCTTTTTCTAGCATTTGAGTGGGATCAAATGTGTTATGATGAGTCTAAAATCATAAAAGTGTGGTGTCTTTGGGTAAAAGAATCTAGTGAACTGGGTGCATTGAATAGGATAAAAATGAAATACTTTATCTATAGCCGTCAATGGATAAAAGTTTTCATTTTAAGACAATCAGAGAGTCTATCTCAATCCTGAGATAAATGATGGACTTATGGTTGCAAGTGTTATCATTTGAGCTATCAATGAGTACGATTATATAGCATAGTCTATCCTCGATAGTTTGGTGGTATTCATTTGTTAATTGATAGAGGACTTCATTTATAGATATGGACATCGTGGCTCCATTTATTGAATGAGAGTAGAATACCATCATATGGATGTTTTGAGGTATTGGATATTAAATCTTAACGTTAATTTTTCAATAATGTCTATTGAAACATGGCTTCTGGACAAGTCAAAATATCCAAGTTCAAAATGTGGTCATATGAGTAAATATGGTAACTTGGAGAGCAATAGACGGTCTATGAGCTCTTGGCGATTACTGGTATTCTTCACGAGGATACACTTCCTCCGATAAGGTTGTCTAGGGTATGAATGAGTAACATCAACTTATTTTATCTTTATTTAAGAGTTCAGTTTTAGTTCTTTAGTGGAATGAACTAAAATTAATAGACCGGACCTAAGTGAATCATTTGTTGATTGTGATTGGGTTGTGTCTATTGGAGCTTAAATTTAGATAGTCCGCCAAGATCCTCAATCCACACGAATTTGCATGGATCACTTGATATATTATACCATACCAATTTAGTGGTCCAACTGGGATTGTATTGAGGCATGTGGATGTTTCTTTTCGTAAGAATGGGTCTAGTTCACATATGGAATTTTTATTAAGGTCCAATGGATTTAATAAAATAAGAAAAATAATATATGGCCTTTATATTAAGGTATGGGCGGCAAAGGCTACTAATAATAGCTTTAATATATTATTTTTTATTTTATTATTTAGTTAAATGGGAATAAATTAATTTATTGATTAATTAATTATTTAATTAAAAGTCAAAATCTTTTCCTAGTAGGAAATGGTCACCTAAAACTATACTATTGTTTGTAGTATAGTTAATGTTAAAGACTATATTTGATAAGTAGATAAATAAAAGTAGTTATTTATCTAATCAGATTAGGAAGTTTTTAATATGGTTACAAATACACTATTGAGTTGGATTAGGAGTCTTGGTGTAGGAAAGAATTCTTTTTGGAAAAGAATTCTTGGTCACCAAGTAAAACTACTTAGTGGTAGAATTCTTATTTGAAAAGGATCCATAACCACCAAGTTAATCTACCTAAGGATAGGATTCTTGTCCATCAAGTAATCCTTCTTAGGAAAGATTGAAATCTCCTAATCTATAACAAAGACATGAAATTCGGTTATCACATATGCAATATGGGATAGGATAGATTTATTTTAGACAAGGATTATAACTACCAAATAAATCTACCTAAGGAAAGGATTCTTGTCAACCAAGTGAATCCTTATTAGGAAAGGATTTATGATCCTATGTATATGTGTAAGAGAATTTCGGTCATGTCCAAGGCAATTTAGAGGGGAATTCGGCCAAGCTCTATATTTCTTAGTGAAGAATTCGGTCACCATAGGAATTTTGAGAGTGAAAAATCTGATTTTACTCTAGACAAAATTCAATCATCTCTAAGCAATAGTGTGTGAATTCGGCCAAGTAGAGAAAAAAGGGGAATATTTTTGTATTCCATAGTATACTAATATCCTTTACATCAAAAGGGTTTTGTGTACAACATCGAATCAAGGTTCACGCGAGTTTCAATCAAATTGATTGATAATTCACAAGTGACCGGACATTTTTGGATTTTTCTCTTGGAGGATATTTGTAACTAACAAATAAAATATTTTTGCTTTGTCTCCATCCTGAGGAATACAATTTAAAGAAAGGGAGCCTACACTCCTAGGTGATTCACGTTCATGATTGGATTGGAAGATCTTGCGGAATCAATTCGGAGGTTGTTCAATCATCACGCGAAAAAGGTATTATACCTTTATATACATCAATTAATCTAGGGTTAAGGTTCTCGTTGCATAAAAGGGAATTTTTTTTATTTATACGCAAACCCTAATTTTGTTTTTTATCACGCTTCCGTTGCGTTTTTGAACCCGTTTTTCCCTACAATTGGTATCAGAGCCAGGTTGTACCCTTGATTAATATATGTATGTGTTCGTGAATCTTTTTCTTTTTATTGTATATATGCATGTTTTAGAAAGAGATGACACTCTAGGTATTCGCATATATATTTACATTGGAATGTATGGATATATATATATATATATATATATATATATATATATATATGTGTGTGTGTGTGTGTGTGTGTGTGTTTTATATGTGGTTTGTTATTGCTCAATTTTGGTCATAAAATTTCAATGTCATTTTGTTTTGGGATTGTAACAAGAAGGGTGGTCTATTATCGCCATAATTTCCATCTTGGTAGTTGCTAAGTTTTTTTTTGTTGTTGTTGTAATAATAATAAAAAAAAAACTGCAGTATTTTGTTATGTAAATTCTTCTGTAATACATTCAAGTTTCGAAGACTCGAAGTTTTGAAGAATTAGGAATAACCGGAACAAGTTTGGGACCGAGCGAGCCGTAACAATGAACGTGCTAGCAAAGAGCGCGCAACCACGTTTGTTGTGGCATGGGCTACGCACGGCAGCCCCTTTGGTTGCCATGGGCTGCGCATGGCAGAACTTTATGGGTTTATGGCATGCGCACGCCCATGGGTAAGGGCGAGGGGAGCGTACGCTCATGGGAGGTAGCTGAGGGAGTCCGAACGATGAAGGTCGCATGAAGACTTGTTCACCAAGAAAGAAGTTCTTGTATTCCAAGATATATGTAATTTACTTGTTTTTTCTAGAATGAACCAAAATTGTAGCTATTTATATTTTTGTAAATATTGCAATGTTTGTCATTGTTTGATAGCATGTCATATAGAATAGGAGTGCCACTCATATATCTCTTTTTGTATGAACATGCATTGAATGGTTTAAGTATCTAAATTGGTATCTAGATAACTTGGTAAATCATTCTTTGGAATTCGATCACACGCCTTAAACAATTGAGTGGGAGAAGGTGTTTTGGAACACCTACGGCCTCCAAGTTTAGTTGAGCTTTATGTTTGGTGAATAACCTCCCAAGAGGTATTCATGAATGGAATTTAGCAAGATATTTCCTTACAATGATAGACTAGACAATTAGCCCAAACGTTATCTACTCCCAAAGGAGGGATATTCGTGAGGGATTTTATTGAAGGTTGATAGCTTGGTAACACACTCAATGTTAGTTTATTAATATCCTCCCAAGAGTTCTTGTTAATAAAATCACAAGGCTAAAATTGAAAACGTTGGTTGTTATGTTAACAATTAGGTGGGACCTAGTCCAACTAGTAAATGTTGTGAACTCCCAAAGGAGGCGTGACATTTATGGGTGTTGGATCACCGTTGAATTTTTACGATTGAATTATTTCATTTAATTCAAGATAAATATTCAAAAGTGCTTTATCATGATTATTTACTTATATTATTTTTGTTATTAAAAAGAAATCATAACCCCATCCCTAATCAATATCCTAAAAAGATAATACTTTAAACTAATGATAATTATGTCACATGTAAAAGGAATATTGGGTTGTTGTTGCAAATTGAAAAGTATAAGTTCATTATGTATATTCCTTAACCACCAAAACTAATGAATTTACTCAGGAATAAAGAGATGAGTATCAGTAGTGGAAGTCTTTAGATAAGATGGCTAAATGTACGTTACATTATGGCCATCATTTCCAACGTGTTGCAATAGCAACATGAAGGAATGGAGACTGCTGCTGATATTATGACATCTCTAGACAAGGATTCATATGGTTGGCAAAGTTGCCATTGTTAAGACCTGTCAGAAGGCCAAGTAATAACAGAGGAAAAAGCAACTTGGGCCTTCTTAGAAGGAAACCAAGAAAGTAACCAAGATCAAAGGGAAGTGATTCCTTTGTGGTGAAATGGGTCAAAGAAAATAGACTGAATAAGAATGATTTCAACTTGTATTTAGGCAATAGAGTGTTGGTGTCTACCGAACCAATTTAGGGGTCCATCTAGAATTGTATTAAGGCATGTGAACTTGTTTCTTTTTGTAAGAATAGGTCTAGTTCACATGTAGACTTTTTATTAAGGTCTAATGGATTTAATAAAATAAAAAAAAATAATATATGGCCTTTATATTAAGGTATGGGTGGCAAAGGCTATTAATAATAGCTTTAATATATTATTTTTTATTTTATTATTTAAGTTAAATGGGAATTAATTAACTTATTGATTAATTAATTATTTAATTACAAGTCAAAATCTTATCCTAGTAGGAGATGGTCTCCTAAAACTATACTATTGTTGGCAGTATAGTTAATGTTAAAGTCTATATTTGATAAGTAGATAAATAAAAGGAGTTATTTATCTAATCAGATTAGGAAGTCTTTAATATGGTTACAAATACACTATTGAGTTGGATTAGGAGTCTTGGTGTAGGAAAGAATTCTTTTTGGAAAAGGATTCTTGGTCACCAAGTAAAACTACTTAGTGGTAGAATTCTTATTTGAAAAGGATTCATAACCACCAAGTTAATCTACCTAAGGATAAGATTAATGTCCATCAAGTAATCCTTCTTAGGAAAGATTGAAATCTCCTAATCTATAACAAATACATGAAATTCGGTTATCACATATGCAATATGGGATAAGATTGATTTCTTTTAGATATGGATTCTAACTACCAAATAAATCCACCTAAGGAAAGGATTCTTGCCAACCAAGTGAATCCTTCTTAGGAAAGGATTTATGATCCTATATATATGTGTAAGAGAATTTCGGCCATGTCCAAGGCAATTTAGAGGTGAATTCGGCCAAACTCTATATTTATTAGTGAAGAATTCGGCCACCATAAGAATTTTGAGGGAGAAAAATCTGATTTTATTCTAGACAAAATTCAATCATCTCTATGCAATAGTGTGTGAATTCAGCCAAGTAGAGAAAAAAGGGGAACGTTTTTGTATTCTACAGTATACTAATATCCTTTGCATCAAAAGGGTTTTGTGTACAACATCGAATCAAGGTTCACGCGATTTTTAATCAAATTAATTGGTAATTCACAAGTGACCGGACATTTTTTGAATTTTCTCTTGGAGGATATTTGAAACTAACAAAGAAAAGAGTTTTGCTTTGTCTCCATCCTTAGGAACACAATTTAAAGAAAGGGAGCCCACACTTCTAAGTGATTCACGTTCGTGATTGGATTGGAAGATCTTGCAGAATCAATTCGACGCTTATTCAATCATCACGGAAAAAAGGTATGATACTTTTATATACATCAATTAATCTAGGGTTAAGGTTCTCATTGCATAAAAGGGGATTTTTTTTTTATTTATACGCAAACCCTAATTTCGTTTTTCTCACGCTTCCGTTGCGTTTTGAAATCGTTTTTCCCTTACACTTGGAAACCACTTTGACGTTGTAACAATTGTTGGAGTTGTTCTCGGGAAGCAGTAAACGTTAAGAAAGGGAACACCTTTTATTTTTTTTAAACCACTCAAACGTTATTTGTAACGTCAAAGTTGTTCCCGGGGAACAACTTCTCATTGGGAACAACTTCGATGTTCTTGGAAACCACTTTGACGTTGTAACCAACGTTCGAGTTGTTCCTGGGAACCATTCAATGTTAACAAAGGGAACAAATTTAATTTTTTTGACACAACTGTAACGTTATCTATAACGTCAAAGTTGTTACTGAGAACAACTTCTTGTTGGGAACAACTTCGACGTTCTTGGAAACCACTTTGACGTTTTTAACCACTGTTAGAGTTGTTCTCGGGAACGAGTAAACATTAGCAAAGGGAACAACTTTTATTTTTTGTAAACCACTCTTACGTTATATATAACGTCAAAGTTCTTCTCAGGAACAACTTCTCAATGGGAACAACTTCGACCTTCCTGGAAACCGCATTGACGTTGTAACGAGCGTTAGAATCGTTCCTGGGAACCGGTCAACTTTAACAAAGGGAACACTTTTTTTTTTGGAAACCCCCATAATTTTTTTTATAACGTGAAAGATTTTCACTGGAACAACATCTCGTTGAGAACAACTTTGACGTTCTTGGAAACAACTTTAACGTTGTAACAAACGTTAGAGCTGTTCCCGGGAACCAGTCAACGTTAACTAAGGGAACAACTTTTATTTTTTGGAAACCACTCAAACGTTATCGTTAACGTCAAAACTGTTAGGATTATGCTCGATAGCAAGAGTGTAATATTGTAATTAACAATCTTTTCATATGAGTAAAGTGATTTCTAGTTTAACAAATCTTATAGCATTTATAGTTTAATTATTATAATTGTCAAAAGTTAATAATCATAAGGTCAAAAGACTATGAGAAAAGAAGAATTTTTCATACATCTAGATATGTATAAGGTAGACACAATTCTTTAGTTAGTCTTGAAAAATATTCACAACTTAAGATAGAAGGTTGAGCGCCTTTATCTTGTGAAAGTTGTAGATTCTTTTGCTAGGATTTGAGCGGGATCAAATGTGTTATAATGAGTCTAAAATCATTAAAGTGTGGTGTCTTTAGGCAGAAGAATCTAGTGCATTGTGTGCATTGAATAGGATCAAAATGAAATACTTTATCTAGAACCGTCAAATGATAAAAAATTTCATTTGAAGACAATCGGAGAGTCTATCTCAATCCTGAGATAAATGATGGACTTATGGTTGCAAGTGTTATCATTTGAGCTATCAATGGGTACGATTATATAGCATAGTCTATCCTCGATAGTTTGGTGGTATTCATTTGTTAATCGATAGAGGACTTCATTTATAGATATGGACATCGTGGCTCCATTTATTGAATGATAGTAGAATACCATCATATGGATGTTTTGAGGTATTGGATATTAAATCTTAACGTTAAGTTTTCAATAGTGTCTATTGAAACATGGCTTCTAGACAAGCCAAAATATCCAAGTTCAAAATGTGGTCATATGAGTAAATATGGTAACTTGGAGATTTATAGGCGGTCTATGAGTTCTTAGCGATTACTGGTATTCTTCACGAGGATACACTTTCTCCGATAAGGTTGTCTAGGGTATGAGTGAGTTACATCAACTTATTCAATCTTTATTTAAGAGTTCAATTTTAGTTCTTTAGTTGAATGAACTAAAATTAAATAGATCGGACATAAGTGAATCATTTGTTGATTGTGATTGGGTTGTGTCTATTAGAGCTTAAATTTAGATAGCCCGCCAAGATCCCCAATCCATATGAACTTGCATGGATCACTTGATATATTCTACTTGACCAATGTAGGGGTCCATCTAGAATTGTAATAAGGCATGAGAACTTGTTTCTTTTTGTAAGAATAGGTCTAGTTCACATGTAGACTTTTTTATTAAGGCCTAATGGATTTAATAAAATAAGAAAAATAATATATGGTACATATATTTGGTAAGGGCGGCAAAGGCTATTGAAACTAGCTTAAATATATTATTTTTATTTTTTTATTTAATTAAATAGAAATTAATTAATTTGTTGATTAATTAATTATTTAATTAAAAGTCAAAATGTTTTTCATAGTAGGAGATGGTCTCCTAAAACTATACTATTGTTGGTAGTATAGTTAATGCTAAAGTCTATATTTGATAAGTAGATAAATAAAAGGAATTATTTATCTAATCAAATTAGGAAGTCTTTAATATTGTTACAAATACACTATTGAGTTGGATTAAGAGTCTTGGTGTTAGGATAAAATTCCTTTTTGAAAAGGATTCTTAACCACCAAGTAAATCTACCTAATAAAAGGATTCTTAACTACCAAGTAATCCTTCTTAGGAAAATAATAAACTCTCCCAATCTATATCAATGAGAAATTTGGCCAGCCCATATGGAGACAGGAGAAGTTAGATTTCCTTTTAGATAAGGATTCTTAACTACCAAATAAATCCACCTAAGGAAAGGATTCTTGCCAACCAAGTAAATCCTTCTTAGGAAAGGATTTGTGATCCTATATACATGTGTGTGTGATTTTCGGCCAGCCCTAAGAATTCTAAGATGAAAATTTTGGCCATGCTAGGTAATTTTCAAACAGAGAATTTGGTATAGCAAGAGAGAATTTTGAGGGAGAAAAATTAGTTTTTGCTCTAGACAAAATTCAATCAACTCAAAGAAAATGGGTGTGGAATTCAGCCACGGAGAAAAGAGAAAAAGAGAACGTTTTTATTTTCGATAGTACACTAGTATCCTTTACATCACAAGGGTTTTGTGTACAACATCGAATCAAGGTTCACGCAAGTTTCAATCAAATTGATTGATAATTCACAAGTGACTGGACGTTCTTGGATTTTTCACTTGGAGGATATTTGTAACTAACAAAGAAAAGATTTTGCTTTGTCTCCATCCTTAGGTATACAATTTAAAGAAAGGGAGCCAATGCTCCTAGGTGATTCACGTTCATGATTGGATTGGAAGATCTTGCAGAATCAATTCGGCACTTGTTCAATCGTCACGAGGAAAAGGTACGATACTTTTATATACGTCAATTAATCTAGGGTTAAGGTTCTCGTTGCATAAAGGAATTTTTTTATATTTATACGCAAACCCTAATTCATTTTTTTATCACGCTTCCGTTGCGTTTTGAACCGTTCTTTTTCCTACAAAAAATGGTTCTGAGAACAACTTCTCGTTGGGAACAACTTCGATGTTCTTGGAAACCACTCGGACGTTGTAACCAACGTTAGAGTTGTTCCTCGGAACCAATCAAAGTAACAAAGGGAACAATTTTTATTTTTTGGAAACCACTCTAACGTTATCTATAACGTCAAAGTTGTTCCCTGGAACAACTTTTCGTTGGGAACAACTTGACGTTCTTGGAAACCACTTTGACGTTGTATCCACTGTTAGAGTTGTTCTCGGGAACCAGTAAACGTTAACAAAGGGAACAACTTTTTATTTTGGAAACCACTCTAACGTTATCCATAATGTCAAAGTTGTTCCAGGGAACAACTTCTCATTGGGAACAATTTCAACGTTCCTGGAAACCACTTCGACGTTTTAACCAACGTTAGAGTCTTTCCTGGAAACCGGTCAACATTAACAAAGGGAACAATTTTTTTTTAAAACCCCTATAATGTTATCTATAACGTGAAAGATGTTCATGGGAACAACTTCGACGTTCTTGGAAATAACTTTGATGTTGTAACCAACGTTAGAGTTGTTACCGTGGACCAGTCAACGTTAACAAAGGTGATGAGAACAAGGCAGCTGCATCAAATGATCCATTGCATGTTCCGGTTGGGCCAATAACAAGGGCAAGAGCTAAGAGATTCAAAGAAGCACTAAATGGCCTAATTCAAGACACTTGGGCTGATTTTGAATTGTTGAAGTCCAAGATAAGCCCACATGACGACCAAGGCATAATTAATGTCATCAAGGCAATTGATTGGGCCGAATAAGGAAGACTTGGGTGTGTGGCACAAGCTAGGAGAAGAGTCAACTTTGGCTGATTTATTCCCTTTTAATTTCCAAAGAATAATAGTTGATTTGTTTCCCAAATTAAGGGGCTGATTTGTTTCCAGATTTAGCTTTCCAATTAGAGAGCAAGTCAATAGTTTCTCAAATTAGTTTTCTTCTGATTATAAGGCCTTAATGGCTGAATTATCTTGTTTCCTTTTAGGATGGCTTATTGCCTTTCTTTTCGTTTAGGGTTTTAGTATATAAAGGAACGAATTGGATGTAATTGGACAGACTTGAATTGAATAAAAATTGTGAGAGTTCATCTCTTTTTGGTTCTGAAAACTTGACTTATCACTCACCTCTTCTTCTTGTTCTTGAGTGTGGCGTCTTCAACTTCTTGATACCGTTGGTTCTTACCTCTTTATAGGTAACGGGTCGAGGTCCGATAACGTTCTTGTTTATAAACTTGGTTAGAAAACGATCCTTCGTTACCATATATTGGTTCCGGGTCTCACTGCTCTTGGTGAGGTTCATATCAGTTGGTATCAGAGCTTAGGCTTCTAAATCAGGTTTAATCTATCCTTGTTCTTTCTCTTCTTTGTATTCATTTGTTTCAACAAAAAAAAAAAAAGTTTGATCAAACCAGGTACCAAAAAAAAAAAAACAAAAAAAAAAAGTTTGATCAAATCAGGTACCAAAAAAAAAAAAAAAAAAAAAGTACCAAAAGCTTGCTTGTGTTCACTTGATCAAGGTCGGTAAAAAAAAATAAAAAAAAAAAAACATTTTTTTTTTGGGTCGTATAGTTGAACCTATATCAACTATTTCTATTCATTATCTTGATTTCGTGCATTGATATTAAAAAAAAAAAAAATTAATAGCTAAAGAATTTCGTCTTCATTATTCTTGTCCTTTTGCTCAGTTACTTCTACTTTTCTTGCACTTCTTGTGAGTGTCCGTATAAGTCAAACAAAAAAAAAAGAAGGAAGAACTGAAAGAGTTAACAAAGAGTGGAAAAAGGCAAGAGTGTGTGAGCTCATCAAAGGGTAAAAGCCAAAGAATTGAGTGAAAACAAGAGTGTGAGTGCCACCATCTTTGAGAGTAAACACGTGAGGGAGTGTTTGTGAGGCTTTCTAATTTCTTTTGCTTTGCAGGTTTCAAATATGTCACGCGATAAAAGTAGAGACTTATCTGATGATGCACCAGAAACGATAGATCTTAATTTTTTGTATAAAGCCATACAAAAAAACATGGAGCGGATGGAGATTAAGATTGGTGAGGTGCATGATAGGATAGATAAGGTGGAGTCTAGTTCACAAAGGGTGCAACAAATTAGGGTTCCTAATGTGGAACGAAGAGAAAGAAACCCACCTAGAGACGATTATGATGATGATTATGGGAATGACCTAGAGGAGGGTGATCGCATGTCCAATGTGGGTACAGGTAGATTGAGGCGTGAAATGGGAGGTAGATGAGTTAGGTATGGGAATAGAGAAGATAGGTATGGGTATAGAGGAGATAGGTATGGAGAGAGGGCTGATAATAATTTGGGTAGTATAAAGGTGAAAATCCCAACGTTCCAAGGTAAAACTGATCCCGAAGCTTATTTAGAGTGGGAGAAAAGAATAGAATTGGTATTTGACTGCCATGACTATTTTGAATTAAAGAAGGTAAAGTTGGTTGCCATAGAATTTACTGATTATGCTATCGTTTGGTGGGATCAATTGATTGTGAGTAGAAGACGACATGGAGAAAGACCTATTGAGACTTGGGAGGAGATGAAAGCTGTCATGAGGAAGCGTTTCATTCCGAGTCACTATTATAGGGGTTTGTTTCAAAAATTACAAACCCTTACTCAAGGGTCTAAGTGTGTTGAAGATTACTACAAGGAGATGGAGATAGCCATGATTCGAGCTGATGTAGAGAAAGACCGAGAGGCTACTATGGCTAGGTTTTTAAATGGACTAAACCGAGACATAGCAAATGTGGTGGAGTTGCAACATTATGTTGAATTGAGTGACATGGTACACATGGCAATTAAGGTGGAACAACAGTTGAAGAGAAAGAGTTCAACACGGGTTGGGCAAAATTCGGGTTCTTCATCATCATGGAAATCGAATTGGAGCAAGAGGGATGACCAACCTAGTTTCAAGGCCAAGGCCGAACCTTCCAGAGATCATAAAGTCGGAGGCACATTAAAACAAGGTACATCAGATTCTCAACCTTCTAGAAATCGTGACATTAAGTGCTTTAAGTGTCTGGGAGCAGGTCATATTGCATCTCAATGCCCAAACAAGAGAGTAATGGTTTTGAAGGATGATGGTGAGATCGAATCTGAAGGTGAATCTGATGATGAGTCCATGCCACCTTTGGAGGATGCAAGTGATATTGAATATCCGGTGGACGGAGAGCTTTTGGTGGCGAGAAGAGCTCTTAGTGCTCAAGCCAAGGAAGATGATGAGGTACAACGTGACAACATTTTTCATACCCGCTGCCATGTTAATGATAAGGTATGTAGCATGATCATTGATGGGGGGAGTTGTACTAATGTGGCTAGCACTAATTTTGTGGAGAAATTGAATTTAACCACTTTGAGGCATCCAAAACCATATAAGCTACAGTGGTTAAATGATAGTGGGGAAATCAAGGTGACTAAACAAGTGTTGGTGACGTTTTCAATTGGAAAGTACAAAGATGAAGTCCTTTGTGATGTGGTACCAATGAATGCGGGCCATATCCTTTTGGGGAGACCATGGCAGTTCGATAGGCATGTGACCCATGATGGGTATACCAATAGATACTCCTTTGTACTCAATAAAAAATCAATCACTCTTGTACCTTTAACCCCAAAACAAGTGTATGAAGATCAAGTAAGGTTAAGAAAAGAGAGAGATGTAAAAAAAGAGAGTGAGAGTGAGAGTTCAAAAGAAAGAGAGAGAAAAGAAAAAGATTCTGGAATAACAAAAAAAGAAAAAAACGAAAAAGTGGTTGTTGAGAAAAAGAGAGAGAGAAAACAAGTAAGCTTTTATGCAAGGGAGAGTGAGGTCAAAAAGGCTCTATTTTCAAATCAGCCAATGATTGTACTTTTGTACAAAGAGGCTTGCTTTAGTACTAATGAACTTAACCCTTCTTTGCCTAGTGTTGTTGTTTCTCTATTGCAGGACTTTGATGAAGTGTTTCCCGAAGAGATGCCTATTGGTTTACCACCAATAAGGGGGATTGAGCACCAAATTGACTTTGTACCCGGAGCACCCATCCCAAATAGACCAGCATATAGAAGTAATCCTGAGGAGACAAAGGAACTTCAAAGGCAGGTTAGTGAGCTCATGGAAAAAGGGTATGTACGTGAGAGCATGAGTCCTTGTGCGGTTCCCGTATTGCTTGTGCCAAAGAAGGATGGATCATGGAGGATGTGCATTGATTGTCGTGCCATCAACAATATCACTGTAAAGTATCGACATCCTATTCCTAGATTAGATGATATGCTTGATGAATTACATGGTTCTATTGTTTTTACTAAAATTGATCTTAAAAGTGGATATCATCAAATTAGGATGAAGGAAGGTGATGAGTGGAAAACTGCTTTCAAAACAAAATATGGATTATATGAGTGGTTAGTTATGCCTTTTGGATTAACTAATGCACCAAGTACTTTCATGAGATTAATGAACCATATTTTGCATGCTTTTATTGGAAAGTTTGTGGTTGTTTATTTTGATGACATTCTGATTTATAGCAAAAACTTGGATGAGCATGTTGAACATTTAAAACTTGTTTTAGGAGTTTTAAGAACAGAAAAGTTGTTTGCTAATCTCAAAAAGTGCACCTTTTGCACCGATAAACTTGTATTTCTGGGCTTTGTTGTTAGTGCTAAGGGAATTGGGGTTGATGAAGAAAAGGTTAAGGCAATTAGGGAGTGGCCGAAACCTACCAATGTGGGACAAGTGAGAAGTTTTCATGGGTTGGCTAGCTTTTATAGGAGGTTTGTGAAAGATTTTAGTAGTGTAGCTGCACCTTTAACCGAAGTTATCAAAAAGAATGTGGGTTTTAAGTGGGGTAATGAACAAGAAAAGGCATTTAACTTGATTAAGGAAAAATTAACTAATGCACCTTTGCTTGCTTTGCCTGACTTTGCTAAAACTTTTGAGATTGAGTGTGATGCTTCAGGAATAGGTATTGGAGCTGTTCTAATGCAAGAAGGTCGTCCCATTGCATATTTTAGTGAGAAGATAAGTGGAGCAGCCTTGAATTATCCTACCTATGACAAGGAGATGTATGCTTTGATTAGAGCATTGGAAACTTGGCAACACTACCTTTGGCCAAAAGAATTTGTGATTCACACGGATCATGAGTCCTTAAAGCATATAAAGGGGCAACACAAGCTAAATAAGCGGCATGCCAAGTGGGTGGAGTTCATTGAAACGTTTCCATATGTGATCAGGTACAAAAAGGGTAAGGAAAACGTGGTCGCTGATGCTCTGTCAAGAAGGTACGTTCTACTTTCTACTTTGGATGCTAAATTGTTTGGTTTTGAATACATTAAACAGTTGTATGTGAAAGATTCTGATTTTGGTAATGTGTTCAATGCATGTGAAAAGGCTGCATTTGGTAAATTTTATAGGCATGATGGATTTTTGTTTAGAGAAACTAAATTATGCGTGCCTAAGAGTTCTTTGCGTGAATTGCTTGTTAGAGAAGCTCATGGGGGAGGTTTGATGGGGCATTTTGGTGTAGCTAAGACACTAGATACTTTGCATGAACATTTTTTTTGGCCTCATATGAAACGTGATGTAGAAAGAATCTGTGAGAAATGCATTACTTGTAGACAAGCCAAGTCTAGGATTAAGCCTCATGGATTGTATACTCCTTTGCCTATACCTAGTGGACCTTGGATTGATATTTCTATGGATTTTGTGTTGGGTTTGCCTAGGTCAAAAAGGGGTAGGGACTCTATTTATGTGGTTGTTGATAGGTTTTCTAAAATGGCACATTTCATTCCTTGTCATAAAACCGATGATGCATCACATATTGCTGATTTGTTTTTCAAAGAAATTGTAAGATTGCATGGCATGCCTAAGACCATTGTTTCGGATAGAGATGCTAAGTTCTTAAGCTACTTTTGGAAGACTTTGTGGGGTAAGTTAGGCACTAAACTTTTATTTTCTACCACTTGTCATCCACAAACTGATGGTCAAACTGAAGTAGTTAATAGGACTTTATCTACCTTGTTGCGTGCTATAATACAAAAGAACTTGAAAACATGGGAGGATTGTCTGCCGCATGTAGAGTTTGCTTATAATAGGAGCGTGCATTCTACAACTCATTTTTCGCCTTTTGAAATTGTGTATGGTTTTAACCCATTGACTCCTTTGGATTTAATTCCTTTACCTGTGAATGAGCATGTTAACTTGGATGGAAAGAAAAAGGCAGATTTTGTTAAGCAAATCCATGAAAAGACTCGGGAAAACGTAGAGAGACGAACTAAGCAATATGCCAATCAAGCAAATAAAGGGCGTAAGAAGGTTGTGTTTGAGCCCGGTGATTGGGTGTGGTTGCATATGAGGAAGGAACGATTCCCAGCCCAGCGGAGTTCTAAACTACTTCCAAGGGGAGATGGCCCATTTCAAGTGATTGAAAGAATCAATGATAACGCATACAAGTTGGATCTTCCAGGTGAGTACAATGTTAGTGCAAGCTTCAATGTTTCTGATTTGTCTCCTTTTGATGTAGGCGACGATTTGAGGACAAATCCTTTTCAAGAGGGAGGGAATGATGAGAACAAGGCAGCTGCATCAAATGATCCATTGCATGTTCCGGTTGGGCACCATATATTGGTTCCGGGTCTCACTGCTCTTGGTGAGGTTCATATCAAAAGGGAACAACTTTAATTTTTTCGAAACCACTCTTATGTTATCCATCACACAGAAGTTGTTCCCAGAAACAACTTCTCGTTGGGAACAACTTCGATGTTCTTGGAAAACTCTTTGACGTTGTAACTAACGTTAGAGTTGTTCCCCGGGAACCTGTAAACGTTAACAAAGGGAAAGCCCTTTTTTTTTGGAAACCCCTCTAATGTTATCTATAACGTCAAAGTTGTTCCCAGGAACAACTTTTTGATAGGAACAACTTCGATTTTCTTGGAAACCACTTTGACGTTGTAACCAACGTTAGAGTTGTTCCCGGGAACTAGTCTACGTTAACAAAGGGAACAACTTTTAATTTTTGGAAACAACTCTAACGTTATCAATAACGTCAAAGTTGTTCCCGAGAACAACTTCTCATTGGGAACAATTTCGACGTTCCTGGAAACCACTTCGACATTTTAACCAACGTTAGAGTCGTTCCCGGAAACCGGTCAACGTTAACATAGGGAACAACTTGTTTTTTGGAAACCACTATAATGTTTTCTATAACGTGAAAGATGTTCACAGGAACAACATCTCGTTGGGAACAACTTCAACTTTCTTGGAAACCACTTTGACGTTGTAACAAACGTTAGAGCTGTTCCCGGGAACCAGTAAACGTTAACAAATGGAAGAATTTTTTTTTAACAAAAAACCACTCTAACGTTATCTATAACGTCAAAGTTGGTGCCGGAATATCTTCTTGTTGGGAATAACTTCGTCATTCTTGGAAACCACTTTGACTTTTTAACCAACGTTAGAGTTGTTTGTTAGGTTTTAGTTTGTGTTGGAATTAATTTCATATCATAATGATGTTTACTTGTAATGATTTAGTTGTTTAGATTCATGATGATTCAAGCTTCAAAGAAGATTGAACAACAAGTCAAAGCAAGTTCAAAGAGAAAGGATGTGAAACAAATATTATGGTGTGTATAATATTAATCTAGAAGGGGGAAGGGGGGGTGAATAGATTTTAAACAATTTTACCCAATTTTCGTTAAAGGTCAAGTTGACGAAAATGTCCCTAGCTAGTTACAGTAAAATCACAAGTGTAAAGAGTGCAGAAATATAAAAGACACTTGAGATATACGTGGCAACCCTCCAAATTGGAAAAACCACGGGTTGATGAGTGCGCCACACTAGAACCTCGAATCAACTATTGGCAAGAGAATTACAACCTAATCTTGGTTTAAATTAACCACCACTACATAATCCCGGTATAAGTGAACCTAGTTCATCATGCTTGCGATTTAAGCTACCTACTCCCGGAAGCAACACAAGTCTTACTTCTTAATGAAGAGATAAAATGTCCTAAGTGAATATATGATGATATTCAAAGAACAAATAAGGCTAGGAAACCCTATATGCTTATCTAGGATAATGAGATGACAATTAATGCAATCCTAGATATCATGAGCTAAATGACATGTTCAAAAAGCTTAGCTAAACATAGATCAAACAATCCAATGAAGCTATCATAATACAACACTCAATCATGTCATCACAACAATCTCTAATTTGTATCTAAAATATGTTCTAAGAGCATACAAATAATTAAAGAGATGGCTTAGCAAGCAAAACACTTAACTTGTAAGAAGATAGTGAAGAACTTACCAAACAAGATGTGTTGAAGCAAACCTATCCATAGATGCAATCTAAATGGCTTTAAATGATGCAAGATGAAGTTTTTATGCACATGGGAATGCTTTGAGTGTTTAAAGATGAGTTCTTGGAAGAGTTTTTCCTTTGAAATGTGTTCCAAGGAAAATACGTGATGTTCTGAACTCTTACACGACATTAAAGCAAAGAGTTATATATATATGAGATCCAAACAAAGTAAGGTCATTCTGGAAAAAAACGTTCCAGCTTCCTCTATGTGTGCTGGTGATGTGCGCTGGTCTAGTAGCGCACAGCCTAATTTTTCAATAGGCACTGGACGAGAGACGCAACCCAGTGGCGCAACATATGCGACAATCCACTGGAATCTTGCGCTGGTGAGGCTGCGCTAGTCGAGTAGCGCACCACCAACGCACTGTACACTTTTTCAACTTTGAACGGGTGCAATGGAGCAGTTCAGTGGCGCATGACAAGCGGCGTTCCACTGGAATGTTGCTCTTGTGAGATGCGTTGGTCAAGTAGAGCACCAGCAGCGCAAATCCTAATTTTTCAACACTCAAACACACATTTTCAACAAGTCCAAGAGTGATGAAGATGCATCCTATACTAATGCCTAACATGACATGAAACTTTAACTACAAGATGCAATCCACACAAGTATAAACACTCAATACATATGAATAAGAATTATGCATGAATTTTTAAGTGTGTGCAACGATCTCTTTAAAGAAAGTAAGCACAAGAATTTTACCTTTGGTGCTTCTCTTCTTGAGGTCTTGAGAGCCTAAGCTACCCTTACATAATACCAGAAAAAATGTGATTTGTTCACGAAATAAGACAATCAATAAATGAGGACTTTAAAATCTCTCTCTTTGGCTATTTCGTGACAAAACCACCACTCACATTGATCCTCACAAAACAAAATAAAACACCGGGAAGATATTCTACATTATAAAGAGATATACATAAAAAAAACTTCAAACTTTAATCTCTTGTAGAATCATCAACCCAACACACAAAGCAAACGACAAGTACACTTTCCAAACCAAGTGCATGTGAGATGATCAAGTGGATAGAAAACAAAAGCATTTGTATATAATAATATGAGTAATGCACCATATCATGCAATGCTCCCCCTTAAAGGGTTACTCCCCCTAAATGTAATCTCCCCCTAAAACAAGTACTACTCTCCTTAAAGCCAACACATGCTACAACATGCTACTCCCCTAACACCACAATGCTATGTCAATGCTACTACCCCTTTTTGTCATGATATAGGCAAAGGAGAAGTCCCCAACCGGGTCACTCAAGGCAAAGAAAGAATGGAGCATACAAGATTGTTGCATAATTATATAAGCCACATTTATGCAACTCAATTAATAGGAGAGAAACAAGGAGATTTATTTAATGAAAATGTGTGAATCAAAAATACTTTGCATACAAGACATGTTGCATTCAAGTCCAAAAACAATGGTATTTGGCAAAGCAAATGACAAACGTTTCCAATATAATTCAAACCAATTTCACCATTTGTCATGAGAGAAGCAAGGATATAGAGATTTTATAGATATCAAGTTTTAATGGCACTATATCCAACTTTATAAGCTAAACATGGCATGAGCAACTTTGCACCCTATTTGATTTTTCCGGGAGGATACCCGTATGATAGTAGATATGTTCAACCAATAAAGAAAGAGAGACATTGAGGCAACATTTTAGTCTCACTAGCTTCTTTTCACACAATATTTTGCCTTCAACAATTGCATTCAACACTTCATTCTTTATCATTTTTCATTAGCATGTCATTAAAGAATCATCATGTCATGGAGATAATTATAGGTCATTCAATATGTACTTCCTATGTAGATCTCCTAGTCCAAAAATGCATGTTTGAATATAAATATGACATGGATTGTAATCAAAGCAAAGTTCACACTTATTGAAGAAAGCAACCAAGCTACTCAAGCAATCAATAAAGAAGCAAAAACATTTAAAAAAAAATATCATGCAACAAGTATACAATAGCTCTCTTTGCTTGAGTTCCCCTTATGAGGTCAAAGACCACAACTCATCACTCCATTAAAGAAATCCCAATAGATCTACTAAGAGTTTTGAATCGAGTAGCATCTAAGGGTTTAGTAAATAGATCCGCTAGTTGATCATTAGTACCTGCACGCTCAAGTACTATGCATTTGCTCTCAACTAGTTCTCTAATGAAATGATGACGGATGTCAATATGCTTAGTTCTAGAATGCTTAACCGAATTCTTGGAAATATTAATTTCACTCATGTTATCACAAAAAAGAGTAAGAGTACCTTGATTGAATCCATAGTCGACTAGCATTTGTTTTATCCAAATGAGTTGTGTGCATCCACTCCCAGCAGCTATGTATTCGGCCTCAGCCATGGACAAGGAAATCGAATTTTGCTTCTTGCAAAACCAAGAGACAAGGTTGTTCCCTAGGAAAAATCAACCGTCCGATGTACTTTTCCTATCATCACAATTTCCTGCCCAATCTGCATCACTAAAGCCTACAAGACTAGCATTAGTGTCAAAAGAGTATCAAAATCCATAGTTAGATGTCTCATTCACATAATGAATGATTCTCTTAACGGAAGAGAGATGGGACTCCTTAGGATCCGATTGGTACCTAGCACACACACCCACACTAAAATAGATATTGGGCCTACTTACGATCAAATAGAGTAAGCTACCAATCATGCCAAGATATAAAGTTTGGTCCACACTTTTACAACTAGCATCCTTGCTTAGCTTCAAAGTGGTACTCGTGGGTGTATCACAATGTTTGTCACTTTCAAGACCAAATTTCTTCACTAGGTTTTTGGCATACTTAGCTTGGGATATGAAAATCCCATCATCCATTTACTTAATTTGTAAACCTAGAAATTAACTTAGCTCACCAACAAGGCTCATCTCTAACTCATGAGACATGACATCAACAAATTGTTGGACTTTGGTGTCATTTGTAGAGCCAAAGACTATATCAACAACATAGATTTGAGCTATAAAGAGCTCATCTTTGTCTTTCTTGATGAATAGAGTCGTGTCAACACTACCCCTAGTGTAGCCATTGTCTATAAGAAATTGGGTGAGACGCTCATACCAAGCCCTTGGTGCTTGCTTCAACCCATATAAAGCTTTCTTGAGATGATAGACATGATTAGGGTGGTGAGGATCCACAAAAGGGTTGCTCAATAAACACTTCCCCTTGCAAGAAACCATTAAGGAAGGCACTCTTAACATCTATTTGATATAATTTGAACTTATGCAAACAAGAAATGGATAAAAGAAGCCTAATGGACACAATCCTAGCAACGGGAGCAAATGTCTCCTCAAAGTCAATACCTTCAATTTGAGAGTACCCTTGTGCTACAAGCCTAGCCTTGTTTCGCACAATGTTGTCATCCTCATCGGATTTGTTCCTATATACCCACTTGGTACCTATCACAATCGTGTTCTTGGGCCTAGGAACTAGAGTCCAAATCTCATTCCTTTCAAATTGGTTAAGCTCTTCTTGTATAGCAAGAACCTAAAATTCATCCTTTAAGGCTTCATCAACCTTCTTTAGTTCTATTTGAGAGGTGTAACAAGTGTAGCTAATTAGATTAGTCATTTGATACCTAGTCCTTACACCCTCACTAACCTCTCCAATGATGTCATCTTTGTCATGGAGTTTCCTAACCCATGGAGTAGGTTCTTTTGAGTTCAAGAGAGGAATCCTATCAATAGGTTGTGTTATGTCATCATCAAGGTTGGTCTTTTCAATATTAGAAACATCAACAACCTTCTCCAAAGAGGATTCATCAACTAGATCTACCTCCTCCTCATGGTCATTAGATTTGAGCCTAGTATCATCAATGACAACATTAGATGATTCCATTACGGTCCTAGTTTTTAGATTGAAAATGCTATAGGCTCTACTATTCAAGGCCTAACCAATAAAGATACCCTTATCACTCTTAGCATCAAATTTGTCAAGTTGATCACGGTCATTCAAAATGTAGCATTTGCTTCCAAAGGTGTGGAAATAGCTAACATTTGGCTTTCTACCTTTCCATAACTCATAGGAGGTTTGCCTAGTGTGGGGCCTTAGAAAGACTCTATTTCTTATGTAGCACACCGTATTGACGGCTTCGGCCCAAAGATTCCTAGGGACATTATTGCTAAGCAACATCACACGAGCCATTTCTTGAAGAACCTTATTTTTCCTCTCAACAACTCCATTTTGTTGAGGTGTCCTAGGAGCCAATAACTCATGAGAGATGCCTAGACTATTGCAATAGTTTTCAAAATGAGCATTCTCAAATTCCTTCCCATGGTTACTCCTAATCTTTTTAATGCTTTTAATCTTGGAGTTCATTTCATATTGAATTTTGGAACAAAGCATTTTAAACTTGTCAAAGGTTTCAGATTTTTCTCTAAGAAAGTAAGTCCAAGTGTACATAGAGAAGTCATCTACACATACAAAAATGTATCTCTTTCCACCTAAACTCTAGGTTTGCATGGGACCCATAAGATCCATGTGGAGAAGCTCTAGATGTTCCTTGGTGGATAAATACTTGCCCTTTTTGTGCATACTTTTGGTTTGCTTCCCTTGTTGGCAAGGTCCACAAACACCATTCACCTTTTTCCCAAGCTTGGGGAGGCCTCGCACAACATTGAACTTATCTAAGATTCGTAAATCCCTAAAGTTCATGTGACCAAGTCTTTCATGCCACGACTTAATTTGTTCATCCTTGGACACATTGCAAGAGACACCTCTAGCCTTAAGATAATAGCAATTGTTGCTAGATCTCATACCTTTTAACAAGGTTTGTCCATTTGGCAATAGGATAGAACAGTCATTTTTCCTAAACAAGACGGAAAGTCCTTCATCACTAAGATGTGAAATGCTTATCAAAATAGCTTTTAGACCATCACAATACAACACTCAATCATGTCATCACAACAATGTCTTATTTGTATGTAGAATATGTTCTAAGAGCATACAAATAATTAAAGAGATGGCTTAGTAAGCAAAACCCTTAACTTGTAAGAAGATAGTGAATAACTTACCAAAAAAGATGTGATGAAGCAAACCTATCCATAGATGCACTCTAAATGGCTTTAGATGATGCAAGATGAAGTTTTTATGCACAGGGGAATGCTTTGAGTGTTTAAAGATGAGTTCTTGGAAGAGTTTTTCCTTTGAAATGTGTTCTAAGGAAAACATGTGATGTTCTGAACTCTTACACGACCTTAAAGCAAAGAGTTATATATATATATGAGATCCAAACAAAGTGAGATCGTTTTGGAAAAAAATGTTCCAGCTTCGTATATGTGCGCTGGTGACGTGCGCTGGCCGAGTAGCGCACCACCAACGAACAACCTAATTTTTCAATAGGCGCTGGATGAGTGGCGCAGCCCAACGATGCAACACATACGATAATCCACTGGAATGTTACGCTGGTGAGGCTGCGCCAGTCGAGTAGCGCACCACCAGCGTACTGCTCTTTTTTTCAACTTTACGCAGGTGCAATGGTGCAGCTCAGTGGCGCATGACAAGCTGCATTCCACTGGAATATTGCTCTGGTGAGGTGCGCTGGTCGAGTAGCGCACGACCTAATTTTTCAATACTCAAACACACATTTTCAACAAGTCCAAGAGCGATGAAGATGCATCCTATACTAATGCCTAACATGACATGAAACTTTAACTACAAGATGCAAATATATCAATCAAGAGTTATTTAAACCAAAATGCACACAAGTATAAACACTCAACATATATGAATAAGAATTATGCATGAATTTGTGAGTGTGTGCAACTATCTCTTCAAAGCAAGTAAGCACAAGAATTTTACCTTTGGTGCTTCTTCTCTTGAGGTCTTGAGAGCCTAAGCTACCCTTACATAATACCCCCAAAATGTGATTTGTTCACGAAATAAGCCAATCAATAAATAAGGACTTTACAGGATGTAATATGGTTCTACAAAGGTATACTAAGACCTTATCTTTCTCTTACAAGGCTTAGGCACACACAATTCTTACATTTGTGTCCCTGCATCGTTGTGCAACATTATAGGCACATACATACAATTCATTCATATCTGTCCTTACATCGTTGTGAACCATGTATAACAAATTCACACACTTGAAGATAAATGCTCATGCATTGGTATGGAAATAACATGTTTTGGAAAATGCATGATTGGAGACTATCTCTATATAGTTTGCATTCTAGTGTGAATTGTGTTTGTTTGTGTATATGTTTGTATAACATGGATATTGAACTTGATTTAGTCTTAAATCATTCTTGATTGAGTTCCGGTCAATTCGGTTACTCATACTATTGATTTCAAGTTCTAAGTCAAAAGATACTACACTTTCAACTCATATTGCGTACATTGTCTTTGTCGTCGTATATCGAGTCAAATTATTATTTTCTGGGCTGAGTATCTTATATTTACATGTCCACGAGAAAGTTATGGTTCATAATCTGCAAACAGATTAAAATTCTGAGTTCGAAGGCCGGAGAACGGTCGAAGAACGTGAAAGAAGGTCGAGGGAGAAAGAAGACATCAAAGCTCTTCTTTCCAGAGATGACACGTGGCCATCTCGGGGCAAAAGGCTTGCTGCCCAGAGATGCCCACGCACCATCTCAGGCAGCAAGTATGCTTGGCTGCTTCTTGTCCCTTTTGGTCATTTCATATGCCTAATTTTCCCTCTCATTTATATTCCTCTTCCCTCTCACATTTCATTAATAAGAAGAAATTTAAACTTGTGTGCTGAAATTTTCTATCTACATTTTCTCACCTTCCAAACACCATAACCTCTTCATTTGAACTTCGATTTGACTGATTCAAAGTTGTGAGTGTTTGTCTATTAATCTTTCATCTTTTATCTGAAGGTTTGAGTGAGTTTTATTGCTGTTTTTGGAGTCTAAACACACAAAACGGAATTGCACCTAAATCAATTAAGGTATTGATTTTCTCTCAAAGTTTTCTTTTAAAACTTGGTCAATTGTCTTAGGTTTTCTTCTTCAACATATATATGTGTATTGTAAGTGTTTTGATTTGAGTTTTGAACTCTTTTAAAGCTAGTTTGAGTTTTAATTGAAATCTTACATGTTGAGTTAGGTTTTGATTTTGTCTACATTTTTACATGTTTGGGATTGTATTGTGCTAGCTTTGATTCTAGGACTATTTGATGATCTTTGATTGATTGATTTTTGTGAAAAATAGTTCCTCACATGTATTAGGCTCTCTTGGCTGAATTCTCACATTAATACACGTGCTTATGTTCTTTTGAGCTATTCATGTGTTTTGTTGAATCTATGTATAGGAATATGCTCTAGAAATTTAGCTTAAATCTAAATGACTTTGTCATATGATTTTAGCATGTTTTTGGTTTATGTGATTTAAACTTGATTTTGTGATTAATTAAACATATCTTGTGATTCAAGTTTTAGATCTATGCATGTATTTAGGTTGTAATTAATGTTGAACATATCTTACATGATCTAGATGATTTAAACATGCATGATTGACTAGACTACATTTATTTTGAGCATTCATGCTCATGTCTAGTATTTTCCATAAGAGGTGTTGATCATAGCATTCTATGATGCGTGCTTGTTTGCGTTTTGTATTCATGATCACCTAGATGCCTTGTGAGAAGGAAGTCTTGACAATAGGTGTGAGACCTATGTTGTTAAGCAAATAAGTCTTGGAAAGAGGTGGGAGACCTCGGATTGTCAAGCAAGGAAGTCTTGCCTAGGGTCGTGAGGACCTAGAAGGGTGAGCGAGGAAGTCTTGACTAGAGTCAGGAGGACTTGGATAGTTAAGCAAGAAGTCTTGCCTTGGGTCGTGAGGATCCAGTAAGGTGAGCGAGGAAGTCTTGACAAGAGGTGTGAGGCCTCGGATTGTTGAGCATGAGGGCGACATCTTCATGAGTAGGATAAGAGGGTAGTTTCTAGGTGAAGGGGTCACCTGAGAGATTGTACTTGTCTTATCTACTAGTGGATTTTGTTTGCCGGTGGTTGCTAACCCATGGATGTTTCCTCTTCGGAGGTTTACAACGTTATATTTTGTGTCAACTTTTCTCTACCCCCTATTTCTCTTATATTTGTACTTGTTATTTGAATACTATGGATAGAACTCTTTATATAGGTTGACTTCCTTTCTATAATATAGATTGTGTATGTGTTACCATTACTTATTTATATCACACTTTACTTATTTTATATATTGATTAAGTGTCTTTAATTGATATAAATATTGTGATACAAGCAATCTAGAGGGACAAACTTTTGTTTGTTTCTAAGGGAATCGAAAAAGGTGTCTAACCTATTCACCCCCCCCCCCCCCCCCCCCCCCCCCTCTCAAGGTTAGTCTTGAGCATTTAACCGTGTTTGTATTTTCATTATTCCATGGAACCTGTCAATGTGAACAAAGGGAGCAACTTTTATTTTTTAGAAACCACTATAACGTTATCTAGAACGTTAAAGTTGGTCCTGGGAACAACTTCTCGTTGGGAAAGACTTCGATGTTCTTGGAAACAACTTGGATGTTGTAACCAATGTTAGAGTTGTTCCTGGGAACCAGTCAACGTTAATAAAGGGAACAAATTTTATTTTTTGGAAACCACTCTAACGTTATTTATAACGTCTAAGTTGTTCCTAGGAACAACTTCGACGTTCTTGGAAACCACTTTGACATTGTATCCACTGTTAGAGTTGTACTCGGGAACCAGTAAACGTTAACAAAGGGAACAACTTTTATTTTTTGGAAACCACTATAATGTTATATATAACGTCAAAGTTGTTCCCGGGAAAAACTTTTCATTGAGAACAATTTCGACGTTCTTGGAAACCACTTCGACGTTGTAACCGGCGTTAGAGTTGTTCCCTGAAATCGGTCAACGTTAACGAAGGGAACAACGTTTTTTTTGGAAACCCCTATAATGTTATCTATAACTTCAAAGATGTTCATGGGAACAACTTCTTGTTAGGAACAACTTCGACGTTCTTGGAAACAACTTTGACGTTGTAACTAACGTTAGAGTTGTTACCGAGGACCAGTCAACGTTAACAAAGGGAAAAACTATTATTTTTTCAAAACCACTCTAATGTTATCCATAACGTGGAAGTTGTTCCCGGCATCAACTTCTCGTTGGGAACAACTTTGACATTCTTGAAAACCATTTTGATGCTGTAACTAAAGTTAGAGTTGTTCCCGAGAACCTGTAAACGTTAACAAAGGGAAAGCATTTTTTTTCACACCCCTCTAATGTTATCTATAACGTCAAAGTTGTTCCAGGGAACAACTTCTCATTGGGAACAACTTTGACGTTCTTGGAAACTACTTTGACGTAGTTTCCAATGTTAGAGTTGTTCCTGGGAACCATTAAAGGTTAGCAAAGTAAAAAACTTTCATTTTATAAAAACTACTCTAACGTTATCAATAACGTCAAAGTTTTTCCCGGGAACAACTTCTCGTTGGCAATAACTTTGACATTATTGGAAACCACTTTGACTTTTTAACCAACGTTAGAGTTGTTCCCAGGAACCAGTCAACGTTAACAAAGGGAACAACTTTCATTTTTTGGAAACTAGTCTAAAGTAATCTAGAACGTCACAGTTGGTCCCGGGAACAACTTTTCGTTGGGAACAACTTCGACGTTCTTGGAAACTACTTTGACGTTGTAACAAACGTAAGAGATGTTCCCAGAAACCAGTCAACCTTAACAAAGGGAACAACTTTTATTTTTTTGAAACCACTCAAACGTTATCTATAATGTCAAAGTTTGTCCCGGGAACAAGTTCTCGTTGGGAAAAAAATCTCGTTGGGAACGAACTTCGACGTTCTTGGAAACCACTTTGACGTTGTAACCAACGTAAGAGTTGTTCCTGGAAACCAGTCAACGCTAACAAAGGGAACAAATTATTGTTTTTGGAAACCACTTTAACGTTATCTATAATATCAAAGTGGTTCCCGTGAAGAACTTCTCAATGAGAACAACTTTTACGTTTCTGGAAACCACTTTGACATTGTAACCAGAGTTAGAATCGTTCTCTGCAACTGGTCAACGTTTACAAAGGGAACAACTTTATTTTGGAAACCACTTTAATGTTTTCTATAACGTGAAAGATGTTCACGAGAACAACATCTCGTTGGGAACAACTTCGACGTTCTTGGAAACCACTTTGACTTATAACAAACGTTAGAGCTTTTCCCGGAAACCAGTCAACGTTAACAAAGGGAACAACTTTTTTTTTTTCAATCCACTCTAATGTTATCCATCACGCTGAAATTGTTCCCGAAAAAAACTTCTCCTTGGGAACAACTTCGACGTTCTTGGAAACCACTTTGACGTTGTAACTAACATTAGAGTTGTTCCCGAGAACCTGTAAACGTTAACAAAGGCAAAGTTTTTTTTTTTTTAAACCCCTCTAATGTTATCTATAATGTCAAAGTTGTTCTCGGGAACAACTTCTCGTTGGGAACAACTTTGACGTTCTTGGAAACCACTTTGACGTTGTTACCAACCTTAGAGTTGTTATTGGGAAACATTAAACGTTAACAAAGGGAAAAACTTTTATTTTATAAAAACCACTCTAATGTTATCAATAACGTCAAAGTTGTTCTCGGGAACAACTTCTCATTGGCAACAACTTTGACGTTCTTGGAAACCACTTTAACTTTTTAACCAACGTTAGAGTTGTACCTAGGAACCAGTCAACGTTAACAAAAGGAACAACTTTTATTTTTTGGAAACTACTCTAACGTAATCTAGAATGTCAAAGTTGGTCCTGGAAACAATTTCGACGTTCTTGACAACCACTTTGATGTTATAACAAACGTTAGAGCTATTCACAGAAAACAGTCAACCTTAACAAAGGAAACAACCTTTATTTTTTTGAAACCACTCAAACGTTTTCTATAACGTCAAACTTGGTCCCCGGAACAAGTTCTCGTTAGGAACACCTTCGACGTTCTAGGAAACCACTTTGACAATGTAACCAACGTTAGAGTTGTTCCTGGAAACCAGTCAACGATAACAAAGTGAACAAATTATTGTTTTTGGAAGCCACTCTAACGTTATCTATAACGTCAAAGTTATTCTAGTGAAAAACTTCTCAATGGGAACAACTTTGACATTTCAGGAAACCACTTTGACATTGTAACCAGCGTTAGAATCGTTCTCGGGAACCGGTCAACGTTAACAAAGGGAACAACTTTTTTTTTTGGAAACCCTTTTAATGTTTTCTATAACGTGAAAGATGTTCACGGGAACAACATCTCGTTGGGAACAACTTTGACATTCTTGTAAACCACCTTGACGTTGTAACAAATGTTAGAGCTATTCCTGGGAACCAGTCAACGTTAACAAAGGGAACAACTTTTATTTTTTTGAAACCACTCAAACGTTATCTATAAAGTCAAAGTTTGTCCCATAAAAAACTTCTCGTTGGAAACAACTTTGATGTTCTTGGAAACTACTTTGACGTTGTAACCAACGTTAGAGTTGTTCCTGGGAACAAGTCAATGTTAACACAAGCAACAGATTTTATTTTTTTGAAACCACTCCAACGTTCTCTATAACGTCAAACTTGTTCACGGGATCAACATCTTGTTGGGAACAACTTTGATGTTCTTGGAAACCACTTTGACGTTGTAACCAACATTAGAGTTGTTCTCGGGAACCAGTAAACATTAACAAAGTGAACAACTTATATTTTTTGGAAACCACTCTAATGTTATATATAACGTCAAAAGTGTTCCCGGGAAAAACTTATCGTTGGGAAAAACTTCGACGTTCTTAGAAACCACTTGAACATTGTAACCAACGTTAGAGTTGTTCATGGGAACCAGTCAACGTTAACAAAGGGAACAAATTTTATTTTTTGGAAACCACTCTAACGTTATCTATAACGTCAAAGTTGTTCCCCGAAAAACCTTCTCGCTGGGAACAACTTCGACATTCTTGGAAACAACTTTGACGTTGTATCCACTGTTAGAGTTGGTCTCGTGAACCATTAAATGTTAACAAAGGGAAAAACTTTTATTTTTTGGAAACAACTGTAACGTTATCTATAACGTCAAAGTTGTTGTTGGGAACAACTTCTCATTGGGAACAATTTCGACGTTCCTGGAAACCACTTCGACATTGTAACCAGCGTTAGAGTTGTTCACAGGAACCGGTCAATGTTAACAAGGGGAACAATTTTTTTTTGGAAACCCCTATAATGTTATCTATAATGTGAAAGATGTTCACGGGAACAACTTCTCATTGAAAACAAATTCGACGTTCTTGGAAACAACTTTGACGTTGTAATAAACGTTAGAGTTGTTACCGAGGAACAGTCAACATTAACAAAGGGAACAACTTTTATTTTTTTTAAAACCACTCTAATGTTATCTATTACACCGAAGTTGTTCCCGGAAACAACTTCTCATTGGGAACAACGTCGACGTTCTAGGAAAAAACTTTGACGTTTTAACTAACTTTAGAGTGTTTCCTGGGAAACTGTAAACGTTAACAAAGGGAAAGCTATTTTTTTTTGGAAACCCCTCTAATGTTATCTACAACTTCACGTTAGGAACAACTTCGACGTTCTTGCAAACCACTTTGACGTTTTTACCAACGTTAGAGTTGTTCCTGGGAACCAGTAAACGTTAACAAAGGGAAAAACTTTTATTTTTTAAAAACCACTATAACGTTATCAATAATGTCAAAGTTGTTCCCGGGAACAACTTCGACGTTCTTGGAATCCACTTTTACTTTTTAACCAACGTTAGAGATATTCCCAAGAACCAATCAACGTTAACAAAGGGAAAAACTTTATTTTTTGGAAACTACTTTAACGTAATCTAGAACGACAAAGTTGGTCCTGGGAATAACTTCTCGTCGGGAACAACTTCGACGTTCTTGCAAACCACTTTGACGTTGTAACAAACGTTAGAGCTGTTCCTGGGAACCAGTCAACGTTAACAAAGGGAACAAATTATTATTTTTGGAAACCACTCTAACATTATCTATAACGTCAAAGTTGTACTGTGAATAACTTCTCGTTGGGAAAAACTTCGACGCTCTTGGAAACCACTTTGACATTTTAACCAACACTACAGTTGTTCTAGTGAATTAGTAAATGTTAACAAAGGGAACTACTTTTATTTTTTTGGAACCACTCCAACGTTATCTATAACGTCAAAGTTGTTCCCGAGAACATCTTCTCATTGGGAACAATTTCGACGTTCTTGGAAACCATTTTGACGTTCTAACTAGCATTAGAGTTGTTCCTGGGAACCAGTCAACGTTAACAAAGGGAACTACTTTTTTTTTTAAAAAAAACCCTATAATGTTATCTATAACGTCATAGTTGTTCCCGGAAACAATTTCTTGTTTGGAACATACTCAACGTTCTTGCAAACCACTTTGATGTTTTTACCAACGTTAAAGTTTTTCCTGGGAACCAATAAACGTTAACAAAGGCAAACACTTTTATTTTTTAAAAACCACTCTAAGGTTATCAATAACTCCAAAGTTGTTTCCATGATCAACTTCTCGTTGGCAACAACTTCGACGATCTAGAAAACCACTTTGACTTTTTAACCAACGTTAGAGTTGTAACCAGGAACCAGTCAACGTTAACAAATGGAACAACTTCTATTTTTTGGAAACTACTTTAACGTAATCAAAAAGGTCAAAGTTGGTCCCGGGAATAACTTCTCGTCTGGAACAACTTCTATGTTCTTGGAAACCACTTTGACACTGTAACAAACGTTATAGCTGTTCCCGGGAACCAGTCAACGTTAACAAAGGTAACAACTTTTATTTTCAGGAAACCACTGAAAGGTTACCTATAACGTCAAAGTTGGTCTCGGGAACAACTTCGTTGTTCTTGGAAACTACTTTGACGTTGAGACCAACGTTAGAGATGTTCCTGGGAACCAGTCAACGTTAACAAAGGGAACATATTTCTATTTTTTGGAAACAACTCTTACGTTCCCTATAACATCAAACTTGTTCACGGGATTAACATCTTGTTGGGAGCAACTTCGATGTTCTTGGAAACCACTTTGATGTTGTAATCAACGTTAGAGTTGTTCTCGGGAACCGGTAAACATAAAACAAAGGGAACAATTTTTATTTTTTAGAAACTACTCTAACGTTATATGTAACGTCAGAGTTGTTCCCGGGGAAAACTTCTCATTGGGAACAACTTCGACGTTCTTGTAAGCCACTTTAACGTTGTATCCAACGTCCGAGTTGTTCCTGAGAACTAGTCAACGTTAACAAGGGGAATAAATTTTATTTTTTAGAAACCACTCTAATGTTATTTATAACGTCAAAGTTTTTCCCAAGAACAACTTATCTTTGTGAACAACTTCGACGTTCTTGGAAACCACTTTGAAGTTGTAACCACTGTTAGAGTTGTTCTCGGGAACTAGTAAACGTTAACAAAGGGAACAACTTTTATTTTGTGGAAACTAGTCTAACGTTATCTATAACGTCAAAGTTTTTCCCGAGAATAATTTCTCAATGGGAACAGTTTCGACGTTCTTAGAAACCACTTTGAGGTTGTAACCACTGTTAGAGTTGTTCCTGTGAACCGGTCAACGTTAACAACGGGAACAACTTTTTTTTTGGAAACCCCTATAATGTTATCTATAATGTGAAAGATGTTCACGGGAACAACCTCTCGTTGGGAACAACTTCGACGTTCTTGGAAACAACTTTGACCTTGTAACCAACGTTAGAGTTGTTACCAGGGACCAGTCAACGTTAACAGAGGGAACAGCTTTTATTTTTTCGAAACCACTCTAATGTTATCCATCACGCCAAAATTGTTCCCGGAAACAACTTCTCGTTGAGAACAACTTCGACGTGGTTGTTACCAGGATCAACTTTGGCATTCTTTGAAACCACTTTGAAGTTGTAACTAACGTTAGGGTTGTTCCCAGGAACCTGTAAACGTTAACAATGTGAAAGACTTTTTTTTTGGAAAACCCTCTAATGTTATCTATAATGTCAAAGTTGTTCGCGGGAACAACTTCTTGTGGGGAACAACTTCGACATTCTAGGAAACCACTTTGACGTTGTAACCAACGTTTGAGTTGTTCCTGGGAAACAGTCAACGTTAACAAAGGGAACAACTTTTATTTTTTGGAAACCACTCTAACGTTATCTATAACGTCAAAGTTGTTCTCGGGAACAGCTTCTCGTTGGGAACAACTTCGACATTTTTGGAAACCACTTTGATGTTGTTACCAACGTTAGAGTTGTTCTCTTAAATCGGTAAGCGTTGACAAGGGGAACAACTTTTATTTTTTGGAAACCACTATAACGTTATCTATAACTCCAAAGTTGTTCTCGGGAAAAATTCTCATTGGAAAAAACTTCGACGTTCTTGGAAACCACTTTGACGTTGTAACTAACGTCAAAGTTGTTCCCGAAAACTAGTCAACGTTAACAAAGGAACAATTTTTAATTTTTGGAAACCACTCTAATGTTATCTGAAAATTCCCTAAAAATGTGTATCTATAACCTCGAGCGGGGGGGGGGGGGGGGTGAATAGGTTTTAATCATGTCAATCACCAATTTTTCTTGATTAGTCAATATTCAAAATTCACCCAATAAAATAAACATACAACATCAAGTGTAAGGTGCGGAAATCTAAATCACACAAGATGTATACGTGGAAACCCTCCAAATGGGAAAAACCACGGGATGTTAAGTGCGCCACACTCGGTCACAGAAATCCACTATATGAATAAAAGGTTACACCCTTAAGTGATACTCGGACTCTCAATCTCGATAACCTCAGGCTATGGACACCGCCACTCACCACTCACCACTCACCACTCATGGTTCAATCCCTAGTGATATTCCATGATCCACTACTCTTGGCGTGAGCACCTCCTACTCTACCCCTCAAGCCTTTTACAGTGGATACCCGACCAATTGCTTGCCAACCCACACTTGGTTGCAAGGCTTCTCTTCCTTGTGCAACTTCACATCGAAGCCACAAGACTTTGACTCAATGAAGAGTATATGGTCTAAGTGTATATATGACACTATGCTCAAATGCAATTATGTGTAAGACCAAACACAAAATGCTTAACTAGATGTAGATAATGCAATTAAACATCCTAGTTATTAAACAATGCCTACATGCCCATACCAAGGACTCAATTAGATGTGTAGATAAAATCTAACAACCTAATTGTCAATAAAAGTCCTACCAACACAAGTTTTCATAACAAATAATCAAGGGCAATATTTTGCAATCAATAAATGCAATCAATGAGGCATACACATAAATGTTCATAAACTAGACTAGATGCACAAAGTCAACCGAATCATCAATTATGTATACATGAACATTCATGGATTAGCTATTTAAGCATAAATGACCTAATAATGCAAGCTATCACAATACAAACCCAAACATGTCATAACTTTGATAAATATGCAATTAGTATGAAGAAATGCTAATTTAAGCAATAAATGACATGTCTTGGTAACCTAGAACAATAATGAACAACAATGGTGGTTCTACTTACCAATCAATGAAAACTCATGCTTGGAATGATGCTTGAATGCAAGATAAAGATGAGTTTGGGGTTTTGAGAGTCAAATAACAAAGCTTGAAACATCCTCTCTTTAATGGAGATTCTTTCTTAGTGGTCAAAGACATTTCAACATATGTTGTCATTAAGCATGGCATGGTCATAAAATGCAATCATCATAATGCAATCAATATGACCTAATTAGCTAGAGGCAACAATGACCTAAATGCTAGCTATCACAAAGGCCGTATCAACACAAGTTATCATTAAGCATGGCATGGACTATAATGCAATCACAAAATGCAATCAATGAGTCCTAAACAATATCTAAATGCAAAGCATATAGATTTAGCTATAAGGGCAAAATGGTCACAAACCCTAGCTATCAACAAACAAACCCAATCATGTTATGAAGACTCTTAAATATATGCAATAACTAGAGTCTAGGTATTTAATCATGCAATAAACACCTAATCTAGAGTAAGAAGAACAATAAAAGATGTTCAATGAAGTTCTTACTTACCTACTCATGAAATCAGGAACACCCATGCTCATATGATGAAGAAGAAAAATAAAAGATGTTCAATGAAGTTCTTATTTATCTAATCATGAAATCAAGAACACCCATGCTCATATGATGAAGAATGATGCAAGATGGAGATGGGTTTTGGGTTTATAGAGTTAAATAACAAAGCTTGAAGCTTTCTCTCTCTAATGGAGGTTCTCTCTCTATAAAGATGAGTTCTTTGAGCTCTGAGAAGGCGAGGAAGAAGAAGAGAACATATATAAAGAAGCCGTACATAAAAAGGCGTCGTTTTGGACTTGGGAAACAAAATCCCGATAGACGCTGTGCGTGCCATGGCCTAGGTAAGTGTCCAGACTGCGGTCTGCACAGCAAGGCATGGCTGGACATTACCGCTGCCTTGGTCGCTGGCTAGGCATGGCACCAACAGTGGTCTAGGCCGCGGTACACGCCAGACAGCACAACAGCTCGAGCTTCGAGCGACCCAAAACATGACCAAATGCCAAAGCTTTTGTATAATATACCGTTGGAAAGGTATAGAAGTCTAATTTCTACTCCAATTTACAAAACATGATTTGGATGTCTGTAGAAAAATTTATGGTCATTTTAGTGACCAAAGGTCAGAAACGGACAACAACAGAGATGCCCTGTTTTTGTGGTCACTTTGGATATTTTAAAACCAATCCAAATGGTCATGAAATATTACGAATAATATACCGTTGGAAAGGTATGGGTTTCTAGTTTGTACAGAACATTTCAAAACACATTTTTAGTTAATGTATAAAAAGATATGGTCACAAGACCATACAAAGGTCAGTTTTGAAAAAACATTTAAATCATTGAAATACACTTTTTTTAAAATTAGACACCTTACTCCATATAACCAAATCATGAGAAGAATGAGACCTTCTCATATGGTCACTCAACGGGCTAAAATAAGCACACCATCGTGCAAGCGCGAACACAATACAATACCACACTTAAATCTATAAATGAAGTGCAAATGTGATTGTGAAGAGATGCACACATATAAACAATATCAACACAAATGCAAAATCAACAAAGCATGCATGAGGTGTGTGTGTGCACCTAAACTCTTCAAGAGGCAAAGTCAAGTGAATATACCTTTTGCTCTTGAAGTCATGGATATGCTTGGAAGCTTGCTAATGAGGTCCTAAGCTACCCATTACACAATCATCCCCAATGTGGTGTAGTTTGTCATGAAATAAGCCAATCATAAAAACAAGGTCCTTACAATCTCCCCATTTGGCTATTTCATGACAAAAGAACCACTCACAAATAAATCCTGACAAAAAAAATATAATCTAGCTATTGTTCATGAGAGTCCATTCTACTTTACAAAAAAAGATACCTAAGAATCTAAGTCTTCAAGGTCTTCAATCTCTTCGTAGATCATCATAACTACACACAATAGCAAGAAAGCACTTTCCAAGAACAAGTGCAAGTGAGGTGAACAAACATAAAAAGCAATTACACTCGATAAACAATAAAAACAACTGCATGTGCAATGCTCCCCCTAAATGGGTTACTCTCTCCCCAAAGTATAACCAATGTTCCCCCTATATTTCTCAAGACTTCTCCTCCTTTTTGTCATGAGATAGGCAAAGGAGCTCCCTCTATCGGGTTGCTTTAGCAAAGAGAAATATTCGCATAAGAACATTGCATAATGATATACACAAACTTTATGCAACTTAAATAGTTGAGAGAGATTCAAGGAGTTTTATTTAAAGAAAAATGTGAAACAAGGATGCTTTGCAAGCAAGACATGTTGCATTCAAATCCAAAACAAATGGTATTTGGCAAAGCAAACATCAAAATGGTTTCCAAAAGAATTCAAACCAATTTATACCCTTTTGTCATAAGCAAACAAGATATAGTTTCAAAAATTTAAAAATAAAGCAACTATATCAATCCTTAAAGGAAAACCAAGACATGAGTGACTATTGCACCCTTTTTGATTTTTCCGGATATTCATCGGTATGATAGTAGTCTTGTTTTACCATTAAGAAAAGAGAGAAGACTAATTTGGATATAAAATCCTTATTAATTGCATGGATACAAGATCCATATCGGTTAGTCCTCTCATTTGCACTCACATATATTTATATTAAAGCAATCAAACTCAATTCATGTATATAATTTTAAAGCATGTCATTAAAAGCAAGTTCACATGTCATGGAGATAAATTAGAGGTCATTCAAATGTACTTTCCCAATTAATTCTCCTAGTCCAAAAATACATGTTTGAACATAAATATGACATGGATTGCAAACAAAGCAATGTTGCACACTTATTAAAGAAAAATATATAAGCATATATTTGCAACCAAGAATCTCAAGCAATTATCAAAAGAGCATAAAATTAATCAACTTTTTGCACATAGCAAATCATGCAAGTTTGCTCTCTTTGCTTGAGCTCCCCAAATGGGGTCAAATCCAACCAAGTCAATGGGAGGCATGATTCCTTATAGACCTTCCAAGTCCAAATGACCTAGTTGCATCTACGGGTGTCTCATGGGCACTAAGGCAAGCGAGTTCATTCTTTCTAACCCACCTAGGTTCCACTTTAACAATTTTAGTGGTCATAAGTAAATTTCTAAACTCCCTAGGTTCATGCAAACTTGCCCCCTTTTTCAACCGTTTTACTTTCATGCTCTTTTATCTACACCTCTTAATATATTTAAAGCAATTTGGTCTTAAGTGACCAATCATACCACAAAAATGACAAGTAGGTACAAAGTAAGAATTTATACCATTGCATTGTTTTCTCATTGAGGCATCGCCATGTTGATGAGGTTGTCTTCGATGATGCACTGGTTGGCTTCTCCTTAGAGCTTGAGCCAATTGGTGGCACCTTTGTGGTCTAGCTTTTTTAGGTGGTTGAGCAGTTTCATCTTGACCCCTTGGTTGGTCATGCTTCTTATGATCACATCCTTTCCTCATTGTTGGTTTGTTGGAGGAGGTGATTGACTTCTCAAGAACTTGTCCTTTCTTCTTGAATTGCCTAGGCTTTGGTTGAGTTGCCAAGGTTTGTATGGACTTTTCTTGAGTTGAAGGTTGCTTGGATGATGCTTTGCTCTTGCCTTGAGCTTGAGGTTGTTTGACCTTGACATCTTCTTTAATTCTTCAAGGCACCTCATCTCTCTTTCCTTGACAATTTTCAAGGAGTTTTCTTTGTTGGCAAACTCATCTTTCATTGCCTTCATCCTTTGGTGGCAATCTTCAATATCCTTCTCATACTTGGACGCATCAATCTTGTCAATCATCAAGGAGTCATCAATGGAGGTCACTTTTTCCATGGTCTTCAGTTTGGAGACAAGAATGGAGATGTCTTCCATTTGGTCTTCCATGATCTCTTTGTACCGATGAAGTTGATTTTGACTATTTTGCTTGCTATCTTCAAGGGTATGGATCTTTTCCTCCGAGGAAATCTTCCACATTCTCAAAGTCTCATTCTCCTTGGAGAGCTCTTCATTTTGCTTTAAAACTTTGAGAAGGGTCACTTGACATTCCTCAATTGAGTCAATTCCCTCATCAATACTTTTGCCTTGGTCACTTGTTACCACACCAAAATCTTCCACATAGGAAGCACCCAAGGCCTTGAAGTTAAGCACATGCTCTTCACTATTCTTGAGCAAGATCTTCTTGTTTGCTTCCTTCACTTTGGAGTTCATCCTTTTATCCTCTTTCACATTGGAGGTCATACTCTTTTTGTGAGATTTTGTGAATCTCCTAAATCTCTCAACTATGAGAGTCATCTCCTCATCGGAGTCATATTCCTTCCTCTCAATTTTGGAGGTTAAATCTACCTCTAACATCTCAATGCCACTCATAGTGTTTAATGAATGAGATGA
This sequence comes from Dipteronia dyeriana, assembly GCA_032871835.1. Lineage (NCBI taxonomy): Eukaryota > Viridiplantae > Streptophyta > Magnoliopsida > Sapindales > Sapindaceae > Dipteronia > Dipteronia dyeriana. The sequence continues at coordinate 32,727,042 of CM065295.1, read as the reverse complement.
ATGCAAATGAATGCAACAATGAAATGCAAACAATTGCAAGACACACAAACAAGAGCTTGGATCACCTAAGTATGTCTAGAAACCCGCTATGAAACCAATTGAAAATTCCCTAAAAACGTGTAACGATAACCTAGAGGGGGGGGGGGGGGGGTGAATAGGCTTTAATCAAGTCAATTACCAATTTTTCTTGATTAGTCAAAATTCAAAATTCACCCAATAAAATAAACATACAACATCAAGTGTAAAGTGCGGAAATATAAATCACACAAGATGTATACTTGGAAACCCTCCAAATGGGAAAAACCACGGGTTGTTAAGTGCGCCACACTCGGTCACAGAAATCCACTTCATGAATAAAAGGTTACACCCTCAAGTGATACTCGGACTCTCACTCTCGACAACCTCAGGCTATGGACACCACCACTCACCAATAACCACTCTTGGTTCAATCCCTAGTGATATTCATTGATCCACTACTCTTGGCATGAGCACCTCCTACTCTACCCCTCGAGCCTTTTACAGTGGATACCCGACAAATTGCTTGCCAACCCACACTTGGTTGCAAGGCTTCTCTTGTTTGTGCAACTTCACACCGAAGCCACAAGACTTTGACTCAATGAAGAGTATATGGTCTAAGTGTATATATGACATTATGCTCAAATGCAATTATGTGTAAGACCAAACACAAAATGCTTAACTAGATGTAGATAATGCAATTAAACATCCTAGTTATCAAACAATGCCTACATGCCCATACCAAGGACTCAATTAGATGTGTAGATAAAATCTAACAACCTAATTGTAAATAAAAGTCCAACCAACACAAGTTGTCACAATAAATAATCAAGGGCAATATTTTGCAATCAATAAATGCAATCAATGAGGCAAACACATAAATGTTCATAAACTAGACTAGATGCACAAAATCAACCTAATCATCAATTATGTATACATGAACATTCATGGATTAGCTATTTAGGCATAAATGACCTAATAATGCAAGCTATCACAATACAAACCCAAACATGTCATAACTTCAATAAATATGCAATTAATATGAAGAAATGATAATTTAAGCAATAAATGACATGTCTTGGTAACCTAGAACAATAATGAATAGCAATGGTGGTTCTACTTACCAATCAATAAAAACTAATGCTTGGAATGATGCTTGAATGCAAGATGAAGATGAGTTTAGGGTTTGGAGAGTCAAATAACAAAGCTTGAAGCTTTCTCTCTCTAATGAAGGTTCTTTTTTAGTGGTCAAATGCATTTCAACATATGTTGTCATTAAGCATGGCATGGTCATAAAATGCAATCATCAAAATGCAATCAATATGACCTAATTAGCTAGAGGCAACAATGAACTAAATGCTAGCCATCACAAAAGCCATATCAACACAAGTTGTCATTAAGCATGGCATGGACTATAATGCAATCACAAAATGCAATCAATGAGTCCTGAACAATATCTAAATGCAAAGCATATAGATTTAGCTATAAGGGCAAAATGGTCACAAACCCTAGCTATCAACAAACAAACCCAATCATGTTATCAAGACTCTTAAATATATGCAATCACTAGAGTCTAGGAATTTAATCATGCAATAAACACCTAATCTAGAGTAAGAAGAACAATAAAAGATGTTCAATGAAGTTCTTACTTACATAGTCATGAAATCAAGAACACCCATGCTCATATGATGAAGAATGATGCAAGATGGAGATGTGTTTTGGGTTTGGAGAGTCAAATAACAAAACTTGAAGCTTTCTCTCTCTAATGGAGGTTCTCTCTCTCTAAAGATTTGTTCTTTGCGCTCTGAGAAGGCAAGGAAGAAGAAAAGAACATATATAAAGAAGTCATACACAAAACGGCGTCGTTTTGGACTTGGGAACAAAATCCCGCAAGACCCATGTGCGTGCCACAGCCAAGGCAGGTGTCCAGACCGCGGTCTGTGCAGCAAGGTACAGCTGGACATTACCGCTGCCTAGGTCACTGGCTAGGCATGGCACCAACAGCAGTCTAGGCCGCGGTACACTTTAGACAGCACAACAGCTCGATCTTCGAGTGACCCAAAAGATGACCAAACGACATCCAAAGCTTTCTTATAATATACTGTTGGTAAGGTATAGAAGTCTAATTTCTACTCCAATTTACAAAATATGATTTGGATGTCTGTAGAAAAAGTTATGGTCATCTTAGTGACCAAAGGTCAGAAACGGAAAACAACAGAGATACCCATTTTTAATCAATTTATAAAAAGATCTGGTCACAAGACCATACAAAGGTCAGTTTTGAAAAACATTTAAATCATTGAAAAACACTTTTTTGAAACTAGACACCTTACTCCATATAACAAAATCAAGAGAAGAATGAGACCTTCTCATATGGTCACTCAATGCGCTAAAACAAGCACACCATCGTGCAAGTGCGAACACAATACAATACCACACTTAAATCTATAAATGAAGTGCAAGTGTGATTGTGAAGAGATGCACACATATAAACAATATCAATACAAATGCAAGATCAACAAAGAATGCATGAGGTGTGTGTGTGCGCCTAAACTCTTCAAGAGGCAAAGTCAAGTGAATATACCTTTTGCTCTTGAAGACATGGAGATGCTTGGAAGCTTGCCAATGAGGTCCTAAGCTAACCATTACACAATCATCCCCAATGTGGTGTAGTTTGTCATGAAATAAGCCAATCATAAAATCAAGGTCCTTACATTATATATAACTTCAAAGTTATTTATGGGAACAACTTCTCGTTTGGAAAAACTTCGACGTTCTTGGAAATCGTCTTTATGTTTTAACCAATATTAGAGTTGTTCCCGGGAAACAGTTTACGTTAACAAAGGGAACAACTTTTAATTTTTGGAAACAACTCTAACGTTATCTATAACGTCAAAGTTTGTCCTGGGAACAACTTCTCATTGGAAACAACTTCGACTTTCTTGGAAACCATTTTGACGTTGTAACCAACGTTAGAGTTGTTACTGAAAACCAATCAATGTTTACAAAGGGAAAAAAATTATTGTTTTTCGAATCCACTCTAACGTTATCTATAACGTCAAAGTTGGTCCCGTAAATAACTTCTCATTGGGAACAACTTCGACGCTATTGGAAACCACTTTGACATTGTAACAAATGTTAGAGTTGTTCTCGTGAACCAGTAAACTTTAACAAAGGAAACAACTTTTTTTTTTGAAACTACTCCAACATTATCTATAACATCAAAGTTGTTCCCGGGAAAAACTTCTTATTGGGAACAACTTCGACGTTCTTGGAAACCACATCATTAGAGTTGTTTCCGGGTACCAGTCAACGTTAACAAACATAACAACTTTTTTTTTTGGAAACCCCTATAATGTTATCTATAACGTCAAAGAAGTTCACGGGAACAACATCTCATTGGGAACAACTTTGACGTTCATGGAAACAAATTTCATGTTGTAACCAATGTTAGAGTTGTTACCGAGGACCAGTCAATAATAACAAAGGTAACAACTTTTATTTTTTTCAAAACAACTTTAACATAATCTATATTGCCGAAGTTGTTCCTTGAAACAACTTCTCATTGGGAAGGACCTCGACGTTCTTGGAAACCACTTTGACGTTGTAACTAACGTTAAAATTGTTCCTGGGAACCTATAAACGTTAATAAAGGGAACTACTTTTTTTTTGAAATCCCTCTAATATTATCTATAATGTCAAAGTTGTTCCCGGGAACAATTTCTTGTTGGGAACATATTCGACGTTCTTGGAAACCACTTTGACATTGTAACCAACATTAAAGTTGTTCCCGGTAACCAGTAAACATTAACAAAGGGAAGAAGTTTTATTTTTTAAAAACCACTCTAACGTTATCTATAACGTCAAAGTTGTTCCCGGGGAACAACTTCTCGTTGGGAACAACTTCGACGTTCTTGGAAACCACTTTGACTTTTTAACCAACGCTAAAGTTGTCTCAGGAACTAGTCAACGTTAACAAAGGGAACAACTTTTATTTTTTGGAAACCACTCTAACGTTATCTAGAACATCAAAGTTGGTCCCGGGAACAAGTTCGACGTTCTTGGAAACCACTTTGACGATGTAACCAACGTTAGTGTTGTTCCATGGAACCAGTAAACGTTAACAAAGGAAACCACATTTATTTTTTGGAAACCACTCTAACGTTATCTATAACGTCAAAGTTGTTCCCAGGAACAACATCTCGTTGGGAACAACTTCAACTTTCTTGGAAACAACTTTGACGTTGTATCCACTGTTAGAGTTCTTCTTTGGAACCAGTAGATGTTAACAAAGGGAATAACTTTCATTTTTTGGAAACCACTCTATCGTTATCTATAACGTCGAAGTTGTTCTCGGAAACAACTTCGTATTGAGAACAATTTCGACGTTGTAACCAACGTTAGAGTTGTTCCGGCGAACCGACATACGTTAACAAAGGGAAGTTTTTTTAAACCCCTATAATGTTATCTATAACGTGAAAGATGTTCATGGGAACAACTTCGATGTTCTTGGAAACAACTTTGATGTTGCAACCATCGTTAGAGTTGTTACCGAGGACCAGTCAACGTTAAGAAAGAGAACAACTTTTATTTTTTTGAAACCACTCTAACGTTATATGCCACGCCGAAGTTTTTCCCGAAAAAAACTTCTCGTTGGGAACAACTTCGACTTTCTTGGAAACAACTTTGACGTTGTTACAAACGTTAGAGTTGTTCCCGAGAACCTGCAAATGTTAACAAAGGGAGAGAATTTTTTTTTGAAACCCCTCTAATGTTATCTATAACGTCAAAGTTGTTCCCGCGAAAAACTTCATGTTGGGATCAACTTTGACGTTCTTGGAACCCACTTTGACGTTGTAACCAATGTTAGAGTTGTTCCCAGAAACCAGTCAACGTTTACAAAGGGAACAACTTACATTTTTTGAAAACCACTCTAACGTTAACAATAACGTCAAAGTTGGTCCCGGGAACAACTTCGCATTGGGAACAACTTCGACGTTCTAGGAAATCACATTGACTTTGTAACCAACGTTAGAGTTATTCTCTTGAACAGGCAAAAGTTGACAAGGGGAACAACTTTTATTTTTTGGAAACCACTCTAACGTTATCTATAACTCCAAAGTTGTTCCCGGGAAAACTTCTTATTGCGAAAAACTTTGACGTTCTTGGAAACCACTTTGGCCTTCTCTGAAACCACTTTTATGTTTCAAGTAACGTCAAAGTTGTTCCCGGGAACCAGACAACATTAACAAAAGGAACAACTTTTAATTTTTGAAAACCACTCTAACGTTATCTATAACTTCAAAGTTATTTCCGGGAACAACTTCTCGTTGGGAACAACTTCGACGTTATTGGAAACCGTCTTAACATTTTAATAAAATGTTAGAGTTCTTCCCGGGAACCAGTTTACATTAACAAGGGGAACAACTTTTAATTTTTGGAAACCACTCTAACGTTATCTTAAAAGTCCTCATTTGTTGACTGGCTTATTTCATGAACAACCACATTGTTGGGGTTCATGTAAGGGTAGCTTAGGCTCTCAAGTCTTCAAGAGGAGAAGCGTCAAAGGTAAAATTCTTGTGCTTACTTACTTTGAAGAGATAATTGCACACACTCACATATTCATGCATAACTCTTGATCTTATTTGTTGAGTGTTTTCTTGTGTGCATTTTTGTGTACATGACTCTTGTTCACCTATTTGCATATTGCTATGAAAGCTGTATGTCATGCTAGGCATTAAAATAGGCTACAAATTTCATCACTCTTGAACCTATTGTTTTGTGCATTTGGGCGTTGAAAAATAGGCCTTGCACTGGTGGTGCGCTACTTGACCAGCGCACTTCACCAGCGTAACTTTCACAGTGGACCGCCGCTAGTCATGCGCCATTGAGCTGCGCTGCTGCACCTGTGCGTAGTTGAAAAATATGGGCGTGCGCTGGTGATGCACTACTCGTCTAGCGCAACCTCACCAGCATAAACATCCTAGAGAATATGCGCTTTTGTTGCGCTACTGGGATGCTCCACTCGTCCAGCGCCTGTTTTAAAAATTGGATGTGCGCTGGTGGTGCGCTACTCGACTAACGCATGTCACCAATGCACACAGAGGAAGCTGGAACGATGTTTCCAAAACGGCCTCACTTTTATGGGATCTTATATATATATATATATATATATATATATATATATATATATATATATATATATATATATATATATATATATATATATATAACTTAATGCCTTATGGTCGTGTATGAGTTCAGAATATCACATTTCTTCCTTAGAACACATTTCAAAGGAAAAACACTTCCAAGAACTCATTTTTAATCACTCAAAGCATTCCCATGAGCATTAAATCTTCGTCTTGCATCTTCTAAGTTCATCTAGAATGCATCTATGGATAGGGTTGCTTCATCACATCTTGTTTGGTAAGCTCTTGACTATCTTCTTACAAGTTATGTGTTTGTGCTTGCTAAACCATCTTTTCAATTAATTGTATTCTCTTAGAATATTTCTAGATACAAATTAGAGATTGTTGTGATGACATGATTGAGTGTTGTATTGTGATAGCTTCATAGGATTGATTGATCTATGTTTAGCTAAGCTATTTAAACATGTCATTTATCTCTTGATATCTAGGATTGCATTTATTGCCATCTCATAGTGGTAGTGGGTTATACACAGGGAGTAGGTTGTAACGCCTCTATCATCAGTGGATTCGTTGTTCGAGTGTGGGGCACTTAACAACCCATGGTTTTTCCCATTTGGAGGGTTTCCACGTATATCTCAAGTGTCTTTATTATTTCTGTATTTTTACACTTGTGATTTTATTGTAACTAGCTAGGGGCATTTTCTTAAACTTGACCTTTAACGAAAAATGGGTAAAATTGTTTAAAATCTATTCACCCTCCCTTAGATTAATTCTGTACACACCATAATAATTGTTTCAATTGGTATCAGAGCGGGTTCCTAGACATACATAGGTGATCCTTGCTCATTTTTTTGGTGTGTGTTGCATTTGGTGTGTATTGATCATTCATACATTTGCATTCATATCATTCATTAATTAAACACAATGAGTGGAAACGGTGGCAACGAGGGAGCTTCTAGCACTAGACCTCCACTTCTCACCGGATTGAATTATGCCTCTTAGAAAGGCAAGACGGAGTCGTATATTTGCCAAATTCATGACAGGGCATGGATGGCGGTTGAAGATGGCTACACTCCACCCATGATGACTCCTACGGATTGAGGAGATGATGTACTCAAGCCAAAGGCACAGTGGAACGAACAAGAGTTTAAGGCATCAAAATGGAATAAGAAGGCAATGCATGCCACCCTATGTACAAAGGATGAGAACCAATACAAGTTGGTTAAAAATACTAGGATAGCCAATGAGGCATGGGATATCCTAGAGGTTGCACATGAGGGAACCGATGTGGTTAAGCAATCAAAGCTTCAAGTTCTCCAAATGCAATTTGAATTGCTCAAGGTGGATGAGAACAAGTGCTTTAATGACTTTGAAGTAAGATTAATGGACACTGTGAATCAAAGTCATCTACTTGGTGACCCTTATTCGGATAAGAGAATCAAGCAAAAGATTATGAGATCTCTGCCCAAAATATTTGAGTCTAAGGTGATGGCTTTAGAAGAGAATAGTGCTTACAAGGATATGAAGCCGAGTGAAGTGATTGGGAGACTACTAGCTTATAAATCTAAGAAGGGTCTTACCACCACATCTCTTAAAAAGCAAAAAGGGAATTGCTTTGAAAGCCTCCAAAGTTGAGAAGGAGGAAAGTGATGACTCGAATGAGGAAATGGCTTAACTAATGAGGAAGTTCAAGAAATTCTACAAGTCCAAGAGGAAAGGTTTCGTCCAAGGATCAAGACTTGAAGAAAAAGACTCTTTTCAAGAAGTTTGAGCCTAGGGAAGAAAAGACCGGAAGGAAAGGGGTCCAATGCTATGAATGTGGTGGGATAGGTCACTTTGCCCCTGAATGTGCTATTTCGAAGAAGAAGAAGAAGAAAGGAAAGGTGGTGACCACCCCATCAATTGATAGTGGAAGTGATAACTCCAATGAAGGAGATGATTCCTCTAGTGATGAAGAGATTATTCTTAACTACATGACTTTTGGAGCCTCCTTTGTGGAAGATGTAGAAAAACACAACAAGGCCTTAGTTTGTAACCTTGAAGAAGGATGTGATGAAAAAGTAGCTAAGAGAGTGATAAGTGAATCTACATACATTGATGATGCCATCATGGCAACAAGTGACACTAGTGATGACTGTAGTGATAAGAGTTCTTCATCTCACTCTACAAATGGAAATGTAGAGAGTATGAACCTTGAAAGGTTTATTGAGCATTTTCAAAGCTCAAGGTTGAATATGAAGAAAGAGGTTCGAAAGCTAAAGGAAGAGAACCTCAAGCTATCAACTGAAGTGACTCACTTAAGTGAGAAAGTGGAGAATGGAAGAAAAGTGGAAGAAAGCTTGAAGAAGAAGCTTAGAGAAGCTAGAGAGTTGATTGCTAAGATGACTTCGAGTACGGAGAAGCTTGACCATATGTTGGGAGTTGGCAAGAAGCCAAGTGACAAGAGTCTAGGGTTTGAAGATGATAAGGAGACCTCAACTCCTAGCAAGACGGTATTTGTCAAGAGCTTGGACTTTAAAGAATCTCTTCCTCCACTTCATCCTAAGAAGAAAATTGAACTAGGAGAGTGTTCTAGAAATGTCCAAGTCAAGATGGCACTAAGAAGTCAAGCTCAAGCTCAACCAATAAGAGCACTTCAAGCAACTATCCCTCAAGCTAAAAGTCATCAAGCCAAGAAGTATTTCCTGCATGCTCAACAAAGGAAGCAATCTTCGCCAACTCAACAACAAGGGAGAAGAGAATCGATACCACACCAAAGGAAAGCTCAAAGACATGGGAAAGCATCTTTGTCCTCACAAAGGAATGGTATGACCCCTCATTTTATTCCTTCATGTAATTTTTTTGGTGTTGATGGTCATATTAGACCAAATTGCTTTAAGTACATTAACATGTGTAGTACTAAGAGCATGATTGAAAGAAAAAGGGGTAGAGCCAATATGCATGAGCCTAGGAAAGCTATTGTTAATGATCCTAGAAGTAATATGATGATCTTGACCACTAGGAATTACAATGTGTCACCTAAGTGGATTAAGAAAGATGAACCCGCTTGTCATTGTGCTAAGTTTTCACCCATTAGCTTAACTAGGTCCAATGGATTTAGTAGATCGATTGGGATTTGTCACATGGAGCGATGAGTTGTGGTTTTTGACCCCATATGGGGAACTCAAGCAAAGAGAGCTATTGTACACTTGTTGCATGCAAAAAATATTTTAAAATGTTTATGCCTCTTTATTGATTGCTTGAGTAGCTTGGTTGCACTTACGATATATTGTATTTTCTTAAATAAGTGTGAACTTTGCTTTGATTACAATCCATGTCATATTTATGTTCAAACATGCATTTTTGAAGTAGGAGATCTACATAGGAAGTACATGTTGAATGACCTATAATTATCTCCATGACATGATGATTCTTAAATTACATGCTAATGAAAAATGATAAAGCATGATTTGTTGATTGCAATTGTTAAATCCAACACATTGTGTGAAACATACTAGTGAGACTAAAATGTTTAATCAATGTCTCTCTTTCTTTCTTAGTTGAACATGGCCATTATCATACGGGTATCCTCCCGGAAAAATCAAATAGGGTGCAAAGTTGTTCGTGCCATGTTTAGTTTATAAAGTTGAATATTGTGCCTTTAAAACTTGATATTTATAAGAACTCTATATCTTTGATGCTCTCATGACAAATGGTGAAATTGGTTTAAATTATATTGGAAACCTTTTTCATTTGCCTTACCAAATACCATTGTTTTTTGACTTGAATGCAACATGTCTTGTATGCAAAGCAATTTTTTTTTTCACACATTGTCCTTCAATAAATCTCCTTTTGTCTCTTCTATCAATTGAGATTGCATAAATGTGGCTTATATAATTATGCAACACTCTTGTATGCTCTTTTCTTTCTTTACCTTGAGTGACCCGGTTGGGGACTTCTCCTTTGCCTATATAATGACAAAAAGGGGAAGTAGCATTGACATAACATTGTGATGTTAGGGGAGTAGCATGTGTTGCCTTTGAGGGGGAGCATTGCATGAGTGTACTTGTTTGAGGGGGAGATTACATGTAGGGGGAGTAACCCGTTGAGGGGGAGCATTGCATGAGCATTTCACGATGTCATACACATATTAATGAATGCAATTGCTTTTGTTTTATATTCACTTGATCATCTCACATGCACTTGGTTGAAAGTGTATTTGTGCTTGCCTTGTGTGCATGGCTGATAGTTCTACAAGAGATTGAAGACTTGAATTTTTTTAAATTTATCTCTTTGTAATGTAGAATATCTTCCTGGTGTTTTTCTATTTTGTTTTGTAAGGATCAATGTGAGTGGTGGTTTTGTAATGAAATAGCCAAAGGGGGAGATTGAAAAGTCCTCATTTGTTGATTGGCTTATTTCGTGAATAACCACATTGTTGATGTAAGGGTAGCTTAGGCTCTCAAGACCTCAAGAGGAGAAGCATCAAAGGTAAAATTATTGTGCTTACTTACTTTGAAGAGATAATTGCACACACTCACATATTCATTCATAACTGTTGATCTTATTTGTTGAGTGTTTTCTTGTGTGCATTTTAGTTTACATTACTCTTGTTGATCTATTTGAAATTTGCTATGAAAGCTGTATGTCATCCTAGGCATTACAATAGGATGAACATTTCACTACTCTTGAACCTATTTTTTTGTGCATTTGGGTGTTGAAAAATAAGCCTTGCATTGGTGGTGCGCTACTCAACCACCGCACTTCACCAGCGTAACTTTCACAGTGGACCGCCTCTAGTCATGCGCCACTGAGCTGTGCTGCTGTACCCGTGCGTAGTTGAAAAATGTGGGCATGCGCTGGTGATGCGCTACTCGTCTAGCGCAGCCTCACCAGCGTAAACATCTCAGAGAATCTGCCCTTGTGTTGTGCAACTGCAATGCGCCACTCGTGCAGCGCCTGTTTTAAAAATAGAATGTGTGCTACTCGACCAGCGCATGTCACCAGGGCACATAGAGGAAGTTTTGACATTTTTTTCCAAAACGACCTCGCTTTGATGGGATCTTATATATATATATATATATATATATATATATATAACTCAATACCTTAAGGTCGTGTATAAGTTCAGAATATCACATTTCTTCCTTAAAACACATTTCAAAGGAAAAACACTTCCAAGAACTCATTTTTAATCACTCAAAGAATTCCCATGAGCATTAAATCTTTGTCTTGCATCTTCTAAGTTCATCTAGAGTGCATCTATAGATAGGGTTGCTTCATCAAAATTAGTTTGGTAAGCTCTTGACTATCTTCTTACAAGTTATGTGTTTTTGCTTGCTAAACCATCTCTTTAATTGATTGTATTCTCTTAGAATATTTCTAGATACAAATTAGAGATTGTTGTGATGACATGATTGAGTGTTGTATTGTGATAGCTTCATAGGATTGGTTGATCTATGTTTAGCAAAGCTATTTGAACATGTCATTTAGCTCTTGATATCTAGGATTGCATTTATTGCCATCTCATTATCCTAGATAAGCATATAAGGTACCCTAGCCTTGTTTGTTGTTTGAATATCATCATATATTCACATATGGTGCTTATCTCTTCATTGAGAAGTAAGTCTTGCGTTGCATCCGGGAGTAGGTTGCTTTAAGTGTAAGCAAATTGGACTAGGTCCACTTAATACTGGGATTAGGTAGTGGTGGTTGGTTATATACCGGGAGTAGGTTGTAGTGCCTATATCATCAGTGGATTCGTTGTTCGAGTGTGACACACTTTACAGCCCGTGGTTTTTCCCATTTGGAGGGTTTCCACGTATATCTTAAGTGTCTTTATTATTTCTGCATTTTTACACTTGTGATTTTATTGTAACTAGCTAGGGGCATTTTCATAAACTTGACGTTTAACAAAAATTGAGTAAAACTGTTTAAAATATATTCACCCCCCCTCTAGATTAATTCTATACACACCATAATATTTGTTTCATTATCTATAACATCAAAGTTGGTCCCAGGAACAACATCTCGTTGGGAACAACTTCGACGTTCTTGGTAAATACTTTGACGTTGTAGCCAACGTTAGAGTTGTTCCTGGGAACCAGTCAATGTTAACAAAGGAAACAAATTTTATTTTTTAGAAACCACTCTACCGTTCTCAATAACGTCAAACTTGTTAACGGGATCAACATCTTGTCAGGAACAACTTTAACGTTTATGTAAACCACTTTGATGTTGTAACTACTGTCAAAGTTGTTCCCGGGAACCAGTCAACGTTAACTAAGGAAAAACTTTTAATTTTTGGAAACCACTCTAACGTTATCTTTAACTTCAAAGTTATTTCTGGAAACAACTTCTCGTTGGGAACTACTTCGACGTTGTTAGAGTTATTACCGGGAACAAGTTTACGTTAACAAAGGGAACAACTTTTAATTTTTGGAAACCACTCTAACGATATCTATAAGGTCAAAGTTGGTCCCGGGAACAACTTCTTGTTGGGAACAACTTCGACGTTCTTGGAAACCACTTTGACGTTGTAACCAATGTTAGAGTTGTTCCCGGGAACCAGTCAACAAAGGGAACAAATTATTTTTTTTAGAAGCCACTCTAACGTTTTCTATAACGTCAAAGTTGTTCCCGTGAATAACTTTTTGTTGGGAACAACTTCGACGCTATTGGAAACCACATTTACATTGTAACCAACGTTAGAATGTTCTCGTGAACCAGTAAACGTTAACAAAAAGAACAACTTTTATTTTTTGGAAACCACTCCAACGTCATCTATAACGTCAAATTTGTTCCCGGGAACAACTTCTCATTGGGAACAACTTCGACATTCTTGGAAACCACTCTGGCGTTCTAACTAGCATTAGAGTTGTTCCTGGTAACCAGTCAATGTTACAAAGGGACTAACATTTTTTTTTTGGAAACCCCTATAATGTTATCTATACCATCAAAGATGTTCACGGGAATAACATCTCGTTGGGAACAACTTCGACCTTCTTGGAAACAACTTTAAAGTTGTAACCAAAGTTAGAGTTGTTACCGAGGACAAGTCAACGTTAACAAAGGTAAAAACTTATATTTTTTCCAAAACTACTTTAACGTAATCTATAATGCCGAAGTTGTTCCCTGAAACAACTTCTCGTTGGGAACAACTTCGACGTTCTTGGAAACCCTTTTGACGTTGTAACCAACGTTAGTGTTGTTCCTGGGAACCAGTAAACGTTAACAAAAGGAACCACTTTTTTTTTCGAAAACCACTCCAACGTTATCTATAACATAAAAGTTGTTCTCGGGAACAACTTCTCATTGGGAACAACTTCGATGTTCCTGGAAACCACTTTGACGGCGTAACCAGAGTTAGAGTTGTTCTCGGGAACCAGTAAACATTAACAAAGGGTACAACTTTTATCTTTTGGAAACCACTCTAACATTATCAATAACATCAAAGTTGTTCCTGGGAACAACTTCTCAATGGTAACAACTTTGACGTTCCTGGAAACCACTTTGACGTTCTTGGAACCACTTTGACGTTGTAACCAATGTTAGAGCTGTTCTCGGGAACCAGTACACGTTCACAAATGGAACTAATTTTATTTTTCGGAAACCACTCTAACGTTATGTGTAACGTCAAAGTTGTTCCCGGGAATAACTTCTCGTTGGGAACAACTTTGACGTTCTTGGAAACCACTTTGACGTTGTAACCAATGTTATAGTTGTTCTTGGGAACCAGTCAACGTTAACAAATGGAACAAATTTTATTTTTTTGAAACCACTCTAGCGTTATCTATAACGTCAAAGTCGTTCCCGATAACAACTTCTCGTTGGGAACAACTTCGACGTTCTTAGAAACCATTGTAACCAACGTAAGAGCTGTTCTTGGGAACTAGTAAATTATAACAAATGAAACAAATTTTGTTTTTCTGAAACCACTTTAATGTTATCTGTAACATCAAAGTTGTTCCCGGGAATAACTTCTCACTGGGAACAACTTTGACGTTCTTGGAAACCACTTAGACGTTGTAACCAATGTTAGAGTTGTTCCTGGGAACCAGTCAACTTTAACAAAGGGAACACATTTTATTTTTTGGAAACCACTCTAGCATTATCTATAACGTCAAAGTCATTGGGAACAACTTCTCATTGGGAACAACTTCGACGTTCTTAGAAACCACTTTGACCTTATAACCACTGTTAGAGTTTTTCTCGGGAACTAGTAAACGTTAACAAAAGTAACAACTTATATTCTTTGGAAACCATTTTACATTATCTATAACGTCAAAGTTGTTCTCGGGAACAACTTCTCAATGGTGAAAACTTCGACAATTCTCGAAACCACTTTGACGTTGTAACCAACAATAGAATTGTTCCTGGGAACCGGTCAATGTTAACAAAAGGAACAATTTTTTTTTTGGAAACCCCTGTAATGTTTTCTATAACATGAAATATGTTCATGGGAACAATATCTCGTTGGGAACAACTTCAACATTCTTGGAAACCACTTTGACGTTGTAACAAACGTTACAGCTGTACCTAGGAACCAGCCAATGTTAACAAAGGGAACAACTTTCATTTTTTGGAAACCACTCAAACGTTATCTATAACGTAAAAGTTGGTCCCGGGAACAACTTCTAGTTGGGATCAACTTCGACATTCTTGGAAACTACTTTGACATTGTAACCAACGTTAGAGTCGCTCTTGGGAACCAGTCAACGTTAACAAAGGAAACATTTTTCTTTTCTGGAAACCACTCTAACGTTCTCTATAACGGCAAACTTGTTCACGGGATCAACTTCGACGTTCTTGGAAACCCTTTTGACGTTGTAACCAACTTTAGAGTTGTTCTCGGTAACCAGTAAACAATAACAAAGGGAACAACTTTTATTTTTTCGAAACCACTCTAACGTTATCTGTAACGTCAAAGTTGTTCCCGGGGATAACCTCTCGTTGGGAACAACTTCGACGTTCTTGGAAACCACTTTGACGTTGTAACCAACGTTAGAGTTGTTCCTGGGAACAAGTTAACGTTAACAAAGAAAACAAATTTTTTTTTTGGAAACCACTTTAGCATTATCTATAACGTCAAAGTCGTTCCCGAAAAAAACTTCTCGTTGGGAACAATTTCGACGTTCTTAGAAACCACTTTGACCTTGTAACCTTTGTTAGAGTTTTTCTCGGGAACCAGTAAACGTTAACAAAGGAAACAACTTAAATTCTTTGGAAACAACACTAACGTTATCTATAACGTCAAAGTGGTTCTCGGGAACAACTTCTCAATGGTAACAAATTCGACGTTCCTGGAAACCACTTTGACGTTGTAACCAGCGTTAGAATTGTTCCTGGGAACCGGTCAACGTTAACAAGGAGAACAACTTTTTTTTGGAAACCCCTATAATGTTTTCTATAACATGAAAGTTGTTCACGGGAATAACATCTCGTTGGGAGCAACTTCGACGTTCTTGGAAACCACTTTGACGTTGTAACCAACGTTATAGTTGTTCATGGGAACCAGTCTACGTTAACAAAGGGAACAAATTTTATTTTTTGGAAATCACTCAAACTTTATTTATAATGTCAAAGTCATTCCCAGGAACAACTTCTCGTTGGTAACAACTCTGATGTTCTTGGAAACCACTTTTATGTTGTAACCACTGTTAAAGTTATTGTCGGGAACCAATAAACGTTAACAAAGGGAACAACATTTAATTTTTTGAAACCACTCTAACGTTATCTATAATGTCAAAATTGTTCACAGGAACAACTTCGACATTCTTGGAAACCACTTTGATGTTGTTCCCAACGTTAGAGTTGTTCCCGTGAACTAGTAAACGTTAACAAAGGGAACAACTTTTATTTTTTGGAAACCACTCTAACGTTATCTATAACGTTAAAGTTGTTCTCAAGAACAACTTCTCAATGGTAACAACTTCGACGTTCCTAGAAACCACTTTGACGTTGTAACCAGAGTTAGAATTGTTCCCGGGAACCGGTCAACGTTAACAAAGGGAGCAACTTTTTTTTTTTGAAAACACCTATAATGCTTTCTATAACATGAAAGATTTTCACGGGAACAACATCTCGTTGGGAATTTATTCGAAGTTATTGGAAACCACTTTGAAGTTGCAACATACGTTAGAGTTGTTCCCGGGAACCAGTAAACGTTAACAAAGGGAACAACTTTTATTTTTTGGAAACCACTCAAACGTTAATTATAACGTAAAAGTTGTTCACGGGAATAACTTCTCTTTGGGAACAACTTCGATGTTCTTGGAAACTGCTTTGACATTGTAACGAATGTTAGAGTTGTTCTTGGGAAAAAGTCAACGTTAACATTGGAAACAAATTTTATATTTTAAATCCAGTCCAACGTTCTCTATAACGTCAAAACTTGTTCACGAGATCAACATATTGTTGGGAAAAACTTCGATGTTCTTGGAAACCACTTTGACGTTGTAACCAACGTTAGAGTTGTTCTCGGGAACCAACAAAAGTTAACAGAGGAAACAACTTTTATTTTTTGAAAACCACTCTAACATTTTCTATAACGTCAAAGTTGATCCTGGGAACACCTTCTAATTGGGAACAACTTTGAAGTTCTTGGTAACCACTTTGACGTTGCAATTACTGTTAGATTCGTTGTCGGGAACCAGTAAATGTTAACAAAGGGAACAATTTTAAATTTTTTAAAACCACTCTAATGTTATCTATAACTTTAAAGTTGTTCATGGGAACAACTTCTCATTTAGAACAACTTCGACATTATTGGAAAACACTTTGATGTTGTTACCAACGTTAGAGTTGTTCCCGGGAACCAGTAAACGTTAATAAAGGGAACAACTTATATTTTTTGGAAACCACACTAACATTATCTATAACATTAAAGTTGTTCTCAGGAACAACTTCTCAATGGTAACTACTTCGACGTTCCTACAAACCACTTTGACGTTGTAACCAGAGTTAGAATTGTTCCCAGGAACCGGTCAATGTTAACAAAGGAAACAACTTTTTTTTTAGAAACACCTATAATGTTTTCTATAACATGAAAGAATTTCACGGAAACAACATCTCGTTGGGAACAACTTCGATGTTCTTGGAAACTACTTTGACGTTGTAACCAACGTTAGAGTTGTTCTTGGTAAAAAGTCAACGTTAACAATGGAAACAAATTTTATATTTTGGAAACCACTCCAAAGGTTCTCTATAACGTCAAACTTGTTCACGAGATAAACATCTTGTTGGGAAATACCTCGACGTTCTTGGAAACCACTTTAACGTTGTAACCAATGTTAGAGTTGTTCTCGGGAACCAACAAAAGTTAAAAGAGGGAACAACTTTTTTTTTTGAAAACCACTCTAACGTTTTCTATGCCGTCAAAGTTGTTCCTGGGAACACCTTCTAATTGGGAACAACTTCGATGTTCATGGTAACCACTTTGACGTTGTAACCACTATTAGATTTGTTCTAGGGAACCAGTAAAAGTTAAAAAAGGGAGCAACTTTTATTTTTTGGAAATCACTCTAACATTATCTATAACGTCAATGTTGTTCTTGGGAACAGCTTCTCAATCGGAACAACTTCGACGTTCATGGAAACCACTTTGACATTATAACCAGCGTTAGAATTGTTATCGGGAACCGGTCCAGGTTAACAAAGGGAACAACTTTTTTTTAGAAACCCCTATAATGTTTTTTATAACATGAAAGATCTTCACGGGAACAACATCCCGTTCGGAAGAACTTCGACGTTCTTGTAAACCACTTTTACAATTTAACAAACGTTAAAACTGTTCCCGTGAACCAGTCAACGTTAACAATGGGAACAACTTTTATTTTTTGGAAACCACTCAAATGTTATCTATAACGTCAAAGTTGCTCCCGTGAACAACTTCTCGTTGGAAACATCTTCGACGTTCTTGGAAACCACTTTGATGTTGTAACCACTGTTAGAGTTGTTCTCAGGAACTAGTAAACGTCAAAAAAGGGAACAACTTTTTTTTTTTAAAACCACTCTAACGTTTTCTATAACGTCAAAGTTGTTCCGGGAACAACTTCTTGTTGGTAACAACTTCGACGTTCTTGGAAACCACTTTGACGTTGTAACCACGGTTAGAGTTGTTCTCGGGAAAAAGTAAACGTTAAATAAGGAAACAACTTTTATTTTGTGTAAACCACTCTAACGTTATCTATAACGTCAAAGTTGTTCCCGGGAACAACTTCTCATTGGGAACAATTTCGACATTCTTGGAAACCACTTCGACGTTGTAACCAGCGTTAGAGTTGTTCCCGGGAACTGGTCAACGTTAACAAAGGGAACAACTTTTTTTTGGAAACCCCTATAATGTTTTCTAAAACATGAAAGATGTTCACGGGAACAACATCTCGTTGGGAACAACTTTGACGTTTTTAGAAACTACTTTGACGTTGTAACCAACGTTAGAGTTGTTCCTGGGAACCAGTCAACGTTATCAAAGGGGACAAATTTAATTTTTTTGAAACACCTCTTACATTATAACATCACAGTTGTTCTCGGGAACAACTTCTCAATGGTAACAACTTCGACGTTCCCGGAAACCACTTTGACGTTGTAACCAGCGTTAGAATTGTTCTAGGGAACCGGTCAATGTAAACAAAGGGAACAACTTTTTTTTTGGAAACCCCTATAATGTTTTTTATAACGTGAAAGATCTTCATGGGAACAACATCTCGTTCGGAACAACTTCGACGTTCTTGTAAACCACTTTTACATTGTAACAAACGTTAAAGCTATTCTCGTGAACCAGTCAACGTTAACAAAGGAAACCACTCAAATATTATCTATAACGTCAAAGTTGGTCCCTTGAACAACTTCTCGTTGGAAACAACTTCGACATTCTTGGAAACCACTTTGATGTTGTAACCACTTGTAGAGTTGTTCTCAGGAACTAGAAAACGTCAAAAAAGGGAACAACTTTTTTTTTTTTAAAACCACTCTAACGTTTTCTATAACATCAAAGTTGTTCCGGGAACAACTTCTTGTTGGTAACAACTTCGACGTTCTTGGAAACCACTTTGACGTTGTAACCACGGTTAGAGTTGTTCTCGAGAAAAAGTAAACGTTAAATAAGGAAACAACTTTTACTTTATGTAAACCACTCTAACGTTATCTATAACGTCAAAGTTGTTCCCGGGAACAACTTCTCATTGGGAACAATTTTGACATTCTTGGAAACTACTTCGACGTTGTAACCAGCGTTAGAGTTGTTCCCGGGAACTGGTTAACGTTAACAAAGGGAACAACTTTTTTTTGGAAACCCCTATAATGTTTTCTATAACATGAAAGAAGTTCACGGGAACAACATCTCGTTGGGAACAACTTCGACGTTTTTAGAAACTACTTTGACGTTGTAACCAACGTTAGAGTTGTTTCTGGGAACCAGTCAACGTTATCAAAATGGACAAATATATTTTTTTTGAATCACCTCTTACATTATAACATCACAGTTGTTCTCGGGAACAACTTCTCAATGGTAACAACTTCGACGTTCCCGAAAACCACTTTGACGTTGTAACCAGCGTTAGAATTGTTCTCGGGAACCGGTCAATGTTAACAAAGGGAACAACTTTTTTTTTGGAAACCCCTATAATGTTTTTTATAACGTGAAAGATCTTCACGGGAACAACATCTCGTTCGGAACAACTTCGACGTTCTTGTAAACCACTTTGACATTGTAACAAACGTTAAAGCTGTTCCCGTGAACCAGTCAACGTTAACAAAGGAAACCACTCAAATGTTATCTATAACGTCAAAGTTGGTCCCGTGAACAACTTCTCGTTGGAAACAACTTCGAGGTTCTTGGAAACAACTTCGACGTTGTAACCACTATTAGAGTTGTTCTCGGGGAACTAGTAAACGTTAAAAAAATGAACAACTTTTTTTAAAAAAACAACTCTAACGTTTTCTATAACGTCAAAGTTGTTCCCGGGAAAAACTTCTCATTGGGAACTATTTCGACGTTCTTGTAAACCACTTCGACGTTGTAACCAGCGTTAGAGTTGTTCCCGGGAACTGGTCAACGTTAAGAAAGGGAAAAACTTTTTTTTTGGTAACCCCTATAACGTTTTCTATAACATGAAAGATATTCGCGGGAAAAACATCTCGTTGTGATCAACTTCATCGTTCTTGGAAACCACTTTGACATTTTAACAAATGTTAGGGCTGTTCCCGGGAACATGTCAAGGTTAATAAAAAGAACAAATTTTATTTCTTGGAAACCACTCAAACGTTATCTATAACGTCAAAGTTTGTCCCGGGAACAACTTCTAGTTGGGAACAACTTCGACGTTCTTGGAAACTACTTTGATGTTGTAACCAATGTTAGAGTTGTTCCTGGGAACCAGTCAGCGTAAACAAAAGGAACAATTTTTTTTTTCTGGAAACCACTCTAACGTTCCTATAAAGTCAAGCTTGTTCACGGGATCAACATCTTGTTGGGATTAACTTCGACGTTCTTGGAAACCACTTCGACATTGTAACCAATGATAGAGTTGTCCTCGGGAACTAGTAAACGTTAACAAAGGAAACAACTTTTATTTTTTGGAAACCACTCTAACGTTATCTGTAACGTCAAAGTTATTCCCAGGAATAACTTCTTGTTGGGAACAACTTTGATGTTCTTGGATACCACTTCGACGTTGTAACCAATGTTAGATTAATTCCTGAGAACCAGTCAACGTTAACAATGGGAACAAATTTTATTTTTTAGAAAACCACTATAACATTATCTATAACGTCAAAGTCGTTCCCGGGAACAACTTCTCATTGGAAACAACTCTGACGTTATTGGAAACCACTTTGATGTTGTAACCACTGTTAGAGTTGTTGTCGGGAACCATCAAACGTTAGCAAATGGAATAACTTTTATTTTTTGGAAACCACTCTAACGTAAACTATAACGTAAAAGTTTTTCCCGAGAACAACTTCTCGTTGGGAACAACTTCGACGTCCTTGGAAACCACTTTTGCGTTGTATCCAGCATTAGGGTTTTTCACGAGAACCAGTCAACGTTAACAAAGGGAACAACTTTTATTTTTTGGAAAACTCTCTAAATTTATCTATAATGTCAAAGTTGTTCTCGGGAACAACTTCTCAATGGTAACAACTTCGACGTTCCTGGAAACCAGTTTGACGTTGCAACCAACGTTAGAATTGTTCCTGGGAACCGGTCAACGTTAGCAAAGGGAACACCTTTTTTTTTAAACCCCTATAATGTTTTGTATAACAAGAAAGATGTTCACGGGAACAACATCTCGTTGCCAACAACTTCGACGTTGTTGGAAAAAACTTTGACGTTGTAACCAACGTTAGAGCTTTTACCGAGGACCAGTCAACGTTAACAAAGGGATTAACTTTTATTTTTTTAAAATCACTCTAAAGATATCTAAAACGCCGAAGTTTTTCCCGGAAACAACTACTCATTGGGAACAACTTCGACGTTTTTGGAAACCACTTTGACGTTGTAACTAATGTTAGAGTTGTTCCTATGAACCTATAAACGTTGACAAAGGTAACAACTTTTTCTTTTGGATACCCCTTTAACTTTATCTATAATGTCAAAGTTGTTCGCGGGAACAACTTCGACGTTCTTGGAAACCACTTTGGCGTTGTAACCAATATTAGAGTTATTCTTGGGAACCAATCAACGTTAACAAAGGAAACAAATTTTATTTTTTGGAAACCAATATAACGTTATCTATAACGTCAAAGTTTTTTCCCGGGAAAAACTTTGACATCCTTGGAAACCACTTTGGTGTTGTATCCAGCGTTAGGGTTTTTCACGAGAACCGGTCAACGTTAACAAAGGGAACAACTTTTATTTTTTAGAAACCACTCTAATAGAACGTCAAATTTGGTCCCGGGAACAACTTTGACGTCCTTGGAAACCACTTTGACATTGTAACCAACGTTAAAGTTGTTCTTGGGAACCAGCAATGTTAGAAATGGGAACAAATATTTTTATTTGGAAACCACTCTAACGTTATCTGTAATATCAAAGTTGTTCCCGGGAACAACTTGTCGTTGGGAACAACTTCAACGTTCTTTGAAATCACTTTGTCGTTGTAACCACTGATAGAGTTGTTCTCGGGAACTAGTAAACGTTAACAAAGGGAACAACTTTTATTTTTTGGAAACCACTTTAACATTATTTAAAACGTCAAAGATGTTCCCGGGAACAACTTCTCATTGGGAACAACCTCTGCGTTCCTGAAAACCACTTTGACGTTGTAACCAGCGTTAGAGTTGTTCCCGGGAACTGGTCAACGTTAACAAAGGGAACAACATTTTTCTTGGAAACAACTTTGACGTGAAAGATGTTCATCAGAACAACTTCTCGTTGGGAACAACTTCGAGGTTCTTGGAAACAACTTTGATGTTGTAACCAATGTTAGAGTTGTTATCAAGGACCAGTCAACGTTAAAAAATGGAACAACTTTTTTTTTCGAAACCACTCTAATGTTATCTATCACTTCGTACTTGTTCCCGGAAACAACCTATTATTCGAAACAACTTCGACGTTCTTGGAAACCACTTTGACGTTGTTACCAACATTAGAGTTTTTATCGAAAATAAGTAAACGTTAACAAAGGGAACAACTTTTATTTTTTGGAAACCACTTTAACGTTATCAATAACGTCAAAGTTGTTCCCAGGAACAACTTCTCGTTGTGAACAACTTCAACGTTCTTGGAAATCACTTAGACTTTTTAACCAACGTTACAGTTGATCCCAGGAACCAGTCAACGTTAACAAAAGGAACAACTTTCATTTTTAGGAAACAACTCAAATGTTATCTAGAACGTCAAAGTTGGTCTCGGGAACTACTTCTCATTGGGAACAACTTCTACGTTGTTGGAAACCACTTTGACTTTGTAACAACCGTTAGAGTTATTCCTTGAAACCAATCAACGTTAACAAAGGTAACAAATTTTATTTTTTGGAAACAACTCTAACGTTATCTATAACTTCAAAGTTTTTTTTTCGGGAACAACTTCGACATCATTGGAAACCACTTTGGCGTTGTAACCAACGTTAGGGTTTTTCACGAGAACCGGTCAATGTTAATAAATGGAACAACTATTTTATTAGAAACCACTCTAATAGAACGTCAAAGTTAGTCCCGGGAACAACTTCACGTTAGAAACAACTTCGACGTCCTTGGAAATCACTTTGACATTGTAACCAACGTTAAAGTTGTTCTTGGGAACTAGTCAATGTTAGAAAAGGGAACAAATTTTTTTATTTGAAAACCACTCTAACGTTATCTGTAATCTCAAAGTTGTTCCCGGGAACAACTTGTCGTTGGGAACAACTTCAACGTTCTTTGAAACCACTTTGTCGTTGTAACCACTGATAGAGTTGTTCTCGGGAACTAGTAAACGTTAACAAAGGGAACAACTTTTATTTTTTGGAAACAACTTTAACATTGTTTAAAACGTCAAAGATTTTCCCAGGAACAACTTCTCATTGGGAACAACCTCGGCGTTCCTGAAAACCACTTTGACGTTGTAACCAGCGTTAGAGTTGTTCCCGGGAACCGGTCAACGTTAACAAAGGGAACAACTTTTTTCTTGGAAACAACTTTAACGTGAAACATGTTCATCAGAACAACTTCTCGTTCGGAACAACTTCGAGGTTCTTGGAAACAACTTTGATGTTGTAACGAATGTTAGAGTTGTTATCAAGGACCAGTCAACGTTAACAATTGGAACAACTTTTTTTTGCGAAACCACTCTAATGTTATCTATCACTTCGAACTTGTTCCCGAAAAAATAATTTATTATTGGAAACAACTTCGACGTTCTTGGAAACCACTTTGACGTTCTTACCAACATTAGAGTTGTTATCGAAAACAAGTAAACTTTAACAAAGGGAACAACTTTTATTTTTTGAAAACCACTTTAACGTTATCAATAACGTCAAAGTTGTTCCCAGGAACAACTTCTCGTTGTGAACAACTTCAACGTTCTTGGAAATCACTTAGATATTTTAACCAACGTTACAGTTGATCCCGGGAACAAGTCAACGTTAACAAAAGGAACAACTTTCATATTTAGGAAACAACTCAAATGTTATCTAGAACGTCAAAGTTGGTCTCGGGAACTACTTCTCATTGGGAACAACTTCTACGTTGTTGGAAACCACTTTGACTTTGTAACAACCGTTAGAGTTATTCCTTGTAACCAATCAACGTTAACAAAGGTAACAAATTTTATTTTTTGGAAACCACTCTAACGTTATCTATAACGTCAAAGTTTTTTTCCAGGAACAACTTCGACACCATTGGAAACCACTTTGGCGTTGTAACCAACGTTAGGAACAACTTTTTTTTTTAGAAACCACTCTAATAGAACGTCAAAGTTAGTCCTGGGAACAACTTCTCGTTAGGAACAACTTCGACGTCCTTGGAAATCACTTTGACATTGTCACCAACGTTAAAGTTGTTCCTGGGAACCAGTCAATGTTAGAAAAGGAAACAAAAATTTTCATTTGGAAACCACTCTAACGTTATTTGTATTCTCAAAGTTGTTCCCAAGAACAATTTGTCGTTGGGAACAACTTCAACGTTCTTTGAAACCACTTTGTCGTTGTAACCATTGTTAGAGTTGTTCTCGGGAACTAGTAAACGTTAACAAAGGGAACAACTTTTATTTTTTGAAAACCACTTTAACATTATTTATAACGTCAAAGATGTTCCTGGGAACAACCTCTGCGTTCGTGAAAACAACTTTGACGTTGTAACCAGCGTTACAGTTGTTCCCCGGAACCGGTCAACGTTAACAAAGGGAACAACTTTTTTTTTGGAAACAACTTTGACGTGAAAGATGTTCATCAGAACAACTTCTCGTTGGGAACAACTTCGAGGTTCTTGGAAAAAACTTTGATGTTGTAACCAATGTTAGAGTTGTTTTGAAGGACCAGTCAATGTTGTATCTATCACTTCGAACTTGTTCCCGGAAACAGCTTCTCGTTGGGAACAACTTCGATGTTCTTGGAAACCACTTTAACGTTGTTACCAACATTAGAGTTGTTATCGAAAACTAGTAAACGTTAACAAAGGGAACAACTTTTATTTTTTGAAAACCACTATAACGTTATCAATAACGTCAAAGTTGTTCCCGGGAACAACTTCGACGTTCTTGGAAATCACTTAGACTTTTTGACCAACGTTAGAGTTGATTCCAGGAACATGTCAACGTTAACAAAAGGAACAACTTTCATTTTAAGGAAACTACTCTAATGTTATCTAGAACGTCAAAGTTGGTCCCGGAAACTACTTCTCATTGGGAACAACTTCTACGTTCTTGGAAACCACTTTGACTTTGTAACCAACGTTAGAGTTATTCTGTGAAACCAATCAACGTTAACAAAGGGAACAAATTTTATTTTTTGGAAACCACTCTAACGTTATCTATAACGTCAAAGTTTTTTCCCGGGAACAACTTCGACGTCATTGGAAACCACTTTGGCGTTGTAACCAACGTTAGGGTTTTTCACGAGAACCGGCGAACGTTAACAAAGGGAACAACTTTTATTTTATGGAAACAAATCTAACGTTATCTATAACGTCAAAATTGTTCCCGGAAACAACTTCTGATTGGGAACAACTTTGACATTTCTGGAAACCACTCTAAAGTTATCTATAACGAATGTTTTTCCCGAGAACAACGTCTCGTTGGAGATAACTTCAACGTTCTTGGAAACCACTTAGACTTTTTAACCTACGTTAGAGTTGTTCCAGGGAACCAGTCAACGGTAACAAAGGGGACAACTTTTTTTTTTGTGGAAACATATATAACGCTATCTATAACGTCAAAGAAGTTCACGGGAACAACTCCTCGTTGGGAACAACTTCGACGTTGTTGAAAACAACTTTGACGTTGTTGAAAAAAACTTTGACGTTGTTGAAAACAACTTTGACGTTGTTGAAAACAACTTTGACGTTGTAACTAACATTAGAGTTCTTTCCGAGGACAAGTCAATGTTAACAAAAGGATCAACTTTTATGTTTTTGAAACAACTCTAACATTATCTATAATGCCGAAGTTTTTTCTGACAAAAACTTCTCGTTGGGAAAAACTTCGACGTTCTTGGAAGCCCCTCTAATGTTATCTATAACGTCAAAGTTGTTCCCGGGCACTATTCATTGTTAGGAACTTATTCGACGTTCTTGGAAACCACTTTGACGTTGTAACCAACGTTAAAGTTGTTCCCGATAACCAGTAAACGTTAAAAAAGGGAAGAAGTTTTATTTTTTGAAAACCACTCTAACATTATCTATAACGTCAAAGTTGTTCCCGGGAACAACTTCTTGTTGGGAACAACTTCGACGTTCTTGGAAACCACTTGGTCATTGTAACAATTATTAGAGTTGTTCTTGGGAACAACTTTTATTTTTTGGAAACCACTCTAACGTTATCTATAATGTCAAAGTTGTTCCCGGGAACAACTTCTCATTGGGAACAACTCGTTGGGAACAACTTTGACGTTCTTGGAAACTACTTTGACCTTGTTACTAACTTTAGAGTTGTTCCTGGGAACCTATAAACGATAACAAAGGTAACCACTTTTTTTTTTGGAAACCCCTTTAACTTTATCTATAACGTCAAAGTTGTTCCCGGAAACAATTTCTCATTAAAAACATTTTCGACATTCTTGGAAACCACTTTGACGTTGTAACCAACGTTAGAGTTATTCTTGGGAACCAATCAAAGTTATAAAAGGGAACAAATTTTATTTTTTGGAAACCACTATAACGTTATCTATAACGTCAAAGTTTTTTCCCGGGAACAACTTTGACGTCCTTAGAAACCACTTAGGCGTTGTATCCAGCGTTAGGGTTTTTCACGAGAACCGGTCAACGTTAACAAAGGGAACAACTTTTATTTTCTAGAAACCACTCTAACGTTATCTCGAATGTAAAAGTTGGTCTTGGGAAAATCTTCTCGTTGGGAACAACATTGACGTTCTTGGAAACCACTTTGAAATTGTAACCAAAGTTAGTGTTGTTCCTGGGAACCAGTCAACATTAATAATGGGACAAAAAAATTTACTTGGAAACCACTTTAACATTATCTGTAATCTCAAAGTTGTTTCCGGGAACAACTTGTCATTGAGAGCAACATCGACGTTATTGGAAACCAATTTGTCATTGTAACCACTGTTAGAGTGGTTCTCGGGAACAAGTAAATGTTAACAAAGGGAACATCTTTTATTTTTTGGAAACCACTATAACGTTATCTATAAAGTCAAAGTTGTTTCCGGGAACAACTTTTTATTCGGAACAACTTTGACGTTTCTGGATACCACTATGACTTTGTAACCAGCTTTAGAGTTGTCCCCAGGAACTGATCAATGTTAACAAAGGGAACAACTTTTTATTTTTTGGAAACACATACAATGTTATCTTTAACGTCAAAGAAGTTTACGGGGACAACTTCGACGTTGTTGGGAACATCTTTGACGTTGTAACAAATGTTTGAGTTGTTACCGATGACCAGCTAACGTTGACAAAGAGATCAACTTTTATTTTTTCGAAACCACTCTAACATTATCTATAACGCTGAAGTTGTTCCTGGAAATAACTTCTCATTGGGAACAACTTTGATGTTCTTAGAAACCACGTTGACGTTGTAACTAACGTTAGAGTTGTTCATGGGAACCTGTAAACGTTAAAAAAGGTAACAACTTTTCTTTTGGAAACCCCTCTAACTTTATCTATAACGTCAAAGTTGTTCTCGGGAACAACTTCGACATTCTTGGAAACCACTTTGATGTTGTTACCAACGTTAGAGTTGTTCCCGTAAACTAGTAAACGTTTACAAAGGGAACAAATTTTATTTTTTGGAAACCACTCTAACGTTAACTATAACGTTAAAATTGTTCTCAGGAACAACTTCTCAATGGTAACAACTTCGACGTTCCTAGAAACCACTTTGACGTTGTAACCCGAGTTAGAATTCTTCCCGGGAACCGGTTAACGTTAACAAAGGGAGCAACTTTTTTTTTTTGGAAACATCTATAATGTTTTCTATAACATGAAAGATTTCACGGGAACAACATCTCGTTGGGAAAAACTTCGAAGTTATTGGAAACCAGTTTGACGTTGCAACAAACGTTAGAGTTGTTCATGGGAACCAGTAAACGTTAACAAAGGGAACAACTTTTATTTTTTGGAAACCACTCAAACGTTATTTATAACGTCAAAGTTGGTCACGGGAATAACTTCTCGTTGGGAACAACTTCGATGTTCTTGGAAACTGCTTTGACGTTGTAACCAACGTTAGAGTTGTTCTTGGGAAAAAGTCAACGTTAACATTGGAAACAAATTTTATATTTTAAAACCGATCCAACGTTCTTTATAACGTCAAAACTTGTTCACGAGATCAACATATTGTTGGGAAAAACTTCGACGTTCTTGGAAACCACTTTGACGTTGTAACCAACGTTAGAGTTGTTCTCGGGAACCAACAAAAGTTAAAAGAGGGAACAACTTTTTTTTTTGAAAACCACTCTAACGTTTTCTATACCGTCAAAGTTGTTCTTGGGAACACCTTCTAATTGGGAACAACTTCGACGTTCTTGGTAACCACTTTGACGTTGTAACCACTGTTAGATTTGTTGTCGGAAAATAGTAAATGTTAACAAAGGGAACAATTTTTAATGTTTTGAAACCACTCTAACGTTATCTATAACTTCAAAGTTGTTCATGGGAACAACTTCTTGTTTTGAACAACTTCGACATTCTTGGAAAACACTTTGATGTCTTTACCAACGTTAGAGTTGTTCCCAGGAACCAGTAAACGTTAATAAAGGGAACAACTTATATTTTTTGGAAACCACTCTAACATTAGCTATAACGTTAAAGTTGTTCTCAGGAACAACTTCTCAATGGTAATTACTTCGATGTTCCTAGAAACCACTTTGACTTTTTAACCAGAGTTAGAATTGTTCCCGGGAACCGGTCAACGTTAACAAAGGGAGCAACTTTTTTTTTGGTAACACCTATAATGTTTTCTATAACATGAAAGATTTTCACAGGAACAACATCTCGTTGGGAACAACATCTCATTGGGAACAACTTGTTATTGGAAACCATTTTAACGTTGCGACAAACGTTAGAGTTGTTCCCGGGAACTAGTAAATGTTAACATAGGGAATAACTTTTATTTTTTGAAAACCACTCAAACGTTTTTTATAACGTCAAAGTTTGTCACGGGAATAACTTCTCGTTGGGAAAAACTTCGATGTTCTTGGAAACTACTTTGACGTTGTAACCAACGTTAGAGTTGTTCTTGGGAAAAAGTCAACGTTAACAATGGAAACAAATTTTATATTTTGGAAACCACTCCAAAGGTTCTCTATAACGTCAAAACTTGTTCACGAGATCAACATCTTGTTGGGAAAAACTTCGACGTTCTTGGAAACCACTTTGACGTTGTAACCAACGTTAGAGTTGTTCTCGGGAACAAGTAAACGTTAACAGAGGGAACAACTTTTATTTTTTGAAAACCACTCTAAATTTTTCTATAACGTCAAAATTGTTCCTGGGAAAACCTTCTCATTGGGAACAACTTCGATGTTCATGGTAACCACTTTGACGTTGTAACCACTATTAGATTTGTTCACGGAAAACAGTAATAGTTAAAAAAGGGAGCAACTTTTATTTTTTGGAAATCACTCTAACGTTATCTATAATATCAATGTTGTTCTCGGAAACAACTTCTTAATCGGAATAACTTCGACGTTCATGGAAACCACTTTGACATTGTAACCAACGTTAGAATTGTTCCCGGGAACCGGTCAACGTTAACAAAGAGAACAACTTTTTTTTTGAGAAACCCCTACAATGTTTTTTTTATGTGAAAGATCTTCACGGGAACAACATCCCGTTCGGAACAACTTCGACATTCTTGTAAACCACTTTGACAATTTAGCAAACGTTAAAGTTGTTCCCGTGAACCAGTCAACGTTAACAAAGGTAACAATTTTTATTTTTTGGAAACCACTCAAATGTTATCTACAACGTCAAAGTTGGTCCCGTGAACAACTTCTCGTTGGAAACAACTTAGACGTTCTTGGAAACCACTTTGACGTTGTAACCACTGTTATAGTTGTTCTCAGGAACTAGTAAACGTCAAAAAAGGGAACAACTTTTTTTTTTTAAAACCACTCTAACATTTTCTATAACGTCAAAGTTGTTCCGGGAACAACTTCTCGTTGGTAACAACTTCGACGTTCTTGGAAAACACTTTGACGTTGTAACAACTGTTAGAGTTATTCTCGGGAACACGTTAACGTTAAAAAAGGGAACAACTTTTATTTTATGTAAACCACTCTAACGTTATCTATAATGTCAAAATTGTTCCCGGGAACAACTTCTCATTTGGAACAATTTTGACATTCTTGGAAACCACTTCGACCTTGTAACCAGCGTTAGAGTTGTTCCCGGGAACCAGTCAACGTTAACAAAGGGGACATCTTTTATTTTTTTGAAACACCTCTAACGTTATAACATCATAGCTGTTCTCGGGAACAACCTCTCAATGGTAACAACTTCGACGTTCCTGGAAACTACTATGACGTTGTAACCAACGTTAGAATTGTTCTCGGCAACCAGTCAATGTTAACAAAGGGAACAACTTTTTTTTTTTGAAACTCCTATAATGTTTTTTATAACTTGAAAGATCTTCACGAGAACAACATCTCGTTCGGAAAAACTTCGACGTTCTTGTAAACCATTTTGACATTGTAACAAACGTTAAAGCTGTTCCCGTGAACCAGTCAACGTTAACAAAGGGAACAACTTTTTTTTTTTGGAATTCACTCAAATGTTATCTATAACGTCAAAGTTGGCCCCGTGAACAACTTCTCGTTGGAAATAACTTAGACGTCCTTGGAAACAACTTCGACGTTGTAACCACTGTTAGAGTTGTTCTCGGGAACTAGTAAACGTTAAAAAAAGGAACAACTTTTTTTAAAAAAACCACTCTAAAATTTTCCATAACGTCAAAGTTGTTCTCGGGAGCAACTTCTCATTGGGAACAATTTCGACGTTCTTGGAAACTACTTCGACATTGTAACCAGCGTTAGAGTTGTTCCCGGGAACTGGTCAACGTTAACAAAGGGAACAACTTTTGTTTTGGAAACCCCTATAACGTTTTGTACAACATGAAAGATGTTCACGGGAAATACATCTTGTTGGATCAACTTCATTGTTCTTGGAAACCACTTTGACGTTATAACTAACGTTAGAGCTATTCCCGGGAACATGTCAAGGTTAACAAAAAGAACAACTTTTATTTTTTGGAAACCACTCAAACGTTATCTATAACGTCAAAGTTTGGCCCAGGAACAACTTCGACGTTCTTGGAAACTACTTTGATGTTGTAACCAATGTTAGAGTTGTTCTTGGGACCCAGTCAACGTAAACAAAGGGAACAATTTTATTTTCTAGAAACCACTCTAACGTTCCTATAAGGTCAAACTTGTTCACGGGATCAACATCTTGTTGGGATTAACTTCGATGTCCTTGGAAACCACTTCAACGTTGTAACCAACGCTAGAGTTGTCCACGGGAACCAGTAAACGTTAACAGAGGAAACAACTTTTATTTTTTGGAAAACACTCTAACGTTATCTGTATCGTCAAAGTTGTTCCCAGGAATAACTTCTCGTTGGGAACAACTTCGATGTTCTTGGAAACCACTTTGACGTTGTAACCAATGTTAGAGTTATTCCTGGGAACCAGTCAACGTTAACAATGACAACAAATTTTATTTTTTAGAAAACCACTCTAACATTATCTATAACGTCAAAGTCGTTCCCGGGAACAACTTCTCATTGGAAACAACTCTGACGTTCTTGAAAACCACTTTGACATATTAACCACTGTTAGAGTTGTTGTCGGGAACCATTAAATGTTAACAAATGGAATAACTTTTATTTTTTGGAAACAACTCTAACGTTAACTATAAAGTAAATGGTGTTCCCGAGAACAACTTCTCATTGGGAACAACTTCGACGTCCTTGGAAACCACTTTTGCATTGTATCCAGCGTTAGGGTTTTTCACGAGAACCAGTCAACGTTAACAAAGGGAACAGCTTTTATTTTTTGGAAAACTCTCTAACCTTATCTATAATGTCAAAGATGTTCTCGGGAACAACTTCTCAATGGTAACAACTTCGACGTTCCTGGAATCCACTTTGATGTTGTAACCAGCGTTAGAATTGTTACCGGGAACCGATCAACGTTAACAAAGGGAACACCTTTTTTTTTTAAACCCCTATAATTTTTTCTATAACAAGAAAGATTTTCACGGGAACAACATCTCGTTGCGAACAACTTCGACGTTGTTGGAACCAACTTTGACGTTGTAACCAACGTTAGAGTTTTTATTGAGGACCAGTCAACGTTAACAAAGGGATCAACTTTCAATTTTTTGAAATCACTCTAACGATATCTATAATGCCGAAGTTGTTCCCGGAAACAACTACTCGTTAGGAACAACTTCGACGTTCTTGGAAACCACTTTGACGTTATAACTAATGTTAGAGTTGTTCCTAGGAACCTTTAAACGTTAACAAAGGTAACAATTCTTTCTTCTAGAACCCTTTAATTTTATCTATAACGTCAAAGTTATTCCCGGGAACAACTTCGACGTTCTTGGAAACCACTTTGACGTTGTAACCAACATTAGAGTTATTCTTGGGAACCAATCAACGTTAACAAAGGGAACAAATTTTATTTTTTTGAAACCACTATAACGTTATTTATAACGTCAAAGTTTTTTCCCAGGAACAACTTCGATATCCTTGGAAACCACTTTGGCAATGTATCCTGCGTTAGGGTTTTTCACGAGAACCGGTTAATTTTAACAAAGGGAACAACTTTTATTTTTTAGAAACTACTCTAATAGAACGTTAAAGTTGGTCCCGGGAACAACTTCTTATTGGGAACAACTTCGACGTCATTGGAAACCACTTTGACATTGTAACCAACGTTAAAGTTGTTCCTAGGAACCAGTCAATGTTAGAAAAGGGAACAAAATTTTTTATTTTGAAATCACTCTAACGTTATCTCTAATCTCAAAGTTGTTCCTGGGAACAACTTCAACGTTCTTTGAAACAACTTTGTCGTTGTAACAACTGATAGAGTTGTTCTCGGGAACTAGTAAACGTTAACAAAGGGAACAACTTTTATTTTTTGGAAACCACTTTAACATTATTTAAAACGTCAAAGATGTTCCCGGGAACAACTTCCCATTGGGAACAACCTCGGCGTTCCTGAAAACCACTTTGACTTTGTAACCAGCGTTAGAGTTGTTGCCGTGAACCGGTCAATATTAACAAAGGGAACAACTTTTTTCTTGGAAACAACTTTGACAGGAAAGATGTTCATCAGAACAACATCTCGTTAGGAACAACTTCGAGGATATTGGAAACAACTTTGATGTTGTAACCAATGTTAGAGTTGTTATCAAGGACCAGTCAACGTTAACAAATGGAACCACATTTTTTCGAAACCACTCTAATGTTATCTATCACTTCGAACTTGTTTCCGGAAACAACTTTTTATTGGGAACAACTTCGACGTTCTTAGAAACCACTTTGACATTGTTACCAACATTAGAATTGTTATCGAAAACAAGTAAACGTTAACAAAAGGAACAACTACTCGTTGGGAACAACTTTGACGTTCTTGAAAATCACTTAGACTTTTTAACTAACGTTAGAGTTGATCCCAGGAACCAGTCAACGTTATCAAAAGGAACAACTTTCATTTTTAGGAAACAACTCAAATGTTATCTAGAACGTCAAAGTTGGTCCCGGGAACTACTTCTCATTGGGAACAGCTTCTACGTTCCTGGAAACCACTTTGACTTTGTAACCAATGTTAGAGTTATTCCTTGAAACCAATCAACGTTAACAAAGGTAACAATTTTTTTTTTTGGAAACCACTCTAACGTTATCTATAACGTCAAAGATTTTTCCCGGGAACAACTTCGACGTCATTGGAAACCACTTTGGCTTTATAACCAACGTTACGGTTTTTCATGAGAACCGGGCAACATTAATAAAAGAGAACAACTTTTTTTTTTAGAAACCACTCTAATAGAACGTCAAAGTTAGTCCCGGGAACAACTTCTCGTTAGGAACAACTTCGACGTCCTTGAAAATCACTTTGACATTGTAACCAACGTTCAAGTTGTTTCTGGGAACCAGTCAATGTTAGAAAAGGGAACAATTTTTTTTATTTGGAAACCACTCTAACGTTATTTGTAATCTCAAAGTTGTTCCCAGGAACAACTTATCGTTGGGAACCACTTCAACATTCTTTTAAACCACTTTGTCGTTGTAACCACTGTTAGATTTGTTCTCGGGAACTAGTAAACGTTAACAAAAAGAACAACTTTTATTTTTTGGAAACCACTTTAACATTATTTATAACGTCAAAGATGTTCCCGGGAACAAATTCTCATTGGGAACAACCTCGGCGTTCCTGTAAACCACTTTGACGTTGTAACAAGCGTTAAGGTTTTTCCCAGGAACAGGTCAACGTTAACAAAGGGAACAATTTTTTTATTGGAAACAACTTTGACGCGAAAGATGTTCATCAGAAAAACTTCTCGTTGGGAACAACTTCGAGGTTATTGAAAACAACTTTGACGTTGTAACCAATGCTAGAGTTGTTATCAAGGACCAGTCAACGTTAATAAATGGAAAAACTTTTATTTTTTTGAAACCACTCTAACGTTATCTATCACTTCAAACTTGTTCCCAGAAACAACTTCGACGTTCTTGGAAACCACTTTGACGTTGTTACCAACATTAGAGTTGTTATCGAAAACCAGTATCCGTTAAAAAAGGGAACAACTTTTATTTTTTTAAAACCTCTCTAACGTTATCAATAACGTCAAAGTTGTTCCCGAGAACAACTTCTCGTTGGGAACAACTTCGACGTTCTTGGAAATCACTTAGACTTTTTAACCAACGTTAGAGTTGATCCCAGGAACCAGTCAACGTTAACAAAAGGAACAACTTTCATTTTTAGGAAACTACTCTAATGTTATCTAGAACGTCAAAGTTGGTCCCGGGAACTACTTCTCGTTAGGAACAACTTCTATGTTCTTGGAAACCACTTTGACTTTGTAACCAACGTTAGAGTTATTCCTTGAAACCAATCAATGTTAACAAAGGGAACACATTTTATTTTTTAGAAACCACTCTAACGTTATCTATAACGTCAAAGTTTTTTCACGGGAACAACTTCGACGTCATTGGAAACCACTTTGGCGTTGTAACCAACGTTAGGGTTTTTCACGAGAACCTTTCAACGTTAACAAAGGGAACAACTTTTATTTTTTGGAAACAAATCTAACGCTATCTATAACGTCAAAATTGTTCCCGGAAACAACTTATCATTGGGAACAACTTTGACATTTCTGGAAACCACTCTAAAGTTATCTATAACGTTAATGTTGTTCCCGAGAACAACGTCTCGTTGGGGACAACTTCAAAGTTCTAGGAAACCACTTTGACTTTTTAACCTACGTTAGAGTTGTTCCCGGGAACCAGTCAATGGTAATAAAGGGAACAACTTTTTTTTTTTTTTGGAAACATATATAACGTTATCTATAACGTCAAAGAAGTTCACGGGAACAACTTTCCATTGGGAACAACTTCGACGTTGTTGAAAACAACTTTGACGTTGTAACTAACATTAGAGTTCTTTCCGAGGACCAGTCAATGTTAACAAAGGGATCAACTTTTATGTTTTTGAAACAACTCTAACGTTATCGATAACGTCGAAGATGTTTTCGAAAAAAACTTCTCGTCGGGAAAAACTTTGACGTTCTTGGAAACCACTTTGACGTTGTAACTAACGTTAGAATGTTTCCTAGCAACCTATAAACGTTAATAAAGGGATCAACTTTTTTTTTGGAAACCCCTCTAATGTTATCTATAACGTAAAAGTTGTTCCCGGGAACGATTTATTGTAGGGAACATATTCGACGTTCTTGGAAACCAATTTGACGTTGTAACCAACGTTAAAGTTGTTCCCGGTAACCAGTAAACGTTAACAAAGGGAAGAAGTTTTATTTTTTTAAAACCACTCAAACATTATCTATAACGTCAAAGTTTTTCCCGGGAACAACTTCGACGTTCTTGGAAACAACTTGGTCATTGAAACAATTATAAGAGTTGTTCTTGGGAACAACTTTTATTTTTTGGAAACCACTCTAACCTTATCTATAATGTCAAAGTTGTTCCCGGGAACAACTTCTTATTTTGAACAACTTTGACATTTTTGAAACCACTTTGACATCGTAACCAACGTTAGAGTTATTCTAGAGAACCGATCAACGTTAACAAAGGGAACAAATTTTTTTTTTGGAAACCCATATAATGTTATCCATAACGTCAAAGAAGCTTACGGGAAAAACTTCGCGTTGGGAACAACTTCGACGTTGTTGGAAACAACATTGACGTTGTAACCAACGTTAGAGTTGTTAACGAGGACCAGTCAACGTTAACAAAGAGATCAACTTTTATTTTTTTAAAACCACTCTAAAGTTATCTATAACGCCGAAGTTGTTCGCGGAAACAACTACTTGTTAGGAACAACTTTTGTTTCCGCGAACAACTTCGATGTTCTTGGAAACTACTTTGACGTTGTAACTAACTTTAGATTTGTTCCTGGGAACCTATAAACGTTAACAAAGTTAACCACTTTTTCTTTTGGAAACACCTTTAACTTTATCTATAACGTCAAAGTTGTTCCCGGGAACAACTTCTCATTAAGAACAACTTCGACATTCTTGGAAACCACTTTGACGTTGTAACCAACGTTAGAGTTATTCTTGGGAATCAATCAATGTTATAAAAGGGAACAAATTTTATTTTTTGGAAACCACTATAACGTTATCTATAACGTCAAAGTTTTTTCCCGGGAACAACTTTGACGTCCTTAGAAACCACTTAGGCGTTGTATCCAGCGTTAGGGTTTTTCAAGAGAACCGGTCAACGTTAACAAAGGGAACAACTTTTATTTTCTAGAAACCATTCTAACTTTATTTAGAATGTCAAAGTTCGTCTCGGGAAAAACTTCTCGTTGGGAACAACTTTGACGTTCTTGGAAACGACTTTGACATTGTAACCAACGTTAGTGTTGTTCCTGGGTACCAGTCAACGTTAATAAAGGGACAAAAAAATTTCTTTGAAACCACTCTAACATTATCTGTAATCTCAAATTTGTTTTCGGGAACAACTT
This sequence comes from Dipteronia dyeriana, assembly GCA_032871835.1. Taxonomy (NCBI): domain Eukaryota; kingdom Viridiplantae; phylum Streptophyta; class Magnoliopsida; order Sapindales; family Sapindaceae; genus Dipteronia; species Dipteronia dyeriana. The sequence continues at coordinate 32,689,586 of CM065295.1, read as the reverse complement.
GTCATTGGGAGCAACTTCGACGTTATTGGACACCACTTTGTCATTGTAACCACTGTTAGAGTGGTTCTCGGGAACTAGTAGATGTTAACAAAGGGAACATCTTTTATTTTTTGAAAACCACTCTAACGTTATCTATAAAGTCAAAGTTGTTTCCGGGAACAACTTTTTATTGGGAACAACTTTGACGTTTCTGGATACCACTATGACATTGTAACTAGCTTTAGAGTTGTCCCCAGGAACTGATCAATGTTAACAAAGGGAACAACTTTTTATTTTTTGGTAACCCATACAATGTTATCTCTAACGTCAAAGAAGTTCACAGGAACAACTTCGACGTTGTTGGAAACAACTTTGACGTTGTTGGAAACAACTTTGACGTTGTAACCAACGTTAGAGTTGTTAGCGATGACCAGTTAACGTTAACAAAAGGATCAACTTTTATTTTTTTGAAACCACTCTAACATTATCTATAATGCTGAAGTTGTTCCTGGAAACAACTTCTCATTGGGAACAACTTCGATGTTCTTGGAAACCACGTTGACGTTGTAACTAACGTTAGAGTTATTCATGGGAACCGGTAAACGTTAAAAAAGGTAACAACTTTTCTTTTGGAAACAACTCTAACTTTATCTATAACGTCAAAGTTGTTCCCGGAAACAACTTCTTATTTTTTTGGGAACAACTTTGATGTTCTTGTAAACCACTTTGACGTTGTAACCAACATTAGAGTTATTCCTTGAACCAATCAACGTTAACAAAAGGAACAAATTTTCTTTTTTGGAAACCACTCTGACGTTATCTATAATGTCAAAGTTTTTTCCTGGGAACAACTTCGACGTCCTTGGAAACCATTTTCGCGTTGTAACCAGTGTTAGGGTTTTTCATGAGAACCGTTAACCGTTAACAAAGGGAACAACTTTTATTTTTTGGAAACCACTTTAACATTATCTATAACGTCAAAGTTGTTCCCGGGAACAACTTCTCATTGGGTACAACTTTGACGTTGCTGGAAACTACTCTATAGTTATCTATAACGTCAATGTTGTTTCCAAGAACAACGTATCGTTGGGAACAACTTCGACGTTCTTGGAAACCACTTTGAATTTTTAACCTACGTTAGAGTTGTTCCTGGGAACCAGTCAATGTTAACAAACGAAACAACTTTTATTTTTTGGAAACCACTCTAACGTTATCTAAAACGTCAAAGTTGGTCCCGGGAACAACTTCTCGTTGGGAACAACTTCGACGTTCTTGAAAACAACTTTGACGTTATAACCAACGTTAGAGTTGTTCCTGGAAACTAGTCAACGTTAACAAAGGGAAGAAATTTTATTATTTGGAAACAACTCTAACGTTATCTATAATCTCAAAGTTGTTCCCGGGAACAACTTGTCGTTGGGAACAACTTCGACGTTCTAGGAAACCACTTTATCGTTGTAACCACTGTTAGAGTTGTTCTCGGGAACCAGTAAATGTTAACGAAAGGAAAACCTTTTATTTTTTCGAAACCACTCTAACATTATCTATAACGTCAAAGTTGTTCCCGGGAACAACTTCTCATTGGGAACAACTTTGACGTTTCTGGAAACCACTATGACGTTGTAACCCACTTTAGAGTTGTTCCCAGGAACTGATCAACGTTAACAAAGGAAAAAACGTTTTATTTTTATAAACCCATAAAATGTTATCTTTAACGTCAAAGAAGTTCACGGGAACAACTTCTCGTTGGGAACAACTTTGACGTTGTTGGAAACAACTTTAACGTTGTAACCAACGTTAGAGTAGTTACCGAGGACAAGTCAACGTTAACAAAAGGATCATATTTTATTTTTTTGAAACCACTCTAACGTTATCTAGAGTTGGGAACAACTTCGATGTTGTAACTAACGTTACAGTTGTTCCTGGGAACTTGTAAACGTTAACAAAGGCAACAACTTTTTCTTTTGGAAACCCCTCTAACTTTATCTATAACGTGAAAGTTATTCCCGGAAACAACTTATCGTTGGTAACAACTTCGATGTCCTTGGAATTCACTTTGACGTTATAACCAACGTTAGAGTTATTCCTGGGAACCAATGAACGTTAACAAAAGGAACAAATTTTATTTTTTTGAAACCACTTTAAAGTTATCTATAACGTCAAAGTTTTTTCCTGAGAACAACTTCGACGTCCTTGGAAACTACTTTGGTGTTGTAACAAGTGTTAGGGTTTTTCAAGAGACCTAGTCAACGTTAACAAAGGGAACAACTTTTATTTTTTGGAAACCACTCAATCGTTTTCTATAACGTCAAAGTTGTTCCTGGGAACAACTTCTAATTGGGAACAACTTTGACATTTCTGTTAACCACTCTAAAGTTATCTATAAAGTCAATGTTTTTCCCGAGAACAACGTCACGTTGGATAAAACTTCGACGTTCTTGGAAACCACTTTGACTTTTTAACCTACGTTAGAGTTGTTCCCGGAAACCAGTCAACGTTAACAAAGGGAACATCTTTTACTTTTTGGAAACCACTCTAACATTATCTATAACGTCAAAGTTGTTCCCGGGAACAAATTCTCATTGGGTACAACTTTGACGTTTCTGGAAACTACTCTAAAGTTATCTTTAACGTCAATGATGTTCCCGAGAACAATGTATCGTTGGGATTAACTTTGACGTTCCTGGAAACCAATTTGAATTTTGAACCTACGTTAGAGTTGTTCCTGGGAACCAGTCAACGTTAACAAAGGGGATAATTTTTTTTTTTTATAAACCACTCTAACGTTATCTTGAACGTCAAAGTTGGTCCCGGAAACAACTTCTCGTTGGGAACAACTTCGACGTTCTTGAAAACCACTATGACATTGTAACCAATGTTAGAGTTGTTCCTGGGAACTAGTCAACGTTAACAAAGGGAACAAATTTTATTATTTGGAAACAACTCTAACGTTATCTATAATCTCAAAGTTGTTCCCGGGAACAACTTATCGTTGGAAACAACTTCGACGTTCTTGGAAACCACTTTGTCATTGTAACCACTATTAGAGTTGTTCTCGGGAACCAGTAAATGTTAACAAAGGGAAAAACTTTTATTTTTTGGAAACCACTCTAACATTATCTATAACGTCAAAGTTGTTCCCGGGAATAACTTCTCATTGGGAACAACTTTGACGTTTCTGGAAACCACTATGACGTTGTAACCCGCTTTAAAGTTGTTCCTAGGAATTGATCAACGTTAACAAAGGGAACAACTTTTTATTTTTTGGAAACCCATAAAATTTTATCTATAACGTCAAAGAAGTTCACGGCAACAACTTCTCGTTGGGAATGACTTCGACGTTGTTGGAAACAACTTTGACGTTGTTGGAAACAACTTTGACGTTGTTGGAAACAACTTTGACGTTGTTGGAAACAACTTTGACGTTGTTGGAAACAACTTTAAAGTTGTAACCAAAGTTAGAGTTGTTACCGAGGACCAGTCAACGTTAACTAAGGGATCAACTTTTATTTTTTCGAAACCACTCTAACGTTATTTATAATGCCGAAGTTGTTCCCGGAAACAACCTTTTCTTGGGAACAACTTCGACATTGTTGGAAACCACTTTGACGTTGTAACTAACGTTACAGTTGTTCTTGGGAACCTGTAAACGTTAACAAAGGTAACAACTTTTTCTTTTGGAAACCCCTCTAACTTTATCTATAACGTGAAAGTTGTTCCCGGGAACAACTTATCGTTGATAACAACTTCGATGTTCTTGGAATTCACTTTGACGTTGTAACCAACGTTAGAGTTATTCCTGGGAACCAATCAACGTTAACAAAAAGAACAAATTTTATTTTTTTGAAACCACTATAACGTCAAAAAATTTTCCTGGGAACAACTTCGACGTCCTTGGAAACTACTTTGGTGTTGTAACAAGTGTTATAGTTTTTCACGAGAACCAGTCAACGTTAAAAAAGGAAACAACTTTTTATTTTTTGGAAACAACTCAATCGTTTTCTATAACGTCAAAGTTGTTTCCGGGAACAACTTTTCATTGGGAACAACTTTGACGTTTCTGGATACCACTATGACGTTGTAACCAGCTTTAGAGTTGTTCCCAGGAACGGATCAATGTTAACAAAGGGAATAACTTTTTATTTTTTGGAAACCCATATAATGTTATCTATAACGTCAAAGAAGTTCACGGGAACAACTTCTCGTTGGGAACAACTTCAATGTTGTTGGAAACAACTTTGACGTTGTAACCAACGTTAGAGTTTTTACCAATGACACGTTAACGTTAACATAGGGATCAACTTTTATTTTTTCGAAACCACTCTAACGTTATCTATAACGCCGAAGTTGTTCCCGGAAACAACTTTTTGTTGGGAACAACTTCTACGTTCTTGGAAACCACTTTGACGTTGTAACTAACGTTACAGTTGTTCCTGGGAACCTGTAAACGTTAACAAAGGTCACAACTTTTTCTTTTGGAAACCCCTCTAACTTTGTTTATAACGTCAAAGCTGTTCCCGGGAACAACTTCGATGTTCTTGGAAACCACTTTGACGTTGTAACCAACGTTAGAGTTATTCCTGGGCACCAATCAACGTTAACAAAGGGAACAAATTTTATTTTTTGGAAACCACTCTAATGTTACCTATAACGTCAAAGTTTTTTTCCCGGGAACAATTTCGACGTCCTTTGAAACTACTATAGCATTGTAACCAGTGTTAGGGTTTTTCACGAGAACCGGTCAACGTTAATAAAGGGAACAACGTTTATTTTTTGGAAACCACTCAACCGTTATCTATAACATTAAAGTTGTTCCCGGTAACAACTTTGATGTTTTTGGAAACCACTCTAAAGTTGTCTATAACGTTAATGTTGTTCATGAGAACAACCTCTCGTTGGTGACAAGTTTGACATTTTTAAATCAACTTTTTTTTTCGGAAACAACTCTAACGTTATTGAGAACGTCAAAGTTGGTCCCAGTAACAACTTCTCGTTGGGAACAACTTCGATGTTCTTAGAAACCACTTTGACGTTGTAACAAACGTTAGAGTTTTTCCTGGGAACCAATCAATGTTATCAAAGGGAACAACTTTTATTTTTTGGAAAACACTCTAACATTATCTATAACGTCAAAGTTTTTTCCTGGGAACAATTTCGACGTCCTAGGAAACTACTTTTGCGTTGTAACAAGTGTTTGGGTTTTTCACGAAAACCAATCGACGTTAACAAAGGGAACAACTTTTAATTTTTGGAAACAACTCAAACGTTATCTATAACATCAAAGTTGTTCCCGTGAATAACTTCTTATTTGGAACAACTCTGATGTTTCTGGAAACCACTCTAAAGTTGTCTATAATGTCAATGTTGTTCACAAGAACAACGTCCCTTTGGCGACAACTTCGACGTTCTTGGAAACCACTTTGACTTTTTAACCTACACTAGTGTTGTTCCCGGGAACCAGTCAATGTTAACAAAGGAAACAACTTTTATTTTTTGGAAACCACTCTAACGTTATCTAGAACGTCAAAGTTGGTCCCGGGAATAACTTCTCATTGGGAAAAACTTCGACATTTTTGGAAACCACTTTGACGTTGTAACCAACATTAGAGTTGTTCCTTGGAACCAGTCAACGCTAACAAAGGGAACAAATTTTAATATTTGGAAACCACTGTAACGTTATCTATAATCTCAAAGTTGTTCCAAGAAACAACTTGTCGTTGGGAACAACCTCGACGTTCTTAGAAACCACTTTGTTGTTGTAACCATTGTTAGAGTTGTTCTCGAGAACCAAAAAATGTTTTCACGGTTACAACTTTTATTTTTTTGGAAAAACAACTCTAACGTTATTTGTAACGTCAAAGTTGTTCCCGGTAACAACTTCTTTATGGGAACAACTTGGACGTTTTTTTAAATCACTATGACGTTCTAACCCGCTTTAGATTTGTTCTTAGGAACCGATCAACGGTAAAAAAGGAACAACTTTTTATTTTTTTTAATCCCATATCATGTTATCTATAACGTCAAAGAAGTTCACGGGAACAACTTCTTGTTGGGATCAACTTCGACGTTAATGGAAACAACTTTGACGTTGTTGGAAAAAACTTAAATGTTGTAACCAACGTTAGAGTTGTTACCTAGGACCAGTCAACGTTAACAAAGGGATCAACTTTTATTTTTTCGAAACCACTCTAATGTTATCTATAACGCCGAAATTGTTCCCGAAAACAACTTCTCGATGGGAACAACTTCGACATTTTTGGAAACCACTTTGATGTTGTAACTAATGTTAGAGTTGTTCCTGGGAACCTGTAAAGGTTAACAAAGGTAACAACCTTTTCTTTTGGAAACCCCTATAACTTTATCTATAACGTCAAAGTTGCTCCCGGGAACAACTTCTCGTTGGGAACAACTTCGATGATCTTGGAAACCCCTTTGACGTTGTAACCAAGGTTGGAGTTACTCTTAGGAATCAATCAACGTTAACAAAGGGAACAAATTTTATTTTTTGGAAACAACTCTAACGTTATCTATAACATCAAATTTTTTCCGGGAACAACTTCGATGTTTTCTGAAACCACTTTGGCATTGTAACCAGTGTTACGGTTTTTTACAAGAACCGGTCAACGTTAACAAAGGGAACAAATTTTATTTTTTCGAAACCACTCTAACATTATCTATAACGTCAAAGTTGTTCCCAGGAGTAACCACTCTGAATTTATCTATAACGTCAATGTTGTTCCCGAGAACAACGTATCGTTGGGAACAACTTCGACGTTCTTGAAAACCACTTTGACTTTTTAACCTACGTTAAAGTTGTTCTTGGGAACCAGTCAACGTTAACAAAGGGAACATCTTTTATTTTTTGGAAACCACTCTAACGTTACCTAGAACGCCAAAGTTGGTCCCGGGAACAACTTCTCGTTGGGAACAACTTCGACGTTCATGGAAACCACTTTGACGTTGTAACCAATGTTAGAGTTGTTTCTAGGAACCAGACAGCGTTAACAAAAGGAACAAATTTTAATATTTAAAAACCACTCTAACGGTATCTATAATCTCAAAGTTGTTCTCGGGAACAACTTGTCATTGGGAAAAACTTTGACATTCTTGGAAACCACTTGGTCTTTGTAACCACAGTTAATGTTGTTCTCGGGAACCAGTAAATGTTTTCATCCGAACAACTTTTTTTTTTTGGAAACCACTATAACGTTAACGATAACATCTAAGTTGTTATTGGGAAACACTTCTCGTTGGGAACAACTTCGACGTTCTTGTAATCAAATTTGACTTTTTAACCAACGTTAGGGTTTTTCTCAGGAACCAGTAAACGTTAACAAAGGGAACAACTTCTATTTTTGGAAAACCACTCTAACGTTATCTATAACGTCAAAGTTGTTCTCGGGAATAACTTCTCATTAGGAACAACTTAACTTCTCATTGGGAACAACTTTGACATTTCTGGAAACAACTATGACGTTGTAACCAGCGTTAGAGTTGTTCCCTGGAACCGATCAACGTCAACAAAGGGAATAACTTTTTTTTTTGGAAACCCATATAATGTTATCTATAACGTCAAAGAAGTTCACGGGAACAACTTCTTGCTGGGAACAACTTCGACATCTTTGGAAACAACTTTGACGTTGTAACCAACGTTAGAGTTGTTACCGAGGACCAATTAATGTTAATAAAGGGATCAACTTTTATTTTTTCGAAACCACTCTAATGTTATCTATAACGCCGAAGTTGTTCCCGAAAACAACTTCTCGTTGGGAAAAACTTCGACGTTCTTGGAAACCACTTTAACGTTGTAACTAACGTTATAGTTTTTCCTAGGAAACTGTTAACGTTAACAAAAGTAACAACTTTTTTTTTGGAAACCCCTCTAATTTTGTCTACAACGTCAAATTTGTTCACGAAAAAAAACTTCTCGTTGGGAACAACTTCGACGTTCTTGGAAACAACTTTGATGTTGTAACCAATGTTAGAGTTGTTATCAAGGACCAGTCAACGTTAACAAATGGAACAACTTTTTTTTTCGAAACCACTCTAATGTTATCTATCACTTCGAACTTGTTCCCGGAAATAACTTATTATTGGAAACAACTTCGACGTTCTTGGAAACCACTTTGACGTTGTTACCAATATTAGAGTTGTTATCGAAAACAAGTAAACGTTAAAGTTGTTCCCGGGAATAACTTCTCATTGGGAACAACTTTGATGTTTCAAGAAACCACTCAAAAGTTGTCTATAACGTCAATGTTTTTCTTGAGAACAACGTCTCGTAGGGGACAACTTTGACGTTCTTGAAAACCACTTTAACTTTTTAACCTACGGTACAGTTGTTCCCAGGAACCAGTCAACGTTAACAAAGGGAACAACTTTTATTTTTTGGAAACCATTCTAACGTTATCTAGAACATCAAAGTTGGTCCAGGGAATAACTTTTCATTGGAAAAAACTTCGACGTTCTTGAAACCACTTTGATGTTGTAACCAACGTTAAAGTTGTTTTCAATAACCAGTCAACATTAACGACAAGAACAACTTTTATTTTTTGGAAACAACTTTCATGTTATCTGTAACGTCGAAATTGTTCCCGAGAGCAACTTCTCGTTAGGGACAACGTCGACATTCTTGGAAACCACTTTGACGTTGTAACCAACATTAGAGTTGTTCTCGGGAACCAGTCAACATTCAGAAATGGAACAACTTTTATTTTTTGAAAACCACTCTAACGTTATCGATAACCATAAAGTTGTTTTCGATAACAACTTCTCGTTGGAGACAACTTCGACGTTCTTGGAAACTAATTTGACGTTGTAACCAATGTTATAGTTGTTCACGAGATCCAAGCAACGTTAACAAATAGAACAAGTTTTAATTTTTTGAAACAACACTAACGTTAACTATAACGCCAAAGTTGTTCCCGTGAACAACTTCTCATTTGGAACATATTCGACGTTCTTGGAAACTACTTTGACATTGTAACAAACGTTAGAGTTGTTCCCGGGAACTGGTAAATGTTAACAAAGAAAACAACTTTTATTTTTTGGAAACCACTCTAACTTTATCTATAACGTCAAAGTTGTTCCCGAGAACAACTTCTCATTGGGGACAACTTCGACATTCTTAGAAACAACTTTGACGTTGTAAACAACGTTAGAGTTTTTCTCGAGAACCACTTAACCTTAACAAATGGAACAACTTTTTTTTTTGCAAACAACTCTAACTTTATATATAACATCAAAGTTGTTTCCAGGAACAACTTCACGTTGGGAATGTTTTGGAATCAAGTTCGATGTTCTTGTAAACCACTTTGACGTTGTAATAAATGTTAGAGTTTTTCCAGGGAACCATTCATCGTTAAAAAAGGGAACAACTTGTATTTTTTGGAAACCACTTAAACGTTATCTATAACGTCAAAGTTGGTCCCGGGAACAATTTCTCATTGGGAATAACTTTGACTTTCTAGGAAACTACTTTTTCATTGTAAACAACGTTAGAGTTGTTCCTGGGAACCAGTCAACGTTAACAAGGGGAACAAATTTTCTTTTTTGGAAACCACTCCAACGTTCTTGAAAATTTCAAACTTGTTCCCGGGATCAACATCTTGTTGGGAACAACTTCGAAGTTCTTGGAAACCACGTTGACGTTGTAACCAACGTTAGAGTTGTTCTCGTGAACCAGTAAACGTTAACAAAGGGAAAAACTTTTATTTTTTTGAGACCATTCTAACGTTATCTGTAATGTCTAAGTAGTTCCCGGGAACAAATTCTGATTGGGAACAACTTCGAGGTTCTTTGAAACCACTTTAATGTTGTAACCAACGTTAGAGTTGTTCTCGAGAACCAGTAAACATTAACAAAGGGAACAACTTTAATTTTATGGAAACCATGATAACGTTATATGTAACGTCAAAGTTGTTCCCGGGAACAACTTCTCATTGGAAAAAACTTCAACGTTCTTGGAAACCACTTTAACGTTGCAGGCAATGTTAGAGTTGTTCCTGGGAACCTGTCAATGTTAACAAATGGAACAACGTTTATTTTATTTTTGAAACCACTCTCACGTTATCTATAACGTCAAAGTTGTTCCTGAGAACACCCTCTCGTTGGGAACAACTTTGCCATTCTTTGAAACCACTTTGACGTTGTATCCAACGTTAGAGTTGTTCCCGGGAACCAGTTAACGTTAACTATGGAAAAAAAATTATTTTTTTTAAATTGCTCAAACGTCATCTATAACGTCAAAGTTGGTCCTAGAAACAACTTCTAGTCCGGAACAACTTTGAAGTTCTTGGAAACTTCTTTGACGTTGTAACCAACGCTAGAGTTGTTCCTAGGAACCAGTCAATGTTAACAAAGGGAGCAAATTTTATTTTTTAGAAACCACTATAACGTTATCTACAATCTCAAAGTGGTTCCCAGGGAAAAACTTTGAAGTTCTTGGAAACCACTTTGTCGTTGTAACCACTGTTAGGGTTGTTCTCGGGAACCAGTCAACGTTAACAAAAGGAACAACTTTTTTTTTCGAAACCACTCTAACGTTATCTATCACGCCAAATTTTTTCACAGAAAAAACTTCTCATTGGGAACAACTTTGACGTTCTTGGAAACCACTTTGACGTTGTTACCAACATTAGAGTAGTTTTTTGGAACCAGTAAATGTTAACAAAGGGAAAACCTTTTATTTTTTGAAAAACACTCTAACTTTATCAATAACATCAAAGTTGTTCCTGCGAACAGATTCTCTTTGGGAACAACTTCGACGTCCTTGGAAACAACTTTGACTTTTTAACCAATGTTAGAGTTGTTCCCAGGAACCAGTCAACGTTAACAAAGGGAACATTTTTTTTTAAACTACTCTAACTTTATCTAGAACGTCAAAGTTGGTCTCGGGAACATATTCTCGTTGGGAACAACTTCAACGTTCTTTGAAACCACTTTGACATTGTAACCAACGTTAGAGTTATTACTGGGAACCAGTCAAAGTTAACAAAGGAAACCCCTTTTATCTTTTGGAAACCACTCTAACGTTATCTATAATGTCAAAGTTTTTCGCGGGAACAACTTCGACGTCCTTGGAAACCACTTCGGCGTTGTAACCAGCATCAGGGTTTTTCACGGGAACCGGTCAATGTTTACAAAGGGAACAACTTTTTTTTAGAAACCACTCTAAAGTTATCTATAGTGTCAAAGTTGTTCCCAAGAACAATGTCAAAGTTGTTCCCGAGAATAACGTCTCGTTGGGGACAACTTCGACGTTCTTGGAAATCACATTGACTTTTTAACCTACGTTAGAGTTGTTCCCACGTACCAGTCAACATTAACAATGGGAACAACTTTTATTTTTTGGAAACCACTCTAACGTTATCTAGAACAACGTCTCATCGGGAACAACTTTGACGTTCTTGAAAACCACTTTGACGATGTAACCAACGTTAGTGTTGTTACTGGGAACCAGTCAACGTTTACAAATGGAACAAGTTTTATTATTTGGAAACCACTATAATGATATCGATAATCTCTAAGTTGTTCCCGGGAAAACCTTCTCGTTGGGAACAACTTCGACGTTCTAGGAAACAACTTCGACGTTGTAACCAATGTTAGAGTTATTCCTGGGAACCTGTAAACGTTAACAAAGGGAACAACTATTATTTTTTAAACACCACTAATGTTATTTACAACGTCAATGTTGTTTCCGGGAACAACTTCTCGTTGGGAACAACTTCGACGTTCTTGGAAACAACTTTGACGTTGTAACCAATGTTAGAGTTGTTCCCGGGAACCGATCCACGCTAACGAAGGGAACAACTTGAATTTTTGGAAACCACTCTAGCATTATCTGGATAGTCAAAGTTGGTCCCATCAACAACTTCTAGTTGGGTACAACTTTGACGTTCTTAGAAACCTCTTTGACGTTGTAACCAACTTTAGAGTTGTTCCTGGGAACAAGTCAAAGTTAACAAAGGAAAAAAAATTTGTTTTTTGGAGACCACTATAACGTTATCAATAACGTCAAAGTTGTTCCCGGGAACAACTTTGACAATGGAAACAATTTCGACATTCTTAGAAACCACTTTGACGTTGTAACCACTGTTGGAGTTGTTCTCGGGAACCAGTAAACGTTAACAAGGGAAACAACTTTTATTTTTTGAAAACCACTATAACGTTATCTATACCGTCAAAGTTTTTTACAGGGATCAACTTCTCGTTAGGAACAACTTCGACATTCTTGTAAACCACTTTGACGTTGTAACCAGCGTTAGGGTTGTTCACGGGAACTGGTCAATGTAAACAAAGGGAACAACTTTTAATTTGTGGAAACCACACTAAAGTTATCTATAACGTCAAAGTTGTTCCCGAGAATAACCTCGCGTTGGGGACAACATCGACGTTCTTGGAAACCACTTTGACGTTGTAACTAACGTTAGAGTTATTCCTGGGAACCAGTCAACGTTTACAAATGGAACAACTTTTTTTTTTTGGAAACAACTCTAACGTTATATATAACTTCGAAGTTGTTCCCGGGAACAACTTCTCGTTTCGAGCAACTTCGAGTTCTTGGAAATAGCTTTGACGCATTAACAAACATATGAGTTGTTTCCAGAAACCATTCAACATTAAAAAAGGGAACAACTTTTATTTTTTTGGAAACTACTCTAACGTTATCTTGAACGTCAAAGTTGGTCTCGGGAACAACTTCTCGTTGGGAACAACTTCGACGTTTCTAGAAACCACTTTGACGTTGTAACCAACGTTAGAGTTATTCCTGGGAACCAGTCAACGTTAACAAAGGGAACAAATTTAATTTTTTTGAAACCACTCTAAAGTTATCTATAACGTCAAAGTTGTTATCGGGAACAACTTCTCATTGGGAACAACTTCTACGTTCTTGTAAACCACTTTGTAATTGTAACCAACGTTAGAGTTATTCCTGGGAACCAGACAATGTTAACGAAGGGAACACCTTTTATCTTTTGGAAACCACTCTAACGTTATCTATAACGTCAAAGGTTTTCCCGGGTACAACTTCACGGTCCTTGGAAACCAGTTTGGCCTTGTAACCAGCATTAGGGTTTTTCAGGGGAACCAATCAATGTTAACAAAGGGAACAACTTTTATTTTTTGGAAACCACTCTAACGTTATCTATAACGTCAAACTTGGTCCCGAGAACAACTTCTCGTCGGGAAAAACTTTGACGTTCTTGAAAACCACTTTGATGTTGTAACTGACGTTAGAGTTGTTCCTGGGAACCAGTCAACATTTACAAATGTAACAAGTTTTATTATTTGAAAACCACTAAAATGTTATCGATAATCTCTAAGTTGTTCCCGGGAACAACTTCTTGTTGGGAACAACTTCGACGTTCTAGGAAACAACTTCGACGTTGTTACCAACGTCAGAGTTTGTTCCCGGGAACCAGTAAACGTTAACAAAGGGAACAACTTTTATTTTTTAAATACCACTAATGTTATCTACAACGTCAAAGTTGTTTCCGGGAACAACTTCTCATTGGGAACAACTTCGACGTTCTTGGAAACAACTTTGACGTTGTAACCAATGTTAGAGTTGTTCCCGGGATTCGATCATCTCTAACGAAGGAAACAACTTTAATTTTTGGAAACCACTCTAGCGTTATCTAGATAGTCAAAGTTGGTCCCATGAACAACTTCTTGTTGGGAACAGCTTCGACGTTCTTGGAAACAACTTTGACGTTTTAACCAACTTTAGAGTTGTTCCTGGGAACCAGTCAAAGTTAACAAAGGGAACAAATTTTGTTTTTCGGAGACCAATATAACGTTACGTCAAAGTTGTTCCCGTGAACAACTTTTTATTGGGAACAACTTCGACGTTGTAACCACTGTTGGAGTTGTTCTCGGAAACCAGTAAACGTTAACAAGGGGAACAACTTTTATTTTTTCGAAACCACTATAACGTTATCTATAACGTTATCTATAACATCAAAGTTGTTATCGGGAACAACTTCTCATTGGGAACAACTTCGACATTCTTGTAAACCACTTTGACGTTGTAACCAACGTTAGAGTTATTCCTGGGAACCAGACAACGTTAATGAAGGGAACACCTTTTATCTTTTGGAAACCACTCTAACGTTATCCATAACGTCAAAGGTTTTCCTGGGTACAACTTCAACATCCTTGGAAACCAGTTTGGCCTTGTAACCAGCTTTAGGGTTTTTCACGGGAACCGATCAATGTTAACAAAGGGAACAACTTTTATTTTTTAGAAACCACTCTAAATTTATCTATAATGTCAAAGTTGTTCCCGAGAACAACGTATCGTTGGGGACAACTTCTACGTTCTTGGAGACCATATTGTCTTTTTAACCTAGATTAGAGTTGTTCCCAGGAACCAGTCAACGTTAACGAAGGGAACAAATTTTTTTATTTGGAAAACAGTTTAACGTTATCTATAATCTCAAAGTTGTTCCCATAAAAAACTTTACATTGGGAACAACTTTGACGTTCTTGGAAACCACTTTGTAGTTGTAACCACTGTTAGAGTTGTTATCGGGAACCAGTAAACGTTAACAAAGGGAACAACTTTTATTTTTTGGAAACCACTCTAACGTTATCTATAACGTCAAAGTTGTTCGCGGGAACAACTTCTCATTTGGAACAACTTTGACGTTTCTGGAAACCACTTTGACGTTGTAACTAGAATTAGATCTGTTCCCTGGAACTGATCAACGTTAACAAAGGGAACAACTTTTTTTTTGGAAACCCATTTAATGTTATCTATAACGTCAAAGATTTTCACGGGAACAACTTCTCGTTAGGAACAACTTTGACGTTGTAACCAACGTTAGAGTTGTTACCGAGGACCAGTCAACGTTAAAAAAAGGAACGACTTTTATTTTTCGAAACCACTCTAACATTATCTATAACGCCGAAGTTGTTGTTAGGATTATGCTCGATAGCAAGAGTGTAATATTGTAATTAACAATGTTTTTATATAAACAAAGTGATTTCTAGTTTAACAAATCTTATAGCATTTATAGTTTAATTATTATAATTGTCAAAAGTAAATAATCATAAGGTCAAAAGACTATGAGAAAAGAAGAAATTTTCATACATCTATATATGTATGAGGTAGACACAATTCCTTAGTTAGTCTTGATTAATATTCACAACTTAAGATACATGGTTGGGCGCCTTTATCTTGTCAAAGTTGTAGATTCTTTTGCTAGCATTTGATTGAGATCAAATGTGTTATGATGAGTCTAAAATTATCAAAGTGTGGTGTCTTTGGGAAAAAGAATCTAGTGCACTGGGTGCATTGAATAGGATCAAAATGAAACACTTTATCTAGAACCGTCAATGGATAAATGTTTTCATTTGAAGACAATCGGAGAATCTATCTAAATCCTGAGATAAATGATGGACTTATGGTTGCCAGTGTTATAATTTGAGCTATCAATGAGTACGATTATATAGCATAGTGTATCCTTGATAAGTTGGTGGTATTCATTTATTAATCGATAGAGGACTTCATTTATTAGATATGGACATTGTGGCTCCATTTATTGAATGAGAGTAGAATACCAGCATATGGATGTTTTGAGGTATTGGATATTAAATCTTAACTTTAAGTTTTCAATAGTGTCTATTGAAACATGGCTTCTGGACAAGTCAAAATATCCAAGTTCAAAATGTGGTCATATGAGTAAATATGGTAACTTGGAGAGCTATAGGTGGTCTATGAGTTCTTGGCCATTACTGGTATTCTTCACGAGGATACACTTTCTCCAAAAAGGCTGTCTAGGGTATGAATGAGTAACATCAACTTATTCTATCTTTATTTAAGAGTTCAATTTTAGTTCTTTAGTGGAATGAACTAAAATTAAATAGATCGGACCTATGTGAATCATTTTTTGATTGTGATTGGGTTGTTTCTATTGGAGCTTAAATTTAGATAGCCCACCAAGATTCCCAATCCACACGAACTTGCATGGATCACTTAATATATTCTACCCGACCAATAGGGGTCCATCTAGAATTGTAATAAGGCATGTAAAATTGTTTCTTTTTGTAAGTATAGGTCTAGTTCACATGTGGACTTTTTATTAAGGTCCAATGGATTTATTAAAATAAGAAAAATAATATATGGCCCTTACATATATGGTATGGGCGGAAAAGGCTATTAAGAATAGCATAAATATATTATTTTTATTTTATTATTTAATTAAGTGGAAATTAATTAATTTGTTAATTAATTAATTATTTAATTAAAAGGCAAAATCTTTTTCCTAGTAGGAGATAATCTTCTAAAACTATACTATTGTTGGTAGTATAGTTAATGTTAAAGACTAAATTTGATAAGTAGATAAATAAAAGGAATTATTTATCTAATCAAATTAGGAAGTCTTTAATATGGTTACAAATACATTATTGAGTTGGATTAGGAGTCTTGGTGTAGGAAAGAATTATTTTTGAAAAAAGGATTCATGGTCACCAAGTAAAACTACATAGTGGTAGAATTCTTCTTTGAAAAGGATTCATAACCACCAAGTTAATCTACCTAAGTATAGGATTCTTGTCCATCAAGTAATCCTTCTTAGGAAAGAATAAACTCTCATAATCTAAATCATAGAGTAAAATTCGGCCAACAACATATGGTTATAGGAGAAGTTAGATTTCCTTTTAGATAAGGACTCTTAACTACCAAATAAATTCACCTATGGAAAGGATTCTTGACAACCAAGCAAATCCTTCTTAGGAAAGGATTTATCATCCTATATATATATGCAAGAGAATTTCGGTCATGACTAAGGTAACTAGAGGTGAATTTCGGCCAAGCTAATTTTTCTAAGATAAGAATTTGGTCATCATAGGAATTTTGAGGGAGAATAATCTAATTTTATTCTAGACAAAATTCGATCATCTCTAAGCATTAGTGTGGGAATTCGGCCAAGTAGAGAAATACGGGGAACGCTTTTGTATTCGATAGTGTACTAATATCCTTTACATAAAAAGGGTTTTGTGTATATCATTGAATCAAAGTTCACGCGAGTTTTTATCAAATTGATTGATAATTCACAAGTGACCGGACGTTCTTGGATTTTTCTCTTGGAGGATATTTGTGACTAACAAAAAAATATTTTTGCTTTGTCTCCACTCTCAGGAATACAACTTAAAGAAAGGGAGCCCACACTCCAAGGTGATTCACGTTCGTGATTGGATTGGAAGTTCTTGCGGAATAAATTCGGCACTTGTTCAATCGTCATGAATAAACGGTACGATACTTTTATATATGTCAATTAATCTAGGGTTAAGGTTCCCGTTGCATAAAGAGAATTTTTTTTTATATACGGAAGCCCTAATTTCATTTTTATCATGCTTCCGTTGCGTTTTGAACCCGTTTTCCCCTACAATTGGTATCAGAGCCAGGTTGTACCCTTGATTAATTGATGTTTGTGTTCGTGAATCTTTTTCTTTTTATTGTATATATTCATGTTTTAGAAAGAGATGACACTCTAGGTATTCTCATATATATTTACATTGGAATGTATGGATATATATATGTTTTATATGTGGTTTGTTATTGCTCAATTTTGGTCCTATAATTTCAATGTAATTTTTTTTTGGGATTGTTACAAGAAGGGTGGTCTATTATCGCCATAATTTCCTTCTTGGTAGTTGCTAAGTTTTTTTTTTTATTTTGTTGTTGTAATAAAAAAAAACTGCAGTATTTTGTTATGTTAATTCTTCTGTAATACATTCAAGTTTCGAAGACTCAAAGGTTTGAAGAATTAGGAGTAACAGGAACAAGTTTGGAACCGTACAAAGTCGTAACAACTAACGTGCGTGCGAAGAGCGCGCAGCCACGTTTGTTGTGGCATGGGCTGCGTACGGCAGCCCTTTGGTAGCCATTGGCTGCGCATGGCAGCCCTTTATGGGTTTGTGGCATGCGCATGCCCATGGGTAAGGGCAAGGGGTGCGCACGCCCATGATAGGTAGCCGAGGGAGTCCGAACGACGTAGGTCGCGTGAAGACTTGTTCGCCAGGAAAGGAGTTCTTGTATTCCAAGATATATGTAATTTACTTGTTTTTCTAGGATAGACCAAAATTTTAGCTGTTTATATTTTGTAAAAATTGCAATATTTGTCATTGTTTGATAACATGTCATATAGAATAGGAGTGCCACTCATATATCTCTTTTGGTATGAACATGCATTGAATGGTTTAAGTATCTAAATTGGCATCTAGATAACTTGGTAAATCATTCTTTGGAATTCGATCACACGCCTTAAACAATTGAGTGGGAGAAGGTGTTTTGGAACACCTACGGCCTCCAAGTTTAGTTGAGCTTTATGTTTCGTGAATAACCTCCCAAGAGGTATTCATGAATGGAATTTAGCAAGATACTTCCTTACAAGGATAGACTAGACAATTAGCCCAAACGATATCTACTCCCAAAGGAGGGATATTCGTGAGGGATAATATTGAAGGTCGATAACTTGGTAACACACTTATTGTAATTTTATTAATATCCTCCTAAGAGTTCTTGTTAATAAAATTGCAAGGCTAAAATAGTAATCGTTGGTTGTTATGTTAACATTTAGGTGGAACCTAGTCCAACTAGTAAATGATGCGTACTCCCAAAGAAGGCGTGACATTTATGGGTGTTGGATCACCGTTGAATTTTTACGATTGAATTATTTTATTTAATTCAAGATAAATATTAAAAAGTGCTTTATCATGATTATTTACTTATATATATTTTTTAATATAAAGAAATCATAACCCCATCCCTTATCAAATTCCTAAAAGATAATACTTTAACTAATGATAATTATGTCACATGGAAAAAGGAATATTGGGTTATTGTTGCAAACTGAAAAGTATAAGTTCATTCTATATGTTCCTTAACCACCAAACTAATGTATCTAACTCAGGAAGCAAAGAGAGAGTATCAGTAGTGGAAGTCTTCAGATGAGATGGCTAAATGTACGTTACATTATGGCCATCATCTCTGATGTGTTGCAACAACAACATTAAGGAATGGAGACTGCTACCAATATAATGATGTCTCTAGAGGAAATGTTTGCCATGAGGTCTAGGATGACTAAGAGAGAGAGGCAGTGATTGCTTTTATGAATCTTAGGACGAAACCTGGACAGGGTGTAAAAGATCACATGATAAAAGTCATAGCACATCTCAACATTGCTGAACTGAATGGTGTCAGATAGATGGTGATACCAAAATTGACATGATTGTCAACTCACTATCGGATTCCTTTGATCAATTCAAGTTGGACTACACCTTAAATTATAAGGAATGCACCTTGCAAAGCCTGATGCAAGATATTCAAAGCACCAAGGTAATCCTTGTGAAAGGCGAGGGTAAAGAGATTCATATGCTTGGTAAGTTGCTACTGTTAAAGACCCGTAAGAAGGTCAAGAGACAACAGAAGAAAAAGCAACTTGAACTTTCTTAGAAGGAGACCAATAAAGTAACCAAGATAAAAGGAAAGTGTTTCTTTTGTGGTGAAAAGAGTCAAAGGAATAGACTGAATAAGAATGAACTCAACTTGCATTTAGGTAATGGAGTGTTGGTGTCTACTAGTGTAGTGGGAGATATTAGAATCAATTTTAATTCATTTTGGCATTTAGATTTAATAAACGTTTATTAGGTTCCTCAATTCAAGAGAAATTTAATTTCAGTTTCTTTTTTAAATAAATTTGGTTATTCGGTTACTTTTAATAAAGCTTTTATTATTAGTAAGAATGACAAAATTATTTGCAAAGGTACATTGGAAAACAGTTTATTCTATTTGCATGGGAACATCTCTCACTTGTTCGACACAAAATCAACTGAACTTAATCATAAAAGAGTAAAATTATCAAACGATGAAACCTACCTATGGCATTTTCTCTCAGGTCATATCAACCTTAATAGGATTAAAAAGATTGGTATGTGACAGACCTCTAAGTGACTTAAAGGTTGATGATCTACCAACTTGTGAATCTTGTTTGGATGGTAAAATGACCAAAAGCTCGTTTACGACCAAAGGCGCAAGAGCCATTGAATGTTTAGGATTGATACACACTGATGTGTGTGGACCTATGAGCATTAGAGCTAGAGGTGGATATGATTACATTATCACTTTCACGGATGATCACTCAAGATTTGGCTATGCGTATCTCATGAGACATAAGTTGGATGCTTTTGATATGTTAAAAGCATTTAAAGCTGATGTAGAAAATCAGCTTGAGAAACGCATAAAAATCTTGAGGTCCAATCGTTGTGGAGAATATCTATCTGGTGAGTTTCAGCAATATCTTATTGATAATGGAATAATTTCTCAGTTTTCTGCACCAGGAACACCTCAACAAAATAGGGTGGCAGAAAAGAGAAATAGTACTCTTTTAGATATGGTTAGGTCTATGTTGAGTTTTTCAGTGCTCCCTAGTTCTTTTTGGGGATATGCTTTACAAACTGCCATGAATATTCTAAACGATGTACCATCAAAGTCGGTTCCTAAAACACCGCATGAGTTGTGGACTGGGCGAAAGCCTAGTTTACAGCACTTAATGATATTTGGATGTCCTGCGCACGTGTTAAAAGGAAAGAAAAAAGATGGAGTCCTGTTCAGAAACATGCATATTTGTAGGGTATTCAATAGAAACAAAAGGATATTATTTTTATAGTCCTTCAGATCTTAAAGTATTTGTTTCGACAAAAGCCAAATTTCTAGAAGAGGACTATATGAATAATTTTTGTGCCTAAAAGTAGAATTTTCCTAGATGAGCTTTTAGGAGATACAATTACACAAGAGGTTTTACAACCAAGCCCAATTACAAGTTCCGTACTAACACAAGATCAACATTCTACCATACCTCGTCGTAGAAAGAGGGTTGTTAAATAACCCGAGAGATACATTGGTCTAGGATAATCTGTAGAGAATCTTCCAGACGACGATGATCCCTATACGTACAAGGAAGCAATGGAAGATGTTGATTGTTGCCATTGGCAAAAGGTAATGCAATCCAATATTGAATCTATGTTCAAAAACAAAGTCTGGTCTCTTGTAGACTTACCTAAAGGGATAAAACCCATCGGGTGCAAGTGGGTATACAAGAGGAAAAGAGGAATGGATGATAAGGTGGAAACCTTTAAAGCTAGATTGGTAGCTAAAGGTTATACATAGAAGAAAGGTATCGATTATGAAGAAACCTTCTCTCATGTGGCCATGCTTAAATCTATTAGGATACTCTTATCCATTACGGTATCTCTAGACCTAGAGATTTGGAAAATGGACGTCAAGACAGCTTTCCTTAATGGAAGTCTTGATGACAGCATCTATATGATGCAACCAGAAGGATTCATTGAAAAGGGCCAAGAGGAAAGGGTATGCAAGTTGTAAAGATCCATATATGGATTGAAGCAAACATCCAGATCCTGGAACATAAGGTTCGTTCAAGCTGTAAAAGGTTTTGGATATATTTATAATCCAAAACCTTGATGAACCTTGTGTATACAAAAGGATTAAAGGCGACAAGTTGGTTTTCCTAGTTCTTTACATTGATGATATACTACTCATTGGAAATTATGTAGGTGTATTGACTTCAATAAAAGAATGGTTAGCAAAATAATTTGATATGAAGGACTTAGGAAAAGCAAGTTATATTCTTGGTATCCAAGTCATAAGGGATAGAAAGAATAGAACGATTGCATTATCCCAAGCTTCAAACATAGATACTATCTTGTCTAGGTTTTCCATGCAAGATTCCAAGAAAGGTATGTTACCTTTTAGACATGGAATCAAACTTTCTAAGGAACAAGTTCCTAAAAATGAGCATGAAGAGCAATTCATGAGAAGGATTCGATATGCTTCGGGAGTAGGAAGTCTCATGTATGCAATGCTCTGTACTAGACCAGATATTTATTTTGCTGTAGACATAGTTAGCAGGTTTCAATCGAAACCTGGTCCTGATCACTGGACGGCAGTCAAGCATATTTTCAAGTATCTTAGGAGAACAAGAGATTATATGCTTGTATACTCTGGAGGGGATTTAGTTCCCGTTGGGTATACAGATTCTGATTTTCAGTCAGATTCTGACTCCAGGAGATCAATATCAAGATCTGTGTTTACTATTAGAGGAGGGGCAGTTATATGGAGGAGTATCAAGCAATCTTTTATTGTCGATTTCACCATGGAAGCCAAGTATGTTGCCGCATGCGAGGCTGCTAAAGAGGCTGTCAGGCTCCGCCAATTCCTGACTGACTTAGAAGTGGTTCCTGATGCGAATAAGCAGATCACTATCTATTGTGACAATAATGGAGCAGTGGCTAATTCGAGAGAACCAAGAAGTCATAAGAAAGAGAAACAAATTGAAAGAAAGTATCATATTCTAAGAGAAATTGTGCATAGGGGTGACGTGACGATTACCAAAATCGCGTCAGCAGAAAATCTAGCGGATCACTTTACAAAGGCTCTTCCTCAAAATAGTTTTGATGGGCATCTATAGAACATGGGGATAAGAGATATGACACATTTTCTATAGAGCAAGTGGGAGATTGTTAGGATTATGCTCGATAGCAAGAGTGTAATATTGTAATTAAAATTCTTTTCATATAAATAAAGTGATTTATAGTATAACAAATCTTGTAGCATTTATAGTTTAATAATTATAATTGTCAAAAGTAAATAATCATAGGGTCAAAAGACTATGAGAAAAGAAGAATTATTCATACATCTAGATATGTATGAGGTAGACACAATTCTTTAGTTAGTCTTGAATAATATTCACAACTTAAGATAGAAGGTTGGGCGCCTTTATCTTGTCAAAGTTGTAGATTCTTTTGCTAGCATTTGAGTGGGATCAAATGTGTTATGATGAGTCTAAAATCAACAAAGTGTGGTGTATTTGGGCAAAAGAATCTAGTGCACTGGGTGCATTGAATAGGATCAAAATGAAACACTTTATCTAGAATCGTCAATGGATAAAAGTTTTCATTTGAAGACAATCAGAGAGACTATCTCAATCCTGAGATAAATGATGGACTTATGGTTGCAAGTGCTATCATTTGAGCTATCAATGAGTACGATTATATAGCATAGTCTATCCTCGATAATTTGGTGGTATTCATTTGTTAATCGATAGAGGACTTCATTTATAGATATGGACATCGTGGCTCCATTTATTGAATAAGAGTAGAATACCATCATATGGATGTTTTGAGGTATTGGATATTAAATCTTAACGTTATGTTTTCAATAGTGTCTATTGAAACATGGCTTCTAGACAAGTCAAAATATCCAAGTTCAAAATGTGGTCATATAAGTAAATATGGTAGCTTGGAGAGCTATAGGCGGTCTATGAGCTATTGGCGATTACTGGTATTTTTAACGAGGATACATTTTCTCCAATAAAGTTGTCTAGGGTATGAATGAGTAAATATCAACTTATTCTATCTTTATTTAAGAGTTCAATTTTAGTTATTTAGTGGAATGAACTAAAATTAAATAGATCGGACCTAAGTGAATCATTTGTTTATTGTGATTGGGTTGTGTCTATTGGAGCTTAAATTTTGATAGCCCGCCAAGATCCCCAATCCACACGAACTTGTATGGATCACTTAATATATTTTACCGGACCAATAAGGGTCCATCTAGAATTGTAATAAGGCATGTGAACTTGTTTTTTTATGTAAGAATAGGTCTAGTTCACATGTGAACTTTTTATTAAGGTCCAATGGATTTAATAAAATAAGAAAAACAATATATGGCCCTTACATATATGGCCCTTACATATATGGTATGGGCGGCAAAGGCTATTAAGAATAGCATAAATGTATTATTTATATTTTATTATTTAATTAAATGGAAATTAATTAATTAATTAATTAATTAATTATTTAATTAAAAGTCAAATTCTTTTTCCTAGTAGGAGATAGTCTCCTAAAACTATACTATTGTTGGTAGTATAGTTAATGTTAAAGACTATATTTGATAAGTAGATAAATAAAAGAAATTATTTATCTAATCAAATTAGGAAGTCTTTAATCTGGTTACGAATACATTATTGAGTTGGATTAGGAGTCTTGGTGTAGGAAAGAATTCTTTTTGGAAAAGGATTCTTGGTCACCAAGTAAAACTACTTAGTGGTAGAATTCTTCTTTGAAAAGGATTCATAACCACCAAGTTAATCTACCTAAGGATAGGATTCTTGTCCATCAACTAATCCTTCTTAGGAAAGAATAAACTCTCCTAATATAATTCAAAGAGTAAAATTCGGCCAACAACATATGGTTATAGGAGAAGTTAGATTTCCTTTTAAATAAGGATTCTTAACTACCAAATAAATTCACCTAAGGAAAGAATTCTTGACAACCAAGCAAATCCTTCTTAGGAAAGGATTTATCATCCTATATTTATGTGCAAGAAAATTTTGGTCATGACTAAGGCAACTAGAGGTGAATTTCGGCCAAGCTAATTTTTCTAAGAGATTAATTTGGCCATCAAAGGAATTTTGAGGGAGAAAATCTGATTTTACGCTAGATAAAATTCGATCATCTCTAAGAATTAGTGTGGGAATTCGGCCAAGTAGAGAAAAAAAGGGGAACATTTTCGTATTCAATAGTATACTAATATCCTTTACATCAAAAGGGTTTTGTGTACAACATCGAATCAAGGCTCACGCGAGTTTCAATCAAACTGATTGATAATTCACAAGTGACCGGACGTTCTTGGATTTTTCTCTTGGAGGATATTTGTAACTAACAAAGAAAATATTTTTGCTTTGTCTCCATCCTCAGGAATACAATTTAGAGAAAGGGAGCCCGCACTCCAAGGTGATTCACGTTCATGATTGGATTGGAAGATCCTGCGGAATAAATTCGGCACTTGTTCAATCGTCACGAATAAATGGTATGATACTTTTATATATGTCAATTAATCTAGGGTTATGGTTCTCGTTGCATAAAAGGAATTTTTTTTCATATACGCAAACCCTAATTTTGTTTTATCAAGCTTCCATTGCGTTTTGAACCCGTTTTTACCTACAGTTATTCCCGGAAACAACTTCTCATTGGGAACAACTTAGACATTCTTAGAAACCAATTTGTCATTGTAACTAATGTTAGAGTTGTTCCAGGAACCTGTAAATGTTAACAAAGGTAACAACTTTTTTTTTTGGAAACCCCTCATATGTTGTCTATAACGTCAATGTTGTTCCAGGGAACAACTTCTCGTTGGGAACAACTTCGACGTTCTAGGAAACCACTTTGACGTTGTAACCAATGTTAGAGTTGTTACCGGGAACCAGTAAACGTTAACAAAGGGAACAATTTTTTTTTTTGAAAACCACTGTAACGTTATCTATAATGTCAAAGTTGTTCCCGGTAATAACTTTGAGTTGGGAAAAACTTCGACGTTCTTGGAAACAACTTTGACTTTTAAACCAACGTTAGAGTTGTTCCCGGGAACCAGTCACCGTTAACGAAGGGAACAACCTTTAATTTTTGGAAAACACTCTAACGTTGTCTAGATAGTCAAAGTTGGTCTCATGAACAACTTCTCGTTGGGAACAATTTCGACGTTCTTGGAAACCACTTTGACGTTGTAACCAACGTTAGAGTTGTTCGTGGGAACCAGTCAACGTTAACAAAGGGAACAAATTTTGTTTTTTGAAAACTACTATAACGTTATCAATAACGTCAAAGTTGTTCCCGGGAACACCTTTTCGTTGGGAACAACTTCGACGTTCGTAGAAACCAGTTTGACATTGTAACCACAATTGGTGTTGTTCTCGGGAACCAGTAAACGTTAACAAGAGGAACAACTTTTATTTTTTTGAAACCACTCTAACGTTAACTATACCGTCAAAGTTTTTTCTTGGGAACAACTTCGACATTCTTGGAAACCACTTTGACGTTGTAACCAGAGTTAGGGTTGTTCACGGGAACAAGTCAAAGTAAACAAAGGGAACAAGTTTTCATTTCTGAAACCACACTAAAGTTATCTATAGCGTCAAAGTTGTTCCTGAGAACAACCTCGCGTTGGGGACAACATCGACGTTCTTGGAAACCACTTTGACGTTGTAACTAACGTTAGAGTTGTTCCTAGGAACCAGCCAACGTTATCAAATGGAACAACTTTATTTTTTGGAAACCACCCTAACGTTATCTATAACTTCGAAGTTGTTTCCGAGAATAACTTCGAAGTTGTTTCCGAGAATAACTTCTCGTTGGGAAAAACTTCAACGTTTTTGGAAACCACTTTGACGCATTAACAAACATATGAGTTGTTCCCGAGTACCATTCAACGTTAAAAAATGAAACAACTTTTATTTTTTAGAAACTACTTTAACATTATCTAGATCGTCAAAGTTGGTCCCGGGAACAACTTCGACGTTCCTAGAAACCACTTTGACGTTTCAACCAACGTTGGAGTTATTCCTGGGAAACAGTCAACGTTAACAAAGGGAACAAATTTAATTTTTTTAACCCACTCTAACGTTATCTATAACGTCAAAGTTGTTCCCGGGAACAACTTCTCTTTGGGAACAACTTCGACGTTCTTGGAAACAACTTTGACGTTGTAACCAACGTTAGAGTTATTCCTGGGAACCAGTCAACGTTAACAGAGGCAACACCTTTTATCTTTTGGAAACCACTCTAACGTTATCTATAACGTCAAAGGTTTTCCCAGGAACAACTTTGACGTCCTAGGAAACCGTTTTGGCGTTGTAACCATTGTTAGGGTTTTTCACGGGAACCGGTCAATGTTAAAAAAAGGGAACAACTTTTATTTTTTGGAAACCACTCTAAAGTTATCTATAACCTCAAAGTTGTTCCCGAGAACAACGTCTCAATGGGGACAACTTCGACGTTCTTGTAGACAATATTGTCTTTTTAACCTACGTTAGAGTTGTTCCCGGGAACCAGTCAATGTTAACAAAGGGAAAAACTTTTATTTTTTGGAAATCACTCTAACATTATCTAGAACGTCAAATTTGGTCCCAGGAACAGCTTCTCGTTGGGAACAACTTCGACGTTCTTGGAAACTACTTTGATATTGTAACCAACGTTAGAGTTGTTATCGGGAACAAGTAAAGATTAACAAAGAGAACAACTTTTAATTTTTGGAAACCCGTCTAATGTTATCTAAAACATCAAAGTTGTTCCCGGGAACAACTTCTCGTTAGGAACAACTTCGACTTTCTTGGAAACCACTCTAACGTTATCTATAATCTCAAAGTTGTTCCCGGGAACAACTTGTCATTGGAAACAACTTCGACGTTCTTGGAAACCAATTTGTCGTTGTAACCACTGTTATAATTGTTCTCGGGAACCAGTAAACGTTAACAAAGGTAACAACTTTTATTTTTTGGAAACAACTCTACCGTTATCTATAACGTCAAAGTTGTTCCCGGGATCGACTTCTCATTAGGAACAACTTTGACGTTTCTGGAAACCACTTTGACGTTGTAACCAGCGTTAGAGTTGTTCCCAGGAACCAATCAACATTTACAAAGGGAAACACTTCAAAGATTTTCACCGGAACAACTTCTCGTTGGGAACAACTTTGACGTTCTTTGAAATACCTTTGACGTTGTAACCAAGAGTTTTTGTCGAGGACCAGTCAACATTATCAAAGGGAACAACTTTTATTTTTTTGAACCCACTCTAACATTATCTATAACGCTGAAGTTGTTCCCGGAATAACTTCTCTTTGGGAATAACTTCGACTTCTTGGAAACCACTTTTACATTGTAACTAATGTTAGAGTTGTTCTCGGGCACCTGTAAACGTTAACAAAGGTAACAACCTTTTTTTGGAAACCCCTCGTATGTTGTCTATAACGTCAAAGTTGTTCCCGGGAAAAACTTCTCGTTGGGAACAACTTCGATGTTCTAGGAAACCACTTTGACGTTGTAACCAACGTTAGAGTTGTTCACCGGAACCAGCAAACGTTAACACAGGGAACAACTTTTATTTTTTGAAAACCACTCAAAAGTTATCTATAACATCAAAGTTGTTCTCGAAAATAACTTTTCATTGGGAACAACTTCGACGTTCTTGGAAACCACTTTAACGTTGAAATCAACGTTAGAGTTGTTCCCGGGAACCAGTCAACGTCAACAAATGGAACAACTTAATTTTTTTGAAAACCAGTGTAAAGTTATCCGTAACTTCAAAGTTGCTCCCAGGAAAAACATCTGGTTGGTAAGAACTTCGACTAAATTGGAAGTCACTTTGACGATGTAACCAACGTTTGAGTTGTTCCCAGGATCCAATCAACATTAACAAGGGGATCAACTTTTATTTTTTTGAAACCACTAAAACTTTATTTATAACGTCAAAGTTGTTCCCGGGAACAACTTCTCGTTGGGAACAACTTCAACATTCTTGGAAACAAATTTGATTTTGTATCCAACGTTAGAGTTGTTCCTAGGATCTAGTCAACAATAACGAAGGGATCAACTTTTATTTTTTGGAAACCAATCTACCTTTATCTATAACGCCAAAGTTGTTCCCGGGAACAACTTCGACGTTCTTGGAAACCACTTTGACGTTGTAAGCAATGTTAGAGTTTTTCCTGGGAACCAGTAATCGTTTACAAAAGGGAACAACTTTTATTTTTTGGAAACAACTCTAACTTTATCTATAACGTTAAATTTGTTCCTGAGAACAACTTCTTGTTGGGGACAACTTCGAAATTCTTGGAAACCACATTGACGTTGTAAACAACGTTAGAG
This sequence comes from Dipteronia dyeriana, assembly GCA_032871835.1. Lineage (NCBI taxonomy): Eukaryota > Viridiplantae > Streptophyta > Magnoliopsida > Sapindales > Sapindaceae > Dipteronia > Dipteronia dyeriana. The sequence goes on along the minus strand of CM065295.1, from coordinate 32,660,877 downwards.
GTTTTCTCGGGAACCTGTAAATGTTAACAAAGGGAAAAACTTTTTTTTTTTGGAAACAACTATAACGTTAACTATAACGTCAAAGTTTTCCCGGTAACAACATCTCATTTGGAACAACTTCGACATTCTTGGAAACAACTTCGACATTCTTGGAAACAACTTAGACGTTGTATCCAATTTTTGAGTTGTTCCCGAAAATCAGTCAACGTTAACAAATGGAAAAACTTTAATTTTTTTAAAACCACTCTAACGTTATCTGTAACGTCGAACTTTTTCCAGGGAATAACTTCCCGCTGGGAACAACTTTAACTAAATTGGAAACCATTTTGACGTTGTAACCAGTGTTAGAGTTGTTTCTAGGCTCCGGTCAACGTTAACAAGTAAATCAAAAAAAAAATTGGACGCCACTCTAACTTTTTTTATAACGTCAAAATTTTTCCCGGGAACAACTTCGACATTCTTGGAAACCACTTTGATGTTGTATCCAACGTTATAGTTGTTCTTGGGATCCAGCCAACAATAACAAAGGGATCGACTTTTTTTTTTTAAATCACTCTAACTTTATCTATAACGCCAAAGTTGTTCCCGGGAACAACTTCACGTTGGAAACAACTTCGACATTCATGGAAACCACTTTGACGTTGTAACCAACGTTAGAGTTGTTCCCGAAACCAGTTAACTTTAACAAAGGGAACAACTTTTATTTTTCGGAAACCACTCTAATGTTATCTATTACGTTGAAGTTGTTCTCAGGTACAACTTCTCGTTGGGAACAACTTCGACAATCTTCGAAACGACTTTGACATTGTATCCACGTTAGAGTTGTTCCCCGGATCCAGTCAACAATAACAAAGGGATCAACATTTATTTGTTTGGAAACCACTCTACCTTGCTCTATAACGCCAAAGTAGTTACCGGGAAAAACTTTTTTTTTCTAAAACCACTTCAGTGCTATCTATAACGTCAATATTTTTCCCGGGAATAACATCTCGTCGGGAACGACTTCGACGTTCTTGGAAACTACTTTGACATTGTAACCAAGGTTATAGTTGTTCCCGAGAACAAGTCAACGTTCACAAATGGAATAACTTTTATTTAAAAAAAACACTAACGTTATCTGTTGCGTCAAATTTGTTCTCAGAAACAACTTCTCGTTGTGAACAATTTCGACATTCTTGGAAACCACTTTGACGTTGTATCCAATGTTAGAGTTGTTACTGGGATCTAGTCAACAATAACAAAGGGATCAACTTTTATTTTTTGAAAAACACTCTACCTTTATCTATAACACCAAAGTTGTTCCTGGGAAAAACTTCTGGTTAGAAACAACTTCGACACTCTTGGAAACCACTTTGACATTGTAAGCAACGTTAGAATTGTTCCCGAGAACTAGTAAACATTAACAAAAGGAACAACTTTTATCTTTTGGAAACCACTTTAAAGTTATCTATAACGTCAAAGTTGTTTCCGGGAACAACTTCGATGTTCCAGGAAACCACTTTGACGTTGTAACCAATGTTAGAGTTGTTCCTGAGAACCAATCAACGTTAACAAAGGGAACAAATTATTGTTTTTGGAAACCACTCTAACGTTATCTATAACGCCAAAGTTGTACTGTGAATAACATGTTGTTGGGAACAACTTCGACGCTCTTGGAAACCACTTTGACATTGTAAGCAACGTTAGAGTTGTTCCCGAGAACTAGTAAACGTTAACAAAAGGAACAACTTTTATTTTTTAGAAACCACTCTAAAGTTATCTATAACATCAAAGTTGTTTCCGGGAACAACTTCTTGTTGGGAACAACTTCGATGTTCTAGGAAACCACTTTGATGTTGTAACCAACGATAGAGTTGTTCTCGGGAACCTGTAAACGTTAAAAAATGGAATATCTTTTATTTTTTGGAAACAACTCTAACGTTAACTATAACGTCAAAGTTTTCCCGGGAATAACATCTCGTTGGGAACAACTTTGACGTTCTTGTAAACCATTTTGATGTTGTAACCAACGTTAGAGTTGTTCCCGAGAACCAATCAATGTTAACAAATGGAACAACTTTAATCTTTTGAAAACCACTCTAACGTTATCTGTAACGTCCAAGTTGTTCTCGAAAACAACTTCTACTAAATTGGAAACCATTTTGACGTTGTAACCAATGTTAGAGTTGTTCACAAGATGCAGTCAACGTTAACAAGGGGATCGACTTTTATTTTTTGGAAACAACTCTAACTTTTTTTAAAATTTCAATGTTGATCCCGGGAACAACTTCTCGTTGGAAACCACTTCGACATTCTTAGAAACCGCTTTGACATTATATCCAACGTTAAAGTTGTTCCCGGGATCCAGTCAACAATAACAAAGGGATCAACTTTTGGTTTTTGAAAACTACTCTACCTTTATCTATAACACCAAAGTTGTTCTCGGGAAAAACTTCTCGTTGGAAACAACTTCGACGTTCTTGGAAACCACATTGACGTTGTAAACAATGTTAGAGTTGTTCCCGGGAACCAGTAAACGTTAACAAAGGGAACAACTTTTATTTTTTGGAATCAACTCTAATGTTTTCTATAACGTCATAGTTGTTCCCGGGTAGAACTTCTCGTTTGGAACAACTTCGACGATCTTGGAAACGTTTTTGACGTTGCATCCAACGTTAGAGTTTTTCCCGGGGTCCAGACAACAATAACAAAGGGATCAATTTTTATATTTTGGAAACCACTCTACATTTCTCTATAACGTCAAAGTTGTTCCCGGGAACAACTTCTTGTTGGGAACAACTTCGACATTCTTGGAAACTACTTTGACGTTGTAAGCAACGTTAGAGTTGTTCCTGGGAACCAGTAAACGTTAAAAAAAGGAGAAACTTTGATTTTTTTGAAACCACTATTATGTTATTTATAATGTCAAAGTTGTTTCCCTGAATAACTTCGATGTTCCTGGAAACCACTTTGACGTTGTAACCAATGTTAAAGTTGTTCTCTGGAACCAGTAAACGTTAACAAAAGGAACAACTTTCAAATTCTAGAACCACTATAACGTTATCCATAAGGCCAAATTTTTTCCCGGGAATTACTTCTCATTGGGAACAGCTTCGACGTTCTTGGAAACAACTTAAACGTCGTATCCAACGTTACAGTTGTTCCCTGGAACAAGTCAACATTAACAAATGGAACAACTTTTATTTTTTGAAACCCACTCTAACGTTAACTATAACGTCAAAGTTTTTCCTAGGAAGAACTTCTCGTTGGGAACCACTTCGATATTCTTGGAAACCACATTGTCGTTGTAACCAATGTTAGAGTTGTTCCCGGGAACCTGTCATTGTTAACAAAGAGAACAACTTTTATGTTTTGAAAACCACTCTAATGTTATCTAAAACGCCAAACTTGTTCTCGGGAACAACTTCTTATTGGGAACAACTTCGACGTTCTTTGAAACAACTTTGACGTTGTAACCAACGGTATAGTTTTTTCGGGGAACCAGTAAACGTTAATAAAGGGAACAAATTTCATTTTTTGGAAACTACTCTAAGGTTATATATAACGCCAAAGTTATTCCTAGGAACAACTTGTCATTGGGAACAAATTCGACATTTTTGGAATCCACTGATGTTGTACCAACGTTAGAGTTGTTCCCGGGAACCAGTAAACATTAACATAGGGAACAACTTTTATTTTTTTGAAACCATTTTAAAGTTATCTATGAAGCCAAATTTATTTCCGGGAACAACATATGGTTGGGAACAACTTCAGCGTTCTTAGAAACCACTTTGACGTTGTAACCACCATTAGATTTGTTCCCGAGAACTTGTAATTGTAAACAAAGGGAACAACTTTAATTTTTTGAAAACCACTCTAACGTTATCTATGATTCCAAAGTTGTTCCCGGGAACAACATCTCTTTAGCAACAACTTTGATGTTCTTAGAAACAACTTCGACGTAGTAACAAACGTTAGAGTTGTTCCCAGGGACCGGTCAACGTTAACAAATGGAACAACTTTTATTTTTTGAAAACCACTATAACGTTTTCTGTAACGTCAAAGTTGTTCCCAGAAACAACTTCTCATTGGGAACAACTTCGACATTCTTGAAAACCACTTTCACGTTGTAACCGACGTTAGAGTTGTTCCCAGGAACCAGTCAACGTTAACAAAGGAAACATTTTTTTTTTTTTTGGAAACCACTCTAATGTTATCTATAACGTCAAAGTTGTTCCCGGAAACAACATCTCGTTGGGAACAACTTCAATATTCTTAGAAAATACTTTGACGTTATAACCAACGTTAGAGTTGTTCCTGGGAACCAGTTAACGTTAACAAATGGAATAAATTTTATTTTTTGAAAACCACTCTAACGTTATCTATAACATCAAAGTTGTTCCGGGGAACAACATCCCGTTGAGAACAACTTTGACATTCTTGGACACAACTTTCATGTTGTATCCAATGTTAGATTTGTTCTTTGGATATAGTCAATGTCATAAACGGATTAACTTTTATTTTTTGGAAACCACTCTACCGTTATCTATAATGCCAAAGTTCTCCCGGGAACAACTTCTCGTTAGAAACAACTTCGACATTCATGGAAACCACTTTGACGTTGTATCCAACGTTAGAGTTGTTCCCGAGATCCAGTCTACGTTAACAAATGGATCAACTTTTATTGTTTGGAAACCACACTACCTTTATCTATAACGCCAAAGTTGTTCCCAGGAACAACTTCTCGTTGGAAAAAACTTCGACGTTCTTGGAAACCACTTTGATGTTGTAAAAAACATTAGAGTTGTTCCCGGGAACCAGTAATCGTTAACAAAGGGAACAACTTTTATTTTTTGGAAGCCACTCTTATATTACCTATAACGTCAAAGTTATTCTCGGGAACAACATCTCGTTGGGAAAAACTTCGACGTTCTTGGAAACCACTTTGGTGTTGTAACCAACGTTAGAGTTGTTCCCGGGAACCAGTCAACGTTAACAAATGGAACAACTTTTATTTTTTGAAAACCACTCTAACGTTATATGTAACTTCAAAGGTTTTCCCAGGAACAAATTCTTGTTGGGAAAAACTTTGATATTCTTGGAAACCACGTTAGAGTTGTTCTCGGGATCAAGTTAACGTTAACAAAGGGATTAAATTTCATTTTTTGGAAACCACTCATCCTTTATCTATAACGCCAAAGTTGATCCCGAGGCAACTTCTCGTTGGAAACAACTTTGACGTTGTAACAAACTTTAGAATTGTTCCTGGGAACCAGTAAATGTTAACAAAGGGAACAACTTTTATTTTTTGGAAACCACTCTAATGTTATCTATAACATCAAAGTTATTTCCATGAATAACTTCTCGTTGGGAACAACTTCGACGTTCTTGAAAACCACTTTGACGTTGTATCCAACGTTAGAGTTGTTCTTGGGAACCAGTCAACGTTAACAAATGGAAGAACTTTTATTTCTTGAAAACAACTCTAACGTTATCTGTAACGTCAAAGTTGTTCCCGGAAACAAATTCTTGTTGGGAAAAACTTTGACATTCTTGGAAACCACATTGTTGTTGTATCCAACGTTAGAGTTGTTCTCGGGAACCTGTCAACGTTAACAAATGGAACAACTTTTATATTTTGAAAACCACTCTAATGTTATCGGTAAAGTCAAAGTCATTCCCGGGAATGACTTCTCGTTGGGAACAACTTCGACTAAATTGTAAACCACTTTGACGTTGTAACTAACGTTAGAGTTGTTCTTGAGATCCAGTCAACCTTAACAAGGGGATCAACTTTAATTTTTTAGAAACCACTAAAACTTTTTTTATAACGCCAAATTTGTTCCCGGGAACAACTTCTCGTTGGGAACGACTTTGACGTTGTTGGTAATGACTTTGACGTTGTAACCAACGTTAGAGTTATTTTCGGGAACCGGTAAACGTTAATAAAGGGAACAACTTTTATTTTTTGGTAACCAATCTAATGTAATTTATAATGTCAAAGTTGTTCCCGGAACAACTTCTCGTTGGGAAAAACTTCGACTAAATTGGAAACCACTTTGATGTTGTAACCAATGTTAGGGTTGTCATCGGGAACCAGTAAATGTTAACAAAGGGAACAACTTTTTTGTTTTGGAAATCACTCTAACGTTATCTATAACGCCTAAGTTGTTCTCGGGAATAACTTCTCGTTAGGAACAACTTCGACGTTCTCCGAAACCACTTTGAAGTTGTAACCAACATTAGGGTTGTTCCCAAAAACAAGTCAACCTTTACAAATGGAACAACTTTTACTTTTTGAACACCACTCAAATGTTATCTATAACGTAAAAGTTGTTCCCGGGAACAACATCTCGTTGAGAATAACTTCAACATTCTTCAAAACCACTTTGACGTTGTAACCAACGTTAGAGTTGTTCCCAGGAACAAGTCAACTTTAACAATGGGAATAACTTTTATTTTTTGGAAACCACTCTAATGTAATCTATAAAGTCGAAATTGTTCTAGGAAACCACATCTCGTTGGGAACAGCTTCGACGTTCTTGAAAAACATTTTGTCGTTGTAACGAATGTTAGAGTTGTTCCCGGGAACCAGTCAACGTTAAGAAATGGAACAACTTTTAATTTTTGAAAACCACTCTAACGTTATCTGTAACAACAAAGTCATTCCCGGGAACAACTTCTCATTGGGAAAAACTTCGACGTTCTTGGAAACGACTTTGAATTTGTAACCATCGTTAGAGTTGTTTCCGGATAAGCGGTAAACATTAATAAAGTAAACAAGTTTTATTTTTTAGTAACCACTCTAATGTTATCTATACCATCAAAGTTGTTCCCGGGAACAACTTCTCTTTGGGAACAACTTCGACGTTCTTGGAAACAACTTTGGCGTTGTAACAAACGTTAGAGTTGTTTTCGGTAACCAGTAAACGTTAATAAAGGGAACAACTTTTATTTTTTGGTAACCACTCAAATGTTATCTATAACGTCAAAGTTTTTCCCAAGATCAACTTCTCATTTGGAAAAACTTCGACGTTCATGGAAACCACTTTGACGTGGTAACCAACGTTAGAGTCGTTCCCGGGAACCAGTAAACGTTAACAAAGAGAACAACTTTTATTTTTTAGAAACCACTCTAACGTTATCTATGACGCCAAAGTTATTCCTGGGAATAACTTCTCGTTGGGAACAACTTCGTAGTTCTTGGAACCACTTTGACGTTGTAAACAACGTTAGAGTTGTTCCCGAAAACCAGTAAACGTTAACAAATGGAATAATTTTTTTTTTCGAAAACCACTCTAACGTTATCTATAACGTTAAAGTTTTTCTTGGGAACAACTTCTCGGTGGGAACAACTTCGACATTCCTGGAAATCACTATGATGTTGTAACCAACGTTAGAGTTGTTTCCGTGAAACAGTCAACGGTAAAAAAGAGAATAAATTTTAGGCTTTGGAAATCACTCTAACGTTATCATTAACACCTAAGTTGTTATCGGGAATAACTTCTCATTGGGAAGAACTTCGACGTTCTCGGCAACCACTTTGAGGCTGTAACCAACGTTAGGGTTGTTCTCAGGAACAAGTCAACCTTTACAAATGGAACAACTTTTTTTTTTGGCAACCACTCTAACGTTATCTATGACGCCAAAGTTGTTCTCGGGAATAAGTTTTCGTTGGGAACAACTTCGACGTTCTTAGAAACAACTTTAACGTTGTAACCAATGTTAGGGTTGTTCCCGTGAACCAGTCAACGTTAATAAAAGGAACAAATTTTATTTTTTGGTGACCACTCTAATGTTATCTATAACATCAAAAAAATTTCACCAGAACAACTTCTCTTGGGTAAAAACTTTGACGTTCTTGGAAACCACTTTGACGTTGTAACCAACGTTAGAGTTGTTCCTAGGAACCAGTAAATGTAAACAAAGAGAACAACTTTTATTTTTCGGAAACCACTCTAACGTTATCTATAATGCCAAAGTTATTACCAGGAACAACTTCTCGTTGGGAACAACTTCGACATTATTGTAAACAACTTTGACATTGTAACAAATTTTATAATTGTTACCATTAACCAATCAACGTTAACAAACGGAACAACTTTTACTTTTTGAATACCACTCAAACGTTATCTATAACGTAAAATTTGTCCCGGGTACAACATCTCGTTGAAAACAACTTCAACAGTCTTGAAAACCACTTTGACGTTGTAACCAACGTTAGAGTTGTTTCCAGGAACAAGTAAACGTTAACAAAGGGAATAAAATTTATTTTTTGGAAACCACTCTAATGTTATCTATAAAGTCTAAGTTGTTCCCGGGAACAACATCTCGTTGGGAACAACTTCGACGTTCTTGAAAAACAATTTGGCGTTGTAACGAACGTTAGTGTTGTTCCTGGGAACCATTCAACGTTAACGAAATGACCAACTTTTATTTTTTGAAAACCAGTCTAACGTTATCTGTAACGTCAAAGTCATTCCCGGGAACAACGTCTCAATTGGAACAACTTCGACTTAATTGGAAACCACTTTGACGTTGTAACCAACGTTAGAGTTGTTCCCGAGATCCAGTCAACAATAACAAAGGTATCAACTTTAATTTTGTGGAAATCTTTCCAACGTTATCTATAACGTCAAAGTTTCTCTCGGGAACTACTTCTTGGTGGGAACAACTTCGACATTCCTTGAAACCACTATGACGTTGTAACAAACATTAGAGTTGTTCCCGTGAACCAGTCAACGTTAACAAAGGGAACAAATTTTATGTTTTGGAAATCATTCTAACGTTATCAATAACGCTTAAGTTGTTCTTGGGAATAACTTCTCGTTGAGAACAACTTCGATGTTCTTGGAAACCACTTTGACGTTGTAACCAACGTTAGGGTTGTTCCCAAGAACCAGTCAACCTTTACAAATGGAACAACTTTTATTTTTTGGAAACCACTCTAACGTTATCTATAATGCCAAAGTTGTTACCAAGAACAACTTCTCGTTGGGAACAACTTCGACATTCTTGTAAACAACTTTGACGTTGTAACCAACGTTATAATTGTTTCCATTAACCAATCAACGTTAACAAACGAAACAACTTTTACTTTTTGAAAACCACTCAAACGTTATCTATAACATAAAAGTTGTTCCCGGGAACAACATCTCGTTGGGAACAACTTCAACATTCTTGAAAACGTTATCTATAACATAGAGTTGTTCCCAGGAACAAGTCAACGTTAACAAAGGGAATAACTTTTATTTTTTGGAAACAACTCTAATGTTATCTATAAAGTCGAAGTTGTTCTCGGGAACAACATCTCGTTGGGAACCATTTCAACGTTCTTGAAAATAATTTGACGTTGTAATGAACGTTAGAGTTGTTCCCGGGAACAAGTCAACGTTAACAAATGGAACAACTTTTATTATTTTGAAAACCGCTCTAACGTTATCTGTAACGTCAAAGTCATTCCTGGTAAAAACTTATTGTTGGGAAATACTTTAACTAAATTGGAAACCACTTTGACGTTATAGCAAACGTTAGAGTTGTTCCCGAGATCCAGTCAACGTTAACAAAGGGATCAACTTTAATTTTTTAGAAACCATTATAACTTTTTTTATAACGCCAAAGTTGTTCGCAGGAAAAACTTCTCGTTGGGAACAACTTCGGCATTCTTAGAAACGACTTTGACCTTGTAACCATCGTTAGAGTTGTTTCTGGGAACCATTAAACATTAATAAAGGGAACAACTTTTATTTTTTGGTAACCACTCTAATGTTATCTATAACGTCAAAGTTGTTCCCCGGAACAACTTCACACTGGGAAAAACTTCGAAGTTCTTGGAAACCACTTTGACATTGTATCCAACGTTAGAGTTGTTTAAGGGAACCAGTAAACATTAATAAAGATAATAGCTTTTAGTTTTTCTTAACCACTCTAATGTTATCTATGACGCCAAAGTTGTTCCCGGGAATAGCTTCTCTTTGGTAACAATTTCGACATTCTTGGAAACCACTGTGACGTTGTAACCAACTTTAGAGTTGTTCCTGGGAACCAGTCAACGTTAACAAATGGATTAACATTGTTTTAAACCACTCTAACGTTATCTATAACGTCAAAGTTTCTCTCAAGAAAACCTTCTCGTTGGGAAAAACTTCGAGATTCCTGGAAACCACTTTGACTTTGTAACCGATGTTAGAGTTTTTCCCGTGAACCATTCAACGTTAACAAATGGAACAAATTTTATATTTTTGAAATCACTCTAACTTTATTAATAATGCCTAAGTTGTTCTCGGGAATAACTTCTCGTTGGGAACAACTTCGACGTTCTCGGAAACCACTTTGACGTAGTAACTAACGTTAGGGTTGTTCCCAGGAACCAGTCAACCGTTACAAATGGAACAACTTTTATTTTGATAAAACCACTCTAACGATATCCATAATGCCAAAATAGTTACCAGGAACAACTTCTCGTTGGGAACAACTTCGAAATTCTTGTAAACAACTTTGACGTTGTAACCAAAGTTATAATTGTTTCCATTAACAAATCAATGATAACAAACGGAACAACTTTTACTTTATGAAAACCACTCAAACATTATCTATAACGTAAAAGTCATTCCCGGGAACAACATCTCATTTGGAACAACTTTAACATTCTTGAAAACCACTTAGACTATGTAACCAACGTTAGAATTGTTCCCAAGAAAATGTCAACATTAACAAAGGTAATAATTTTTTTTTAGGAAACCACTCTAATGTTATGTATAAAGTCGAAGTTGTTCTCGAAAACAACATCTCGTTGGGAACAACTTCGATGTTCTTGAAAACCATTTTGACGTTGTAACGAACGTTAGAGTTGGTCCCGGGAACCAGCCGACGTTAACAAATGGAACAACTTTTATTTTTTGAAAACCACTCTAACGTTATCTGTAACGTCAAAGTCATTCCCGGGAACAACTTTGACTAAATGGAAACCACTTTGACAATATAACCAACATTATAGTTGTTCCCAAGATCCAGTGAACGTTAACAAAGGGATCAACTTTAATTTTTTAGAAACCACTATAACTTTAATTATAACGCCAAAGTTGTTCCAGGGAACAACTTCTCGTTGGGAACAACTTTGACGTTCTTGAAAACGACTTTGACGTTGTAACCAACGCTAGAGTTGTTTTCGGGGAACCAGTAAGCGTTAATAAAGGGAACAACTTTTAATTTTTGGTAACCACTCTAATGTTATCTATAACGTCAAAGTTGTTACCGGGAACAACTTCTCATTGAAAAAAACTTCGACGTTCTTGAAAACCACTTTGACGTTGTATCCAACGTTAGAGTTGTTCCCTGGAACAAGTAAACTTTAACAAAGAGAACAACTTTTATTTTTTGGAAACCACTCTGACGCCAATGTCGTACCCTGGAATAACTTCTCTTTGGGAACAATTTTGATGTTCTTGGAAACCACTTTGATGTTGTAACCAAAGTTAGAGTTGTTCCAAGAAACAACTCAACGTTAACAAATGGAATAACATTTTTTTTAAAAACACTCTAATGTTATCTATAACGTCAAAGTTTCTCTCGGGAAAACTTTCGACATTCGTGGAAAAAACTTTGATGTTTTAACCAACGTTAGAGTTGTTCCCAAGAACCAGTCCACCTTTACAAATGGAACAACTTTTACTTTTTGAAAACCACTTAAACGTTATCTATAACGTAAATGTTGTTTCCGGGAATAACATCTCGTTGGGAACAACTTCAACATTCTTGAAAACCACATTGACATTGTAACCAAAGTTAGAGTTGTTCCCATGAATAAGTAAATGTTTACAAAAGGAATAACTAACGTTAGAGTTGTTTCAGAGAACCAGTAAACATTAATAAAGGGAATAGCTTTATTTTTTCGTAACCACTCTAATGTTATCTATGACGCCAAAGTTGTTCCCCAGAATAACTTCTTTTTGGTAAGAATTTTGACATTATTGGAAACCACTTTGACGATGTAACCAACGTTAGAGTTGTTCCCAAGAACAAGTCAACGTTAACAAAGGTAATAAATTTTATTATTAGGAAACTACTCTAATGTTATGTATAAAGTAAAAGTTGTTCCCGGGAACAACATCTCGTTGAAAACAACTTCGATGTTCTTGAAAACCATTTTGACGTAATAAAGAATGTTAGAGTTGGTCCCGGGAACCAGTCAACGTTAACAAATGGAACAACTTTTATTTTTTGAAAACAACTCTAACGTTATCTGTAATGTCATAGTCATTCCCAGAAACAACTTCTCGTTCGAAACAACTTTGACTAATTGGAAACCACTTTGACATTGTAACCAACATTAGAGTTGTTACCGAGATCTAGTCAACGTTAAAAAAGGGATCAACTTTAATTTTTTAGAAACCACTATAACTTTAATTATAACGCCAAAGTTGTTCCAGGGAACAACTTCTCGTTGGGAACAACTTTGACGTTCTTGAAAACGACTTTGACGTTGTAACCAACGCTAGAGTTGTTTTCGGGGAACCAGTAAACGTTAATAAAGGGAACAACTTTTAATTTTTGGTAACCACTCTAATGTTATCTATAACGTCAAAGTTGTTCCCGGGAACAACTTCTCATTGAAAAAAACTTCGACGTTCTTGAAAACCACTTTGACGTTGTAACCAACGTTAGAGTTGTTCCCGGGAACAAGTAAACGTTAACAAAGAGAACAACTTTTATTTTTTGGAAACCACTCTAACGTTATATATGGCGCCAAAGTTGTTCCCGAAAATAACTTCTCGTTGGGAACAAATTCGACGTTCTTGGAAACCACTTTGATGTTCTAACCAACGTTAGAGTTGTTCCCGGGAACAAGTCAACGTTTACAAATGGAATAACATTTTTTTAAAAAACCACTCTAACGTTATCTATAATGTCAAAGTTTCTGAAGGGAACAAATTCTCGTTGGAAACTGTTAGGATTATGCTCGATAGCAAGAGTGTAATAGTGTAATTAACAATCTTTTTCATATGAATAAAGTGATTTCTAGTTTAAAAATTCTTATAGCATTTATAGTTTCATTATTATAATTGTCAAAAGTAAACAATCATAAGGTCAAAAGACTAAGAGAAAAGAAGAATTGTTCATACATCTAGATATGTTTGAGGTAGACACAATTCTTTAGTTAGTCTTGAATAATATTCACAACTTAAGATAGAAGGTTGGGCGCCTTTATATTGTTAAAGTTGTAGATTCTTTTGCTAGCATTTGAGTGGGATCAAATGTGTTATGATGAGTCTAAAATCATCAAAGTGTGGTGTCTTTGGGCAAAAGAATCTAGTGCACTGGGTGCATTGAATAGGATCAAAATGAAATACTTTATCCAGAACCGTCAATGGATAAAAATTTTCATTTGAAGACAATCGGAGAGTCTATCTCAATCCTGAGATAAATGATGGACTTATGGTTACAAGTGTTTTCATTTGAGCTATCAATGAGTACGATTATATAGCATAGTCTATCCTCGATAGTTTGGTGGTATTCGTTTGTAAATCGATAGCGGACTTCATTTATAGATATGGACATCGTGGCTCCATTTATTGAATGAGCGTAGAATACCATCATATGGATGTTTTGAGGTATCGGATATTAAATCTTAACGTTAAGTTTTCAATAGTGCCTATTGAAACATGGCTTCTGGACAAGTCAAAATATCCAAGTTCAAAATGTGGTCATATGAGTAATTATGGTAACTTGGAGAGCTATAGGCGGTCTATGAGTTCTTGGCGATTACTGTTATTCTTCACGAGGATACACTTTCTCCAATAAGGTTGTCTAGGGTATGAATGAGTAACATCAACTTATTCTATCTTTATTTAAGAGTTCAATTTTAGTTCTTTAGTGAAATGAACTAAAATTAAATATATTGGACCTAAGTGAATCATTCGTCGATTGTGATTGGGTTGTGTCTATTGGAGCTTAAATTTAGATAGCCCGCCAAGATCCCCAATCCACACGAACTTGCATGGATCAATTGAAATATTCTACTGGACCAATAGGGGTCCATCTAGAATTGTAGTAAGGAATGTGAACTTGTTTCTTTTTGTAAGAATAGGTCTAGTTCACATGTGGACTTTTTATTTAGGTCCAATGGATTTAATAAAATGAGAAAAATAATATATGGCCTTTATACTAGGTATGGGTGGCAATGGCTGTGGATAATAGCTTTAATATATTATTTTTATTTTATTATTATTTAATTAAATGGAAATTATTTAATTTGTTGATTAATTAATTATTTAATCAAAAGTCAAAATCTTTTCCTATTAGGAGATGGTCTCCTAAAACTATACTATTGTTGGTAGTATAGTTAATGTTAAAGACTATATTTTATAAGTAGATAAATAAAAGGAGTTATTTATCTAATCAATTAGGAATTTTTTAATATGGTTACAAACACACTATTGAGTAGGATTAGGAGTCTTGGTGTAGGAAAGATTTCTTTTTGGAAAAGGATTCTTGGACACCAAGTAAAACTATTTAGTAGTATAATTCTTATTTGAAAAGGATGCATAACCAACAAGTTAATCTACCTAAGGATAGGATTCTTGTCCATCAAGTAATCTTTATTAGGAGAGATTAAACACTCCTAATCTACTTCAGATAAGGGAATTTCGTTCATCACATGTATAATATAGGATATGATAGATTTCCTTCTAGATAAGGATTCTAACTACCAAATAAATCCACCTAAGGAAATGATTATTGCCAACCAAGTGAATCCTTCTTAGGAAAGGATTTATGAGCCTATATATATGAGCATGATGAATTCGACCAGCCCTAAGGCAATTAGAGGTAATTTCGGCCGAGCTTTATTTGTGAAAGAAAAAGTTTCGGCCATCATAGGAATTTTGAGGGAAAAAAATCTGATTTTACTCTAGACAAAATTCGATCATCTCGTTGCATAAAATGAAAAAAAAAATTATACGCAAACCCTAATCTCATTTTTTCTCACGCTTCCGCTGCGTTTCTAAACCATTTTTGCCCTATAATTGGTACCCTTGATTAATTGATGTATGTGTTCGTGAATCTTTTTCTTTTATTGTATATATGCATGTTTTAGAAAGAGATGACACTCTAGGTATTCACATATATATTTACATTGGACTGCACGAATATATATATGTTTTATATGTGGATTGTTATTGCTCAATTTTGGTCCTAGAATTTCAATGTAATTTTGTTTTGGGATTGTAACAAGAAGGGTGGTCTATTATCTTCATAATTTCCTTCTTGGTAGTTGCTAAGTTTTTTTTTTTTGTTGTAATAATAAAAAATAAAAATAAACTTCAGTATTTTGTTATGTAAATTCTTCTGTAATACATTCAAGTTTCGAAAACTTGAAGTTTCAAGAATTAGGAGTAACCGGAACAAGTTTGAGACCATGCGAGCCGTAAAAACGAATGTGCGTGCGAAGAGTGCACAACCATGTTTGTTGTGGCATGGGCTGCGCACGGCAGCCCTTGTGGTATCCATGGGCTTGTGACATGCGCACTCCCATTGGTAAGGGCAATGGGTGTGCACGCCCATGGGAGGTAGCCGAGGGAGTTCGAAAGACGAAGGTCACGTGAAGACTTATTCTCTAAGAAAGAGTTCTTGTAATCCAAGATAAATGTAATTTACTTGTTTTTCTAGGATGGACCAAAATTGTAGCTATTTATATTTTTATAAATATTGCAATGTTTGTCATTGTTTGATAACATGTCATATAGAATAGAAGTGCCACTCATATATCTCCTTTGGTATGAACATGCATTGAATGGTTTAAGTATCTAAATTGACATCTAGATAACTTGGTAAATCATTCTTTGGAATTCGATCACACGCCTTAAACAATTGAGTGGGAGAAGGTGTTTTGGAACACCTACGGCCTCCAAGTTCAGTTGAATTTTATGTTTCATGAATGACCTCCCAAGAGGTATTCATGAATGGAATTTAGCAAGATACTTCCTTACAAGGATAGACTAGACAATTCGCCCAAACGATATCTACTCCCAAAGGAGGGATATTCGTGAGGGATCCTATTGAAGGTCGATAACTTGGTAACACACTCAATGTGAGTTTATTAATATCCTCCCAAGAGTTCTTGTTAATAAAATCACAAGGCTAAAAATAAAACGTAAGTTGTTATGTTAACAATTAGGTGGGACCTAGTCCAACTAGTAAATGGTGCGTACTCCCAAAGGAGGAGTAACATTTATGGGTGTTGGATCGCCGTTGAATTTTTTTGATTGAATTATTTTATTTAATTCAAGATAAATATTTAAAAGTGCTATATCATGATTGTTTACATATATAATTTTTGTTTTTAAAAAGAAATCATGACCCCATCCTTAATCAATATCCTAAAAGATAATACTTTAACTGGTGATAATTATGTCACATGGAAAAGGAATATTGGGTTGTTGTTACAAGCTGAAAAGTATAAGTTCATTATGTATATTCCTTAACCACCAAACTACTGAATCTAAGTCAGGAAGCAAAGAGATGAGTATCAGTAGTGGAAGTCTTCAGATGAGATGGCTAAATGTACGTTACATTATGACCATCATCTCCAACGTGTTGCAACAGCAACATGAAGGAATGTAGACTGCTGGCGATATTATGATGTCTCTAGACAAGGATTCATATGGTTGGTAAAGTTGCTACTGTTAAGACCCATTAGAAGGTTAAGAGATAACAGAAGAAAAAGCAACTTGAGCCTTCTTAGAAGGATACCAAGAAAGTAACCAAGATCAAAGGAAAGTGTTTCTTTTGTAGTGAAAAGGGTCAAAGGAATAGACTGGATTAGAATGAATTCAACTTGCATTTAGGCAGTAGAGAGTTGGTGTCTACCAGTGTAGTGGGAGATATTAGAATCAATTTTGATTCTTATAGGCATTTAGATTTAATAAACGTTTATTGTGTACCAATATTCTAGAGGAATTTAATTTCGGTCTCTTGTCTAAATAAATTTGGATATTCAGTTACTTTTAATAAAGGTTTTATTATTAGTAAGAATAACGAATTTATTTGCAAAAGTACGTTGGAAAATGGTTTATTTTATTTGTATGAAAATATCTCTCACTTGTTAGACACGGAATCAACGGAACCCAATCATAAAAGAGTAAAATTATCAAAAGATGAAACCTACCTGTGGCATTTGCGCCTAGGTCATATTAACCTTAATAGGATTAAAAGATTGGTATGTGACGGACCTCTAAGTGACTTGAAGGTTAATGATATACCAACTTATGAATCTTGTTTGGAAGGTAAAATGACCAAAAGGTCATTTACGACCAAAGGGGCAAGAGCCATGGAATGTTTAGGATTGATACACACTGATGTGTGTGGACCTATGAGCATTCAAGCTAGAGGTGGATATGAGTACTTTATCACTTTCACGGATGATCACTCAAGATTTTCTATGTGTATCTCATGAGACATAAGTCGGATGCTTTTGATATGTTCAAAGCATTTAAAGCTGAAGTGGAAAATTAGCTTGAGAAATGTATAAAAATCTTGAGATCTGATCGTGGTGGAGAATATCTATCTGGTGAGTTTTAGCAATATCTTATTGATAATGGAATAATTTCTCAGTTTTCTGCACCAGGCACACCTCAACAAAATGGGGTGGCAGAAAGGAGAAATAAAACTCTTTTGGATATGGTTAGGTCTATGTTGAGTTATTCAACGCTCCATAGTTCTTTTTGAGGATATGCTTTACAAACTGCCATGTATATTCTAAACGATGTACCATCTAAGTCAGTTCCTAAAACACCGCATGAGTTGTGGACTGAGCGAAAGCCTAGTTTACAACACTTAAGGATATTTAGATGTCCTGCGCACGTGTTAAAAGGAAAGACAGATAAGATGGAGTCCCGTTCAGAAACATGCATATTTGTAGGGTATCCAAAAGGAACAAAAGGATATTATTTTTATAGTCCTTCAGATCTTAAAGTATTTGTTTCGACAAATGCCAAATTTCTTGAAGAGGACTATATGAATATTTTTATGCCTAAAAGTAGAATTGTCCTAAATGAGCTTTTAGGAGATACAATTCCACAAAAGGTTTCGTAACCAAGCCCAATTGTAAGTTCCGTACCAATACAAGATCAACAATCTACCATACCTTGTCGTAGTTGGAGGGTTATTTGACAACCTGAGAGATACATCGGTCTAGGAGAATCTGTAGAGAATCTTCCGGACGATGATGATCCCTATACGTACAAGGATACAATGGAAGATTTTGATAGTGGCCATTGGCAAACGGCAATGCAATCCGAAATTGAATCTATGTTCAAAAAAAAAGTCTGGTCTCTTATAGACTTGCCTAAAAAGATAAAACCCATCGGGTGCAAGTGGGTATACAAGAGGAAAAGAGGAATGGATGGAAAGGTGGAAACCTATAAAACTAGATTGGTAGCTAAAGGTTATACACAGAAGGAAGGTATCGATTATGAAGAAACCTTCTCTCCTGTGGCCATGCTTAAATCCATTAGGATACTCTTATCCATTGCAGCATCTCTAGTCCTAGAGATTTGGCAAATGGACATCAAGAAAGCTTTCCTTAATCGAAGTCTTGATGAAAGCATCTATATGATGCAACCAGACGGATTCATTGAAAAGGGCCAAGAGGAAAGGGTATGCAAGTTGCTAGGATCCATATATGGATTGAAGCAAGCATCCAGGTCCTGGAACATAAGGTTCGATCAAGTTGTAAAAGGTTTTGGATTTATTCAAAACCTTGATGAACCTTGTGTATACAAAAGGATTAAATGCGACAAGTTGGTTTTCCTAATTCTTTACGTTGATGATATACTACTCATCGGAAACGATGTAAGTGTATTGACATCAATAAAATAATGGTTAGCAAAACAATTTGATATGAAGGACTTAGGAAAAGCAAGTTATATTCTGGGTATCCAAGTCATAAGGGATAGAAAGAATAGAAAGATTGCATTATCCCAAGCTTCATACATAGATAAAATCTTGTCTGGGTTTTCCATGCAAAATTCCAAGAAAGGTATGTTACCTTTCAGGCATGGAATCAAACTTTCGAAGAAACAAGTTCCTAAGAATGAGCATGAAGAGCAATTCATGAGTAGGATTCTGTATGCTTCGGCAGTTGGAAGTCTCATATATGAAATGCTCTGCACTAGACTAGAAATTTGTTTTGCTGTGGGCATAGTTAGTAGGTTTCAATCGAAACCTGGTCCTGATCACTGGACGGTAGTCAAGCATATTTTCAAGTATCTAAGGAGAACGAGAGATTATATGCTTGTATACTCTGGAGGGGATTTAATTCCCGTTGGGTATACCGATTCTGATTTTCAGTCAGATTCTGACTCTAGGAGATCGACATCATGACCTGTGTTTACCATTGAAGAAGTGGTAGCCATATGGAGGAGTATCAAGCAATCTTGTATTGCTGATTCTACCATGGAAGCTGAGTATGTTGCCGCATATGAGGCTGTTAAAGAGGATGTCTGGCTCCGCCAATTCTTGATTGACTTGGAAGTGGTTTCTGAAGCGAATAAGCAGATCACTATATATTATGACAATAGTGGAGCTGTGGCTAATTTGAGAGAACCAAGAAGTCACCAGAGAGGGATACACACTGAAAGAAAGTATCATCTTCTAAGGGAAATTGTGCATAGGGGTGACGTGACGATTACCAAGATCGCGTCAGCAAAAAATCTAGCGGATCCCTTTACAAAGGCTCTTCCTCAAAATAGTTTTGATGGGCATCTAGAGAACATGGGAATGAGAGATATGACACATTTGCTATAGAGCAAGTGGGAGATGGTTAGGATTATGCTCGATAGCAAGAGTGTAATAGTGTAATTAACAATCTTTTTCATATGAATAAAGTGATTTCTAGTTTAACAAATCTTATAGCATTTATACTTTCATTATTATAATTTTCAAAAGTAAGAGAAAAGAAGAATTGTTCATACATCTAGATTTGTATGAGGTAGACACAATTCTTTAGTTAGTCTTGAATAATATTCACAACTTAAGATAGAAGGTTAGACGCCTTTATCTTGTTATAGTTGTAGATTCTTTTGCTAGCATTTAAGTGGGATCAAATGTGTTATGATGAGTCTAAAATCATCAAAGTGTGGTGTCTTTGGGCAAAAGAATCTATTGCACTGGGTGCATTGAATAGGATCAAAATGAAATACTTTATCTAGAACCGTCAATGGATAAAAGTTTTCATTTGAAGACAATCAGAGAGTCTATCTCAATCCTGAGATAAATGATGGACTTATGGTTGCAAGTGTTGTCATTTGAGCTATCAATGAGTACGATTATATAGCATAGTCTATCCTTAATAGTTTGGTGGTATTCATTTGTTAATCGATAGAGGACTTCATTTATAGATATGGACATCGTGGCTCCATTTATTGAATGAGAGTAGAATACCATCATATGGATCTTTTGAGGTATTGGATATTAAATCTTAACGTTAAGATTTCAATAGTGTCTATTAAAACATGGCTTCTAAACAAGTCAAAATATCCAAGTTCAAAATGTGGTCATATGAGTAAATATGGTAACTTGGAGAGCTATAGGCGGTCTATGAGTTCTTGGCCATTACTGGTATTCTTCATGAGGATACACTTTCTCCAATAAGGTTGTCTAGGGTATGAATGAGTAACATCAACTTATTCTATCTTTATTTAAGAGTTCAATTTTAGTTCTTTAGTGAATAAACTAAAATTAAATAGATTGGACTTAAGTGAATCATTTGTTGATTGTGATTGGATTGTGTCTATTGGAGCTTAAATTTAGATAGCCCGCCAAGATCCCCAATCCACACGAACTTGCATGGATTACTTGATATATTCTACCAGACCAATAGGGGTCCATCTAGAATTGTAATAAGGCATGTGAACTTGTTTCTTTTTGTAAGAATAGGTCTAGTTCACATGTGGACTTTTTATTTAGGTCCAATGGATTTAATAAAATGAGAAAAATAATATATGGCCTTTATACTAGGTATGGGCGGCAATGGCTATGGATAATAGCTTTAATATATTATTTTTATTTTATTATTATTTAATTTAATGGAAATTAATTAGTTTGTTGATTAATTAATTATTTAATTAAAAGTCAAAATCTTTTCCTATTAGGAGATGGTCTCCTAAAACTATACTATTGTTGGTAGTATAGTTAATGTTAAAGACTATATTTGATAAATAGATAAATAAAAGGAGTTTTTTGTCTAATCAAATCAGGATATCTGCTTTGTCTCCATCCTCAGGAATACAATTTAAAGATAAGGGAGCCCACACTCTTAGGTGATTCACGTTCGTGATTAGATTGGAAGATCTTGCGGAATTAATTTGGCGTTGGTTCAATCGTCACGCGAAAAAGGTACGATATTTTTATATATATTAATTAATCTAGGGTTATGGTTCTCATTGCATAAAAGGGAAAAAAAATTATGTGCAAACCCTAATCTCGTTTTTTTCTCACGCTTCCATTCCGATTCTTAACCTTTTTTTCCCTACACTTTTCGGGAATAACATCTCATGGGAACAACTTTAACATTCTTGAAAACAACTTTGACGTTGTAACCAACGTTATTGTTTTTCCCAGGAACAAGTCAACGTTAATAACTTTTTTTTTTTGGAAACCACTCTAATGTTATCTATAAAGTCGAAGTTGTTCCCGGTAACAACAGCTCGTTGGGAACCATTTCGACGTTCTTGAAAAACATTTTGACGTCGTAACGAACGTTAAAGTTGTTCGCAGAAACCAGTCAACGTTAAAAAATGGAACAACTTTTATTTTTTAAAAACCACTCTTATTTTATCTGTAACGTCAAAGTCATTCCCGGTAAAAACTTCTCATTGGGAACAACTTCAACTAAATCAGAAACCACTTTGACGTTGTAACCATCGTTAGAGTTGTTTCCGTAAACCAGTAAACATTAATAATGGGAACAACTTTAATTTTTTGGTAACCACTCTAATGATATCTATAACATAAAAGTTGTTCCCGGGAACAACTTCGCATTGGGAAAAACTTTGACGTTCTTGAAAACCACTTTAACATTGTAACCAACGTTAGAGTTGTTCCCGGGAACCAGTAAACGTTAACAAAGAGAACAACTTTTATTTTTTTGGAAACCACTCTAACAATATCTATGATGCCAAAGTTGTTCCCGGGAATAACTTTTCATTGGGAACAACTTGGACGTTCTTGGAAACCACTTTGACGTTGTAACCAACGTTAGAGTTGTTCCCGAGAACCAGTCAACATTAACAAATGGAATAACATTTTTTTTTAAACCACTCTAACGTTATCTATAACGTCAAGGTTTCTTTTAGAAACAACTTCTCGTTGGGAACAACTTCAACATTCCTGGAAACCACTTTGACATTGTAACCAATGTTAGAGTTATTCCCGTGAACCAGTCAACGTTAACAAAGGGAACAAATTTTATGTTTTGGAAATCTTTCTAACGTTTTCTATAACGTCAAAGTTTCTCTCGGGAAAACTTCTTGTAAGGAACAACTTCGACATTCCTGGAAACCACTTTGACGTTGTAACCAACGTTAGGGTTGTTCCTGTGAACCGGTAAACGTTAATAAAGGGAACAACTTTTATTTTTTGGTAACCACTCTAATGTTATCTATAACGTCAAAGTTGTTCCCAGGAACAACTTCTCATTGGGAAAAACTTCTATGTTTTAGGAAACCACTTTGACGTTGTAACCAACGTTAGAGTTGTTCCCGGGAACCATCAAACCTTAACAAAGAAAACAACATTTATTTTTTGGAAACCACTCTAACGTTATCTATAATGCCAAAGGTGTTCCCAGGAATAACTTCTCGTTGGGAACAACTTCGACATTAATGTAAACAACTTTGACATTGTAACCAATGTTATAATTGTTCCATTAACCAATCAACGTTAACAAATGGAACGACTTTTACTTTTGAAAACCACTCAAACGGTATCTATAACGTTAAATTTGTTCCTGGTAACAACATCTCGTTGGGAACAACTTCAACATTATTGAAAACAACTTTGACGTTGTAACCAAATTTAAAGTTGTTCCCAGGAACAAGTCAACGTTAACAAAGGGAATAACTTTTATTTTTTTGGAAGCCACTCTAATGTTATCTATAAAGTCGAAGTTGTTCCTGGGAAGAACATCTCGTTGGGAACAACTTCGACGTTCATGAAAATCATTTTGACGTTGTAACGAAAGTTAGATTTGTTCCCGGGAACCAGTCACTGTTAAAAAATGGAACAATTTTTTTTTTAAAACCACTCTAACATTATCTGTAACGTCAAACTCATTCCTGGGAACAACTTCTCGTTGGGAACAACTTCGACTAAATTTGAAACCACTTTGACGTTGTAACCAACGTTAGAGTTTTTCCTGAGATCCACTAAATGTTAACAAAGGGATCAACTTTAATATTTTAGAAACCACTATAACTTTATTTATAACGCCAAAGTTGTTCCCGGGAACAACTTCTCGTTGGGATCAACTTCGACGTTCTTGAAAACGACTTTGACGTTGTAACCATCGTTAGAGTTGTTTCTGAGAACCAGTAAACTTTAATAAAGGGAACAACTTGTATTTTTCGGTAACCACTCTAATTTTATCTATAATGTCAAAGTTGTTCCCAGGAACAACTTCTCGTTGGGAAAAACTTCGACGTTCTTGGAAACCACTTTGACATTTTAACCAATGTTAGAGTTGTTCCCGGGAACAAGTAAACGTTAACAAAGAGAACAACTATTATATTTTGGAAACCACTCTAACGTTATCTATGACGCCAATGTTGTTCCCGAGAATAACTTCTCATTGGGAACAACTTCGACGATTTTGGAAACCACTTTGACGTTGTAACCAACATTAGAGTTGTTCCTGGAAACAAATCAACGTTAACAAATTGAATTATATATTTTTTTTAAAACCACTCTAACGTTATCTATAATATCAAAGTTTCTCTCGGGAACAACTTCTCGTTGGGAACAACTTCGACATTCCTGGAAACCACTTTGACGTTGTAACCACCGTTAGAGTTTTTCTCGTGAACTAGTCAACGTTAACAAATGGAACAAATTTTATGTTTTGGAAATCACTCTAACTTTATCTATAACGCCTAAGTTGTTCTCGAGAATAACTTATCGTTGGGAACAACTTCGATGTTCTCATAAACCACTTTGACGTTGTAACCAACGTTAGGGTTGTTCCTAGAAACCAATCAACCTTTACAAATGGAACACCTCTTATTTTTTGAAAACCACTCTAACTTATTTATACTGCCAAAGTTGTTACCAGAAACAACATCTCGTTGGGAATAAGTTTGACGTTTTTGTAAACAACTTTGACATAGTTACCAACGTTATTATTGTTTCCATTAACCAATCAATGTTAACAAACGAAACAACTTTAGCTTTTTGAAAACCAGTCAAACGTTATCTATAACTTAAAAGTTGTCCCCGGGAACAACATCTCGTTGGGAACAACTTCAACATTTTTGAAAACCACTTTGACGATGTAACCAACGTTAGAGTTGTTCCTAGGAACAAGTCAACGTTAACAAAGGTAATAATAATAATTTTTTGGAAACCACTCTAATGTTATCAATAAAGTTGAAGTTGTTCCCGGGAACAGCATCTTGTTGGGAACGACTTCGACATTCTTGAAAACCATTTTGACGTTGTAACAAATGTTAGAGTTGGTCCCATGAACCAGTCAAAGTTAACAAATGGAACAACTTTTATTTTTTGAAAACCACTCTAACGTTATCTATAACATCAAAGTCATTCCCTGGAACAACCTCTCATTCGAAACAACTTCGACTAAATTGGAAACCACTTTGACGTTGTAACCAATGTTAGAGTTGTTCCCGAGATCCAGTCAACATTAACAAAGAGATCAAATTTACTTTTTTAGAAACAACTCAAACTTTATTTAAAATGCCAAAGTTGTTCCAGGGAACATTTTCTTATTGGGAACAACTTCGATGTTCTTTGAAACAACTTTGACGTTTTAACCAACGTTAGAGTTGTTTCCGGGAACCTATAGACGTTAAGAAAGGGAACAACTTTTATATTTTGGTAACCACTCTAATGGTATCTATAACGTCAAAGTTGTTCCCAAGAACAACATCTCATTGGGAACAACTTTGACAGTTTTGGAAACGAATTTGAAGTTGTAACCAGCGTTAGAGTTGTTTTCGGGAACCAGTAAACGTTAATAAAGGTAACAACTTTTATTTTTTGGTAACTACTCTAATGTTATCTATAACGTCAAAGTTGTTACTAGGAACAACTTTGAGTTGGGAAAAACTTCGACGTTCTTGAAAACCACTTTGATGTTATAACCAACGTTAGAGTTGTTCACTAGAACCAGTAAACGATAACAAAGAGAACAACTTTTATTATTTGAAAACCACTCTAACGTTATCTATGACGCCAAAGTTGTTCCCGGGAATAACTTCTCATTGGAAGAAACTTCGACGTTCTTGGAAACCACTTTGACGTTGTAACCAACAATAGAGTTTTTCCCTGAAACCAGTCAACGTTAACAAATGGAATAATTTTTTTTTAAAAAAAACCACTCTAACTTTATCTATAACGTCAAAGTTTCTCTCAGAAACAACTTCGACATTCCTGGAAACCACTTTGACATTGTAACAAACGTTAGAGTTGTCCACGTGAACCAGTCAATGTTAACAAAGGGAACAAATTTTATGTTTTGTAAATATTTCTAACGTTATCTATAACGCCTACGTTGTTCTTGGGAATAACTTCGACGTTCTTGGAAACCATTTTGACATTGTAACCAATGTTAGAGTTGTTCCTGGGAACCACTCAACGTTAACAAATGGAATAACATTTTTTTTGAAAACAACACTAACGTTATCTATAACGTCAAAGTTTCTCAAGGGAATAACTTCTCGTTGGGAACAACTTCGACATTCCTGGAAACCACTTTGACGTTGTAACCAACGTTAGGGTTGTTCCCGTGAACCAGTCAACGTTAATAAAGGGAACAACTTTTATTTTTTGGTAACCACTCTAATGTTATCTATAACGTCAAAGTTGTTCCCGGGAACAACCTCTCGTTGTAAAAAACTTCTATGTTCTAGGAAACCACTTTGATGTTGTAACCAACGTTAGAGTTGTTCCCGAGAACCAGCAAACGTTAACAAAGAAAACAACTGTTATTTTTTTAAATGACTCAAATGTTATCTATAAAGTCGAACTTGTTCCCTGGAACAACATCTCGTTGAAAAGAACTTCAACGTTCTTGAAAACAATTTTGACATTGTAACGAACGTTAGACTTGTTCCCATGAACCAGTCAACGTTAAGAAATGGAAGAACTTTTATTTTTTTAAAACAACTATAACATTATCTGTAACGTCTAAGTCTTTCCCGGAAACAACTTCTCGTTGGGAACAATTTCGACTAAATTGGAAACCACTTTGAGGTTGTAACCAACGTTAACAAAGGGATCAACTTTAATTGGTTAGAAACCACTATAACTTTATTTATAAAACCAAAGTTGTTTCTGGGAACAACTTCTCGTAGGGAACAACTTCGACATTCTTGGTAACGACTTTGACTTTGTAACTAACGTTAGATTTGTTTTCAGGAACTAGTAAACGTTAATAAAGGGAAAAAATTTTATTTTTTTGTAGCCACTCTAATGTTATCTATAACGTCAAAGTTATTCAAGGGAACAACTTCTCGTTGGGAAAATCTTCAACGTTCTTGGAAACCACTTTGATGTTGTAACCAACGTTATAGTTGTTCCCGGGAACCAGTAAACGTTAACAAAGGGAACAACATTTATTTTCTAGAAACCACTCTAAATTTATCTATTACGCTAAAGTTTTTCCCGGAAATTACTTCTCGTTAAGAACAACTTCGACGTTCTTGGAAACCACCTTTACATCGTAACCAACATTAGAGTTGTTTCTGGGAACCAGTCAACGTTAACAAATGGAACAACTTTTATTTTTTGAAAACCACTCTAACGTTATCTATAACATCAAAGTTTCGTCCGGGAACAACTTCGACATTCTTGGAAACTAATTTTTCGTTGTAACTAACGTTAGAGTTGTCCCTGGGAACTAGTCAACGTTAACAAAGGGAACAACTTTTTTTTTTTTGAAACCACTCTAACGTTAACTATAACGCCAAAGTTGCTCCCTGGAACAACTTTGACATTTTTGGAAACCACTTTAACGTTGTAACTATCATTAGGGTTCTTCCCGAGAACCACTCAACTTTAACAAAGAGATCAAATTATATTTTTTGGAAACCATTCTAACGTTATTTATAATGCCAAAGTTGTTATCGTGAACAGCTTCTCGTTGGTAACAACTTTAACGTTCTTGGAAACCACTTTAAAGTTGTAACCAACAGTAGAGTTTTTCCCGGAAACAAGTAAAGGTTAACAAAGGGAAAAACTTTTATTTTTTTGAAACCACTCTAATGTTATCTATAACGTCAAAGTTGTTCTGGGATTAACTTCTCGTTGGGAACAACTTCGACGTTCTTGGAAACCACTTTGACATTGTAAGCAACGTTAGAGTTGTTCTCGGGAACCAATAAACGTTAATAAAGGGAACAACTTTTATTTTTTGGAAACCACTCTAAAGTTATCTCTAACGCCAAAGTTGTTCCCGGGAACAAATTCTCGTTGGGAATAACTTTGATGTTTTTGTAAACTACTTTGACGTTGTAACCAACATTAGGGTTTTTTCTGGGAACCAGTCAACGTTAACAAAAGGATCAAATTTTATGTTTTGGAAACTACTCTAACGTTATCAATAACGGCAAAGATGTTCTCGTGAACAGATTCTCATTGGGAACAACTCCGACGTTCTTCGAAACTACTTTAACGTTGTAACCAACGGTTGAGTTTTTCCCGGGAGCCAGTAAACGTTAATAAAGGGAACAACTTTTATTTCTTGGAAACCACTCTAACGTTATCTATAACGCCAAAGTTGTTCCTGGGAACAACTTCTCGTTGGGAAAAACTTCGTCATTCTTGGAAACCACTTTGACGATGTAACCAACGTTAGAGTTGTTCCCAGGAACCAGTCAATGTTAACAAAGGGAACAAACTTTTTGTTTTGGAAACCACTCTAAAGTTATCTATAACGCCAAATTTGTTCATGGGAACAAGTTCTCATTGGGAACAACTTTGACGTTCTTAGAAACCACTTTGATGTTGTAACCAATGGTAGAGTTTTTCTCGGGAATAAGTAAACGTTAACAAAGAGAACAACTTTGACATTCTTGAAAACAATTTTGACAATGTAACCAGCATTAGAATTGTTCCCGGGAACAACGTTATCTATGATGTCAAAGTTGTTCCTGGGAACAACTTCCCGTTCGAAACAACTTAAACATTTTTGTAAACCACTTTGACGTTGTAACCAACGTTAGAGTTGTTCCCAGGAACAAGTAAACGTTAACAAGGGGAACAAATCTTATTTTTTGGAAACCACTCTAATGTTTTCTATAAAGTCGAAGTTGTTCCCGGGAACAACATCTCATTGGGAACAACTTCGACGTTCTTGAAAATCATTTTGACATTCTAACCAACGTTAGAGTTGTTCTCGGAAACTAGTCGACGATAACAAATGGAACAACTGTTATTTTTTGAATACTACGCTAACGTTATCTGTAACGTCAAAGTTGTTTCTCGGGAACAACTTTTCATTCAGAACAACTTCGACTAAATTGGAAAACACTTTGACGTTGTAACCAACATTAGAGTTGTTCTCGGGATCCAGTCAATGTTAACAAAGGGATTAACTTTTTTTTTGGAAAATGCTCTAACTTTATTTAAAACGCCAAAGTTTTTCCTGGGAACAACTTCTCACTGGAAACCACATTGACGTTGTAAGCAACGTTAGAGTTGCCCCCGGGAACTAGTCAACGTTAATAAATGGAATAACTTTTTTTTTGAAAACCACTCTAACGTTATCTATAATGCCAAAGTTGTTCCTTGCCAAAGTTGTTCCCAGCAACAACTTCTTGTTGGGAAAAACTTTGACGTTCTTGGAAACCACTTTGACGTTGTAACCAACAACAGAGTTGTTATCGAGAACCAGTATACTTTAACAAAGTGAACAACTTTTTTTTTTGGAAACCCCACTAATGTTATCTATAACATCAAAGTTCTTCTGGGAACAACTTCTCATTGGGAATAACTTCGACATTCTAAGAAAACCACTTTGACATTGTAACCAACGTTAGAGCTGTTCTCGGGAACCAATAAACGTTAACAAGGGGAATGACTTTTATTTTTTAAAAACCACTCTAATGTTATCTATAACGCCGAAGATGTTCCCGAGAATAACTTCTTGTTGGGAACAACTTCGACGTTCTTAGAAACCACTTTGACGTCGTAACCAACGTTAGAGTCGTTCCACGTAACCTATAAACGATAACAAATGGAACAACTTTTATTTTTTTTAAACCACTCTAAGATTAACTATAACGTCAAAGTTTTTCAAGGTAAGAACTTCTCGTTGGGAACCACTTGGATATTCTTGTTAACCACTTTCACGTTGTAACCAACGTAAGAGATGTTCTCAGGAACCAATCAATGTTAACAAATGGAACAACTTTTATGTTTTGGAAACCACTCTAATGTTATCTATAGCGCCAAACTTGTTCTCGGGAACAACTTCTCGTTGGAAACAACTTAGACGTTCTTGGAAACTACTTTGAGGTTGTAACCAACGGTAGAGTTTTTCCTGGAAACCAGTAAACATTGACAAAGGGAACAACTCTAGAATTGTTCCCGGAAACCAATAAACCTTAACGAATGAAACAACTCTTACTTTTTGAAAAAAAAACTCTAACGTAATCTAAAACGTCAAAGTTGTTACTGGGAATAACTTCCCGTTAGTAATAACTTCAACATTCTTGGAAACCACTTTGACGTTGTGACCAACGTTAGAGTTGTTCCCGGGAACCAGTCAATGTTAACAAAGGGAACAACTTTTATGTTTTGGAAATCACTATAACGTTATCGATAAATTTGAAGTTGTTCCCTAGAACAATATCTCTTTGCGAACAACTTCGGCATTCTTGGAAACCATTTTGTCGTTGTAACCAACGTTAGAATTGTTCCCGTGAACCAGTCAACTTTAACAAATGGAACAAATTTTATGTTTTGGAAACCACTCTATTATTATCTATAACGCCAAAGTTGTTCCTGAGAACCAGTCAACCTTAACAAAGGGAACAACTTTTATTTTCTTCAAACCACTCTAACGTTATCTATAACGCCAAAGTTGTTCCCGGGAACAACTTCGCCGTTCTTGGAAACCACTTTGAAGTAATAACCAACATTAGGGTTGTTCCCAAGAACAAGTCAAAGTTAACAAAGGGAACAAATTTTATGTTTTGGAAACCACTCTAACGTTATCTATAACGCTAAATTTGTTCTTCTGAATAGCTTCTCGTTGGGAATAACTTCAACATTAGGAAACCACTTTGACGTTTAACCAACGTTGATTTTTTCTCTGGGTCCAGTAAACGTTAACAATGGGAACAACACTTTTTTTTAAAAAACCAATCTAACCTTATCTATAACGTCAATGTTGTTCCCGGGAACAGATTCTCGTTGGCAACAACTTCAACATTCTTGGAAACCACATTGACGTTGTAACCAATGTTAGAGTTGTTCTTAAAGTTGTTCCCGAGAACCAGTCAACGTGAACAATGGGAACAACTTTATTTTTTTTAAACCACTCTAACATTATGTATAATGCCAATCTATATCCCAGGAAAAACTTCTCGTTGGGAACAACTTCGACATTCTTGCAAACAATTTTGACATTGTAACCAACGTTAGAGTTGTTCCCGGGAAGTAGTCAATGTTAACAAAGGAAGAAAATCTTATGTTTTGGAAACCACTCTAATTTTATCTATAACCCCAAAGTTGTTCTCAGGAACAACTTCTCGTTGGAAACAACTTTAACGTTCTTGGAAACAATTTTGACGTTGTAACCAACGTTAGAGTTGTTTCCGAGAACCTGTCAACATTAATAAAGGGAACAACATTTTTATTGTTTACCACTCTAACATTATCTATAACACCAAAGTTGTTCCTGGCAGAAGTTGTTCCTAGGAACAACTTCTCATTAGGATCAGCTTCGACGCTCCTGAAAACCACTTTGACTTTGTAACCAACGTTAGAGTTGTTTTCTGGAACTAGTAAACGTTAATAAATGGAAAACCTTTTACTTTTTGAAAACCACTCTAACGTTATCTATGAAGCCATAGTTGTTCCTGGGATAAACTTCTTGTTGGGAACAACATCGACGTTCTTGGAAACCACTTTGATGTTGCAACCAACATTAGAGTTGTTTCCAGGAACCATTCATCATTAACAAAGGGAACATATTTTATGTTTTGGAAACCACTCTAACATTATCTATAATGCCAAATTTGTTCCTAGGAATAACTTCTCGTTGGGAACAACATCAAGGTTCTTAGAAACCACTTTGATGTTGCAACAAACATTAGTGTTGTTACCGAGAATCAGTCAACGTTAACAAGGGGAACAAATTTTATGTTTTGGAAACCACTCTAACGTTATCTATAACGCCAAAGTTGTTCTCGGGAAGAACTTCTTGTTGGGAAAAACTTTGATGTTCTTGGAAACAACTTTGACGTTGTAACCAACGTTAGAGTTGTTCCCGAAAAGCAGTCAACTATAATAAAGGGAACAACTATTTTTTTTTTGAAAACCAATCTAACGTTATCAATAACACCAAAGTTGATCCTGGCCAAAGTTGTTCCCAGGAACAACTTCTCATTAGGATCAACTTCGACGTTCATGGAAACCGTTTTGATATTGTAACCAACGTTACAGTTGTTCCCGGGAACTGGTCAACGTTAACAAAGGGAACAACTTTATTTTTTGGAAACCACTCTAACGTTATGTAAAACGCCAAAGTTTTTCCCGAGAGCAACTTCTCGTTAGGAACAACTTCGACATTCTTGGAAATCACGTTGACGGTGTAACCAATGTTAGAGTTGTTCCCGGGAACCAGTCAACGTTAAAAAAAGGATCAAATTTTATGTTTCGGAAACCACTCTAATGTTATTTGTAACGCCAAAGTTGTTCTCAGGAACAACTTCACGTTGGGAAAAACTTTGACGTTCTTGGAAACTACTTTGACGTTGTAACCAACGGTAGAGTTTTTCCAGGGAACCAATAAACGTTAACAAGGGGAACAACTTTTATTTTTTGGAAACAACTCTAACGTTATCTATAATGCCAAAGTTGTTCCCAGTAACAACTTCTGGTCAAGAACAACTTCAAAATTCTTGGAAGTCACTTTGAGGTGTTAACCAACGTTAGAATTGTTCCCGGGAACCAATAACCGTTAACAAATGGAACAACTTTAACTTTTTTTCAAAACCACTCTAACGTTATCTATAATGTCAAAGTTGTTCCGGGGAATAACTTCCCGTTGGAAACAACTTTATCATTCTTGGAAACCATTTTGACGTTGTAACAAACGTTAGAGTTGTTCCCAGGAACGAGTCAATGTTAACAAAGGGAACAACTTTTATTTTTTGGAAAGAACTTTAACGTTATCGATAAAATCGAAGTTGTTCCCGTGAACAACATCTCGTTGTGAACAACTTCGACGTTCTTGGAAACCATTTTGAAGTTGAAACCAACGTTATAATTGTTCCCGTGAACCGGTCAACGTTAACAAACGGAACAACTTTTATTTTTTAAAAACCATTCTAACGTTATTAGTAACAATAAGTCGTTCTCGGGAACAAGTTCTCATTGGAACAACTTCAACAATATTGGAAACCACGTTAACGCTGTAACCAAAGTTAGAGTTTTTCCTGGTATCCAGTCAACGTTAACAAAGGGATCAACTTTAATTTTTTGGAAACCATTCTAATGTTATCTATAACGTCAAAGTTGCTGTCGGGAACAACTTCTCGTTGGAAACAACCTCTCATTGGGAATAACTTCGTTGTTCAAGGAAACCACTTTGACGTTGTAACAAACGTTAGAGTTGTTCTCCGGAACCAGTAAACGTTAACAAAGAGAACAACTTTTATTTTTTAGAAACCACTCTAACGTTATCTACGATGCCAAATTTGTTCCCTGGATTAACTTCTCGTTAGTAACAACTTCAAAGTTCTTGGAAACCACTTCGACGTTGTAACCAACGTTAGAGCTGTTCCCGAGAACCAGCCAACGTTAACCAATGGAAGATTTTTTTAAAAAAAAAAAACCACTCTAATGTTATCTATAACGTCAACGTTGTTTCTCGAGAACTACTTCTCATTGGGAACAACTTTGACATTCTTGGAATCCATTTTGACATTGTAACCAACATTACAGTTGTTCCCGAGAACCAGTCAACCTTAACAAAGAGAACGACTTTTATTTTTTTGAAACCACTCTAACGTTATCTATAACGCGAAAGTTGTTCCTGGGAACAACTTCGACGTTCTAGGAAACAACTTTGACGTTATAACCAACATTAGGGTTGTTCCCGGGAGCCAGCCAATGTTGACAAAGGGAACAAATTTAATGTTTTAGAAACTACTCTAACGTTATTTATAACGCTAAATTTGTTCTTGTGAACAGCTTTTCGTTGGAAACAACCTCGACGTTCTTGGAAACCAATTTGACGTTGTAACCAACGTTGAGTTTTTCTAAGGAACAAGTAAACGTTAACAAAGGAAACAACATATTTTTTTAAAACCACTCTAACGTTATCTATAACGTCAATATTGTTCTCGGGAACAACTTCTCATTGGGAACAACTTTGACTTTCTTGGAAATCACTTTGACGTTGTAACCAATGTCAGAGTTGTTCCCGAGAAGCAGTCAACATTAACAAAGGGAACAACTTTTTTTTGGAAACCACACTAACGTTATCTATAACACTAAAGTTGATCCTGGACAAAGTTGTTTCCAGGAACAACTTCTCATTAGGATCAACTTTGACGTTCATGGAAACCATTTTAACGTTGTAACCAGCGTTAGAGTTGTTCCCGGGAACCGGTCAACATTAACAAAGGGAACAACTTTATTTTTGGAAACAACTCTAACGTTATGTATAACGCCAAAGTTTTTCCAGGGAATAACTTATCGTGTGGAAAAACTTCGGCATAACAACTTATCGTGTGGAAAAACTTCGGCATTCTTGGAAACCACATTGACGGTGTAACTAACGTTAGAGTTGTTCCCGGGAACCAGTCAACGTTAAGAAATGGAACAACTTTTATTTTTTGAATACCATTCTAACGTTATTTGTAACCATAAGTCGTTCTCGTGAACAAGTTCTCGTTGGGAACAACTTCAACTAAATTGGAAACCACTTTGACGTTGTAACCAAAATTAGAGTTTTTCCCGGGATCCAGTCAACGTTAACAAAGGGATCAACTTTAATTTTTTGGAAACCATTCTAATGTTATCTATAACGTCAAAGTTGCTGCGGGCAACAACTTTTCATTGGGAACAACCTCTCGTTGGGAACAACCTCTCGTTGGGAACAACTTCGAAGTTCCATGAAACCGCTTTGATGTTGTAACAAACGTTAGAGTTGTTCTCGAGAACCAGTAAACGTTAACAAAAAGAACAACTTTTATTTTTTAGAAACCACTTCGACGTTCTAGGAAACAACTTTGACGTTATAACCAATATTAGGGTTGTTCCCGGGAAACAATCAACGTTAACAAAGGAAACAAATTTTATGTTTTGGAAACCACTCTAACGTTATTTATAACGCTAAATTTGTTCTTGTGAATAGCTTTTCCTTGGGAACAACTTCGACGTTCTTGGTAACCACTTTGACGTTGTAACAAACGTTGAGTTTTTTCCCGGGAACCATTAAACATTAACAAAGGGAACAACACTTTTTTTTAAAAACCACTCTAACGTTATCTATAACGTCTATGTTGTTCCCGGGAACAACTTCTCGTTGGGAACAACTTCTCGTTGGGAACAACTTCTCGTTGGGAACAACTTTTACGTTCTTGGAAACCACTTTGACGTTGTAACCAACGTTAGAGTTGTTCCCGAGCAGCAGTCAACATTAACAAAGGGAACAACTTTTTTTTTGGAAACCACTCTAACGTTATCTATAACACCAAAGTTGATCATGGCCAAAGTTGTTCCCAGGAACAACTTCTCATTAGGATCAACTTCGACGTTCATGGAAACCGTTTTGACGTTTTAGCCAACGTTAGAGTTGTTCCCAGGAACCGGTCAACGTTAGCAAAGGGAACAAATTTTATGTTTTGGAAATCACTAACGTTATCTATAACGCTAAATTTTTTCTTGTGAATAGCTTCTCAATAGGAACAACTTCGACGTTCTTGGAAACCACTTTGACGTTGTAACCAACGTTGAGTTTTTCCCGTGAACCAGTAAACGTTAACAAAGGGAACAACACTTTTTTTTGAAAACCACTCTAACGTTATCTATAACGTCAATGTTGTTCCCGGGATAAACTTCTTGTTGGGAACAAACGTTAGAGTTTTTCCAGGGAACCAATAAACGTTAACAAAGGGAACAACTTTTATTTTTTGGAAACCACCCTAACGTTATCTATGACGCCAAATTTGTTCCCGGGCACAACTTCTCGTTAGGAACAACTTCGAAATTCTTGGAAGTCACTTTGAGGTTGTAACCAACGTTAGAATATTTCCCGGGAACCAATAACCATTAACAAATGGAACAACTTTTACATTTTTAAAAAACCCTCCAACGTTATCTTTAATGTCAAAGTTGTTCCCGGGGTATAACTTCCTGTTGAGAACAACTTCAACATTCTTTGAAATCACTTTGATGTTGTAACCAACGTTAGAGTTGTTCCCACGAATCAGTCAATGTTAACAAAGGGAACAATTTTTATTTTTTGGAAACCACTCTAACGTTATCGATAAAGTCAAAGTTGTTCCCAGGAACAACATCTAGTTGCGAACAACTTTGACGTTCTTGGAAACCAATTTGACGTTGTAACCAACGTTAAAATTGTTCTCGTGAACTATTCAACGTAAACAAATGGAACAACTTTTATTTTTTGAAAACCATTCTACCATTATTTGTAACAATAAGTCATTCTCGGGAACAAGTTCTCGTTAGGAACAACTTCAACTAAATTGAAAACCACTTTGACGTTGTTACCAAAGTTAGAGTTTTTCCCGGGATCCAGTCAACGTTATCAAAAGGAGCAACTTTAATTTTTTGGAAACCATTCTAATTTTATCTATAATGTCAAAGTTGCTGCCGGGAACAACCTCTCATTCCAGGAAAACACTTTGACGTTGTAACAAATGTTAGAATTGTTCTCGGGAACCAGTAAACGTTAACAAAGAGAACAACTTTTATTTTTTAGAAACAACTCTTACGTTATATATGATGCCAAAGTTGTTCCGGGATTAACTTCTCGTTAGGAATTATTTCGACGTTCTTGGAAACCACTTTGACGTTGTAACCAACGTTATAGCTGTTTCCGGAAACCAGTCAATGTTATCAAATGGAAGAACTTTTATTTTTTAAAAACCACTCTAACATTGTTCCCGAGAACAACTTCACGTTGGGAACAACTTCGACATTCTTGGAATCCACTTTGACGTTGTAACCAACATTAGAGTTGTTCCCATTGTAACCAACGTTAGAGTTGTTCCCGAGAACCAATCAACCTTAACAAAGGAAAAAACTTTTACTTTTTTAAAACCACTCTAACGTTATGTATAAGGCCAAAGTTGTTCCCGGGAACAACATCTCATTGAGAACAACTTCGACATTCTTGCAAACCACTTTGACGTTATAACCAACATTAGGGTTGTTAACGGGAACCAGTCAACGTTAACAAAGGGAACAAATTTTATGTTTTGAAAACCACTCTAACGTTATCTATAATGCTAAATTTGTTCTTGTGAATAGCTTCTCGTCGGGAACAATTTTGACGTTCTTGGAAACCACTTTGACGTTGTAACCAACGTTGAGTTTTTCCCAAGAACCAAAAAAACGTTAACAAAGGGAACAACACTTTTTTTTTGAAAACCACTCTAACGTTATCTATAACGTCAATGTTGTTCCCGGGATAAACTTCTTGTTGGGAACAACTTCAACATTCTTTGAAGCCGCTTTGACGTTGTAACAAGCGTTAGAGTTGTTCTTACAGTTGTTCCCGATGAGAACCAGTAAAACTTAACAAAGGGAACAACTTTTTATTTTTGGAAACCCCTCCAATGTTATCTAAAACATCAAAGTTGTTCCAGGGAAAAATTTCTCGTTAGGAACAACTTCGACGTTCTTGGAAACCACTCTAACGTTATCTATAATCTCAAAGTTGTTCCTGGGAACAACTAGTCGTTGGGAACAACTTAGACATTCTTGGAAACCACTTTGTCGTTGTAACAACTGTTATAATTGTTCTCAGAAACTAGTCAGTGTAAACAAAGGGAACAACTTTATTTTTTGGAAACCACTCTAACGTTTTGTATAATGCCAATTTATATCCCAGGAACAACTTCTCATTGGGAACAACTTCGACATTCGTGCAAACCATTCTGACATTGTAACCAACATTAGAGTTGTTCCCAAAAAGTAGTCAATGTTAACAAAGGGGGCAAATCTTATGTTTTGTAAACAACTCTAATGTTATCTAAAACACCAAAGTTGATCCTGGTCAAAGTTGTTCCTAGGAACAACTTCTCTTTAGGAACAACTTCGACGTTCATGGAAACCGTTTTGACGTTGTAACCAACGTTAGAGTTGTTCCCGGGAACCGGTCAACGTTAACAAAGGAAACAATTTTATTTTTTGAAAACCACTCTAATGTTATTTGTAACGCCAAAGTTGTTCTCGGGAACAACTTTTCGTTGGGAACAACTTTGATGTTCTTGGAAACCACTTTTACGTTGTAACCAACGGTAGAGCTTTTCCAGGGAACCAATAAACGTTAAAAATGGGAACAACTTTTATTTTTTGGAAACCACTCTACCGTTGTCTATAACGCCAAAGTTGTTCCCGGAAACAACTTCTCGTTAGGAACAATTTCGAAATTCTTGGAAGTCACTTTGAGGTTGTAACCAACGTTAGGATTTTTCCTGGGAACCAATAACCATTAACAAATAGAACAACTTTTACTTTTAAAAAAAACCCTCTAACGTTTTCTATAATGTCAAAGTTGTTCCCGGGAATAACTTCCCATTGGGAACAACTTCAACATTCTTGGAAACAACTTTAACGTTGTAACCAACGTTAGAGTTGCTCCAAGGAACTAGTCAATGTTAACAAAGGGAACAACTTTTATTTTTTGGAAACCACTATAACGTTATCGATAAAGTCCAAGTTGATCACGGGAACAATATCTCGTTACGAACAACTTCGATGTTTTTGGAAACCATTTTGACGTTGTAACCAACGTTAGAATTGTTCCCGTGAACCAGTCAACGTTTAGAAAGGGTGCAATCTTTTGTTTTATAAACCACTCTAACGTTATCTATAACACCAAAGTTGATCCTGACCAAAGTTGTTCCCATAAAAAACTTCTCATTTGGAACAACTTGGACGTTCATGGAAACCGTTTTGACGTTGTAACCAACGTTAGAGTTGTTCCCAGGAACCGATCAACGTTAACAAAGGGAACAACTTTATTTGTTGGAAACCACTCTAACATTATGTATAACGCCAAAGTTGTTCCCAGGAACAACTTCTCGTGTTTAACAACTTCGACATTCTTGGAAACCACATTTACGGTGCAACCAACGTTAGAGTTGTTCCCGGGAACCAGTCAACGTTTACAAAGAGATCAAATTTTATGTTTTGAAAATCATTATAATATTATCCGTAACACCAAAATTGTCCTCGGGAACAACTTCTCGTTGGGAACAACTTTGATGTTCTTGGAAACCACATTGACTTTGAAACCAACGGTAGAGTTTTTCCATGTAACCAATAAACGTTAACAAAATGAACAACTTTTATTTTTGGAAACAACTCTAATGTTATCTATAACGCCAAAGTTGTTCTCGGGAACAATTTATTTTGTTAGGAACAACTTCGAAATTCTTGGAAGTCACTTTGAGGTTGTAACCTACGTTAGAGTTGTCTCCGGGAACCAATAACCATTAACAAATGGAACAACTTTTAATTTTTTTTAAAACCCTCTAACGTTATCTATAATGTCAAAAATTTTCCTGGGAATAACTTCCCGTTGGGAACAACTTCAACATTTTTGGAAACCACTTTGACGTTATAACCAACGTTAGATTTGTTCCCAGTAACCTGTCAATGTTAACAAAGGGAGAACTTTTATATTTTGGAAACCACTATAACGTTATCGATAAAGTTAAAGTTGTTCCCGGGAACAACATCTCGTTGCGAACAACTTTAATGTTCTTGGAAACCAATTTGACGTTGTAACCAACGTTAGAATTTTTCCCGTGAACCAGTCAACGTTTACAAATGGAACAACTTTTATTTTTTGAAAACCATTCTAACGTTATCTGTAACGTTATCTGGAACTCTAACGTTGGTTACAACGTTAGAGTTTTTTCCGGGATCCAGTAAACGTTAACAAAGGGATGAACTTTAATTTTTTGGAAACCATTCTAATGTTATCTATAACGTTAAAGTTGCTGTCGGGAACATTTTCTCGTTGGGAACAACTTCGACGTTCTAGGAAACCACTTTGACGTTGTAACAAACGTTAGAGTTGTTCTCGGGAACCAGTAAACGTTAACAAAAAGAACTACTATTATTTTTTAGAAACCCTTCTAATGTTATATACAACGCCAAAGTTGTTACCGAGATTAAAATCTCGTTGGGAGCAACTTCGACGTTCTTGGAAACCAGTTCGACGTTGTCACCAACGTTAGAGCTGTTTTCGGGAACAAGTCAATGTTAACAAATGGAAGAACTTTTTTTTTTTAAACCACGCAAACGTTATCTATAATGTCAACGTTGTTCTAGAGAATAACTTCTCGTTGGGAACAACTTCAACATTCTTGGAAACAACTTTGGCATTGTAACGAACGTTAGAGTTGTTCCCGAGAACCAGCCAACGTGAACAAAAGGAACAACTTTATTTTTTGGAAACCACTCAAACGTTATGTATAACGCCAATTTATATCCTAGGAACAACTTCTCGTTGGGAACAACTTCGACATTTGTGAAAACCATTTTGACATTGTAACCAACATTAGAGTTGTTCCCTGGAAGTAGTCAACGTTTAGAAAGGGAGCAAATCTTATGTTTTGTAAACCACTCTAATGTTATCTATAACAAAAAAGTAGATCCTGGCCAAAGTTGTTCCCAGGAACAACTTCTCATTAGGAACAACTTCGACTTTCATGGAAACCGTTTTGACGTTGTAACCAACGTTAGAGTTGTTCCCGGGAACCGGTCAAGGCTAACAAAGGGAACAACTTTATTTTTTGGAAACCATTTCAACGTTATGTATAACGCCAAAATTGTTCCCGGGAACAACTTCTCGTGTGGAACAACTTTTACATTCTTGGAAACCACAGTGACGGTGTAACCAACGTTAGAGTTGTTCCCGAGAACCAGTCTACGTTAACAAAGGGATCAAATTTTATGTTTTGAAAACCACTCTAATGTTATCTGTAACGCCAAAATTGTTCTCGGGAACAACTTCTCATTGGGAACAACTTTGACATTCTTGGAAACCGTTTTGATGTTGTAACCAACGGTAGAGTTTTTCCAGGGAACCATTAAACGTTAACAAAGGGAACAACTTTTATTTTTTGGAAACCACTCTAACTTTATCTATAGCGCCAAAGTTGTTCCCCGGGAACAACTTTTCGTTAGGAACAACTTCGAAATTCCTGGAAGTCACTTTGAGGTTGTAACCATTGTTAGAATTGTTCCTAGGAACCAATAACCATTAACAAATGGAACAACTTTTACTTTTTTTTTAAAACCCTCCAACGTTATCTATAATGTCAAAGTTGTTCCCGGTAGTAACTTCCCGTTGGGAACAACTTCAACATTCTTGGAAACCACTTTGACGTTGTAACCAACGTTAGAGTTGTTCCTAGGAACTAGCCAATGTTAACAAAAAAAAACAACTTTTATTTTTTGGAAACCACTATAACGTTATCGATAAAGTCGATGTTGTTCCCGGGAACAACATCTCGTTGCGAACAACTTCGACGTTCTTGTAAACCATTTTAACGTTGTAACCAACGTTAGAACTGTTCCCGTGAACTAGTCAACGTTAACAAATTGAACAACTTTTAATTTTTGAAAACCATTCTAACATTATCTGTAACGTTATCTGTAACTCTAACGTTGGTTACAATATTAGAGTTTTTCCCGGGATTCAGTCAACGTTAACAAAGGGATCAACTTTAATTTTTTGGAAACCATTCTAATGTGATCTATAACGTCAAAGTTGCTGCCGGGAACAAATTCTCGTTGGGAACAACTTCGAAATTCCAGGAAACTACTTTGACGTTGTAACAAACGTTAGAGTTGTTCTCGAGAACTAGTAAACATTAACAAAGAGAACAACTTTATTTTTTAGAAACCACTCTAAGGTTATATACGATGCCAACGTTGTTCTTTGGATTAACATCTCGTTGGGAACAACTTCAACATTCTTGGAAACAACTTTAACGTTGTAACCAATGTTAGAGTTGTTCCCAGGAACCAGTATATGTTAACAAAGGGAACAACTTTTATTTTTTGGAAACAACTATAACGTTATCGATAAAGTCCAAGTTGTTCCCGGGAACAACATCTCATTGCGAACAACTTCGATATTCTTTGAAACCACTTTGACGTTGTAACCAACGTTAGAGCTGTTCCAGGGAACAAGTCAACGTTAACAAATGGAAGAACTTTTATTTTTTTAAAAACCAGTCTAACGTTATCTATAACGTCAACGTTGTTCCCGAGAATAACTTCTCGTTGGGAACAACTTCGACATTCTTGGAATCCACTTTGATGTTGTAACCAACATTACAAATGTTCCCGTTTTAACCAACGTTAGAGTTGTTCCCGAGAACCAGTCAACCATAACAGAGGGAAAAACTTTTATTTTTTTGAAACCACTCTAATGTTTTCTATAACTCCAAAGATGTTCTCGGGAAAAACTTCACGTTGAGAAGACCTTCGACGTTCTTGTAAACCACTTTGACGTTATAACCAACGATACAGTTGTTCCCGGGAACCAGTCAATGTTAACAAAAGGAACAAATTTTATGTTTTGGAGACCACTATAACGTTATCTATAACGTTAAATTTGTTCTTGTGATTAGATTCTCGTTGGGAAAAACTTCGACGTTCTTAGAAACCACTTTGACATTGTAACCAACGTTGAGTTTTTCTCGGGAACTAGTAAACGTTAACAAAGGGAACAACACTTTTTTTTGAAAACCACTCGAACGTTATTTATAACGTCAATGTTGTTCCCGGGAACAACTTCTCATTGGGAACAACCTCAACATTCTTGGAAACCACTCTGACGTTGTAACAAACGTTAGAGTTATTCTTAGAGTTGTTCCCGAGAACCAGTCAACGTGAACAACGGGAATAACTTTATGTTTTGAAAAACCACTTTAACGTTATGTATAACACCAAAGTTGTTCCCAGGAACAACTGCTCATGTGGAACAACTTCGACATTCTCGGAAACAACATTGACGGTGTAACCAATGTTAGAGTTGTTGCTGGGAACCAGTTAACATTAACAAAGGGATCAAATTTTATATTTTCGAAACCACTCTAATGTTATCTGTAACGCCAAAATTTTTCTCGGAAAAAACTTTGATATTCTTGAAAACCACTTTGACGTTGTAACCAACGGTAGAGTTTTTCCAGGGAACCAATAAAGGTTAACAAAGGGAACAACTTTTATTTTTTTGAAACCGCTCTAACGTTATCTATAGCGCCAAAGTTATTCTCGGGAACCACTTCTCTTTAGGAACAACTTCAAGATTTCTGGAAGTCACTTTGAGGTTGTAACCAACGTTAGAATTGTTCCCGGGCACCAATAACCATTAACAAATGGAACAACTTTTACATTTTTAAAAAACACTCTAACGCTATCTATAATGTCAAAGTTGTTCCCGGGAATAACTTTATGTTGAGAACAACTTCAACATTCTTGGAAACCACTTTGACGTTGTAACTAACGTTAGAGTTGTTCATAGGAACCAGTCAATGTTAACAAAGGGAACAACTTTAATTTTTTGAAAACCACTATAACGTTATCAATAAAGTCGAAGTTGTTCCCGGGAACAACATTTCGTTGTGAACAACTTCGACGTTCTTGGAAACCATTTTGACGTTGTAACCAACGTTAGAACTATTCCCGTGAACCAGTCAACATTAACAAATGGAACAACTTTTAATTTTTGAAAATCATTCTAACGTTATTTGTAACGTTATCTGTAACTCTAACGTTGGTTACAACGTTAGAGTTTTTCCCGGGATCCAGTCAACGTTAACAAAGGGATTAACTTTATTTTTTAGGAAACCATTCTAATGTTATCTATAACGTCAAAGTTACTGCCGGGAACAACTTTCAGTTGGGAACAACTTCGACGTTCCAGGAAACCACTTTGACGTTGTAACAAACGTTAGAGTTGTTCTCGGGAACCGGAAAATGTTAACAAAGAGAACAACTTTAATGTTTTAGAAACCACTCTAACGTTATATACGGTGCCAAAGTTGTTCCCGGGATTAACATCTCGTTGGGAACAACTTCGACGTTCTTGGAAACCACTTTGACCTTGTAACCAACGGTGAGTTTTTCTCGGGAACCAGTAAACGTTAACAAAGGAAA
This sequence comes from Dipteronia dyeriana, assembly GCA_032871835.1. Taxonomy (NCBI): domain Eukaryota; kingdom Viridiplantae; phylum Streptophyta; class Magnoliopsida; order Sapindales; family Sapindaceae; genus Dipteronia; species Dipteronia dyeriana. The sequence goes on along the minus strand of CM065295.1, from coordinate 32,617,059 downwards.
GAACATTTTTTTTAGAAAACCACTCTAACGTTATCTATAACATCAATATTGTTCCCGGGAATAACTTCTCGTTGGGAACCACTTCAACATTCTTGGAAACCACTTTGACGTTGTAACAAACGTTAGAGTTGTTCTTAAAGTTGTTCCCGAGAACCAGTCAACGTGAACAAAGGGAACATCTTTATTTTTTAAAAAACCACTCTAACAATATGTATAACGCCAATTTATATCCTAGGAAAAACTTCTTGTTGGGGACAACTTTGACATTCATGAAAACCATTTTGACATTGTAACCAACATTAGAAATGTTCCCTGGAACTAGTCAACGTTTAGAAAGGGAGCAAATCTTATGTTTTGTAAACCACTCTAATGTTATCTATAACACCAAAGTTGATCCTGTCCAAAGTTGTTCCCAGGAACAACTTCTTCTTAGGAACAACTTCGACGTTCAGGGAAACCGTTTTGACGTTGTAACCAACGTTAGAGCTGTTCCCAGGAACAAGTCAACATTAAAAAAGGGAAAAAAAATTATGTTTTGGAGACCACTCTAACGTTATCTATAACGCTAAATTTGTTATTGTGAATAGCTTCTCGTTGGGAACAACTTCGACGTTCTTGGAAACCATTTTGACGTTGTAACCAAAGTAGAGTTTTTCTCAGGAACCAGTAAACGTTAAAAAAGGGAACAACACTTTTTTTAAAAAACCACTCTAACGTTATATATAACGTCAATGTTGTTCCTGGGAACAACTTCTCGTTGGGAACAACTTCTCGTTGGGAACAACTTCAACATTCTTGGAAACCACTTTGATGTTGTAACAAACGTTAGAGTTGTTCTTAGAGTTTTTCCCGAGAACCAGTCAAGGTGAACAAAGGGAACAACTTTATTTTTTGAAAAACCACTCTCACGATATGTATAACGCCAATTTTTATCCCAGGAACAACTTCTCGTTGGGGACAACTTCGACATTCGTGAAAACCATTTTGACATTGTAACCAACATTAGAGTTGTTCCCTAGAAGTAGTAAACGTTTAGAAAAGGAGAAAATCTTATGTTTTGTAAACCACTCTAATGTTATCTATAACACCAAAGTTGATCCTGTCCAAATTTGTTCCCAGGAAAAACTTCTCATTAGGAACAACTTCGACGTTCATGGAAACCGCTTTGACGTTGTAACCAATGTTAGAGTTGTTCCCGGGAACCGATCAACGTTAACAAAGGGAACAACTTTATTTTTTGGAAACCACTCTAACGTTTGTATAACAGCAAAGTTTTTCTCGGGAAAGTATTCTCCTGTGGAACAACTTCTCATTAAAAACAACATCGAAATTCTTGGAAGTCACTTTGAGGTTGTAACTAACGTTAGAATTATTCCCGAGAACCAATAACCATTAACAAGTGAAACAACTTCAACATTCTTGGAAACTACTATGACGTTGCAACCAACGTTAGACTTGTACCCAGGAACCAGTCAATGTTAACTAAGGGAACAACTTTTATTTTTTAGAAACCACTATAACGTTATCTATAAAGTCGAAGTTGTTCCAGGGAACAAAATCTCGCTGCAAACAACTTCGACATTCTTGGAAACCATTTTGACGTTGTTACCAACGTTTGAACTGTTCCCGTGAACCAGTCAACGTTAACAAATGGAACAACTTTTAATTTTTGAAAACCATTCTAACGTTATGTGTAACTCTAACATTGGTTACAACATTAGAGTTTTTTCCGGGATCTAGTCAACGTTAACGAAGGGATCAACTTTAATTTTTTGGAAACCATTCTAATGTTATCTATAACATCAAAGTTGCTGCCGGAAACAACTTCTCGATGGGAACAAATTCGACGTTCCAGGAAACCACTTTGACGTTGTAACAAACGTTAGATTTTTTATTGGGAACTAGTAAACGTTAACAAAGAGAACAACTTTTATATTTTAGAAACCACTCTAACCTTATATACGACGCCAAAGTTTTTCCCGGGATTAACTTCTCATTGGGAACAACTTCGACGTTCTTGGAAACTACTTTGACGTTGTAACCGACATTAGAGTTGCTCCCGGGAACTAGTTAACGTTTACAAATGGAAGAAATTTTATTTTTTAAAAACCACTCTAACGTTATCTATAACGTCAACGATGTTCCCAAGAATAACTTCTCATTGGGAACAACTTCGATATTTTTGGAATCCACTTTGACGTTGTAACCAACATTGGAGATGTTCCCGTTTTAACCAACGTTAGAGTTGTTCCCGAGAACCAGTCCACCTTAACAAAGGCAACAACTTTTATTGTTTTGAAACCACTCTAACGTTATCTATAACGCCAAAGTTGTTCCCAGGGAAGAACTTCTCATTGAGAACAACTTTGACGTTCTTGTAAACCACTTTAACGTTATAACCAACATTACGGTTGTTCCCGGGAACCAGTCAACATTAACAAAGGTAACAAATTTTATAATTTGGAAACCACTCTAGCAATATCTATAAAGCTAAATATTTTCTTGTAAAAAGCTTCTCGTTGGGAACAACTTCGACGTCCTTGCAAACCACTTTGATGTTGTAACCAACGTTGAGTTTTTCCCGAGAACCAGTAAACGTTAACAAAGGGAACAACACTTTTTTTTTTAAAACCACTCTAATGTTATCTATAACGTCAATGTTGTTTCCGGAACAACTTCTCTTCGGGAACAACTTCAGCATTCTTGGAAACCACTTTGACGTTGTAACGAACGTTAGAGTTGTTCCCGAGAACAAGTCAACGTGATCAAAGGGAACAACTTTATTTTTTGGAAACCACTCTAACGTTATGTATAACGCCAATTTATATCCCAGGAACAACATCTCATTGGGAACAACTTCGACATTAGTGAAAACCATTTTGACATTGTAACCAACATTAGAGTTGTTCCCGGGAAATAGTCAACATTTAGAAAAGGAGCAAATCTTATATTTTGTAAACCACTCTAACATTATCCATAACACCAAAGTTGATCCTGGCCAAAGTTTTTCCTAGGAACAACTTCTCGTTAGGATCAACTTCGATGTTCATGGCAACCGTTTTGACGTTGTAACCAACGTTAGAGTTGTTCCCGGGAACCGGTCAACGTTAACAAAGGGAACAACTTTATTTTTTGGAAACCACTCTAACGTAATGTATAACGCCAAAGTTGTTTCCGGGAACAACTTCTCATGTTTAACAACTTCGACATTCTTAGAAACCACATTGACAGCGTAACCAACGTTAGACTTGTTCCCGAGAACCAGTCAACGTTAACAAAGGGATCAAATTTTATGTTTTGGAAACCACTCTAATGTTATCTCTAACACAAAAATTGTCCTCGGGAACAACATCTCATTGTGAACAACTTTTACGTTCTTGGAAACCACATTGACGTTGTAACCAAGGGTAGAGTTTTTCCTTGGAACCAATAAACGTTAACAAAGGGAAAAACTTTTATTTTTTGGAAACCACTCTAACGTTATCTATAACGCCAAAGTTGTTCCTGGGAACAACTTGTCGTTAAGAACAACATTGAAATTCTTGGAAGTCACTTTGAGGTTGTAACCAGCGTTAGAATTGTTCCCGGGAACTAATAACCATAGACAAATGGAACAATTTTTACTTTTTTTAAAAACCCTCTAACGTTATCCATAATGTCAAAGTTGTTCCTGGGAATAACTTCCCGTTGGGAAAAAGTTCAACATTCTTAGAAACCACTTTGACGTTGTAACAAACGTTTGAGTTGTTCCAAGGAACCTGTCAATGTTAACAAAGGGAAAACTTTTATTTTTTGGAAACCACTATAATGTTATCGATAAAGTCGAAGTTTTTCCTGGGAACAACATCTCGTTGAGAACAACTTCAATGTTCTTGGAAACCATTTTGACGTTGTTACCAACGTTTGAACTGTTCCCGTGAACCAGTCAACGTTAACAAATGGAACAACTTTTAATTTTTGAAAACCATTCTAACGTTATGTGTAACTCTAACATTGGTTACAACATTAGAGTTTTTTCCGGGATCTAGTCAACGTTAACGAAGGGATCAACTTTAATTTTTTGGAAACCATTCTAATGTTATCTATAACATCAAAGTTGCTGCCGGAAACAACTTCTCGATGGGAACAAATTCGACGTTCCAGGAAACCACTTTGACGTTGTAACAAACGTTAGATTTTTTATTGGGAACTAGTAAACGTTAACAAAGAGAACAACTTTTATATTCTAGAAACCACTCTAACCTTATATACGACGCCAAAGTTTTTCCCGGGATTAACTTCTTGTTGGGAACAACTTCGACGTTCTTGGAAACTACTTTGACGTTGTAACCGACATTAGAGTTGTTCCCGGGAACTAGTCAACGTTTACAAATGGAAGAAATTTTATTTTTTAAAAACCACTCTAACGTTATCTATAACGTCAACGATGTTCCCAAGAATAAGTTCTCGTTGGGAACAACTTCGATATTTTTGGAATCCACTTTGACGTTGTAACCAACATTGGAGTTGTTCCCGTTTTAACCAACGTTAGAGTTGTTCCCGAGAACCAGTCAACCTTAACAAAGGCAACAACTTTTATTTTTTTGAAACCACTCTAACGTTATCTATAACGCCAAAGTTGTTCCCAGGGAAGAACTTCTCATTGAGAACAACTTTGACGTTCTTGTAAACCACTTTAACGTTATAACCAACATTACGGTTGTTCCCGGGAACCAGTCAACATTAACAAAGGTAACAAATTTTATATTTTTGAAACCACTCTAGCGTTATCTATAAAGCTAAATATTTTCTTGTAAAAAGCTTCTCGTTGGGAACAACTTCGACGTTCTTGCAAACCACTTTGATGTTGTAACCAACGTTGAGTTTTTCCCGAGAACCAGTAAACGTTAACAAAGGGAACAACACTTTTTTTTGAAAACCACTCTAACGTTATCTATAACGTCAATGTTGTTTCCGGAACAACTTCTCTTCGGGAACAACTTCAGCATTCTTCGAAACCACTTTGACGTTGTAACGAACGTTAGAGTTGTTCCCGAGAACAAGTCAACGTGATCAAAGGGAACAACTTTATTCTTTGGAAACCACTCTAACGTTATGTATAACGCCAATTTATATCCCAGGAACAACATCTCATTGGGAACAACTTCGACATTAGTGAAAACCATTTTGACATTGTAACCAACATTAGAGTTGTTCCCGGGAAATAGTCAACATTTAGAAAAGGAGCAAATCTTATATTTTGTAAACCACTCTAACATTATCCACAACACCAAAGTTGATCCTGGCCAAAGTTTTTCCTAGGAACAACTTCTCGTTAGGATCAACTTCGATGTTCATGGCAACCGTTTTGACGTTGTAACCAACGTTAGAGTTGTTCCCGGGAACCGGTCAACGTTAACAAAGGGAACAACTTTATTTTTTGGAAACCACTCTAACGTAATGTATAACGCCAAAGTTGTTTCCGGGAACAACTTCTCATGTTTAACAACTTCGACATTCTTAGAAACCACATTGACAGCGTAACCAACGTTAGACTTGTTCCCGAGAACCAGTCAACGTTAACAAAGGGATCAAATTTTATGTTTTGGAAACCACTCTAATGTTATCTCTAACACAAAAATTGTCCTCGGGAACAACATCTCATTGTGAACAACTTTTACGTTCTTGGAAACCACATTGACGTTGTAACCAAGGGTAGAGTTTTTCCTTGGAACCAATAAACGTTAACAAAGGGAAAAACTTTTATTTTTTGGAAACCACTCTAACGTTATCTATAACGCCAAAGTTGTTCCTAGGAACAACTTGTCGTTAAGAACAACATTGAAATTCTTGGAAGTCACTTTGAGGTTGTAACCAGCGTTAGAATTGTTCCCGGGAACTAATAACCATAAACAAATGGAACAATTTTTACTTTTTTTAAAAACCCTCTAACGTTATCCATAATGTCAAAGTTGTTCCTGGGAATAACTTCCCGTTGGGAAAAAGTTCAACATTCTTAGAAACCACTTTGACGTTGTAACAAACGTTTGAGTTGTTCCAAGGAACCTGTCAATGTTAACAAAGGGAAAACTTTTATTTTTTGGAAACCACTATAATGTTATCGATAAAGTCGAAGTTTTTCCTGGGAACAACATCTCGTTGAGAACAACTTCAATGTTCTTGGAAACCATTTTGACGTTGTTACCAACGTTTGAACTGTTCCCGTGAACCAGTCAACGTTAACAAATGGAACAACTTTTAATTTTTGAAAACCATTCTAACGTTATGTGTAACTCTAACATTGGTTACAACATTAGAGTTTTTTCCGGGATCTAGTCAACGTTAACGAAGGGATCAACTTTAATTTTTTGGAAACCATTCTAATGTTATCTATAACATCAAAGTTGCTGCCGGAAACAACTTCTCGATGGGAACAAATTCGACGTTCCAGGAAACCACTTTGACGTTGTAACAAACGTTAGATTTTTTATTGGGAACTAGTAAACGTTAACAAAGAGAACAACTTTTATATTCTAGAAACCACTCTAACCTTATATACGACGCCAAAGTTTTTCCCGGGATTAACTTCTTGTTGGGAACAACTTCGACGTTCTTGGAAACTACTTTGACGTTGTAACCGACATTAGAGTTGTTCCCGGGAACTAGTCAACGTTTACAAATGGAAGAAATTTTATTTTTTAAAAACCACTCTAACGTTATCTATAACGTCAACGATGTTCCCAAGAATAAGTTCTCGTTGGGAACAACTTCGATATTTTTGGAATCCACTTTGACGTTGTAACCAACATTGGAGTTGTTCCCGTTTTAACCAACGTTAGAGTTGTTCCCGAGAACCAGTCAACCTTAACAAAGGCAACAACTTTTATTTTTTTGAAACCACTCTAACGTTATCTATAACGCCAAAGTTGTTCCCAGGGAAGAACTTCTCATTGAGAACAACTTTGACGTTCTTGTAAACCACTTTAACGTTATAACCAACATTACGGTTGTTCCCGGGAACCAGTCAACATTAACAAAGGTAACAAATTTTATATTTTTGAAACCACTCTAGCGTTATCTATAAAGCTAAATATTTTCTTGTAAAAAGCTTCTCGTTGGGAACAACTTCGACGTTCTTGCAAACCACTTTGATGTTGTAACCAACGTTGAGTTTTTCCCGAGAACCAGTAAACGTTAACAAAGGGAACAACACTTTTTTTTTGAAAACCACTCTAACGTTATCTATAACGTCAATGTTGTTTCCGGAACAACTTCTCTTCGGGAACAACTTCAGCATTCTTCGAAACCACTTTGACGTTGTAACGAACGTTAGAGTTGTTCCCGAGAACAAGTCAACGTGATCAAAGGGAACAACTTTATTCTTTGGAAACCACTCTAACGTTATGTATAACGCCAATTTATATCCCAGGAACAACATCTCATTGGGAACAACTTCGACATTAGTGAAAACCATTTTGACATTGTAACCAACATTAGAGTTGTTCCCGGGAAATAGTCAACATTTAGAAAAGGAGCAAATCTTATATTTTGTAAACCACTCTAACATTATCCACAACACCAAAGTTGATCCTGGCCAAAGTTTTTCATAGGAACAACTTCTCGTTAGGATCAACTTCGATGTTCATGGCAACCGTTTTGACGTTGTAACCAACGTTAGAGTTGTTCCCGGGAACCGGTCAACGTTAACAAAGGGAACAACTTTATTTTTTGGAAACCACTCTAACGTAATGTATAACGCCAAAGTTGTTTCCGGGAACAACTTCTCATGTTTAACAACTTCGACATTCTTAGAAACCACATTGACAGCGTAACCAACGTTAGACTTGTTCCCGAGAACCAGTCAACGTTAACAAAGGGATCAAATTTTATGTTTTGGAAACCACTCTAATGTTATCTCTAACACAAAAATTGTCCTCGGGAACAACATCTCATTGTGAACAACTTTTACGTTCTTGGAAACCACATTGACGTTGTAACCAAGGGTAGAGTTTTTCCTTGGAACCAATAAACGTTAACAAAGGGAACAACTTTTATTTTTTGGAAACCACTCTAACGTTATCTATAACGCCAAAGTTGTTCCTGGGAACAACTTGTCGTTAAGAACAACATTGAAATTCTTGGAAGTCACTTTGAGGTTGTAACCAACGTTAGAATTGTTCCCGGGAACTAATAACCATAAACAAATGGAACAATTTTTACTTTTTTAAAAAACCCTCTAACGTTATCCATAATGTCAAAGTTGTTCCTGGGAATAACTTCCCGTTGGGAAAAAGTTCAACATTCTTAGAAACCACTTTGACGTTGTACAAACGTTTGAGTTGTTCCAAGGAACCTGTCAATGTTAACAAAGGGAAAACTTTTATTTTTTGGAAACCACTATAATGTTATCGATAAAGTCGAAGTTTTTCCTGGGAACAACATCTCGTTGAGAACAACTTCAATGTTCTTGGAAACCATTTTGACGTTGTAACCAACGTTAGAATTGTTCCCGTGAACCAGTCAACGTTAACAAATGGAACAAATTTTTTTTTTTTAAAACAATTCTAACGTTATCTGTAACTCTAACGTTGGTTACAACGTTATAGTTTTTCCCGGGATCCAGTCAACGTTAACAAAGGTATCAACTTTAATTTTTTGGAAACCATTCTAATGTTATCTATATCGTCAAAATTGATGCCGGGAACAAATTCTCGTTGGGAACAACTTCGACGTTCTAGGAAACCACTTTGACGTTGTAACAAACATTAGAATTGTTCTCGGGAACCAGTAAACGTTAACAAAGAGAACAACTTTTTTTTAGAAACCACTCTAACGTTATATACGACGCCAAAGTTGTTCTCGGGATTAACTTCTTGTTGGGAACAACTTTGACGTTCTTGGAAACCACTTTGACTATGTAACCAACGTTAGAGCTGTTCCCGGGAACCAGTCAACGTTAACAAATGGAAGAACTTTTATTTTTTAAAAACTAATCTAATGTTATCTATAACGTCAACAATGTTCCCGAGAAGAACTTCGACATTAGTGGAATCCACTTTGACGTTGTCACCAACATTAGAGTTGTTCCCGTTTTAACCAACGTTAGAGTTGTTCATGAGAACCAGTCAACCTTAACAAAGGCAACAACTTTTATTTTTTTGAAACCAGTCTAACGGTATCTCAAAGTTGTTCCCGGGAACAACTTCTCATTGAGAACAACTTCGACGTTCTTGGAAACCACTTTGACGTTATAACCAACATTACGGTTTTTCCCGAGAACCAGTCAACATTAACAAAAGGAACAAATTTTATGTTTTGGAAACCACTCTAATGTTATCTATAACACTAAATTTGTTCTTGTGAATAGCTTCTAATTGGGAACGACTTCGACTTTCTTCGAAACCACTTTTACGTTGTAACCAACGTTGAGTTTTTCCCGGGAACCAGTAAACGTTAATAAAGGGAGCAACACTTTTTTTTGAAAACGACTCTAACACTATCTATAAAGTCAATGTTTTTCCTGGGAACAACTTCAACATTCTTGGAAACCACTTTATCATTGTAACCAATGTTAGAGTTGTTCTTAGAGTTGTTCCCGATAACAAGTCAACGTGAACAAAGGGAACAACTTAATTTTTTTGAAACAACTCTAACGTTATGTGTAACGCCAATTTAAATCCCAGGAACAATATCTCATTCGGAACAACTTCGACATTCGTGCAAACAATTTTGACATTGTAACCAACGTTAGAGTTGTTCCGAAGAAGTAGTCAACTTTAACAAAGGGAGCAAATCTTATGTTTTGTAAACCACTCTAATGTTATCTGTAATGCCAAAGTTGTTCTCGATAACAACTTCTAGTTGGAAACAACTTCAACGTTCTTGGAAACCAATTTGACGTTGTAACCAACGTTAGAGTTGTTCCTGAGAACCAGTCAACATTAACAAAGGGAACAACTTTTTTTTTTTTAAACCACTCTAACGTTACCTATAACACGAAAGTTGTTCCTGGCCAAAGTTGTTCCCAGGAACAACTTCTCATTTTGATCAACTTCGACGTTCCTGGAAACCACTTTGACTTTGTAACCAACGTTTGAAATGTTCCCTGGAACTAGTAAACGTTAACAAAGGGAACAACTTTTATTTTTTGGAAACCAATCTAACATTTTCTATGATGCCAAAGTTGTTCCCGAGAATAACTTCTCGTTAGGAACAACGTCGACGTTCTTGGAAACCACTTTGATGTTGCCACCAACGTTAGAGTTGTTCTCGGGAACCAGTCAACGTTAACAAAGGGAACATATTTTATGTTTTGGAAACCACTCTAACGTTATCTATAACGCCAAAGTTGTTTCCGGGAATAACTTTTCGTTGGGATATGTAGGGAAAAAACGGTTTAGAAACGCAATGGAAGCGTGTGAAAAAAATGAGATTAGGGTTTGCGTAAAAAAAAAAATCCCCTTTTATGCAACGAGAACCTTAACCCTAGATTAATTGATGTATATAAAAGTATCGTACCTTTTTCGCATGACGATTGAACAAGCACCGAATTGATTCCACAAAATCTTCCAATCCAATCACGAACGTGAATCACCTAGGAGTGTGGGCTCCCTTTCTTTAAATTGTATTCCTGAGGATGGAGACAAAGTAAATATCTTTTCTTTGTTAGTTACAAATATGCTCCAAGAGAAAGATCCAAGAACGTTCGGTCACTTGTGAATTATCAATGAATTTGATTGTAACTCGCGTGAACCTTGATTCGATGTTGTACACAAAACCCTTTTGATGTAACGGATATTAGTATACTATCGAATACAAAAACGTTCCCCTTTTTTCTCTACTTGGTCGAATTCACACACTATTGATTAGAGATGATCGAATTTTATCTAGAGTAAAAATAGATTTTTCCCTCAAAATTCCTTTGATGGCCGAAACTTTTTCTTTCTCAAATAAAGCTTGGCCGAAATTCCTCTCTAATACCTTAGTCATGACCGAAATTATTCAAACATATATATAGGTTCATAAATCCTTTCCTAAGAAGGATTCACTTGGTTGGCAAGAATCCTTTCCTTAGGCGGATTTATTTGGTAGTTAGAATCCTTATCTAAAAAGAAAACTAACTACTACTATAACTATATTGTGTTGGACGAAATTTTGGTCTTTTATATAGGTTAGGAGAGTTCAATCTTTCCTAAGAAGGATTACTTGATAAACAAGAATCCTATCCTTAGGTAGATTAACTTGGTGGTAATGAATCCTTTTCAAATAAGAATTCTACCACTAAGTAGTTTTACTTGGTGACCAATATTCCTTTTCCAAAAAGAATTCTTTCCTACACCAAGACTCCTAACCTACTCAATAGTGTGTTTTTAACCATATTAAAGACTTCCTAATTTGATTAGATAAATAACTCCTTTTATTTATCTACTTATCAAATATAGTCTTTAACATTAACTATACTACCAACAATAGTATAGTTTTAGAAGATCATCTCCTAATAGGAAAAGATTTTGACTTTTAATTAAATAATTAATTAATCAAACAATTAATTAATTGCCATTTAATTAAATAATAAAATAAAATAATATATTAAAGCTATTATCCATAGCCATTGCCGCCCATGCATAGTATTAAGGCCATATATTATTTTTCTCTTTTTATTAAATCCATTGGACCTTAATAAAAAAGTCCACATGTGAACTAGACCTATTCTTACAAAAAGAAAAAAGTTCACATGCCTTATTACAATTCTAGATGGACCCCTATTAGTCCGGTAGAATATATCAAGTGATCCATGCAAGTTCGTGTGGATTGGGGATCTTGGTGGGCTATCTAAATTTAAGCTCCAATAGACACAACCTAATCACAATCAACAAATGATTCACTTAGGTCCAATCTATTTAATTTTAGTTCATTCCACTAAAGAACTAAAATTGAACTCTTAAAAAGAGATAGAATAAGTTAATGTTACTCATTCGTACCCTAGACAACCTTATTAGAGAAAGTGTATCATCGTGAAGAATACCAGTAATCGCCAAGAGATCATCAACCGCCTATAGCTCTCCAAGTTACCATATTTACTCATATGACCACATTTTGAACTTGAATATTTTGTCTTGTCCAGAAGCCATGTTTCAATAGACACTATTGAAAACTTAACGTTAAGATTTAATATCCAATACCTCAAAACATCCATATGATGGTATTCTACTCTCATTCAATAAATGGAGCCACGATGTCCATATCTATAAATGAAGTCCTCTATCGATTAACAAATGAATACCACCAAACTATCGAGGATAGACTATGCTATATAATCGTACTCATTGATAGCTCAAATGAAAACACTTGCAACCATAAGTCCATCATTTATCTCAGGATTGAGATAGACTCTCTGATTATCTTCAAATGAAAACTTTTATCCATTGACGGTTTTAGATAAAGTTTTTCATTTTGATAATATTCAATGCACCCAGTGCACTAGATTCTTTTGCCCAAAGACACCACACTTTGATGATTTTAGACTCATCATAACACATTTGATCCCACTCAAATGCTAGCAAAAGAATCTACAACTTTAATAAGATAAAGGCGCCCAACCTTCCATCTTAAGTTTTGAATATTATTCAAGACTAACTAAAGAATTGTGTCTACCTCATACATATCTAGATGTATGAACAATTCTTCTTTTCTCATAGTCTTTTGACCTTATGATTATTTACTTTTGACAATTATAATCATGAAACTATAAATGCTATCGGATTTGTTAAACTAGAAATCACTTTATTCATATGAAAAAGATTATTAATTACACTATTACACTCTTGCTATCGAGCATAATCCTAACAGGAACAACTTCGATGCTCCTTGAAACCACTTTGATGTTGCAACCAACGATAGAGTTGTTACCGGGAACCAGTCAACGTTAACAAAGGGAACAAATTTTATGTTTTGGAAACCACTCTAACGTTATCTATAACATCAAAGTTGTTCCCGGGTATAATTACTCGTTGGGAACAACTTCGACGTTCTTGGAAACCACTTTAAGGTTGTACCCAACGTTAGAACTATTCTCCGGAACCAGTCAACGTTAACAAATGGAAGAACATTTATTTTTTGAAAACCACTCTAACTTTATGTATAACGTCAACGTTGTTCCCGAGAAAAACTTCTCGCTGGAAAAAACTTCGACATTCTTGGAATCCACTTTGACGTTGTAACCAACATTAGAGTTGTTCCTGAGAACCAATCAACCTTAACAAAGGGAACAACTTTTATTTTTTGAAACCACTCTAACGTTTTCTATAACGCCAAAGTTGTTCCCGGGAAAAACTTCTCGTTGAGAACAACTTTGACGTTCTTAAAAACCACTTTGACGTTATAACCAACATTACGGTTGTTCCCAGGAACCAGTCAACGTTAACAAAGGGAACAAATTTTATGTTTTGGAAACCACTCAAACGTTATCAATAACGCTAAATCTGTTCTTGTGAATATCTTCTCATTTAGAACAACTTCGACGTTCTTGGAAACCACTTTGACGTTGTAACCAACGTTGATTTTTTCCCGAGAACCAGTAAACGTTAACAAAGGGAACAACACTTTTTTTAAAACCACTCTAACGTTATCTACAACGTCAAAGCTGTTCTCGAGAACAACTTCTCATTGGGAACAACTTTTTCTCGGGAACGGCTTTGACGTTCTTGGAAACCACTTTGACGTTGTAACCAAAGTTAGAGTTGTTCCCGAGAAGCAGTCAACATTAACAAAGGGAACTACTTTTTTTTTTGGAAACCACTTTAACGTTATATATAACACCAAAGTTGATCCTGGCCAAAGTTGTTCCCAGGAACAACTTCTCATTCGGAACAACTTCAACGTTCACGTAAACCGTTTTGACGTTGTAACCAACGTAAGAGTTGTTCTCGGTAACCGGTCAACGTTAATAAAGGGAACAACTTTATTTTTTGGAAACAACATTAACGTTATGTATAACGCCAAAGTTTTTCCAGGAAACAACTGCTCGTTGGGAACAACTTCCACATTCTTGGAAACCACATTGACGGTGTAACCAACGTTAGAGTTTTTCTCGGGAACCAGTCAACGTTAACAAAGGGATCAAATTTTATGTTTTGGAAACCACTCTAATGTTATATGTAACGCCAAAGTTGTTCTCGGGAACAACTTCTCGTTGGGAACAACTTTGACTTTCTTGGAAACCACTTTGAAGTTGTAACCAACAGTAGAGTTTTTCCATGGAACCAATAAACGTTAACAAAGGGAACAACTTTTATTTATTGGAAACAACTCTAACGTTCTCTATAACGCCAAAGTTGTTCCCAGGAATAACTTCCCGTTGGGAACAACTTTGACGTTCTTGGAAACCACTTTGACGTTGTAACCAATGTTAGAGTTGTTCCTTAGAAGCAGTCAACATTACCAAAGGGAACAACATTTTTTTTTTGGAAACCACTCTAACATTATCTATAACACCAAAGTTGATCCTTGCCAAAGTTGTTCCCAGGAACAACTTCTCATTAGGATCAACTTCGACGTTCATGGAAAAAGTTTTGACATTTTAACCAACGTTAGAGTTGTTCCCAGGAACCGGTCAACGTTAACAAAGGGAACAACTTCATTTTTTAGAAACCACTCTAACGTTATGTAGAACGCCAAAGTTTTTCGCAAGAACAACTTTTCATTGTGAACAACTTCGACATTCTTGGAAACCTTATTGACAGTGTAAACAACGTTAGAGTTGTTCCCGGGAACCAGTCAACGTTAACAAAGGGATCAAATTTTATGTTTTGGATACCACTCTAAAGTTATCTGTAACACCAAAGTTATTCTCGGGAACAACTTCTCATTGGGAACAACTTTGACGTTCTTGGAAACCACTTTGACGTTGTAACCAATGGTAGAGTTTTTCCAAGCAACCAATAAACGTTAACAAAGTGAACAACTTTTATTGTTTGGAAACCACTTTAATGTTATCTATAACGCCAAAGTTTTTCCCAGGAACAACTTCGAAATTCTTAGAAGTCACTTTGAGGTTGTAACCAAGGTTAGAATTGTTCCCAGAAACCAATAACCGTTAACAAATGGAACAACTTTTACTTTTTTTAAAAACCACTCTAACGTTATCTATAATGTCAATGTTGTTCCCGGGAATAACTTAACGTTGGGAACAACTTCAACAATCTTAAAAACCACTTTGATGTTGTAACCAACGTTAGAGTTGTTCCCAGGAACCAGTCAACGTTAACAAAGGAAACAACTTTTATTTTTTAGAAACCACTCTAATTTTATCTATAAAGTCGAAGTTGTTCTCGTGAACAACATCACGTTGGGAACAACTTCGACGTTCTAGGAAACCACTTTGACATTATAACCATTGTTGGAGTTTTTACCGGGATCCACTCAACGTTAACTATGGGATCAACTTTAATTTTTTAGAAATTACTATAACTTTATTTATAACGCCAAAAAATTTTCCGGGAACAACTTCTCGTTACGAACAACATCGACGTTCTTGGAAATGACTTTGACGTTGTTACCAACGTTAGAGTTGTTTTCGGGAACCTGTAAACGTTAATAAAGGGAAACACTTTTATTTTTTAGTTACCACTCTTATGTTATCTATAACGTCAAAGTTGTTCCCGATAACAACTTCTCATTGGGAACAACTTTGATGTTCGTGGAAACCACTTTGACGTTGTAACAAACGTTAAAGTTGTTTCCAGGAACAAGTAAACGTTAACAAAGGGAACAAATTTCATTTTTTTGAAATCATTCTAATGTTATCTATAACGTCAAAGTTGTTCCAGGGAACAACTTCTCGTTGGAAACAACTTCGATGTTCCTAGAAACCATTTTGACGTTGTAACCAACGTTAAAGTTGTTCCCGGGAACCAGTCAATGTTAACAAATGGAACAACTTTTATTTTTTGAAAACCACTCTAACATTATTTCTAACGTCAAAGTTGTTTCCGGGAACAACTTCTTGTTGGGAACAACTTTGACATTCTTGGAAACCACTTTGAATGTTGTAACCAATGTTAGAGTTGTTCCCGAAAACTGGTCAACATTAACAAAGGGAACAACTTTTATTTTTTGGAAACCACTCTAACGTTATCTATAACGCTAAAGTTGTTTCTAGCCAATGTTGTTCCAAGGAACAACTTCTCAGTGGGATCAACTTTGACGTTCTTGTAAACAACTTTGACGTTGTAACCAACATTAGAGTTGTTCCTGGCAACCAGTAAACTTTTACAAAGCGAATAACTTTTATTTTTTAGAAACCCCACTAATGTTATCTATAACATTAAAGTTGTACTGGGAAAAACTTCTCATTGGAACAACTTCTACGTTCATAGAAACCACTTCGATGTTGTAACCAACGATAGAGTTGTTCCCGGGAACCAATTAACATTAACAATGGTTACAACTATTATTTTTTTGAAACCACTTTAATGTTATCTATAACGTCAAAGTTTTTCCTGGGAATAACTTCGACTTTCTTGGAAACCACTTTGACGTTGTAACCAATGTTAGAGTTGTTCCCGGGAACCAGTCAACGTTAACAAATGGGATAACTTTTATTTTTTGAAAACCACTCTAATGTTATCTATAACGTCAAAGGTCTTCCCGGTAACAACATCTCGTTGAGAAAAACTTCCACGTTCTTGGAAACCACTTTGACGTAGTAACCAACATTATAATTGTTCCCTGGAAGCGGTCAACATTAAAAAATGGATCAATTTTTTTTTTTTTTAAAACAACTCTAACGTTATCTATAAGTTTAAAGTTGTTCCTAGGAATAACTTCTCGTCTTGAACAACTTTGACATTCTTGGAATCCACTTCGACGTTGTATACAACGTTAGAGTTGTTCCCGTGATCCAATCAACTTTAACAAACGGATCAAGTTTTATTTTTTGGAAACCACTCTACCTTTATCTACAATGCCAAAGTTGTTCCCGAGAACAACTTCGCGTTAGGAACAACTTCGACGTTCTTGGAAACCACTTTGACGTTATAACCTACATTAGGGTTGTTCCCGAGAACCAGTCAATGTTAACAAAGGGAACAAATTTTATGTTTTCGAAACCACTCTAACGTTATCTATAACGGTAAAGTTGTTCTCGTGACAAGCTTCTCGTTGGGAACAACTTCGACATTTCTGGAAACAACTTAGACATTGTGACCAACGGTAGAGTTTTTCCCGGGAACCAGTAAACGTTAACAAAGAGAACAACATTTTTTTTTAAAACCACTAAAACGTTATCTATAACGTCAATGTTGCTCCCGAGAATAAGTTCTCGGTGGGAACAACTTCAACATTCTTTGAAACGACTTTGACGTTGTAACCAATGTTAGAGTTGTTCCCGAGAACCAGTCTACGTTAACAAACGGAACTATTTTTTTTTTGGAACCACTCTAACGTTATGTATAACGCCAAACTTATTCCCGGGAACTACTTCTCATTGGGAACAACTTTTATATTCTTGGAAACAACTTTGACGTTGTAACCAACGTTAGAGTTGTCCCGGGGAACCCGTCAACGTTAACAAAGGTATAAAATTTTATGTTTTTGGAAACCACTCTAATGTTATCTATAACGCCAAAGTTGTTCTTGGAAAAAACTTCTCGTTGGGAACAACTTTGACGTTATAACCAACGGTAGAGTTTTTCCAGGGAACCAATAAACGTTAACAAAAGAAACAACCTTTATTTTTTGGAAACCACTCTAACGTTATCTATAACTACAAAGTTTTTCCCAGGAACAACTTCTCATTGGGAACAATTTCGACATTCTTGGAAACCACTTTGGGGTTGTAACCAACGTTAGAATTGTTCCTAGGAACCAATAACCGTTAACTAATGGAACAACTTTTACTTTTCCAAAAAAACCACTCTAACATTATCTATAACGTCAAAGTTGTTCCTGGGAACAACTTCCCTTTGGGAACAACTTCAACATTCATGGAAACCATTTTGATGTTGTAGCCAACGTTAGAGTTGTTCCTAGGAACTAGTCAACGTTAACAAAGGGAACAACTTTTATTTTTTGGAAACCACTCTAATGTTATCTATAATGTCTAAGTTGTTCCCGTGAACAACATCTCGTTGGGAACAAATTTGAATTTCTTGGATATCATTTTGACGTTGTTACCAACGTTAGAGTTGTTCCTGGGAACCAATCAATGTTAACAAATGGAACAACTTTTATTTTTTGAAAACCACTCTAACGTTATCTGTAACGTCAAAGTTGTTTCCGGGAATAACTTCTCGTTGGGAAATTCACGTTGGGAACAACTTAGACTAAATTGGAAACTACTTTGATGTTGTAACCAATGTTAGAGTTGTTCCCGGGATCCAGTCAACGTTAACAAAGGGATCAACTTTTATTTTTAGGAAAACGCTCTAACTTTATTTATAACGCTAAAGTTATTCCCGGGAAAAAATTCTCGTTGAAAACAACTTCGACGTCCTTGGAATCCACTTTGTTGTTGTAACCGACGTTAGAGTCATTTCTGAGAACCAGTTAACGTTAATAAAGGGAACAAATTTTATTTTTTGGTAACCACTCTAATGTTATCTATAATGTCAAAGTTGTTCCCGAGAACAAATTCTCTTTGGGAA
Source organism: Dipteronia dyeriana (assembly GCA_032871835.1). Lineage (NCBI taxonomy): Eukaryota > Viridiplantae > Streptophyta > Magnoliopsida > Sapindales > Sapindaceae > Dipteronia > Dipteronia dyeriana. Next base: position 32,598,436 of record CM065295.1, on the reverse strand, counting down.
CAACTTCGATGTTCCTGGAAACCACTTTGACGTTGTATCCAACGTTAGAGTTGTTTCCAGGAACCAGTAAACGTTATCAAAGGGAACAACTTTTACTATTTGAAAACCACTTCACCGTTATCCATGACGTCAAAGTTGTTCCCAAGAATAACTACTCGTTGGGAACAACTTCGACATTCTTGGAAACCACTTTGACGTTGTAACCAATGTTAGAGTTGTTTCCGGGAACCAGTCAAAGTTAACAAATGGAACAACTTTTTATTTTAAAACCACTCTAACGTTATCTATAACGTCAATGTTGTTCCCGGGAAAAACTTCTCGTTGGGAACAACATCGACATTCTTTGAAACCTCTTTGACGTTGTAACCAACATTAGAGTTATTCACGATAACCAGTCAACATTAACAAAGGGAACAACTTTTATTTTTTATAAACCACTCTAACGTTATCAATAGTGCCGAAGTTGTTCCTGGCCAAAGTTTTTCCCGGGAACAACTTCTCATTGGTTCAACTTCGACGTTCTTAAAAACAACTTTGACGTTGTAACCAACATTAGAGTTGTTCCCGGCAACCAGTAAACTTTAACAAAGCGAACAAATTTTATTTTTTAGAAACCCCACTAGTGTTATCTATAACATCAAAGTTGTTCTGGGAACAACTTCTCATTGGGAACAACTTCGACGTTCTTAGAAACCACTTTGACGTTGTAACCAACGTTAAAGTTGTTCCCAGGAACAGTTAAATGTTAACAAAGGGAAAAATTTTTAGTTTTTGGAAAACACTCTAACGTTATCTGTAACACCAATGTTGTTCTAGGGAACAACATCGAAATTTTTGGAAACGACTTTGACGTTGTAACCAACGTTAGAGTTGTTCCCAAAAACCAGTCAATGTTAACAAAGGGAACAACTTTTATTTTTTGGGAACCATTCTAACGTTATCTATAATGCCAAAGTTGTTCACGGGAAAAACTTCTCGTTAGGAACAACTTCGATGTTCTTGAAAACCACTTTGACGTTGTAACAACCATTAGAGTTGTTTCTGGGAACCCGTAAACTTTAACAAAGGGAACAACTTTTATTTTTTGGAAACCCTTCTAATGTTATCTATAACATCAAAGTTGCTCCGGGAACAACTTCTCTTTGGGAACAACTTCGACGTTCTTAAAAACCACTTTGACGTTGTAACCAAGGTTAGAGTTTTTCCCGGGAACCATTAAACGTTAACAAAGGGAACAACTTTTATTTTTTGGAACCCACTCTAACGTTATCTATAACGTCAAAGTTATTCCCTGGAACAACTTTGTTATTTTTGGAAACCACTTTGACGTTGTAACCAAGGTTAGAATTGTCCCGGAACAAGTCAACGTTAACTGAAAATTCGCTTTAGAATGTGTGTGTCTAAACCTAGAGGGGCGGGGCGGGGGAGGGGGGGTTGGGGGGGGGGGGGTGAATAGGTTTTAATCGAATTAATTACGGATTTTTCAATTAATCAATATTAACACAAATTACCCCAAATAATCAAGCATTCAACAAAACCAATTATGCATAAAACAATAACAACACACAATATTTACGTGGAAACCCTCCAAATGGGAAAAACCACGGGCTGATATATGCGCCACCCTCTATCCTCAAATCCAATATTGAATGAAAGTTTACAACCTAGGCTGACCTCTTGACACACCCTCCAGTTACTAACCCTTTCATTCTACCCAACGGGCCTTAATAGTAATTATTGATCTATTTGCTGGTGCCCTAACCACTTAGTCACAAAACTTAACTTCAATGAAGAATCAAAACAACCTAAGTGAATATGATGAAATATTCAAACAGGGAGATTGTGCTAGGCCACACTAAATGCTTATCTAGGAATTCAAAGAAGTTAATAAATGCAATTCCTAGATATCAATGTCTAAATGCAAGTGCAAGAAGACTTAACTAGATATATCTATGAGAGACTAATATGTAATTATCAAACAGAGGTCATTCAACAAAATTTGTCATATAACATGGCAAAGAACAAATAATGCAATTAACAAATGCAATCAATTAGACCTAAACAATATCTAAATGCAAAGCATATAGATTTAGCTAGAATGGTAAAATCGTCCTAAATTCTAGCTATCACAAAAAAAAATTCTCAACCAACAACCAACATCACAGCCATGTCATAAAAGCTTTTAAACACAAGAACATGCATTTAATTTGAAATAAAAGCTAAAACCTATGCATACATGTTATAGTAATGAAATAATGATGTCTATGACATGTAGAGATTACCTAGTCATGAAACTTATGAAGACTCATGCTTGAATGATGAATAATGAGGCTAGATGTTCATGGATTGAAGGTTGGTTGAGTTAATAAGTGTTCTTGGGAGCTTCTATTGCTAAGAAATATTTTCTCACACTAAAATATGGTTTGGAAACTCTTGAAGACGAGTGAGAAAGAAGATGGCATGTATATATGAGCCCTAGAGCAAAACTATGTCGTTTTGAGAAAAGCCCAAAATTTACTCAGTGCGCTAGTCAACAAGTGCCACACCAACGCACACCTACTGTCCAAGAGGCGCTGGTGAGGGCGCTTGTGGACTGGCGCAGCCGCAACAGCACAACAGCCCAAGATTCGAGTGACCCAAAACGTGATCAAAAAACATCGAAACCATTCATATAATGTACCGTTGGAAAGGTAAAAAAGTCTACTTTATACTCCAATTTACAAATCATGATTTGGATGTCTGTAGAAAGAGTTATGGTAATTTGAGTGACCAAAGGTCAGAAACGGATAACAACAGAGTTGCCCTGTTTTTATGGTCACTTTGGAGATTTCAAAACCAATCCAAACGGTCTTGAAATATTACGAATAATATACCGTTGGAAAGGTATGGGTGTCTAGTTTGTAAAGAAATTTTCAAATCTTATTTTGAATCATTGTATAAAAAGATATGGTCATAAGACCATACAAAGGTCAGTTTTGAAAAATATTTAAATCTTTGAAATCCACTCTTTCTAAACTAGACACATTACTCCAATTAACCAAACCGAGAGAAGAATGAGACCATCTCAAATGGTCACACAACACGCTAAGAAAAGCACACCATCGTACAAGCGTGGACACAACACAAGCACACCACACAAAACCACACTTAAATATAAAAATGAAGTGCAAATATCATTGTGAAGGAATGCACACATGAGTAACAAGAAATAAATGCATGTCAATACCAATTCATGTGAGTTTGTGTGTGCAATGTGTAAATAATGCACACATATAAGCAATAAAGAATACAAATGCAAGGTAAACAAAACATGCATGAAGTGTGTGTGTGCAACTAAATCTCTTCAAAAAGTTAAGCAAGTGATATACCTTAGAAGCTTGAGCTTAGACACGAACAAAGCCGGCCTAAACTACCCATACATTTTAATCCCCAAATGTGGTTTGTCAATCGAAATAAGCCATTCAAAAACCAAGTAACTTACATTAACAAATGGAACAACTTTTACTTTTTCAAAACCCCTCTAACGTTATCAATAACGTCAAAGTTGTTCCCGGTAAAAACTTTTCGTTGGGAACAAAATCGATGTTCTTGAAAACCACTTTAATGTTGTAACCAACGTTAGAGCTGTTCTCGGGAACCAGTCAACGTTAATAAAGAGAACAACTTTTTTTTTAGAAACCACTCTAACATTATTTGTAACATCAAAGTTTTTCCCGGGAACAACTTCGACATTCTTGGAAACCACTTTGACGTTGTAACCAACAATAGAGTTGTTCCTGGGATCCAGTTAACGTTAACAAACGGATCAAATTTTGTGTTTTGGAATCACTCTAACTTTATGCATAACACCAAAGTTGTTCCCGTGAATAACTTCTGATTGGGAACAACATCGACGTTCTTGGAAACCACTTTGACATTATAAACAACGTTAGAATTGTTCCCGAGAACCAGTAAACGTTAACAAAGGGAACACCTTATATTTTTTGGAAACCACTCTAATGTTATCTATAATGTCAAAGTTGTTCCCAGGAACAACTTCTCGTTGGGATAAACTTCGACGTTCCTCGAAACCACTTTGACGTTGTAACGAACGTTAGAGTTGTTCCCAAGAACCAATAAACGTTAACAAAAGGAACAACTTTTATTTTTAGGAAACAACTCTAACAGTATATATAATGCCAAAGTTGTTCCCTAGAACAACTTCTCGTTGGGAACAACTTTGACGTTCTTGGAAACCACTTTGACGTTGTAACCAAAGTTAGAATTGTTCCCGCCAACAAGTCAACGTTAACAAATGGAACAACATTTATTTTTTGAAAACCACTCTAACGTTATCTGTAAAGTCAAAGTTATTCCCCGGAACAACTTCTCGTTGGGAACAACTTCGACATTCTTGGAAACGACTTTGACGTTGTAACTAACGTTAGAGTTATTCCCGGGAACCAGTCAACGTTAGCGAAGGGAACAACATTTATGTTTTAGAAACCACTCTTACGTTATCTATAATGGTAAAGTTATTCCCGGGAAAACCTTCTCGTTGGGAACAACTTTGATGTTCTTGGAAACCACTTTGACATTGTAACCAATGTTAGAATTGTTCCCGGGAACCTGTCAACGTTAACAAATGGACCAACATTTATTTTTTGAAAACAACTCCAAAGTTATCTATAACGTCAAAGTTTTTCCTGGGAACTACTTTCCGTTGGGATCAACTTCGACATCCTTGGAATCCACTTGGACGTTGTAACCAACGTTAGAGTTGTTTTCGGGATCAAGTCAACGTTAACAAAGGGATTAACTTTTTATGTCTTGGAACCACTCTAACTTTATTTGTAACACCAAAGTTGTTCTCGGGAATAACCTCTCATTGGGAACAACTTCGACATTCTTGGAAACCACTTTGACGTTGTAAACAATGTTAAAATTCTTCTCGGGAACCAGTAAACGTTAACAAAGGGAACAACTTTTATTTTTTGGAAACCACTATAATGTTATCTATAACGTCAAAGTTGTTCCTGGGAACAACTTTGACATTCCTGGAAACCACTTTGACATTGTAACCAACGTAAGAGTTGTTCATAGGAACCAGTAAACGTTAACAAAGGGAACAAATATTATTTTTTGAAAACCACTCTAACGTTATCTGTAACGTCAAAGTTGTTCCCGGGAACAACTTCTACATTCTTGGAAATGATTTTGACATTGTAACCAATGTTAGAGTTGTTCCAGAGAACCAGTCAACGTTAACAAAGGGAACAACTATTATGTTTTGGAAACCACTTTTATGTTATCTATAATGCCAAAGTTATTCATGGGAACAACTTCTCGTTGAAAACAACTTTGATGTTCTTGGAAACCACTTTGACGCTGTAACCAATGTTAGAATTGTTCCCGGGTACCAGTCAATGTTAACAAATGGAACAACTTTTATTTTTTGAAAACCACTCTAAAGTTATCCATAGCGTCAAAGTTTTTCCTGGAAACTACTTCTAGTTAGGAACAACTACGACATTCTTGGAATCCACTTTGACGTTGTAAACAACGTTAATGCTATTCCCTGTAACCAGCCAATGTTAACAAAGAGAACAACTTTTATATTTTGGAAACCACTCTAATGTTATCTATAACGACAAAGTTGTTCCCGGGAACAACATCTCATTGGGAACAACTTCGGCGTTATTTGAAACCACTTTAACTTTGTAACTAACGTCAGAGTTGTTTCCGGGAACCAGTTAACGTTAATAAAAGGGAACAACTTTAAAATTTTTGGAAACCACACTAACGTTATCTTTAATGCCAAAGTTGTTTCCGGGAAAAACTTCTCATTGGGAACAACTTCGACGATATTGGAAACCGCTTTGACGTTGTAACCAACGTTAGAGTTGTTCCCGTGAAACATTAAAGGTAAAGAAAGGGAACAACTTTAATTTTTCTAAAACCACCCTAATGTATTCTATAACGTCAAAGTTGTTACCAGGAACAACTTCTCTTTGGGAAAACCTTCGAGGTTCTTAGAAACTATTTTGACGTTGTAACCAACCTAAGAATTGTTACCGGGTACCAGTCAATGTTAACAAATGGAATAACTTTTATTTTTTTAAAACCACTCTACCTTTATCTATAAAGTAAAAGTTGTTCCCATGAACAATTTCTCATTTGGAACAACTTCTACATTCTTGGAAACCATTTTGACGTTGTAACAAACGTTATAGTTGCTCCCGCGAACCAATCAACGTTAACAATGAGAACAACTTTTCTTTTTTGGAAACCACTCTAATGTTTTCTATAACGTCAAAGTCGTTCCAAGGAATAACTTCGACATTCTTGGAAACCACTTTGACGTTATAACCGACGTTATAACCAACGTTAGAGTTGTTCCCGAGCACCAATCAACGTTAACAAAGGGGACAACTTTATATTTTGGAAACCACTCTAACGTTATCTATAATGTCAAAGTCGTTCCTAGGAACAACATCTCGTTAGGAACAACTTCGTCGTTCTTGGAAACCACTTTGATGTTGTAGCTAACGTCAGAGTTATTCCCGGGATCCAGTCAATGTTAACAAAGGGAACAACTTTTAAATTTTTTTAAACCATACTAACGTTATCTTTAACGCCAAAGTTGTTTCCGGGAACAACTTCTCGTTGGGAACAACTTCGACAATCTTGGAAACAACTTTGACGTTGTAACCAACGTAAGAGTTGTTCCCGGGAACCAGTAAATTTAAACAAAGGGATCAACTTTTATTTTTCTGAAACCACCTTTATATTACTCATAACGTCAAAGTTGTTCCCAGGAACAACTTCTCGTTGGGAACAACTTCTCGTTGGGAACAACTTCGACCTTGTAACCAACGTAAGAGTTGTTACCGGGAACCAGTCAACGTTAAAAATTGAATAATTTTTATTTTTTAAAAACCACTCTAACGTTATCTATAACGTAAAAGTTGTTCCCATGAACAATTTCTCGTTTATAACAACTTCTACATTCTTGGACACCACTTTGACGTTGTAACCAACGTTATAGTTGCTCCCGAAAACAAATAAATGTTGACAAAGAGAACAACTTCTATATTTTTAAAACCACTCTAATGTTATCTATAACGTCAAAGTCGTTCCCGGGAACAACTTCGATGTTCTTGGAAACCACTTTGAGGTTTTAACAAACGTTAGAGTTGTTCCCGGGAACCAGTAAATCTAATGAAAGGGAACAACTTTTATTTTTCTGAAACCACCTAAACGTTATCTATAACGTCAAAGTTGTTCCCCGAAACAAGTTGTCGTTGGGAACAACTTTGACGTTCTTGGAAACCACTTTGACTTTGTAACCAACATAAGAGTTGTTACCGGGAACCAGTCAATGTTAACAAATGGAATAACTTTTTTTTTTTTGAAAACCACTATAACGTTATCTATAATATAAAATTTGTTCCCATGAAAAATTTCTCATTTGGAACAATTTCTCGTTTGGAACAACTTTTACATTCTTTGAAACCACTTTGACGTTGTAAAGAACGTTATAGTTGCTCCCGGGAACCAAGCAACATTAACAAAGAGAACAACTTTTATTTTTTGGAAACAACTCTAATGTTTTCTATAATGTGAAAGTCATCCCAAGGAATAACTTCGACATTCTTGGAAACTACTTTGACGTTGTAACCAATGTTAGAGTTGTTCCCGAGAACCAATCAACGTTAACAAAGGGGACAACTTTATATTTTGGAAACCACTCTAACGTTATCTATAATGTCAAAGTCATTCCCGGGAACAACATCTCATTAGGAACAACTTCGTCGTTCTTGGAAACCACTTTGACGTTGTAACTATTGTCAGAGTTGTTCCCGGAAACCAGTCAATGTTAACAAAGGGAACAACTTTTAAATTTTTGGAAACCATATTAACGTTATCTTTAACGCCAAAGTTGTTTCCGGGAACAACTTCTCGTTGGGAAAACTTCGACAATCTTGGAAACCACTTTGACGTTGTAACCAACGTAAGAGTTGTTCTCGGGAACCAGTAAATTTAAACAAAGGGATCAACTTTTATTTTTCTGAAACCACCTTAATATTATCCATAACGTCAAAGTTGTTCCCAAGAACAACTTCTCGTTGGGAACAACTTCAACGTTGTAACCAACGTAAGAGTTGTTACCGGGAACAAGTCAACATTAAAAATTTAATAATTTTAATTTTTTAAAAACAACTCTAACGTTATCTATAACGTAAAAGTTGTTCCCATGAACAATTTCTCGTTTGGAATAACTTCTACATTCTTGGACACAACTTTGACGTTGTAACCAACGTGATAGTTGCTCCCGAGAACTAATGAACAACATCTATATTTTTAAAACCACTCTTATGTTATCTATAACGTCAAATTCGTTCCCAAGAACAACTTCGATGTTCTTGGAAACCACTTTGAGGTTTTAACAAACGTTAGAGTTGTTCCCGGGAACAAGTAAATCAAAAGAAAGGGAACAACTTTTATTTTTCTGAAACCACTTAAACGTTATCTATAACGTCAAAGTTGTTCCCAGGAACAACTTGTCGTTGGGAACAACTTTGACGTTCTTGGAAACCACTTTGACGTTGTGACCAAAGTAAGAGTTGTTACCGGGAACCAGTCAATGTTAATAAATGGAATAAGTTTTATTTTTTTTTAAAACCACTCTAACATTATCTATAACGTAAAATTTGTTCCCATGAACAATTTCTCGTTTGGAACAACTTTTACATTCTTGGAAACCACTTTGACGTTGTAAAGAACGTTATAGTTGCTCCTGGGAACTAATCAACATTAACAAAGAGAACAACTTTTACTTTTTGGAAACCACTCTAATGTTATCTATAACGTTAGAGTTTTTCTCGAGAACTAGTCAACGTTAACAATGGGAACAACTATATTTTTTGGAAACAACTCAATAATTATCTATAACGCAAAATTTGTTCTTGGAAAAAACTTCTCGTTGGGAACAACTTCGACGTTCTTGGAAACCACTTTGACGTTGTAACCATTGTTAGAGTTGTTCCCGAGAAATAATCAACATTAACAAAGGGGACAACATTACATTTTAGAAACAAGTCTAACGTTATCTATAACGTCAAAGTTGTTCTCGGGAACAACATCTCGTTGGGAACAACTTCGGTGTTCTTGGAAACCACTTTGACGTTGTAACTAACGTCAGAGTTGTTCCCCGGGAACCAGTCAACGTTAACAAAGGAACCAACTTTAAAATTTTTGGAAACCACACAAACGTTATCTTTAACGCAAATGTTGTTTCCGGGAACAACTTATCGTTGGGAACAACTTTGACAATCTTGGAAACAACTTTGACGTTGTAACCAAAGTTAGAGTTGTTCCCGGGAACCAGTAAATGTAAACAAAGGGAACAACTTTTATTTTTCTGAAACCGCCCTAATGTTATCTATAACGTCAAAGTTGTTCCTAGGAACAACTTCTCGTTGGGAATAACTTTGACTTTCTTAGAAACCAGTTTGACGTTGTAACCAACGTAAGAGTTGTTACCGGGAACCAGTCAACGTTAAAAATTTAATAACTTTTATTTTTTAAAAACTACTCTAACATTATCTATAACGTAAAAGTTGTTCCCATGAAAAATGTCTCGTTTGGAACAACTTCTACTTTCTTGGAGACCACTTTGACGTTGTAACCAACGTTATAGTTGCTCCCGGGAACCAATCAACGTTAACAAAGAGAACAACTTTTATTTTTTGGAAACCACTCTAATGTTATCTATAACGTCAAAGTCGTTCCCGGGAACAACTACCACGTTCTTGGAAACCACTTTGACGTTGTAACCAACGTTAGAGTTTTTCTCAAGAACAAGTCAACGTTAACAATGGGAACAACTATATTTTTCGAAAACAACTCAATAAATATCTATAACGTAAAATTTGTTCTTGCAAAAAACTTCTCGTTGGGAACAACTTTGACGTTCTTTGAAACCACTTTGACGTTGTAACCATTGTTATTGTTTTTTTTCAGAGAAACAATCAACATTAACAAAGGGGACAACTTTACATTTTAGAAACCAGTCTAACGTTATCTATAACGTCAAAGTTGTTCTCGGGAACAACATCTCGTTGGGAACAACTTCGGTGTTCTTGGAAACCACTTTGACGTTGTAACTAACGTTAGAGTTGTTCCCTGGGAACCAGTCAACGTTAACAAAGGAAACAACTTTAAAATTTTTGGAAACCACACTAACGTTATCTTTAACGCCAAAGTTGTTTCCAAAAATAACTTATCGTTGGGAACAACTTCGACAATCTTGGAAACAACTTTGACGTTGTAACCAACGTTAAAGTTGTTCCCGGGAACCAGTAAATGTAAACAAAGGGAACAAATTTTATTTTTCTGAAACCGCCCTAATGTTATCTATAACGTCAAAGTTGTTCCTAGGAACAACTTCTCGTTGGGAATAACTTCGACGTTCTTAAAAACCAGTTTGACGTTGTAACCAACGTAAGAGTTGTTACCAGGAACCAGTCAATGTTAAAAATTTAATGACTTTAATGTTTTAAAAACCACTCTAACGTTATCTATAACGTAAAATTTGTTCCCATGAACAATTTCTCGTTTGGAATAACTTCTACATTCTTGGAAACCACTTTGACGTTGTAACCAACGTTATAGTTGCTCACGGGAACCAATCAACGTTAACAAAGAGAACAACTTTTATTTTTTGGAAACCACTCTAATGTTATCTATAACGTCAAAGTCGTTCCCGGGAACAACTACGACGTTCTTGGAAACCATTTTGACGTTGTAACCAACGTTAGAGTTTTTCTCGAGAACCAGTCAACTTTAACAATGGGAACAACTATATTTTTTGGAAACAACTCAATAATTATCTATAACGCAAAATTTGTTCTTGGAAAAAACTTCTCGTTGGGAACAACTTCGACGTTCTTTGAAACCACTTTGACATTGTAACCATTGTTAGAGTTGTTCCCGAGAAACAATCAATATTAACAAAGGGGACAACATTACATTTTAGAAACCAGTCTAACGTTATCTATAACGTCAAAGTTGTTCTCGGGAACGACATCTCGTTGGGAACAACTTCGGTGTTCTTGGAAACCACTTTGACGTTGTAACTAGCGTTAGAGTTGTTCCCCGGGAACCAATCAACGTTAACAATGGAAACAACTTTAAAATTTTTGGAAACCACACTAACGTTAGCTTTAACTCCAAAGTTGTTTCCGGGAACAACTTATTGTTGGGAACAACTTCGACAATCTTGGAAACCACTTTGACGTTGTAACCAACGTTAGAGTTGTTCCCGGGAACCAGTAAATGTAAACAAAGGGAACAACTTCGACGTTCTAAGAAACCAGTTTGACGTTGTAACCAACGTAAGAGTTGTTACCGGGAACATGTCAAAGTTAAAAATTTAATAACTTTTATATTTTAAAAACCACTCTAACGTTATCTATAACGTAAAAGTTGTTCCCATGAACAATTTCTTGTTTGGAACAACTTCTACATTCTTGGAAACCACTTTGACGTTGTAACCAACATTATAGTTGCTCCCGGGAACCAATCAACGTTGACAAAGAGAACAACTTTTATTTTTTGGAAACCACTATAATGTTATCAATAATGTCAAAGTCGTTCTCGAGAACAACTACGACGTTTTTGGAAACCACTTTGACGTTGTAACCAACGATAGAGTTTTTTCCGAGAACAAGTCAACGTCAACAATGGGAACAACTATATTTTTTGGAAACCACTCTAACGTTATCTATGACGCAAAAGTTGTTTCGTGGAAAAACTTCTCGTTGGGAACAACTTCAACGTTCATGGAAACCACTTTGACGTTGTAACCAACGTTACAGTTGTTCTCGAGAACCAGTCAACATTAACCAAAGGATCAACTTTATTTTTTGAAAACCACTCTGACGTTTCTATAACGCCAAAGTTGTTCCAAGGAAAAAATTCTTGGTGCGAACAAATTCGACGTTCTTTGAAGCCACTTTAATGTTGTAACCAACGTTACAAGCGTTCCCGAGAACCAGTCAATGTTCACAAAGGGGACAACTTAATTTTTTGGAAACCAATCTAACGTTATCTAAAATGCCAATTTTTTTCTCGAGAAAAACTTCTCGTTGGGAACAACTTCGACGTTTTTGGAAACCACTTTGACGTTGTAACCAACGTTACAGTTGTTCCCGACAACCAGTAAACGTTAATAATGGGAACAATTTTTATTTTTTGGAAACCAGTCGAATGTTATCTATACCGACAAAGGTTTTCCCGAAAACAACTCTCGTTGGGAACAAATTCGTATTTCTTGGAAACTACTTTCACGTTGTAAGCCACGTTAGAGTTGTTCCCAAGAACAAGTAAATGTTCTAATGTTATATATAACATCATAGTTGTTCTGAGAACATCTTCTCGTTGGGAACTACTTCGACGTTATTGGAAACAATTTTGACGTTGTAACCAACGTTTGATTTGTTCCCGGGAACCAGTAAACGTTAACAAAGGGAACACCTTTTATATTTTGGAAAACACTCTAATGTTATCTATAACATCAAAGTTGTTCCCGGGAACAACATCTCGTTGGGAACAACTTCGGCGTTCTTGGAAACAACTTCGGCGATCTTGGAAACAACTTTGACGTTGTAACTAACGTTAGAGTTATTCCTGGGAACCAGTCAATGTTAACAAAAGGAACAACATTAAATTTTTTTTAAACCACACTAACGTTATCTTTAATGCCAAATTTTTTCCCGGGAACATTTTCTCTTTGGGAACAACTTCGACGATCTTGGAAACCACTTTGACAGTGTAACCAACGTTAGAGTTGTTCCCGGGAATAAGTAAATCTAAACAAAGGGAACAACTTTTATTTTTCTGAAACCACCCTAACATTATCTATAACGTAAAAGTTGTTCCCAGGAACCACTTCTCGTTGGGAACAACTTTGATGTTCTTGGAAACCACTTTGACGTTGTAACTAACGTAAGAGTTGTTATCGGGAACCAGTCAACGTTAACAAATGGAATAACTTTTTTTTTTTGAAAACCACTTTAACGTAAAAGTTGTTCCTATGAACAATTTCTCATTTGGAAAAACTTCTACATCCTTGGAAACCACTTTGACGTTGTAACAAACGTTATAGTTGCTTCCAGGAACCAATCAACGTTAACGAAGAGAACAACTTTTATTCTTTGGAAACCAGTCTAATGTGATCTATAACGTCAAAGTTGTTCCCGGGAACAACTACGACGTTCTTGGAAACCACTTTGATGCTGTAACCAACGTTAGAGTTTTTCCCGAGAACCAGTCAAAGTTAACAATGGGAACAACTATATTTTTTGGAAACCATTCTAACGTTATCTATAACGCAAAAGTTGTTCCTAGGAAAAACTTCTCGTTGGGATCCACTTCTACGTTCTTGGAAACCACTTTGACGTTGAAGCCAACGTTACAGTTGTTCCCGAGAACCAGTCAACGTTATCAAAGGAAACAACTTTATTTTTTGAAAACCACTCTAACTTTTTCTATAATGCACAAGTTGTTCCCAGGAAAAACTTCTCGGTGGGAATAACTTCGACGTTCTTTGAAATCACTTTGACGTTCTTTGAAATCACTTTGACGTTGTAACCAACACTACACTTGTTCCCGAGAACCAGTCAATGTTAGCAAAGGGAACAACTTTATTTTTTGGAAACCACTCTAACAATATCTACAATGCCAAATTTTTTCCTGAGAAAAACTTTTCTTTGGGAACAACTTTGGCATTTTTGGAAACCACTTTGACGTTGTAACAAACGTTACAGTTGTTCCCAAAAACTAGTGAACGTTAACAATGGGAACAACCTTAGTTTTTTTGAAACCACTCTAATTTTATCTATAAAGACAAAGTTGTTCCCGGGAACAGCCTCTCGTTGGGAACAACATCGACTTTCTTGGAAATTACTTTCACGTTGTAAGCCGCGTTAGAGTTGTTCCCAAGAACGAGTAAATGTTAACAAAGGGAACAACTTTAATTATTTGGAAACCCCGCTAATTTAATCTATAACATCAAAGTTGTTCTCAGAACATCTTCTCATTGGGAACTACTACGACGTTATTGGAAACCATTTTGACGTTGTAACCAACGTTTGATTTGTTCCCGTGAACCAGTAAATGTTAACAAAGGGAACAACTTTTATATTTTGGAAACCACTCTAATGTTATCTACAGCGTCAAAGTTGTTCCCGGGAACAACATCTTGTTGGGAACAACTTCGGCGTTCTTGGAAACCACTTTGATGTTGTAAATAAGGCCAGGGTGGTTCCCGGGATCCACTCAATGTTAACAAAAGGAACAACATTAAATTTTTTGGAAACCACACTAACATTATCTTTAATGCCAATTTTTTTCCAGGGAACAACTTCTCTTTAAGAACAACTTCGACGATCTTGAAAACCACTTTGACGTTGTAACCAACGTTAGAGTTGTTCCCCGGAACCAGTAAATCTAAACGAAGAGAACATCTTTTATTTTTCTAAAACCACCCTAACATTATCTATAACGTCAAAGTTGTTCCTAGGAACATCTTCTCGTTGGGAACAACTTTGACATTCTTGGAAACCACTTTGACGTTGTAACCAACGTAAGAGTTGTTACCGGGAACCAGTCAACGTTAACAAAGGGAATAACTTTTATTTTTTGAAAACCACTCTAACGTTATCTATAACGTAAAAGTTGTTCCCATGAACAATTTCTCGTTTGGAGCAACTTCTACATTCTTGGAAACCACTTTGACGTTGTAACCAACGTTATAGTTGCTCCAGGGAACAAATCAACGTTAACAAAGAGAACAACTTTTATTTTTTGGAAACCACTCTAATGTTATCTATAACGTCAAAATCGTTCCCGGGAACAACTACGACGTTCTTGGAAACCACGTTGACGTTATAACCAACGTTAGAGTTTTTTCCGTGAACCAGTCAACGTTAACAAAAGGAATAACTATATTTTTTGTAAACCACTCTAACGTTATCTAAAATGCAAAAGTTGTTCCCGCGAAAAACTTCTCGTTGGAAACAACTTCGCCGTTCTTGGAAACCACTTTGACGTTGTAACCAACGTTACAGTTGTTCCCGAGAACCAGTAAACCTTAACAAATGGAACAACTTTATTTTTTGAAAACCACTCTAACGTTTTCTATAACGCCAAAGTTGTTCCCAGAAAAAACTTCCCGTTGGGAACAACTTTGACGTTCTTAGAAACCACTTTGACGTTGTAACCAACCTTTGATTTATTCCCGGGAACAAATAAACGTTAACAAAGGAAACATCATTTATTATTGGGAAAACACTCTAACGTTATCTATAACGCCAAAGTTTTTCCGTGAACAACTTCTCATTGGGAACAACTTCGATGTTCATGGAAACCAGTTTGACGTTGCAACCGACGTTAGAGTTATTCCCAAGAACCAGTCAATGTTAGCAAAGGTAAAACTTTATATTTTGGAAACAAGTCTAATGTTTTTTTTAACGTCAAAGTTGTTCCCAGGAACAACATCTCAATGGGAACAACTTTGACGTTCTTGGAAACTACTTTGATGTTATAACCAGCATTAGAGTTGTTCCCAAGAATGAGTAAACGTTAACAAAGTGAACAATTTTGATTTTTTTGAAACCCCTCTAATGTTATCCATAACATCAAAGTTGTTCTTGGAACAACTTCTCGCTGGAAACTACTTCGACGTTCTCGGAAACCACTTTGACGTTGTAACCAATGTTTGATTTGTTCCCGGGAACTAGTAAACGTTAACAAAGGAAACAACTTTTATTTTTTGGAAAACACTCTAACGTTATCTATAACGCCAAAATAGTTCCCAAGAACAACTTCTCGTTGGGAACAACTTGGATGTTCTTGGAAACCACTTTGACGTTGTATCCAAAGTCAGAATTGTTCCCGGGAACTAGTCAACGTTAACAAATTAAAAAACTTTTATTTTTTGAAAGCCACTCTAACGTTATCTATAACATCAAAGTTGTTTTCAGGAACAACTTCTTGTTAATAACAACTTTGACTTTCTTGGAAACCACTTTGACCTTGTAACCGACGTTAGAGTTGTTCCCGGGAACCATTCAACGTTAGTATTGGGAAAAGTTTTATTTTTTTGAAACCACTCTAATGTTATCTATAACGTCAAAGTTTTTACCAGAAACAACATCTCATTGGGAACAACTTCGACATTCTTGGAAACAACTTTGACGTTGTAACCAACGTTAAAGTTGTTTCCGAGAACCAGGAACCTTTACAGAAGGAACAACTTTAATTTTTTAGAAACCAATCTAATGTCATCTATACCGTCAAAGTTATTCCCGGGAACAAATTCTCTTTAGGAACAACTTCGATATTCTTGGAAACTGCTTTGACTTTGTAACCAGCGTTACAGTTGTTCATAAGATTGAGTAAACGTTAACAAAGGGAACAACTTTTATTTTTTGGAACCCTCTCTATTGTTATCTATAACATGAAAGTACTTTGACATTGTAACCAACGTTTGATTTGTATTTGGGAACCAGCAAACTTTAACAAAGGAAACAACTTTTATTATTTGGAAAATACTCTAACGTTATCTATAACGCCAAAGTTGTTCCCGGGAACAACTTCTCGTTGGGATCAACTTTGATAAACTCGAAATCACTTTGACGTTGCAACCAAAGTTAGAATTGTTCCCGGGAACCAGTCAACGTTAACAAATGAAACAACTTTTATTTTTTTAAAACCACTCTAACGTTATCTATAACGTCAAAGTTGTTTTCAGGAACAACTTCATCATTCTTGGAAACTACTTTGAAGTTGTAACAGACTTTAGAGTTGTTCATGGGACCCAATCAATGTTAACAACGGGAAACATTTTATTATTTGACAACCACTCTAATGTTATCAATAACGTCAATGTTTTTCCCGGAAACAACATCTCATTGGAAACAACTTCGAAGTTCTTGGAAACCACTTTGACATTGTAACCAACGTTAAAGTTGTTTCAACGAACCAGTAAACTTTAACGAAGGGAACAACTTTTATTTTGTAAAACCACTCTAAGGTTATATGTAACGTCAAGGTTGTTCCCGGGAACAACTTCTCGTTGGAAACAACTTCGACGTTCTTGGAAACCACTTTGACAATGTAACCAATGTAAAATTTGTTTCCAGGAACAAGTAAACGTTATCAAAAGGAACAACTTTTATTTTGTAGAAACCACTCTAAGGTTATATGTAACATCAAGGTTGTTCCCGGGAACAACTTCTCATTGGAAACAACTTCGACGTTCTTGGAAACCACATTGACAATGTAACCAATGTTAGAGTTGTTTTCGAAAACCAGACAATGTTAACAAAGGGAACAAGTTTTATTTTTAGGAAACCACCATAATGTTATCTATAACATCAAATTCGTTTCTAGGAACAACATCTCGTTGGGAACAACATCTCGTTGGGAACAATATCGACGTTCCAGGAAACCAATTTGACAATGTAACCAAAGTTTGATTTGTTCTCGAGAACCAGTCAACAGTAACAAATGGAACAACTTTTTAAAAAAAAAAACCTCTCTAACTTTATCTGTAACGTCAAATTTGTTCCTGGGAAAAGCATCTCGTTGGGAAAAACTTTAATGTTCTTGGAAACCACTTCGACATTGTAACCAATGTTAGAGTTGTTCCCGAAAACCAGTAAACGTTAACAATGGGAACAACTTTTGGTTTTTGGAAACCACTCAAATGTTATCTATACCATCAAAGCTGTTACCGGGAATAACTTCTCGTTGGGAAAAACTTCGACGTTCTTGGAAACTACTTTGACATTGTAAACAG
The DNA here is from genome assembly GCA_032871835.1 of Dipteronia dyeriana. NCBI lineage: Eukaryota > Viridiplantae > Streptophyta > Magnoliopsida > Sapindales > Sapindaceae > Dipteronia > Dipteronia dyeriana. The sequence goes on along the minus strand of CM065295.1, from coordinate 32,580,588 downwards.
CGTTATAGTTGTTCCCAAGAACGAGTAAACGTAAACAAAGAAAACAACTTTTATTTTTTGGACACCCCTCTAATGTTATTTATAAAATCAAAGTTGTTGTGGGAACAAATTCTCATTGGGAACTACTTCGACGTTATTGAAAACAATTTTGACGTTGTAACCAACGTTTGATTTGTTCCCGGGAACTAGCAAACATTAACAAAGGAAAAAACTTTAATTTTTTAAAAACCACTCTAACGTTAGCTATAACGTCAAAGTTGTTGTCGGGAACAACTTCGACATTCTTGGAAACCACTTTGACGTTGTAACTGACGTTAGAGTTGTTCCCAGGATCCTGTCAACGTTAGCAATGGGAAAACATTTATTTTTTGGAAACCACTCTAATGTTATCTATAACGTTAAAGTCGTTCCCGGGGACAACTACGATGTTCTTGGAAACCACTTTGACGTTGTAACCAACATTAGACTTGTTCCCGAGAACTAGTCAACATTAACAAAGGGAACAACTTTTTTTTTTGGAAACCACTCTAACGTTTTATATAACGCCAAGGTTGTTCCCAGGAAAAACTACTCGTTGGGAACAACTTTGACACTCTTGGAAACCACTTTGACGTTGTAACCAACGTTTGATTTGTACCCGAGAACCAATAAACGTTAACAAAGGGAACAACATTTATTATTGGGAAAACACTCAAACGTTATCTACAACTTCTCATTTTGAACAACTTCGATGTTCATGGAAACCACTTTGACGTTGTAACCGACGTTAAAGTTGTTCCCGAGAACCAGTCAACGTTAGCAAAGGCAAAACTTTTATATTTTTGAAACCACTTTAATGTTATCTATAACGTCAAAGTTAACAATTAGGTGGGACCACTAGGCAATTTAATAACTTTTATTTTTTAAAAACAACTAGATAATTCGCCCAAACGATATATACTCCCAAAGGAGGGATATTCGTGAGGGATTCTATTGAAGGTTGATAACTTGGTAACACACTCAATGAGAGTTTATTAATATCCTCCCAAGAGTTCTTGTTAATAAAATCACAAGGCTAAAAATAAAACGTTGGTTGTTATGTTAACAATTAGGTGGGACCTAGTCCAACTAGTAAATGGTGAGAACTCCCAATGGGGTCGTAACATTTATGGGTGTTGGATCACCGTTGAATTTTTAAGATTGAATTATTTCATTTAATTCAAGATAAATATTCAAAAGTGCTATATCATGATTGTTTAATTATATAATTTTTGTTATTAAAAAGAAATCATTACCCCATCCCTAATCAATATCCTAAAAGATAATACTTTAACTCGTGATAATTATGTCACATGGAAAAGGAATATTGGGTTGTTGTTGCAAGCTGAAAAGTATAAGTTCATTATGTATATTCCTTAACCACTAAACTAATGAATCTAACTCTGGAAGCAAAGAGATGAGTATCAGTAGTAGAAGTCTTCAGATGAGATGGCTAAATGTAGGTTACATTATGGCCATCATTTCCAACATGTTGCAACAGCAACATGAAGGAATGCAGACTGCTGCCGATATTATGATGTCTCTAGACAAGGATTCATAAGGTTGGTAAAGTTGCTACTGTTAAGATCCATTAGAAGGTTAAGAGATAACAGCAGAAAAAGCAACTTGAGCCTTCTTAGAAGGATACCAAGAAAGTAACCAAGATCAAAGGAAAGTGTTTCTTTTGTGGTGAAAAGGGTCAAAGGAATAGACTGGATTATAATGAATTCAACTTGCATTTAGGCAATAGAGAGTTGGTGTCTACTAGTTTAGTGGGAGATATTAGAATCAATTTTGATTCTTATAGGCATTTAGATTTAATAAACATTTATTGTGTACCAATATTCAAGAGGAATTTAATTTCGGTCTCTTGTCTAAATAAATTTGGATATTTGGTTACTTTGAATAGAGGTTTTATTATTAGTAAGAATAACAAATTTATTTGCAAAAGTACATTGGAAAATGGTTTATTTTATTTGTATGGAAATATCTCTCACTTGTTAGACACGGAATCAACGGAACCCAATCATAAAAGAGTAAAATTATCAAAAGCTGAAACCTACCTGTGGCATTTGCGCCTAGGTCATATTAACCTTAATAGGATAAAAAGATTGGTATGTGACGGACCTCTAAGTGACTTAAAGGTTGATGATCTACCAACTTGAGAATCTTGTTTGGAAGGTAAAATGACCAAAATGTCGTTTACGACCAAAGACGCAAGAGCCATCGAATGTTTAGGATTGATACACACTGATATGTGTGGACCTATGAGCATTCAAGCTAGAGGTGGATATGAGTACTTCATCACTTTCACGGATGATCACTCAAGATTTGGCTATGTGTATCTCATGAGACATAAGTCGGATGCTTTTGATATGTTCAAAGCATTTAAAGCTGAAGTGGAAAATCAGCTTGAGAAACGTATAAAAATCTTGAGGTCTGATCGTGGTGGAGAATATCTATCTGGTGAGTTTCAAAAATATCTTATTGATAATGGAATAATTTCTCAGTTTTCTGCACCAGGCACACCTCAACTAAATGGGGTGGCAGAAAAGAGAAATAGAACTCTTCTGGATATGGTTAGGTCTATGTTGAGTTATTCAATGCTCCTTAGTTCTTTTTAGGGATATGCTTTACAAACTGCCATGTATATTCTAAATGATGTACCATCTAAGTCAGTTCCTAAAACACCGCATGAGTTGTGGACTGGGCGAAAGCCTAGTTTACAACACTTAAGGATATTTGGATGTCCTGCGCACGTGTTAAAAGGAAAGACAGATAAGATGGAGTCTCGTTCAGAAACATGCATATCTGTAGGGTATCCAAAAGAAACAAAAGGATATTATTTTTATAGTCCTTCAGATCTTAACGTATTTGTTTCGAAAAATGCCAAATTTCTAGAAGAGGACTGTATGAATAATTTTGTGCCTAAAAGTAGAATTGTCCTAAATGAGCTTTTAGGAGATACAATTCCACAAGAGGTTTCGTAACTAAGCCCAATTATAAGTTCCGTACCAACATTAGATCAACAATCTACCATACCTTGTTGTAGTGGGAGGGTTGTTAGACAACCCGAGAGATATATCGGTCCAGGAGAATCTGTAGAGAATCTTCTGGACGACGATGATCCCTATACGAACAAGGAAGTAATAGAAGATGTTGGTTGTCGCCATTGGCAAAAGCCAATGCAATTCAAAATTGAATCTATGTTCAAAAATAAAGTCTGTTCTCTTGTAGACTTGCCTAAAGGGATAAAACACATCGGGTGCAAGTGGGTGTACAAGAGGAAAAGAGGAATGGATGGAAAGGTGGAAACTTTTAAGGCTAGATTGGTAGCTAAAGGTTATACACAGAAGAAAGGTATCGATTATGAAGAAACCGTCTCTCCTGTGGCCATGCTTAAATCCATTAGGATACTCTTATCCATTGCGGCATCTCTAGACCTAGAGATTTGGAAAATGGAAGTCAAGATAGCTTTCCTTAATGGAAGTCTTGATGAAAGCATCTATATGATGCAACCAGAAGGATTTATTGAAAAGGGCCAAGAGGAAAGGGTATGCAAGTTGCAAAGATCCATATATGGATTGAAGCAAGCATCCAGATCCTGGAACATAAGGTTCGATCAAGCTGTAAAAGGTTTTGGATTTATTCAAAACCTTAATGAACCTTGTGTATACAAAAGGATTAAAGGCGACAAGTTGGTTTTCCTAATTCTTTACGTTGATGATATACTACTCATCAGAAACGATGTAGGTGTATTGACATCAATAAAAGAATGGTTAGCAAAACAATTTGATATGAAGGACTTAGGAGAAGCAAGTTATATTCTTGGTATCCAAGTCATAAGGGATAGAAAGAATAGAACGATTGCATTATCCCAAGCTTCATACATAGATTAAATCTTGTCTAGGTTTTCCATGCAAAATTCCAATAAAGGTAGGTTACCTTTCAGGCATGGAATCAAACTTTCGAAGGAACAAGTTCCTAAGAATGAGCATGAAGAGCAATTCATGAGTAGGATTTCGTATGTTTCGGCAGTTGGAAGTCTCATGTATGCAATGCTTTGTACTAGACCGGATATTTGTTTTGTTGTGGGCATAGTTAGTAGGTTTCAATCGAAACCTGGTCCTGATCACTAGACGACAGTTAAGCATATTTTCAAGTATCTAAGGAGAACGAGAGATTATATGCTTGTATACTCTGGAGGGGATTTAATTCCCGTCGGGAATAGAGATTCTGATTTTCAGTCAGATTCTGACTCCATGAGATCGACTTAAGGATCTGTGTTTACCATTGGAGGATGGGCAGCCATATGGAGGAGTATCAAGCAATCTTGTATTGCTGATTCCACCATGGAAGCCGAGTATATTGCCGCATACGAGGCTGTTAAAGAGGCTGTCTGGCTCCGCCAATTCTTGATTGACTTGGAAGTGGTTCCTTATATGAATAAGCAGATCACTATCTATTGTAAGAATAGTGGAGCAGTAGCTAATTCGAGAGAACCAAGAAGTCATAAGAGAGGGAAACACATTGAAAGAAACTATCATCTTCTAAGGGAAATTGTGCATAGGGGTGACGTGATGATTACCAAGATCTCGTCAGCAGAAAATCTAACGGATCCCTTTACAAAGGCTCTTCCTCAAAAGAGTTTTAATGGGCATCTAGAGAACATGGGGATGAGAGATATGACACATTTGCTATAGAGCAAGTGGGAGATTGTTAGGATTATGCTCGATAGGAAAAGTGTAATAGTGTAATTAACAATCTTTTTCATATGAATAAAGTGATTTCTAGTTTAACAAATCTTATAGCATTTATAGTTTCATTATTATAATTGTCAAAAATTAAATAATCATAAGGTCAAAAGACTATGAGAAAAGAAGAATTGTTCATACATCTAGATATGTATGAGGTAAACACAATTCTTTAGTTAGTCTTGAATAATATTCACAACTTAAGATAGAAAGTTGGGCTCATTTATCTTGTTAAAGTTGTAGATTCTTTTACTAGCATTTGAGTGGGATCAAATGTGTTATGATGAGTTTAAAATCATCAAAGTGTGGTGTCTTTGGGCAAAAGAATCTAGTGCACTGGGTGCATTGAATATGGTCAAAATGAAATACTTTATCTAGAACCGTCAATGGATAAAAGTTTTCATTTGAAGACAATCGGAGAGTCTATCTCAATCCCGAGATAAATGATGGACTTATGATTGCAAGTGTTATCATTTGAGCTATCAATGAGTACGATTATATAGCATAGTCTATCCTTGATAGTTTGGTGGTATTCATTTGTTAATCGATAGAGGACTTCATTTATAGATATGGACATCGTGGCTCCATTTATTGAATGAGAGTAGAATACCATCATATGGATGTTTTAAGGTATTGTATATTAAATCTTAACGTTAAGTTTTCAATAGTGTCTATTAAAACATGGATTCTGGACAAGTCAAAATATCCAAGTTCAAAATGTGGTCATATGAGTAAATATGGTAACTTGGAGAGCAATAGGCGGTCTATGAGTTCTTGGCGATTACTGGTATTCTTCACGAGGACACACTTTCTCCAATAAGGATGTCTAGGGTATGAATGACTAACATCAACTTATTCTATTGTTATTTAAGAGTTCAATTTTAGTTCTTTAGTTGAATGAACTAAAATTAAATAGATTGGACCTAAGTGAATCATTTGTTGATTGTGATTGGGTTGTGTCTATTGGAACTTAAATTTAGATAGCCCGCCAAGATCCCCAATCCACACAAACTTGCATGGATCACTTGATATATTCTACCGGACCAATAGGGGTCCATCTAGAATTGTAATAAGGCATGTGAACTTGTTTCTTTTTGTAAGAATAGGTCTAGTTCACATGTGGACTTTTTATGTAGGTCCAATGGATTTAATAAAATGAGAAAAATAATATATGGCCTTTATACTAGGTATGGGCGGCAATGGCTATGGATAATAGATTTAATATATAATTTTTATTTTATTATTATTTAATTAAATGGAAATTAATTAATTTGTTGATTAATGTATTATTTAATTAAAAGTCAAAATCTTTTCCTATTAGAAAATGGTCTCCTAAAACTATACTATTGTTGGTAGTATAGTTAATGTTAAAGACTATATTTGATAAGTAGATAAATAAAAGGAGTTATTTATCTAATCAAATTAGGAAGTCTTTAATATGGTTACAAACACACTATTGAGTAGGATTAGGAGTCTTGGTGTAGGAAAGAATTCTTTTTGGAAAAGGATTCTTGGTCACCAAGTAAAACTACTTAGTGGTAGAATTCTTATTTGAAAATGATTCATAACCACCAAGTTAATCTACCTAAGGATAGGATTTTTGTCCATCAAGTAATCTTTATTAGGAGAGATTAAACACTCCTAATCTACTTCAAACAAGGGAATTTTGTTCATCACATGTATAATATAGGATATGATAGATTTCCTTATAGATAAGGATTCTAACTACCAAATAAATCCACCTAAGGAAAGGATTCTTGCCAACCAAGTGAATCCTTCATAGGAAAGGATTTATGAACCTATATATATGTGGATGATAAATTCAACCAGCCCTAAGACAATTAGAGGTAATTTCGGCCAAGCTTTATTTGAGAAAGAAAAAGTTTCGGCCATCACATAAATTTTTAGAGAGAAAAATCTAATTTTACTCTAGACAAATTTCGATTATCTCTAATCAATAGTGTGTGAATTCGGCCAAGTAGAGAAAAAAAGGGAACATTTTTGTATTCAATAGTATACTAATATCCTTTACATCAAAAGGGTTTTGTGTACAACATCGAATCAAGGTTCACGCGAGTTACAATCAAATTGATTGATAATTCACAAGTGACCGAATGTTCTTGGATTTTTCTCTTGGAGGATATTTGTAACTAACAAAGAAAAGATATTTGCTTTGTCTCCATCCTCAGGAATACAATTTAAAGATAGAGAGTCCACACTCCTAGGTGATTCACGTTCGTGATTGGATTGGAAGATCTTGCGGAATCAATTCGGCGCTTGTTCAATCGTCATGCAAAAAAGGTGGATACTTTTTTATACATCAATTAATCTAGGGTTAAGGTTCTCGTTGCATAAAAGGGAAAAAAAAATTATTCGCAAACCCTAATCTCGTTTTTTCTCAAGCTTCCGCTGCGTTTCTAAACCGTTTTTTCCCTACAGCAACCTACGTTAGATTTGTTCCCAATAACCAGTCAACGTTAACAAAGGGATCAACTTTTACATTTTCTAAACCACTATAACGTTATCTATAACGGAAAAGTTGTTCCCGGGAATAACTTCTCGTTGGGAATAACTTTGATGTTGTTGGAAACCACTTTGACGTTGTAACCAACGTTAGAATTGTTAACGGGAACCAGTAAACATTAACAAAGGGATGAACTTTTCATTTTCGGAAACAACTATAATGTTATCTATAACGTCAGAGTTGTTCTCGGGAATAACTTCTCGTTAGGAAAAACTTCGGCATTTTTGGAAACCATTTTGACGTTGTAACCAACGTTAGCGTTGTTCTGGGGAACAAGTAAACGTTAACAAATGGAAAAACTTTTATTTTTTTGAAACCACTCTAACGTTATCTGTAACGTCAAATTTGTTCCCGCGAAAAACTTCTCGTTGGGAACAATTTCGATGTTCTTGGTAACCACTTTGATGTTGTAACCAATGTTAGAGTTGTTCTCGGGGAACAAGTAAACGTTAACAAATTGAAATACTTTTATTTTTTAGAAAACACTCTAATGTTATATAAAACGTCAAAGTTGTTCCCTGGATCAACTTCTCGTTTGGAACAACTTCGACCTTCTTGGAAACGATTTGACGATGTAACCAACATTAGAGTTGTTCCCGGGAACTTGTCAACGTTAACAAATTGAACAACATTTATTTTATAAAAACCACTCTAACGTTATCTTAAACGTCAAAGTTGTTCTTAGGAACAAATTCTCGTTGGGAACAACTTCGAAGTTTTTGGAAAAAACTTTGACGATGTAACCAACGTTAGAGTTGTTCCCGGTAACTAGTCAATGTTAACAAATGGAACAACTTTTATTTTTTGAAAACCACTATAACATTATTTGTAAAGTCAAAGTTGTTCCCGGGAATTATTCCGGGAACAACTTTGACATTCCTGGAAACCACTTTGACGTTGCAACCCATGTTAGAGTTGTTCCCGAGAACCAGTCAACGTTAACAAAAGGAACAACTATTATTTTTTGTAAACCACTTTTATTTTTTGTAAACCACTATAACGTTATCTATAATATAAAAGTTGTTCCCGGGAATAACTTCTCGTTAAGAATAACTCTGAAGTTCTTGGAAACTACTTTGACGTTATAACCAACATTCGAGTTGTTTTTGGGTACCAGTAAACGTTAACAAAGGGAAAAACTTTTATTTTTTAGAAAAAACTCTAACAATGTGTATAACGTCAGAGTTGTTCCCGGGAAAAACTTCTCGTTGTGAAAAACTTCTAAGTTTTTGGAATCCACTTTGACGTTGTAACAAACGTTAGAGTTGTTCCCAATAACCAGTAAAGGTTAACAAATGGAACAACATTTATTTTTTGGAAACCATTCTGATGTTAATGTTATCTATAACATCAAAGTTGTTCTCGGGAATAACTTTTCATTGGGACAACTTCGACGTTATTGGAAACCATTTTGACATTGTAACAAACGTTAGAGTTGTTCTCGAGAACCAGTAAACGTTAACAAAGGGAAAAACTTTTATTTTTCGGAAACCACTATAAGTTATCTATAAGGTCAAAGTTTTTCTCGGGAACAACTTTTACGTTCTTTGAACCACTTTGACATTGAAACCAACGTTAGAGTTGTTCTCGGGAACCAGTAAATGATAACAAAAGGAACAACTTTTATTTTTTTTAAATCACTCTAACGTTATCTATAACGTCAAAGTGTTTCCGGGAACAACTTGTCGTTGGGAATAACTTCGATGTTCTTGGAAACCTCTTTGACGTTTTAAAAAACGTTAATGTTGTTCCCAGAAACCATTAAACATTAAGAAGGGGAACAACTTCTCTTTTTCTGAAACCACACTAACGTTATCTAAAAAGTTAAAGTTATTCTCGGGAACAACTTCTCGTTGGTAACAACTTCGATGTTCTTGGAAACCACTTTGACATTATAACCAACGTTAGAGTTGTTCCCGGGAACTGATAAACTTTAACAAAGGGAACAACTTTTCTTTTCGAAAATCACTCCAATGTTATCTATAATGTCAATGTCGTTACCGAGAACAACTTCTCATTGTGAACAACTTTTATGTTCTTGGAAACCACTTTGATGTTGTAACCAACGTTAGAGTTGTTCACGGGAACCACTCAACGTTAACAAAGGGAACAACTTTTATTTTTTAGAAACAACTCTAATGTTATCTATTTCGTCAAAGTTTTTCCCGGAAACAACATCTTGTTGGAAACAACTTCGACATTCTTAGAAACCACTTTGACGATGTAACCAACGTTACAGTTATTTCCGGTAACCAGTCAACGTTAACAAATGGAACAACGTTTATTTTTGGAAAACCACTATAACTTTATCTTTAACGTCAAATTTTTTCCCGGGAAGAACTTCGATGTTTGTGGAAACAACTTTGACGTTGTAACCTACGTTAGAGTTGTTCCCGGGAACCATTAAACAAAAACAAAAAGGATGAACTTTTATTTTTTGTAAACTACTATAACGTTATCTATAACGCAAAAATTTTTCCCAGGAATAACTTCTCGTTGGGAATAACTTCGACGTTCTTGTAAACCACTTTGACGTTATAACCAACCTAAGAGTTGTTCCCAGAAACAAGTAAACCTTAACAAAGGAAAAAGGATTTATTTTTTGGAACCACTCTAATGTTATCTATAACGTTAATTTTGTTCTGGGAACAACCTCTCGATGGAAAAAAATTCGATGTACTTGGAAACCACTTTGACGTAGTAACCAACGTAAGCGTTGTTTCCGGGAACCAGTAAACGTTAAGAATTGGGAAAAAAAAATTTGGAAACCACTCTAATGTTATCTATAACGTCAAAGTTGTTCCCGGGAACAACTTCTCGTTGGGAACAACTTCGACGTTCTTGGAAATCAGTTTGACAATGTCACCAACGTTAGAGTTGTTCCCAAGAAACTGTCAATGTTAACAAACGGAACAACTTTTTTTTTAAAAAAGCCACTCTAAAATTTTCTGTAACGTCTAAGTTTTTCCTGGGAACAACTTCTCGTTGGCAACAACTTTGAAGTTTTTGAAAACCACTTTGACGTTGTAACTAACGTTAGAGTTGTTCTCGGGAACTAGTAAACGTCAACAATGGGAACAACTTTTATTTTTTAGAAGCGACTCTAATGTTATCTATAAGGTCAAAGTTGTTCACGAAAACAACTTCTCGTTGGGAACAACTTCGATGTTCTAGGAAACCACTTTGATGTGGTAGCCAACATTAGAGTTGTTCTCAGGAACCAAAAAACATTAACAAAGGGAACCACTTTTATTTTTTAGAAACCACTCTAATGTTATCTATATTGTCAAAGTTGTTCCCATAAAAAACATCTCGTTGGGAACAACTTCGACGTTCTTGGAAACCACTTTGATGATGTAACCAACATTAGACTTGTTTCCAGTAACCAGTCAACGTTAACAAATGGAATACCGTTTATTTTCCGAAAACCACTCTAACTTCATCTATAACGTAAAAAATGTTCCCGGGAACAACTTCGACGTTAATGGAAACCACTTTGAAGTTGTAAACTATGTTAGAGTTATTTCTGGGAACCAGTCAACGTTAACAAAGGGATCAACTTTTATTTTTTGTAAACCACTATAACGTTATCTATAACGTAAAAGTTGTTCCCGAGAATAACTTCTCGTTGGGAACAACTTGGATGTTCTTGGAAACCACTTTGACATTGTAACCAAGGTAAGAGTTGTTCCTGAAAACCAGTAAATGTTAACAAAGGGATAAACTTTTCTTTTTCGAATACCACTCTAATGTTATCTGTTACGTCAGAGTTGTTCCCGGGAACAGCATCTTATTGGGAAAAACTTTGGCATTCTTGGAAACCATTTTGACGATGTAACCAACGTTAGAGTTGTTCCCGGGAACTTGTCAACGTTAACAAACGAAACAACTTATATTTTTAAAAAACAACTCCAACGTTATGTGTAAAATCAAAGTTTTTCTCGGAAACAACTTCTCGTTGGGAACAACTTCAACGTTTTTGGAAACCACTTTGACGTTGTAACAAGCGTTAGAGTTCTAATCGGGAACAAGTGAACGTCAACATTGGGAACAACTTTTATTTTTTGGAAACCACTCTAATGTTATCTATGAGGTCAAAGTTGTACATGAGAACATGTTCTTGTTGGAAACAACTTCGACGTTCTAGGAAACCACTATGACCTGGTAACCAAAGTTAAAGTTGTTCCAGGGAACCAAAAAACTTTAACAAAGGGAACCACTTTTATTTTTCGAAAACCACTCTAATGTTATCTATAACGTCAAATTTTTTCCTGGGAATAACTTCTCATTGGGAAAACCTTCAACGTTCTTGAAAACTATTTTGATGTTATAACCAACGTTAGAGTTGTTCTCGGGAACCAGTAAACGTTAACAAAGGAATAAACTTTTCTTTATCGAAAACCACTCTAATGTTATCTATAACGTCAGAGTAGTTAATGGGAACAAGTTCTCGTTGGGAAAAACTTCGACGTTCTTGGAAACCACTTTAACGTTATAACTAACGTTAGAGTTGTTCTCGGGAACCAGTAAATGTTAACAAAGGGATAAACTTTTCTTTTTCGGAAACCAATCTAATGTTATCTATAACGTCAGAGTTTTTTACGGGAACAACTTCTCGATGGGAACAACTTGGATGTTCTTGGAAACCACTTTGTCGTTTAGCCAACGTTAGATTTGTTTCCAGGAACAAGTTAACGTTAACAAAGGGTACAACTTTTATTTTTGGAAACCACTCTAATGTTATTTGTAATGTCAAAGTTGTTCCCGGGAACCTGTAAACGTTAACAAACGGAACGAATTTTTTATAAAAAAACCACTCTAACGTTATCTGTAACGTCAAAGTTGTTCCCGGGAACAACTTCCCATTGGGAACAATTTCCCGTTGGGAACAACTTTGGAGTTTTTGAAAACCACTTTGACGTTGTATCTAACGTTAGAGTTGTTCTCAGAAACTAGTAAATGTCAACATTGGGAATAACTTTTATTTTTTGGAAGCGACTCTTATGTTATCTATAAGGTCAAAGTTGTTCACGATAACAACTTCTCGTTGGGAACAACTTCGATGTTCTAGGAAACCACTTTGACGTGGTAACCAACGTTAGAATTGTTACCGAGAACCAAAAAACGTTAACAAAGGGAACCACTTTTATTTTTGGAAACCACTATAATATTATCTATAAGGTCAAAGTTGTACACGAGAACATCTTCTCGTTGGGATGAACTTAGATGTTCTAGGAATCCTCTATGATGTGGTAACCAACATTAGAGTTGTTCCCGGGAACCAAAAAACGTTAACAAAGGGAACTACTTTTAATTTTTGGAAACCACTCTAATGTTATATATCAAGTGAAAGTTGTTCCTGGGAATAACTTCACATTGGGAACAACTTCAACGTTCTTGAAAACCAATTTGACGTTATAACCAACGTTAGATTTGTTCTCGGGAACCAGTAAACGTTAAAAAGGAATAAACTTTTCTTTTTTGGAAACAACTCTAATGTTATCTATAACGTCAGAGTAGTTAATGGGAACAAGTTCTATTTAGGAAAAACTTCGACGTTCTTGGAAACCACTTTGACATTGTAACCAACGTTAAAGTTGTTCTCGGAAACCAGTAAACGTTAACAAAGGGATATACTTTTCTTTTTCAGAAACCAATCTGATGTTATTTATAACGTCAATGTTGTTTCCGGGTACAACTTCTCGATGGGAACAACTTCGATGTTCTTGGAAACAACTTTGACGTTGTAACCAACGTTAGATTTGTTTTCGGGAACCAGTAAACGTTAACAAAGGGTACAAATTTTATTTTTTGGAAACCACTCTAATGTTATTTGTAATTTCAAAGTATTCTCCCGGGAACAACTTCTCGTTGGGAACAACTTCGACGTTCTTGAAAACCACTTTGACGTTGTAACCATCGTTAGAGTTGTTCCAGGAACCTGTAAACGTTAACAAACAGAACATCTTTTATTTTTTAAAAACCACTCTAACGTTATCTGTAACGTCAAATTTGTTCCCGAGAACAACTTCCCGTTGGTAAAAACTTTCAAGTTTTTGAAAACCACTTTGACGTTGTATCTAACGTTAGAGTTGTTCTCGGGAACTAGTAAATGTCAACATTGGGAACAACTTTTATTTTTTGGAAGCGACTTTTAAGTTATCTATAAGGTCAAAGTTGTTCATGAGAACAACTTCTCATTGGGAACAACTTCGATGTTCTAGGGAACCACTTTTATTTTTTGGAAACCACTCTAATGTTATCTATAAGGTCAATGTTGTACACGAGAACATCTTCTCGTTGGGAACAACTTCGAGGTTCTAGGAAACCACTATGACGTGGTAACCAACGTTAGAGTTGTTCCCGATAACCAAAAAAAGGTTAACAAAGGGAACCACTTTTATATTTCGGAAACCACTCTATTGTTATCTATAACGTCAAAGTTGTTCCTAGGAATAAATTTTTATAGGGAAAAACTTCAACGTTCTTGGAAACCATTTTATGTTAACGTTAACAAAAGGATAAAATTTTCTTTTTCGGAAACCACTCTTATGTTATCTGTAACGTCAGAGTTGTTAACGGGAACAACTTCTCGTTGGGAAAAACTTTGACGTTCTTGGAAACTACTTTGACGTTATAACCAATGTTCCCGGGAACCAGTAAACATTAACAAAGGGATAAACTTTCCTTTTTCAAAAACTACTCTAATGTTATCTATAACATCAGAGTTGTTAACGGGAACAACTTCTCTTTGGGAAAAACTTCGACGTTCTTGGAAACCACTTTGACGTTATAACCAACATTAAAGTTGTTCTCTGGAACCAGTAAACATTAACAAAGGGAAAAACTTTTATTATTTGGAAACAACTCTAACGTTATCTACAACGTCAAAGTTGTTTCCGGGTACAACTTCTCGATGGGAACAACTTCGATGTTCTTGAAAACCACTTTGACGTTGTAACCAACGTTAGATTTGTTTCCGGGTACCAGTAAACTTTAACAAAGGGTACAATTTTTTTTTTTTGAAAACCACTCTATTGTTATTTGTAAAGTCAGAGTTGTTCCCGGGAACAACTTCTCGTTGGGAATAACTTCAATGTTCTTGAAAACCACTTTGACTATGTAACCATTGTTAGAGTTTTTCCCAGGAACCTGTAAACGTTAACAAACGGAACAACTTTTTTTTTTAAAAAACCACTCTAACGTTATCTGTAACGTGAAAGTTGTTACTAGGAACAAATTCCCGTTGGGAACAACTTTGAAGTTTTTGAAAACCAATTTGACGTTGTATCTAACGTTAGAGTTGTTCTCGGGAACCAGTAAATGTCAACATTGGGAACAACTTTTATTTTTTGGAAGCGACTCTTATGTTATTTATAAGGTCAAAGTTGTTCACGAGAACAACTTCTCGTTGGGAACAACTTCGATGTTCAAGGAAACCACTTTGTCGTGGTAACAAACGTTAGAGTTGTTACCGGGAACCAAAAAACGTTAACAAAGGGAACCACTTTTATTTTTTGGAAACCTAACTAATGTTATCTATAAGGTCAATGTTGTACACGAGAACATCTTCTCGTTGGGAACAACTTCGAGGTTCTAGGAAACCACTATGACGTGGTAACCAACGTTAGAGTTGTTCCCGATAACCAAAAAAAGTTAACAAAGGGAACCACTTTTATATTTCGGAAACTACTCTATTGTTATCTATAAAGTCAAAGTTGTTCCTAGGAATAAATTTTTATTGGGAAAAACTTCAACGTTCTTGGAAACCATTTTGACGTTATAACCAACGTTAGAGTTGTTCTCGGGAATCAGTAAACGTTAACAAACGGATAAAATTTTCTTTTTTGGAAACCACTCTTATGTTATCTGTAACATCAGAGTTGTTAACGGGAACAACTTTTTGTTGGGAAAAACTTTGACGTTCTTGGAAACTACTTTGACGTTATAACCAACGTTAGAGTTTTTCCCGGGAACCAGTAAACATTAACAAAGGAATAGACTTTCCTTTTTCGAAAACTACTATAATGTTATATATAACATCAGAGTTGTTAACGGGAATAACTTCTCATTGGGAAAAACTTCGATGTTCTTGGAAACCACTTTGACGTTATATCCAACATTAAAGTTTTTCTCTGGAACCAGTAAACATTAACAAAGGGAAAAAATTTTATTATTTAGAAACCACTCTAACGTTATCTATAACGTCAAAGTTGTTTCCGGGAACAACTTCGATGTTCTTGGAAACCACTTTGACGTTGTAACCAACGTTAGATTTGTTTCAGGGTACCAGTAAACTTTATCAAAAGGTACAATTTTTTTTTTTTTTTGGAAACCACTCTATTGTTATTTGTAAAGTCAGAGTTGTTCCTGGGAACAACTTCTCATTCGGAATAAATTCAACGTTCTTGAAAACCACTTTGACTATGTAACCATCGTTAGAGTTTTTCCCAGGAACTTGTAAACGTTAACAAACGGAACAACTTTTTTTTTTTAAAAGCCAATCTAACGTTATCTGTAACGTGAAAGTTGTTACTGGCAACAAATTCCCATTTTGAACAACTTTGAAGTTTTTGAAAACCACTTTGACGTTGTATCTAACGTTAGAGTTGTTCTCGGGAACTAGTAAATGTCAACATTGGGAACAAATTTTATTTTTTGGAAGCGACTCTTATGTTATCTATAAGATCAAAGTTGTTCACGAGAGCAACTTCTTGTTGGGAACAACTTTGATGTTCTAGGAAACCACTTAGGCGTGGTAACCAACGTTAGAGTTGTTACCGGGAACCAAAAAACGTTAACAAAGGAAACCACTTTTATTTTTTGGAAACCACTCTAATGTTATCTATAAGGTCAAAGTTGTACAAGAGAACATCTTCTCGTTGGGAACAACTTCGATGTTCTGGGAAACTACTATGACGTGGTAACCAACGTTAGAGTTGTTCCCGGGAACCAAAAAACTTTATTAATGGGAACCACTTTTATTTTTCGGAAACCACTTTAATGTTATCTATAAAGTCAAAGTTGTTCCAAGGAAAAAGTTTTCATTGGGAGAAACTTCAACGCTCTTGGAAACCATTTTGAAGTTATAACCAACGTTAGAGTTGTTCTCGGTAACCAGTAAACGTTAACAAATGGATAAACTCTTCTTTTTCGGAAACCACTCTAATGTTATCTATAACGTCAGAGTTGTTAACGGGAACAACTTCTCATTGGGAAAAACTTCGACGTTCTTGGAAACTACTTTGACGTTATAACCAACGTTTGAGTTTTTCTCGGGAAATAGTAAACATTATCAAAGGGATAAACTTTCCTTTTTTGGAAACCACTCTAACGTTGTTTATAACATCAGAGTTGTTAACGGGAACAACTTCTCAATGGGAAAAACTTTGACGTTCTTGGAAACCACTTTGACGTTATAACCAACGTTAAAGTTTTTCTCAGGAACCAGTAAACGTTAACAAAGGGAAAAACTTTTATTATTTGGAAACCACTCTAACGTTATCTATAACGTCAAAGTTGTTTCCGTGAACAACTTCTCGATGGAAACAACTTCGATGTTCTTGGAAACCTTTTTTACATTGTAATTAAAGTTAGATTTATTTCCGGGAACCAGTAAACGTTAACAAAGGGTACAAATTTTATTTTTTTGAAACCACTCTATTGTTATTTGTAATGTCAAAGTTGTTCCCGGGAACAACTTCTCGTTGGGAACAACTTCGACGTTCTTGAAAACCACTTTGACTCTGTAACCAACGTTAGAGTTGTTCCAAGGAACCTGTAAACGTTAACAAACGGAACAACTTTTATTTTTAAAAAACCACTCTAACATTATCTGTAACGTCAAAGTTGTTCCCGTGAACAACTTCTCGTTGGGAACTACTTTGAAGTTTTTGAAAACTACTTTGACATTGTATCTAACGTTAGAGTTGTTCATGGGAACTAGTAAATGTCAACATTGGGTATGACTTTTATTTTTTGGAAGCGACTCTTATGTTGTCTATAAGGTCGAAGTTGTTCAAGAGAACAACTTCCAATTGAGAACAACTTCGATGTTCTAGGAAACCACTTTGACGTGGTAACCAACGTTAGAGTTGTTACCGGGAACCAAAAAACGTTAACAAAGGGAACACTTTTATTTTTTGGAAACCACTCTAATGTTATCTATAATGTTAAAGTTGTTACCGTGAAAAACATTCTCTTTCGGAACAACTTGACGTTCTTGGAAACTACTTTGATGATGTAACCAACGTTAGAGTTGTTTCCGGTAACAAGTCAACGTTAACAAATGGAACACCGTTTATTTTTCGAAAACCACTCTAACTTTATCTTTAACGTCAAAGTTGTTTCCGGTAACAACTTCGATGTTCATGGAAACCACTTTGACATTGTAACATACGTTAGAGTTGTTCCCGGGAACCTGTAAACGTTAACAAACGGAACAACTTTTATTTTTGAAAAACCACTCTAACGTTATGTGTAATGTCAAAGTTGTTCCGAAAACAACTTCTCGTTGTTCTTGAAAACAACTTCTCGTTTGGAACAACTTCAACGTTTTTGGAAACCACTTTGACGTTGTAACTAATGTTAGAGTTCTAATCGGGAACAAGTAAACGTCAATATTGGGAACAACTTTTATTTTTTGAAAACCACTCAAATGTTATATATAAGGTCAAAGTTGTACATGGGAACAACTTCATGTTCTAGGAAACCACTATGATGTGGTAACCAAAGTTAAAGTTGTTCCCGGGAACCAAAAAACGTTTACAAAGGGTACCAATTTTTTTTTTTTGGAAACCACTCTAATGTTATCTGTAACGTCAAAGTTGTTCCTGGGAATAAATTTTCATTGGGAACAACTTCAATGTTCTTGGAAACTATTTTGACGTTACAACCAACGTTAGAGTTGTTCTCGGGAACCAGTAAACGTTATCAAAGGGATAAAATTTTCTTTTTAAGAAAACATTCTAATGTTATCTATAACATCAGAGTTGTTAACGGGAACAACTTCTCGTTGGGAAAAACTTCAACGTTCTTGGAAACCACTTTGATGTTATAACCAACGATAGATTTTTTCTCGGGAACCAGTAAACATTAACAAAGGGATAAACTTTTCTTTTTCAGAAACCACTCTAATGTTATCTATAACATCAGAGTTGTCAACGGGAACAACTTCTCATTGGGAAAAACGTTGACGTTCTTGGAAACCATTTCGACGTTATAACCAACGTTAAAGTTGTTCTCAGGAACCAGTAAACGTTAACAAAAGGAAAATTTTTTATTATTTGGAAACCACTCTAACGTTATCTATAACGTCAAAGTTGTTTCCGGGAAAAACTTCTCCATAGGAACAACTTCGATGTTCTTGGAAACCACCTTGACTTTGTAACCAACGTTAGATTTTTTTCCTGGAACCAGTAAACTTATTCAAAGGGTACAAGATTTTTTTTTTGAAAACCACTCTAATGTTATTTGTACTGTCAAAATTGTTCCCGGGAACAACTTCGACGTTCTTGAAAACCACTTTGACTATGTAACAAAAGTTAGAGTTGTTCCCGGGAACCTGTAAACGTTAACAAATGGAACATCTTTTATTTTTAAATACCACTCTAACGTTATCTGTAACGTAAAAGTTGTTCCCGGGAACAACTTCTCATTGGGAACAACTTTGAAGTTTTTGAAAAAGACTTTGACGTTGTATCTAACGTTAGAGTTGTTCTCGGGAACTAGGAAATGTCAACATTGGGAACAACTTTTATTTTTTGGAAGCGACTCTTATGTTATCCATAAGGTCAAAGTTGTTCACGAGAACCACTCCTCGTTGGGAACAACTTTGATGTTCTCGGAAACCACTTTGACGTGGTAACCAACGTTAGAGTTGTTTCCGGGAAACAAAAAACCTTAGCAAAGGGAACCACTTTTATTTTTTGGAAACAACTCTAAAGTTATCTATAACGCCAAAGTTAAACATTCTCATTTAGAACAACTTTGACGTTCTTGAAAACCACTTTGATGATGTAACCAACGTTATAGTTGTTTCCGGTAGCAAGTCAACGTTAACAAATGGAACACCGTTTAATTTCTGAAAACCACTCTAACTTTATCTATAACGTCAAAGTTGTTCCAGGTAAAAACTACGACGTTCATGGAAACCACTTTGACATTGTGACCTATGTTAGAGTTGTTCCCGGGAACCTGTCAACGTTAACAAACGGAACAGCTTTTATTTTTAAAAAACCACTATAACGTTATGTGTAATGTCAAAGTTGTTCCCGAGAATAATTTCTCGTTGGGAACAACTTCTACATTGGGAACAACTTTTATTTTTTGGAAACCACACTAATGTTATCTATAAGGTCAAAGTTGTACACGAGAACATCTTCTCGTTGGGAACAACTTCGATGTTCTAGGAAACCAGTAAGACGTGGTAACCAATGTTAGAGTTGTTCCTTGGAACCTGTCAACGTTAAAAAAAACGGAACAACTTTTATTTTTTAAAAACCACTATAACGTTATCTGTAACTTCAAAGTTGTTCCCGAGAACAACTTCTCGTTGGGAACCACTTTGACGTTTTTGGAAACCACTTAGATGTTGTAACTAACGTTAGAGTTGTTCTCGAGAACCAGCAAACGTCAATAATGGGAACGACTTTTATTTTTTGAAAACGACTTTAATGTTATCTATAAGGTCAGAGTTGTTTACGAGGACAACTTCTTGTTGGGAACAACTTCGCTTTTCTAGGAAACCTCTTTGACATGGTAACCAACGTTAGAGTTGTTCCCGAGAACCAAAAAACGTTAACAAAGGGAACCACTTTTTTTTTTGGAAATCACTCTAATGTTATCTATAACGTCAAAGTTTTTCTCGGGAAAAACATCTCGTTGGGAACAACTTCGACGTTCATAGAAAACACTTTGACGATGTAACCTATATTAGAGTTGTTCCCAGGAACCAGTCAACGTTAACAAAGGGATCAACTTTTATTTTGTATAAACCACTATAACGTCATCTATAACGAAAAAGTTGTTCTTGAGAATAACTTCGATGTTCTTGGAAACAACTTTGACATTGTAACCAACATTAGAGTTGTTATCGAGAACCAGTAAACATAAAGAACGGGATAAACTTTTTTTTTCCGGAAACCACAATAATGTTATCTATAACCTTAGAGTTGTTCTCAGGAACAACTTCTCGTTGGGAAAAACTTCGACGTTCTTAAAAATTACTTTGACGATGTAACCAACGTTAGAGTTGTTCCCGGGAACCTGTCAACATTAACAAACGGAACAACTTTTATTTTTTAAAAACCACTCTAACGTTATGTGTAACTTCAAAGTTGTTCCCTGGAACAACTTCTCATTGGGAACAACTTCAACGTTTTTGGAAACCACTTTGACGTTGTAACTAACGTTAGAGTTGATATCGGGAAGAAGTATACGTCAACAATGGGAACAACTTTTATTTTTTGGAAACCACTCTAATGTTATCTATAAGGTCAACGTTGTACAAGAGAACATCTTCTCGTTGGGAACAAGTTCGATATTCTAGGAAACCACTACGACGTGGTAACCAAACATTTTTATAAAAAGGAACCACTTTTATTTTTTGAAAACAACTAAAATGTTATCTATAAAGTCAAAGTTGTTCCTGTGAATAACTTCTCATTGGAAACAATTTCAATGTTCTTGGAAACCATTTTGACGTTATAACAAACGTTAATGTTGTTCTCGGGAACCAGTAAACGTTAACAAATGGATAAACTTTTCTTTTTCGAAAACCACTCTAATGTTATCTATAACGTCAAAGTTGTTAATGGGAAAAACTTCTCGTTGGGAAAAACTTCGACGTTCTTGGAAACCACTTTGATGTTATAACCAACGTTAGTGTTGTTCTCGAGAACCAGTAAACGTTAACAAAGGGATAAACTTTTCTTTTTCTGAAACCACTCTAATTTTATCTATAACGTCAGAGTTGTTAACGGGAATAACTTCTCGTGGGAAAAACTTCGACGTTCTTGGAAACCACTTTGACGTTATAACCAACGTTAAAGTTGTTCTCGGGAACCAGTAAACGTTAACAAAGGGAAAGACTTTATTTTTTGGAAACCACTCTAACGTTATCTATAACGTCAAAGTTGTTTCCGGGAAATACTTCTCAATGGGAACAACTTCGATATATCTGGAAACAACTTTGACATTGTAACCAACATTAGATTTTTTTCTGGGAACCAGTAAACGTTAACAAAATGTACAATTTTTTTTTTGGAAACCACTCTAATGTTATCTGTAACGTCAAAGTTGTTCCCGGGAACAACTTCTCATTGGGAACAACTTCGACGTTCTTGGAAAAAACTTTGACGATGTAAGCAACGTTAGAGCTGTTCCCGGGAACCAGTCAACGTTAACAAACGGAACAACTTTTATTTTTTAAAAACCACTCTAACGTTATCTGTAACGTCAAAGTTATTCCCGGTAACAACTTCGATGTTCTTGGTAACCACTTTGACATGGTAACCACTGTTACCGCTAACAGTTAAATGTTTACAGATGGAACAACTTTTATTTTTTTGAAACCACTCTAATGTTATATATAACATCAAAGTTGTTCTCGAGAACAACTTCTAGTTGGGAACAACTTCGACCATCTTGGAAACCACTTTAATGATGTAACCAACGTTAGAGTTGTTCCCGGGAACCTGTCAACATTAACAAATGGAACAACTTTTATTTTATAAAAACCACTCTAACGTTATCTGTAACGTCAAGGTTGTTCATTGGAACAACTTCAACGTTCTTGGAAAAAACTTTGACAGTGTAACCAACGTTAGAGTTGTTCCCAGTAACAAGTCAACGTTAACAAATGAAACAACTTCAATTTATCTAAAACCATTCTAACATTATCAGTAACGTCAAATTTGTTCCCGAGAATAACTTCTCATTGGGAACAACATAGACATTCTTGGGACCGACTTTGACGCTGTAACCGACGTTAGATTTTTTTACGAGAACCAGTCAACGTTGACAAATAGAACAACTTTTATTTTTTGTAAACCACTATAACGTCAAACTTGTTCCCGGGAACAACTTCTCGTTGGGAATAACTTGACGTTCTTGGAAACCACTTTGACGTTGTAACCAACGTTAGAGTTATTCTCGATAACTTGTAAATGTTAACAAAATGAACACCCTTTATTTTTTGAAAACCACTCTAACCTTATCTATAACTTCAAAGTGTTCCCGGGAACAACTTGTCGTTGGGAACAATTTTGATGTTTTTGAAAACCACTTTAATTCTATCTGAAACACTTTTCATTGGGAACAACTTCGACGTTCATGGAAACAACTTTGACGTTGCAACCTATGTTAGAGTTGTTCCCGGTAACCAGTTAACGTTAACAAAGGGATCAACTTTTACTTTTTGTAAACCACTATAACGTTATCTACAACGCAAAAGTTATTCCCGGGAATAACTTCTCATTGGAAACCACTTTGACATTCTTGGAAACTACTTTGACGTTGTAACCAATGTTAGAATTGTTCCCGGGAACCAGTAAATGTTAACAAAGGGATAAACTTTTTATTTTCGGAAACCACTCTAATGTTATCTATAACGTTAGAGTTGTTCCCGGGAACAATTTCTCGTTAGGAAACACTTTGACGTTCTTGAAACCATATTGACATTGTAACCAACGTTAGTGTTGTTCTCGGGAACCTGTAAAAGTTTACAAAGGGAAAAACTTTTATTTTTTTAGAAACCACTCTAACGTTATCTATAACGTCAAAGTTGTTCCCGGGAACAACTTCGATGTTCTTGGTAACCACTTTGACGTTGTAACCAACGTTATAGTTGTTACCGGGAACCAGTAAACGTTAACAGATGGAACAACATTTATTTTTTTGAAACCACTATAATATTATTTATAACGTCAAAGTTGTTCCCGGGAACAACTTCTCGTTGAGAACAAGTTCGACAATCTTGGAAACCACTTTAACGATGTAACCAACGTTAGAGTTGTTTTCGAGAACCTGTCAATGATAACAAATGGAACAACTTTTATTTTATAAAAACCACTTTAACGTTATCTGTAACGTCAAAGTTGTTCCTAGGAACAATTTCGACGTTTTTGGAAATAACTTTGACGATGCAACCAACGTTAGAGTTCTTCTCGGTAACCAGTCAACGTTAACAATGGAACAACTTTTTTTTTTCATAAACCACTCTAACGTTATCTGTAACGACAAAGTTGTTCTCGAGAACAACTTCTCGTTGGGAACAACATCGACATTCTTGGAAACCACTTTTTCGTTGTAACCGACGTTAGAGTTGTTCCCAAGAAACAGTCAACGTTAACAAATAGAACAACTTTTTTTGTTGTAAACCACTATAACGTCAAAGTTGTTTCCGGGAACAACTTCTCGTTGGGAATAACTTCGACGTTCTTGGTAACCACTTTGACATTGTATCCAACGTTATAATTGTTCTCGATAACCAGTAAACGTTAACAAAAGAACAACTTTTATTTTTTGAAAACAACTCGAACGTTATGTATAACGTCAAAGTGTTCTCAGGAACAACTTGTCTTTGGGAACAACTTCGATGTTTTTGAAAACCACTTTGATGTTTTAACCAATGTTAGTGTTGTTCCCAGGAACCATTAAACATTAAGAATGGGAACAACTTATCATTTTTGAAAACCACTCTAGTATTGTCTATAACATCAAAGTTGGTCCCATGAATAACATCTCGTTGGGAACAACTTCGACATTCTTGGAAGCCACTTTGACGTTGTAACCAACCTTAGAGTTGTTCCCGGGAATGAGTAAACGTTAACAAAGGGATACACTTTTATTTTTCGGAAACCACTCTAATGTTATCTATAACGTCAGAGTTGTTCCCGGGAACAACTTCTCGTTAGGAAAAACTTCAACGTTCTTTGAAACCACATTGACGATGTAACCAACGTTAGAGTTGTTTCCGGTAACCAGTCAACGTTAACAAATGTAACAACGTTTATTTATCAAAAAACCACTCTAACTTTATCTATAAAGTCAAAGTTGTTCCCAGGAACAACTTCAACATTTATGGAAACCACTTTAACGTTGTAACCTATGTTGGAGTTATTCCCTGGAACCAGTCAACGTTAACAAAGGGATTAACTTTTATTTTTTGTAAACCACTATAACGTTATCTATAACGCAAAAGTTGTTCCAAGGAATAACTTCTCATTGAGAATAACTTCGACGTTCTTGTCAAGCACATTGACATTGCAACCAACGTTAGAGTTGTTCCCTGGAACTAGTAAACTTTAACCATGGGATAAACTTTTCTTTTTCAGAAACAAGTCTAATGTTATCTATAACGTTAAAGTTGTTCCTGGAAACAACATCTCGTTGGGAAAAACTTCAACAATCTTGGAAACCACTTTGACGTTGTAACCAACGTTAGAATTGTTCCCGGGAACCAGTAAACACTAACAAAGGGAAAAACTATTATTTTTTGGAAACCACTCTAAAGTTATCTATAACGTCAATGTAATTCTCGGGAACAACTTCTCGATGGGAACAACTTCGATGTTCTTGGAAACCACTTTGATGTTGTAACCAATGTAAGAGTTGTTTCTGAGTTGTTTCCGAGTTGTTTCCGGGAACAAGTAAACGTTAACAATGGGAACAAATTTTATTTTTTGAAAATCACTATAATGTTATATATAACGTAAAAGTTGTTCCAAGGAATAACTTCTCATTGAGAACAACTTCGACGTTCTTGAAAACCTCTCTGACTATGTAACCAACGTTAGAGTTGTTCCCAGGAACCTGTAAACGTTAACAAATGGAACAACTTTTATTTTTTAAATACCACTCTAACGCTATTTGTAATGTCAAAGTTGTTCCCGGGAATAATTTCTCATTGGTAACAACTTCTACATTTTTGGAAACCACTTTGACGTTGTAACTAATGTTAGAGTTGTTATCGGGAACTAGTAAACGTCAACATTGGGAAAAACTTTCATTTTTTTGAAACGACTCTAATGTTATCTATATGATCGAAGTTGTTCACTAGAACAACTTCTCATTGGGAACGACTTCGATGTTCTAGGAATCAACTTTGACTTGGTAACCAATGTTAGAGTTGTTCTCAGGAACCAAAAAACGTTAACAAAGGGAACCACTTTTTTTTTGGAAACCACTCTAATGTTATCTATAACGTCAAAGTTGTTCCCGGGAAAACATCTCTCTGGGTACAACTTTAAAGTTCTTTGAAACAACTTTGATGATGTAACCAACGTTAGAGTTGTTTCCGGTAACTAGTCATCATTAACAAATGGAACAACGTTTATTTTTCGAAAACCACTCTAACTTTATCTATAATGTCAAAGTTGTTCCTTGGATCAACTTCGACGTTAATGGAAACCACTTTGACATTGTAACCTACGTTAGAGTTGTTCACGGGAACCAGTCAACGTTAACAAAGAGATCAACTTTTATTTTTGGTAAACCACTGTAACGTTATCTATAACGCAAAAGTTGTTCCCGAGAACAACATCCCGTTGGGAACAACTTCGACATTCTTAGAAACACTTTTGACGGTGTAACAAATGTTAGAGTTGTTGCCGGTAACCAATCATTGTTAACAAATGGAACAACTTTTATTTTTCGAAAACCACTCGAACTCTATCTGAAACACTTCTCATTGGGAACAACTTCGACGTTCATGGAAACCACTTTTACGTTCATGCAAACCACTTGGACATTGTAACCTACGTTAGAGTTGTTCCCGGGAACCAGTAGACGATAACAATGGGATCAACTTTTTTTTTTGTACACCACTATAACGTTATCTATAACGCAGAAATTGTTCCCGATAATAACTTCTCGTTGGGAATAACATCGATGTTCTTGGAAACCATTTTGACGTTGTAACCAACGTTAGAGTCGTTCCTGGGAACTAGTAAACTTTTACAATGGGATAAATTTTTCTTTTTCGAAAACCACTCTAATGTTATCTATAACGTCAGACTTGTTATTGGGAACAACTTCTCGTTGGGAAAAACTTCGACATTCATGAAAACCACTTTGACGTTGTAACCAATGTTAGAGTTGTTCTCAGGAACCAGTAATTGTTAACAAAGGGAAAAACTTTATTTTTTGGAAACAACTCTAACTTTATCTATAACGTCAAAGTTGTTCCTGGGAATAACTTCTCGTTGGGAACAACTTCGATGTTCTTGGAAACCACTTTTATGATGTAACCAACGTTAGAGTTGTTCCCGAGAACCAGTAAACGTTAACAAAGGGATAAACTTTTCTATTTCGGAAACAAATCTAATGTTATCTATAACGTCAAAGTTATTCCCGGGAAAAACATCTCGTAGGAAAAAACTTCAACGTTCTTGAAAACCACTTTGACGTTGTAACCAACGTTAGAATTATTCTCGGGAACTAGTAAACAATAACAGAGGAAAACTTTTATTTTTTGGAAACCACTCTAACGTTATCTATAATGTCAAAGTTGTTCCCGGGAACAACTTCTCGATGGGAACAGCTTCGATGTTCTTGGGAACCACTTTGACGTGGTAACCAACGTTAGAGTTGTACCCGGGAACCAAAAAACGTTAACAAAGGGAACCACTTATATTTTTAGGAAACCACTCTAATGTTATATATAACGTTAAATTTGTTCCGGGGAATAACTTCTCATTGGGAAACACTTCGACGTTTTTGTAAACTATTTTGACGTTATAACCGACGCTAGATTGTTTCCGGGAACAAGTAAACGTTAAAAAAGGGAACAACTTTTCCTTTCTGGTAACCACTCTAATGTTGTCTATAACGTCAAAGTTGTTCCCTATTAAACTTCTCATTAGGATCAACTTCGACGTTCTTGGAAACCGCTTTGACGTTGTAACCAACGTTAGAGTTGTTCTCGGAAACCAGTAAAATTTAACATTGGAAAAAACTTATATTTTTGGAAACTACTCTAACGTTATATATAAAGTCAAAGTTGTTCCTGGAAACAACTTCTCGTTGGGAACAACTTTGATGTTCTTGGAAACCACTTTGACTTTGTAACCTACGTTAGAGTTTTTCCCGGGAACCTGTCAACGTTAACAAAAGGAACAACTTTTATTTTTTAGAAACCACTCTAATGTTATCTATAACGTCAAAGTTGTTCCCGGGAAAAACATTCAGTTGGGAAAAACTTCAACGTTCTTAAAAACAACTTTGATGGTGTAACAAACATTAGAGTTGTTGCCGGTAACCAATCAATGTTAACTAATGGAACAACTTTTATTTTTTGAAAACCACTCTAACTTTATCTGAAACACTTATAGTTGGGAACAAATTTGACGTTCATGGAAGCCACTTTGACGTTGTAACCTACCTTAGAGTTATTCCCGGGAACCAGTTAACGTTAACAAAGGGATCAACTTTTACTTTTTGTAAACAACTATAACGTTATCTATAACGTAAAAGTTATTCACGGGAAAAACTTCTCTTTGGGAATAACTTTGATGTTTTTGGAAACCACTTTGACGTTGTAACCAATGTTAGAATTGTTCCCGGGAACCAGTAAATGTTAACAAAGGGATAAACGTTTCATTTTCGGAAACCACTCTAATGTTATCTACAATGTCAGAGTTGTTCCTTGGAACAATTTCTCGTTAGAAAAAACTTCGATGTTCTTGAAACCATATTAACGTTGTAACCAAAATTAGTGTTGTTCTCGCGAACCTGTAAATGTTTACAAAGGGAAAAACTTTTATTTTTTGGAAACCACTCTAACGTTATCTATAACGTCAAAGTTGTTCCCGGGAACAACTTCGATGTTCTTGGTAACCACTTTGACGTTGTAACCAATGTTAGAGTTGTTCCCGGTAACCAGTAAATGTTAACAGATGTAACAACTTTTAGTTTTTTGAAACCACTCTAATGTTATTTATAACATCAAAGTTGTTCCCGGGAACAACTTCTCGTTAGGAACAACCTCGACCATCTTGGAAACCACTTTAACGATGTAACCAACGTTAGAGTTGTTCCCGAGAACCTGTTAACGTTAACAAATGGAAGAACTTTTATCTTATAAAAACCACTCTAACGTTATATGTAACTTCAAAGTTGTTCCTAGGAACAACTTCGACGTTCTTGGAAATAACTTTGATGATGTAATCAATGTTAGAGTTGTTCCGGGTAACCAGTCAACGTTAACAAACGGAACAACTTTTTTTTTCTAAAACCACTATAACGTTATCTGTAACGTCAAAGTTGTTCCAGGGGATAACTTCTCTTTGGGAAAAACATAAACACTCTTGGGAACCACTTTTTTGTTGTAACCAACGTTAGAGTTGTTCCTGAGAACCAGTCAACTTTAACAAATAGAACAAGTTTTTTTTTTGTAAACCAATGTAACGTCAAAGTTGTTCCCGGGAACAACTTCTTGTTGGGAATAACTTTGATGTTCTTGGAAACCACTTTGACGTTTTAACCAACGTTAGAGTTGTTCTCGATAACCAATAAACGTTAACAAAAAGATCAACTTTTATTTTTTGAAAACCACTCGAACGTTATCTATAACGTCAAAGTGTTCCCGGGAAAAACTTGTCGTTGCGAACAACTTTGATGTTATTGAAAACCACTTTGACGTTTTAACCAGCGTTAGTGTTGTTCCCAGGAACCATTAAACATTATGAATGGGAACAACTTATCATTTTCGGAAACCACTCTAGTATTGTCTACAACGTCAAAGTTGGTCTCGTGAATAACTTCTCGTTGGGAACAACTTTGACATTCTTGAAATCCCTTTTGACGTTGTAACCAACGATAGAGTTGTTCCCGGGAATGAGTAAACGTTAACAAAGGGATAAACTTTTCTTTTTCAGAAACCACTCTAATGTTATCTATAATGTCAGAGTTGTTCCCGGGAATAACTTCTCTTTAGGAAAAACTTCGACGTTCGTGGAAACCACATTGACGATGTAACCAACGTTAGAGTTATTTCCGGTAACCAGCCAACGTTAACAAATAAAACAACGTTTATTTTTCAAAAAAACCACTCTAACTTTATCAATAACGTCAAAGTTGTTCCTGGGAACAACCTCGACGTTCATGGAAACCACTTTGACGTTGTAACCTACGTTAGAGTTGTACCTGGGAACCAGTCAATAGCAACAAATGGGTCAACTTTTATTTTTAGTAAACAACTATAACGTTATCTATAACACAAAAAAAAATCTCGGGA
Source organism: Dipteronia dyeriana (assembly GCA_032871835.1). NCBI lineage: Eukaryota > Viridiplantae > Streptophyta > Magnoliopsida > Sapindales > Sapindaceae > Dipteronia > Dipteronia dyeriana. The sequence continues at coordinate 32,551,055 of CM065295.1, read as the reverse complement.
ATAACTTCTCATTGAGAATAACTTCGACTTTCTTGTCAACACATTGACGTTGCAACCAACGTTAGAGTTGTTCCTTGAAACTAGTAAACGTTAACAAAGGGATAAACTTTTATTTTTCGGAAACCACTCTAATTTCATCTATAACGTTAAAGTTGTTCCTGGGAATAACATCTCGTTGGGAAAAACTTCAAAATTCTTGGAAACCACTTTGACGTTGTAACCAACGTTAGAATTGTTCTCGGGAACCAGTAAACACTAACAAAGGGAAAAACTAATATTTTTTGGAAATCACTCTAACGTTATCTATAACGTCAAAGTTGTTCCTAGGAACAACTTCTCGATGGGAACAACATCGATATTCTTGGAAGCCACTTTGATGTTGTTACCAACGTAAGTGTTGTTTCTGAGTTGTTTCTGGGAACCACTAAACGTTAACAATGGGAACAAATTTTATTTTTTGAAAATCACTTTAATGTTATATATAACGTCAAAGTTGTTCCAGGAAACAACTTCTCATTCAGAACAACTTCAACGTTCTTGAAAACCACTCTGACTATGTAACCAATGTTAGAGTTGTTCCCAGGAACCTGTCAATGTTAACAAATGTAACAACTTTTATTTTTAAAATACCACTCTAACGCTATCTGTAAAGTCAAAGTTGTTCACGAGAACAACTTCTCGTTGGAAACAACTTCAATGTTCTAGGAATCCACTTTGAGGTGGCAACCATTGTTAGAGTTGTTCCCAGGAACCAAAAAACGTTAACAAAGGAAACCATTTTTTTTTTGGGAACCACTCTAATGTTATCTACAACGTCAAAGTTGTTCCAGAGAAAAACATCTCGTTTGGAACACCTTTGATGTTCTTGGAAACCACTTTATTGATGTAACAAACGTTAGAGTTGTTTCCGGTAACCAGTCAACGTTAACAAAGGGATAAACTTTCATTTTTGGTAAACCACTATAACGTTATCTATAAGGCAAAAGTTGTTCCCGGGAACAACATCCCGTTGGGAACAACTTTGACGTTCTTGGAAACAACTTTGACTGTGTAACAAACGTTAGAGTTGTTGCCAGTAACCAATGATTGTTAACAAATGGAACAACTTTTATTTTTCAAAAACCACTCTAACTCTATCTGAAACACTTCTCGTTGGAAACAACTTCGACGTTCCCGGAAACCACTTTGACGTTCAAGGAAACCACTTTGGCGTTGTAACCTACGTTAGAGTTGTTCCCAGAAAACCAGCAAACGATAACAATGGGATCAACTTTTTTTTTTGTAAACCACTATAACGTTATCTATAACGCAAAAGTTGTTCTCGAGAATAACTTCTCATTGGAAATAACATCGATGTTCTTGGAAACTACTTTGACGTTGTAACCAATGTTAGAGTTGTTCCCGGGAACCAGTAAACGTTAAAAACTGGATAAACCTTTCTTTTTCGAAAACCCATCTAAGGTTATCTATAACGTCAGAGTTATTCCTGGGAACAACTTCTTGTTGGGAAAAATTTCGACATTCTAGAAAACCACTTTGACGTTGTAACCAACGTTAGAGTTGTTCTAGGAAACCAGTATCTGTTAACAAAGGGAAAAACTTTTTTTTTTTGGAAAAAACTCTAACGTTATCCATAAAGTCAAAGTTGTTCGCGGGAACAACTTTTTGTTGGGAACAACTTCGACGTTCTTGGAAACCACTTTGAAGATGTAACCAACGTTAGAGTTGTTCCAAAAAACCTGTCAACGTTAACAAACCGAACAACTTTTATTTTTTAAAAACCACTCTAAATTTATCTATAACGTCAAAGTTGTTCCCGGGAACAACTTCAACGTTCTTGGAAAGCACTTTGACAATGTAACCAACGTTAGAGTTGTTCTCGGGAACCTGTCAACGTTAACAAACGGAACAACTTTTATTTTTTTAAAATCACTCTAACGTTATCTGTAACGTCATAGTCGATTGTGGGAACAACTTTTCATTGGGAACAACTTCGACGTTTTTGGAAACCACTTTGACGTTGTAACCCACGTTAGAGTTGCCCAGAGAACCAGTCAACGTTAACAAATGGAACAACTTTTTTTTTTGTAAACCACTTTAACGTTATCTATAACACAAAAGTTGTTCCCAGGAATAACTTTCCGTTATGAATAACTTCGAAGTTTTTGGAAACTACTTTGACGTTATAAAAAAAGTTAGAGTTGTTCTCAAGTACCAAAAAAGGTTAACAAAGTAAGAACTTTTATTTTTTTTAAACCACTCTAACGTTATCCATAACGTCGAAGTTGTTCCCGGGAACAACTTCGATGTTCTTGGAAACCACTTTGACGTAGTAACAAACGTTAGAGTTGTTCCCGGCAACAAGTAAACGTTAACAAAGGGAAAAACTTTTATTTTTTGGAAACCATTCTAAAAAGATCTATAATGTCAAAGTTGTTCTCGGGAATAACTTTTCATTGGAAACAACTTCAACGTTCTTGGAAACAACTTTGACATTGTAACAAACGTTTGAGTAGTTCATGGGAACCAAAAAATTTTAACAAAGGGAAAAACTTATATTTTTCAGAAACAACTCAAATGTTATCTATAAGGTCAAAGTTGTTCCCAGGAACAACTTCTTGTTGGGAACAACTTCGACGTTCTTGGAAACAACTTTGACGTTGTAACCAACGTTACAGTTGTACTCGGGAACCAGTAAACGTTAACAAATGGAACAAGTTTTATATTTTAGAAACCACTCTAACGTTATCTATAACGTCAATGTTATTCCCGGGGATAACTTCTCGACGGAAACAACTTCGATGTTCTTGGAAACCAATTTGACGTTGCAACCAAAGTTAAAGTTGTTTCCGGGAACCAGTAAACATTAAAAATGGGAACAAATTTTGTTTTTTAAAAACCACTCTAAGGTTATCTGTAACGTCAAAGTTGTTCACGAGAACAACTTCTCGTTCGGAACAACTTCGTCGTTTTTGGAAACCACTTTGACGTAGTAACCCAGGTTAGAGTTGCCCAGAGAACCCGTCAACGTTAACAAATGGAACAACTTATTTTTTTTGTAAAGCACTTAAACATTAACAAAGGGATAAACTTTTCTTTTTTGGAAACAACTCTAATGTTATCTATAACGTCAGGGTTGTTCCTGAGAACAACTTCTTGTTAGAAAAAACATCGACGTTCTTGGAAACTACTTTGACGTTGTAACCAACGTTAGAGTTAATCCTGGGAACCAGTAAACGTTAACAAAGGGAAAAACTTTTATTTTTTCGAAACCACTCTAACGTTGTCTATAACGCCAAAGTTGTCCCCGGGAATAACTTCTCGATGGGAACAACTTCGATGTTCTTTGAAACCACTTTGACGTTGTAACCAACATTAGAGTTGTTTCCGAGAACTAGTAAATGTTAACAAAGGGAACAAATTTTATTTTTTGGAAACCACTCTAATGTTATCTATAACGTCAAAAATTTTACCGAGAACAACTTCTCGTTGGGAACAACTACGGTGTTCTTGGAAACAAGTTTGACGATGTAACCAACGTTAGAGTTGTTCCCGGGAACCTGTCAACGTTAACAAACAGAACAATTTTTTTTTAAAACGCTCTAACTTTATCTGTAACGTCAAAGTTGTTCCCGGGAACAACTTTGACATTTCTGGAAACAACTTTGATGTTGCAACTATCGATCGAGTTGTTCTCGGGAACCAGTTAACGTCAAATTTGGGAACAACTTTTATTTTTTGGAAACCACTGTAATGTTATCTATAAGGTCAAAGTTGTTCACGAGAACAATTTCTCGTAGGGAACAACTACAATGTTCTAGGAAACCACTTTGACCTGGTAACCAACGTTAGAGTTGTTTCAGGGAACCAAAAAACGTTAACTAAGGGAACCACTTTTATTTTTCGGAAACTACTGTATTGTTATCTATAACGCAAAGTTGTTCTGGGAATAACTTCTCATTGGGAAAAACTTCGACGTTCTTGAAAATTAATTTGACGTTGTAACCAGCGTTATAATTGTTCCCTAGAACCTGTCAAAGTTAACAAACGGAACAACTTTTATTTATAAAAAGCCATTTTAACGTTGTCTCTATCGTCAAAGTTGTTCCCGGGAACAACTTCTCTTTGGAAACAACTTAGACATTTTTGAAAACCACGTTGACGTTGTATCTAAGGTTAGAGTTGTTAAGAAAACCCGTAAACATCAACATTGGGAACAAGTTTTATTTTTTGAAAACCACTCTAATGTTATCTATAAGGTCAAAGTTGTTCACGAGAACAACTTCTCATTGGGAAAAACTTCGATGTTTTGAGAAACCACTTTGACGTGGTAAAAAATGTTAGAATCGTTCCCGGGAACCAGAAAACGTTAACAAAGGGAACCACCTAAATTTTTTGGAAACCACTCTAATGTTATCTATAATGTCAAAGATGTTTCCGGGGAAAATATCTCGTTGGGAACAACTTCGACGTTCTTGGTAACCACTTTGACGATGTAACCAACGTTAGGGTTGTTTCCGGTAACCAGTCAATGTTAACAAATGGAACAACGTTTATTTCTCGAAAACCACCATAAGTTTATCTACAACGTCAATGTTGTTCCCGGGAACAACTTCGACGTTCATGGAAACCACTTTGACGTTGTAACCTACGTTAGAGTTAATCTCGGGAACAAGTCAATGTTAACAAAGGGATCCACTTTTATTTTTTGTAAACAACTATAACGCTATCTGTAACGCAAAAGTTGTCCCGAGAATAACTTCGCGTTTGGAATAACTTCGACGTTCTTGGAAACCACTTCGACGTTGTAACCAATGTTAAAGTTGTTCCCGGGAACCTGTAAACATTAACAAAGGGAAAAACTTTTCTTTTTCGGAAATCACTCTAATGTTATCTATAACGTCAGAGTTGTTCTTGGGAAAAACTTCTCGTTGGGAAAAATATCGATGTTCTTGGAAACCACTTTGACGTTGTAACCAACGTTAGAGTTGATCCCGAGAAAAAGTAAACGTTAACAATGGGAAAAACTTTCATTTTTTGGAAACCACTCTAACGTTATCTATAATGCTAAAGTTGTTACCGGGAACAACTTCTTGATGGGAACAACTTCGATGTTTTTGGAAACAATTTGACGTTGTAACCAACGTTAGAGTTGTTTCCGAGAACTTGTAAATGTTAACAAAGGGAACAATTTTTTTTTTGGGAAACCACTTTAAAATTAACTATAACGTCAAATTTGTTTCCGGAAAAAACTTCTCGTTGGGAACAACTTCAGCAATTTGAAAACTAGTTTGATGATGTAACCAGCGTTAGAGTTGTTCTCGGGAACCTGTAAATGTTAACTAACGGCACAACTTTTTTTTTTAAACCATCTAATGTTATATGTTACGTCAAAGTTGTTCCCGGAAACAACTTTGACGTTTTTGGAAACAACTTTAAAGTTGTAACTATCGTTAGAGTTGTTCTCGGGAACCAGTAAATGTCAACATTTGGAACAACTTTTAGTTTTTGGAAACCACTCTAATGTTATCTATAAGTTCAAAGTTGTTCACGAGAACAACTTGTTGTAGGGAACAACTACAATGTTCTTGGAAACCACTTTGACCTGGTAACCAACGTTAAAGTTGTTCTTGGGAACCAAAAAACGTTAACAAAGGGTACCACTTTTATTTTTTGCAAACCACTCTAATGTTATCTATAACGCAAAGTTGTTCTGGGGATAACTTCTTGTTGGGAACAACTTCGACGTTCTTGAAAATTAATTTGACGTTTTAACCAGCGTTATAATTGTTCCCGGGAACCTGTCAAAGTTAACAAACGGAAAAACTTTTATTTTTAAAAAACCATTTTAACGTTGTCTCTATCGTCAAAGTTGTTCACGAGAAAAACTTCTCATTGGAAACGACTTAGACGTTTTTGAAAACCACGTTGATGTTGTATCTAACGTTAGAGTTGTTAAAGAAACCCGTAAACTTCAACACTGGGAACAACTTTTATTTTTTGAAAACAACTCTAATGTTATCTATAACGCAAAGTTGTTCTGGGAATAACTTCTCGTTGGGAACAACTTCGACGTTCTTAAAAATTAATTTGACTTTGTAACCAGCATTATAATTGTTCCTGGGAACCTGTCAAAGTTAACAAACGGAACAACTTTTATTTATAAAAAGCCATTTTAACGTTGTCTCTATCGTCAAAGTTGTTCCCGGGAACAACTTTTCTTTGGAAACAACTTAGACGTTTTTGAAAACCACGTTGACGTTGAATCTAAGGTTAGAGTTGTTAAGGAAACCTGTAAACGTCAACATTGGGAACAAGTTTTATTTTTTGAAAACCACTCTAATGTTATCTATAAGGTCAAAGTTGTTCACGAGAACAACTTCTCATAGGGAAAAACTTCGATGTTTTGAGAAACCACTTTGACGTGGTAAAAAATGTTAGAATCGTTCCCGGGAACCAGAAAACATTAACAAAGGGAACCACCTAAATTTTTTGGAAACCACTCTAATGTTATATATAACGTAAAAGTAGTTTCCGGGGAAAATATCTCGTTGGGAACAACTTCGACGTTCTTGGTAACCACTTTGACGATGTAAATAACGTTAGGGTTGTTTCCGGTAACCAGTCAACGTTAACAAATGGAACAACGTTTATTTCTCAAAAACCACCATAAGTTTAAATACAACGTCAATGTTATTCCCGGGAACAACTTCGACGTTTATGGAAACCACTTTGACGTTGTAACCTACGTTAGAGTTAATCTCGGGAACAAGTCAATGTTAACAAAGGGATCCAATTTTATTTTTTATAAACCACTATAACGCTATCTGTAACGTAAAAGTTGTCCCGAGAATAACTTCGCGTTAGGAATAACTTCGACGTTCTTGGAAACCACTTTCACGTTGTAACCAATGTTAAAGTTGTTCCCGGGAACCTGTAAACATTAACAAAGGGAAAAACTTTTCTTTTTCGGAAACCACTCTAATGTTATCTATAACGTCAGAGTTGTTCTTCGGAAAAACTTCTCGTTGGGAAAAATATCGATGTTCTTGGAAACCACTTTGACATTGTAACCAACGTTAGAGTTGATCCCGTGAACAAGTAAACGTTAACAATGGGAAAAACTTTCATTTTTTGGAAACCACTCTAACGTTATCTATAATTCTAAAGTTGTTCCCGGGAACAACTTCTTGATGGGAACAACTTCGATGTTTTCGGAAACAATTTGACGTTGTAACCAACGTTAGAGTTGTTTCCGAGAACCTGTAAATGTTAACAAAGGGAACAAATTTTTTTTTTTGGGAAACCACTTTAAAATTAACTATAACGTCAAATTTGTTTTTGGGAAAAACTTCTCGTTGGGAACAACTTCGGCAATTTGAAAACTAGTTTGATGATGTAACCAACGTTAGAGTTGTTCTCGGGAACCTGTAAATGTTAACAAACAGAACAACTTTTTTTTTAAACCATCTAATGTTATACGTTACGTCAAAGTTGTTCCCAGGAACAACTTTGACGTTTTTTGAAACCACTTTAAAGTTGTAACTATCGTTAGAGTTGTTCTCGGGAACCAGTAAATGTCAACATTTGGAACAACTTTTAGTTTTTGGAAACCACTCTAATGTTATCTATAAGGTCAAAGTTGTTCACGAGAACAACTTCTTGTAGGGAACAACTACAATGTTCTAGGAAACCACTTTGACCTAGTAACCAACGTTAAAGTTGTTCCTGGGAACCAAAAAATGTTAACAAAGGGTACCACTTTTATTTTTCGCAAACCACTCTAATGTTATCTATAACGCAAAGTTGTTCCGGGGATAACTTCTCGTTGGGAACAACTTCGAGGTTCTTGAAAATTAATTTGACGTTGTAACCAGCGTTATAATTGTTCCCGGGAACCTGTCAAAGTTAACAAACGTAAAAACTTTTATTTTTAAAAAACCATTTTAACGTTGTCTCTATCGTCAAAGTTGTTCCTGGGAACAACTTTTCATTGGAAACGACTTAGACATTTTTGAAAACCACGTTGACGTTGTATCTAACGTTAGAGTTGTTAAGGAAACCCGTAAACGTCAATATTGGGAACAATTTTTATTTTTTGAAAACCACTATAATGTTATCTACAAGGTCAAAGTTGTGCACGAGAACAACTTCTCGTTGGGAAAAACTTTGATGTTTTGAGAAACCACTTTGACGTGGTAAAAAACGTTAGAATCGTTCCCGGGAACCAAAAAACGTTAACAAAGGGAACCACCTTAATTTTTTGGAAACCACTCGAATGTTATCTATAACGTGAAAGTAGTTTCGGGGAAAATATCTCGTTGGGAACAACTTCGACGTTCTTGGTAACCACTTTGACGATGTAACCAACATTAGGGTTGTTTCCGGTAACCAGTCAACGTTAACAAATGGAACAACATTTATTTTTTGAAAACCACCATAAGTTTATCTACAATGTCAATGTTGTTCCCGGGAACAACTTCGACGTTCATGGAAACCACTTTGACGTTGTAACCTACGTTAGAGTTAATCTCGGGAACCAGTCAATGTTCACAAAGGGATCCACTTTCATTTTTTGTAAACCACTATAACGCTATCTATAACGTAAAAATTGTTCTCGATAATAACTTCTCGTTAGGAATAACTTCGACGTTCATGAAAACAATTTTGACGTTGTAACCAATGTTAAAGTTGTTCCCGGGAACCTGTAAACATTAACAACAGGAAAAACTTTTCTTTTTCGGAAATCACTCTAATGTTATCTATAACGTCAGAGTTGTCTTGGGAAAAACTTCTCGTTGGGAAAAACATCGATGTTCTTGGAAACCACTTTGACGTTGTAACCAACGTTAGAGTTGATCCCGGGAACAAGTAAACGTTAACAATGGGAAAAACTTTTATTTTTTGGAAACCACTCTAACGTTATCTATAATGCTAAAGTTGTTCTTGGGAACAACTTCTTGATGGGAAAACTTCGATGTTCTCGGAAACTGTTTGACATTGTAACCAACGTTAGAGTTGTTTCCGATAACCTGTAAATGTTAACAATGGGAACAATTTTTTTTTTTTGGAAACCACTTTAATATTAACTATAACTTCAAATTTGTTCCCGAGAAAACTTCTCGTTGGGAACAACTTCGGCAATTTGAAAACTAGTTTGATGATGTAACCAGTGTTAGAGTTGTTCCCGGGAACCTGTAAATGTTAACAAACGGAACAACTTTTTTTTTTAAACCACTCTAACGTTATATGTAACATCAAAGTTGTTTCCGGGAACAACTTTGACGTTTTTGGAAACCACTTTAAAGTTGTAACTATCGTTACAGTTGTTCTCGGGAACCAGTAAATGTCAACATTTGGAACAACTTTTAGTTTTTGGAAACCACTCTAATGTTATCTATAAGGTCAAAGTTGTTCACGAGAACAACTTCTCGTTGGTAACAACTTCAATGTTCTAGGAAACAACTTTGACGTGGTAACCAACGTTAGAGTTGTTCCCGGGAACCAAAAAATGTTAACAAAGGGAACCAGTTTTATTTTTCGGAAACCACTCTAATGTTATCTATGACATCAAATTTTTTCCGAGAATAACATCTCGTTAGGAAAAACTTCGACGTTCTTGAAAACCACTTTGACGTTGTAACCAACTTTAGAGTTGTTCCTGGGAACCCGTCAACTTTAAGAAACGCAACAACTTTTATTTTTTTAAAACCACTTTAACATTATCTCTAACGTCTAAGTTGTTCCTTGAAACAACTTCTCGTTGGGAACAACTTTAATGTTTTTGGAAACCACCTTGATGTTGTGCCAAACGTTAGAGTTGTACTCAGGAACTAGTAAACGTCAACATTGGGAACAAATTTTAGTTTTTGGAAACCACTCTAACGTTATCTATAAGGTCAAAGTTGTTCACGAGAACAACTTCTCGTTGGGAACAACTTCGATGTTCTAAGAAACCACTTTGACGTGGTAACAAACGTTAGAGTTGTTCTCAGGAACCAAAAAAAGTTTACACAGGGAACCACTGTTATTTTACGAAAACCACTCTAATGTTATCTGTAACGTCAAAGTTGTTCCCGGGAAAAACATCTCCTTGGGAACAACTTCGACGTTCTTGGAAACCACTTTGATGATGTAACCTACGTTAGAGTCGTTTCCAGTAACCTCTCAACGTTAACAAATGGAACAACGTTTATTTTTCAAAAACCATTCTTAGTTTATCTACAACGTCAAAGTTGTTCCCGGGAACAACTTCGACGTTCATGGAAACCACTTTGACGTTGTAACCTAAGTTAGTGTTGATCCTGGAAACCAGTCAACGTTAACAAAGGGATCAACTTTAATTTTTTGTAAACCACTATAACGTTATCTATAAAGCAAAAGTTGTTCCCGAGAATAACTTCTCGTTGGAGATAACTTCCATGTTCCTGGAAACCACTTTGATGTTGTAACCAATGTTAGAGTTGTTCCCGGGAACAAGTAAACATTAAAAAAGGGATAAACTTTTATTTTTCGGAAACAACTCTAAAGTAATATATAACGTCAGAGTTGTTCCTGGTAACAACTTCTTGGTGGAAAAAACATCGACAATCTTGGAAACCTTTTTGACGTTGTAACCAATGTTAAAGTTAATCCCGAGAACTAGTAAATGTTAACAAAGGGAAAAACTTTTATTTTTTGAATACCACTCTAACGTTATCTATAACGCCAAAGTTGTTTCCGGGAACAACTTCTCGATGGGAACAACTTCGATGTTCTTGGAAACCACTTTGACGTTGTAAGAAACGTTAGAGTTGTTTCCGGGAACCAATATCGTTAACAAAGGAAACAATTTTTTTTTGTTGGAAACCACTCTAATGTTATCTATAACGTCAAAGTTGTTCTCGGGAACAACTTCTCGTTGGGAACAACTTTGACGCTTTTGGAAACCATTTTGACGTTGTAACTATCGTTACAGTTGTTCTCGAGAACCAGTAAACGTTAACATTGTGAACAACTTTTATTTTCTTGAAACCACTCTAATGTTATGTACAAGGTCAAAGTTGTTCACGAGAACAACTTCTCGTTGGGAACAACTTCGATGTTATAGGAAACCACTTTGACGTGAAAACCAATGTTAGAGTTTTTCCCAGGGACCAATAAAAGTTAACAAAGGGAACAACTTTTATTTTTCGGAAACCACTGTAATGTTATCTATAACGTCAAAGTTGTTCCGGGAATAACTTCTCGTTGGGAACAACTTCGACGTTCTTGGAAACAACTTTGACGTTGTGACCAACGTTAGAGTGTTTCCCGGGAACCAGTTAACGTTAACATAGGGAACAACTTTTATTTTTCGGAAACCACTCTAATATTTTCTATAACGTCAAAGTTGTTCCCGGGAATAACTTCTCATTAGGAACAACGTTGTTCCCGGGAACAACTTCGACGTTCTTGGAAACCACTTTGACATTGTAACCAACGTTATAGTTGTTCTTGGGAACCAGTGAACGTTAAGAATTGAAAAAACTTTTATTTTTTGGAAAATAATCTAACGTTATCTATTAAGCTAAAGTTGTTTCCAGGAACAACTTCTATTTGGGAAAAACTTCGAGGTTCTTGGAAACAACTTTGACTTTGTAACCAACATTAGAGTTGTTCCTGGAAACTTGTAAACGTTCATAAAGAGAACAACTTTTCTTTTCGCAAATCACTCTAACGTTATCTAAAATGTCAAAGTTGTTCACGGTAACAACTTGTTGTTGGTAACAACTTCGACGTTCTTGGAAACAACTTTGATTTTGTAACAGACGTTATAGTTGTTTCCGGGAACCCGTCAACGTTGACAAATGGAACAACTTTTATTTTTTGAAAACCACTCTAACGTTATATGTAATGTCAAAGTTGTTTTCGGGAACAACTTTTTGTTGGAAACAACTTCAACGTTCTTAGAAACCACTTTGACGTTGTAACCCACGTTAGAGTTGTTCCCAAGAACCAGTCAACGTTAACAAATGGAACAACTTTTATTTTTTGTAAACCACTATAACGTTATCTATAACATAAAAGTTTTTCCCGGGAATAACTTCTCATTACGAATAACTTCGACGTTGTTGAAAACTACTTTAACGTTATAACCAATGTTAGAGTTGTTCTCGGATACCAGCTAACGTTAACAATAGGAAAAAGTTTTATTTTTTGGAAACCATTCTAAAGTTATCCATAACGTCAAAGTTGTTCCCGGGAATAACGTTTCTTTTGGAACAACTCCGACATCATTGAAAACCACTTTGACATTGTAACAAACGTTGGAGTTGTTCTCGGGAACCAGGAAACGTTTACAAAGGGAGAAACTTTTATTTTTCAAAAACCACTTTGACGATATAACCAACTTTAGAGTTGTTCTTGGGAACAAGTAAACGTTGACAAATAGAACAACTTTTTTTTTAAACCAATCGAACTTTATCTATAACGTCAAAGTTGTTCCCATTAACAACTTGTCGTTGGGAAAAACTTCGGTGTTCTTGAAAACTACTTTGACGTTTTAACCAATGTCAGTGTTGTTTTCGGGAACTAGTAAACGTTAACAAAGTAAAGAAATTTTATTTATTGGAAACCACACTAGTTTTATCAATAACGTCAAAGTTGTTCCCGGGCAAAACATTTCGTTGGGAACAACTTCGATGTTCTTGGAAAGCACTTTGACGATGTAATCAACGTTAGAGTTGTTCCCGGGAACCTGTCAACGTTAACAAATGGAACAACGTTATCTGTAATGTAAAAGTTGTTCTCGGGAATAACTTTTCTTTGGGATCAACTTCGACGTTTTTGGAAACCATATTGACGTTGTACAAACGTTGGAGCAGTTCTCGGGAACCAGTAAACGTCAACATTGGGAACAACTTTTAATTTTTGGAAACCACACTAATGTTATCTATAAGGTCAAAGTTGTTCATGAGAAAAACCTCTCATTGGGAACAACTTCAATGTTCTAGGAAACCACTTTGACGTTGTAACCAACGTTAGAGTTGTTCCGGGGAAACAAAAAACGTTAACAAAGGGAACAACTTTTATGTTTTGGAAACCACACTAATGTTATCTATAACGTCAAAGTTGTTCCTGGAATAACTTCTAGTTGGTAATAACTTCGACGTTCTTGGAAACAACTTTGACGTTGTAACCAATGTTCGAGTTGTTTCCGGGAACCAGTAAACGTTAAAAAAGGGAGCAACTTTTCTTTTTTGGAAACCACTCTAATGTTTTCTAAAACGTAAAAGTTGTTCCTTGGAACAACTTCTCGTTAGGAACAACGTTGTTCCCGAGAACAACTTTGACGTTCTTGGAAACCACTTTAACGTTGTAACTAACGTTAGAGTTATTCTCGGGGAACCAGTAAACTTTAACAATGGAAAAAACTTTTATTTTTTGGAAACCACTCTAATGTTATCTATAAAGTCAAAGTTGTTTCCGGGAACAACTTCTCAATGAGAACAACTTCGATGTTCTTAGAAACCACTTTGGCTTTGTAACCAACATTAGAGTTGTTCTCGGGAACCAGTAAATGTTAGCAAAGGGAATAACTTTTCTTTTCAGAAATCACTCTATTGTTATCTATAATGTCAAAGTTGTTCCCGTGAAAAACTTCTCGTTGGGAACAACTTCGACGTTCTTCGAAACCATTTTGATGAATTAACTCACGTTATAGTTATTCCCGAGAACCATTCAACGTTAACAAATGGAACAACATTTATTTTTTGTAAACCACTATAACGTTATCTATAACGTAAAAGTTGTTCCCGGGAATAACGTTGACGTTCTTGGAAACCACTCTAATGTTATCTATTAAGGTCAAAGTTGTTCACGAGAACAACATCTCATTGGGAACAACTTCGATGTTCTAGAAAACCACTTTGACATGGTAACCAACGTTATAGTTGCTCCCAGAAACCAAAAAACGTTAACAAAGGGATTTAATTTTATTTTTCGGAAACCACTCTAATAATATCTATAACGTCAAAGTTGTTCCGGGAATACCTTTTCGTTGGGAAAAATTTCAAAGTTCTTGAAAACCACTTTGACATTTTAAAAAAATGTTAGAGTTGTTCCTGGGAACCAGTAAACGTTAACAAAGGGAACAACTTTTCTTTTTCCGAAACAATTATAATTTTGTCTATGACGTCAAAGTTGTTCCCGGGAACAACTTTTCGTTTGGAACAACGTTGTTTCCAGCAACATCTTCGACATTCTCGGAAACCACTTTGATATTGTAACCAACGTTAGAGATGTTTTCGGGTAGCAGTAAACGTTAACATAGGGAAAAACTTTTATTTTTTTGAAACCACTCTAAAGTTATCTACAACGTCAGAGTTGTTCTTGGGAATAACTTCTCGTTGGGAACAACTTTGACGTTCTTGGAAACCACTTTGATGATGTAACGAACGTTACAGTTGTTTCCGGTAACCAGTCAACGTTAACAAATGTAACAACGCTTGTTTTTCGAAAACCACTCTAAGTTTATCTACGACGTCAAAGTTGTTTCCAGGATTAACTTTGACGTTCATGGAAACCACTTTGATGTTGTAACCTACGTTAGAGTTGTTCCCGAGAAAAAATCAATGTTAACAAAGGAATCAACTTTTATTTTTTAAAAACCAGTCTAACGTTATCTGTAACGTCAAAGTTGTTCCCGGGAACAACTTTTCGTTGGAAACAACTTCGACTTTTTTGGAAATTATTTTGACGTTGTACAAACGTTAGAGCTGTTCTCGAGAACCAGTAAACGTCAACATTGGGAACAACTTCTAATTTTTGGAAACCACTCTAATGTTATCTATAAGGTCAAAGTTGTTCACAAGAACAACCTCTTGTTGGGAACAACTTCAATATTCTAGGAAATCATTTTGACTTGGTAACCAACGTTAGAGTTGTTTCCGGGAACCAAAAAACTTTAACAATGATAACCCTTTTGTGTTTCTAAAATGTTATCTATAACGTCAAAGTTGTTTCGGGAGTAACTTCTCATTGGGAACAACTTCGACGTTCTTGGAAACAACTTTGACGTTGTAACTAATGTTAGAGTTATTCCCGGGAACCAGTAAACGTTAACAAAGGGAGCAACGTTTCTTTTTTGGAAACCACTCTAGTGTTGTCTAAAACGTAAAAGTTGTTCTAATGAACAACTTCTCGTTAGGAACAACGTTGTTCCTGAGAACAACTTTGACGTTCTTGATAACCACTTTAACGTTGTTCTAGGGAACCAGTAAACTTTAACAATGGAAAAACTTTTATTTTTTGGAAACCACTCTAACGTTATCTATAAAGTCTAAGTTGTTTCCGGGAACAACTTCTCAATGGGAACAACTTCGATGTTCTTGGAAACCACTTTGAATTTGTAAACAACGTTAGAGTTGTTATCGGGATCCAGTAAACGTTAACAAAGGGAATAACTTTTCTCTTCGGAAATCACTCTATTGTTATCTTTAATGTCAAAGTTGTTCCCGGGAAAAACTTCTCGTTGGGAACAACATCGACGTTCTTGGAAACCAACTTGATGTATTAACTCACGTTAGAGTTTTTCCAGAGAATCATTCAACGTTAACAATTGGAACAACTTTAATTTTTTGTAAACCACTATAACGTTATCTATAACGTAAAACCTTTTCCTGAGAATAACTTCATATTAGGAATAACTTCAACGTTCTTGGAAACCACTCTAATGCTATCTATTAAGGTCAAAGTTGTTCACGAGAACAACAACTCGTTGGAAACAATTTCGATGTTCTAGGAAACCACTTTAACATGGTAACCAGCGTTAGAGTTATTCATGGGAACCAAAAAACGTTAACAAAGGGATCCAATTTTATTTTTCAGAAACCACGGTAATGTTATCTATAACGTCAAAGCTGTTCCAGGAATACCTTCTCATTGGGAACAATTTCGAAATTCTTGGAAACCACTTTGACGTTGTAGAAAAGGTTAGAGTTGTTCCCGTGAACAAGAAAACATTAACAAAGGGAACAACTTTTCTTTTTTGGAAACCACTCTAATGCTGTCTATAACGTCAAAGTTGTTCCCGGGAACAACTTCTCGTTAGGAAAAACGTTGTTCCTAGGAATAACTTCGACGTTCTTGGAAACCACTTTGACATTGTAACCAACGTTAGAGATATTCTCAGGTACCACAAATGTTAACATAGGAAAAAAAAATTATTTTTTGGAAACAACTTTAACGTTATATATAACGTCAGAGTTGTTCTTGGGAACAATTTTTTGTTGGGAACAACTTCGACGTTCTTGTGAAAAAATTGACGATGTAACCAACGTTAGAGTTGTTTCCGGTAACCAATCGACGTTAACAAATGGAACAATGTTTATTTTTTAAAACCACTCTAAGTTTATCTAAAACGTCAAAGTTGATCCCGGGAATAACTTCGACGTTCATGGAAACCACTTTGACATTGTAACCTACATTAGAGTTGTTCCCGGGGAACCAGTCAACGTTAACAAAGGGATCAACTTTTCTTTTTTGTAAACCATTATAACGTTATCTATGACGCAAAAGTTGTTCCCGAGAATAACTTCTTGTTGGGAATAACTTCGACATTCTTGGAAGCCACTTTGACGTTGTAACCAATATTAGAGGTGTTCCTGGGAACCAGTAAACGTTAACAGAGGGATAAACTTTCCTTTTTTAGAAACCACTCTAATGTTATCTATAACATCAGAGATGTTCCTGTGAATAACTTCTCGTTGGAAAAAACACCGCCGTTCTTGGAAACCACTTTGACGTTGTAACCAATGTTATAGCTGATCCCGGTAACCAGTAAAATTTTTTATTTTTTTAAACCACTCTAACGTTATCTATAACACCAAAGGTTTTCCCAGGAACAACTTCATGATGGGAACAACATTGATGTTCTTGGAAACCACTTTGACGTTGTAACCAACGTTAGATTTGTTTCCGGGAACAACTAAATATTAACAAAGGGAACAAATTTTATTTTTTGGAAACAGCTCTAATGTTATCTATAACGTCAAAGTTTTTCTCAGGATCAACTCCTCGTTCAGAACAACTTCGACGTTCTCGGAAACCAGTTTGACGATGTAACCAAAGTTAGAGTTGTTCCCGAGAACCTGTCAACGTTAACAAACGGAACAACTTTTTTTTTTAAACTACTCTAACGTTATCTGTAACATCAAAGTTGTTTTCGGGAACAACTTCGACGTTTTTTGAAACCACTTTAACAGTGTAACTATCGTTAGAGTTGTTCTCTGGAACCAGTAAACGTCAACATTAGGAACAACTTTTATTTTTTTGAAACCACTCTAATGTTATCTGTAAGATCAAAGTTGTTCACGAGAACAACTTCTGGTTGGGAACAACTTCGATGTTATAGGAAACAATTTTGACGTGATAATAAACGTTTGAGTTGTTCCCGGGAACCAAAAAATGTTAACAACCGGAACCACTTTTATTTTTCGAAAACCACTCTAATGTTATGTATAATGTCAAAGTTGTTCCGGGAATAACTTCTCGTTGGGAACAACTTTGACGTTCTTAAAAACAACTTTGACGTTGTAACCAACGTTAAAGTTGTTCTCGGGAACCTGTCAACGTTAACAAAAGGAACAACTTTTATTTTTTAAAAACCACTCTAACGTTATCTTTAACGTCAAAGTTGTTCCCGGGAACAACTTCTCATTGGGAACAACTTTGACGTTCTTGGAATCCACATTGACGTTGTAACCAACGTTAGAGTTGATCTTGGGAACCAGTAAACATTAACAAAAATAACAACTTTTTTTTCGGAGACCACTCTAATATTGTCTATAACGTCAAAGTTGTTCCCGAGAAAAACTTATCATTAGGAACAACTTCGACGTTTTTTGAAACCACTTTGACGTTGTAACTAACGTTAAAGTTGTACTCAGGAACTAGTAAAAATCAACATTGGGAACAACTTTTATGTTTTGGAAACCACCCTAATGTTATCTATAAGGTCAAAGTTGTTCACGATAACAACTTCTCATTGCGAACAACTTAGATGTTCTAAGAAACCAACTTGACGTGGTAACCAACGTTAGAGTTGTTCTCAGGAACCAAAAAATGTTAAAAAATGGAACCACTTTTATTTTTCAGAAACAACTGTAATGTTATCTATAACGTCAAAGTTGTTCTGGGATTAACTTCTCCTTGGTAACAACTTCGATGTTCTTGGAAACCACATTGATGTTGTTACCAACGTTAGAGTTGATCCCGGGAACCATTAAACGTTAACAAAGGGAACAACTTTTCTTTTTCGTAGATCACTATAATGTTGTCTATAACGTCAAAGGTTTTCCCGGGAAAAACTTTTCGTTGGGAACAACTTCGACGTTCTTGGAAACAACCTTTACGTTGTAACTAATGTTACAGTTGTAATCGGGAACCAGTACAAATAAACATTGGGAACAACTTTATTTTTTGCAAACCACTCTAATGTTATCTTTAAGGTCAAAGTTGTTCACGAGAACAACTTCTTGTTGGGAACAACTTTGATGTTCTAAGAAACCACTTTGACGTTGTAACCAACTATAGAGGTTTTCCCAGGAACTAAAAAATGTTAACAAGGGAACCACTTTTAGTTTTTGGAAACAACTCTAATGTTATCTATAACGTCAAAGTTGTTCCCGGGAAAAACAACTCGTTGGGAACAACTTCGACGTTCTTGGTAACGACTTTGACGATAAAACCAACGTTAGAGTTGTACTCGGGAACTACTAAAAATCAACATTGGGAACAACTTTTATTTTTTGGAAACCAGACTAATGTTATCTATAAGGTCAAATTTGTTCACAGAAACCTCTTTGACTTGGTAACCAACGTTAGAGTTGTTCCCGGGAACCAAAAAACGTTAACAAAGGGAACCACTTTTATTTTTTGGAAACCACTCTAATGTTATCTATAACGTCAAAGTTGTTCCAGGGAAAAACATCTCATTGGGAACAACTTCGATGTTCTTGAAAATCACTTGGACGATGTAACCAACGTTAGAGTTGTTTCCGGTAGCCAGTCAACATTAACAAATGGAACAACGTATATTTTTTGAAAACCACTCTAAGTTTATCTACAACGTCAAAGTTGTTCCCGGGAACAACTTCGACGTTCACAAAGGTATCAACTTTTATTTTTTATAAACCACTATAACTTTATCTATAACGTAAAAGTTGTTTCTGAGAATAACTTCTCGTTGGAAATAACTTCGACGTTCTTGGAAACCACTTTGACGTTGTAACCAATGTTACAGTTGTTCCCGAGAACCAGTAAATGTTAACAAAGGGATAAATTTTTCTCTTCTGGAAACCACTCTAATGTTATCTATAACGCCATAGTTGTTCCTGGAAACAACTTCTCGTTGGGAAAAACATCGACGTTCTTGGAAACCACTTTAACGTTGTAACCAAAATTAGTGTTGATCTCGGGAAACAGTAAACGTTAACAAAGCGAAAAACTTTAATTTTTTTAAACCCACTCTAACGTTATCTGTAAAGTGAAAGTTGTTCCTGGGAACATCTTCTCGTTAGGAACAACTTCTCGTTGGGAACAACTTCAACATTTTTGGAAACCACTTTGACGTTGTAACTATCGTTAGAGTTGTTCTCGCGAACCAGTAAACGTCAACATTGGGAACAACTTTTATTTTTTGGAAACCACTCTAATGTTATCTATAAGGTCAAAGTTGTTCACAAGAACAACTTCTCATTGGGAATAACTTCGACGTTCTTGTAAACCACTTCGACGTTGTAACCAATGTTAGAATTGTTCCCGGGAACCAATAAACGTTAACAATGGGATACACTTTTCTTTTTCTTAAACCACTATAATGTTATCTGTAACGTCTGAGTTGTTCCTGGGAACAACTTCTCGTTGGAAAAAAAATCGACGTTCTTGGAAACCAATTTGACGTTGTAACCAACGTTAGAGTTGATCCCGGGAAACAGTAAACGTTAACAAAGGGAAAAACTTTTATTTTTTTAAAACCACTCTAACGTTATCTAAAACACCAAAGTTGTTCCCGGAAACAACTTCTCGATTGGAACAACTTCGATGTTCTTGGAAACCACTTTGATGTTGTAACAAATGTTAGAGTTATTTTCGAGAACCAGTAAACGTTAACAAAGGGAACAGATTTTATTTTTTGGAAACCACTCTAATGTTATCTATAAGGTCAAAGTTGTTCAAGGGAACAACTTCTCGTTGGAAACAACTTCGACGTTCTTGGAAACCACTTTGACGATGTAACCAACGTTAGAGTCATTCCCAGGAACCTGTCAACGTTAACCAACGGAACAACTTTTAATTTTTAAAAACCACTCTAACCTTATCTGTAACGTGAAAGTTGTTCCCGGGAACAACTTCTCGTTGGGAACAACTTCGACGTTTTTGGAAACCACTTTGACTTTGTAACTATCGTTAGAGTTGTTCTCACGAACCAGTAAACGTCAGCATTGGGAACAACTTCGATGTTCTAGGAAACCATTTTGACGTGTTAACCAACGTTATAGTTGTTCCCAGAAATTAAAAAACTTTAACAAAGGAAACCACTTTTACGTTTTGGAAACCACTCTAATGTTATGTATAACGTCAAAGTTGTTTTGAGAATAACTTCTCGTATGGAACAACTTCGACGTTATTGAAAATCACTTTGACTTTGTAACCTACATTAGAGTTTTTAACAGGAACCAATCAACGTTAACAAAGTGATAAACTTTTTTGTTTGTAAACCGCTATAACAGTATCTATAAAGCAAAAGTTGTTCACGAGAATAACTTCTCGTTGGGAATAACTTCGACGTTCTTGGAAACCACTTCGACGTTGTAACCAATGTAAGAGTTGTTCCCGGGAACCAGTAAACGTTAACAAAGGGATAAACTTATCTATTACGGACACCACTCTAACGTTATCTATAACGTCAAAGTCAATTCTGGGAACAACTTCTCGATGGGAAAATCATCGACGTTTTTTTAAACCACTTTGACGTTGTAACAAACGTTAGAGTTGATCCCACGAACCAGTAAGCGTTAACAAAGGGAAAAAATTTTATTTCTTGGAAAACATACTAACGTTATCTATAACGCCAAAGTTGTTCCCGGAAATAACTTTTCGATGAGAACAACTTTGATGTTCTTGGAAACCACTTTGACGTTGTAACCAACGTTAGAGTTGTTTCCAAGAACCAGTAAACGTTAACAAAGGGAACAACTTTTATTTTTTGGAAGCCACTCTAATGTTATCTATAAGGTCAAAGTTGTTCACAAGAACAACTTCTCATTGGGAACAACTTCGATGTTTTAGGAAACCATTTTGACGTGTTAACCAACATTAGAGTGGTTCCCAGAAACCAAAAAACTTTAACAAAGGGAACCACTTTTACGTTTCGGAAACCACTCTAATGTTATGTATAACGTCAAAGTTGTTTCGAGAATAACTTCTCGTTGGGAACAACTTCGACATTTTTGAAAATCACTTTGACGTTGTAACCTACTTTAGAATTTTTCCCAGGAACCAATCAACGTTAACAAAGTGATCAACTTTTTTTTTTGTAAACCACTATAACATTATCTTTAAAGCAAAAGTTGTTCACGAGAATAACTTCTCGTTGGGAATAACTTCGACGTTGTAACCAATGTAAGAGTTGTTCCCGAGAACCAGTAAATGTTAACAAAGGGATAAACTTATCTATTTCGGACACCACTCTAACGTTATCCATAACGTCAGAGTCGTTCCTGGGAACAACTTCTCGTTGGGAAAATCATCGACGTTCTTTTAAACCACTTTGACAATGTAACAAACATTAGAGTTGATCCCACGAACCAATAAACATTAACAAAGGGAAAAAAATTTATTTCCTGGAAAACACTCTAACGTTATCTATAACGCCAAAGTTGTTCCCGGGAATAACTTTTCGATGAGAACAACTTTGATGTTCTTGGAAACCACTTTGATGTTGTAACCAACGTTAGAGTTGTTTCCGAGAGCCAGTAAACGTTAACAAAGGGAACAAAATTTATTTTTTGGAAGCCACTCTAATGTTATCTATAACGTCAAAGTTTTTCCCGGGAAAAACTTCTCGTTGGGAACAACTTCAACATTTTTGGAAACCACCTTGACGTTGTAACAAACGTTAGAGTTGTACTCGGGAACTAGTAAAAATCAACATTGGGAATAACTTTTTTTTTTTGGAAACCACTCTAATGTTATCTATAAGGTCAAAGTTGTTCACGAGAACAACATTTCGTTGGGAACAACTTCGATGTACTAGGAAACCATTTTGACGTGGTAACCAACGTTAGAGTTGTTCACAGGAACCAAAAAACTTTAACAAAGGAACCACTTTTACTTTTCGGAAACCACTCTAATGTTATGTATAACGTCAAGTTGTTTCGAGAATAACTTCTCGTTGGGAACAACTTCGACGTTATTGAAAATCACTTTGATGTTGTAACCTACATTAGAGTTTTTCCTGGGAACCAGTCAACGTTAACAAAGTGATCAACTTTCATTTTTTGTAAACCACTATAACATTATCTATAACGCAAAAGTTGTTCACAAGAATAACTTCTCGTTGGGAATAAATTCGACGTTCTTGGAAACCACTTCGACGTTGTAACCAATGTAAGAGTTGTTCCCGGGAACCAGTAAACGTTAACAGAGGGATAAACTTTTCTTTTTCGGAAACCACTATAATGTTATCTGTAACGTCAGAGTTTTTCCTGGGAACAACTTCTCGTTGGGAAAAAGATCGACGTTCTTGAAAACCACTTTGACGTTGTAACTGACGTTAGAGTTGATCCCGGGAACAAGTAAACATTAACAAAGGCAAAAACTTTTATTTTTTGAAAACCACTCTAACGTTATCTAAAACACCAAAGTTGTTCCCGGGAACAACTTCTCGATTGGAACAACTTCGATGTTCTTGGAAACCACTTTGATATTGTAACAAATGTTAGAGTTGTTTCCGGGAACCAGTAAACGTTAGCAAAGGGAACAAATTTTATTTTTTGGAAACCACTCTAATGTTATCTATAACGTCAAAGTTGTTCCAGGGAACAACTTCTTGTTGGGAACAACTTCGACGTTCTTGGAAACCACTTTGACGATGTAACCAACGTTAGAGTTGTTCCCAGGAACATGTCAACGTTAACAAATAGAACAACTTTTATTTTTTAAAAACCACTCTAACGTTATCTGTAAAGTGAAAGTTGTTCCTGGGAACAACTTCTCGTTAGGAACAACTTCAACGTTTTTGAAAACCACTTTGACGTTGTAACTATCGTTAGAGTTGTTCTCGCGAACCAGTAAGCGTCAACATTGGGAACAACTTTTATTTTTTGGAAACCACTCTAATGTTATCTATAAGGTCAAAGTTGTTCACAAGAACAACTTCTCATTGGGAACAACTTCTATGTTCTAGGAAACCATTTTGACGTGTTAACCAACGTTAGAGTTGTTTTCAGAAACCAAAAAACTTTAACAAAGGGAACCACTTTTACGTTTCGGAAACAACTCTAACGTTATGTATAACATCAAAGTTGTTTCGAGAAAAACTTCTCGTTGGGAACAACTTCAACGTTATTGAAAATCACTTTGACGTTGTAACCTACATTAGAGTTTTTCCCAGGAACCAATCAACATTAAGAAAGGGATCAACTTTTATTTTTTGTAAACCAATATAACATTATCTATAACGCAAAAGTTGTTCACGAGAATAACTTCTCATTGGGCATAACTTCGACGTTCTTGTAAACCACTTCGACGTTGTAACCAATGTTAGAATTGTTCTCGGGAACCAGTAAACGTTAACAATGGGATAAACTTTTCTTTTTCGTAAACCACTATAATGTTATCTGTAACGTCAGAGTTGTTCCTGGGAACAACTTCTCGTTGGAAAAAAAATCGACGTTCTTGGAAACCAATTTGACGTTGTAACCAACGTTAGAGTTGATCCCGGGAAACAGTAAACGTTAACAAAGGGAAAAACTTTTATTTTTTGAAAACCACTCTAACGTTATCTAAAACACCAAAGTTGTTCCCGGGAACAACTTCTCGATTGGAACAACTTCGATGTTCTTTGAAACCACTTTGATGTTGTAACAAATGTTAGAGTTGTTTTCGGGAACCAGTAAATGTTAACAAAGGGAACGAATTTTATTTTTTGGAAACCACTCTAATGTTATCTATAACGTCAAAGTTGTTCCAGGGAACAACTTCTTGTTGGGAACAACTTCGACGTTCTTGGAAACCACTTTGACGATGTAACCAACGTTAGAGTTGTTCCCAAGAACATGTCAACGTTAACAAACGGAACTACTTTTATTTTTTAAAAACCACTCTAATGTTATCTGTAAAGTGAAAGTTGTTCCCGGGAATACCTTCTCGTTGGGAACAACTTCAACGTTTTTGGAGACTACTTTGACGTTGTAACTATCGTTCGAGTTGTTCTCACGAACCAGTAAACGTCAACATTGGGAACAAATTTTATTTTTTGGAAACCACTCTAATGTTATCTATAAGGTCAAAGTTGTTCACAAGAACAACTTCTCATTGGGAACAACTTCGATATTATAGGAAACCATTTTGACGTGGTAACCAACATTAGAGTTGTTCCTAGGAACCAAAAAAATTTAACTAAGGGAACCACTTTTACTTATCGGAAACCACTCTAATGTTATGTATAACGTCAAATTTGTTTCGAGAATAACTTCTCGTCGGGAACAACTTCGACCTTATTGAAAATCACTTTGACGTTGTAACCTACATTTGAGTTTTTCCCGGGAAACAGTCAACGTTAACAAAGGGATCAACTTTTATTTTTTGTAAACCACTATAACATTATCTATAACGCAAAAGTTGTTCACGAGAATAACTTCTCGTTGGGAATAACTTCGACGTTCTTGGAAACCACTTCGACATTGTAACCAAACTAAGAGTTGTTCCAGGGAACCAGTAAACGTTAACAAAGGGATAAACTTTTCTTTTTCGGAAACCATTACAATGTTATCTGTAACGTCAGAGTTTTTCCTGGGAACAACTTCTCGTTGGGAAAAACATCGATGTTTTTGGAAACCACTTTGACATTGTAACTGACGTTAGAGTTGATCCCGGGAACCAGTAAACGTTAACAAAGGGAAAAACTTTTATTTTTTTAAAACCACTGTAACGTTATCCAAAACACCAAAGTTGTTCCCGGGAACAACTTCCCGATTGGAAAAACTTCGATGTTCTTGGAAACCACTTTGATGTTGTAACAAATGTTTGAGTTGTTTCCGGGAATCGGTAAACGTTAACAGAGGGAACAATATTTTTTTTGAAATCAATCTAATGTTATCTATAACTTCAAAGTTGTTCCAGGGAACAATTTCTCGTTGGGAACAACTTCGACGTTCTTGGAAACCATTTTGACGATGTAACAAACGTTAGAGTTGTTCCCAGGAACTTGTCAACGTTAACAAATGGAACAACTTTTATTTTTTTAAAACAGCTCTAACGTTATTTGTAACGTGAAAGTTGTTCCCGGGAACAACTTCTCGTTGGGAACAACTTCGACATTTTTGGAAAGCACTTTGACATTGTACCTATCATTAGAGTTGTTCTTGCGAACCAGTAAACGTCAATATTGGGAACAACTTTTATTTTTTGGAAACCACTATAATGTAATCTATAAGGTCAAAGTTGTTCACAAAAACAACTTCTCATTGGGAACAACTTCGATGTTCTAGGAAACCAGTGCCTACTGCCAATGCCACATGAACTGTTCGTGAGGCATACCAGCGATGGGTCTCATCTGATGAGAAGGCCCGAACATATCTGTTGGCATCTATGACAGACGTGCTTGTCACAAAGCATGAAGCAATGACTTCAGCATTCAAAATCATGGAGTCATTGCAAGCTGTGTTTTGGCAGCCCTCCGAGCAAAAGCGACATGAAGCTGTTCGTTCTGCTATGCTACCTCGTATGAAGAAAGAAACGTCAGTTCGGGAACACATCCTGAGCATGATGTCCTACTTTAACATGGCAGAAGTCAATGGTGGGGCCATTGACAAACCAAGTCAGGTGAGCATCATACTGACGACTCTTCCGAAGAGTTTGATCAGTTTAAAAGCAACTACGGGATGAACAAGTTAAAGTTCAGCCTTTCACAGTTGCTCAATGAGCTCGCTACCTTTGAGTCCTTGATTAAGGACAACAAAGGCAAGACCGGTGAGGTAAATGTTGCTGAACCATCTTCCTCTAATAATAAGAAGAGGAAAAGGTCCGCTGGGAAGGCTAAAGGAAAGCCCAAACCCATGAAAGTTCAAAGCAAAAAGAAGGGCACCTCCATTGACCAAGACAAAGGAAAATGTTTCCATTGTAACAAGGTCATGTACTGGAAGAGGAACTGTCCTCAGTATCTGGAGGAGGTAGCCAAGAAGAAAAAGATGAAAGGTAAATATGATTTACTTGTTCTTGAATCTTGTTTAGTGGAAGATGATTCTTCACCCTGGATAGTTGATTCGGAGGCCACTAATCTTGTTTGTTCTTCTTTGCAGTGGATTGATTCTTGGACACAGCTAGAGGAGGGAGCCTTCTCAATGCGTGTGGGGTCGGGGGATGTCGTATCGGCCAAAAGCAGTGGGAGCAATAAGATTGCAATTTTGTAATAATAATAGTTTTTTTATTATTAAACAATATTTTTTTATTCCTGGATTTACATGGAATTTGATTTCCGTTTCTAAGTTGTTAGAACAAAAATATTATGTTTCTTTTAATAATAAGTATGTTATTATAGGAAAGAATGGTCTGAATATTTGTTCAGGAATTAATGAAAACAATTTGTATGTGTTAAGACCGTTAATACATACTACACTGCTCAACACCGAAATGTTTAGGGTTGAAAAACCAAAAAATAAACGACATAAGATTTCTCCAGATAAAGACACGTATCTCAGGCATCTAAGGCTTGGTCATATCAACCTTGACCAGATAGACAGATTAGTAAAAAGCGGACCTTTAAGTGAGTTAAAGGTTGGCACCTTAACTGTTTGCGAATCTTGTCTGGAAGGTAAGATGACTAAGAGACCTCTTACTGGAAAAGGGCTTAGAGCTAAAGAACCGCTAGAGCTTATACATACAGACGTCTGCGGACAGATGAATGTTAAAGCTAGGGGTGGTTATGAGTATTATGTCACCTTTATAGATGACTACTCAAGATACAGATACGTCTACCTGATGCAATGAAAGTCCGAAACATTTAAAAAGTTTAAAGAATTCCGAGCTGAAGTTGAGAATCAATTAGGTAGGACTATCAAGTCACTACGATCGGATCATGGAGGTGAGTACCTGGAACAAGAGTTTAAAGACTTCATGGTCGAACATGGGATAGTTTCCCAACTCACAGCTACCGATACACCTCAGCAAAATGGTGTAGCGGAGAGGAGAAATAGAACACTAATGGAAAAGTGAGATCTATGATTAGTTTCTCATCATTACCGAATTCCTTATGGGGATATGCGTTACATACAGCGGCAAAAGTTGTTCCCGAGAATAACTTCTCATTGGGAATAACTTCGATGTTCTTGGAAACCACTTCGACGTTGTAAACACTGTTAGAGTTGTTCCCGAGTACCAGAAAACGTTAACAAAGAGATAAACTTTTCTTTTTCGAAAACCACTATAATGTTATCTATAACGTAAGAGTTGTTCCTGGGAATAACTTCTCATTGGGAAAAACATCGACGTTCCTGGAAACCACTTTGACGTCGTAACCAACGTTAGAGTTGATCCTGGGAACCAGTAAACGTTAACATATGGATAAACTTTTAACTTTGGAAAACCACTCTAACGTTATCCATAACACCAAAGTTGTTCTTGGGAACAACTTCTCGATTGGAACAACTTTGATGTTCTTGGAAACCATTTTGACATTTTAGAGTTGTTTCTGGGAACCAATAAACGTTAACAAAGGGAACAAATTTTATTTTTTGGAAACCACTCTAATGTTATCTATAACGTCAAAGTTGTTCCAGGGAACAACTTCGACGATCTTGGAAACCACTTTGACGATGTAACAGACATTGGAGTTGTTCCCGGCAACCAGTCAATGTTAACAAACGGAACAACTTTTATTTTGTAAAAACCACTAAACGTTATCTGTAATGTCAATGTTGTTCCCGGGAACAACTTCTCGTTGGGAACAACTTCGTCGTTTTTGGAAACCACTTTGACGTTGTAACTATAGTTAGAGTTGTTCTTGTGAACCAGTTAACGTCAACAATGGGAACAACTTTTATTTTTTGGAAACCACTCTAATGTTATCTATAAGGTCAAAGTTGTTCACGAGAACAACTTCTCTTTGGGAACAACTTCGATGTTCTAGGACACCATTTTCAAGTGGTAAACAACGTTAGAGTTGTTCCCGGGAACAAAAAAACGTTAACAAAGGGAACCACTTTTATTTTTCGGAAACGACTCTAATGTTATGTAAAATGTCAAAGTTGTTCCGGGAATAACTTCTCGTTGGGAACAACTCCGACGATCTTGAAAACCACCTTGACAATGTAACCAACGTTAGAGTTATTCCCGAAAACCTGTCGACGTTTTTAAACGGAAAAACATTTATTTTATAAAAACCCCTATAACGATTTCTCTAGCGTCAAAGTTGTTCCCAGGAACAACTTCTCGTTGGGAACAACTTCAATTTTTTTAAAAAACCACCATGACGTTGTAACTAACGTTAGAGTTGTATCCGGAAACTAGTAAAAATCAACATTGGGAACAACTTTAATTTTTTGGAAACCACTCTAATGTTATTTATAAGGTTAAAGTTGTTCACGAAAACAATATCTCGTTTGGAACAACTTCGATGTTCTAAGAAACCACTTTGACGTGGTAGCCAACGTTAGAGTTATTCCCCGAAACCAAAAAACGTTAACAAAGGGAACCACTTTTATTTTTCGTAAACAAATCTAATGTTATGTATAACGTCAAAGTTTTTCCACGAATTACTCTCGTTGTAAAAAACTTCGACATTCTTGAAAACCACTCTGACGTTGTAACTTACATTAGAGATGTTCCCAGGAACAAGTCAACGTTAACAAAGGGATCAACTTTTATTTTTTGGAAACCACTATAGTGTTTTCTATAACGTCAGAGTTGTTGCTGGGAATAACTTCTCGTTGGGAAAAACATCGACGTTTTTTGAAAAAACTTTGACGTTGTAACCAACGTTAGAGTTGATTCCGGGAACCAGTGAACATTAACAAAAGGAAAAACTTTTATTTTTTGAAAACCACTCAAACGTTATCTATAACACCAAAGTTGTTCCCAAGAACAACTTCTCGATGGGAACAACTTCGATGTTCTAAGAAACCACATTGACGTTGTAACGAACGTTAGAGTGTTTCCGGGAAAAAGTAAACGTTAACAAAAGGAACAAATTTTATTTTTTGGAAACCACTCTAATGTTATCTATAACGTCAAAGTTGTTCCCGGTAATAACTTCTCGTTGGTTACGCCCGGGAACAACTTCGACGTTCTTGGAAGCCACTTTGATGATGTAACCAACGTCAGAGTTGTTCCCGGGAACCTGTCAACATTAACAAACGGAACAACTTTTTAAAAAAAAAAACCACACTAACGTTATCTGTAACGTCAAAGGTTTTCCCGGAAACAACTTCTCGTTGGGAACAACTTCGACGTTGTAACTATCGTTAGAGTTGTTCTCGGGAACTAGTAAACATCAATATTGGGAACAAATTTAATATTCAGGAAACAACTCTAATGTTATCTATAAGGTCAAAGTTGTTCACGAGAACAAATTTTTGTTGGGAACAACTTCGATGTTCTAGGAAACCACTTTTACATGGTAACCAACGTTAGATTTGTTCTCGGAAACCAAAAAACGAAACGTTAACAAAGGAAACAACTTTTATTTTTCGGAAACCACTCTAATGTTATCTATAACGTCAAAGTTGTTCCGGGACGACTTCTCTTTGGGAACAACTTCGACGTTCTTGGAAAACATTTTGATGTTGTAACTAACGTTAAAGTTGTTCTCGGGAACAAGTAAACGTTTACAAAGGGAAAAACTTTTATTTTTCGAAAACCACTCTAATGTTATCTATAATGTCAAAGTTGTTCCCGGGGAACAACTTCTCGCTGGGAACAACTTCGTCGTTCTTGGAAATAACTTTTACGATGTAACCAACGTTAGAGTTGTTCTCGGGAACCATTAAACATTAACAAATAGAACAACTTTTATTTTTTTAAAACCACTCTAACGTTATCTGTAACATCAAAGTTTTTACCGGCAACAACTTTTTGTTGGGAACAACTTCGTCATTTTTGGAAACCACTTTGACGTTGTAACAAACGTTAGAGCTGTTCTCGGGGAACCAGTAAACGTCAACATTGGGAACAACTTTTAATTTTTGGAAACCACACTAATGTTATCTATAACGTCAAAGTTGTTCCGGGAATAACTTCTCGTCAGGAACAACTTCGACGTTTTTGGAAACCACTTTGACCTTGTAACTATCGTTAAAGTTGTTCTCGGGAACTAGTAAATGTCAATATTGGGAACAATTTTTATTTTCTGGAAACCACTCTAGTGTTATCTGTAAGGTCAAAGTTGTTCACGAAAACAAATTTTTATTGGGAACAACTTCGATGTTCAAGGAAACTACTTTTACGTGGTAACCAACGTTAGATTTGTTCCCGGGAAAAAAAAAATGTTAACAAAGGAAACCACTTTGATTATTCGGAAACCACTCTAATGTTATCTATAACGTCAAAGTTGTTTAGGGAATAACTTCTCGTTGGGAACAACTTCGACGTTCTTGGAAACTAATTTGACGTTGTAACCTACGTTAGAGTTGTTATAGGGAACCGGTAAACGTTAACAACAGAAAAAACTTTTATTTTTTGGAAACCACTCTAACGTTATCTATAAAGTACAAGTTGTTTACGGGAACAACTTCGATGTTCTTAGAAACCACTTTGACTTTATAACCAATGTTAGAGTTGTTCCCGGGAACTAGTAAACGTTAACTAAGGAAACAACTTTTCTTTTTGAAAATCACTCTAACGTTATTTATAATGTCAAAGTTCTTACCGGGAACGACTTCTCGTTGGGAACAACTTCGACGTTTTTGGAAAACATTTTGATGTTGTAACTAACGTTAAAGTTGTTCCCGGGAGCCAGTCATCGTTGACAAATCAACAACTTTTATTTTTCAAAAACCACTTTAACGATCTATGTAACGTCAAAGTTGTTTTCGGGAACAACTTCGACGTTCTTAGAAACCACTTTGATGTTTTTACCCACGTTAGAGTTTTTCCCGAGAACCAGTCAACGTTAACAAATTGAACAAATTTTATTTTTTGTAAACCACTAAAACGTTATCTATAACATAAAAGTTGTTCCCGGGAATAAATTCTTGGTAGGAATAACTTCTACATTTTTGGAAACTACTTTGACGTTATAACCAATGTTAGAGTTGTTCTCGGATACCAGCAAATGTTAACAAAGGGAAAAACTTTTATTTTTTGGAAACCATTCTTAAGTTATCCATAACGTTAACGTTGTTCCCGGGAATAACTTTTAATTGGGAACAACTTCGACGTTATTGGAAACCACTTTGACGTTGTAACAAACGTTAGAGTTGTTCTCGGGAACCAGTAAACTTTTACAAAGGAAAAAACTTTTATTTTTCATAAACCACTCTAATGTTATCCATAAGGTCAAAGTTGTTCCCAGGAACAACTTCTCGTTGGGAAGAACTTCGACATTCTTGGAAACCACTTTAACGATGTAACCAATGTTAGAGTTTTTCTCGGGAACCAGTAAACATTAACAAATAGAACAACTTTTATTTTTTAGAAACCACTCTAACTTTATCTATAACGTCAAAGTTGCTCCCAGGAACAACTTGTAATTGGGAACAACTTCGACGTTCATGGAAACCACTTGGATGCTTTAACCAATGTTAGTGTTGTTTCCGGGAACTAGTAAACGTTAACAAAGTGAAGAAATTTTATTTTTTTGAAACCACTCTAATATTATCTATAATGTCAAAGTTGTTCTCGGGAAAAACTTCTCATTGGGAACAACTTCGACATTCTTACAAAGCACTTTGACGACGTAACCAACATTATATTTATTCCCGAAAACCTGTCAACATTAACAAACGGAACAACTTTTATTTTTTAAAAACCACTCTAACGTTATCTGTAATGTCAAAGTTGTTCCCGGGAACAACTTTTCTTTGGGAACAACTTCGACGTTTTTGGAAACCACTTTGACGTTGTAACAAACGTTAGAGCTATTCTCGGGAACCAGTAAACGTCAACATTAGGAACAATATTTAATTTTTGGAAACCACTCTAATGTTTTCTATAAGGTCAAAAGTTGGGAACAACTTCAATGTTCTTGGAAACCTCTTTGATGTGGTAACCAACGTTAGAGTTGTTCTCGGGAACCAAAAAACGTTAACAAAGGGAACCACTTTTATTTTTCTTTAACAACACTAATGTTATCTATAACGTCAAAGTTGTTCCTGGAACAACTTCTCGTAGGGAACAACTTCGACGTTTTTGGAAACCACTTTGACGTTGTAACTATCGTTAGAGTTATTGTTAACAACTTTTCTTTTCTAAAATCACTCTAACGTTATCTATATTTTGAATGTTGTTCCCAGGAACAACTTCTCGTTGGGAACAACTTCGGCGTTAATGGAAACCACTTTGATGTTGTAACCAACGTTAGAGTTGTTTTCGGGAACCAGTCAACGTTGACAAATTGAAAAAACTTTATTTTTTTGAAAACCATTCTAATGTTATCTATAACGTTAAAGTTGTTCCGGGAATAACTTCTCGTTAGGAACAACTTCGACGTTCTTGGAAACCACTTTGACGTTGAAA
Source organism: Dipteronia dyeriana (assembly GCA_032871835.1). Taxonomy (NCBI): domain Eukaryota; kingdom Viridiplantae; phylum Streptophyta; class Magnoliopsida; order Sapindales; family Sapindaceae; genus Dipteronia; species Dipteronia dyeriana. The sequence continues at coordinate 32,518,139 of CM065295.1, read as the reverse complement.
CCAACGTTAGAGGTTTTCCTGGTAACCAGTAAACGTTAACAAAGGAAACAACATTTCCTTTTCGTAAACCACTCTAATGTTGTCTATAACGACAAAGTTGTTCCTAGAAAAAACTTCTCGTTTTGAACAACTTCGACGTTCTTGGAAACCACTTTGACGTTGTAACCAACGTTAGAGTTGTTTGCGGGAACAAGTAAATGGTAAACAATGGAAAAAACTTTTATTTTTTGGAAACCACTCTAATGTTTAAAGTTGTTTATGTGAACAACTTCTCGTTCAGAACAACTTCGTTGTTCTTGGAAACAACTTTGACTTTGTAACCAACGTTAGAGTTGTTCCCGGGAACTAGTAAATGTTAACAAAGGGAACAACTTTTATTTTCGGAAATCACTCTAACGTTTTCTATAATGTCAAAGTTGTTCTCGGGAACAACTTCGACGTTATTGGAAACCACTTTGATGTTGTAACCAACGTTAGAGTTGTTCCCGGGAACAAGTCATCGTTGACAAATGGAAAAAGTTTTATTTTTTGAAAACCACTCTAACGTTATATGTAACGTTAAAGTTGTTTTCGGGAACAACTTCTCGTTGGGAACAACTTCGACGTTCATAGAAACAACTTTGACGTTTTAACCCATGTTAGAGTTGTTCCAGAGAACCAGTCAACATTAACAAATGTAACAACTTTTATTTTTTGTAAACCACTATAACGTTATGCATAACATAAAAGCTATTCCAGGGAATAACTTCTCGTTAGGAATAACTTCGACGTTCTTGGAAACTACTTTGACGTTATAACCAACGTTAGAGTTGTTCTTGGATACCAGCAAACGTTAACAAAGGGAAAAACTTTTATTTTTTAGAAACCATTCTAAAGTTGTCCATAACGTCAAAGTTGTTCCCGAGAATAACTTTCATTGGGAACAACTTTGACGTTATTGGAAACCACTTTGACGTTGTAACAAACGTTAAAGTTGTTCTCGGTAACCAGTAAACATTTACAAAGGGAAAAACTTTTATTTTTCAGAAACCACTCTAATGTTATCTATAACGTCAAATTTGTTCCCGGGAACAACTTCGACGTTCTTGGAAACCACTTTGACGATGTAACCAATGTTAGAGTTGTTATCGGGAACCAGTAAACATTAACAAAGAAAACAACTTTTATTTTTTAGAAACCACTCTTACTGTATCTATAACGTCAAAGGTGTTCCAAGAAACACTTGTCGTTAGGAACAACTTCAATGTTTAGTGTTATTTGTAACGTCAAAGTTGTTCCCAAGAAACACTTGTCGTTAGGAACACTTGTTGTTCCTGGGAACCAGTCAACGTTGAAAAATAGAACAACTTTTATTTTTCGAAAACCACTCTAACGTTATTTGTAACGTCAAAGTAGTTTCCGGGAACAACTTCGACGTTCTTAGAAACCACTTTGACGTTGTTACCCACATTTGAGTTGTTCCCGAGAACCAGTCAATATTAACAAATGGAACATTTTTTATTTTTTTGTAAACCACTATAACGTTATCTATAACGCAAAAGTTGTTCCCGGAAATAACTTTTCGTTAGGAATAACTTTGACATTCTTGGAAACTACTTTGACGTTATAACCAACGTTAGAGTTGGTCTCGGGTACCAGTAAACATTAACAAAGGGAAAAATTTTGTTCTTTGGAAACCACTCTAACGTTATCTATAAAGTCAGAGTTTTTCCTGAGAAAACCTTCTCATTGGGAAAAACTTCGATGTTCTTGGAAACCACTTTGACATTGTAACAAACGTTGGAGTTGTTCCCGAGAACCAGTAAACGTTAACAAAGGGAACAACTTTTATTTTTTGGAAACCATTCTAAAGTTATCTATAACATCAAATTAGTTTCCCTGAAAAACTTTTCGTTTGAAATAACTTCGACGTTATTATAAACTACTTTGATGTTATGACCAACGTTAGAGTTGTTCTCGGATACCAGCAAACATTAACAAAGGGAAAAACTTTTATTTTTTGGAAACCATTCTAAAGTTATCCATAACGTCAAAGTTGTTCGTGGGAATAACTTTTCATTTGGAACAACTTCGACATTATTGGAAACCAATTTGACGTTGTAACAAACGTTAGCGTTGTTCTTAGGAACCAGTAAACGTTTACAAAGGGAAATTTTTTTATTTTTCGGAAACAACTTTATTGTTATCTATAAGGTCAAAGTTGTTCCCAGTAACAACTTCTCGTTGGGAACAATTTTGATTTTCTTGCAAACCACTTTGACGATGTAACCAACGTTCGAGTTGTTATCGGGAACCAGAAAACGTTAACAAATAGAACAAATTTTATTTTTTAGAAACCACTTTCACTTTATCTATAACGTCAAAGTTGTTCCCAGGAACAACTTGTCGTTGGGAACAACTTCGATGTTTGTGGAAACCACTTTGACGTTTTAACAAAGTTAGTGTTGTTTCCGGGAACTAGTAAACGTTAACAAATTGAAGATTTTTTTTTTTGGGAAACCACTCTAATGTTATCTATAACGTAAAAGTTGTTCCCGGGAACCTTCTCTTTGGGAACAACGTCGACGTTCTTGGAAAGAACTTTTATGATGTAACCAACGTTAGAGTTGTTCCCGGAAACCTGTCAACGTTAACAAACGGAACAACTTTTATTTTATGAAAACCACTCTAACTTTATCTATAACGTCTAAAGTGTTCCCAGGAACAACTTGTCATTGGAAACAACTTCGATGTTCTTGGAAACAACTTTGACGTTTTAACCAATGTTAGTGTTGTTTTCGGGAACTAGTAAACGTTAACAAAGTAAAGAAATTTTATTTTAAAAAAAACTCTAATGTTATGTATAACGTTAAAGTTATTCCCGGGAACAACTTCTCATTGGGAACAACTTCGACGTTCTTGGAAATCACTTAGACGATGTAACCAACGTTAGATCTATTCTCGGAAACCTGTCAACGTTAACAAAGGGAACAACTTTTATGTTTTAAAAACCACTATAACGTTATCTATAACGTCAAAGTTGTTCCCGGGAATAACTGTTCATTGGAAACAACTTCGAAGTTTTTGGAAACCACTTTGACATTGTAACTAAACGTTAGATCTATTCTCGGGAACAAGTAAACGTCAACATTGGGAACAACTTCAATTTTCTAGGAAACCACTTTGAAGGGTGTAACCAACTTTAAAGTTGTTCCCAGGAACCAAAAAAAGTTCGCAAAGTGAACCACTTTTATTTTTCGGAAACCACACTATTGTTATCTATAACATCAAAGTTGTTCTGGGAATAACTTCTCGTTGGGAACAACTTCGAATTTCTTAGAAACCACTCTGACGTTGTAACCAACGTTAGAGTTGTTCCCTGGAACAAGTAAACGTTAACAAAGAGAGCAACTTTTCTTTTTTGGAAACCACTCTAATGTTGTCTAAAATGAAAAAGTTGTTCCCGGGAATAACTTCTCGTTAGGAACAACGTTGTTCCCAAGAACAACTTTTACGTTCTTGGAAACCACTTTGGCATTGTAACCAACGTTAGAGTTGTTCTCGGGAACCAGTAAATGTTAACAATGGAAAAAACTTTTATATTTTGGAAACCACTCTAACGTTATCTATAAAGTCAAAGTTGTTTCCGGGAAAAACTTCTCATTGGAAACAAGTTTGATGTTCTTGGAAACCACTTTGACTTTGTAACCAACATTAGAGTTTTTCCCGGGAACCAAAAAACGTTAACAAAGGGAACAACTTTTCTTTTCGGAAATAACTCTAATGTTATCTATAATGTCAAAGTTGTTCCCGGGAACAACTTCTCGTTAGGAACAACTTTTATTTCTTGGAAACCACTTTGATGTTGTAACCAACGTTAGATTTGTTCCCGCGAACCAGTCAACGTTAACAAGTGGAACAACTTTTATTTTTTAAAAACCACTCTAATATTATCTGTAACTTCAAATTTTTCCATATAACAACATCTCGTTAGGAACAAATTCGACGTTCTTGGAAACCACTTTGATGTTGTAACCCACGTTAGAGTTATTCCCGAAAACCAGTCAACGTTAACAAATGGAACAATTTTTTTTTTAAACCACTATAACGTTATCTATAATGCAAAAGTTGTTCCCTGGAATAACTTCTCGTTAGGAATAACTTTGAGGTTCTTGGAAACCACTCTAATGTTGTCTATTTAGGTCAAAGTTGTTCACGAGAACAACCTCTCATAAGTAAACAACTTCGATGTTCTAGGAAACCACTTTGACGTTGTAACCAACGTTAGAGTTGTTCTCGGGAACCAGTAAATGTTAACAATGGAAAAAACTTCTCGTTGGAAACCACTGTAACGTTATCTATAAAGTCAAAGTTGTTTCCGAGAACAACTTCTCGTTGGGAACTACTTCCATATTCTTGGAAACAACTTTGACTTTGTAACCAATGTTAGAGTTGTTTCCGGGAACCAGTAAACGTTAACAAAGGGAACAACTTTTCTTTTCTCAAATAACTACAACGTTATCTATAATGTCAGTGTTGTTCCCGGGAACAACTTCTCATTGGGAACAACTTCGACGTTCTTGAATACCACTTTGACGTTATATCCAACGTTAGAGTTGTTCGCAAAAACCAGTTAACGTTGACAAATGGAAAACCTTTATTTTTTGAAAACCACTCTAACGTTATCTGTAACGTCAAAGTTGTTTTCGGGAACAACTTCTCATTGGGAACAACTTCGATGTTTTGAAACCACTTTGACGTTGTAACCCATGTTTGAGTTGTTCCCGAGAACAAATCGATGTTAACAAATGGAACAACTTTTATTTTTTGTAAACCACTATAACGTTATCAATAACCCAAAAGTTGTTTCCGGGAATAACTTCTCGTTAGAAATAACTTTGACGTTCTTGGAAACTACTTTGACGTTATAAAAAACGTTAGAGTTGTTCTCGGGTACCAGAAAAACTTTAACAAAGTGAATTTTTTTGTTTTTTGGAAACCATTCTAACGTTATCTATAACGTCAAAGTTTTTCTCGGGAAAACCTTCTAGTTGGAAACAACTTCGATATTCTTGGAAACCACTTTGACATTGTAAAAAGGTTGGAGTTGTTCCCGGGAACCAGTAAACGTTAACAAAGGGAACAAGTTTTCTTTTTTGGAAACCATTCTAAAGTTATCTTTAACGTCAAAGTCGTTCCTAGGAAAAACTTTTCATTGGGAACAACTTCGACGTTCTTGGAAACCACTTTGACATTATAACAAACGTTAGAGTTGTTCTCGTGAACCAGTAAACGTTAACAAAGGGAAAAACTTTTTTTTTTTGAAAACCACTATAATGTTATCTATAACGTCAAAGTTGTTCCCGAGAACAACTTCTCGTTGGAAACAACTTCGACATTTTTGGAAACCACTTTGACGTTGTAACCAACGTTAGAGTTGTTCTCGGGAGCCAGTAAACGTTAACAAATTGAACAACTTTTATTTTTTGGAAACCACTCTAACGTTATCTATAACGTCAAAGTTGTTCCCGGGAACAACTTGTCATTGGGAACAACTTCGATGTTCTTGGAAACCACATTGACGATGTAACCAACGTTAGAGTTGCTCTCGAGAACCAGTAAACTTTAACAAATAGAACAACTTTTATTTTTTAGAAAACACTCTAACTTTATCTATAACGTCAAAGTTGTTCCAAGGAACAACTTGTCGTTGGGAACAACTTCGATGCTCTTTGAAACGATTTTTGACGTTTTAACCAATGTTAGTGTTGTTTCCGGGAACTAGTAAACGTTAACAAAGTGAATAAATTTTATTTTTGGGAAACCACTCTAATGTTATCTATAACCTCAAAGTTGGTCCCAGGAACTACTTCTCATTGGGAACAACTTCGACATTCTTGGAAAGCACTTTGACGATGTATCCAAAGTTAGAGTTTTTCCCGGAAACCTGTCAATGTTAACAAACGGAACAACATATATTTTTTTAAAACAACTCTTACGTTATCTGTAACGTCAAAGTTGTTTCCGGGAACAACTTCGAAATTTTTGGAAACCACTTTGTCGTTGTAACAAACGTTAGAGCTGTTTTCGAGAACCAGTAAATGTCAACAATGGGAACAACTTTTAATTTTTGGAAACCACTCAATTGTTATCTATAATGTCAAAGATGTTCATGAGAAAAACTTCCCATTGGCAAAAACTTCAATGTTCTAGGAAACCACATTGACGTGGTAACCAACATTAGAGTTGTTCCTGGGAACCAAAAAACGTTAACAAAGGGAACCACTTTTATTTTTCGGAAACCACACTAATGTAATCTATAACGTCAAAGTTTTTCTGAGAATAACTTCTCGTTGGGAAAAACTATGACTTTCTTGGAAACCACTTTAACGTTGTAACCAACGTTAGAGTTATTCCCGAGAACCAGTAAACGTTAACAAAGGGAGCAACTTTTCTTTTTTGGAAACCACTCTAATATTGTCTAAAACGTAAAAGTTGTTCCTGAGAAAAACTTCTCGTTAGGAACAACGTTGTTCCCAGGAGCAACTTGGACGTTCTTGGAAACCACTTTGACGTTTTTAACAACATTAGAGTTGTTCTCGGGAACCAGTAAATGTTAACAATGGAAAAAACTTTTTTTTTGGAAACCACTCTAATGTTATTTATAACTACAAATTTTTCCTGTGAACAACTTCAGCGTTGTTGGAAACCACTTTGATGTTTTAACCCACGTTAGGGTTATTCCCGAGAACCCGTCAACGTTAACAAATGGAACAAATTTTTTTTTTGTAAACAACTATAACGTTATCTATAACTCAAAAGTTTTTCCCTGGAATAACTTCTCGTTCGGAATAACTTCGGCGTTCTTGGAAACGACTATAATTTTATCTATTAAGGTCATAGTTATTCACGAGAACAACTTCTCGTTGTGAACAACTTCAATGTTCTAGGAAACCACTTTGACGTTGTAACCAAGTTAGAGTTGTTCTCGGGAAATAGTAAACGTTAACATTGGAAAAAACTTTAATTTTTTGGAATCCACTGTAACGTTATCTATAAAGTCAAAGTTGTTTCCGAGAACAACTTCTCGTTGGGAACAACTTCCATATTCTTGTAAACAACTTTGACTTTATAACCAACATTAGAGTCGTTTTTGGGAACCAGTAAACGTTAACAAAGGGAACAACTTTTCTTTTCTGAAATCACTATAACGCTATCTATAATGTCAATGTTGTTCCTGGGAACAACTTTTCATTGGGAACAACTTCTCGTTGGGAACAACTTCGACGTTCTTGGAAACCACTTTGATTTTCTAACCAATGTTAGAGTTGTTCCCGGGAACTAGTAAACGTCAACATTGGGAACAACTATTATTTTGTGGAAACCACTCTAATGTTGTCTATAAGATCAAAGTTGTTCACGAGAACAACTTCTCATTGGGAACAACTACGATGTTCTAAGAAGCCACTTTGACGTGGTAACCAACGTTAGATTTGTTCCTGGGAACCAAAAAACATTAACAAAGGGAACCACTTTTATTTTTTTGGAAACCACTCAAATATTATCTATAACATCAAAGTTGTTCGTGGGAAAAACATCTCGTTGGGAAAAACTTCGACGATCATGGAAACCACTTTAACGTTGTAACCAACGCAAGAGTTGTTCTTTAAACCCTCCTGTTGAAGTACTTGGCAATCCTGCTTTGGTAGTTTGCTACCTTCTCGGCTATTCGATCTTGTTTCTCTTCTAGGAGGTCCAAGCTAGCTCGGAGCTTACATTCATTGCTCCCTAGTTTGAAATGGTGGACTCTAAAGGAGGTTAACTTGTGCTCGGTAGGTAGGACTGCTTCAACCCTGAAGGCTAACGAGTAGGGCGTTTTCCCGGTAGTTGTTCTCCATGTAGTGCGGTAAGCCCAGTGGACCTCGGGAAGCTCTTCTGTCCATCTGCCTTTCTTCTGCTGTAATTTTTTCTTCAATAGCTTCTTGATGGTTTTGTTTGTGGATTCCACCAGACCGTTGGTCTGGGGGTGGGCTACCGAAGCAAACCGAAGGTCGATTCCCAAGCCTTCGTAAAAATCTTTGAATCGGCCATTATCGAACAATTTTCTGAGGTCAGCTATAATGACAAGAGGGGAAATTTGAGCAAATAAGCCAAGTTCAATCATTTTCTTTTCGTTGAAAAGATAGGATCTGCAATCACACAAGGGGACTAGTTGGATTATAGACAACATTAGAGTGGTTTACGAAAAGGAAATGTTGTTTCCTTTGTTAACGTTTACTGGTTACCAGGAAAACCTCTAACGTTGGTTTCAACGTCAAAGTGGTTTCCAAGAACGTCGAAGTTGTTCCTAACGAGAAGTTATTCCCGGAACAACTTTAACGTTATAGATAACATTAGATTGGTTTTTAAAAAAATAAAATTTTTTCAATTTGTCAACGTTGACTGGTTCCCGAAAACAACTCTAACGTTGGTTACAACATCAAAGTGGTTTCCAATAACGCCGAAGTTGTTTCCAACGAGAAGTTTTTCCCGTTGGGAACAACTTGTTCTAGGATAATGAGATAACAATTATGCTATCTTTATTATGACAAACCGATTTCTTTTTAATTTCTATTACAATTTACAACCATCGGATAAGTGGTGTTGTCACATGTGTAATAATTGATTAATGTTAAACATCCTAAAATACCATATTTTTCATCCCGATACATGTGGCATGTGAGGTGTCAAATTGTGAGTGGATATGCGTTAATTATGTTTTATCACACTTACCATATGGATCCACTAACCATTTGACATTTCAAATGCCATATGTGTGAGATTTTAGATAGGAAGTGTAGCATTACGGGTAATAATTTAGTAGTTTAATTATGTAAGTTAATCTCATGATGTGTTGTAGTTTAATTATGTTGTAGCCATTAAAAATTTGTGAGGAACCAAATTTAATGTAATTCTAATATTTTAAAAATATGTAATGCTAATACAAGTAAAATAAATAAAATAATTATATTTTGTGATAACATAGGTACAACTAATTTGAAAATCCACCTATTATCTTATTATTGAAAGTGTAGTACTAATTAAAGCTCCATTACTTGTTTTTATTATTACAACATGATTGATACAATATAACTTCTATAAATAAATAACGTTGAGATCATATAAAATCAATTAATTAATCGATAAAATTATATTATTAATTTATAGAGATATTGAATGTGTATTTTGTTAATGTCAACAAGAATCTTCCCGATAACAACTTTAGAATGGTTTCCAAAAAATAAAAGTTTTTCCCTTTGTTAATGTTTGCTGGTATCCGAGAACAACTCTAACGTTGGTCATAACATCAAAGTAGTTTATAATAACGTCGAAGTTATTTCAAACGAAAAGTTTTTCACGGAAACTAATTTGATGTTATAGATAACTTTAGAATGGTTTCCAAAAAATAAAAGTTGTTCCCTTTGTTAACGTTTACTGGTTCTCGGGAACAACTCCAACGTTTGTTACAATGTCAAAGTGGTTTCCAAGAACATCGAAGTTTTTCCCAATAAGAAGGTTTTCTCAGGAAAAACTCTGACTTTATAGATAACGTTAGAGTGGTTTCCAAAGAACAAATTTTTTCCCTTTGTTAACGTTTACTGGTACCCAAGACCAACTCTAACGTTGGTTATAACGTCAAAGTAGTTTCCAAGAATGTCAAAGTTATTCCTAACGAAAAGTTATTTCCGGGAACAACTTTTGCGTTATAGATAACGTTATAGTGGTTTACAAAAAAATAAAAAATGTTCCATTTGTTAACATTGACTGGTTCTCGGGAACAACTCAAATGTGGGTAACAACGTCAAAGTGGTTTCTAAGAACGTCGAAGTTGTTCCCGGAAACTACTTTGACGTTACAAATAACGTTAGAGTGGTTTTCGAAAAATAAAAGTTGTTCTATTTTTCAACGTTGACTGGTTCCCAGGAACAACAAGTGTTCCTAAAGACAAGTGTTTCTTGGGAACAACTTTGACGTTACAAATAACACTAAACATTGAAGTTGTTCCTAACGACAAGTGTTTCTTGGGAACAACTTTGACGTTATAGATACAGTAAGAGTGGTTTCTAAAAAATAAAAGTTGTTTTCTTTGTTAATGTTTACTGGTTCCCGATAACAACTCTAACATTGGTTACATCGTCAAAGTGGTTTCCAAGAACGTCGAAGTTGTTCCCGGGAACAAATTTGACGTTATAGATAACATTAGAGTGGTTTCTGAAAAATAAAAGTTTTTCCCTTTGTAAATGTTTACTGGTTACCGAGAACAACTCTAACGTTTGTTACAACGTCAAAGTGGTTTCCAATAACGTCAAAGTTGTTCCCGAGTGTTCCCAATGAAAGTTATTCTCGGGAACAACTTTGACGTTATGGACAACTTTAGAATGGTTTCTAAAAAATAAAAGTTTTTCCCTTTGTTAACGTTTGCTGGTATCCAAGAACAACTCTAACGTTGGTTATAACGTCAAAGTAGTTTCCAAGAACGTCGAAGTTATTCCTAACGAGAAGTTATTCCCCGGAATAGCTTTTATGTTATGCATAACGTTATAGTGGTTTACAAAAAATAAAAGTTGTTACATTTGTTAATGTTGACTGGTTCTCTGGAACAACTCTAACATGGGTTACAACGTCAAAGTTGTTTCTATGAATGTCGAAGTTGTTCCCAACGAGAAGTTGTTCCCGAAAACAACTTTAACGTTACATATAACGTTAGAGTGGTTTTCAAAAAATAAAACTTTTTCCATTTGTCAACGATGACTTATTCCCGGGAACAACTCTAACGTTGGTTACAACATCAAAGTGGTTTCCAATAACGTCGAAGTTGTTCCCGAGAACAACTTTGACATTATAGAAAACGTTAGATTGATTTCCGAAAATAAAAGTTGTTCCCTTTGTTAACATTTACTAGTTCCCGAGAACAACTCTAACGTTGGTTACAAAGTCAAAGTTGTTTCCAAGAACAACGAAGTTGTTCCGAACGAGAAGTTGTTCACATAAACAACTTTAAACATTAGAGTGGTTTCCAAAAAATAAAAGTTTTTTCCATTGTTTACCATTTACTTGTTCCCGCAAACAACTCTAACGTTGGTTACAACGTCAAAGTGGTTTCCAAGAACGTCGAAGTTGTTCAAAACGAGAAGTTTTTTCTAGGAACAACTTTGACGTTATAGACAACATTAGAGTGGTTTACGAAAAGGAAATGTTGTTTCCTTTGTTAACGTTTACTGGTTACCAGGAAAACCTCTAACGTTGGTTTCAACGTCAAAGTGGTTTCCAAGAACGTCGAAGTTGTTCCTAACGAGAAGTTATTCCCAGAACAACTTTAACGTTATAGATAACATTAGAATGGTTTTCAATAAAATAAAATTTTTTCAATTTGTCAACGTTGACTGGTTCCCGAAAACAACTCTAACGTTGGTTACAACATCAAAGTGGTTTCCAATAACGCCGAAGTTGTTCCCAACGAGAAGTTGTTCCCGGGAACAACATTCAAAATATAGATAACGTTAGAGTGATTTCAGAAAAGAAAAGTTGTTAACAATAACTCTAACGATAGTTACAACGTCAAAGTGGTTTCCAAAAACGTCGAAGTTGTTCCCTACGAGAAGTTGTTCCTGGAACAACTTTGACGTTATAGATAACATTAGTGTTGTTTACGAAAAATAAAAGTGGTTCCCTTTGTTAACGTTTTTTGGTTCCCGAGAACAACTCTAACGTTGGTTACCACATCAAAGAGGTTTCCAAGAACATTGAAGTTGTTCCCAACTTTTGACCTTATAGAAAACATTAGAGTGGTTTCCAAAAATTAAATATTGTTCCTAATGTTGACGTTTACTGGTTCCCGAGAATAGCTCTAACGTTTGTTACAACGTCAAAGTGGTTTCCAAAAACGTCGAAGTTGTTCCCAAAGAAAAGTTGTTCCCGGGAACAACTTTGACATTACAGATAACGTTAGAGTGGTTTTTAAAAAATAAAAGTTGTTCCGTTTGTTAATGTTGACAGGTTTTCGGGAATAAATATAACGTTGGTTACGTCGTCAAAGTGCTTTGTAAGAATGTCGAAGTTGTTCCCAATGAGAAGTTTTTCCCGAGAACAACTTTGACGTTATAGATAATATTAGAGTGGTTTCAAAAAAATAAAATTTCTTCACTTTGTTAACGTTTACTAGTTCCCGGAAACAACACTAACATTGGTTAAAGCATCCAAGTGGTTTCCATGAACGTCGAAGTTGTTCCCAATTACAAGTTGTTCCTGGGAGCAACTTTGACGTTATAGATAAAGTTAGAGTGGTTTCTAAAAAATAAAAGTTGTTCTATTTGTTAATGTTTACTGGTTCCCGAGAAAAACTCTAACATTGGTTACATCGTTAAAGTGGTTTCCAAGAATGTCGAAGTTCTTCCCAACGAGAAGTTGTTCCTGGGAACAACTTTGACCTTATGGATAACATTAGAGTGGTTTATGAAAAATAAAAGTTTTTTCCTTTGTAAACGTTTACTGGTTCCCGAGAACAACTCTAACGTTTGTTACAACGTCAAAGTGGTTTCCAATAACGTCGAAGTTGTTCCCAATTAAAAGTTATTCCCGGGAACAACATTAACGTTATGGATAACTTAAGAATGGTTTCCAAAAAATAAAAGTTTTTCCCTTTGTTAACATTTGCTGGTATCCGAGAACAACTCTAACATTGGTTATAACGTCAAAGTAGTTTCCAAAAATGTAGAAGTTATTCCTAACAAGAATTTATTCCCGGGAACAACTTTTATGTTATAGATAACGTTTTAGTGGTTTACAAAAAATAAAATTTGTTCAATTTGTTAACGTTGACTGGTTCTCGGGAACAACTCTAACGTGGGTAAAAACATCAAAGTGGTTTCTAAGAACGTCGAAGTTGTTCCCGAAAACAACTTTGACGTTACATAGATCGTTAAAGTGGTTTTTGAAAAATAAAAGTTGTTGATTTGTCAATGATGACTGGCTCCCGGGAACAACTTTAACGTTAGTTACAACATAAAAATGTTTTCCAAAAACGTCGAAGTTGTTCCCAACGAGAAGTCGTTCCCGGTAAGAACTTTGACATTATAAATAATGTTAGAGTGATTTCCGAAAAGAAAAGTCGTTTCCTTAGTTAACGTTTACTAGTTCCCGGGAACAACTCTAACATTGGTTATAAAGTCAAAGTGGTTTCTAAGAACATCGAAGTTGTTCCCGTAAACAACTTGGACTTTATAGATAACGTTAGAGTGGTTTCCAAAAAATAAAAGTTTTTTCCATTGTTAATGTTTACCGGTTCCAGATAACAACTCTAACGTTGGTTACAACGTCAAATTGGTTTCCAAGAACGTTGAAGTTGTTCCCAACGAGAAGTTATTCCCTAAACAACTTTGACGTTATAGATAACATTAGAGTGGTTTCCGAATAATCAAAGTGGTTTCCTTTGTTAACATTATTTTTTTCCCGGGAACAAATCTAACGTTGGTTACCAAGTAAAAGTAGTTTCCTTGAACATCGAAGTTGTTCCCAATAAAAATTTGTTTTCGTGAACAACTTTGACCTTACAGATAACATTAGAGTGGTTTCCAGAAAATAAAAGTTGTTCCCAATATTGACGTTTACTAGTTCCCGAGAACAACTTTAACGATAGTTACAACGTCAAAGTGGTTTCCAAAAACGTCGAAGCTGTTCCTGACGAGAAGTTACTCCCGGAACAACTTTGACGTTATAGATAACATTAGTGTGGTTTCCAAAAATTAAAAGTTGTTCCCAATGTTGACGTTTACTGGTTCCCCGAGAACAGCTCTAACGTTTGTTACAAGGTCAAAGTGGTTTCCAAAAATGACGAAGTTGTTCCCAACAATAATTTGTTGCCGGTAAAAACTTTGACGTTACAGATAACGTTAGAGTGGTTTTAAAAAAATAAAAGTTGTTCTATTTGTTAATGTTTACTGGTTCCCGAGAACAACTCTAACGTTGGTTACATCGTAAAAGTGGTTTCCAAGAACGTCGAAGTTGTTCCCAGCGAGAAGTTGTTCCCCGGGAACAACTTTGACATTATAGATAACATTAGAGTGGTTTTCGAAAAATAAAAGTTTTTCCCTTTGTAAACGTTTACTTGTTCCCGAGAACAACTTTAACGTTAGTTACAACATCAAAGTGTTTTCCAAGAAGGTCGAAGTTGTTCCCAACGAGAAGTCGTTCCCGGTAAGAACTTTGACATTACAAATAACGTTAGAGCGATTTCCGAAAAGAAAAGTTGTTTCCTTTGTTAACGTTTACTAGTTCCCAGAAACAACTCTAACATTGATTACAAAGTCAAATTGGTTTCCAAGAACATCGAAGTTGTTCACGGAAACAACTTTGACTTTATAGATAACGTTAGAGTGGTTTCCAAAAAAATAAAAGTTTTTTCCATTGTTAACGTTTACTGGTTCCCGAGAACAACTCTAACGTTGGTTACACCGTCAAAGTGGTTTACAAGAAGGTCGAAATTGTTTCAAACGAGAAGTTATTCCCGAAACAACTTTGACGTAATAGATAACATTAGAGAGTTTTCCGAAAAATTAAAGTGGTTTCCTTTGTTAACGTTTTTTGGTTCCCGTGAACAAATCTAACGTTGGTTACCATGTAAAAGTGGTTTCCTAGAACATCGAAGTTGTTCCAAATAAAAATTTATTTTCGTGAACAACTTTGACGTTATAGATAACATTAGAGTGGTTTCCAGAAAATAAAAGTTGTTCCCAATATTGACGTTTACTAGTTCCCTAGAATAACTCTAACGATAGTTACAACGTCAAAGTGGTTTCCAAAAACGTCGAAGTTGTTCCCGACGAGAAGTTATTCCCGGAACAACTTTGACGTTATAGATAACATTAGTGTGGTTTCCCAAAAATTAAAAGTTGTTCCCACTGTTGACATTTACAGGTTCCCGAGAACAGCTCTAACGTTTGTTACAACGTCAAAGTGGTTTCCAAAAACGTCGAAGTTGTTCCCAATAAAAAGTTGCTCCCGGTAACAACTTTGACGTTACTGATAACGTTATAGTGGTTTCCCAAAAATTAAAAGTTGTTCCCAATGTTGACATTTACTGGTTCCCGAGAACAGCTCTAACGTTTGTTACAACGTGAAAGAGGTTTCCAAAATCGTCGAAGTTGTTCCCAACAAAAAGTTGTTCCCGGTAACAACGTTGACGTTACAGATAACGTTAGAGTGATTTTTAAAAAATAAAAGTTGTTCTATTTGTTAATGTTTACTGGTTCCCTAGAACAACTCTAACAATGGTTACATCGTCAAAGTGGTTTTCAAGAACGTCGAAGTTGTTCCCAACGAGAAGTTGTTCACGGGAACAACTTTGACCTTATAGATAACATTAGAGTGGTTTTCGAAAAATAAAATTTTTTCCATTTGTAAACGTTCATTGGTTCCTGAGAACAACTCTAATGTTTGTTACAACAACAAAGTGGTTTCCAAAAATGTTGAAGTTGTTACCAATGAAACGTTATTCCCAAGAAACACTTTGACGTTATGGATAACTTTGGAATGGTTTACATAAAATGAAAGTTTTTCTCTTTGTTAACATTTGTTGGTATCCGAGAAACGTTGGTTATAACGTCAAAGTACTTTCCAAGAACGTCGAAGTTATTCCTACCGAGAATTTATTCCCGGGAACAAATTTTATGTTATAGATAACGTTATAGTGGTTTACAAAAACTAAAAGCTTTTCTATTTGCTAACGTTGACTGGTTCTCGAGAACAACTCTAATGTGGGTTACAACGTCAAAGTGTTTTCTAAGAACGTTGAAGTTGTTCCCAACGAGAAGTTGTTCCCAAAAATAACCTTGATGTTACATATAAAGTTAGAGTGGTTTTCGAAAAATAAAAGTTGTTCCTTTTATCAACGATAACTGGTTCCCGGGAACAACTATAACTTTGGTTACAAAATCAAAGTGGTTTCCAAGTAACTCGAAGTTGTTCCCAACGAGAAGTTGTTCTCGGAAACAACTTTGACATTATAGATAACGTTAGAGTGATTTCCAAAAAGAAAAGTTTTCCATTTGTTAACGTTTACTGGTTCCCAGGAACAAATTAAACGTTGGTTACAAAGTCAAAGTGGTTTGCAAGAACATCGAAGTTGTTCCCAAAGAGAAGTTGTTCCAGGAAACAACTTTGACTTCATATATAACGTTAGAGTGGTTTCCAAAAAATAAAAGTTTTTCATTGTTAACGTTTACTGGTTCCCGGGAACAGCTCTAACGTTGGTTACAACTTCAAAGTGGTTTCCAAGAATGTCAAAGTTTTTCCCAACTAGAAGTTATTCCCGGAACAACTTTGACGTTATAGATAACATTAGAGTGGTTTCCAAAAAATAAAAGTTGTTTCCTTTGTTAACGTTTTTTGGTTTCCGAAAACAAATCTAACGTTGGTTTCCATGTAAAAGTGGTTTCCTAGAACATTGAAGTTGTTCCCAACAAAAATTTGTTCTCGTGAACAACTTTGACCTTATAGATAACATTAGAGTTGTTTCCTAAATATTAAAGTTGTTTCCAATATTGATGTTTACTAGTTCCCGAGAACAACTCTAACGATAGTTACAACGTCGAAGTTGTTCCCAACGAGAAGTTGTTTCCGGGAAAACCTTTGACGTTACAGATAACGTTACTGTGGTTTTTTTTTTAAAAAAGTTGTTCCGTTTGTTAATGTTGACAGGTTCCCGGGAACAACTCTGACGTTGGTTACATCATCAAAGTGGCTTCCAAGAACGTCGAAGTTGTTCCCGGGCGTAACCAACGAGAAGTTATTACCGGGAACAACTTTGACGTTATAGATAACATTAGAGTGGTTTCCAAAAAATAAAATTTGTTCCTTTTGTTGACGTTTACTTTTTCCCGGAAACACTCTAACGTTCGTTACAACGTCAATGTGGTTTCTTAGAACATCGAAGTTGTTCCCATCGAGAAGTTGTTCTTGGGAACAACTTTGGTGTTATAGATAACGTTTGAGTGGTTTTCAAAAAATATAAGTTTTTCCTTTTGTTAATGTTCACTGGTTCCCGGAATCAACTCTAACGTTGGTTACAACGTCAAAGGTTTTTCAAAAACGTCGATGTTTTTCCCAACGAGAAGTTATTCCCAGGAACAACTCTGACGTTATAGATAACACTATAGTGGTTTCCAAAAAATAAAAGTTGATCCCTTTGTTAACGTTGACTTGTTCCTGGGTACATCTCTAATGTAGGTTACAACGTCAAAGTGGTTTTCAAGAATGTCGAAGTTTTTTACAACGAGAGTAATTCCTGGAACAACTTTGACGTTATACATAACATTAGATTTGTTTACGAAAAATAAAAGTGGTTCCCTTTGTTAACGTTTTTTGGTTTCGGGGAATAACTCTAACGTTGGCTACCACGTCAAAGTGGTTTCTCAGAACATCGAAGTTGTTCCAAACGAGATATTGTTTTCGTGAACAACTTTAACCTTATAAATAACATTAGAGTGGTTTCCAAAAAATTAAAGTTGTTCCCAATGTTGATTTTTACTAGTTTCCGGATACAACTCTAACGTTAGTTACAACGTCATGGTGGTTTTTAAAAAAAATTGAAGTTGTTCCCAACGAGAAGTTGTTCCCGGGAACAACTTTGACGCTAGAGAAATCGTTATAGTGGTTTTTATAAAATAAATGTTTTTCCGTTTAAAAACGTCGACAGGTTTTCGGAAATAACTCTAACGTTGGTTACATTGTCAAGGTGGTTTTCAAGATCGTCGGAGTTGTTCCCAACGAGAAGATATTCCCGGAACAACTTTGACATTATACATAACATTAGAGTCGTTTCCGAAAAATAAAAGTGGTTCCCTTTGTTAACGTTTTTTTGTTCCCGGGAACAACTCTAACGTTGTTTACCACTTGAAAATGGTGTCCTAGAACATCGAAGTTGTTCCCAAAGAGAAGTTGTTCTCGTGAACAACTTTGACCTTATAGATAACATTAGAGTGGTTTCCAAAAAATAAAAGTTGTTCCCATTGTTGACGTTAACAGGTTCACAAGAACAACTCTAACTATAGTTACAACGTCAAAGTGGTTTCCAAAAACGACGAAGCTGTTCCCAACGAGAAGTTGTTCCCGGGAACAACATTGACATTACAGATAACGTTTAGTGGTTTTTACAAAATAAAAGTTGTTTCGATTGTTAACATTGACTGGTTGCCGGGAACAACTCCAATGTCTGTTACATCGTCAAAGTGGTTTCCAAGAACGTCGAAGTTGTTCCCAATGAGAAGTTGTTCCCTGGAACAACTTTGACGTTATAGATAACATTATAGTGGTTTCCAAAAAATAAAATTTGTTCCCTTTGTTATCGTTTATTGGTTCCCAGAAACAACTCTAAAATGTCAAAATGGTTTCCAAGAACATCAAAGTTGTTCCAATCGAGAAGTTGTTCCCAAGAACAACTTTGGTGTTATGGATAACGTTAGACTAGTTTTCCAAAGTTAAAATTTTATCCCTATGTTAACGTTTACTGGTTCCCAGGATCAACTCTTACGTTGGTTACGACGTCAAAGTGGTTTCCAGGAAAGTCGATGTTTTTCCCAATGAGAAGTTATTCCCAGGAACAACTCTAACGTTATAGATAACATTATAGTGGTTTTCGAAAAAGAAAAGTTTATCTCTTTGTTAACGTTGTCTGGTACTCGGGAACAACTCTAACAGTGTTTACAATGTCGAAGTGGTTTCCAAGAACATCGAAGTTATTCCCAATGAGAAGTTATTCTCGGGAACAACTTTTGCCGCTGTATGTAACGCATATCCCCAGAAGGAATTCGGTAATGATGAGAAACTAATCATAGATCTCGCTTTTCCATTAGTGTTCTATTTCTCCTCTCCGCTACACCATTTTGCTAAGGTGTATCGGTAGCTGTGAGTTGGGAAACTATCCCATGCTCGACCATGAAGTCTTCTAACTCTTGGTCCAGGTACTCACCTCCATGATCCGATCGTAGTGACTTGATAGTCCTACCTAATTGATTCTCAACTTCAGCTCGGAATTCTTTAAACTTTTTAAATGTTTCGGACTTTCATTGCATCAGGTAGACGTATCTGTATCTTGAGTAGTCATCTATAAAGGTGACATAATACTCATAACCACCCCTAGCTTTAACATTCATCTGTCCGCAGACATCTGTATGTATAAGCTCTAGCGGTTCTTTAGCTCTAAGCCCTTTTCCAGTAAGAGGTCTCTTAGTCATCTTACCTTCCAGACAAGATTCACAGACAGTTAAGGTGCCAACCTTTAACTCACTTAAAGGTCCGCTTTTTACTAATCTGTCTATCTGGTCAAGGTTGATATGACCAAGCCTTAGATGCCTGAGATACGTGTCTTTATCTGGAGAAATCTTATGTCGTTTAGTTTTTGGTTTTTCAACCCTAAACATTTTGGTGTTGAGCAGTGTAGTATGTATTAACGGTCTTAACACATACAAATTGTTTTCATTAATTCCTGAACAAATATTCAGACCATTCTTTCCTATAATAACATACTTATTATTAAAAGAAACATAATATTTTTGTTCTAACAACTTAGAAACGGAAATCAAATTCCGTGTAAATCCAGGAATAAAAAAACATTGTTTAATAATAAAAAAACTATTATTATTACAAAATTGCAATCTTATTGCTCCCACTGCTTTTGGCCGATACGACATCCCCCGACCCCACACGCATTGAGAAGGCTCCCTCCTCTAGCTGTGTCCAAGAATCAATCCACTGCAAAGAATAACAAACATGATTAGTGGCCTCCGAATCAACTATCCAGGGTGAAGAATCATCTTCCACTAAACAAGATTCAAGAACAAGTAAATCATATTTACCTTTCATCTTTTTCTTCTTGGCTACCTCCTCCAGATACTGAGGACAGTTCCTCTTCCAGTACATGACCTTGTTACAATGGAAACATTTTCCTTTGTCTTGGTCAATGGAGGTGCCCTTCTTTTTGCTTTGGACTTTCATGGGTTTGGGCTTTCCTTTTGCCTTCCCAGCAGACCTTTTCCTCTTCTTATTATTAGAGGAAGATGGTTCAGCAACATTTGCCTCACCGGTCTTGCCTTTGTTGTCCTTAATCAAGGACTCAAAGGTAGCGAGCTCATTGAGCAACTGTGAAAGACTGAACTTTAACTTGTTCATCCCGTAGTTGCTTTTAAACTGATCAAACTCTTCGGAAGAGTCGTCAGTATGATGCTCACCTGACTTGGTTTGTCAATGGCCCCACCATTGACTTCTGCCATGTTGAAGTAGGACATCATGCTCAGGATGTGTTCCCGAACTGACGTTCCTTTCTTTATACGAGGTAGCATAGCGGAACGAACAGCTTCATGTCGCTTTTGCTCGGAGGGCTGCCAAAACACAGCTTGCTATGACTCCATGATTTTGAATGCTGAAGTCATTGCTTCATGCTTTCTGACAAGCACGTCTGTCATAGATGCCAACAGATATGTTCGGGCCTTCTCATCAGATGAGACCCATCGCTGGTATGCCTCACGAACAGTTCATGTGGCATTGGCAGTAGGCACTGGTTTCCTAGAACATAGAAGTTGTTCCCAATGAGAAGTTGTTTTTGTGAACAACTTTGACCTTATAGATTACATTATAGTGGTTTCCAAAAAATAAAAGTTGTTCCCAATATTGACGTTTACTGGTTCGCAAGATTAACTGTAATGATAGTTACAATGTCAAAGTGGTTTTCAAAAGCGTCGAAGTTGTTCCCAACGAGAAGTTGTTCCCGGGAACAACTTTCACTTTACAAATAACGTTAGAGCTGTTTTTAAAAAATAAAAGTTGTTCCATTTGTTAACGTTGACAAGTTCCTGGGAACAACTCTAACGTTTGTTACATTGTCAAAATGGTTTCCAAGAACGTCGAAGTTGTTCCCAACGAGAAATTTTTCCCTGGAACAACTTTGACGTTATAGATAACATTAGATTGATTTCCAAAAAAAAAATTTGTTCCCTTTGTTAACGTTTACCGGTTCCCGGAAACAACTCAAACATTTGTTACAACATCAAAGTGGTTTCCAAGAACATCGAAGTTTTTCCAATCGGGAAGTTGTTCCCGGGAACAACTTTGGTGTTTTGGATAACGTTACAGTGGTTTTAAAAAAATAAAAGTTTTTCCCTTTGTTAACGTTTACTGGTTCCCGGGATCAACTCTAACGTTAGTTACAACGTCAAAGTGGTTTCCAAAAACGTCGATGTTTTTCCCAACGAGAAGTTGTTCCCAGGAAAAACTCTGACGTTACAGATAACATTGTAATGGTTTCCGAAAAAGAAAAGTTTATACCTTTGTTAACGTTTACTGCCTGGAACAACTCTTAGTTTGGTTACAACGTCGAAGTGGTTTCCAAGAACGTCGAAGTTATTCCCAACGAGAAGTTATTCTCGTGAACAACTTTTGCGTTATAGATAATCTTATAGTGGTTTACAAAAAATAAAAGTTGATCCCTTTGTTAACGTTGACTGTTTCCCGGGAAAAACTCAAATGTAGGTTACAACGTCAAAGTGATTTTCAATGAGGTCGAAGTTGTTCCCGACGAGAAGTTATTCTCGAAACAAATTTGGCGTTTTACATAACATTGGAGTGGTTTTCGATAAGTAAAAGTGGTTCCCTTAGTTAAATTTTTTTGGTTCCTAGGAACAACTCTAATGTTGGTTACCACGTCAAAATGGTTTCCTATAATATCGAAGTTGTTCCCAATGAGAAGTTGTTTTTGTGAACAACTTTGACCTTATAAATAACATTAGAGTGGTTTCCAAAAAATAAAATTTGTTCCCAATGTTGACGTTTACTGGTTCGCGAGAACAACTCGAACGATAGTTACAACGTCAAAGTGGTCTCCAAAAACGTTGAAGTTGTTCCCAACGAGAAGGTGTTCCCGGGAACAACTTTCACTTTACAGATAACGTAAGAGTGGTTTTTAAAAAATAAAAGTAGTTCCGTTTGTTAACGTTGACATGTTCTTGGGAACAACTTTAACGTTGGTTACATCGTCAAAGTGGTTTCCAAGAAGGTCAAAGTTGTTCCCAACAAGAAGTTGTTCCCTGGAACAACTTTGACGTTATAGATAACATTAGAGTGGTTTCCAAAAAATAAAATTTGTTCCCTTTGTTAACGTTTACTGGTTCCCGAAAACAACTCTAACATTTGTTACAACATCAAAGTGGTTTCCAAGATCATCGAAGTTGTTCCAATCGAGAAGTTGTTCCCGGGAACAACTTTGGTGTTTTAGATAACGTTAGAGTGGTTTTCAAAAAATAAATGTTTTTCCCTTTGTTAACGTTTACTGTTTCCCCGGATCAACTCTAACGTTGGTTACAACGTCAAATTGGTTTCCAAGAACGTCGATTTTTTTTCCAACGAGAAGTTGTTCCCAGGAACAACTCTGACATTACAGATAACATTATAGTGGTTTACGAAAAAGGAAATTTTATCCCATTGTTAACGTTTACTGGTTCCCGGGAACAATTCTAACATTGGTTACAACGTCGAAGTGGTTTACAAGAACATCGAAGTTATGCCCAACGAGAAGTTATTCTCGTGAACAACTTTTGCGTTATAGATAATGTTATATTGGTTTACAAAAAATAAAAGTTGATCCCTTTCTTAACGTTGATTGGTTCCTGGGAAAAACTCTAATGTAGGTTACAACGTCAAAGTGATTTTCAATAACGTTGAAGTTGTTCCCAACGAGAAGTTATTCTCGAAACAACTTTGATGTTATACATAACATTAGAGTGGTTTCCGAAACGTAAAAGTGGTTCCCTTTGTTAAAGTTTTTTGGTTTCTGAAAACAACTCTAACGTTGGTTAACACGTCAAAATGGTTTCCTAGAACATCGAAGTTGTTCCCAATGAGAAGTTGTTCTTGTGAACAACTTTGACCTTGTAGATAACATTAGAGTGGTTTCCAAAAAGTAAAAGTTGTTCCCAATGTTGACGCTTACTGGTTTGCGAGAACAACTCTAACGATAGTTACAACGTCAAAGTGGATTCCAAAAACGTTGAAGTTGTTCCCAACGAGAAGTTGTTCCTAACGAGAAGTTGTTCCTAGGAACAACTTTCACTTTACAGATAACGTTAGAGTGGTTTTTAAAAAATAAAAGTTATTCTGTTTGTTAACGTTGACATGTCCCTGGGAACAACTCTAACGTTGGTTACATCGTCAAAGTGGTTTCCAAGAACGTCGAAGTTGTTCCCAACAAGAAGTTGTTCCCTTGAACAAATTTGACGTTATAGATAACATTAGAGTGGTTTCCAAAAAATAAAATTTGTTCCCTTTGCTAACGTTTACTGGTTCCCGGAAACAACTCTAACATTTGTTACAATATCAAAGTGGTTTCCAAGAACATCGAAGTTGTTCCAATCGAGAAGTTGTTCCCGGGAACAACTTTGGTGTTTTAGATAACGTTAGATTTGTTTTCAAAAAATAAAAGTTTTTGCCTTTGTTAATGTTTACTTGTTCTCGGGATCTACTCTAACGTTGGTTACAACGTCAAAGTGGTTTTCAAGAACGTCGATCTTTTTCCCAACGAGAAGTTATTCCCAGGAACAACTCTGACGTTACAGATAACATTATAGTGGTTTCCAAAAAATAAAAGTTTATCCCTTTGTTAACGTTTACTGGTTCCCGGGAACAACTCTTACATTGGTTACAACGTCGAAGTGGTTTCCAAGAATGTCGAAGTTATTCCCAACGAGAAGTTATTCTCGTGAACAACTTTTGCGTTATAGATAATGTTATAGTGGTTTACAAAAAATGAAAGTTGATCACTTTGTTAACGTTGACTGGTTCCCAGGAAAAACTCTAATGTAGGTTACAACATCAAAGTGATTTTCAATAACGTCGAAGTTGTTCCCAACGAGAAGTTATTCTCGAAAAAACTTGACGTTATACATAACATTAGAGTGGTTTCCGAAAAGTAAAAGTGGTTCCTTTGTTAAAGTTTTTTGGTTCCTGTGAACAACTCTAACGTTGGTTACCACGTCAAAATGGTTTCCTAGTACATCGAAGATGTTCCCAACGAAATGTTGTTCTTGTGAACAACTTTGACCTTATAGATAACATTAGAGTGGTTTCCAAAAAAAAAAAAGTTGTTCCCAATGTTGATTTTTACTAGTTCCCGAGTACAACTCTAACGTTTGTTACAACGTCAAGGTGGTTTCCAAAAATGTTTAAGTTGTTCCCAACGAGAAGTTGTTCCCGGGAAAAACTTTGACGTTATAGATAACATTAGAGTGGCTTCCAAAAAATAAATTTTGTTCCCTTTGTTAACGTTTACTAGCTCTCGAAAACAACTCTAACGTTGGTTACAACATCAAAGTGGTTTCCAAGAACATCAAAGTTGTTCTCATCGAAAAGTTATTCCCGGGAACAACTTTGGCGTTATAGATAACGTTAGAGTGTTTTCCAAGAAATAAAATTTTTTCCCTTTGTTAATGTTTACTGGTTCGTGGGATCAACTCTAATGTTTGTTACATTGTCAAAGTGGTTTAAAAGAACGTCGATGATTTTCCCAACGAGAAGTTGTTCCCAGGAACGACTCTGACGTTATGGATAACGTTAGAGTGGTGTCCGAAATAGATAAGTTTATCCCTTTGTTAACGTTTACTGGTTCTTGGGAACAACTCTTACATTGGTTACAACGTCGAAGTGGTTTCCAAGAACGTCGAAGTTATTCCCAACGAGAAGTTATTCTCGTGAACAACTTTTGCTTTAAAGATAATGTTATAGTGGTTTACAAAAAAAAAAGTTGATCACTTTGTTAACGTTGATTGGTTCCTGGGAAAAATTCTAATGTAGGTTACAACATCAAAGTGATTTTCAAAAATGTCGAAGTTGTTCCCAACGAGAAGTTATTCTCGAAACAACTTTGACGTTATACATAACATTAGAGTGGTTTCCGAACATCAAAGTTTTTTGGTTTCTTATTCATATATGTTTTGTGTTTATTCTTGTGTGCATTTTGGTTTACTTGCTTTTCTATTCTCAAGTATTGAAACTTTTCTATTCACATGTATTAGTGTGCATTTAAGATTCAAAAATGTCGAAGTTATACTTAACCCAGAAATAGTCTTTTCGCAAAAGGGAAATTTAACGTTATATCCAACATTAGTGTTGTTCCCTTTGTTAACGTTTTTTGGTTCCCTGGAAAAACTCTAATGTTGGTTACAAAGTCAAAGTGGTTTCCAAGAACATCAAACTTGTTTCCAATGAGAAGTTTTTCCCGGAAACAACTTTGACTTTATAGATAACGTTAGAGTGGTTTCCAAAATATAAAAGTTTTTTCCATTGTTAACATTTACTGGTTCCCGAGAACAACTCTAACGTTGGTTACAATGCCAAAGTGGTTTTCAAGAACGTAAATGTTGTTCCCGGGAACAACGTTGTTCCTAACGAGAAGTTATTCCCGGGAATAACTTTTTCATTTTAGACAACATTAGAGTGGTTTCCAAAAAAGAAAAGTTTCTCTCTTTGTTAACGTTTACTTGTTCCAGGGAACAACTCTAACATTGGTTACAACGTCAGAGTGGTTTCTAAGAAAGTCGAAGTTGTTCCCAACGAGAAGTTATTCCCAGAACAACTTTGATGTTATAGATAACAATAGTGTGGTTTCCGAAAAATAAAAGTGGTTCACTTTGCGAACTTTTTTTGGTTCCTGGGAACAACTTTAACGTTGGTTACACCCTTCAAAGTGGTTTCCTAGAAAATTGAAGTTGTTCCCAATGTTGACGTTTACTTGTTCCCGAGAATAGATCTAACGTTTAGTTACAACGTCAAAGTGGTTTTCAAAAACTTCGAAGTTGTTTCCAATGAACAGTTATTCCCGGGAACAACTTTGACGTTACAGATAACGTTAGAGTGGTTTTTAAAACATAAAAGTTGTTCCCTTTGTTAACGTTGACAGGTTTCCGAGAATAGATCTAACGTTGGTTACATCGTCTAAGTGCTTTCCAAGAACGTCGAAGTTGTTCCCAATGAGAAGTTGTTCCCGGGAATAACTTTAACGTTATACATAACATTAGAGTTTTTTTAAAAATAAAATTTCATTACTTTGTTAATGTTTACTAGTTCCCGAAAACAACACTAACATTGGTTAAAACGTCAAAGTTGTTTCCAAGAACATCGAAGTTGTTTCCAATGACAAGTTGTTCCTGGGAACACTTTAGACGTTATAGATAAAGTTAGAGTGGTTTTCATAAAATAAAAGTTGTTCCGTTTGTTAACGTTGACAGGTTTTCGGGAACAACTCTAACGTTGGTTACATCATAAAAGTTCTTTCCAAGAACGTCGAAGTTGTTCCCAAAGAGAAGGTTCCCGGGAACAACTTTTACGTTATAGATAACATTAGAGTGGTTTCCCAAAAAAAAAAATCTTCAATTTGTTAACGTTTACTAGTTCCCGGAAACAACACTACCTTTGTTAAAACGTCAAAGTGGTTTCCACAAACATCGAAGTTGTTCCCAACGACAAGTTGTTCCTAGGAACAACTTTGACGTTATAGATAAAGTGAAAGTGGTTTCTAAAAAATAAAATTTGTTCTATTTGTTAACGTTTACTGGTTCCCGGTAACAAAAATTTATTTACATCACAATAAAAACATATTAAAAAACTACAAAATCCAATACAAAACAGTAAATATATTTCAAAATATATGTACAATCTTGTAACTAGGTTATTGTGTGTGGAGTTAAAGAAACACCTGTAATATCAGAGAGAGTATAGTGGTTTCGGGGGGAGACCCCAACGAATATATGGGGAGGGATCCGGGAAATATCCGGAGATCAAGAGAGAGATATGTGAGTGATATTCAGTAGCATTTTTGGTGTTAGGGTGAGTAGCATGTGTTGGTTTTAAGGGGAGTAGTACTTGTTGGGGATATTACATTAAGGGGTAGTAACCCTTTGAGGGGGAGCATTGCATGATGTGGAGCATTACACGATGCCGTACTCATATTCTTAAATGCAAATGCTTTTGTTTTATATTCACTTCATCATCTCACATGCACTTGGTTTGGAAAGTGTATTTGTGTTTGCTTTTTGTGTAGGTTTGATAGTTCTACAAGAGATTGAAGATTTGAAGTTTTTTTTTTTCATGTATATCTCTTTGTAATGTAGAATATCTTCCCGGTGTTTTATTTTGTTTTTTGAGGATCAATGTGAGTGGTGGTTTTGTCACGAAATAGCCAAAGGGGGAGATTGTAAAGTCCTCATTTATAGATTGGCTTATTTCGTGAACAAACAACATTTTTGGGATTTTATGTAAGGGACCTCAAGAGAAGAAGCACCAAAGGTATATTTCTTGTGCTTACTTGCTTTGAAGAAATATAGTTGCACACACTCACAAATTTTTCTTTGTATTTGCAAAATGCCTTTTGAGGTTTTACTTACATCAAATTGAATCCGATCGAGAGCGCTATCTAAATGTGAAGTTCGGTTAAGATGACTTATGTCGGTTACATTGTTGGAAATATTATGAAGGCGCTCGGTAGAGGAACCATTCCTGAAATGGGTCCAATGATCATCACCAATAAAAGCATGGCCGGAAGACATTGTCTTCAGCATATCCTAGAGGGAAGGGCTAATAGGCTGCTCCGAGAACCCTGCTTCTATAGTTTCAACCTCAGAGGGCAATGAGTTCTCTCTGTTCAAATTACCTCGAGGATTCTCCCCTTCTTCTGGAGACTTCTCCATTTGAGCACTTAGGAAATCCCTAGCGCCAGCATCTTCATCGCTTGACTCAATAAACGACACCACTCTTGGAACTTTTGGAAGAGGTCTAGCAGGAGAATGAGTTACCTTCCTTTCTTCGGCCCAAGTATAGCAAAAACCAAGATTAACTGCAGGATCTTCTTAGTCTTCAGTTATATCTTGAAAGGGCTTTAAAAAACTAGGAAGTGAAGGATCAACCTATTCAGCAGGGGGTTCCCGAACTCCTTAACGTTGACAAATGGAAAACCTTTATTTTTCGAAAACCACTCTAACGTTATCTGTAACGTCAAAGTTGTTTTCGGGAACAACTTCTCATTGGGAACAACTTCGATGTTTTGAAACCACTTTGACGTTGTAACCCATGTTTGAGTTGTTCCCGAGAACAAATCAATGTTAACAAATGGAACAACTTTTATTTTTTGTAAACCACTATAACGTTATCAATAACCCAAAAGTTGTTTCCGGGAATAACTTCTCGTTAGAAATAACTTCGACGTTCTTGGAAACTACTTTGACGTTATAAAAAACGTTAGAGTTGTTCTCGGGTACCAGTAAACTTTAACAAAGTGAAATTTTTTGTTTTTTGGAAACCATTCTAACGTTATCTATAACGTCAAAGTTTTTCTCGGGAAAACCTTCTAGTTGGAAACAACTTCGATGTTCTTGGAAACCACTTTGACATTGTAAAAAGGTTGGAGTTATTCCCGGGAACCAGTAAACGTTAACAAAGGGAACAAGTTTTAATTTTTGGAAACCATTCTAAAGTTATCTTTAACGTCAAAGTCGTTCCTAGGAATAACTTTTCATTGGGAACAACTTCGACGTTCTTGGAAACCACTTTGACATTGTAACAAACATTAGAGTTGTTCTCGTGAACCAGTAAACGTTAACAAAGGGAAAAACTTTTATTTTTTGAAAACCACTATAATGTTATCTATAACGTCAAAGTTGTTCCCGAGAACAACTTCTCGTTGGAAACAACTTCGACATTTTTGGAAACCACTTTGACGTTGTAACCAACGTTAGAGTTGTTCTCGGGAGCCAATAAACGTTAACAAATGGAACAAAGATGTTCATGAGAAAAACTTCCCATTGGCAAAAACTTCAATGTTCTAGGAAACCACATTGACGTGGTAACAAACATTAGAGTTGTTCCCGGGAACCAAAAAACGTTAACAAAGCGAACCACTTTTATTTTTCGGAAACCACACTAATGTAATCTATAACGTCAAAGTTTTTATGAGAATAACTTCTCGTTGGGAAAAACTACGACTTTCTTGGAAACCACTTTAACGTTGTAACCAACGTTAGAGTTATTCCCGAGAACCAGTAAACGTTAACAAAGGGAGCAACTTTTCTTTTTTGGAAACAACTCTAATATTGTCTAAAACGTAAAAGTTGTTCCTGAGAAAAACTTCTCGTTAGGAACAACGTTGTTCACAGGAGCAACTTGGACGTTCTTGGAAACCACTTTGACGTTTTTAACAACGTTAGAGTTGTTCTTGGGAACCAGTAAATGTTAACAATGGAAAAAACTTTTTTTTTGGAAACCACTCTAATGTTATTTATAACGTCAAAGTTTTCCTGTGAACAACTTCTCGTTGGGAATAACTTCAACGTTGTTGGAAACCACTTTGATGTTTTAACCCACGTTAGGGTTATTCCCGAGAACCCGTCAACGTTAACAAATGGAACAATTTTTTTTTTTGTAAACAACTATAACGTTATCTATAACTCAAAAGTTTTTCCCTGGAATAACTTCTCATTCGGAATAACTTCGGCGTTCTTGGAAACCACTATAATTTTATCTATTAAGGTCATAGTTATTCACGAGAACAACTTCTCGTTGTGAACAACTTCAATGTTCTAGGAAACCACTTTGACGTTGTAACCAAGTTAGAGTTGTTCTCGGGAAATAGTAAACGTTAACATTGGAAAAAACTATAATTTTTTGGAATCCACTGTAACGTTATCTATAAAGTCAAAGTTGTTTCCGAGAACAACTTCTCGTTGGGAACAACTTCCATATTCTTGTAAACAACTTTGACTTTGTAACCAACATTAGAGTCATTTTTGGGAACCAGTAAACGTTAACAAAGGGAACAACTTTTCTTTTCTGAAATCACTATAACGCTATCTATAATGTCAATGTTGTTCCTGGGAACAACTTTTCATTGGGAACAACTTCTCGTTGGGAACAACTTCAACGTTCTTGGAAACCACTTTGATTTTCTAACCAATGTTAGAGTTGTTCCCGGGAACTAGTAAACGTCAACATTGGGAACAACTATTTTTTTGTGGAAACCACTCTAATGTTGTCTATAAGATCAAAGTTGTTCACGAGAACAACTTCTCGTTGGGAACAACTACGATGTTCTAAGAAGCCACTTTGACGTGGTAACCAATGTTAGATTTGTTACTGGGAACCAAAAAACGTTAACAAAGGGAACCACTTTTATTTTTTTGGAAACCACTCAAATATTATCTATAACATCAAAGTTGTTCGTGGGAAAAACATCTCGTTGGGAAAAACTTCGACGATCATGGAAACCACTTTAACGTTGTAACCTACGTTAGATTTGTTCCCGGGAACCAGTCAACGTTAACAATGGGATCAACTTTTATTTTTTGTAAACCACTATAACATTATATATAACGTCAAAGTTGTTTCCGGGAACAACTTCTCGATGGGAACAACTTCGATGTTCTTGAAACCACTCTAATGTTATATATAACGTCAAAGTTTTTCCCGGGAACAACTTCGACGTTCTTAGAAACCACTTTGACGATGTAACCAATGTTAGAGTTGTTCCCGGGAACCTGTCAACGTTAACAAACGGAACAACTTTTATTTTACAAAAACCACTCTAACATTTTCTGTAACATCAAAGTTGTTCTTGGGAACAACTTCTCGTTGGGAACAACATCGACAAATTTGGAAACCACTTTGACGTTGTAACTATCGTTAGAGTTTTTTCTCATGAACCAGTAAATGTCAACATTGGGAACAACTTTTATTTTTTGGAAAGCTCTCAAATATTATCTATAACTTCAAAGATGTTCCGGAGATTAACTTCTCATTGAGAACAACGTCGACGTTCTTGGAAACCACTTTGATGTTGTAAGAAACGTTAGAGTTGTTCTCGGAAACCAGTAAACGTTAACAAAGGGAACAACATTTCTTTTTCTAAAACCAATTTAATGTTGTCTATAACGTCAAAGTTGTCCCCGGGAACAATTTCTCGTTAGGATCAACATTGTTCCCGGGAAAAACTTCAACATTCTTGGAAACCACTTTGACGTTGTAACAAACGTTAGAGTTGTTCACGGGAACTAATAAACGTTAACAATGGAAAAAACTTTTATTTTTTGGAAACCACTCTAACGTTATCTATAATATCAAAGTTGGAACAAATTCTCGTTGGGAACAACTTCGATATTCTTGGAAACAACTTTGACTTTGTAACCAACGTTAGAGTTCTTCCCGAGAACTAGTAAGCGTTAAAAAGGGGTTGTTCCCGAGAACTAGTAAGCGTTAAAAAAGGGAACAACTTTTCTTTTCGGAAATCAATCTAATGTTATCTTTAATGTCAAAGTTGTTCGCGGGAACAATTTCTCGATGGGAACAACTTCGAAGTTCTTGGAAACCGCATTGATGTTGTAACCAATGCTAGAATTGTTCCCTGGAACCAGTCAACGTTGACAAATGGAACAACTTTTATTTTTCAAAAAACACTTGAACGTTATCTATAACGTCAAAGTTGTTCCTGGGAAGAACTTCTTGTTGGCAACAACTACGACGTTCTTGGAAACCACTTTGACGTTGTAACCCACGTTAGAGTTGTTCCCGATAACCGGTCAACGTTAACAAATGGAACAACTTTTATGCTTTGGAAACCACTATAACATTATCTATAACGCAAAAATTGTTCCCGGGAATAACTTCTCGTTAGGAATAACTTCGACGTTCTTGGAAACTACTTTGACGTTATAACCAACGTTAGAGTTGTTCTCGGGTACCAGCAAACGTTAACAAAGAGAAAAGCTTTATTTTTTTGAAACCACTCTAAAGTTATCTATAACGTCAGAGTTGTTTCCGGGAACAACTTCGATGTTCTTGTAAACCACTTTGACGTTGTAACAAACTTCAGAGGAACCAATAAAACATTAACAAAGGCAACAACTTTATTTTTTGGAAACCATTCTCAAGTTATCTATAACTTCAAAGTTGTTCTCGGGAACAACTTCGACGTTCTTGGAAACCACTTTGACATTGTAACAAACGTTAGAGTTCTTCTCGGGAACCACTAAATTTTAACAAAGGGAAAAACTTTTATTTTTCAGAAACCACTCTAATGTTATCTATAATGTCAAAATTGTTCCCGGGAACAACTTCGACGTTCTTGGAAACCACTTTGACGTTGTGACCAACGTTAGAGTTGTTTCCAGGAACCAGTAAACGTTAACAATGGGAACAAGTTTTTTTTTTGGAAACCACTCTAATGATATCTATAATGTCAAAGTTGTTCTCGGGAACAACTTCTCATTGGGAACAACTTTGACGTTCTTGAAAACCACTTTGACTATGTAACCAATGTTAGAGTTGTTCCCGGGAACCTGTAAAAGCTAACGAACGGAATAACTTTTATTTTTCAAAAACCACTCTAACGTTATCTGTAACATCAAAGTTGTTCCCAGGAGCAACTTCTCGTTGGGAACAACTTTGACGTTTTTGGAAACCAGTTTACCGTTGTAACTAACGTTAAAGTTGTACTCGGGAACTAGTAAACGTCAACAGTGGGAACAACTTTTATTTTTTGGAAACCAATCTAATGTTATCTATAAGGTCAAAGTTGTTCACGAGAACAACTTCTCTTTGGGAACAACTTCGATGTTCTAAGAAACCACATTGACGTGGTAACCAACGCAAGAGTTGTTCCCGGGAACCAAAAATCGTTAACAAAGAGAACCACTTTTATTTTTTGGAAACCACACTAGTGTTATCTATAACATCAATGTTGTTCCCGGGAAAAACATCTCGTTGGGAAAAACTTCAACGTTCTTAAAAACCACTTTAACGATGTAACCAACGTTAGAGTTGTTTCCGGTAACCAATAAGCGTGAGCAAATGGAACAAGGTATATTTTTTGAAAACCACTCTAAGTTTATCTATAACGTCAAAGTTGTTCCCGGGAACAACTTCGACATTCTTGGAAACCACTTTAATGTTGTAACCTACGTTAGAGTTGTTCCCGAAAAACCAATTAACGTTAACAAAGGGAACAACTTTTATTTTTTGTAAACCACTATAACGTTATCAATAATGCAAAAGTTGTTCCCAAGAATAACTTCTCGTTGGGAATAACTTCGACGTTCTTGGAAACTACTTTGACGTTGTAACCAACGTTAGAGTTGTTCTCGCGAACTAGTAAACGTTAACAAAGGCTTAAACTTTCCTTTTTTGGAAACAACTCTAATGTTATCTATACGTCAGAATTGTTCCTGGGAACAACTTCTCGTTGGGAAAAACTTCTACGTTCTTGAAAACCACTTTGACGTTGTAACCAACGTTAGAGTTGTTCTCGGAAAAGGAAAACGTTAACAAAGGGAAAAACATTTTTTTTTGGAAACCACTCTAACGTTGTCTATAACTCCAAAGTTGTTCCCGGGAACAACTTCTCGATGGGAACAACTTCGATGTTCTTGGAAACCACTTTGACGTTATAACAAATGGTAGTGTTGTTTCCGGGAACAAGTAAACGTAAACAAAGGGAACAATTTTTATTTTTTGGATACCAATCTAATATTATCTATAACGTCATAGTTGTTCCCGGGGTCAACTTCTTGTTGGGAACAACTTTTACGTTCTTGGAAACCACTTTGACGATGTAACCAACGTTAGAGTTGTTCCCGGGTAACCTGTCAACGTTAACAAATGGAACAACTTTTATTTTTTAAAAACAACTCTAACGTTATCTGTAACGTCAAAGTTGTTCCCAGGAACAACTTATCGTTGGGAACAAATTCGACTTTTTTGGAAACCACTTTGACGTTGTAACTATCGTTATAGTTGTTCTCGGGAACAAGTAAACGTCAACATTGGGAACAACTTTTATTTTTTGGAAACCACTCTAATGTTATCTATAAGGTCAAAGTTGTTCACGAGAACAACTTATCGTTGGGAACAACTTATATGTTCTAGCAAACCACTTTGACGTGGTAACTAACGTTAGAGTTGTTCCCGGGAACCAAAAAAAGTAAACAAAGGGAACCACTTTTATTTTTCGAAAACAACTCTAATGTTATCTATATCGTCAAAGTTGTTCCGGTAATAAATTCTCGTTGGGAACAATTTCGACGTTCTCTTAAACCATTTTGACGTTCTAACCAACGTTAGAGTTGTTCCCGGGAACCAGTAAACGTTAACAAAGGGAACAACTTTTCTTTTTCGGAGAACACTCTGATGTTGTCTATAACATCAAAGTTGTTCCCGAGAACAAATTCTCATCAGGAACAACTTCGACGTTGTTCCTGGGAACAACTTCGACGTTCTTGGAAACCACTTTGACGTTGTAACCAACATTAGAGTTATTCCCGGGAACCAGTAAACCTTAACAATGGAAAAAACTTTTATTTTTTAGAAACCACTCTAACGTTATCTCTAAAGTCAAAGTTTTTTCCGGGAACAACTTCTCATTGGGAACTATTAGCATTATGCTCGATAGCATTAGTGTAATATTGTAAATAACAATCTTTTCATATGAATAAATTGATTTCGAGTTTAACTAATCTTATAGCATTTATAGTTTAATTATTATAATTGTCAAAAGCAAATAATCATAAGGTTAAAAAACTACGAGAAGAGAAGAATTGTTCAGACATCTAGATATGTATGAGGTAGACACAATTCTTTAGTTAGTATTGAATAATATTCAGAATTTAAGATAGAAGGTTAATCGCCTTTATCTTGTCAAAGTTGTAGATTCTTTTGCTAGCATTTGAGTGGGATCAAATGTGTTATGATGAGTCTAAAATCATCAAAGTGTGGTGTCTTTGGGTAAAGGAATCTAGTGCATTGGGTGTATTGAATAGGATCAAAATGAAATACTTTATCTAGAACTGTCAATGGATAACAGTTTTCATTTGAAGACAATCGGAGAGTCTATCTCAATCCTGAGATAAATGATGGACTTATGGTTGCAAGTGTTATCATTTGAGCTATCAATGAGTACGATTATATAGCATAGTATATCCTCGATAGTTTAGTGGTATTCATTTGTTAATCGATAGAGGACTTCATTTATAGATATGGACACCGTGGCTCCATTTATTGAATAAGAGTAGAATACAATCATATGGATGTATTGAGATATTGGATATTAAATCTTAACGTTAAGTTTTCAATAGTGTCTATTAAAACATGGCTTCTAGACAAGTCAAAATATCCAAGTTCAAAATGTGGTCATATGAGTAAATATGGTAACTTGGAGAGCTATAGGCGGTCTATGAGCTCTTGGCGATTACTGGTATTCTTCACGAGGATACACTTGCTCCAATAAGGTTGTCTAGGGTACGAATGAGTAACATCAACTTATTCTATCTTTATTTAAGAGATCAATTTTAGTTCTTTAGTGGAATGAACTAAAATTAAATAGATCAAGCCTAAGTGAATCATTTGTTGATTGTGATTAGGTTTTGTCTATTGCAGCTTAAATTTAGATAGCCCGCCAAGATCCCTAATTCACACGAACTTGCATGGATCACATAATATATTCTACCGGACCAATAGGGGTCCATCTAGAATTGTAATAAGACAAGTGAACTTGTTTCTTTTTGTAAGAATATGTTTAGTTCACATGTGGACTTTTTATTAAGGTCCAATAGATTTAATAAAATAAGAAAAACATATATGGCCCTTACATATATGGTATGGGCGGCAAAGGCTATTAAGAATAGCATAAATACATTATTTTTATTTTATTATTTAATTAAATGGAAATTGATTAATTTGTTAATTAATTAACTATTTAATTAAAAGTCAAAATCTTTTTCCTAGTAGGAGATGGTCTCCTAAAACTATACTATTGTTGGTAGTATAGTTAATGTTAAAGACTATATTTGATATGTAGATAAATAAAAGGAATTATTTATCTAATCAAATTAGGAAGTCTTTAATATTGTTACAAATACATTATTGAGTTGGATTAGGAGTTTTGGTGTAGGAAAGAATTCCTTTTGGAAAAGGATTCTGGGTCACCAAGTAAAACTACTTAGTGGTAGAATTCTTCTTTGAAAAGGATTCATAACCACCAAGTTAATCTACCTAAGGATAGGATTCTTGTCCATCAAGTAATCCTTCTTAGGAAAGAATAAACTCTACTAATCTAAATCAAAGAGTGAAATTCGGCAAACAACATATGGTTATAGAAGAAGTTAGATTTCCTTTCAGATAAGGACTATTAACTACCAAATAAATCCACATAAGGAAATGATTCTTGACAACCAGGCAAATCATTCTTAGGAAAGGATTTATTATCCTATATATATGTGCAAGAGAATTTCGGTCAAGACTAAGGCAACTAGAGGTGAATTTCGGCCAAGTTAATTTTTTAAGAGAAGAATTTGGTCATCATAGGAATTTTAAGGGAGAAAAATCCTATTTTACTCTAGACAAAATTCGATCATCTCTAAGCATTAGTGTGGGAATTCGGCCAAATAGAGAAAAAAGGGGAACGTTTTTGTATTCGATAGTATACTAATATCCTTTACATCAAAAGGGTTTTGTGTACAACATCGAATCAAGGTTTACGTGAGTTTCAATCAAATTGATTGATAATTCACAAGTGATCGGACGTTCTTGGATTTTTCTCTTGGAGGATATTTGTAACTAACAAAGAAATGATTTTTGCTTAGTCTCCATCCTTAAGAATACAATTTAAAGAAAGGGAGCCCACACTCCAAGGTGATTCACGTTTGTGATTGGATTAGAAGATCTTGAGGAATAAATTCGGCACTTGTTCAATCGTCACGAATAAAAGGTACGATACTTTTATATATGTCAATTAATCTAGGGTTAAGGTTCTCGTTGCATAAAGAGAATTTTTTTTATATATGCAAACCCTAATTTCATTTTTATCACGCTTCCGTTGCGTTTTGAACCTGTTTTTCCCTACAATTGGTATCAGAGTCTGGTTGTACCCTTGATTTATTGATGGATGTACGTGAATCTTTTTCTTTTTATTGTATATATCCATGTTTTATAAATAGATGACACTCTAGGTATTCGCATATACATTTACAATGGAATGTATGGATATATATATATATATATATATATATATATATATATATATATGTTTTATATGTGGTTTGTTATTGCTCAATTTTGGTCCTAGAATTTAAATGTAATTTTTTTTGGGATTGTAACAAGAAGGGTGGTATATCATCGCCATAATTTCCTTCTTGGTAGTTGCTAAGTTTTTGTTGTTGTTGTTGTTGTAGTAATAATAATAATAATAATAAAACTGCACTATTGTAATAAAAAAAAACTGCAGTATTTTTTTATTTAAATTCTTCTGTAATACATTCAAGTATCGAAGACTCGAATGTTTGAAGATTTAGGAGCAACCGGAACAAGTTTGGGACCGTGCGAGCCGTAACAACGAACGTGCGTGCGAAGAGCGCGCAGCCACGTTTGTTATGGCATGGGCTGTACACGGCAGCCCTTTGGTAGCCATGGGCTGCGCATGGCAGCCCTTTATGGGTTTGTGGAATGTGCACGCCAATGTGTAAGGGCGAAGGGTGCGCACACCCATGGGAGGTAGCCGAGAGAGTCCGAATGACGAAGTTCGCGTGAAGACTTGTTCACCAAGAAAGGAGTTCTTGTATTCCAAGATATATGTAATTTACTTGTTTTTCTAGGATGGACCAAAATTGTAGCTATTTATATTTTTTGTAAATATTGCAATGTTTGTCATTGTTTGAAAACATGTCATATAGAATATGAGTGCCACTCATATATCTCTTTTGGTATGAACATGCATTGAATAATTTAAGTATCTAAATTGGCATCTAGATAACTTGGTAAATCATTCTTTGGAATTCGATCACACGCCTTAAACAATTGAGTGGGAGAAGGTGTTTTTGAACACCTACGGCCTCCAAGTTTAGTTGAGCTTTATGTTTCGTGAATAACCTCCCAAGAGGTATTCATGAATGGAATTTAGCAAGATACTTCCTTACAAGGATAGACTAGACAATTAGCCCAAACGATATCTACTCCCAAAGGGGGGATATTCGTGAGGGATTATATTGAAGGTTGATAACTTGGTAACACACTCAACGTGAGTTTATTAATATCCTCCCAAGAGTTCTTGATAATAAAATCACAAGGCTAAAATTGAAAACGTTGGTTGATGTGTTAACAATTAGGTGGGACCTAGTCCAACTAGTAAATATTTATAGGTGTTGGATCACCGTTGAATTTTTACGATTGAATTATTTTTATTTAATTCAAGATAAATATTCAAAAGTGCTATATCATAATTGTTTACTTATATAATTTTTGTTATTAAAAAGAAATCATTACCCCATCCCTAATCAATATCCTAAAAGATAATACTTTAACTGATGATAATTATGTCACATGGAAAAGGAATATTGGGTTGTTTTTGCAAGCTGAAAAGTATAAGTTCATTCTATATATTCCTTAACCACCAAACTAATGAATCTATACAGGAGCAAAGAGATGAGTATCAGTAGTGGAAGTCTTTAGATGAGATGGCTAAATGTACGTTACATTGTGGCCATCATCTCCATCTTGTTGCAACAGCAACATAAAGGAATGGAGACAGCTGCCGATATTATGATGTCTCTAGACAGGGATTCATATGATTGGTAAAGTTGCTACTGTTAAGACCCGCTAGAAGGTCATAAACAATAGAGGAAAACGTAACTTGGGCCTTCTTAGAAGGAGACCAAGAAAGTAGCCAAGATCAAAGGGAAGTGTTTCCTTTGTGGTGAAATGGGTCAAAGGAAATAGACTGAATAAGAATGAATTCAACTTGCATTTAGGAAATGTAGCATTGGTGTCTACTGGTGTAGTGGGAGATATTAGAATCAATTTAGATTCTTTTAGGCATTTAGTTTTAATAAACGTTTTTTATGTACCACAATTCAAGATGAATTTAATTTTAGTTTCTTGTTTAAATAAATTTGGTTATTCGGTTACTTTTAATAAAGCTTTTATTATTATTAAGAATGACAAAATTATTTACAAAGGTACATTGGAAAACGGTTTATTATATTTGCATGGAAATATCTCTCACTAGTTAGACACGGAATCAACGGAACCAAATCATAAAAGAGTAAAATTATCAAAAGATGAAACCTACCTATGGCATTTGCGTTTAGGTCATATTAACCTTAATAGGATTAAAAGATTGGTAAGTGACGGACCTCTTAGTGACTTAAAGGTTGATGATCTACCAACTTGTGAATCTTGTTTGGAAGGTAAAATGACCAAAAGGTCATTTACGACTAAAGGCGCAAGAGCCATCGAATGTTTAGGATTGATACACACTGATGTGTAAGGACCTATGAGCATTCAAGCTAGAGGTGGATATGAGTACTTCATCACTTTCACGGATGATCACTTAAGATTTGGCTATGTGTATCTCATGAGACAAAAGTTGGATGCTTTTGATATGTTCAAAGCATTTAAACTGAAGTAGAAAATCAGCTTGAGAAACACATAAAAATCTTAAGGTTTGATCGTGGTAGAGAATATCTATCTGGTGAGTTTCAGCAATATCTTATTGATAATGAAATAATTTCTCAATTTTCTGCACCAAGTCACACCTCAACAAAATAGGGTGGCAAAAAGGAGAAATAGAACTCTTTTGGATATGGTTAGGTCTATGTTGTCTTATTCAACGCTCCCTAGTTCTTTTTGGGGATATGCTTTACAAACTGCCATGTATATTCTAAACGATGTACCATCTAAGTCGGTTCCTAAAACACCGCATGAGTTATGGTCTGGGCGAAAGCCTAGTTTACAACACTTAAGGATATTTGGATGTCCTGCGCACGTGTTAAAAGGTAAGACAGATAAGATGGAGTACCGTTCAGAAATATGCATATTTGTAGGGTATCTAAAAGGAACAAAAGGATATTATTTTTTATAGTCCTTCAGATATTAAATTATTTGTTTCGACAAATGCCAAATTTCTAGAAGAGGACTATATGAATAATTTTGTACCTAAAAGTAGAACTGTCCTAAATGACCTTTTAGGAGATACAATTCCACAAGAGGTTTCGCAACCAAGCCCAACTGTAAATTCTGTACCAACACATGATCAACAATCTACCATACCTCGTCATAGTGGGAGGGTTGTTAGACAACCCGAGAGATACATCGGTCTAGAAGAATCTGTAGAGAATCTTCCGGACGACGATGATCCCTATACGTACAAGGATGCAATGGAAGATGTTGATTGTCGCCATTGTCAAAAGGCAATGTAATCCGAAACTGAATCTATGTTTAAAAACAAAGTCTGGTCTCTTGTAGACTTGCCTAAAGGGATAAAACCCATCGGGTGCAAGTGGGTATACAAGAGGAAAAGAGGAATAGATGGAAAGGTGGAAACCTTTGAGGCTAGATTGGTAGCTAAAGGTTATACATAGAAGAAAGGTATCGATTATGAAGAAACCTTCTGTCCTGTGGCCATGCTTAAATCTATTAGGATACTCTTATCCATTGCGGCATCTCTAGACCTAGAGATTTGGAAAATGGATGTCAAGACAGCTTTCCTTAATGGAAGTCTTGATGAAAGCATCTATATGATGCAACCAGAAGGATTCGTTGAAAAGGGCCAAGAGGAAAGGGTATGCAAGTTGCAAAGATCCATATATGGATTGAAGCAAGCATCCAGATCCTGGAACATAAGGTTCGATCAAGTTGTTAAAGGTTTTGGATTTATTAAAAACCTTGATGAACCTTGTGTATACAAAAGGATTAAAGGTGACAAGTTGGTTTTCCTAGTACTTTACATTGATGATATACTACTTATCAGAAATGATGTAGATGTATTGACATCAGTAAAAGAATGGTTAGCAAAACAATTTGATATGAAGGACTTAGGAGAAGCAAGTTATATTCTTGGTATCCAAGTCATAAGGGATAGAAAGAATAGAACGATTGCATTATCCCAAGCTTCGTACATAGATAAAATCTTGTATAGGTTTTCCATGCAAGAATCTAAGAAAGGTATGTTACCTTTTAGGCATGGAATCAAACTTTCTAAGGAACAAGTGTCTAAGAATAAGCATGAAGAGCAATTCACGAGTAGGGTTCTATATGCATCGGCAGTTGGAAGTCTCATGTATGTAATGCTCTACACTAGACCAGATATTTGTCTTGCTATGGGTATAGTTAGCAGGTTTCAATCGAAGCCTGGTTCTGATCACTGGAAGCCAGTCAAGCATATTTTCAAGTATCTTAGGAGAACGAGAGATTATATACTTGTATACTCCGGAGGGTATTTAATTCCGATTGGGTATACAGATTCTGATTTTCAGTCAAATTCTGACTCCAAAAGATCAACATCAGGATCTGTGTTTACTTTTGGAGGTGGGGCAGTCTTATGGAGGAGTATCAAGCAATCTTGTATTGTCGATTCCACCATGGAAGCCGAGTATGTAGCCGCATGCGAGGCTGCTAAAGAGGTTGTCTGGCTCCGCCAATTCTTGATTGACTTGGAAGTGGTTCCTAATGCGAATAAGCAGATCTCTATCTATTATGACAATAGTGGAGCAGTGTCTAATTTGAGAGAACCAAGAAGTCATAAGAGAGGGAAACACATTGAAAGAAAGTATCACCTTTTAAGGGAAATTGTGTATAGGGGTAACGTGATGATTACCAAGATCGCATCAGGAGA
Organism: Dipteronia dyeriana; assembly: GCA_032871835.1. Lineage (NCBI taxonomy): Eukaryota > Viridiplantae > Streptophyta > Magnoliopsida > Sapindales > Sapindaceae > Dipteronia > Dipteronia dyeriana. Next base: position 32,476,444 of record CM065295.1, on the reverse strand, counting down.
AAATCTAAGGGATCCTTTTACAAAGGCTCTTTCTCAAAAGAGTTTTGATGGGCATCTAGAGAACATGGGGATGAGAGATATGACATATTTGCTATAGAGTAAGTGGGAGATTGTTAGGATTATGCTCGATAGCAAGAGTGTAAAATTGTAAATAAAAATCTTTTCATATGAATAAAGTAAAATAATCATAATGTTAAAAGACTATGAGAAGAGAATAATTGTTCATACATCTAGATATGTATGAGGTAGACACAATTATTTAGTTTGTCTTGAATAATATTCACAACTTAAGATAGAAGGTTGGGCACCTTTATCTTGTCAAAGTTATAGATTCTTTTGCTAGAATTTGAGTGGGATCAAATGTGTTATGATAAGTCATTGGGTAAAAGAATCTAGTGCACTGGGTGCATTGAATATGATCAAAATGAAATACTTTATCTAGAACCGTCAATGGATAAAAGTTTTCATTTGAAGACAATCGGGAAGTCTATCTCAATCCTGAGATAAATGATGGACTTATGGTTGCAATGAGTACGATTATATAGCATATTCTATCCTCGATAGTTTGGTGATATTCATTTGTTAATAGATAGAAGACTTTATTTACAGATATGGACATCGTGGCTTCATTTATTGAATGAGAGTAGAATACCATCATATGTATGTTTTGAGGTATTGGATATTAAATCTTAACGTTAAGTTTTCAATACTCTCTATTGAAACATTGCTTCTGGACAAGTCAAAATATCCAAGTTCAAAATGTGGTGATATGGGTAAATATGGTAACTTGGAGAGCTATAGGAGGTCTATGAGCTCTTGACGATTACTGGTATTCTTCACGAGGATACACTTTCTCCAATAAGGTTGTCTAGGGTACGAATGAGTAACATCAACTTATTCTATCTTTATTTAAGAGTTCAATTTTAGTTCTTTAGTGGAATGAACTAAAATTAAATAGATCGGACCTAAGTGAATCATTTGTTGATTGTGATTAGGTTGTGTCTATTGGAGCTTAAATTTAGATAGCCCGCCAAGATCCCCAATCCACGCGAACTTTTATGGATCACTTAATATATTCTACCAGACCAATAGGGGTCCATCTAGAATTGTAATAAGGCATGTGAACTTGTTTCTTTTTGTAAGAATAGATCTAGTTCACATGTGGACTTTTTATTAAGGCCCAATGGATTTAATAAAATAAGAAAAATAATTTTTGGCCCTTACATATATGGTATGGGCGGCAAAGGCTATTAAGAATAGCATAAATATATTATTTTTATTTTATTATTTAATTGAATGGAAATTAATTAAATTTTTAATTAATTAATTATTTAATTAAAAGTCAAAATATTTTTCGTAGTAGGAGATGGTCTCCTAAAACTGTACTATTGTTGGTAGTATAGTTAATGTTTAAGAGTATATTTGATAAGTAGATAAATAAAAGGAAATAACAATTTAATCAAATTAGGAAGTCTTTAATATGGTTACAAATACATTATTGAGTTGGATTAGGAGTCTTAGTGTAGGAAAGAATTCTTTTTGGAAAAGGATTATTGGTCACCAAGTAAAACTACTTAGTGGTAGAATTCTTCTTTGAAAAGGATACATAACCACCAAGTTAATCTACCTAAGGATAGGATTCTTGTCCATCAAGTAATCCTTCTTAGGAAAGAATGAACTCTCCTAATCTAAATCAAAGAGTGAAATTCAGCCAACAACATATGGTTATAGGAGAAGTTAGATATCTTTTTAGATAAGGACTCTTAACTACCAAATAAATCCACATAAGGAAAGGATTCTTGACATCCAAGCAAATCATTCGTAGGAAAGGATTTATTATCCTTTATATATGTGCAAGAGAATTTCGGTCAAGACTAAGGCAACTGGAGGTGAATTTAGGCCAATCTAATTTTTTTAAGAGAAGAATTTGGTCATCATAGGAATTTTGAGGGAGAAATATATGATTTTACTCTAGACAAAATTCGATCATCTCTAATCATTAGTGTGGGAATTCGGCCAAGTTCAGAAAAAAGGGAACATTTTTGTATTCGATAATATACTAGTATCCTTTACATCAAAAGGGTTTTGTGTAAAACATCGAATCAAGGTTCACACGAGTTTCAATCAAATTGATTGATAATTAACAAGTGACCGGACGTTCTTGGATTTTTTTCTTGGAGGATATTTGTAACTAACAAAGAAAAGATTTTTGCTTTGTCTACACCCTTAGGAATACAATTTAAAGAAAGGGAGCCCACACTCCAAGGTGATTCATGTTCGTGATTGGATTGGAATATCTTGCTGAATAAATTCGGCACTTGTTCAATCGTCACGAATAAAAGGTACGATACTTTTATATATGTCAATTAATCTGGGGTTAAGGTTCTAGTTGCATAAAGGGGTTTTTTTTTATATGCAAACCCTAATTTCGTTTTTATCATGCTTCCGTTGTGTTTTGAACCCATTTTTCCCAACAGGAACAACTTCGATGTTCTTGGAAACCACTTTGACTTTGTAATCAACGTTAGAGTTGTTCCCAGGAACTAGTAAACGTTAACAAAGGGAACAACTTTTCTCTTCGGAAATCACTCTAATGTTATCTATAATGTCAAAGTTATTCCCGGGAACAACTTCTCGTTGGGAACTACTTCGACGTTCTTGGGAACAACTGTGATGTTGTAACCAAGGTTAAAGTTGTTCTCGGGAACAAGTCAACGTTGACATATTGAACAACTTTTTTTTTTCGAAAACCACTCTAATGTTATCTGTAACGTAAAAGTTGTTCAATGGATCAACTTCTCATTGGGAACAACTTCCACGTTCTTGGAAACCACTTTGACGTTATAACCCAAGTTAGAGTTGTTCCCGAGAACCAGTCAACGTTAACAAATGGAACAACTTTTATTTCTTGTAAACCACTATAACGTTATCTATTACGCAAAAGTTTTTCCCGGGAATAACTTCTCGTTAGGAATAACTTCGCCGTTCTTGGAAACTACTTTAACGTTATAACCAAGGTTAGAGGTGTTCCCGGGAACCAGTAAACGTTAACAGAGGGATAAACTTTTCTTTTTTAGAAACCACTCTAATGTTATCTATAACATCAGAGATGTTCCTGTGAATAACTTCTCATTGGGAACAACTTCGATGTTCTTGGAAACCTATTTGTCGATGAAACAAAAGTTAAAGTTGTTCACGGGAACCAGTAAATGTTAACAAAGGGAACAACTTTTATTTTTTGGCAACAATTCTAAAGTTGTCTATAACGTCAAAGTTGTTCCCGAAATAACTTTTTATTGAGAACAACTTCAACGTTCTTGAAAACTACTTTGACATTGTAACCAACGTTAGAGTTGTTCTCGGGAACCAGTAAACGTTAACAAATAAAACAATTTTTTTTTTTTGGAAACCACTCTAACGTTTTCCAGAACGTCAAAGTAGTTACCGAGAACAACTTGTCGTTAGGAACAACTTCGATGTTCTTGGAAACCACTTTGACGTTGTAACCAACGTTAGAGTTGTTTCTGGGAACCAGTAAACGTTAACAATGGGAACAACTTTTATTTTTTTCAAACCACTCTAATGTTATCTATAACTTCAAAGTTGTTCCTATGAACAACTTCTCGTTGGGAACAACTTAGATGTTCTTTTAAACCACTTTGATGTTGTAACCCATGTTAGAGTTGTTTTTGAGAACCAGTAAACGTTAACAAATGAAACAACTTTTATTTTTTGTACCCTTATAACGTTATCAATAACGTAAAATTTGTTCCTGGGAATAACTTTTCGTTAGGAATAACTTCGACGTTCTTGGAAACTACTTTGATGTTATAACCAACGTTAGAGTTGTTCTCGGGTACCAGTAAATGTCATCATTGGGAACAACTTTTATTTTTTGGAAACCACTCTAAAGTTGTTTCCAGATCAAAAACATCTCGTTGGGAACAACTTCAACGTTCTTGGAAACCACTTTGACTATGTAACAAACATTAGAGTTGTTTTCGGTAACCAGTTAACGTTAACAAATGGAACAACGTTTATTTTTAGAAAACCACTTTAAGTTTATCTATAACATTAAAGTTGTTCCCGGGAACAACTTCGATATTCACGGAAACAACTTTGACGTTGTAACCTACGTTAGAGTTGTTCTCGGGAACCAGTAAACGTTAACAAAGGGATCGACTTTTATTTTTTGTAAACCACTATAACCTTATCTATAACGCAAAAGTTGTTCCCGAGAATAACTTCTTGTTGGGAATTACTTCGACGTTATTGGAAACCACTTTGACTTTGTAACCAATGTTAGAGCTGTTCTCGGGAACCAGTAAACGTTAACAAAGGGAAAAACATTTATTTTTTGGAAACCACTCTAACGTTATCTATAACGCCAAAGTTGTTCCCGTTAACAACTTCTCGTTAGGAACAACTTCGATGTTCTTGGAAACCACTTTGATGTTGTAACCAACGTTAGAGTTTTATCTGGAAACAAGTAAAAGTTAACAAAGGAAACAAATTTATTTTTTTGGAAACCACTCTAACGTTATCTATAACGCCAAAGTTGTTCCCGTTAACAACTTCGACGTTCTTGGAAACTACTTTGACAATGTAACCAACGTTAGAGTTGTTCCCGGGAACCTATCAACGTTAACAAACGGAACAACTTTTATTTTTGGAAACCACTCTAATGTTATCTACAACGTCAAAGTTGTTAACGAGAACAACTTGTCGTTGGGAACAACTTCGATGTTCTAGGAAAACACTTTAACGTGGTAACCACCGTTGGAGTTGTACCTGGGAACTAAAAAATGTTAACAAAAGGAACGACTTTTATTTTTTCGGAAACCACTATAATATTATCTATAACGTCAAAGCCGTTCCAAGAGTAACTTCTCTTTGGGAATAACTTTGATATTCTAGGAAACCACTATGACGTTGTAACCAAGGTTAGAGTTGTTTTCAGGAACCAGTAAACATTAACAAAGAGAACAACTTTTCTTTTTCGGAAACCACTCTAATGTTATCTATAATGTCAAAGTTGTTCTCGGAAACAACTTCGACGTTCTTAGAAACTACTTTGATATTGTAACCAACGTTAGAGTTGTTCCCGGGAACCAGTAAACGATAACAAAGGGAACAACTTTTCTTTTTCGGTTACCACTCTAATGATGTCTATAATGTCAAAGATGTTCCCGGGAACAACTTCTCATTAGGAACAACGTTGTTCCCAGGAACAACTTCGACGCTCTTGGAAACCACTTCGACGTTGTAACTAACATTAAAGATGTTCTCGGGCACCCGTAAACGTTAACAAAGGTAAAAAACTTTTATATTTTGGAAACCACTCAAACGTTATCTATAACGTCAAAGTTTTTCCCGGGAACAACTTCTCGTTGGGAACAAATTCGATGTTCTTTGAAACTATTTTGACGTTGTAACAAACGTTAGAGTTTTTTTCGGGAACCAGTAAACGTTAACAAAGGGAACAACTTTTTTTTTTAAACCATTCTAAAGTTATCTGTAACGTCAAAGTTGTTCCCGGGTATATCTTTTCATTGGGAACAACTTCGACATTCTTGGAAACCTTTTTGACATTGTAAGAAACGTTAGAGTTGTTCTCGGGAACAAGTAAACGTTAACAAAGGGAAAAACTTTTATTTTTCGGAAACCACTCTAATGTTATCTATAAGGTCAAAGTTGTTCCCGGGAACAACTTCTTGATGGGAACAACTTCGACGTTCTTGGTAACCACTTTAACGTTGTAACCAACGTTAGAGTTGTTCTTGGGAACCAGTAAATGTTAACAATGCAAAAAACTTTTATTTTTTTGAAAACCACTCTAACGTTATCTTTAAAGTCAAAGTTATTTCTGGGAACAACTTCTCATTAGGAAAAACTTCGAAGTTCTTGGAAATCACTTTGACTTCTCATTGGGAACCACTTTGACTTTGTAATCAACGTTAGACTTGTTTCCGAAAACTAGTAAACGTTAACAAAGGGAACAACTTTTCTTTTCGGAAATCACTCTATTGTTATCTATAATGTAAAAGTTGTTCGCTGGAACAACTTCTCGTTGGGAACAACTTTGACGTTGTAACCAACGTTAGAGTTGTTCTCGAGAACAAGTCAATGTTAACAAATGGAACAACTTTTATTTTTCGAAAACCACTCTAACGTTATCTGTAACGTCAAAGTTGTTCCCGGGAACAACTTCTCGTTGGGAACAACTTTGATGTTCTTTAAAACCACTTTGACGTTGTAAACCACGTTAGAGTTATTCCCGAGAACCAGTCAACGTTAACAAATGGAACAACTTTTATTTTTTGTAAACCAATATAACGTTATCTATAACGTAAAAGTTGTTCTCGGGAATAACTTCTCGTCAGGAATAACTTCGACGTTCTTGGAAACCACTCTAATGTTTTCTATAAGGTCAAAATTGTTCACGAGAACAACTTCTCATTGGAAACAACTTCGATGTTCTAGGAAACCACTTTGACGTGGTAACCGACCTTAGAGTTGTTCCCGGGAACCAAAAAATGTTAAATAAGGAACCAACTTTATTTTTTGGAAACCACTCAAATGTTATCTATAACATCAAAGCTGTTCCGTGAATAACTTCATGTTGGGAACAATTTCGACGTTCTTGAAAACCACTTTGACGTTGTAACCAACGTTAGAGTTGTTCCAAAGAATCAGTAAACGTTAATGAAGGGAACAACTTTTGTTTTGGGAAATCACTCTAATGTTATCTATAATGTCAAAGTTGTTCGCGGGAATAACTTCTAGTTGGGATCAACTTCGACGTTCTTAGAAACAACTTTGATATTGTAACCAACGTTGGAGTTGTTCCTGGGAACCAGTAAACGATAACAAAGGGAACAACTTTTCTTTTTCGAAAACCACTCTAATGTTGTTTATATCGTCAAAGTTTTTCCCGGGAAAAACTTCTCATTAGGAACAACGTTGTTGCCAGGAACAACTTCGACGCTCTTGGAAACCACTTTGACGTTGTAACCAACATTAAAGATGTTCTCGGGCACCGGTAAACGTTAACAAAGGGAAAAACTTTTATTTTTTAGAAACTACTCAATCGTTATCTATAACGTCAAAGTTTTTCCCGGGAACAACTTCTCGTTGGAAACAACTTCTCGTTGGGAACAACTTTGATGTTCTTTGAAACTATTTTGACGTTGTAACGAACGTTAGAGTTGTTTCCGGGAACCAGTAAACGTTAACAAAGGGAACAACTTTTTTTTTTTTGAAACCATTCTAAAGTTATCTATAACGTCAAAGTTTTTCCCGGGAATATCTTTTCATTGGGAACAACTTCGACGTTCTTGGAAACTATTTTGACATTGTAAGAAACGTTAGAGTTGTTCTCGGGAACAAGTAAACGTTTAACAAAGGGAAAAACTTTTATTTTTCGGAAACAACTCTAATGTTATCTACAAGGTCAAAGTTGTTCCCGGGAACAACTTCTCGTTGGGAACAACTTTGACATTCTTGGTAACCACATTGACGTTGTAATCAACGTGAGAGTTGTTCATGGGAACCAGTAAACGTTAACAATGCAAAAAACTTTTATTTTTTTGAAAATCACTCTAACGTTATCTTTAAAGTCAAAGTTGTTTCTGGGAACAACTTCTCATTAGGAAAAACTTCGATGTTCTTTGAAATCACTTTGACTTCTCATTGGGAACCACTTTGACTTTCTAACCGACGTTAGAGTTGTTTCCGAAAACTAGTAAACGTTAACAAAGGTAACAACTTTTCTTTTCGTAAATCACTCTATTGTTATCAATAATGTCAAAGTTGTTCGCAGGAACAACTTCTCGTTGGGAACAACTTTGACATTCTTAGAAACTAGTTTGACGTTGTAACCAACGTTAGAGTTGTTCCCGAGAACCAGTCAATGTTAACAAATGGAACAACTTTTATTTTTCAAAAACCACTCTAACGTTATCTGTAACGTCAAAATTGTTCCTGGAAAAAACTTCTCATTGGAAACAACTTTGACGTTGTAACCCACGTTAGAGTTATTCCCGAGAACCAGTCAATGTTAACAAATGGAATAACTTTTATTTTCTGTCAACAACTATAACGTTTTCTATAACATAAAAGTTATTCCCGGGAATAACTTCTCGTTAGGAATAACTTTGACGTTCATGAGAAAAACTTCTCGTTGGTAACAACTTCGATGTTCTAGGAAACCACTTTGACGTGGTAACCAACGTTAGAGTTGTTCCCGGGAACCAAAAAACGTTAACAAAGGGAACCAATTTTTTTTTTAAACCACTCTAATGTTATCTATAACGTCAGAGTTGTTCTGGGAATAACTTCTCGTTGGGAGCAATTTCGACGTTCTTGTAAACCACTTTGACGTTGTAACCAACGTTAGAGTTGTTCCTGGGAACCAGTAAACGTTAACAAAGGGAACAACTTTTCCTTTGAAAGTTCCCTAAAAACGTGTGTATCTAAACCTAGAGGGGGGTGAATAGGTTTTAATCAAGTCAATTACCAATTTTTCTTGATTAGTCAATTTTTGAAATTCACCCAATAAAACAAACATACAACATCCAGTGTACGGTGCGGAAATATAAATAACACAAGATATATACGTGGAAACCCTCCAAATGGGAAAAACCACGGGCTGTTAAGTACGCCACACTCGATTACAAAAATACACTATATAAGTAAAAGGTGTATTGATTGAAGTCTAATAATTGAAGTCTCATAATTGCTTTCACACACATTTTTGCATTCATTTTAGAGCATTCAACAATTTCATCATGCATATTACTTTAAAGCATGTCATATAAAGAATTAACATGTCATGGAGATCAATTCTAGGTCATTCAAAATGTACTTCCCAATCAATTCTTCTAATCCAAAAATGCATGTTTGGTTTTAAATAAGACATGGATTGCATATAAAGAAAAGTTGCACACTTTTTAAAAAAAATATGTACAACCAAACATCTCAAGCAATTAATAAAGAAGCATAAATATTATCAAATGAGCACAATGCATTGCCAATTTGCTCTCTTTGCTTGAGCTCCCCATAAGGGGTCAATCAAAACAAGTCAAGAGGGGATATGAGTCCCTATAGACTTACCAAGTCCATTTGACCTAGTTGAGCCTATAGGTGAAACCTTAGCACAATGGTATGTGGGTTCATCTTTTCTAATCCACTTAGGTGATACAATGTCATTCATAGTGGTCAAGATCATCATATTACTCCTAGGATCATTAACACTAGCTTTCCTAGGCACATGCATATTAGCTCTACCCCTTTTTCTTTCAATCATGCTCTTAGTTCTACACATGTTAATGTACTTGAAGCAATTTGGTCTAATATGACCATCAACACCACAAAAATGACATGAAGGAATAAAATGAGGGGTCATACCATTCCTTTGTAAGGACAAAGGTGCTTTCCCATGTCTTTGAGCTTTCATTTGGTGTGGTATTAATTCTCCTCTCCTTTATTGTTGAGTTGAAGAAGATTGCTTCCTTTGTTCAGCTTGATTGACTTGCCTCCTTGGTTGAGGAAAGCTTGGAGGTCGAGCTCTTGATTGTTGAGGTTTAGCTCCATTCTTTATTGGCCCCTTCACTTGGCCATTCTTGGATGTCTCTCCAAGATCAATCTTCCTCCTAGGATGTTGTGGAGGTAAAGCTCTTTTCTTGCCTTGAGCTTGAGGTTGCATGACCTTGGCTTTCTTCAATTCTCTAAGGCACCTCATCTCATTCTCCTTGATGAGCTTCAAGGAATTGTCTTTGTTGGCAAGTTCATCCTTCATTGCCTTCATACTTTGATGGCAATCATCAATCTCCTTTTCATACTTGGACACATCAACTATGTCAATCTTCAATGAATCATCTAACTTGGTCCTTAGTTGAAGATTTTCTTCCTTCAACTTCTTGATTTCTTCATTTTTCTTTTTCAAGGATCTTTGAAGACTTTCGATAAAGTCTTCATAATCAAACCCTTCACAACTCAAGTTCTTGGAGCTTGAACTTTCTTCATCGAAGCTTCTACCACTTGTGCTCTCATGGTAATCATCATCTAAGCTAGCTTCTTCAATGTCGAACTTGAGTGATGGGTGTCTTGTGGCCGCCTTAGAGTTGTCAATATGTAAAGAGTGCAAAGCTATGTGATTCCTTTCACATCCCTCAAAACCCGAATAGCATTCTTCACTTTCACTGCAAAAGTAGGCCTTTGGTTTGCCTATTTGACTCTTGCTCTTTGAGTTTACACAATCCGTGGAGATGTTCCCATAGCCACCACAATCAAAACATTTAAGCTTGATCTTTGAAGTACCTAATTTTTTATGTTTATCTTTCACGATACCTTCATGGATGACTCTTAGAATCTCCCAAGCTTCTCGAACATCTTGAGTTGTTTGGATGATTTTTGAATGACTCTCACCCACTGCACAATATAAGGCACGGGGGCCTTTGAGTTCCATTCGGCAGCGTCGAGTTCGTCAACTGTCCACTTGGACTTTGGCTTAGGCATAAAAGCCCCATTCTCTTGTGTCTCCGTGGGAGGTGAATACCCTTCTTCCACACACATCCACACATGCTCATCAAGGTCACATTAAAAAACTTCCATCCTCAATTTCCAAGAGGAGTAGTTATCCTTGGTGAGCATTGGTGGTTCAGAGATCAAAGCACCTTCTAATCTCTCAAAATCACTCATGGTGTTTTGGGTTATATGAATGCAAATGTTATGCAATAACCAAATGCAAACAAATGCAAAACACACCTACAAGAGATTGGATCACCTATGTATGTCTAGGAACTAGCTCTGATACTAATTGAAAGTTCCCTAAAAACGTGTGTATCTAAACCTAGAGGGGGGTGAATAGGTTTTAATCAAGTCAATTACCAATTTTACTTGATTAGTCAATTTTCAAAATTCACCCAATAAAACAAACATAAAACATCAAGTGTACGGTGCGAAAATATAAATAACACAAGATTTATACGTGGAAACCCTCTAAATGGGAAAAACCATAGGCATTTAAGTGCGCCACACTCGGTCACAAAAATCCACTATATAAGTAAAAGGTTACACCCTCAAGTGATTCTCGTACTCTCACTTTCGACAACCTCAGGCTATGGACACCGCCACTCACCACTCTTGGTTAAGTCCCTAGTGATATCCCCTTATACACTACTCTTGGCGTGAACACCTCCTACTCTAGCCCCTTGGGCCTTTTACAAAGGAACCCAACCAATTTCTTGCCAACCCTTCCTCTGGTTGCAAGACTTGAATTGCTTGTGCACTACACACTTAGTCACAAGATTTAACCTCAATGAAGAGTCAACAACCTATGTGAATATGCAAAAAATATTCTAAATGCAACTAATTCTAGGCAACACTAAATGCTTATCTAGAAATTAAAGAATGTCACTAAGTGCAATTCCTAGATATCAATGTCTAAATGAATGTTCATAAAGACTTAACTAGATATAGTTATGCAACAATATATCCTAGTTATCAAACAAAGCCATTTCAACATATGTGGTCATTAAGCATGGCATGGTCATAAAATGCAATCATCAAAATGCAATCAATATGACCTAATTAGCTAGAGGCAATAGTGACCTAAATGCTAGCTATCACAAAAGCCATATCAACACAAGTGGTCATTAAGCATGGCATGGACTATAATGCAATCACAAAATGCAATCAATGAGTCCTAAACAATATCTAAATGCAAAGCATAGAGATTTAGCTATAAGGGCAAAATGGTCACAAACCCTAGCTATCACAATTCAAACCCTAAACATGTCATAACTTCAATAAATATGCAATTAGTATGAAGAAAGGCTAATTTAAGCAATAAATGACATGTCTTGGTAAGCTAGAACAATAAATGAACAACAATGGTGGTTCTACTTACCAATCAATGAAAACCTATGCTTGGAATGATGCTTGAATGCAAGATGAAGATGGGTTTGGGGTTTAGAGAGTCAAACACAAAGCTTGAAGCTTTCTCTCTCTAAGGGAGGTTTTTTTTCTCTCTAAAAATGTGTTTTTTGAGCTCTAAGAAAGCAAGGAGGAAGAAGATAACATATATAAAGAAGCCCTACACGAAACGGCATCGTTTTGGATATACGGCAACTGATTCCCGTCATGACCGTTGTGCATACCGCGGCCTAGGCAAGTGTCCAGACCCCGATTGAGCGAGCGGTGCATTGCCTGTGAATCTCCGCTGTCTGGACCGCGGTACAGACAATGTCCAGACCGCGGTAGAGCAAGCGGTGCATCACTGGGAAACTCCACTTGGGAGACCGCTGTGCATGCAACGTGCACAGGATGTTGTAGCAGGAGCGAGCAATGTCTAGAAAACACCGATGTGCATACCGCGGCGGAGAAAATGCATAGGGAACGGTTCAGGCCGTGGTCAAGGGGAAAAAACTCTTCTAAAGAAAAACTAAATGTAACAAACACCCAAGCAAGATTTATGGCAAAGAGGAACACAATTAAGGCAATTAAGCATTCATGCAAGATGATCAAAGACATGCATAAGAGTATGTGTGTGCACTAAAAATTCTTCAGAAAATGTTAAGCAAGTGATTTAACTTCTGAAGCTTGAGTTGGGTCTTGAGCAATGATGACCTAAACTACACTTACACATTAATTCCTAAATATGGTTGCCAACGAAATGAGTCAATCAAAAACTGAGGAACTTACATCTTTTTCAGAAACCACTCTAATGTTGTCTATAACGTCACAGTTATTCTCGGGAACACCTTCTCGTTAGGAACAACGTTGTTCCCGAGAACAACTTTGACATTCTTGTAAACAACTTTGACATTGTAACCAACGTTAGAGATGTTCTCGGGTACCCGTAAACGTTAACAAAGGGAAAAACTTTTATTTTTTGGAAACCACTCTAACGTTATCTATAACGTTAGAGTTGTTCCCAAGAACAACCTCTCGTTGGGAACAGCTTCGATGTTCTTTGAAACTATTTTGACGTTGTAACAAACGATTGAGTTGTTCCCGGGAACCAGTAAAAGTTAACAAAGGGAACAACTTTTATTTTTTTTGAAACCGTTCTAAAGTTATCTATAACGTCAAAGTTGTTCCCGGGAATAACTTTTCATTGGGAACAACTTTGATGTTCTTGGAAACCACTTTGACATTGTAACAAACGTTAGAGTTGTTCTCGGGAACCAATAAACGTTATCAAAGGGAAATTTTTTTGTTTTTTTGAAACCACTCTAATGTTATTTATAAGGCCAAAGTTGTTCCCGGGAACAACTTCTCGTTGGGAACAACTTCGACGTTCTTGGAAACCACTTTGCCATTGTAACCAAGGTTAGAGTTGTTCCCGGGAACCAGGGAACGTTAACAAAGGGAACAGCTTTTCTTTTTCGGAAACCACTCCAGTGTTGTCTATAACGTCAAAGTTGTTCCCGGGAACAACTTCTCGTTAGGAACAACGTTGTTCCCGAGAACAACTTTGAGATTCTTGGAAACCACTTTGACGTTGTAACCAACGTTAGAGTTGTTCTTGGGAACCAGTAATAGTTAAAAATTGTAAAAACTTTTATTTTTTTGAAACCACTCTAACGTTATCTATAAAGTCAAAGTTGTTCCCGGGAACAACTTCTCGTTGGGAACAACTTCGATGTTCTTAGAAACCACGTTGACATGTAACCAACGTTAGAGTTGTTCCTGGGAACCAATAAAGGTTAACAAAAGGAACATCTTTTCTTTTCGGAAATAACTCTTATGCTATCTATAATGTCAAAATTGTTCCCGGGAACAACTTTTTATTGGAAACAACTTCGACGTTCTTGGAAACCATTTTGATGTTGTAACTAACGTTAGAATTGTTCAAAGGAACAAGTCAATGTTAACAAAGGGATAAACTTTTCTTTTTCAGAAACCACTCTAATGTTATCTAAAACATCAGAGTTGTTCCCGGGAACAACTTCTTGTTGGGAAAAAACTTTAACGTTCTTGGAAAATACTTTAACGTTATAACCAACGTTAGAGTTGATATCGGAACCAGAAAACAAAAACAAAGGGAATAACTTTTTTTTAAACCACTATAATGATATCTATAACGTCAAAGTTGTTCCCGGGAACAACATCTCATTGGGAACAACTTCGACGTTCTTGGTAACCACTTTGACTATGTAACCAACGTTAGAGTTGTTCCCAGGAACCTGTCAAAGTTAACAAACGGAACAAATTTTATTTCTTAAAAACCACTCTAACGTTATCTAAGACATCAAAGTTGTTCGTGGGAATAACTTCTCGTTGGGAACAACTTCGACGTTTTTGGAAACCACCTTGACGTTGTAACTAAGTTAGAGTTGTACACTGGAACTAGTTAACGTCAACATTGGGAACAACATTTTTTTTCTGAAACCACTTTACTGTTATCTATAAGGTCAAAGTTGTTCACGATAACAACTTCTCGTTGGGAAAAAATTTGATGATCTATTAAACCTTTTTGACGTGGTAACAAACGCAAGAGTTGTTCCCGGGAACCAAAAAACGTTAACAAAGGGAACCACTTTTACTTTTTAGAAACCACTTTATTGTTATCTATAACATCAAAGTTGTTCCCGGGAAAAACATCTAGTTGGGAAAAACTTCGATGTTCTTGGAAACCACTTTAACGATGTAACCAGCGTTAGAGTTGTTTCCGGTAACCAGTCAACGTTAACAAACGTAACAACTTTTATTTTTCGAAAACCGTTCTAACTTTATCCATAACGTCAAAGTTGTTCCCAGGAACAACTTCAACGTTGTAACCTACGTTAGAGTTGTTTCCGGTGAACCAGTTAACGTTAACAAAGGGATCAACTTTTTTTTCAACCACTATAACATTATCTATAACGTAAAAGTTGCTCCTGGGAATAACTTCTCGTTGGGAATAACTTCGACGTTCTTGGATACCACTTTGACGTTGTAACAAACGTTAGAGTTGTTACTGGGAACCAGTAAACGTTAACAAAGGGATACAACTTTTTTTTTCGGAAACTACTCTAACATTATCTATAACGTCAGAGTTGTTCTCGGGAAAAACTTCTCGTTGGGAAAACTTTAACATTCTTGGAAACAACTTTGACGATGTAACAAACGTAAGAGTTGTCCAGGGAACTTGCTAACATTAACAAGGGGAAAAACTTTTATTTTCCAGAAACCGCTGTAATGTTGTCTATAACGTCAAAGTTGTTCCCGGGAACAACTTCTAGTAAGGAACAACTTCTAGTTAGGAAGAATTTCGACGTTCTTGGAAACAACTTTAACTTTGTTACCAATGTTAGAGTTAATCTCGGGATTAAGTATACATTAACAATTGAAAAAACTTTATTTTTTGGAAACCAATCTAACGATATCTATAAAGTCAAAGTTGTTCCCGAGAACAACTTCTCGTTGGGAACAACTTCGATGTTCTTGGAAACCACTTTGACTTTGTAACTAACGTTAGAGTTATTCCAGGGAACTAGTAAATGTTAACAAAGGGAACAACTTTTCTTTTCTAAATCACTCTAATGTTATCTATAATGTCAAAGTTGTTCCCGGGAATAACTTCTCGTGGCAAACACTTCGACGTTGTTGGAAACCATTTTGATGTTGTAACCATCATTAGAGTTGTTCCCGGGAAAGAGTAAACGTTAACAAAGAGATAAACATTTCTTTTTCGGAAACCACTCTAATGTTATCGATAATGTCAGAGTTTTTCTTAGGAAAAACTTCTCGTTGGGAAAAACATCGTCGTTCTTGAAACCACTTTGACGTTGTAACCAACGTTAGAGTTGTTCTCACGAACCAGTAAACGTTAACAAAAGGGAAAAACTTATATTTTTTGGAAACTAGTCTAATGTTATCTTTAACGTCAAAGTTGTTCCCGGGAAGAACTTCTCGTTGGGAACAACTTCGATGTTCTTGGAAACCACTTTGACGTTGTAACCAATGTTAGAGTTATTTTTAGGAACCAGTAGATGTTAACAAAGGGAACGACTTTTATTTTTTGGAAACCACTCTAATGTTATTTATAACGTCAAAGTTGTTCACGGGAATAACTTCACGTTGGGAACAATTTTGACGTTCTTGGAAACCACTTTGACGATGTAACCAACGTTATAGTTGTTCTTAGGAACTTGTCAACATTAACAAATGGAACAACTTTTATTTTTTAAAAAAAACTCTAACGTTATCTATAACGTCAAAGTTGTTCCCAGGAACGATTTCTCATTGGGAACAACTTCAACGTTCTTGGAAACAACTTTGACGTGGTAACCAACGTTAGAGTTGTTCTCGGGAACCAACAAACGTTAACATTGGGAACAACTTTTTTTTTTTGGAAGCCACTATAATGTTATATATAAGGTCAAAGTTCTTCACGAGAACAACTTCTCGTTGAAAACAACTTTGATGTTCTAGGAAACAACTTTGACGTGGTAACCAAGGTTAGAGTTGTTCTCGAAAACAAGTAAACGCTAACAAAGAAAACAATTTTTAATTTTTTGAAACCACTCTTATGTTATCTATAACGTCAAAGTTGTTCCCGGGAACAACATCTCATTGGGAACAACTTCGACGTTCTTGGTAACCACTTTGACTATGTAACCAACGTTAGAGTTGTTCCCAAGAACCTGTCAAAGTGAACAAACGGAACAAATTTTATTTCTTAAAAACCACTCTAACGTTATCTAAGACATCAAAGTTGTTCGTGGGAATAACTTCTCGTTGGGAACAACTTCGACGTTTTCGGAAACCACCTTGACGTTGTAAATAACGTTAGAGTTGTACACTGGAACTAGTTAACGTCAACATTGGGAACAACTTTTTTTTTTCTGAAACCACTTTACTGTTATCTATAAGGTCAAAGTTGTTCACGATAACAACTTCTCGTTGGGAAAAAATTTGATGATCTATTAAACCTTTTTGACGTGGTAACCAACGCAAGAGTTGTTCCCGGGAACCAAAAAACGTTAACAAAGGGAACCACTTTTACTTTTTAGAAACCACTCTATTGTTATCTATAACATCAAAGTTGTTCCCGGGAAAAACATCTAGTTGGGAAAAACTTCTCGTTGGGAACAACTTCGATGTTCTTGGAAACCACTTTGACGTTGTAACCAATGTTAGAGTTATTTTTAGGAACCAGTAAATGTTAACAAAGGGAATGACTTTTATTTTTTGGAAACCACTCTAATGTTATCTATAACGTCAAAGTTGTTCACGGGAATAACTTCACGTTGGGAACAATTTCGACGTTCTTGGAAACCACTTTGACGATGTAACCAACGTTATAGTTGTTCTTAGGAACTTGTCAACATTAACAAATGGAACAACTTTTATTTTTTTAAAACCACTCTAACGTTATCTATAACGTCAAAGTTGTTCCCAGGAACAATTTCTCATTGGGAACAACTTCGACATTCTTGGAAACAACTTTGACGTGGTAACCAACGTTAGAGTTGTTCTCGGGAACCAACAAACGTTAACATTGGGAACAACTTTTTTTTTTGGAAGCCACTATAATGTTATATATAAGGTCAAAGTTCTTCACGAGAACAACTTCTCGTTGGAAACAACTTTGACGTGGTAACCAAGGTTAGAGTTGTTCTCGAAAACCAGTAAACGCTAACAAAGAAAACAATTTTTAATTTTTTGAAACCACTCTTACGTTATCTGTAATGTCAAAGTTGTTCCTAGGAAAAATATCTCATTGGGAACAAATTTGACGTTCTTGGATACCACTTTGACGATATAACAAATGTTAGAGTTGTTCCAGGGAACCAGTAATTGTTAACATTGGGAACAACTTTTTTTTTTAAACCACTCTAGTGTTATCTATAACATCAAAGTTGTTACAGGGAACAACATCTCGTTGGGAACAACTTCAACGTTCTAGGAAACCACTTTGACGATATAACAAATGTTAGAGTTGTTCACAGGAACCAGTCAACGTTAACAAACAAAGCAACTTTGATATTTTAGAAACCACTATTATGTTATCTGTAGCGTCAAAGTTGTTCTCGGGATCAAATTCTCGTTGGGAACAGCTTCATCGTTATTGGAAACAACTTTAACATTGTAACAAACGTTAGAGTTGTTCCCGGGGATCAAGTAAACGATAACAATGGGAACAACTTTTATTTATAGGAAACCACTATAATTTTATCTATAAGGTCAAATTTGTTCCCGAGAAAAACTTCTCATTTTGAACAACTTCGATGTTCTTGCAAACAACTTTGACGTTGTAAACAACCTTAGAGTTGTTCTCGGGAACCAGTCAACGTTAACAAAGGGAACAACTTTTGTTTTTGGGAAACCACTCTAATGTTATCTATAACGTCAAAGTTGTTTCAGAGAATAACATCTCGTTGGGAACAACTTCGACGTTCTTGGAAACAACTTTGAAGATATAACCGATGTTAGAGTTGCTCTCTGGAACCAGTTAACATTAACAAATAGAATAACTTTTATTTTTTGAAACCAACTCTAACGTTATCTACAACGTCAAAGTTGTTCCCTGGAACAACTTATCATTAAGAACAACTTCGATGTTCTTGGAAACCACTTTGACGTATTAACCAACGTTAGTGTTGTTTTCGGGAACTAGTAAACATTAACAAGGGGGACAACTTTTCTTTTTTGGAAACCACTATAATGTTATCTATAACGTCAAAGTCGTTCCCGTGAATAATTTCTCGTTGGGAACAACTTCGACATTCTTGGAAACCACTTTGACGGTGTAACCAACGTTAGAGTTGTTCCCGGGACCCAGTAAACGTTAACAATGGGAACAACTTTTCTTTTCGGAAATCACTCTAATGTTGTCTATAACGTCAATGTTATTCCCGGGAACAACTTCTCATGGGGAACAACTTTAACAATCCTGTAATCCACTTTGATGTTGAAACCAACATTAGAGTTGTTCCCGGGAACAAGTCAACGTTAACAAAAGGAATAAATTTTGTTTTTTTGAAACCACTCTAATGTTATCTATAATGTCAAAGTTGTCCCAGGGAACAACATCTCGTTGGGAACAACTTCGACGTTCTTGAAAACCACTTTGACGATATAACCAACGTTAGAGTTGCTCTTGGGAACCAGTCAACGTTAACAAAGGGAACAACTTTTATTTTTTGAAACCAACTCTAATGTTATCTACAAAGTCAAATTTGTTCCCGGGAATAACTTATCGTTTGGAACAACTTCGTTGTTCTCGGAAACCACTTTGATGTATTAACCAAAGATAGTGTATTTCCTAGGAACTAGTAAACATTAACAAGGGGGACAACTTTTCTTTTTAGGAAACCACTATAATGTTATCTATAACATCAAAGATGTTCCCACGAATAACTTCTCATTAAGTACAACTTCGACGTTCTTGAAAACCACTTTGACTTATTAACCAACATTAGTGTTATTCTCGGGAACTAGTAAACATTAACAAGGGGGACAACTTTTCTTTTTCGGAAACCTTTAAATGTTATCTATAACATCTAAGTTATTCCCGCGAATAACTTCTTGTTGGGAACAACTTCGACGTTCTTGGAAACCACTTTGACGTTGTAACCAACGTTAGAGTTTTTTCCTGGCAACCAGTAAACGTTAACAAAGGGAACAACTTTTCTTTTCAAAAATCAATCTAATTTTGTCTATAACGTCAATGTTTTCCCTGGGAACAACTTCTCCTAGGGAACAACTTTAACATTCTTGTAAACCACTTTGATGTTGAAACCAACATTAGAGTTGTTTCCAGGAACAAGTCAACGTTAACAAACGGAGTAACTTTTATTTTTTGGAAACCACTCTAATGATATCTATAACGTCAAAGTTGTTCCAGGGAACAACATCTCGTTGGGAACAACTTTCACATTCTTGGAAACAAACTTTGACGATATAACCGACGTTAGTGTTGCTCTCGGGAACCAGTCAACGTTAACGAAGGGAACAACTTTTATTTTTTGAAACCAACTCTAACGTTATCTATAACGTCAAAGTTGTTCCCCGTGAACAACTTATCGTTGGGAACAACATCTATGTTCTTGGAAACAACTTCTATGTTCTTGGAAACCACTTTGACGTTGTAACCAACATTAGAGTTATTTTCAAGAACCAGTAAAGGTTAACAAAGGGAAAAACTTTTATTTTTTGGAAACCAGTCTAAAGTTATATTTAACGTCAAAGTTGATTCGGGAAAAACTTCTGGTTGGGAACAACTTCGATGTTCTTGGAAACCACTTTGACGTTGTGACCAATGTTAGAGTTATTTTCGGTAACCAATAAAGGTTAACACAGGAAACAACTTTTATTTTTTGGAAACCACTCTAATGTTATCTATAACGTCAAAGTTGTTCACGGGAATAACTTCTCGCTGGGAACAACTTCGACGTTCTTGGAAACAACTTTGACGATGTAACCAACTTTATAGTTGTTCCCAAGAACTTGTCAACGTTAATAAATGGAGCAACTTTTATTTTTTTAAAGCCACTCTAACGTTATCTATAACGTCAAAGTTGTTCACGAGAATAACTTCTCGTTGGAAACAACTTTGATGTTCTTGGAAACCACTTTGACGATGTAACCAACGTTATAGTTATTCCCAGGAACTTGTCAACGTTAACAAAGGGAACAAATTTTATATTTTTTAAATTACTCTATCGTTATCTATAAATTCAATTTTTTCCCAGAAACAATTTCTGATTGGGAACAACTTCGACGTTCTTGGAAACCACTTTGATGTGGTAACCATTGTTAGAGTTATTTTCGGGAACCAGTAAACGTTAACATTGGGAACAACTTTTATTTACATGAAACCACTGTAATTTTATCTATAAGGTCAAAGTTGTTCCTGGGAACAACTTCTCATTTTGAACAGCTTCGATGTTCTTGTAAATTACTTTGACGTTGTAACCAACCTTATAGTTGTTCTCGAGAACCAGTCAACGTTAAAAAAGGGAACAACCTTTGTTTTTGGGAAACCACTATAATGTTATCTATAATGTCAAAGTTGTTCCAAGGAATAACATATCGTTGGGAACAACTTCGACGTTCTTGGAAGCCACTTTGACGATATAACCTATGTTAGAGTTGCTCTCGGGAACCAGTCAACGTTAACAAAGGGAACAACATTTATTTTTTGAAACTAACTCTAACGTTTCTATAATGTCAGAGTTGTTCGTGGGAACAACTTATCGTTTGGAACAACTTCGATGTTCTTGGAAACCACTTTAATGTATTAACCAACGTTCGTGTTGTTCCCAGGAACTAGTAAACATTAACAATGGGGACAACTTTTCTTTTTCGGAAACCACTACAATTTTCTCTATAACGTCAAAATTGTTCCCGCGAATAACTTCTCGTTGGGTACAACTTCGTCGTTCTTGGAAACCACTTTGGCGTTGTAACCAACATTAGAGTTGTTCCCAGTAACCAGTAAACGTTAACAAAGGGAACAACTTTTCTTTCGAAAATCACTCTAATGTTGTCTATAACGTTAATGTTGTTCCCGGGAACAACTTCTCGTTGGGAACAACTTCAACATTCTTGTAAACCACTTTGATGTTGAAACCAACATTAGAGTTGTTCCCGGGAACAAGTCAACGTTAACAAAAGGAATAAATTTTGTTTTTTTGAAACCACTCTAATGTTATCTATAACGTCAAAGTTGTCCCTGGGAACAACATCTCGTTGGGAACAACTTCGACGTTCTTGAAAACCACTTTGACGATATAACCAACGTTAGAGTTGCTCTCGGGAACCAGTCAACGTTAACAAAGGGAACAACTTTTATTTTTTGAAACCAACTCTAATGTTATCTACAACTTTAAATTTGTTCCCGGGAATAACTTATCGTTTGGAACAACTTCGTTGTTCTCGGAAACCACTTTGATGTATTAACCAAAGATAGTGTTTTTCCTGGGAACTAGTAAACATTAACAAGGGGGACAACTTTTCTTTTTCGGAAACCACTATAATGTTATCTATAACGTCAAAGATGTTCCCACGAATAACTTCTCATTAAGTACAACTTCAACGTTCTTGAAAACCACTTTGACGTATTAACCAACATTAGTGTTATTCTCGGGAACTAGTAAACATTAACAAGGGGGACAACTTTTCTTTTTCGGAAACCTTTAAATGTTATCTATAACATCTAAGTTGTTCCCGCGAATAACTTCTTGTTGGGAACAACTTCGACGTTCATGGAAACCACTTTGACGTTGTAACGAACGTTAGAGTTTTTTCCTGGCAACCAGTAAACGTTAACAAAGGGAACAACTTTTCTTTTCAAAAATCAATCTAATTTTGTCTATAACGTCAATGTTTTCCCTGGGAACAACTTCTCCTAGGGAACAACATTAACATTCTTGTAAACCACTTTGATGTTGAAACCAACATTAGAGTTGTTCCGGGAACAAGTCAACGTTAACAAAGGGAATAACTTTTATTTTTTGGAAACCACTCTAATGATATCTATAACGTCAAAGTTGTTCCAGGGAACAACATCTCGTTGGGAACAACTTCGACTTTCTTGGAAACCACTTTGACGATATAACCGACGTTAGTGTTGCTCTCGGGAACCAGTCAACGTTAACAAAGGGAACAACTTTTATTTTTTGAAACCAACTCTAACGTTATCTATAACGTCAAAGTTGTTCCCCGTGAACAACTTATCGTTGGGAACAACATCGATGTTCTTGGAAACCACTTTGACATTTTAACCAACGTTAAAGTTGTTCCCGGGGAACTAATAAATGTTAACAATGGGAACAAATTTTATTTACAGGAAACCACTTTAATTTTATCTATAAGGTCAAAGTTGTTCCCGGGAACAACTTCTCATTTTGAACAACTTTGATGTTCATGGAAACAACTTTGACGTTGTAACCAACCTTGGAGTTGTTCTCGGAAACCAGTCAACGTTAACAAAGGGAACACCTTTTGTTTTTGGGAAACCACTCTAAAGTTATATATAACGTCAAAGTTGTTCCAGGGAATAAAATCTCGTTGGGAACAACTTCGACATTCTTGAAAACTACTTTGACAATATAACTGATGTTCGAGTTGCTCTGGGAACCAGTCAACGCTAACAAAGGGAACAACTTTGTTTTTTTTAACCAACTCTAACGTTATCTACAACGTCAAAGTTGTTCCCAGGAATAACTTATCTCTAGGAACAACTTCAATGTTCTTGGAAACTACTTTGACGTATTAACCAACGTTAGTGTTTTTCCCGGGAACTAGTAAATATTAACAAGGGGGACAAGTTTTCTTTTTCGGAAACCACTATAATTTTATCTATAACGTCAAGATGTTCCCAGGAATAACTTCTCGTTGGGTACAACTTCGACGTTCTTGGAAACCACTTTGACGTTGTAACCAACGTTAGAGTTGTTTCTGGGAACCAGTTAACGTTAACAAAGGGAACAACCTTCTTTTCGAAAATCACTATAATGTTGTCTATAACGTCAATGTTGTTTCTGGATACAACTTCTCGTTGGGAACAATTTCAACATTCTTGTAAACCACTTTGTTGTTGAAACCAACATTTGAGTTAATCCCGGGAAAAAGTCAACGTTAACATAGGGAATAACATTTATTTTTTGGAATTCACTCTAATATTATCTATAACTTCAAAGTTGTTCCCTCGAATAACTTCTCGTTGGGAACAACTTCTACGTTCTTGGAATCCACTTTGACGTTGTAACCAACGTTAGATTTGTACCCGGGAACCAGTAAACGTTAACAAAGGAAAAACTTTTCTTTTCGGAAATCACTCTAATGTTGTCTATAACGTCAATGTTATTCCTGGGGAATAACTTCTCATTGGGAAAAACTTTAACATTAATGTAAACCACTTTGATGTTGAAACCAACATTAGAGTTGTTCCTGGGAACAAGTCAACGTTAACAAAGTGAATAACTTTTATTTTGTTGGAAACCACTCTAATGTTATCTATAACGTCAAAGTTGTTCCAGGGAACAACATCTCGTTGGGAACAACTTTGACGTTCTTGGAAACCACTTTGACGATATAAACAACGTTAGAATTGCTCTCAGGAACCATTCAACGTAAACAAAGGGAACAGCTTTTATTTTTTGAAACAAACTCTAACGTTATCTATAACGTCAAAGTTGTTCCC
This sequence comes from Dipteronia dyeriana, assembly GCA_032871835.1. Classification (NCBI taxonomy): domain Eukaryota; kingdom Viridiplantae; phylum Streptophyta; class Magnoliopsida; order Sapindales; family Sapindaceae; genus Dipteronia; species Dipteronia dyeriana. The sequence goes on along the minus strand of CM065295.1, from coordinate 32,452,302 downwards.
TCGAACAACTTATCGTTGGAAACAACTTCTATGTTCTTAGAAACCACTTTGACGTTGTAACCAACATTAGAGTTATTTTCAAGAACCAGTAAAGGTTAACAAAGGGAAAAACTTTTATTTTTTGGAAACCAGTCTAAAGTTATATTTAACGTCAAAGTTGATTCGGGAAAAACTTCTGGTTGGGAACAACTTCGATGTTCTTGGAAACCACTTTGACGTTGTGACCAATGTTAGAGTTATTTTCGGTAACCAATAAAGGTTAACACAGGAAACAACTTTTATTTTTTGGAAACCACTCTTATGTTATCTATAACGTCAAAGTTGTTCACGGGAATAACTTCTCGCTGGGAACAACTTCGACGTTCTTGGAAACCACTTTGACGATGTAACCAACTTTATAGTTGTTTCCAAGAACTTGTCAACGTTAACAAATGGAGCAACTTTTATTTTTTTAAAGCCACTCTAACGTTATCTATAACGTCAAAGTTGTTCAGGAGAATAACTTCTCGTTGGGAACAACTTCGACGTTCTTGGAAACCACTTTGACGATGTAACCAACGTTATAGTTGTTCCCAGGAACTTGTCAACGTTAACAAAGGGAACAAATTTTATATTTTTTAAATTACTCTATCGTTATCTATAAAGTCAAATTTTTCCCAGGACTTCGACGTTCTTGAAAACCACTTTGATGTGGTAACCAACGTTAGAGTTATTTTCGAGAACCAGTAAACGTTAACATTGGGAACAACTTTTATTTACATGAAACCACTGTAATTTTATCTATAAGGTCAAAGTTGTTCCTGGGAAAAACTTCTCATTTTGAAAAGATCGATGTTCTTGTAAATTACTTTGACGTTGTAACCAACCTTATAGTTGTTCTCGAGAACCAGTCAACGTTAAAAAAGGGAACAACCTTTGTTTTTGGGAAACCACTATAATGTTATCTATAATGTCAAAGTTGTTCCAAGGAATAACATATCGATGGGAACAACTTCGACGTTCTTGGAAGCCACTTTGACGATATAACCGATGTTAGAGTTGCTCTCGGGAACCAGTCAACATTAACAAAGGGAACAACTTTTATTTTTTGAAACTAACTCTAACGTTTCTATAATGTCAAAGTTGTTCGTGGGAACAACTTATCGTTTGGAACAACTTCGATGTTCTTGGAAACCACTTTAATGTATTAACCAACGTTAGTGTTGTTCCTAGGAACTAGTAAACATTAACAAGGGGGACAACTTTTCTTTTTCGGAAACCACTACAATTTTCTCTATAACGTCAAAACTGTTCCCGCGAATAACTTCTCGTTGGGTACAACTTCGTCGTTCTTGGAAACCACTTTGACGTTGTAACCAACATTAGAGTTGTTCCCAGTAACCAGTAAACGTTAACAAAGGGAACAACTTTTCTTTCGAAAATCACTCTAATGTTGTCTATAACGTCAATGTTGTTCCCGGGAAAAACTTCTCGTTGGGAACAACTTCACCATTCTTGTAAACAACTTTGATGTTGAAACCAACATTAGAGTTGTTCCAGGGAACAAAGGGAATAACTTTTATTTTTTGGTAACCACTCTAATGTTATCTATGACGTCAAAGTTGTTCAAGGGAACAACATCTCGTTGGGAACAACTTCGACGTTCTTGGAAACCACTTTGACGATATAACCGACGTTAGAGTTGCTCTCAGGAACCAGTCAACCTTAACAAAATGAACAACTTTTATTTTTTGAAACTAGCTCTAAATTTATCTATAACGTCAAAGTTGTTCCCGGGAACAACTTATCGTTGGGAACAACTTCGATGTTCTTGGAAACCAATTTGACGTATTAATAAACGTTTGTGTTGTTCCTGAGAACTAGTAAACATTAACAAGGGGGACAACTTTTCTTTTTCGGAAACCACTATAATGTTATCTATAACGTCAAAGTTATTCCCGCGAATAACTTCTCGTTGGGAACAACTTCTCTTTGGGAACAAATTCGACGTTCTTGGAAACCACTTTGACGTTGTAACCAATGTTAGAGTTATTCTCGGGAACTAGTTAATGTTAACAAAGGGAACAACTTTTCTTTTCGGAAATCACTCTAATGTTGTCTATAACGTCAACGTTGTTGTCGGGAACAACTTCTCGATGGGAAAACCTTCAACATTCTTGAAAACCACTTTGATGTTGAAACCAACATTAGAGTTGTTCCCAGGAACAAGTCAATGTTAACAACGGGAATCACTTTATTTTTTTGGAAACCACTCTAATGTTATCTATAACGTCAAAGTTTTTCCCTGGAACAACTTCTATGATCTTGGAAGCCACTTTGACGATATAACCAACGTTAGAGTTGTTCCCAGGAACCTGTCAACGTTAACAAACGAAACAATTTTTATTTTTTGAAACCAACTCTAACATTATATGTAACGTCAAAGTTGTTCTAGGGAACAACTTCTTGTTGTGAACAACTTCGATGTTCTTGAATGCCACTTTGACGTTATGACAAACGGTAATGTTGTTCCCGGGAACCAGTACACGTTAACAATGAGAAAAACTATTATTTTTTAGAAATCACTCTAATGTTACCTATAAGGTCAAAGTTGTTCCCGGGACTAACTTCTCGTTGGGAACAAAGTTCAATGTTCTTAGAAACCACTTTGTCGTTATAACCAACGTTAGAGTTGCTCTCGGAAACCAGTCAACGTTAACAAAGGGAACAACTTTTATTTTTTGGAAACCACTCTAATGTTATCTATAACGTCAAAGTTTTTCCCGGGAACAGCCTCTCGTTGGGAAAGACTTCGATGTTCTTGGAAACCATTTTGACGATGTAACCAACGTTATAGTTGTTCCCGTGAACCTGCAAACGTTAACAAATGGAACCACTTTTATTTTATCAAAACCACTCTAACGTTATTTGTAACGTCAAAGTTGTTCCCAGGAACAGCTTCCCGTTGGGAAAAACTTAGACATTCTTGGAGACTGCTTTGACGTTGTGAAGAATGTTGGAGTATTTCCCATGAACTAGTAAATGTTAACAATGGGAACAACTTTTATTTTGAGAAACAACTTTAATGTAATCTATAACGTCAAAGTTGTTCATGGGAACAATTTCTCAATGAGAACAACTTTTATGTTCTTGGAAACAACTTTGACATTGTAACCAACGTTAGAGTTACTTCCGGGAACCAGTAAACATTAACAATTGGAACAAATTTTATTTTTTGGAAACCACTCTAATATTATCTATAACGTCAAAGTTGTTCCCAGGAACAACTTCTCTTTGGGAACAACTTCGACGTTCTTTGAAACCACTTTGTCGATGTAACCAACATTAGAGTTGTTCTTGTGAACTTGTCAATGTTAACGAACAAAACAACTTTTATGTTTTTAAAACCACTCTAACGTTATCTGTAACGTCAAAGTTTTTCCGGGGAACAACTTCGAATTTTTTGGAAACCACTTTGACGTTGTAACATACGTTAGAGTAGTTCTCGGGAACAAGTAAACGTCAACAATGGGAACAACTTTTATTTTTTGGAAACAACTCTAAAGTTGTCCACGAGAACAACTTCTCGTTGGGAACAACTTCGATATTCTAGGAAAAACCACTTTGACGTGGTAACCAACTTGAAAGTTGTTCGCGGGATCAAAAAATGTTAACAAAGGGATCAAATTTTATTTCTTGGAAACCACTCTAATGTTATCTATAACGTCAAAGTTTTTACTGGGAAAAACATCTCATTGGGAATAACTTCGACATTCTTGAAAACCACTTTGACGTTGTAACCAATGATATAGCTGTTCCCGGGAACAAGTAAACGTAAACATTGGGAACAACTTTTGGTTTTTGGAAACCACTCTAATGTTATCTATAACGAAAAAGTTATTCCCGGGAACAACTTCTCGTTGGGAACAACTTTGACGTTCTTGGAAACCACTTTGACGTTGTAACTAACGTTAGAGTTGTTCTCGGGAACCATTAAACGTTAACAATTGGAACAACTTTTTTGTTTAGAAACCACTCTAATGTTATCTATAACGTCAAAGTTGTTTCCGGGAAAAACTTATCGTTGGGAACAACTTTAATGTTCTTGGAAACCACTTTGATGTATTAACCAACGTTAGTGTTGTTCCCGAGAACTAGTAAACATTAACAACGGGGGCCATTTTTTATTTTCGGAAACCACTCTAATGTTATCTATAACGTCAAAGTTGTTCTCGGGAATAACCTCTCATTGGGAACAACTTCTCATTAGGAACAACTTCCACGTTCTTGGTAACCACTTTGATGTTGTAACCAACAATAGAGTTGTTAAATAGAACCAGTAAACGTTAACAAAGGGAACAACTTTCCTTTCTGGAAATCACTCTAATGTTGTCTATAACGTCAAAGTTATTCTCGGGAATAACTTCTCGTTGGGAACAACTTCAGCATTCTTGTAAACCACTTTGATGTTGAAACCAACGTTAGAGTTGTTCCAGGGAACAAGTCAACGTTAACAAATGGAACAACTTTTATTTTTTGGAATCCACTCTAATGTTATCTAAAACTTCAAAGTTTTTCCCGGTAACAACATCTCGTTGGGAACAACTTCGACGTTTTTGGAAACCACTTTGACGATATAACCAACGTTAGAGTTGTTCCCAGGAACCAGTCAACGTTAACAAACAGAACAACTTTTATTTTTTGAAACCAACTCTAATGTTATTTGTAACTTCAAAGTTGTTCCCGGGAACAACTTCTCGTATGGAACAACTTCGATGTTCTTTAATACCACTTTGACGTTGTAACAAACGTTAAAGTTGTTCCCGGGAACCAGTACATGTTAACATTGGGAATAACTTTTAATTTTTGAAAACAACTCTATTGTTACCTATAAGGTCAAAGTTGTTTCCGGGAACATCTTCTTGTTGGGAACAACATCTACGTTCTTTGAAATGACTTTGACGTTGTAACCAACGTTAGAGTTGCTCCCTGTAACCAGTAAACGTTAACCAAGGGAACAACTTTTGTTTTCGGAAATCACTCTAATGTTGTCTATAACCTCAAACTTGTTCCCGGGAACAACTTCTCGTTGGAAACAACTTCAACATTCTTGTAAACCACTTTGATGTTGAAACCAATGTTATAATTATTCCAGGAAACAATTCAACGTTAACAAAGGAAACAACTTTTATTTTTTGGAAACCACTTTAATGTTATCTATAACGTCAAAGTTTTTCCCGGGAATAAAATCTCGTTGGGAACAACTTCGGCGTTCTTGGAAACTACTTTGACGATATAATCAACATTATAGTTGTTCCCGATAACCAGTCAACGTTAACAAATGGAACAACTTTTATTTTTTGAAACAAACTCTAACGTTATCTGTAACGTCAAAGTTGTTCAGGGGAAAAACTTTTCGTTGGGGACAACTTCGACATTCTTAAATACCACTTTGAGTTTGTAACAAACGTTAAAGTTGTTCTCGGGAACCAGTACAGGTTAACATTGGGAACAACTTTTATTTTTTTGAAACCACTCTAATGTTAACTATAAGTTCAAAGTTTTTCCCGGGAACAACTTCTCGTTGGGACCAAAGTTCAATGTTCTTAGAAACCACTTTGACGTTATAACCAACGTTAGACTTGCTCTCGGGAACTAGTCAACGTTAACAAAAAGAACAATATTTATTTTTTGAAACCACTCTTATGTTATCTATAACGTCAAAGTTACTCCCAAGAACAACGACTTGTTGGGAACAACTTCGACGTTCTTGGTAACCACTTTGACGATGTAAACAACGTTAGAGTTGTTCTAGTGAACCTGCCAACGTTAACATAAGGAACAACTTTTATTTTTTAAAAACCACTCTAACGTTAGCTATAATGTCAAAGTTTTTCCCGGGAACAACTTCCCATTGGAAAAAACTTCGACACTCTTGGAGACCACTTTGACGTTCTAACGAACGTTACAGTTGTTCCCGGAAACCAGTAAACGTTATCAACGGGAAAAACTTTTATTTTAAGAAACCACACTAATTTTATCTATAAGGTCAAAGTTTTTCACAGGAACAACTTCTCGATGGGAACAACTTCTCGATGGGAACAACTTCAATGTTCTTGGAAACAACTTTGACGTTGTTACAAACGTTAGAGTTGTTCTCAGGAACCAGTAAACGTTAATATTGGGAACAACTTCGATGTTCTAGGAAACTACTTTAATGTGGTAACCAATGTTAGATTTGTTCCCGGGAACCAAAAAATATTAACAAAGCGAACAACTTTTATTTTTTGGAAACCACTTCAATGTTATCTATAATGTCAAAGTTTTTACTAGGAAAACATCTCTTTTGGAACAACTTCGACATTCTTGAAAACCACTTTGACGATGTAACCAATGTAAAATTGTTCCTGGTAACAAGTAAATGTAAACATTGGGAACAACTTTTCTTTTTTTGAAACAACTCTAATGTTATCTATAAAGTCAAAGTTATTCCCGGGAACAACTTCAACGTTCTTGGAAACCACTTTAACGTTGTAACTAACATTAGAGTTGTTCTTGGGAACAAGTAAATGTTAACAAATGGAAAAACTTTAACTTTTTTGAAACCACTCTAACGTTATCTATAACGTCAAAGTTGTTCCCTGGAACAACTTATCGTTGGGAACAACTTCGATGTTATTGGAAACCACTTTGCGTATTAACAAACGTTAGTGTTGTTCCCAGGAACTAGTAAACATTAACAAGGGGGACAACTTTTCTTTTTTGGAAACCACTCTAATGTTATCTATAACGTCAAAGTTGTTCCCAGGAATAACTTCTCGTTGGGAACAACTTCTCGTTGGGAACAACTTCTCTTTGAGAAAAACTTCGACGTTCTTGGAAACCACTTTGACTTTGTAACAAACGTTAGAGTTGTTCCCAGGAACCAGTAAACATTAACAAAGGGAACAACTTTTCTTTTCGAAAATCACTCTATTGTTGTCTATAACGTCAAGTTGTTCCTGCGAACAAATTTTCATTGGGAACAACTTCAACATTTTTGTAAACCACTTTGATGTTGAAACCAATATTAGAGTTGTTCCCGGGAACAAGTAAACGTTAACAAAGGGAACAACTTTTAATTTTTGGAAACCACTCTAATGTTATCTATAACGTCAAAGTTTTTCCCGGGAACAACATCTCATTGGGAACAACTTCGACGTTATTGGAAACCACTTTGATGATGTAACCAACTTTAGAGTTGTTTCCGGTAACAAGTCAACGTTAACAAATGGAATAACTTTTATTTTTTAAAAACCACTCTAACTTTATCTGTAACGTCAAAGTTATTCCCGGGAACCGGTCAACGTTAACAAAGGGATCAACTTTTTTTTTTGTAAACCACTATAATGTTATCTATAACGCAAAAGTTATTCCCAGGAATAATTTCTCGTTGGGAATAACTACGACGTTCTTGGAAACCACTTTGACGTTGTAACGGAAACAAATATTATGGTGTGTAATATTAATCTAGAGGGGGGGTGAATAGATTTTACATAAATTTTACCCAATTTTCGTTAATGGTCAATTAGACAAAAATACCCCTAACTGGTCATAATAAAATCACAAGTGTAAAAATTCGGAAATAATAAAGACACTTGAGATATATGTGGAAACCCTCCAAATGGGAAAAACCACAGGCTGTTAAGTGCGCCACACTCGAACAACGAATCCACTGATGATAGAGGCTTTACAACCTACTCCTGGTATATAACCCACTACCACTACCTAATCCCGATATTAAGTGGTCCTAGTCCAATTTGCTTACGCTTGAAGCAACCTACTCCCGGATGCAACGCAATCCTATGAAGCTAAATGACATGTCATAAAGATTAGCTAAACATAGAACAAGTTATCCTATGAAGCTATCATAAAGGCCAAATAACCGCATGTTGTCATTAAGCATGGCAAGGACTATAATGCAATCACTAAATGCAATCAATGAGAACAATATCTAAATGCAAAGCTTAGAGATTTAGCTAGAAGTTATTAATAACAACAATCCTAGCTATCACATTACAACACTCAATCATGTCATCACAACAATCTCTAATTTGTATCTAAAGATGTTCTAAGAGCATACAAATAATTAAAGAGAAGGTTTAGCAAGTAAAACACTTAACTTGTAAGAAGATAGTGAAGAAATTACCAAACGAGATGTGATGAAGCAACCCTATACATTGATGCACTCTAAATGAACTTAGATGATGAAAGATGAAGTTTTTATCCACAAAGGAATGCTTTCAGTGATTAAAAATGAGTTCTTGGAAGTGTTTTTCCTTTGAAATGTGTTCTAAGGAAAATATGTGATGTTCTGAACTCTTACATGACCTTCAAGCAATGAGTTATATATATATGAGATCCAAACAAAGTGAGGTCGTTTTGGAAAAAACGTTCCAGCTTTCTCTGTGTGCGCTGGTGACGTGTGCTGGTCGAGTAGCACATCACCAGCGCACATCCTAATTTTACAATAGGCGCTGGACGAGTGGCGCATCCCAGTAGTGCAACACATGCACAAATACTCTGGAATGTTTGCACTGGTGAGGTGCACTGGACGAGTAGCGCACCACCAGTGCATGCCCACTTTTATTAACTGTGCGCGGGTGCAATGTAGCAGCTTAGTGGCGCATGACTAGATGCATTCCACTGGAATGTTGCGCTGGTCGAGTAGCGCACCACCAGCGCACAACCTGATTTCAACACTCAAACATACAATTTCAACATGTTCAAGAGTGATGAAACATGCATCCAATTCTAATGCCAAACATGACATAAGACATTTAATTACAAGATGCAAATAAAAATCAATAAGAGTCATCAAAATGCACAAAAGAGAACACTCAACATATAAAAATTAAAGTTATGCATGAATTTGTGAGTGTGTGCAACTATCTCTTTAAAGCAAGTAAGCACAAGAGGTTTACCTTCGGTGCTTCTCCTCTTGAGGTCTTGAGAGCCTAAGCTACCATTACATAATACACCAAAAATGTGATTTGTTCACGAAATAAGCCAATCAACAAAATAGGACTTTACAATCTCCCCTTTTGGCTATTTCATTACAAAACCTCCACTCACATTGATCCTCACAAAACAAAATAAAACACCGGGAAGATATTCTACATTACAAAGAGATAAACATAAAAAAAAACTTCCAATCTTCAATCTTTTGTAGAACTATCAACCCTACACACAAAGCAAGAACAAATACACTATCAAACCAAGTGCATGTGAGATGATCATGTGAATATAAAACAAAAGCAATTGCATTCAATAAATGAGTATGACATCGTGAAATGATCATGCAATGCTCCCCCTACATGTAATCTCGCCCTCAAACAAGAACTACTCCCTAACACATGCTACTCTCCTAACACCACAAAGATAGGTCAATGCTACTCCCCCTTTTTGTCATGATATAAGCATAGAAAAAGTCCCTAACCGGGTCACTCAAGGCAAAGAAAGCAAGGAGCATACAAGATTGTTGCATAATTATATAAGCCACATTTATGCAACTCTATTAACAGGAGAGAAACAATGAGATTTATTTGAAAGAAAATGTGTGAATCAAAAATGCTTTGCATACAAGACATGTTGCATTCAAATCCAAAAACAATGGTATTTGGCAAAGAAACTGACAAAGGTTTCCAATATAATTCAAACCAATTTCACTATTTATCAAGAGAGAAGCAAGGATATAGAGATTTTATAGATGTCAAATTAATGGCACTATATCCAACTTTATAAGCTAAACATGACATGAGCAACTTTGCACCCTATTTGATTTTTTCGGGAGGATACCCGTATGATAGTAGTCATGTTCAACTAATAAAGAAAGAGAGACGATGATGCAACATTTTATTCTCACTAGCTTTTTCACACAATATTTTGCATTCAACAATTGCAATCTTCAATTCATGCTTTATCATTTTTCATTAGCATGTCATTAAAGAATCATCATGTCGTGGAGATAATTATCGGTCATTCAATATGTACTTCCTATATAGATCTCCTAGTCCAAAAATGCATGTTTGAACATAAATATGACATGGATTGTAATCAAAGAAAAGTTCACACTTATTGAAGAAAATACAATATACTATAACAAGTGCAACCAAGCTACTCAAGCAATCAATAATGGAGCATAAATATTTAAAAAAAAAAAAATCATGCAACAAGTATACAATAGCTCTCTTTGCTTGAGTTTCCCTTATAGGGTCAAAAACCACACCTCATCACTCTATGTGACAAATCCCAATCGATCTACTAAATCCATTGGACCTGGTTGAGCTTATGGGTTAAAAATTAGCACAATGGCAAACGGGTTCATCTTTTTTAATCCAGTTAGGTGACGCATTGTCATTCCTATTGGTCAAGACCATCATATTATTCCTAAGATCATTAACACTAGCTTTCCTAGGTACATGCATACTGGCTCTACCCCTTTTTCTTTCAATCATGCTCTAAGTTATACATATGTTAATGTACTTGAAGCAATTTGGACTAATATGACCATCAACACCATAAAAATGACATGAAGGAATAAAATGAGGGGTCATACCATTCCTTTGTGAGGACAATGGTGCATTCCCATGTCTTTGAGCTTTCCTTTGGTGTGGTATTGATTCTCTTCTCCCTTGTTGTTGAGTTGGAGAAGATCACTTCCTTTGTTGAGCATGCAGGAAATGCTTCTTGGCTTGATGGCTTTTAGTTTGAGGGATAGTTACTTGAAGTGCTCTCATTGGTTGAGTTTGAGCTTGACTTCTTGGTGCCATCTTGACTTGGACATTTCTAGAACACTCTCCTAGTTCAATTTTCTTCTTAGGATGAAGTGGAAGAAGAGGTTCTTTGAAGTCAAAGCTCTTGACAAATACCGTCTTGCTAGGAGTTGAAGTCTCCTTGTCATCTTCAAACCCTAGACCTCTCTTGTCACTTGGCTTCTTGCCAACTCCTAACATATTGTGAAGCTTCTCCGTACTCAAAGTCATCTTAGCAATAAACTCTCTAGCTTCTCTAAGCTCCTCATTCAAGGTTTCTTCCACTTTTCTTCCATTCTCCACTTTCTCACTTAAGTGAGTCACTTCGGTTGATAGCTTGAGGTTCTCTTCCTTTAGCTTCCAAACTTCTTTCTTCATATTCAACCTTGAGCTTTGAAAATGCTCAATGAACCCTTCAAGGTTCATACTCTATACATTTCCATTTGTAGAGTGAGATGAAGAACTCTTATCACTAGAGTCATCACTAGTGTCACTTGTTGCCATGATGACATCATCAATGTAAGTAGCTTCACTTATCACTCTCTTAGCTACTTTTTCATCACATCCTTCTTCAAGGTTGCAAACTAAGGCCTTGTTGCCTTTTTCTACATATTTTACAAAGGAGGCTCCAAAAGCCGTGTAGTTAAGAATAATCTCTTCATCACTAGAGGAATCATCTCCTTCATTGGAGTTATCACTTCCACTATCAATTGATGGGGTGGTCACCACCTTTCCTTTCTTTTTCTTCTTCTTCAAATTACCACAATCGGGGGTAAAGTGACCTATCCCACCACATTCATAACATCAGACTCCTTTCGTTCCAATCTTTTCTTCCCTAGGCTCAAACTTCTTGAATAGGTCTTTTTCTTCAAGTCTTGACTCTTTGATCCAAAACCTTACCTCTCGAACTTGTAGAATTTCTTGAACTTCCTCATTAGTAAAGCCATTTCCTCTTCTGAGTCATCACTTTCCTTCTTCTCAACTTTAGAGGCTTTCAAAGCAATTCCCTTTTGTTTTTTAGGAGATGTGGTGGTAAGACCCTTTCTAGATTCATAAGCTAGTAGCCTCCCAATCACTTCACTCGGCTTCATATCCTTGTAAGCACTATTCTCTTCTAAAGCCATCACCTTAGACTCAAATCTTTTGGGTAGAGATCTCATAATCTTTTGCTTGATTCTCTTATCCGAATAATGGTCACCTAGTAGATGACTTTGATTTACAATGTCCATTAACCTTACTTCAAAGTCATTAAAGCACTCATTCTAATCCATCTTGAGCAATTCGAATTGCGTTTGGAGAACTTAAAGCTTTGATTCCTTAACCACATCGGTTCCCTCGTGTGCAACCTCTAGGATATCCCATGCCTCCTTAGCTATCCTAGTATTTTGAACCAACTTGTACTGGTTCTCATCCATTGCACATAGGATGGCATGCATTGCCTTCCTATTCCATTTCGATGCCTCAAACTCTTGTTTGTTCCACTGTGCCTTTGGCTTGAGTACATCATCTCCTTCATCCGTAGGAGTCATCATGGGTGGAGTGTAGCCATCTTCAACTGCCATCCATGCCTTGTCATGAATTTGGAAAATGTACGACTCCATCTTGCCTTTCCAAGAGGTATAATTCAATCCGGTGAGAAGAGGAGGTCTAGTGTTAGAAGCTCCCTCATTGCAACCGTTTCCACTCATTGTGTTTAATGAATGAATGATATGAATGCAAGTGCATGAATGATCAATAAACACACAAAATGCAACACACACCAAAATGAGCAAGGATCACCTATGTATGTTTAGGAACCCGCTCTGATACCAATTGAAACAAATATTATGGTATGTAATATTAATCTAGAGGGGGGTGAATAGATTTTACATAAATTTTACCCAATTTTCGATAATGGTCACTTAGACGAAAATACCTATAACTAGTCACAATAAAATCACAAGTGTAAAATTGCGGAAATAATAAAGACACTTGAGATATACGTTGAAAACCTCCAAATAGGAAAAATTACGAGCTGTTAAGTGCGCCACACTCGAACAACAAATCCACTGATGATAGAGGCGTTACAACCTAATCCTAGTATATAACCCACTACCACTACCTAATCCTGGTATTAAATGGACCTAGTCCAATTTGCTTACGCTTGAAGCAACATACTCCCGGATGCAATGCAAGACTTAGTTCTCAATGAAGAGATAAACACCTTTTGTGAATATATGATGATATTCAAACAACAAACAAGGCTAGGGCACCTTATATGCTTATCTAGAGTAATGAGATGGCAATAAATGAAATCCTAGATATCAAAAGCTAAATGAAATGTCATAAAGCTTAGCTAAACACAGAACAAGAAATCCTATGAAGCTATCGTAAAGGCCAAATCAACACATGTTGTCATTAAGCATGGCAAGGACTATAATGCAATTAATGAGTCCTAAACAATATCTAAATGCAAAGCATAGAGATTTAGCTAGAAGTTATCAATAACAACAATCCTAGCTATCACAATACAACACTCAATCATGTCATCACAACAATCTCTAATTTATATCTAAAGATGTTCTAAGAGCATACAAAAAATTAAAGAGCAGGTTTAGCAAGTAAAACACTTAACTTGTAAGAAGATAGTGAAGAACTTACCAAACGAGATGTGATGAAGCAACCTTATCCATTGATGCACTCTAAATAAACTTAGATGATGCAAGATGAAGTTTTTATGCACAAGGGAATGCTTTAAGTGATTAAAAATGAGTTCTTGGAAGTGTTTTTCCTTTGAAATGTGTTCTAAGGAAAATATGTGATGTTCTGAACTCGTACACGACCTTACAGCAATGAGTTATATATATATGAGATCTAAACAAAGTGAGGTCGTTTTGAAAAAAAACGATCCAGCTTCCTCTGTGCGAGCTGGTGACGTGTGCTGGTCGAGTAGCGCACCACCAGCGCACAGCCTAATTTTACAATAGGTGTTGGACGAGTGGCGCAACACATGCTCAAATTCTCTGGAATGTTTGCACTGGTAAGGTGCACTGGACGAGTATCGCACCACCAGTGCATGCCCACTGTTTTTAACTGTGCGTAGGTGCAATGGTTCAGCTCAGTGGCGCATGACTATCGGCGTTCCACTAGAATGTTACGCTGGTGAGGTGCGCTGGTCGTGTAGCACACCACCAGCGCACAAACTGATTTCAACACTCAAACATAAAATTTCAACAAGTTCAAGAGTGATAAAACGTGCATCCTATTCTAATGCCAAACATGACATAATACATTTAATTACAAGATGCAAATAAATCAATACGAGTCATCAAAATGCACACAAGAGAACACTCAACATATAAGAATTAAAGTTATGCATGAATTTGTGAGTGTGTGCAACTATCTCTTCAAAGCAAGTAAGCACAAAAAAATTTACCTTCGGTGCTTCTCCTCTTGAGGTCTTGAGAGCCTAAGCAACCCTTACATAATAACCCCAAAAACGTGATTTGTTCACGAAATAAGCCAATCAATAAATGAGGACTTTACAGTAACCAACGTTAGAGTTGTTCCCGGGAACACGAAAACGTTAACAAAAGGATAAACTTTCCTTTTTCGGAAACCACTCTAACGTTATCTATAACGTAAGAGTTGTTGTCAGGAACAACTTCTCGTTGGGAAAAACTTCGACGTTTTTGGAAACGACTTTGACGTTGTAACCAACGTTAGAGTTGTTTCTGTAAACCAGTAAACGTTAACAAAAGGAATACCATTTATATTTTGGAAACCACTCTAACGTCATATATAACATCAAAAATTTTCCTAGGGAAAACTTCGACATTCTTGGTAACCACTTTGACAATGTAACCAACGTTAGAGTTGTTCCTGGGAACTTGTAAACGTTAATAATGGGAACAACATTTCTCTTTCAAAAACCACTCTAATATTGTCTATAACGTCAAAGTTGTTCCTGGGAACAACCTCCCGTTAGGAACAACTTCGACGTTCTTGGAAACCACATTGACATTGTAACCAACGTTAGAGTTGTTCTCGGGAATAAGTAAACGTTAACAATGGAAAAAAAATTATTTTTTGGAAACCACTCTAACGTTATCTATAAAGTGAAAGTTGTTCCGGGGAACAACTTCGATGTTTTTGAAACAACTTTGACTTTGTAAAAAATGTTAGAGTTGTTACCGGGAACCAGTAAACGTTAACAAAGGGAATAACTTTTCTTTTCGGAAATCACTCTAATGTTATCTATAATGACAATGTTGTTCCCGGGAAAAATATCTCGTAGGGAATAACTTCGACGTTCTTGAAAACAACTTTGATGCTGTAACTAACGTTAGAGTTGTTACCGAGAACAAGTAAACGTTTACATTGGAAACAACTTTCGTTTTTTTGGAAACAACTCTAATGTTATCTATAAGGTCAAAGTTGTTCCCATGAACAATTTCACTATGGGACTAGCTTCGACGTTCTTGGAAACCTCTTTGACTTTGTAACCAACCAGAGTTGTTACCGGGAACCAGTAAACGTTAAAAATGGGAACAACTTTTATTTTCAGGAAACCACTCTAATGTTATCTTTTAGGTCAAAGTTGTTCCCGGGAATAACTTCTCGTTGGGAACAACTTCGATGTTCTTGTAAACCACTTTAACGTTGTAACCAACCTTAGAGATATTCCTAGGGACCGGTCAACGTTAACAATGGGATCAACTTCTATTTTTTGTAAACCACTATAACGTTATCTATAACTCAAAAGTTATTCCAATGAATAACTTCTCGTTGGGAATAATTCCGACGTTCTTGAAAACCACTTTGACATTATAACCAATGTTAGAGTTGTTCCTAGAACCAGTAAACGTTTACAAAGGGATAAACTTTTCTTTTTCGGAAACCACTATAATGTTATCTGTAACGTCAGAGTTGTTTATTCAGGAACAACTTATCGTTGGGAAAAACTTCGACGTTCTTGGAAACAACTTTGACGTTGTAACCAACGTGTGAGTTGTTATCGAGAACCAGTAAATGTTAACAAAGGGAAAAACTTTTATTTTTTGGAAACAACTGCAACGTTATCTATAACGTCAAAGTTGTTCCCGGAAACAACTTCGATGTTCTTGGAAACCACTTTGACATTGTAACCAATGTTAGAGTTGTTTTCGAGAACCAGTAAACTTTAACAAAGGGAATAACTTTTATTTTTTGGAAACCACTCTAATGTTATACATAACGTCAAAGTTTTTCCCGGGAACAATTTCGACGTTCTTAGAAACCACTTTGACGATGTAATCAACGTAAGAGTTGTTCTTGAGAACTTGTAAACATTAATGAAGGGAACAACTTTTCTTTATCGGAAACCACTATAATGTTGTCTATAAAGTCAAAGTTGTTCCCGGGAACAACCTCCCATTAGGGACAACTTCGATGTTCTTGGAAACCACATTAACGTTGTAACTAATGTTACAGTTGTTCTCGGGAACCAGTACACGATAACAATGGAAAAAACTTTTATTTGTTGGAAACCACTCTAACGTTATCTATAAAGTCAAAGTTGTTCCCGAGAACAACTTCTCTTTGGGAAAAACTTTGATGATCTTGGACACCACTTTGACTTTGTAAACAATGTTAGAGTTGTTCCCGGGAACCAGTAAACGTTAACAAATAGAACAACTTTTCTTTTTCGGAAATCACACTAATGTTATCTATAATGACAAAGTTTCTCCCGGGAAAAACATCTCGTTTGGAGCAACTTCGACGTTCTTGAAAACCACTTTGACAATGTAACTAACGTTAGAGTTGTTCCCGAGAACATGTAAACATTAACATTGGGAACAACTTTTGTTTTTTGGAAACAACTCTAATGTTATATAGAAAGTCAAATTTGCTCGCGTGAACAATTTCTCTTTGGAAACAGCTTCGAAGTTTTTGGAAGCCGCTTTGACTTTGTAACCAACGTTAGAGTTATTCCCGGGAACCAGTAAACATTAACAATGGGAATACCTTTTTTTTTTTCAGGAAACCACTCTAATGTTATCTATTAGGTCAAAGTTGTTCCCGAGAACAACTTCTCGTTAGGAACAAAATCGATGTTCTTGGAAACCACTTTGACCTTTTAATCAACCTTAGAGTTGTTCTCGGGAACCTGTCAATGTTAACAAAGGGAACAACTTTTATTTTTTAGAAACCACTATAATGTCATCTATAACGTCAAAGTTGTTCCCAAGAAAAATATCTTGTTGGGAACAACTTCGACGTTCTTGAGAACCACTTTGACGCTGTAACTAACGTTAGAATTGTTTCCGGGAACAAGTAAACGTTAACATTTGTAACAACTTTTATTTTTTAGAAACCACTCTATAGTTATCTATAAGGTCAAAGTTGTTCCCGTAAAAAAATTCTCGTTGGGAACAATTTCGACGTTTTTGGAAACCACTTTGACATTGTAACCAACGTTAGAGTTGTTCCCGGGAACAAGTAAATGTTAACAATGGGAACAACTTTTATTTTCAGGAAACCACTCTAATGTTATCTATAAGGTCAAAGTTGTTTCCAAAAACAACATTGAAAAACTTCGATGTTCATGGAAACCACTTTGACTTTGTAACCAACCTTAGGGTTGTTATGGGGAACAAGTCAACATTAACAAAGGGAACAACTTTTATTTTTTGGAAACAACTCTAATGTTATCTATAACGTCAAAGTTGTTTCCAGGAAAAACTCCTCGTTGGGAACAACTTCGAGCTTCTAGGAAACCACTTTGACATTGTAACCAACGTTAGAGTTGTTTTCGGGAACCAGTAAACGTTAATAAAGGAAACAACTTTTATTTTTTGGAAACAACTCTAATGTTATATATAACGTCAAAGTTTTTCCCAGGAACAAATTTGACGTTCTTGGAAACCACTTTGACGATGTAACCAACATTAGTGTTGTCCCCAGGAACTTTAAAACGTCAATAAAGGGAACAACTTTTCTTTTTTCGGAAACCACTCTATTGTTGCCTATAACATCAAAGTTGTTTCCGGGAAAAACCTCCCGTTAGGAACAACTTCGACATTCTTGGAAACCACATTGACGTTGTAACCAACGTTAGAGTTGTTCTTGGGAACCAGTAAACGTTAACAACGGAAAAAACTTTCATTTTTTGGAAACCACTCTAACGTTATCTATAAAGTCAAAGTTGTTCCCGAGAACAACTTATCTTTAGGAACATTTTCGATTTTCTTGGAAACCAATTTGACTTTGTAAACAACGTTAGAGTTATTCCCGGGAACCAGTAAACATTAACAAAGAAAATAACTTTTCTTTTCGGAAATCACTCCAATTTTATCTATAAGGACAAAGTTGTTCCCGGGAAAAACATCTCGTTGGGAACATATTCGACGTTCATAAAAACAACTTCGACACTGTAACTAACGTTAGAGTTATTCCCGGGAACCAGTAAAGTTTAACATTGGGAACAATTTTGGTTTCTTGGAAACCACTCTAATGTTATCTATAAGGTCAAAGTTGTTTCCATGAACAATTTCTCTTTGGGAACAGCTTCAACGTTCTTGGAAACCGCTTTGACTTTGTAACCAACGTTAGAGTTGTTCCTGAGAAAAAGTAAACGTTAACATTGGGAACAACTTTTATTTTTAGGGAACCACTCTAATGTTATCTATTAGGTTAAAGTTGTTCCCTGGAAAAACTTCGAGGTTATTGGAAACCACTTTGACGTTGTAACCCACCCTAGAGTTGTTCTCGGGAACTAGTCAACTTTAACAAAGGGAACAACTTTTATTTTTTAGAAACCACTATAATGTTATCTATAACGTTAAAGTTGTTCCCGGAAAAAACATCTCGTTGGGAACAACTTCGACGTTCGTGAGAACCACTTTGACGTTGTAACTAACGTTAGAATTGTTTCTGGGAACAAGTAAACGTTAACATTGGAAACAACTTTTGTTTTTTGGAAACCACTCAACTGTTATCTATAAGGACAAAGTTGTTCCCGTGAAAAATTTCTCTTTGGGAACAACTTCGACGTTCTTGGAAACCACTTTGACATTGTAACCAACATTAGAGTTGTTCCCGGGAACCAGTAAACGTTAACAATGGGAATAAAAATTATTTTAAATAAACCACTCTAATGATATCTATAATGTCAAAGCTGTTCCCATGAACAATTTATCTTTGGGAACATCTTCTACGTTCTTGGAAACCGCTTTGACATTGTACCCAACGTTAGAGTTGTTCCGAGGAACCAATAAAAGTTAACATAGGGAACAACTTTTATTTTCAGGAAACCACTCTAATGGTATCTATTAGGTCAAAGTTCTTCTTGAGAACAACTTCTCATTGGGAACAACTTCGATGTTCTTGGAAACCACTTTAACGTTGTAACCAACCTTAGAGTTGTTCTAACCATTAAACGTTAACAAAGGGAACAACTTTTATTTTTTGGAAACCACTATAATGTTATCTATATCGTTAAAGTTGTTTTCGGGAAAAATATCTCTTAGGGAACAACTTCGATGTTCTTGAGAACCCTTTTGACGCTGTAACTAACGTTAGAATTATTTCCGGGAACAAGTAAACGTTAGAATTGGTAACAACTTTTGTTTTTTGGAAACCACTCTATTTTTATCTATAAGGTCAAAGTTGTTCATGTGAATTTTTTTCTTTGGGAACAATTTCGACGTTCTTTGAAACCACTTTGACATTGTAACCAACGCTAGAGTTGATATCGGGAACCAGTAAACATTAACAATTGGAAAAACTTTTATTTTTAGGAAACCACTCTAATGTTATCTATAAGGTCAAAGTTGTTCCCGAGAACAACTACTCGTTGGAAACAACTTCGATGTTCATGAAAACCACTTTGACTTTGTAACCAACCTTAGAGTTGTTCTCGGGAACTAGTCAATGTTAACAAAGGGAACAACTTTATTTTTTAAAAACCACTCTAATGTTATCTATAACGTCAAAGTGTTTTCGAGAACAACTCCTCGTTTGGAACAACTTCGATGTTCTAGGAAACCACTTTGACGTTGTAACCAACGTTAGAGTTGTTTCCGGGAACCAGTAAACGTTAATAAAGGAAAAAACTTTTATTTTTTTGAAACCACTCTAATGTTATATATAACGTCAAAGTTTTTCCCGGGAACAACTTCGACGTTCTTGGAAACCACTTTAACGATGTAAGAAATGTTAGTGTTGTTCCCGGAAACTTGTATACGTTAACAAAGGGAACAACTTTTCTCTTTCGGAAACCACTCTAATGTTGTCTATAACATTAAAGTTTTTTCCGGGAAAAACCTCTTGTTTGGAACAACTTGGACGTTCTTCGAAACCATTTTGACGTTTTAACCAACATTTTAGTTTTTCTTGGGAACCAGTAAACGTTAACAACAGAAAAAACTTTTATTTTTTGGAAACTACTCTAACGTTTTCTATAAAGTCAAAGTTGTTCCCGAGAACAACTTCTCTTTGGGAACAACTTCGATCCTTGGAAACCACTTTGACTTTGTAAACAACGTTAGAGTTGTTCTCGGGAAACAGTGAACGTTAACAAAGGAAACAACTTTTCTTTTCGAAAATCACTCTAATTTATCTATAATGACAAAGTTGTTCCCGGGAAAAACATCTCATTGGGAACAACTTCGACGTTCTTGAAAACCACTTTAACACTGTAACCAACGTTTGAGTTGTTCCCGGGAACCAGTAAATGTTAACATTGAGAACATTTTTTTTTTTAAACCACTCTAATCTTATCTATAAGGTCAAAGTTGTTCTCATGAACAATTTCTCTTTGGGAACAGCTTTGACTTTGTAACCAACGTTAGAGTTGTTCCATGGAACCTGTAAACGTTAACATTGGGAACAACTTTTATTTTTAGGGAACCACTCTAATGTTATCTATTACGTCAATGTTGTTTCCGGGAATAACATCTCGTTGGGAACAACTTCGATGTTCTTGGAAACCACTTTGACGTTGTAACCAACCTTAGAGTTGTTCTTGGGAACAAGTCAACTTTAACAAAGGGAACAATTTTTTTTTTTGGAAACCACTGTAATGTTATATATAACGTCAAAGTTGTTCCTTGGAAGAACATCTCGTTGGCAACAACATCGACGTTCGTGAGAACCACTTTGACATTGTAACTAATGTTAGAATTGTTTCCGGGAACAAGTAAACTTTAACATTGGTAACAACTTTTGTTTTTTGAAAAATACTCTATTGTTATCTATAAGGTCAAAGTTGTTCCCGTTAAAAATTTCTCTTTGGGAACAACATCGACGTTTTTGGAAACCAGTTTGACATTGTAACCAACGTTAGAGTTGTTCCCGGGAACCAGTAAATGTTAACAATGGGAACAACTTTTATTTTTAGGAAACCACTCTAATGTTATCTATAAGGTCAAAGTTGTTTCCGAGAAC
The DNA here is from genome assembly GCA_032871835.1 of Dipteronia dyeriana. Taxonomy (NCBI): domain Eukaryota; kingdom Viridiplantae; phylum Streptophyta; class Magnoliopsida; order Sapindales; family Sapindaceae; genus Dipteronia; species Dipteronia dyeriana. Next base: position 32,431,123 of record CM065295.1, on the reverse strand, counting down.
AACTTCGAACAACTTCGATGGTCATGGAAACCACTTTGACTTTGTAACCAACCTTGGGGTTGTTCTGGGGAACAAGTCAACATTAGTAAAGGCAACAACTTTTATTTTCTTGAAACCACTCTAATATTATCTAGAACGTCAAAGTTGTTTCCGGGAACAACTTTTGGTTTGGAACAACTTCGATGTTCTTTGAAACCACTTTGACGTAGTAACCAACGTTAGAATTGTTTTCAAGAACTAGTAAACGTTAACAAATGGAACAACTTTTATTTTTGGAAACCACTCTAATGCTATATATAACGTGAAAGTTTTTCCCGAAAACAACTTCGACATTCTTGGAAACCACTTTGATGATGTATCCAACGTTAGAGTTGTTCCCGGGAACTTGTAAACTTTAATAATGGGAACAACTTTTCTTTTTTGGAAACAACTCTAATGTTGTCTATAACGTCAAAGTTGTTCCTAGGAACAACCTCCCGTTAGGAACAACTTCAACATTCTTGGAAACCATATTGACAGTGTAACAAACGTTAGAGTTGTTCTCGGGAACCAGTAAACGTTAACAATGGTAAAAACTTTTATTTTTTGGAAACCACTCTAACGTTATCTATAAAGTCAAAGTTGTTTCCGATAACAACTTCTCTTTGGGAACAACTTCGATGTTCTTTGAAACCATTTTGACTTGTAAACAATGTTAGAGTTGTTTCCGGGAACCAGTAAACTTAAACAAAGGGAACAACTTTTCTTTTCGAAATCACTCTAATGTTATCTATAATGACAAAGTTGTTCTCGGGAAAAACATCTCGTTGGGAAAAACTTCGACGTTCTTGATAACCACTTTGACGCTGTAACTAACGTTAGAGTTATTCCCGGGAATAAGTAAACGTTAACATTGGGAACAACTTTTATTTTTTGGAAACCACTCTAATGTTATCTATAAGGTCAAAATTGTCCCCGTGAACAATTTCTCTTTGGGAACAACTTCGACGTTCTTGGAAACCGCTTTGACTTTGTAACCAACATTAGAGTTGTTCCTGGGAACCAGTAAACGTTAACATGGGAACAACTTTTATTTTTCGGAAACCACTATAATGTTATCTATTAGGTCAAAGTTGTTCCCGGGAACAACTTCTCGTTGTGAACAACTTCGATGTTCTTGGAAACCACATTGACGTTGTAACCAACCTTAGAGTTGTTCTAGGGAACCAGTCAAGTTTAACAAAGGGAAAAACTTTTATTTTTTGAAAACCACTATAATGTTATCTATAACGTCAAAGTTGTTCCTTGGAAAAACATCTCGTTGGGAACAACTTCGACATTCTTAAGAACTACTTTGAATCTCTAACTAACGTTAGAATTGTTTATGGGAACAAGTAAACGTTAACATTGGAAACAACTTTTGTTTTTTGGAAACCACTCTATTATTATTTATAAGGTCAAAGCTGTTTCCGTAAAAAATTTCTCTTTGGAAACAACTTCGACGTTCTTGGAAATCACTTTGACAGTATAACCCACGTAAGAGTTGTTCCCGAAAACCAGTAAATGTTTATAATGGGAACAACTATTATTTTTAGGAAACCACTCTAATGTTATCTATAAGGTCAAAGTTTTTCCCAAGAACAACTTCTCAATGGGAACAACTTCGATGTTCTTGGAAACCACATTTACTTTGTAGCCAACCTTAGAGTTGTTCACGGGAACTAGTCAATGTTAAAAAAGGGAACAACTTTTATTTTTTGGAAACAACTCTAATGTTATATATATAGTCAAAGTTGTTTCTGGGAACAACTTCTCTTTGGGAACAACTTTGATATTCTTGGAAACCACTTTGACGTTGTAACAAACGTTAGAGATGTTTCCAGGAACCAGTAAACGTTAACAAAGGGAACAACTTTTATTTTTTGAAAACCACTCTAATGTTATATATAAAATCAAAGTTTTTCTCGGGAACAACTTCGACGTTCTTGGAAACCACTTTGATGATGTAACCAACATTAGAGTTGTTCCCGGGAACTTGTAAGCGTTAATAAAGGGAACAACTTTTCTTTTTCAGAAACCACTCTAATGTTGTCTGTAACGTCAAAGTTCTTCCCAAGAACAACCGCCCGTTAGGAACAACTTCGACGTTCTTTGAAACCATATTGACGTTGTAACCAATGTTAAAGTTGTTCTCGGGAACCAGTAAACGTTAACAATGGAAAAAACTTTTATTTTTTAGAAACCACTCTAACGTTATCTATAAAGTCAAAGTTGTTCCCGAAAAAAAACTTCTCTTTGGGAACAACTTCGACGTTCTTGGAAACCACTTTGACTTTGTAAACAACGTTAGAGTTATTCCCGGAAACCAATAACATCAACAAAGGGAACAACTTTTCTTTTCGGAAATTACTGTAATGTTATCAAAAATGACAAAGTTATTTTCGGGAAAAACATCTCGTTGGGAAGAACTTCGACGTTCTTGATAACCACTTTGACGCTGTAACTAACGTTAGACTTGTTCCCGGGAACAAGTAAATGTAAACATTGTAATCAAATTTTGTTTTTTAGAAACCACTCTAATATTATCTATAAGGTCAAAGTTGTTCCCGTGAACAATTTCTATTTGAGAACAACTTCGACATTCTTAGAAACTGCTTTGACTTTGTAACCAACGTTAAAGTTATTCCCGGGAACCTGTAAACGTTAACAATGGGAACAATTTTTATTTTCAAGAAAATCACTGTAATGTTATCTATTATGTCAAAGTTGTTTCCGGGAACAACTTCTCAATGGGAACAACTTCGATGTTCTTGGAAACAACTTTTACGTTGTAACCAACCTTTGAGTTGTTCTTGGGAACTAGTCAACATTAACAAACGGAACAACTTTTATTTTTTGGAAACCACTATAATGTTATCTATAACGTCAAAGTTGTTCCCAGGAAAAACATCTCGTTGGGAACAACTTCGACGTTTTTGAGAACCACTTTGATGATGTAACAAACATTAAAGTTATTCTCGAGAACAAGTAAACGTTAACATTGGTAACAACTTTTGTTTTTTTAAAACCACTGTATTATTATCAATAAGGTCAAAGTTGTTGCCATGAAAAATTTCTCTTTGGGAACAACTTCGACATTCTTGAAAACCACTTTGACATTGTAACCCAACATTAGAGTTGTTCCTAGGAACCAGTAAACGTTAACAATGGGAAAAACTTTTATTTTCAGGAAACTACTCTAATGTTATCTATAAGGTCAAAGTTGTTCCCGAGAACATCTTCTCATTGGGAACAACTTCGATGTTCTTGGAAACCACTTTAACGATGTAACCAACGTTAGAGTTGTTTCCGGGAACCAGTAAACGTTAACAAAGGGTACAACATTTATTTTTTGGAAATCACTCTAATGTTATATATAACGTCAAAGTTTTTTAAAGGAACAACTTCAACGTTCTTGGAAACCACTTTGATGATGTAACAAACGTTAGAGTTGTTCCCGGGAACTTGTAAACGTTAACAAAGGGAACAACGTTTCTTTTTCGGTAACCACTCTAATGTTGTCTATAACGTCAAAGTTGTTCACGGGAACAACTTCCCGTTAGGAACAACTTCGATGTTCTTGGAAACCACTTTGACGTTGTAACCAATGTTAGAGTTGTTCCTGGGAACCAGTAAACGTTAACAAAGGGAACAACATTTCTTTTCGAAAATCACTCTAATATTATCTATAATGTCAAAGTTGTTCCCGGGAACAACTTTGACGTTCTTGGAAAACATTTTGATGTTGTAACAAACCGTAGAGTTGTTCCCGGGAACCAGTAAACGTTAACAAAGGGATAAACATTTCTTTTTCGGAAACAACCCTAATGTTATCTATAACGTCAGAGTTATTTTTGGGAACAACTTCTCGTTGGGAAAAACTTCGACGATTATGGAGACCACTTTGATATTGTAACCAACGTTAGAGTTGTTCTCGGGAACCGGTAATCGTTAACAAAGGGAAAAACTTTTATTTTAGGGAAACCAGTCTAATGTTATCTATAACGTCAAAGTTGTTCCCTAGAACAACATTTCGTTGGGAACAACTTCATTGTTCTTGGAAACCACATTGACGATGTAACGAACGTTAGAGATGTTCGCGGGAACCTGTCAACGTTAACAAATTGAAAAATTTTATTTTTTAAAAACCACTTAAACGTTATCTGTAAGGTCAAAGTTGTTCCCGGGAACAACTTCGACGTTCTTGGAAACCACTTTGACGTTGTAACTAACGTTATAGTTGTTTCAGGGAATCAGTAAACGACATTGTTGGAAACAATTTTTATTTTTTGGAAACCACTCTAATTTTATCTATAAGGTCAATGTTGTTCCCGTGAACAATTTCTCTATTGGAAACAACTTCGACGTTCTTGGAAACTACTTCGACGTTTTAACCAACGTTAGAGTTGTTCCCGAGAACCAATAAACGTTAACAAAGGGGAAAACTTTTCTTTTCGGAAATCACTCTATTATTATATATAATGTCAAAGTTGTTTCCGGGAACAACTTCGACGTTCATGGAAACCACTTTGATGTTGTAACCAACGTTGAAGTTGTTTCCCGGAACCAGTAAACATTAACAAAGGGAAAAACTTTTCTTTTTCCTAACCACTCTAATGTTATCTATATCGTCAGAGTTATTCCCATGAAGAACTTCTCGTTGTGAAAAACTTTGACGTTCTTGGAAACCACTTTGACGTTGTAACCAACCTTATAGTTGTTTTCGGGAACCAGTCAACTTTAGCAAAGGGAACAACTTTTATTTTTTGGAAACAACTATAATGTTATCTATAACGTTATCTATAATGTTAAAGTTGTTACCAGGAAAAACATCTCGTTGGGAACAACTTTGACGTTCTTGAGAACCACTTTGACGCTGTAACTAACGTTAGAATTGTTTCCGGGAACAAGTAAACGATAACATTGGTAACAACTTTGTTTTTTGGAAACCACTATATTATTATCTATAAGGTCAAAGTTGTTCTCGCGGAAAATTTCTATTTGGGAACAACTTCGACGTTCTTGGAAACAACTTTGACATTGTAACCAACATTGGAGTTGTTCCCGGGAACCAGTAAACGTTAACAATGGGAACAACTTTTATTTTCAAGAAACCACTCTAATGTTATCTATAATGTCACAGTTGTTCCTGGGAACCATTAAACGTTAACAAAGGGATAAACATTTCTTTTGCGGAAACCACTCTAATGTTATCTTTAACGTTAGAGTTGTTCCCGGGAACAACTTCTCGTTGGGAAAAACTTCGACGTTCTTGGAAACCACTTTTACATTGTAACCGACGTTAGAGTTGTTCTCGGGAACCGGTAAACGTTAACAAAGGATAAAAACTTTTATTTTTCGGTAACCACTCTTATGTTATCTATAACGTCAAAGTTGTTCCCGGGAACAACATCTCTTTGGGAACAACTTCGACGTTCTTGGAAACCATCTTGACGATGTAGCAAACGTTAGAATTATTCAAGGGAACCTGTCAACGTTAACAAATGGAACAACTTTTATTTTTTAAAAACCACTCTAACATTATCTGTAACGTCAAAGTTGTTTTTGGGAACAACTTTGACGTTCTTGGAAACAACTTTGACGTTGTAACTAACGTAAAAGTTGTTCCAGGGAACCACTAAACAACAACATTGGGATAAACATTTGTTTTTCAGAAACCACTCTAATGTTATCTATAATGTCAGAGTTGTACCCGGGAACAACTTCTCATTTAGAAAAACTTTGACGTTCGTGGAAACCACTTTGACGTTGTAACCAACGTTAGAGTTTTCTCGGGATCCAATCAATGTTAACAAAGGGAAAAACTATTATTTTTTGGAAACCACTCTAACGTTATCTATAACGTCAAAGTTGTTCTCGAGAACAACTTCTCGTTGGAAATTTTTTTGATGTTCTTGGAAACCACCTTGAAGTTGTAATCAACGTTAGAGTTGTTCCCGGGAACCAGTAAACGTTTTTCATAAACAACTCTAATGTTATCTATAACGTCAGATTTGGTCAAGGGAACAAATTCTCGTTGGAAAAATTCGACTTTTTAAGAAACCACTTTGACGTTGTAACTAACGTTCGAGTTGTTCTTGGGAACCAGTAAACGTTAATAAAAGGTAAAACTATTATTTTCTTGGAAATCACTCTAACGTTATCTATAATGTTAAAGTTGTTCGCGGGATCAACTTCTCGTTGGGAATAACTTTGATGTTCTTGGAAACCAATTTGACGTTGTAACAAACGTTCGAATTGTTCTCGGGAACAAGTAAACTTTAACAAAGGGAAAAAGTTTTATTTTTGGAAACCACTCCAATGTTATCTATAACGTGAAAGTTATTCCCGAGAACAATATCTCGTTGGGAACAACTTCGACGTTCTTTAAAACAACCTTGACGATGTAACCAACATTAGATTTGTTCCCGGAAACGTGTCAACGTTAATAGATGCAACAACTTTTTTTTTTTAAAACCACTCTTAATGTTATCTGTAAGGTCAAAGGTATTCCAAGGAAAAACTTCTCGTTGGGAAAAACTTGGAATTTCTTGGAAACCATTTCGACGTTGTAACCAACGTTAGAGTTGTTCTTGGGAACTAGTAAACTTTAACAGAGGGAAAACTTATATTTTTTGGAAACCACTCTAATGTTATCCATAACATCAAAGTCGTTCCCGGGAACAACATCTCGTTGGGAACAACTTCGATGTTCTTGGAAACCAATTTGAAGTTTTAACCAACGTTAGAGTTGTTTTCGGGAAACATTAAACGTTAACAAAGGGAACAACATTTATTTTTTGGAAAACACTCTAATGTTATCTATAACATCAAAGTTGTTACCGAGAATAACCTCTTGTTGGGAACAACTTCGACGTTTTTGGAAACCATTTTGACGTTGTAACCAACGTTAGAGTTGTTCTCGGGAACCAGTAAATGTTAACAAAGGGAACAACTTTTCATTTTCGGAAACCACTCTAATGTTGTTTATAACGTCAAAGTTGTTCCCGGGAACAACTTCTCATTAGGAACAACTTCGACGTTCTTGGAAACCACTTTGATGTTGTAACCAACATTAAAGTTGTCCCCAGGAACCGGTAAACGTTAACAAAGGGAAAAACATTTCTTTTTCAGAAACCACTCTAATGTTATCTATAACGTCAGAGTTGTTCCCGGGAACAACTTCTCATTGGAAAAAACTTCGACGTTCTTGGAAACCACTTTGACGTGTTAACCATTGTTAGAGTTGTTCTCGGGAACCAGTAAATGTTAACAAAGGGAAAAACTATTAATTTTTTGGAAACCACTCTAACGTTATCTATAACGTCAAAGTTGTTCTCTGGAACAACTTCTCGTTGGGAACAACTTTGATGTTCTTGGAAACCAATTTGAAGTTGTAACCAAAGTTAGAGTAGTTTTCGGGAAACATTAAACGTTAACAAAGGGAACAACATTTTTTTTTGAAACAACTCTAATGTTATCTATAACGTCAAAGTTGTTCCCGGGAACAACATCTTATTGGGAACAACTTCGACGTTCTTGGAACCACCTTCACGAAGTAACCAACGTTTGAGTTGTTCCCGGGAACCTATCAACGTTAGCTTATGGAACAACTTTTATTTTTTAAAAACAGTTCTATTGTTATCTATAACGTCAAAGTTGTTCCATGGAACAACTTCTCGTTGGGAACAACTTCGCTATTCTTGAAATCCACTTTGACGTTGTAACTAACGTTAGAGTTGTTCCCGGGAACAAAAAAAAAACGTCAACATTGTAAAAATCCTTTTTTTTAAAACCACTCTAATGTTATATATTTGGTCAAAGTTGTTCCCATGAACAATTTCTCTTTGGGAACAACTTCGACATTCTTGGAAACCACTCTAATGTTATCTATAACGTCAAAGTTTTTCCCGAGATCAACTTCTCATTGGGAACAACTTCAACGTTCTTGGAAACCACCTTGACTATGTAACCAACGTTAGAGTTGTCCTCGGGAACCTGTCAACGTTAATAAATGGAACAACTTTTATTTTTTAAAAACCACTCTAACGTCATCTGTAACGTCAAAGTTGTTCAAGGAAAAAACATCTCGTAGGGAACAACTTCGAAGTTCTTGCAAACCACTTTGACGTTGTAACCAACATTAGAGTTGTTCTCGTGAACCAGTCAACGTTAACTATGGAAAAAACTTTTATTTTTTGGAAACAACTCTTACGTTATCTATAACGTCAAAGTTGTTCCTAGGAATAACTTAACATTGGGAACAACTTCGATGTTCTTGGAAACCACTTTGACGTTTTAACCAATGTTAGTTTTGTTCCCGGGAACCAGTAAACGTAAACAAGGAGAACAACCTTTTTTTTTCAGAAACCACTCTAATGTTATCTATAACGTCAAAGTTGTTACCAGGAACAACATCTCGTTGGGAACAACTTCGACGTTTTTCGAAACCACCATGACGATGTAACCAACCTTTGAGTTGTACCTGGGAACCTGTCAACGTTAGCTTATGGAACAACTTTGGTTTTTTAAAAACCAACCTAACATAATCTGTAATGTTAAAGTTGTTACCGGGAACAACTTCTCATGGGTAAAAACTTCAACATTCTTGGTAACCACTTTGACGTTGTAACCAACGTTAGAGTTGTTCTCAAGAACTAGTAAACATTAACAAAGGGAAAAGGTTTTATTTTTTGGAAACCACACCAATGTTATTTCAAAGTTGTTCCCGGGAACAACTTCGACGTTCTTGGAAACCACCTTGACGATGTAACCAACGTTAGAGTTGTTACTGGGAATCTGTCAACGTTAATAGATGGAACAATTTTTATTTTTTTAAAACAACTCTATTGTTATCTGTAACGTCAAAGTTGTTCCTGGAAACAACTTCTCGTTGGGAACAACTTCGACGTTCTTGGAAACCACTTTGACATTGTAACTAACGGTAGAGTTGTTCCTAAGAACCAGTAAATGTCAACATTGGGAAAAACTTTCATTTTTTGGAAAGCACTCTAATGTTATCTATAAGGTCAAGGTTGTTCCTATGAACAATTTCTCTTAGGGAACAACTTCGACGTTCTTGGAAACCACTCTAATGTTTTCTATAACGTCAAAGTTGTTTCCGACAACAACTTCTCGTTGAGAACAACTTCGACTTTCTTGGAAACAACCTTGACGATGTAACCAATGTTAGAGTTGTTCCCAGAAACCTGTCAACGTTAACAAATGGAACAACTTTTATTTTTTAAAAACCACTCTTACGTCATTTGTAACGTCAAAGTTGTTCCAGAAAACAATTTCAATTTGGGAAAAACTTCGAAATTCTTTGAAACAACTTTGACGTTGTAGCTAACGTTAGAGTTATTCCCAGGAACCAGTAAACGTTAACATTGGGAACAAATTTTATTTTTTGGAAACCACTCTAGTGTTATCTATAAGGTCAAAGTTGTTCCGATGATCAATTTCTCTTTCAGAACAACTTCGACATTTTTGGAAACCACTTTGACGTTGTAACCAACGTTAGAGTTGTTCTTGGAAACCAGTAAACGTTAACAAATGGAACAACTTTTCTTTTGTCGAAAACCACTATAATGTTGCCTGTAACGTCAAAGTTGTTCCCAAGAATAACTTCTCGTTAGGAACAACTTCCACGTTCTTGGAAACAACTTTGACGTTGTAACCAACGTTAGAGTTGTTCTTGTGAACCAGTAAACGTTAACCATGGAAAAAACTTTGACTTTTTTTGAAACCACTCTAACGTTATCTATAACTTCAAAGTTGTTACCGAGACAAACTTATCGCTGGGAACAACTTCGATGTTCTTGGAAACCACTTTGACATTTTAACCAACGTTATTGTTGTTCCTGGGAACCAGTAAACTTAAACAAAGAGAACAACCTTTCTTTTTTAGAAACCATTCCAATGTTATCTATAATGTCAAAGTTGTTCCTCGGGAATAATCTCTAGTTGTGAACAAATTCTCGCTGGGAAAAAATTTGACGTTCTTGGAAACCACTGTGACATTGTAACCAACGTTAGAGTTGTTCTCGTAAACTAGTAAACGTTAACAATGGAAAAACTTTTATTTTTTGGAAACCACTCTAACGTTATATATAATGTCAATGTTGTTCCCGGGAATAACTTATGGTTAGGAACAACTTCGATGTTCTTGGAAACCACTTTGACGATGTGACCAACGTTAGAGTTGTTCCCGGGAACCAGTAAACGTTAACAAAGGGAACAACTTTTCTTTTCTGAAAGCACTCAAATATTATCTATAATGTCAAAGTTGTTCTCGAGAACAACTTCGACATTCTTGGAAACCACTTTTATGTTGTAACCAACGTTAGAGTTGTTCCCGGGAACCAGTAAATGTTAACAAAGGGATTTTTTTTTTGTTTTGGAAGCCACTCTAATATTATCTACAACATCAAAGTTTTTCCCGGGAACAACTTCTCGTTGGGAACAATTTCGCCGTTCTTGGAAATCAATTTGATGTTGTAACAAACGTTAGAGTTGTTCTCGGGCACCAATAAATGTTAACAATGGAAAAAACTTTTATTTTATGAAAACAACTATGACGTTGTCTAAAAAGTCAAAGTTGTTCCCGGGAACAACTTCTCGTTAGGAACAACCTCGACGTTCTTGGAAACCACTTTTATGTTGTAACCAACATTAGAGTTTTCCAGTAAACGCTAACAAAGGGATAAACTTTTCTTTTTCGGAAAACCCTTATAATGTTATCTATAACGTCAAAATTGTTCCTGGGAACAACTTCTCGTTGTGAAAAACTTCGACGTTCTTGGAAACCACTTTGACATTGTAACCAACATTAGAGTTGTTCTCAGGAACAAATAAACGTGAACAAAGGGAAAAAATATTATTTGTTGGAAACCACTCTAATGTTATCTATATTGTCAATGTTGTTCTCGGGAACAACTTCTCGTTGGGAACAAATTTGATGTTCTTGGAAACCACTTTGAAGTTGTAACCAACGTTAGAGTTGTTCCCGGGAACTAGTAAACGTTAACAAAGGGATAAACATTTCTTTTTCAGAAGCCACTCTAATGTTATATATAACATCAGAGTTGTTCCCGGGAAAAACTTCTCATTGGGAAAAACTTCGACGCTCTTGGAAACCACTTAGACGTTCTTGGAAACAACTTTGACGTTGTAACCAACCTTATAGTTGTGCTCGGGAACCAGTAAACGTTAACAAAAGGAAAAACTATTATTTTTTGGAAACCACTCTAACGTTATCTATAACGTCAAAGTTGTTCTCGGGAACAACTTCTCGTCGGGAACAACTTTGATGTTCTTGGAAACCATTTTGACGTTGTAACCAATGTTAGAGTTGTTCTCAGAAACCAGTAAACGTGAACAAAGGGAAACAGTTTTAGTTTTTGGAAACCACTCTAATGTTATCTATAACGTCAAAGTTGTTCCCGAGAACAACATCTCGTTGGGAACAACATCTCGTTGGGAACCATTTCGACGTTCTTGGAAACCACTTTGACGTTGTAACCAACATTAGAGTTATTCTCGGGAACCAGTAAATGTTAACAAAGGGAAAAACTATTATTTTTTGAAAACAACTCTAACAATATCTATAACGTCAAAATTGATCTCGGGAACAACTTCTCGTTGGGAACAACTTTGATGTTCTTGGAAACAAATTTGACTTTGTTACCAATGTTAGAGTTGTTATCGAGAACCAGTTAACGTTAACAAAAAGAAAAGGTTTTATTTTTTGGAAACCCCTCGATTGTTATCTATAACATCAAAGTTGTTCCCGGGAACATCTTCTCCTTGGGTGCAACTTCGACGTTCTTGGAAACCACTTTGACGTTGTAACCAACGTTAGAGTTTTTCCCAGGAATAACTTCTCGTTGGGGACAATTTTGACGTTCTTGGAAACCACCTTGACTATGTAATCAACGTTAGAGTTGTTTCCAGGAACCTGTCAACGTTAACAAATGGAACAACTTTTATTTTTAAAAAACCACTCTAACGTCATTCGTAACATTAAAGTTGTTCCAAGAATTAACTTCTCGTTGGGAACAACTTCGAAGTTTATGGAAAAAACTTTGAGGTTGTAGCTAATGTTTGAGTTATTTCCAGGAAGCAGTAAACGTCAGCATTGGGAACAACTTTTATTTTTTGGAAACCACTCTAGTGTTATCAATACGGTCAACTTGGAAACAACTTTGACGTTGTAACTAACGTTAGAGTTTTTCCTGGGAACAACTTCTTGTTTGGAACAATTCTGACGTTCTTGGAAACCATCTTTAAGATATAGCCAACGTTAGAGTTGTTCTCGGGAACCTGTCAACGTTAACAAATTAAACAACTTTTCTTATTCGGAACCACTCTAATGTTATCTATAACGTCAGAGTTATTCCTGAGAACAACTTCTCGTTGGGAAAAACTTTGACGTTTTTGGAAACCACTTTGACACAGTAACCAACGTTAGAGTTGTTCTCAGGAACCAGTAAACGTTAACAAAGGGAAAATTTTTATGTTTTGGAAACAACTCAAATGTTATCTATGACATCAAAGTTTTACTCAGGAATAACTTCGACGTTCTTGAAAACCACTTGGATGATGTAACCATTGTTAGAGTTGTTCTAGAGCACCAGTAAATGTTAACAATGGAAAAAACTTTTATTTTATGGAAACCACTCTGACGATATCTATAAAGTTAAAGTTGTTCCCGGGAAAAACTTCTCATTTGGAATAACTTCGATGTTTTTGGAAACCACTTTGCCGATGTAACCAATGTTAGAGTTGTTCCCGGAAACCAGTAAACGTTAACAAAGAGAACAACTTTTCTTTTCAGAAATCACTCTAATGTTATCTATAATGTCAAAGTTGTTCCCGGGAACAACTTCAACATTCTTGGAAACCACTTTGATGTTGTAACCAATGTTAGAGTTGTTACCGGGAACCAGTAAACGTTAACAATGTGATAAACATTTCATTTCCGGAAACCACTCTATTGCTATCTATAACGTCGGTATTTTTCCCAAGAACAACTTCTCGTAAGGAAAAACTTTAACATTCTTGGAAACCACTTTGACGTTGTAACCAACGATAGAGTTGTTCTCGGGAATCGGTAAACGTTAACAAAGGGAAAAACTTTCATTTTCTGGAAACCACTCTAATGTTATCTATAACGTAAAAGTTGTTCCCGGGAACAACATCTTGTTGGGAACAACTTCGACGTTCTTGGAAACCAACTTGACGATGTAACCAACGTTTGAAATGTTTCCGGGAACCTGTTAACTTTATCAAATGGAACAACTTTTTTTTTTTTGAAAAACCACTCTAATGTTATCTGTAACGTCAAAGTTTTTCCCGGGAACAACTTCGGCGCTCTTGGAAACCACTTTGACGTTTTAACTAACGTTAGAGTTGTTCCAGAAAACCGAAAAATAACAACATTGCGAACAACTTTTATTTTTTGAAAACCACTATAATTTTATCTATAAGGTCAAAGTTGTTCCATTGAAATATTTCTCTTTGGGAACAACTTCGACATTCTTGGAAACCACTTTGACGTTGTAACAAACGTCAGAGTAATTCTCGGGAACCAGTAAACGTTAACAAAGGGATAAACATTTCTTTTTCAGAAACCACTCTAATGTTATCTATAAGGTCAGAGTTGTCCCAAGAACAACTTCACGTTGGGAAAATTTTCGACGTTCTTGGAATCCATTTTGATGTTGTAACAAACGTTAAAGTTGTTCTCGGGAACCAGTAAACGTTAACAAAGGGAACAACTTTTCTTTTTCGTAACCACTCTAATGTTATCTATAAAGCCAGAGTTGTTCTCGGGAACAACTTCTATTTTTGAAAAACTTTGACGTTCTTGGAAACCACTTTGACGCTATAACCAAAGTTAGAGTTGTTCTCGGGAACTGATAAACGTTAACAAAGGGAAAAACTTTAATGTTTTGGAAACCACTCTAATGTTATCTATAACATCAAAGTTATTCCCGGGAACAACTTCTCGTTGGGAACACTTCGACATTCTTGGAAACCACTTTGATGTTGTAACCAACGTTAGAGCTGTTCCCGGGGAACCAATAAACGTTAAAATAGGGAATAACTTTTCTTTTTTGGAACCACTCTAATGTTATCTATAACGTCAGTGTTATTTCCGGGAATAATTTCTCGTTGGGAAAAACTTTGACGTTTTTGAAAACCACTTTGACACTGTAACGAACCTTAGAGTTGTTCTCAAGAACCAGTAAACGTTAACAAAGGCAAAAACTTTTATGTTTTTGAAACCACTCTAATGTTATCTACAACATCAAAGTTGTTCCCGGGAACAACTTCTCATTGGGAAAAACTTCGATGTTCTTGTAAACCATTTTGAAGTTGTAACCAACTTTAGAATTGTTTTTGGGAAATAGTAAACGTTAAAAAAGGGAACAACCTTTATTTTTTTGAAACAACTCTAATGTTATCTATAACGTCAAAATTGTTCCTGTTAATAACCTCTTGTTGGGAACAACTTCGACGTTCTTGGAAACCAAGTTGACGCTGTAACCAACGTTATAGTCTTTCCCGGGAACCTGTAATTGTTAACAAAGGGAACAACTTTTCATTTTCGAAAACCACTATAGTGTTGTCTATAATGTTAAAGTTGTTCCCGTGAACAACTTCTCGTTAGGAACAACTTCAACGTTCTTGGAAACCACTTTGATGTTGTAACCAACATTAGAGTTGTTCACGGGAACTTGTAAACCACTATAATGTTATCTATAACGTCAAAGTTGGACCCGGAAACAACTTCTCTTTTAGAAAAACTTTAACGTTCGTGGAAACCACTTTGACATTGTAACCAACGTTAGAGTTGTTCTCGGGATCCAATAAACGTTAACAAAGGGAAACACTATTATTTTTTGGAAACCACTCTAACGTTATCTATAACGTCAAAGTTGTTCTCGAGAACAACTTCACGTTGGGAAAAACTTTGATGTTCTTGGAATCCATTTTGAAGTTGTAACCAACAATAGAGTTGTTCCCGGGGACCAGTAAACGTTAACAAAGGGATAAACATTTCTTTTTTAGAAACAACTCTAATGTTATCTACAACTTCAGACTTGTTCACGGGAACAACTTCTCATTAGGGAAAATTCGACGTTTTTAGAAACCACTTTGACGTTGTAACTAACGCTAAAGTTGTTCTCGGGAACCAGTAAACGTTAACAATTGAGAAAACTTTTATTTTTTGGAAACCCCTCTGACGTTATCTATAGTGCCAAAGTTGTTCCCGGGAATAAATTATCGTTGGGAATAACTTCATTGTTCATGGAAACCACTTTGACGATGTAACAAACGTTATAATTGTTCTCGGGAACCAGTAAACATTAATAAAAGGTAAAACTATAATTTTTTTGGAAACCACTCTAACATTATCTATAATGTCAAAGTTGTTTTCGGGATCAACTGCTCGTTGGGAACAACTTTGATTTACTTGGAAACCACTTTGACGTTGTAACAAACGTTAGAATTGTTTTCGGGAACCAGTAAACTTTAACAAGGGAAAAAAGTTTTATTTTTTTGAAACCACTCTAATGTTATCTATAACGTCAAAGTTGTTCCTGGGAACAATATCTCGTTGAGAACAACTTCGACGTTCTTTGAAACCACCTTGACGATGTAACCAACGTTAGAGTTGTTCCCGGGAACCTGTCAACGTTAACAAATGCAACAACTTTTATTTTTTAAAAACCATTCCTAACGTTATCTGTAACGTCAAAGTTATTACCGGGAACAACTTCTCGCTGGGAAAAACTTTGAAATTCTTGGAAACCACTTTGACGTTGTAACCAACGTTAGAGTTGTTTTCGTGAGCCAGTAAACTTTAACAAAGGGAAAAACTTTTATTTTTAGAAAACCACTCTAATGTTATCTATAGCATCATTGTTTTTCTCTAGAATAACTTCTTGTTGGGAAAAACATCGATGTTTTTGAAACCAATTTGAAGTTGTAACAACCGTTAAAGTTGTTTTCGGGAAACATTAAACGTTAACAAATAGAACATCTTTTTAATTTTTGAAACCAGTCTAATGTTGTCTATAACGTCAAAGTTGTTCCCAGGAACAACTTCAACGTTCTTGGAAACCACTTTGATGTTATAACCAAAATTAGAATTGTTCCAGTAAACATTAACAAAGGGATAAACTTTTCATTTTAAGAAACCACTCTAATGTTATCTATAACGTCAGAGTTGTTCCACGGAACAACTTCTTGTTGGGAAAAACTTCGACATTCTTGGAAACCACTTTGACGTTGTAACCAACATAAAAGTTGTACTCGGGATCCAGTAAACGTTAACAAAGGGAAAAACTATTAATTTTTTGGAAACCACTCTAACGTTATCTATAACGTCAAAGTTGTTCACGGGAACAACTTTAATGTTCTTGGAAACCACTTTGATGTTGTAACAAACGATAGAGTTGTTCTCGGGAACCAGTAAATGTTAACAAAGGGAAACAATTATATTTTTTGGAAACCACTCTAATGTTATCTATAATGTCAAAGTTGTTCTTGGGAACAACATCTCGTTGGGAACAACTTCGACGTTCTTGGAAACCACTTTGACGTTGTAACAAACATTAGAGTTAATCTCGGGAACAAGTAAAGGTTAACAAAGGGAAAAACTATTATTTTTTGAAAACAAGTATAACGTTATTGGGAACCACTTCTCGTTGGGAACAACTTTGATGTTCTTGGAAACCACATTGACGTTGTTACCAATGTTAGAGTTGTTCTCGGGAACCTGTAAACGTTAACAAAGGGAAAAAGTTTTATTTTTTGGAAACCACTCTAATGTTATCTATAACGTCAAAGTTGTTCCCGTGAACAACATCTCATGGGGAACAACTTCGACATTCTTGGAAACCACTTTAACGTTGTAACCAACATTAGGGTTATTCTCGAGAACCAATAAACGTTAAAAAAGGGAAAACTATTATTTTCAGGAAACAACTCTAACGTTATCTATAACGTCAAAGTTGTTTACGGGAGCAACTTCTCGTTGTGAACAACTTTCATGTTCTTGGAAACCATTTTGACGTTCTAACCAACGTTAGAGTTTTTCCCTGGAACAACTTCTCGTTGTCAACAACTTCGACGTTCCTGGAAACCACTTTGACGTTGTAACCAACGTTAGAGTTTTTTCCAGGAACAACTTCTCGTTGGGAACAACTTCGATGTTCTTGGAAACCACCTTGACGATGTAACCAATGTTAGAGGGTTTCCTGGGAACCTATCAACATTTACAAATGGAACAACTTTTATTTTTTTAAAACCACTCTCACATCATCTGTAACATAAAAGTTGTTCCAGGAAAGAACTTTTTGTTGGAAACAACTTCGAAGTTTATGGAAACCACTTTGACGTTGTTGCTAACGTTTGAGTTATTCCCAGGAACCAGTAAACGTCAATATTGGGAACAACTTTTATTTTTTGGAAACTACTCTAGTGTTATCTATAAGGTCAAAGTTGCTCCCGTGAACAATTTCTCTTTCAAAACATCTTCGACGTTCTTGGAAACCACTTTGACGTTGTAACCAACGTTAGAGTTGTTACCGGGAACCAGTAAACATTAAAGAATGCAACAAATTTTCTTTTTTAAAAACTACTCTAATGTTGTCTATTACGTCAAAGTTATTCCCGAGAACAACTTCTCGTTAGGAACAACTTCGACATTCTTGGAATCCACTTTGACGTTGTAACCAACGTTCCAGTTGTTCTCGTGAATTAGTAAACGTTAACAGATGGAACAACTTTTTTTTAACCACTCTAACGTTATCTGTAACGTCAAAGTTGTTTCTAGGAACATCTTCTCGTTGGGAAAAACTTCGACGTTCATGGAAACCACTTTGACATTGTAACCAACGTTAGAGTTGTTCTCGGGGAACCAGTAAACTTTAACAAAGGAAAAAACTTGTATTTTTAGGAAACCTTTCTAATGTTATCTATAACATCAAAATTGTTCCCGGGAACAACTTCTCGTTGGGAAAAACTTTGATGTTCTTGGAAACCAATTTGAAGTTGTAACCAACGTTAGAGTTGTTTTCGGGAAACATTAAACGTTAACAAAGGAAACAACTTTTATTTTTTGGAAACCACTCTAATTTTATCTATAACGTCAAAGTTGTTCCCGAGAATAACCTCTCGTTGGAACAACTTCTTGTTGGGAACAACTTCGACGTTCTTAGAAACCACTTTGACGTTGTAACCAACGTTATAGTTATTCTTGGGATCCAGTAAACTTTAACAAAGGGAACAACTTTTGTATTTTCTGAAACCACTATATTGTTGTCTATAACGTCAAAGTTGTTCCTAGGAACAACTTCTCGTTAGGAACAACTTCGATGTTCTTGGAAACCACTTTGATGTGATAACCAACTTTGGAATTGTTCCAGTAAAAGTTAACAAAGGGATAAACTTTTCATTTTCAAAAAACCCCTCTAAGGTTAACTATAATGATAGAGTTGTTCCCGAGAACAACTTCTAGTTAAGAAAAACTTTGAAGTTCTTGGAAACCACTTTGACATTGTAACCAACATTAGAGTTGTTCTCGGGAACCAATAAACGTTAACAAAGGGAAAACTACTATATGTTGGAAACCACTCTAATGTTATCTATAACGTCAATGTTGTTCTCAGGAACAACTTCTCGTTGGGAACAACTTTGATGTTCTTGAAAACCACTTTGAAGTTGTAACCAATGTTAGAGTTGTTCCCGGGAACCAGTAAACGATAACAAAGGGATAAACATTTCTATTTCAGACACCACTTTAATGTTATCTATAACGTCAGAGTTGTTCCCCGGAACAACTTTTCGTTCAGAAAATCTTCAACGTTCTTGGAAACCGTTTTGACGTTGTAACCAACGTTAGAGTTGTTCTCAGGAACCAGTAAACCTTAACAAAGGGAAAAACTATTAATTTCTTGGAAACCACTCTAACGTTATCTATAACGTCAAAGTTGCTCGAGGGAACAACTTCTCGTTGGGAACAACTTTGATTTTCTTGGAAATCTCTTTGATTTTGTAAGCAACGTTAGAGTTGTTCTCGGGAACTAGTAGACGTCAACAAAGGGAAACAATTTTATTATTTGGAAACCACTCTAATGTTATCTATACCGTCAAAGTTGTTCCCGGGAAAAACATCTCGTGGGGAACAACTTCGACGTTCTTGGAAACCACTTTAACGTTGTAACCAACATTAGGGTTATTCTCGGGAACCAATAAACGTTAAAAAAGGGAAAACTATTATTTTCAGAAAACAACTATAACGTTATCTATAACGTCAAAGTTGTTCACGGAAACAACTTCTCATTGTGAACAACTTTTATGTTCTTGGAAACCACTTTGACGTACCAACGTTAGTGTTGTTCTCGAAAAACTGTAAGCGTTAACAAAGGGAAAAAGTTTTATATTTTGGAAACCATTTTAATGTTATCTATAACGTCAAAGTTGTACCCGGGAACATCTTCTCGTTAGGAACAACTTCGACGTTCCTGGAAACCACTTTGACGTTATAACCAACGTTAGAGTTTTTCCCGTGATAAACTTCTCATTGGGAACAACTTCGACGTTCTTGGAAACCACCTTGACAATGTAACCGACGTTAGAGTTATTCCTAGGAACCTATCAACGTTATCAAATGGAACAACTTTTATTTTTTAAAAACCACTCTCATGTCATCCGTAACGTCAAAGTTTTTCCAGGAAAGAACTTCTAGTTGGGAACAACTTCGAAGTTTATGGAAACCACTTTGACGTTATTGCTAACATTTGATTTATTCCCAAGAACTAGTAAATGTCAACATTGGGAATAACTTTTATTTTTTGGAAACCACTCTAGTGTTATTTATAAGGTCAAAGTTGTTCCCATGAAAAATTTCTCTTTCAGAATAACTTCGACGTTCTTGGAAACCACTTTGACATTGTAACCAACATTAGTGTTGTTACCGGGAACCAGTAAACATTAACAAATGGAACAAATTTTCTTTTTCGGAAACCAATCTAATGTTGTCTATAACGTCAAAGTTGTTCCCGAGAACAACTTCTCGTTAGAAAAAAACTTTGACATTCTTGGAATCCACTTTGAAGTTGTAACCAACGTTCGAGTTGTTCTCGTGAATTAGTAAATGTTAACAGATGGAACTACTTGTTTTTTTATATAACCACTATAAAGTTATCTGTAACGTCAAAGTAGTTCCCGGTAACATCTTCTCGTTGGGAAAAACTTCGACTTTCTTGGAAACCACTTTGACATTGTAACTAACGTTAGAGTTTTTCCAGGGAACAACTTCTCGTTGGGAACAACTTCGACGTTCTTGGAAACCACCTTGATGATATAACCAACATTAGAGTTTTTTCCGGGAACCTGTAACCGTTATCAAGTGGAACAACTTTTATTTTTTAAAAACCACTCTAACGTCATCCGTAAAGTCAAAGTTGTTCCAGGAAACAACTTATCGCTGGGAACAACTTCGAAGTTCTTGGAAACAACTTTGACATTGTTGCTAACGTTTAAGTTATTCCTGGGAACCAGTAAACTTCAACATTGGGAACTACTTTTATTTTTTGGAAACCACTCTATTGTTATCTATGAGGTCAAAGTTGTTCCCGTGAACTATTTCTCTTTCATAACAACTTCGACGTTCTTGGAAACCACTTTGACGTTGTAACCAATGTTAGAGTTGTTCCTGGGAACTAGTAAACGTTAACAAATGGAACAACTTTTATTTTTCAGAAACCACTCTAATGTTGTCTATAACGTCAAAGTGGTTCCCGGGAACAACTTCTCGTTGAGAACAACTTCAACGTTCTTGGAAACCACTTTGACGTTGTAACCAATGTTAGAGTTGTTCTCGTGAACCATTAAACGTTAACAATGGAAAAAACTTTTTTTTTTTGGAAACCACTCTAACGTTATCTATAACGTCAAAGTTGTTCCCGGAAATAATTTATCGTTGGGAACAACTTCGATGTTCTTGGAAACCACTTTGACGTTTTAACCAATGTTAGTGTTGTTCCCCGGGAACATGTAAACGTAAACAAGGAAAATTAACCATTCTTTTTCGGAAACCACTCTATCGTTATCTAAAAATCAAAGTTGTTTATCGGGAATAATCGCTCGTTGGTAACAAAATCTCATTCCGAACAACTTTCGCATTCTTGGAAACCACTTTGATGTTATCTATAACGTCAGAGTTGTTCCCGGGAACAACTTCTCTTTCGGAACAACTTCGACGTTCTTGAAAACCACTTTGACGTTGTAACTAATGTTAGAGTTATTCCCGGGAACCAATAAACGTCAACATTGGGAACAACTTTTATTTTTTGGAAACCACTCTAATGTTATCTATAAGGTTAAAGTTTTTCCCAAGAACAACTTCTCATTGGGACAACTTCTCATTGGGAACAACTTCGACGTTCTTGTAAACAACCTTGACGATGTAACCAATGTTAGAGTTGTTCCCAGTAACCTGTCAACGTTAACAAATGGAACAACATTTATTTTTAAAAAAACCACTCTAACACCATCTGTAACGTCAAAGTTGTTCCAGTAAACAACTTCTCGTTGGGAAAAACTTTGAACATCTTGGAAACGTTTTTGACGTTGTAGCTAACGTTAGAGTTAATCCCAGGAACCAGTAAATGTTAACATTGGGAACAACTTTTATTTTTTAGAAACCACTATAATGTTATCTATAAGGTCAAAGTTGTTCCCGTGACCAATTTCACTTTCAAAACAACTTCGATGTTTTTGGAAACAACTTTGATATTGTAACCAACGCTAAAGTTGTTCTCGGGAACCAGTAAACGTTAACAAATGAAACAACTATTCTTTTTCGGAAATCACTTTAATGTTGTCTATAAAGTCAAAGTTGTTCCCGGGAACAACTTCTCGTTAGGAACAACTTCCACATTCTTGGAAACCACTTTGATGTTGTAACCAACATTAGAGTTGTTCTCGTGAACCAGTAAACGTTAACAATGGAAAAAACTTTTATTTTTTGGAAACCTCTCTGACGTTATCTATAGCTTCAAAGTTGTTCGCGGGAATAACTTATCGTTGGGAACAACTTCGATGTTCTTGGAAACCGCTTTGACGTTTTATCCAACATTAGTGTTATTCCCGGGAACTAGAAAACGTAAACAAGGAGAACAACCTTTCTTTTTCGGAAACTACTCTAATGTTATCTATAACGTCAAAGTTGTTCCTCGGGAACAATCTCTCGTTGGGAACAAATTCTCGTTGGGAACAACTTCGACGTTATTATAAACCACTTTGACGTTATAACCAACGTTAGAGTTGTTCTTGTGAACTAGTAAACGTTAACAATAGAAAAAACTTTTTTTGTTTGGAAACCACTCTAACGATATCTATAACGTCAAAGTTGTTCCCGGGAATAACTTATCGTCGTGAAAAAATTCGATGTTCTTAAAAACCACTTTGACGATGTAACCAACATTAGAGTTGTTCCCGAGAACCGGTAAACGTTAACTAAGGGAACAATTTTTCTTTTCGGAAATTACTGTAATGTTATCTATATTGTCAAAGTTGTTCCTTGGAACAACTTCTCGTTAGGAAAAACTTCAAAAATCTTGGAAACCACTTTGACGTTGTAACAAACGTTAGAGTTGTTCGCGGGAACCAGTAAATGTTAACAAAGGGAAAAACTATTAATTTTTTGGAAACCACTTTTACGTTATCGATAACGTCAAATTTGTTCTCGAGAACAACTTCTCGTAGGGAAAAATTTCTAGTTGGTAACAACTCTGATGTTCTTGGAAACCACTTTGACGTTGTAACCAAAGTCAGAGTCGTTCTCGGAAACCGGTAAACATTGACAATGGAAAAAACTTTGATTATTTTCGAAACCCCTCTAACGTTATCTATTACGTCAAAGTTGTTCCCTGGAATAACTTATCGTTGGGAACAACTTCGATTTTCTTGGAAACCACTTTGACATTTTAACCAACGTTAGTGTTGTTCCAGGGAGCCAGTAAACGTAAAATAGGAGAACAACCTTTCTTTCTCGGAAACCACTCTAATGTTATCTATAATGTCAAAGTTGTTCCTCAGGAATAAACTCTCGTTGTGAACAAATTCTCGCTGGGAAAAAAATTCGACTTTCTTGGAAACCACTATGACGTTGTTACCAACGTTAGAGTTGTTCTCGTGAACCAGTAAACGTTAACAATAGAAAGAACTTTTATTTTTTGGAAGCCACTCTAACGTAATCTATAACATCAATGTTGTTCCCAGAAATAACTTATCGTTAGGAACAACTTCAATGTTCTTGGAAACCACTTTGACAATGTAACCAACGTTAGAGTTGTTCCCGGGAACCAGTAAACGTTAACAAAGGGAACAACTTTTCTTTTCAGAAATCACTCTAATGTTATCTATAATGTCAAAGTTGTTCCCGGGAAAAATTTTGATGTTCTTGGAAACCACTTTTATGTTGTAACCAACGTTAGAGTTGTTCCCGGGAACAAGTAGACGTCAATAAAAGGATAAACATTTCTTTTTCAGAAACCACTCTAATGTTATCTAAAATGTCAAAGTTGTTCCTGGGAAAAACTTTTTGTTGGGAAAAACATCGACGATCTTGGAAACCACGTTGACGTTGTAACAAACGTTAGAGTTGTTCTCGGGATCCAGTAAACATTAACAAAGGGAAAAACTATTATTTTTTTGGAAACCACTCTAACGTTATCTATAACGTCAAAGTTTTTCTCGAGAACAACTTCTCGTTGGAAACAACTTTGATGTTCTTGGAAACCACTTTGATGTTGTAACCAACGTTAGAGTTGTTCTTGTGAACCAGTAAACGTTAACAGAGGGAAAAAGTTTTATTTTTTTGAAACCACTTTAATGTTATCTATAACATCAAAGTTGTTCCTCGGGAATAATCTCTCGTTGGAAACAACTTCGACGTTATTGGAAACCACTTTGCCGTTGTAACAAATGTTAGAGTTGTTCAAGTGAACCAGTAAACGTTAACAATGGAAAAAACTTTATTTTTTGGAAACCACTCTAACGTTATCTATAACGTCAAAGTTGTTCTCGGGAATAACGTATCGTTGGGAACAATTTCGATGTTCTTGGAAACTACTTTGACAATGTAACCTATGTAAGAGTTGTTCCCGGGAACCAGTAAACATTAACAAAGGGAACAATTTTTATTTTCGGAAATAACTCTAATGTTATCTATAATGTCAAAGTTGTACCCCGGAGCAACTTCTTGTTGGGAAAAACTTCTACAATCTTGTAAACCACTTTGACGTTGTAACAAACATTAGAGTTGTTCTCGGGAACCAGTAAACGTTAACAAAGGGAAAAACTATTATTTTTTTTGGAAACCACTCTAACGTTATCTATAACGTCAAAGTTGTTCTCGGGAAAAACTTCTCGTTGTTAACAACTTTAATGTTCTTGGAAACCGTTTTGACGTTGTAACCAACGTTACAGTTGTTCTCGAGAACCAGTAAACGTTAACAAAGGGAAAAAGTTTTATTTTTTTGAAACCACTCTAATGTTATCTATAACGTCAAAGTTGTTCCCGAGAACAACATCTCGTTGGGAACAACTTTGACTTTCTTGGAAACCACCTTGACGATGTAACCAACGTTAGAGTTGTTCCCAGGAACCTATCAACGTTAACAGGTGGAACAACTTTTATTTTTTAAAAACCACTCTAATGTTATCTGTAACGTCAAAGTTGTTCCCGGGAACAACTTTGACGTTCTTGAAAACCACTTTGATGTTGTAACTAACGTTAGAGATGTTCCCGGGAACAAGTAAACGTCAACATTGGGAACAACTTTTATTTTTTGGAAACCACTATAATGTTATCTATAAGGTCAAAGTTGTTTCCGAGAACAACTTCTCGTTGGGAACGACTTCGACGTTCATGTAAACAACCTTAACGATGTAACCAACGTTAGAGTTGTTCCCGGTAACCTGTCAATGTTAACAAATGGAAGAACATTTATTTTTTAAAAAACCACTGTAACGTCATCTGTAACGTCATCTGTAACGTCAAAGTTGTTGCAATAAACAACTTCTCGTTGTTCCAGTAAACAAATTCTCGTTGGGAAAAACTTCAAACTTCTTGGAAACCATTTTGACGTTGTAGCTAACGCTAAAGTTAATCCCAGGAACCAGTAAACGTTAACATTGGGAACAGCTTTTATTTTTTTGGAAACCACTATAGTGTTATCTATAAGGTCAAAGTTGTTCCCGTGACCAATTTCTCTTTCAGAACAACTTCGATAATTTTTGAAACCACTTTGATGTTGTAACCACATTAGAGTTGTTCTCAGGAACCAGTAAACGTTAACAAATGGAAAAACTTTTCTTTTTCGGAAACCACTCTAATGTTGTCTATAATGTCAAAGTTGTTTTCGGGAACAGCTTCTTGTAAGGAACAACTTCGACAATCTAGCAAACCACTTTGATGTTGTAACCAACGTTAAAGTTGTTTTCGGGAACCAGTAAACGTTAACAAAGCGATAAACTTTTCTTTTTCGGAAACCACTTTAATGTTATCTATAACGTTAGAGTTGTTTCCGAGAAAAACTTCTCGTTGGGAACAACTTCTTGTTAAGAATAACTTCGACGTTCTTGAAAACCACTTTGATATTGTAATCAACGTTAGAGTTATTTTCGGGAACCAGTAAACGTTAACAATGGAAAAACTTTTAATTTTAGGAAACCGCTCTAATGTTATCTATAACGTCACTGTTGTTCCTGGGAATAATTTATCGTTGGGAACAACTTCGATATTCTAGGAAACCCTTTGACATTTTAACAAACGTTTGTGTTGTTTTCGGGAACCAGTAAACGTTAACAAAGGGAACAACTTTTCTTTTTCGGAAACCACTCTAATGTCATCTATAACATCAAAGTTGTTCCTGGGAATAACCTCTCATTAGGAACAACTACTCATTTGGGACAACTTCGACATTTTTGGAAACCACTTTGTCGTTGTAACCAACGTTAGAGTTGTTCCCGGAAACCAGTAAACGTTAACAAAGGGAACAACTTTTCTTTTTCAGAAACCACTCTAATGTTGTCTATAACGTCAAAGTTTTTCCTGGAAATAACTTCTCGTCGGAAAAAACTTCGAAATTCTTAGAAACTACTTTGACGTTGTAACCAACATTAGAGTTGTTATTGGGAACCAGTAAATGTTAACAATGGAATTTTTTTTATTTTTTGGAAACCACTTTAACAATATCTATAACGTCATAGTTGTTCCCAGGAACAACTTATCGTTGGGAACAACTTTGATGCTCTTGGAAACCAATTTGAGGTTGTAGCTAACGTTAGAATTATTCCCGGGAACCAGTAAACGTCAACGTTGGGAACAACTTTTTTTTTTGGAAACCACTCTAGTGTTATCTATAAGGTCAAAGTTGTTCCCGTGAAAAATTTCTCTTTCGGAACAACTTCGACGTTCTTGGAACCCACTTTGATGTTGTAACTAACGTTAGAGTTGTTCCGGGGAACCCGTAAACGTTAACGACTTCGGTGTTCCTGGAAACCATTTTGTAGTTGTAACCAACGTTAGAGTTATTCCTGGGAACCAGTCAATGTTAACAATGGGATCAGCTTTTATTTTTTGGAAAGCACTATAACATTATCTGTAACGTCAAAGTTGTTCCCGCGAAAAACTTCTCGTTAGGCACAACTTTGACGTTATTGTAAACCACTTTGACAATGTAACCAACGTTAGAGTTGTTCCTGGAAACCAGTAAACGTTAACAAAGGGAACAACTTTTCTTTTTCAGAAACCACTCTAATTTTATCTAAAACATCAAAGTTGTTCCTAGGAATAACCTATCGTTAGGAACAACTTTTCGTTGGGAACAACTTCGACGTTCTTGGAAAACACTTTTACGTTGTAACCAACGTTAGAGTTGTTCCCAGGAACCAGCAAACGTTAACAAAAGGAACAACTTTTCTTTTTCGGAAACCACTCTAATGTTGTCTATAACGTCAAAGTTGTTCCCGAGAACAACATCATGGTAGGAACAACATTGACGTTCTTGGAAACCACTTTGACGTTGCAACCAACGTTAGAGTTGTTCCCGGAAACCAATAAACGTTAACAAAGGGAACAACTTTTCTTTTTCAGAAAACCACTCTAATGTTATCTATAAAGTCAAAGTTGTTTCTAGAAATAACCTCTCGTTAGAAAAAAATTCTCATTGGAAACAACTTCTCATTGTGAACAACTTCAACGTTCTTGAAAACCACTTTGACGTTGTAACCAACTTTAGAAGTGTTCCCGGGAACTAGTAAACGTTAACAAAGGGAATAACTTTTCTTTTTCGGAAACCACTCTAATGTTATCTATAATGTCAAAGTTGTTCCCGGGAATGACTTATCATTGGGAATAACTTCAATTTTCTTGGAAACCACTTTGACGATGTAACCAACGTTAGATTTTTTCTTGGGAACCAGTAAACGTTAACAAAGGGAAGAACTTTTCTTTTCAGAAATCACTCTAATGTTATCTATAATGTCAAAGTTGTTCCCGGGAATAACTACTCGTTGGGAACAACTACGACATTCATGGAAACAACTTTGACGTGGTAACCAACGTTAGAGTTGTTCTTGGGAACCAGTAAACGTTAACAAAGGGAAAAACTAATATTTTTTTGGAAACCACTTTAACGTTATCTATAACGTCAAAGTTGTTCTTGGGAACAACTTAAAGTTGGGAACAACTTGGATATTCTTGGAAACCACTTTGACTTTTTTACCAATGTCAGAGTTTTTCTCGGGAACCTATAAACTTTAACAAAGGGAAAAAGTTTTATTTTTTTGAAACCACTCTAATGTTATTTGTAAGGTCAAAGTTGTTCCCGGGAACAACATCTCGTTGGGAACAACTTCGACTTTCTTGGAAACCACCTTGACGATGTAACCAACGTTAGAGTTGTTCCCGGGAACCTATCAACGTTAACAGGTGGAACAACTTTTATTTTTTAAAAACCACTCTAACATTATCTGTAACGTCATTGTTGTTCCTGAGAACAACTTCTCGTTGGGAACAACTTCGACGTTATTGGAAACAACTTTGACTTTGTAACAAACTTAGAGTTGTTCCCGGGAACCCACAAACGTTAACAAAGGGAATAAATTTTCTTTTTCGAAAACCGCTATAATGTTATCAATAACGTCAAACTTGTTCCCGGGAATGACTTATCATTGGGAAAAACTTCGATGTTCTTGGAAACCATTTGACGATGTAACCAACGTTAGAGTTTTTCCTAGGAACCAGTAAACGTTAACAAATTGAAGAACTTTTCTTTTCGAAAATCACTCTAATGTTATATATAATGTCAAAGTTGTTCCCGGGAAAAAACTACTGGTTGGGAACAACTTCGACTTGCTTGGAAACCACTTTGACGTTCTAAGAAACCACTTTGACGTTGTAACCAACGTTAGAGTTGTTCTCGGGAAACCAGTAAACGTTAACAAAGGGAAAAACTAATATTTTTTTGGAAACCTCTTTAACGTTATCTATAACATCAAAGTTTTTCTTGGGAACAACTTATCGTTGGAAACAACTTTGATGTTCTTGGAAACCACTTTGACTTTGTTACCAATGTTAGAGTTGTTATCGGTAACCATTAAACATTAACAATGGGAAAAAGTTTTATTTTTTTGAAACCACTCTAATTTTTTCTGTAATGTAAAAGTTGTTCCCGGGAACAACATCTCGTTGGGAATAACTTTGAAGTTCTTTGAAACCACCTTGACTATGTAACAAACGTTAGAGTTGTTCCCAAGAACCTGTCAACGTTAACAGATGGAAAAAAAAAATTAAAAAAATCACTCTAACCTTATCTGTAACGTCAATGTTGTTCCTCGAAACAACTTCTCGTTGGGAACAACTTCGACGTTCGTGGAAACCACTTTGACGTTGTGACCAACTTAGAGTTGTTCCCGGGAACCAGCAAACGTTAACAAAGGGAATAACTTTTATTTTTTGAAAACCACTATATTGTTATCTATAACGTCAAAGTTGTTCCCAAGAATGACTTATCGTTGGGAAAAACTTCGATGTTATTGGAAACCACTTTGACGATGTAACCAACGTTATAGTTGTTCCCAGGAACCTGCCAACGTTAACAGATGGAAAAACTTTTATTTTTTAAAAATCACTCTAACATTATCTGTAACGTCAATGTTGGTCCTGGGAACAACTTCTCGTTGGGAACAACTTCGACGTTCTTGGAAACAACTTTGACTTTGTAACCAACTTAGAGTTGTTCCCGGGAACCCGCAAACGTTAACAAAGGGAATAACTTTTCTTTTTCGAAAACCACTATAATGTTATCAATAACGTCAAACTTGTTCCCGGGAATGACTTATCGTTGGGAAAAACTTTGATGTTCATGGAAACCATTTGACGATGTAACCAACGTTAGAGTTTTTCCTAGGAACCAGTAAATGTTAACAAATGGAAGAACTTTTCTTTTCGGAAATCACTCTAATGTTATATATAATGTCAAAGTTGTTCCCGGAAAAAAAACTATTGGTTGGGAAAAACTTCGACGTGCTTGGAAACCACTTTGACGTTCTTGGAAACCACTTTGACGTTGTAACCAACGTTAGAGTTGTTCTCGGGAAACCAGTAAACGTTAACAAAGGGAAAAACTAATATTTTTTTGGAAACCACTTTAACGTTATCTATAACATCAAAGTTTTTCTTGGGAACAACTTATCGTTGGGAACAACTTTGATTTTCTTGGAAACCACTTTGACTTTGTTACCAATGTTTGAGTTGTTCTCGGGAACAAGAAAACGTTAACAAAGGGAAAAGTTTTATTTTTATAAAACCACTCTAATGTTATCTGTAATGTCAAAGTTGTTCCTGGGAACAACATCTCGTTGGGAACAACTTCGACATTTTTTGAAACCACCTTGACTATATAATAAACGTTATAGTTGTTCCCAGGAACCTGTCAATGTTAACAGATGGAAAAACTTTTTTTTAAAAAAAACACACTCTAATGTTATCTGTAACGTCAAAGTTGTTCCCGGGAACAACTTTTCGTTGGGAACAACTTCGATGTTTTTGGAAACAACTTTGAAGTTGTAACCAACGATAGAGTTGTTCACGGGTTACCAGAAAAATGTTAACAAAGGGAATAACTATTATTTTTCGGAATTCGCTCTAATGTTATCTATAACGTCAAAGTTGTTCACAGAAATGACTTATCATTGGGAAAAACTTCGATGTTCTTGGAAACTACTTTGACAATGTAACCAACGTTAGAGTTTTTCCTGGGAACCAGTAAACGTTAACAAAGGAAAGAACTTTTCTTTTCAGAAATCACTCTAATGAAATCTATAATGTCAAAGTTGTTCCCGGGATCAACTACTGGTTGGGAACAACTTCGACATTCTTGGAAACCTCTTTAACGTTGTAACAAACGTTAGAGTTGTTCTCGGGAACCAGTAAACGTTAACAAAGGGAAAAACTAATATTTTTTTGGAAACAACTTTAACGTTATCTATAACATCAAAATTTTTTTTGGGAACAACTTTGTTGTTCTTAGAAACCACTTTGACTTTTTTACCAATGTTAGAGTTGTTCTCGAGAACAAGTAAACGTTAGCAAAGGGAAAAAGTTTTCTTTTCAGAAGTCACTCTAATGTTATCTATACTGTCAAAGTTGTTCCCGAGAACAACTACTCATTGGGAACAACTTCGACATTCTTGCAAACCACTTTGACGTTGTAACCGACGTTATAACCAACGTTATAGTTGTTCTCGGGAACCAGTAAACGTTATCAAAGAAAAAAACTATTTTTTTTTAGAAACCACATTAACGTTATCTATAACGTCAAAATTGTTCTTGCGAACAACTTATCGTTGGGAACAACTTCGATGTTCTTGGAAACCACTTTGACTTTGTTAAAAATGTTAGAGTTGTTCTCAGGACCCAGTAAACGTTGGCAAAGGGAAAATGTTTTATTTTTTTGAAACCACTCTAATGTTATCTGTAATGTCAAAGTTGTTCCCGGGAACAACATCTCGTTGGGAACAACTTCGACGTTCTTTGAAACCACCCTGACTATGTAACAAATGTTAGAGTGGTTCCCGGGAACCTGTCAACGTTAACAGATAGAACAACTTTTATTTTTTAAAAACCACTCTAACGTTATCGGTAAGTCAAAGTTGTTCCCGGGAACAACATCGACATTCATGGAAACAACTTTGACGTTGTTACCAACGTTAGAGTAGTTCCCGGGAACCAGCAAACGTTAACAATGGGAAAAACATTTCTTTTTCGGAAACCACTCTAATGTTACCTATAATGTCAGAGTTTTTCCCGGGAACAACTTCTCGTTTGAAAAAACTACGACGTTCTCGGAAACCACCTTGATGTTGTAACCAACGTTAGAGTGATTCTCAGGAACCAGTAAAAGTTAACAAAGGGAAAAACTATTAATTTTTTTGAAATCACTCTAACATTATATATAACATCAAGGTTGTTCTTGGTAACAACTTATCATTGGGAACAACTTTGATGTTCTTGGAAACCACTTTGACGTTGTTACCATTGTTAGAGTTGTTCTCGGGAACTAGTAAACGTTAACAAAGGGAAAAAGTTTTATTTTTTGGAAACCACTCTAATGTTATCTGTAATGCCCATGTTGTTCCTGGGAAAAACATCTCGTTGGGAACAACTTCGACATTCTTTGAAACCACGTTGACTATGTAACAAACGTTAGAGTTGTTCCCGGGAACATGTCAACGTTAACAGATAGAACAACTTTTATTTTTTTTAAACTACTCTAACGTTATCTGTAACGTCAAAGTTGTTCCCGGGAATAACTTCTCATTGGGAACAACTTTGACGTTCTTGGAAACCACTTTGTCATTCTTGGAAACCACTAACGTTAGAGTTATTCCCGGGAACCAGTAAACATCAACATTGGGGACAACTTTTATTTTTTGGAAACCACTCAAATGTTATCTACAAGGTCAAAGTTGTTCTTATGAACAATTTCTTTTTGGGAACAACTTCGACATTCTTGGAAACCGCTCTAATGTTATCTATAACGTAAAATTTGTTCCCGGGAACAACTTCGACATTCTTGGAAACCACCTGGACGATATAACCAACATTAGAGTTGTTCCCAGAAACCTTTCAACATTTACAAATGGAATAACTTTTGTTTTTTAAAAACAACTCCATCGTCATCTGTAACGTCAAAGTTTTTCCAGGGAACAACTTCGAAGTTCTTGGAAACCACTTTGACATTATAACTAACGATAGAGTTGTTCCCGGGAACCAGTAAATGTCAACATTGGGAACAACTTTTATTTTTTGAAAACCATTCTAGTGTTATCTATAAGGTCAAAGTTGTTCCTGTGAACAATTTCTCTTTCGGAACAACTTCGACGTTCTTGGAAACCACTTTGATGTTGTAACCATCGTCAAAGTTCTTCCTAGGAATCAATAAACGTTAACAAAGGGAACAACTTTTCTTTTTCGTAAACCACTCTAAT
The DNA here is from genome assembly GCA_032871835.1 of Dipteronia dyeriana. Taxonomy (NCBI): domain Eukaryota; kingdom Viridiplantae; phylum Streptophyta; class Magnoliopsida; order Sapindales; family Sapindaceae; genus Dipteronia; species Dipteronia dyeriana. The sequence continues at coordinate 32,398,522 of CM065295.1, read as the reverse complement.
GTTGTCTATAAGGTCAAAGTTGTTCTCGGGAATAACTTCTCGTTTGGGACAACTTCGATGTTTTTGAAAACCTCTTTAACGTTGTAACCAACGTTAGAATTGTTCTAGTGAACCAGTAAACGTTAACAATGGAAAAAACATTTATTTTTTGGAAACCACTCTAATGTTATTTATAACGACAAAGTTTTTCCTGCGAACAACATATCATTGGGAACAACTTTGATGTTCTTGGAAACCACTTTGACGTTTTAACCAATGTTAGTGTTGTTCCCAGGAACAGGAAAACGTACACAAGGAGAACAACCTTTCTTTTTCGTAAACCACTTTAATGTTATCTATAACGTCAAAGTTGTTCTTTAGGAATAACCTCTCGTTGGGAGCGAATTCTCGCAGTGAAAGAATTTGACGTTCTTGGAAACCACTTTGACGTTGTAACCAACATTAGAGTTGTTCTCGGGAACCAGTGACCATTAACAATGGAAAAATCTTTTATTTTTTGGAAATCACTCTAATGTTATCTAAGACGTCAAAGTTGTTCCCGGGAACAACTTATCGTTGGAAACAACTTCGATGTTCTATGAAACCCTTTAGACGTTTTAACCAATGTTAGTGATGTTCTCGGGAAACTTTTATTTTTTGGAAACCACTCTAATTTTATCCATAAAGTCAAAGTTGTTCCCGGGAATAACCTCTCGTTAGGAACAACTTCTCTTTGGTAACAACTTCGACGTTCTTGGAAACCACTTTGACGTTGGGAACAACTTTGATGTTCTTGGAAACCACTTTGACATTTTAACCAACGTTAGTGTTGTTCCCGGGAACCAGTAAACGTTAACAAAAGGAACAACTTTTGTTTTTCAGAAACCACTCTAATGTTGTTTATAACGTCAAAGTTGTTCCCAAAAAAACTTCTCGTTAGGAACAACTTTGACGTTCTTGGAAACCACTTTGACGTTGTAACCAACGTTAGAGTTGTTCCTGGAAACCAGTAAACGTTAACAAAGGGAGCAACTTTTCTTTTTCAGAAACCACTATAACGTTATCTATAACGTCAAAGTTGTTCCCGGGAATAACCTATCGTTAGGGACAACTTTTCGTTGGGAACAACTTCGACGTTTTTGGAAACTACTTTGACGTTGTATACAACGTTGGAGTTTTTCTCATGAACCAGTAAATGTTAACAATGGAATAACCTTTTATTTTTTGGAAACCACTCTAACGTTAAGTTATTACCGGGAACAACTTATCATTGGGAACAACTTTGATGTTCTTGGAAACCACTTTGACGTTTTAACCAACGTTAGTGTTGTTCCCGGGAACCAGTAAACGTTAACAAAAGGAACAACTTTTGTTTTTCAGAAACCACTCTAATGTTGTCTATAACGTCAATATTGTTCCCGAGAACAACTTCTTGTTAGGAATAACTTTGACGTTCTTGGAAACCACTTTGACGTTGTAACCAGCGTTATAGTTGTACCAGGAACCAGCAAACGTTAACAAAAGGAACAACTTTTCTTTTTCGAAAACCACTCTAATGTTGTCTACAACGTCAACGTTGTTCCCGAGAACAACGTCTCGTTAGGAACAACTTTGACGTTATTGGAAACAACTTTGAAGTTGTAACCAACGTTAGAGAGGTTCCCGGAAACCAGTAAACGTTAACAAAGGGAACAACTTTTCTTTTTCGGAAAACCACTCTAATGTTATCTATACTGTCAAAGTTGTTTCCAGGAATAACCTCACGTTAGGAACAACTTCTCATTGGGAACAACTTCGACATTCCTGGAAACCACTTTGACGTTGTAACCAACGTTAGAAGTGTTCCCGGGAACCATCAAACGTTAACAAGGCGAAAAACTTTTATTTTTCGGAAACCACTCTAATGTTATCTATAAGGTCGAAGTTGTTCCCGAGAATGACTTATCGTTGGTAACAATTTCGATGTTCTTGGATACCACTTTGACGATGTAACCAACGTTAGAGTTTTTCCTGGGAACTAGTAAACGTTAACAAAGGGAAGAATTTTTCTTTTCAGAAATCACTCTATGTTATCTATAATGTCAAAGTTGTTCCCGGGAACAACTACTCGTTGGGAACAACTTCAACATTCTTGGGAACCACGTTGACCTTGTAACCAATGTTAGAGTTCTTCTCGGGAACCAATAAACGTTAACAAATGGAAAAACTATTATTTTTTTGGAAACCACTTTAACGTTATCTATAACGTAAAATTTGTTCTTGGGAACAACTTATCGTTGGGAACAACTTTGATGTTCTTGGAAACCATTTTGACTTTGTTACCAATGTTAGAGTTGTTCTCGGGAACCAGTAAACGTTAACACTGGGAAAAAGTTTTATTTTTTTGAAACCACTCTAATGTTTTCTGTAATGTAAAAGTTGTTTCCGGGAACAACATCTCGTTAAGAACAACTTTGAAGTTCTTTGAAACCACCTTGACTATGTAACAAACGTTAGAGTTGTTCCCGGGAACCTGTCAACGTTAACAGATGGAAAAACTTTTATTTTTTAAAAACCACTCTAACGTTATCTGTAACGTAAAAGTTTTTCCAGAAAAAAACTTCGACGTTCTTGGAAACCACTTTGATGTTGTAACCAACGTTAGAGTTGTTCCCGGGAACTAGCAAACGTTAACAATGAGAATAAATTTTCTTTTTCGGAAACAACTCCAATGTTATCCATAACGACAAAGTTGTTCCCGGGAATGACTTATCGTTGGGAACAACTTTGATGTTCTTGGAAACCACTTTGACGATGTAACAAACGTTAGAGCTTTTCGTGGGAACTAGTAAACGTTAAAAAAAGGAAGAACTTTTCATTTCAGAAATCACTCTAATGTTGTCTATAACGTCAAAGTTGTTTCCGAGAACAACATCTTGTTAGGAACAACTTTGACGTTATTGGAAACCGCTTTGACGTTGTAACCAACATTAGAGTTGTTCCCGGAAACCAGTAAACGTTAACAAAGGGAACAACTTTTCTTTTTTGGAAAACCACTATAAGGTTATCTATAACGTCAAAGTTGTTTCCAGGAATAAGCTCTTGTTAGGAACAACTTCTCATTGGGAACAACTTCGACGTTCTTGGAAACCACTTTGACGTTGTAACCAACGTTAGAAGTGTTCCCGGGAACCATCAAACGTTAACAAAGTGAATAACTTTTCTTTTTCGGAAACCACTCTAATGTTATCTATAACGTCGAAGTTGTTCCCGGGAATGACTTATCGTTATGAACAACTTCAAGGTTCTTGGATACCACTTTGACGATGTAACCAACGATAGAGTTTTTCCTGGGAACCAGTAAACGTTAACAAAGGGAACAACTATTCTTTTCAGAAATCACTCTAATGTTATCTATAATGTCAAAGTTGTTCCCAGGAACAACTACTCGTTGGGAACAACTTCTACATTCTTGGAAACCACTTTGACGTTGTAACAAACGTTAGAGTTGTTCTCGGGAACCAGTAAACGTCGACAAAGGTAAAAACTATATTTTTTTTGGAAACCACTTTAAAGTTATCTATAACGTCAAATTTGTTCTTGGGAACAACTTATCGTTGGAAACAACTTTGATGTTCTTGGAAACCACTTTGACTTTGTTACCAATGTTAGAGTTGTTATCGGGAACCATTAAACGTTAACAATGGGAAAAAGTTTTATTTTTTTGAAACCACTCTAATTTTTTCTGTAATGTAAAAGTTGTTCCCGGGAACAACATCTCGTTGGGAATAACTTTGAAGTTCTTTGAAACCACCTTGACTATGTAACAAACGTTAGAGTTGTTCCAGGGAACCTGTCAACGTTAATAGATGGAAAAACTTTTATTTTTTAGAAACCACTCTAACGTTATCTGTAAAGTAAAAGTTGTTCCCGGGAACAACTTCTCATTGGGAACAACTTCAACGTTCTTGAAAACCACTTTGACGTTGTAACCAACGTTAGAAGTGTTCCCGGGAACCATCAAACGTTAACAAAGTGAATAACGTTTCTTTTTCAGAAACCACTCTAATGTTATCTATAAAGTCGAAGTTGTTCCCGGGAATGACTTATCGTTAGGAACAACTTCGATGTTCTTGGATACCACTTTGACGATGTAACCAACGATAGAGTTTTTCCTGGGAACCAGTAAACGTTAACAAAAGGAACAACTATTCTTTTCAGAAATCACTCTAATGTTATCTATAATGTCAAAGTTGTTCCCAGGAACAACTACTCGTTGGGAATAACTTCGACATTCTTAGAAACCACTTTGACGTTGTAACAAACGTTAGAGTTGTTCTCGGGAACCAGTAAACGTCTACAAAGGTAAAAACTATATTTTTCTGGAAACCACTTTAAAGTTATCTATAATGTCAAATTTGTTCTTGGGAACAACTTTGATGTCCTTGGAAACAATTTTGACTTTGTTACCAATGTTAGAGTTGTTCTCGGGAACTAGTAAACGTTAAAAAAGGGAAAAAGTTTTATCTTTTTGAAACCACTCTAATGTTATCTGTAATGTCAAAGTTGTTCCCGGGAACAACTTCGACGTTCTTTGAAACCACCTTGACTATGTAACAAAGTTAGAGTTGTTCTCTGGAACCTGTCAACGTTAACAGATGTAAAAACTTTTATTTTCAAAAACCACTCTAACGTTTTCTGTAACGTAAAAGTTGTTCCCGGAAACAACTTCGACGTTCTTGGAAACCACTTTGACGTTTTAACCAACGTTAGAGTTTTTCCCAGGAACCAGCAAACGTTAACAAAGAGAATAAATTTTCTTTTTCGGAAACAACTCTAATGTTATCTATAACGACAAAGTTGTTCCCGGGAATGACTTATCGTTGGGAACAACTTCGATTTTCTTGGAAACCACTTTGACGATGTAACCAACTTTAGAGCTTTTCGTGGGAACCAGTAAACGTTAAAAAAAGGAAGAAATTTTCTTTTCAGAAATCACTCTAATGTTGTCTATAACGTCAAAGTTGTTCCCGATAACAACATCTTGTTAGGAACAACTTTGAGGTTATTAGAAACCGCTTTGACGTTGCAACCAACATTAGAGTTGTTCCTGGAAACCAGTAGATGTTAACAAAGGGAACAACTTTTCTTTTTTGGAAAAAAACTCTAATGTTATCTATAACATCAAAGTTGTTTCCAGGAATAACCTCTTGTTAGGAACAACTTCTCATTGGGAACAACTTCGACGTTCTTGGAAACCGCTTTGACGTTGTAACCAACATTAGAGTTGTTCCCGGAAACCAGTAGAAGTTAACAAAGGGAACAACTTTTCTTTTTTGGAAAAAAACTCTAATGTTATCTATAACATCAAAGTTGTTTCCGGGAATAGCCTCTCGTTATGAACAACTTCTCATTTTGAACAACTTCGATGTTCTTGGAAACCACTTTGACGTTGTAACCAATGATAGATGTGTTCCCGGGAACCATCAAACGTTAACAAAGGGAATAACTTTTCTTTTTCGAAAACCACTCTAATGTTATCTATAACGTCGATGTTGTTCCCGGGAATGACTTATCGTTGGCAACAACTTCGATATTCTTGGATACCACTTTGACTATGTAACCAACGTTAGAGTTTTTCCTCGGAACCAGTAAACGTTAACAATGGGAATTTTTTTATTTTTTTTTAAGCCACTCTAATGTTATCTGTAATGTCAAAGTTGTTCCTGGGAACAACATCTCGTTTGGAACAACTTTGAAGTTCTTTGAAACCACCTTGACAATGTAACAAACGTTAGAGTTGTTCCCAGGAACCTGTCAATGTTAACAGATGGAAAAACTTTTATTTTTTAAAAACCACTCTAACGTTATCTGTAAAGTCAAAGTTGTTCCCGGGAACGACTTCTCGTTGAGAACAACTTCGACGTTCTTAGAAACCACTTTGACGTTGCAACCAACGCTGGAGTTGATCTCGGGTACCAGCAAACGTTAACAAAAGGAATAACTTTTTTTTTTCGGAAACCACTGTAATGTTATCTATAACGTCAAAGTTGTTCCTGTGAATGACTTATCGTTGAGAACAACTTCGATGTTCTTGGAAACCACTTTGACGATGTAACCAACGTTAGAGTTTTTCCTGGGAACCAGTAAACATTAACAAAGGAAACAACTATTCTTTTAAAAAATCACTCTAATGTTATCTATAATGTCAAAGTTGTTCCCGGTAACAACTACTCGTTGGGAACAACATCGACATTCTTGGAAACCACTTTGACGTTGTAACCAACGTTAGAGTTGTTCTAGGGAACCAGTAAACGTCGACAAAGGGAAAAACTAATATTTTTTTGGAAACCACTTTAACGTTATCTATAACGTCAAAGTTGTTCTTGGGAACAACTTATCGTTGGGATTAACTTTGATGTTCTTGGAAACCACTTTGACTTTGTTACCAATGTTAGAGTTGTTATCGGGAACCAGTAAACGTTAACAAAGGGAAATTTTTTTACTTTTTTTAAACCACTCTAATGTTATCTGTAATGTCAAAGTTGTTCCCGGGAACAACATCTCTTTGGGAACAACTTCGATGTTCTTTGAAATCACCTTGACTATGTAACAAACGTTAGAGTTGTTCCCCGGAACCTGTCAACGTTAACAGATGGAAAAACTTTTATTTTCTAAAAACCACTCTAACGTTATCTGTAACTTCAAAGTTGTTCCTGGGAATAACATCTCGATGTGAACAACTTCGATGTTCTTGGAAACCACTTTGACGTTGTAACCAACGTTAGAATTATTCCCGGGAACCAGCAAACGTTAACAAAGAGAATAACTTTTCTTTTTCGGAAACAACTCTAATGTTATCTATAACTTCAAAGTTGTTCCCGAGAATGACTTATCGTTGGGAACAACTTCGATGTTCTTGGAAACCACTTTGACGATGTAACCAACATTAGAGCTTTTCGTGGGAACCAGTAAACGTTAACAAAAGGAAGAACTTTTCCTTTCAAAAATCACTCTAATGTTATCTATAATGTCAAAGTTGTTCCCGGGAACAACTACTCGTTGGGAACAACTTCGGCATTCCTGGAAACCACTTTGACGTTTTAACCTACGTTAAAGTTGTTCTCGGGAATCAGTAAATGTTAACAAATGGAACAACTTTTGTTTTTCAGAAAAAACTCTAACATTGTCTATAACGTCGATGTTGTTCCGAAGAACAACTTCTCGTTGGGAACAACTTCGACGTTATTGGAAACCACTTTGACGTTGTAACTAACGTTAGAGTTGTTCTCGGGAACCAGTAAACATCAACATTGGAAACAACTTTTCTTTTCCCGGGAACAACTTTTTGTTATGAACAACTTCGACATTCTGGGAAACTACTTTGATGTTGTAACCAACATTAGAGTTGTTCTCGGGAACCAGTAAACGTTAACAATGTATAAAACTTTTATTTATTGGAAACCACTCTAATGTTACCTAGAACATCAAAGTTGTTCCCAGGAGCAACTTATCGTTGGGAACAACTTCTATGTTCTTCGAAACTCTTTAGATGTTTTAGCCAATTTAGTGTTGTTCCCTGGAACAAGAAAACGTTAACAAGGGGAACAATTTTTCTTTTTCGGAAACCACTCTAATATTATCTATAACGTCAAAGTTGTTTCCGGGAATAACCTCTCGTTAGGAACAACTTCTCGTTGGGAACTACTTCGACGTTCTTGAAAACCACTTTGACATATTACCCAACGTTAGAGTTGTTCCCAGGAACCGGTAAACTTTAACAAAGGGAACAACTTTTCTTTTTTGGAAACCACTCTAATGTTATCTAAAAGGTAAAAGTTGTTCCCATGAACAATTTCTCTTTGGGAACAAATTCGATGTTCTTGGAAACCACTCTAATGTTATCTATAACGTCAAAGTTGTTACTAGGAACAACCTCGACGTTCTTGGAAACTAACTCGACGATGTAACCAATGTTAGAGTTGTTCCCGGGAACCTGTCAACATTAACAAATGGAAAACTTTTATTTTTTAAAAACCACTCTAACGTCATCTGTAACGTCAAAGTTGTTCCGGGGAACAACTTCGAAGTTATTGGAAACCACTTTGACGTTGTAACTAAAAACAGAGTTGTTCCCAGGAACCAGTAAACGTCAACATTGGGAACAACTTTAATTTTTTAGAAGCCACTCTAGTGTTATCTATAAGGTCAAAGTTGTTCCCGTGATTAATTTATCTTTCGGAACAACTTCAACGTTCTTTGAAACCACTTTGATGTTGTAACCAACGTTAGAGTTGTTCTCGGGAATCAGTAAACGTTAACAAATGGACCAGCTTTTCTTTTTCAGAAACCACTCTTTTGTTTTCTATAATGTCAAAGTTGTTCTCGGGAACAACTTCTCGTTAGGAACAACTTCAAATTTCTTGGAAACCACTTTGAAGTTGTAACCAAAGTTAGAGTTGTTCTTGTGAACCTGTAAATGTTAACAATGGAAACAACTTTTATTTTTTAGAAACCACTCTAACGTTATCTGTAACGACAAAGTTGTTCCCGGGAACGATTTATCGTAGGGAACAACTTCGGAGTTCTTGGAAACCACTTTGACGTTGTAACTAACGATTGAGTTGTTCCCAGGAACCAGTAAATGTCAGCATTGGGAACAATTTTTTTTTTTGGAAACAACTCTAGTGTTATATATAAGGTCGAAGTTGTTCCCGTGAAAAATTTCTTTTTCGGAAAAACTTCGATTTTCTTGGAAACCACTTTCACGTTGTAACCAACGTTAGAGTTGTTCCTGAAAACTAGTAAACATAAACATGGAGAACAATCTTTCTTTTTCGGTAACCACTCTTATGTTATCTATAACGTCAAAGTTGTTCTTCGGGGTATAACCTCTCGTTGGGAGAAAATTCTAGCTGGGAAAAACTTTGACGTTCTTGGAAAAAACTTTGATGTTGTAACCAACGTTAGGGTGGCTCTCGGGAACTAGTAAACGTTAACAAAGGGAACAATTTTTCTTTTTCGGAAACCACTCTAATGTTGTCTATATCGTCAAAGTTGTTCCTTGGAACAACTTCTTGTTATGAACAACTTCGACGTTTTGGGAAACCACTTTGATGTTTTAACCATCATTAGAGTTGTTCTCGGGAACCAGTAAACGTTAACAATGTAAAAAACTTTTATTTCTTGGAAACCACTTTAATGTTATCTAGAACATCAAAGTTGTTCCCAGGAACAACTTATCATTGTGAACAACTTCTATGTTCTTCGAAACGCTTTAGACGTTTTAGCCAATGTTAGTGTTGTTCTCGGGATCAAGAAAACGTTAACAAGGGAAACAACTTTTCTTTTTCGGAAACCACTATAATATTATCTATAACGTCAAAGTTGTTTTCGGGAATAACCTCTCGTTAGGAACAACTTCTCGTTGGGAACTACTTCGACGTTCTTGGAAACCACTTTGACGTATTACCCAACGTTAGAGTTGTTCTCAGGAACCAGTAAACGTTAAGAAATGGAACAACTTTTCTTTTTTGAAAACCACTCTAATGTTATCTAAAAGGTAAAAGTTGTTCCCATGAACAATTTCTCTTTGGGAACAAATTCGATGTTCTTGGAAACCACTCTAATGTTATCTATAACGTCAAAGTTGTTACCAGGAACAACCTCGACGTTCTTGGAAACCACCTTGACGATGTAACCAACGTAGAGTATTCCCGGGAACCTGTCAACATTAACAAATGGAAAACTTTTATTTTTTAAAAACCACTCTAACGTCATCTGTAACGTCAAAGTTGTTCTAGGGAACAACTTCGAAGTTATTGGAAACCACTTTGACGTTGTAACTAAAAAAAGAGTTGTTCCTGGAAACCAGTAAACCACTTTGACGTTGTAACCAATGTTAGAGTTGTTCCCGGGAACCAGTAAACATAAACAAGGAGAACAATCTTTCTTTTTCGGAAACCACTCTAATGTTATCTATAACGTAAAAGTTGTTCTTCGGGTATAACCTCTCGTTGGGAGAAAATTCTCGCTGGGAAAAACTTTGACGTTCTTGGAAAAAACTTTGACGTTTTAACCAACGTTAGGGTGGCTCCCGGGAACCAGTAAACGTTAACAAAGGGAACAATTTTTCTTTTTCGAAAACCACTCTAATGTTGTCTATATCGTAAAAGTTGTTACCGGGAACAACTTCTTGTTATGAACAACTTCGACGTTCTGGGAAACCACTTTGATGTTGTAACCAACAATAGAGTTGTTCTCGGGAACCAGTAAACGTTAGCGATGTATAAAACTTTTATTTCTTGGAAACCACTCTAATGTTATCTAGAACATCAAAGTTGTTCCCAGGAAAAACTTCTATGTTCTTCGAAACGCTTTAGACGTTTTAAACAACGTTAGTGTTGTTCCCGGAAACAAGAAAACGTTAACAAGGGGAACAACTTTTCTTTTTCGGAAACCACTCTAATATTATCTATAACGTGAAAGTTTTTTCCGGAAATAACCTCTCGTTAGGAACAACTTCTCGTTGGGAACTGCTTCGATGTTCTTGGAAACCACTTTAACGTATTACCCAACGTTAGAGTTGTTCCCAGGAACCAGTAAACGTTAACAAAGGGAATAACTTAATTTTTTTGGACACCACTCTAATGTTATCTATATCTTCAAAGTTGTTCCCGGGAATAACTTATCGTTGGGAACAACTTCGATTATCTTGGAAACCACTATGACGATGTAACCAACGTTAGTGTTTTTCTCAGGAACCAGCAAACGTTAACAAAGGGAAGAACTTTTCTTTTCGGTAATTACTCTAATGTTATCTATAATGTCAAAGTTGTTCCCGGGAAAAACTTCTCGTTGGGAACAACTTTGACGTTCTTGGAAACCACTTTGATGTTGTAAGCAACGTTAGAGTTATTCTCGGGAACCAGTAAACGTTAACAAAGGGAAAAACATTTCTTTTTCGGAAACCACTCCAATGTTATCTATAACGTTAGAGTTGTTTCCGGAAACAACTTCTCTTTGGGAAAAACTTTGACGTTCTTGGAAACCACCTTGCAGTTGTAACCAACGTTAGAGTGATTCTCGGGAACCAGTAAACGTTAACAAAGGGAAAAACTATTTTTTTTTGTAATCACTCTAACGTTATCTATAACGTCAAGATTGTTCTTGGGAACAACTTTGATGTTCTTGGAAACCACTTTGACGTTGTTACCATTGTTAGAGTTTTTCTCAGGAACCAGTAAATGTAAACAAAGGGAAAAAGTTTTATTTTTTTGAAACCATTCTAATGTTATCTGTAATTTCAAAGTTGTTCCCGGGAACAACATCTTGTTGGGAACAATTTCAACATTCTTTGAAACCACGTTGACTATGTAACAAACGTTAGAGTTGTTCCCGGGAACATGTCAACATTAACAGATGGAACAACTTTTAATTTTTAAAAACCACTCTAACGTCATCTGTAACGTCAAAGTTGTTCCAAGCATCAACTTCAAAGTTCTTGGAAACCACTTTGACGTTGTAACTAACGATAGAGTTGTTCCCGGGAACCAGTAAATGTCAACCTTGGGAACAAATTTTATTTTTAGAAAACCACTCTGGTGTTATCTACAAGGTCAAAGTTGTTCCCGTGAACAATTTCTTTTTCGGAACAACTTTGACGTTCTTGGAAACCACTTTAACGTTGTAACGAACGTCAGAGTAGTTCCTGGGAATCAGTAAACGTTAACAAATGGAACAACTTTTCTTTTTCGTAAGCCACTATAATGTTGTCTATATCGTCAAAGTTGTTCTCGAGAACAACTTCTCGTTAGGAACAATTTCTACGTTCTTGGAAACCACTTTAACGTTGTAACCAACATTAGAATTGTTCACGTGAACCAGTAAACGTTAACAATGGAAAAAACATTTATTTTTTGGAAACCACTCTAACGTTATTTATAACGACAAAGTTGTTCCCGGGAATAAAATATCATTGGGAACAACTTCGATGTTCTTGGAAACCACTTTGACGTTTTAACCAACGTTAGTGTTGTTCCCGGGAACTAGTAAACGTAAACAAGGAGAACAACCTTTCTTTTTCGAAAACCACTTTAATGTTATCTATAACGTCAAAGTTGTTCTTCAGGAATAACCACTCGTTGGGAGCGAATTCTCTCTGGGAAAAAATTCGACGTTCTTGGAAACCACTTTGACGTTGTAACCAACATTAGAGTTGTTCTCGAGAACTAGTAACCGTAAACAATGGAAAAACACTCTAATGTTATCTATAACGTCATAGTTGCAAACCTTTTAGACGTTTTAAAAAATGTTAGTAATGTTCCCAAGAACCAGAAAACGTTAACATGGGGAACAACTTTTCTTTTTCGGAAACCACTCTAATGTTATCTATAAAGTCAAAGTTGTTCCCAGAAATAATCTCTCGTTAGGAACAACTTCTCTTTGGTAACAACTTTGACATTCTTGGAAACCAATTTGACATTGTAACAAACGTTAGAGTTGTTCCCGGGAACTAGTAAACGTTAAAAAAATGGAACAACTTTTATTTTTTGGAAACCACTCTAATGTTGTTTATAACGTCAAAGTTGTTCCTGGGAACCTTTCAACATGAACAAATGGAACAACTTTTATTTTTTAAAAACCACTCTAACGTCATCTGTAACGTCAAAGTTGTTCCGGGGAACAACTTCTTGTTGGGAACAACTTCGAAGTTCTTGGAAACCACCTTGACATTGGAACTAGTAAACGTCAACGCTGGGAACAACTTTTATTTTTTTGGTAACCACTCTAGTGTTATCTATAAGGTCAAAGTTGTTCACGTGAACAATTTCTCTTTCGGAACAACTTCGATGTTTATGGAAACCACTTTGTCATTGTAACCAACGTTAGAGTTGTTCCCGGGAATCAGTAAATGTTAACAAATGGAACAACTTTTGTTTTTCGGAAACCACTCTAATACTGTCTATAACGTCAAAGTTGTTATGAGGAACAACTTCTCGTTAGGAAAAACTTCGACGTTCTCGGAAACCACTTTGACGTTGTATAAAACGTTAGAGTTTTTCTCGTGAACATGTAAACGTTAACAATGGAAAAACCTTTTATTTTTTTGAAACCACTCTAACGTTAAGTTATTACCGGGAACAACTTATCGTTGGGAACAACTTTGATGTTCTTGGAAACCACTTTGACGTTTTAACCAACGTTTGTGATGTTCCCGGGAACCAGTAAACGTTAACAAAAGGAACAGTTTTTTTTTTCGGAAACCACTCTAATGTTGTCTATAATGTCAAAGTTGTTCCGGGGAACAACTTCTAGTTCAGAAAAACATCGACATTCTTGGAAACAACTTTGACGTTGTATACAACGTTAGAGATGTTCTCGTGAACCTATAAATGTTAACAATGGAAAAACCTTTTATTTTTTGGGAACCACTCTAACGTTATCTATAACTTCAAAGTTAATCCAGGGAACAACTTATCGTTGGGAACAACTTCGATATTCTTGGATACCATTTTGACGATGTAACCAACGTTATAGTTTTTCTCGGAACCAGTAAACGTTAACAAAGAGAAGAACTTTTCTTTTTGGAAATAACTCTAATGTTATCTATGATGTCAAAGTTGTTCCCATGAACAACTTCTCGTTGGGAACAACTTCAACGTTCTTGAAAAACCACTTTGATGTCATAAGCAATTTTAGAGTTGATCCCGGGAACCAGTAAACGTTAACAAATGGATTTTTTTTTTTCGGAAACCACTCTAATGTTATCTATAACGTCAGAGTTGTTCCCGGGAACAACTTCTGATTGGGAAAAACTTCGACGTTCTTAGAAACCACTTTTACGTTGTAACCAACGTTAGGGTTGTTCTCGGGAACCAGTAAACGTTAACAATGGGAAAACTATTATATTTTTGGAAACCACTCTAACGTTATCTATAACGTCAAATTTTTTCTTAGGAACAACTTTGATGTTCTTGGAAACCACTTTGACTTTGTTACCAATGTTAGAGTTGTTCTCAGGAACTAGTAAACGTTAACAAAGGGAAAAAGTTTTATTTTTTTGAAACCACTCTAATGTTATCTGTAATTTCAAAGTTGTTCCCGGGAACAACATCTCGTTAGGAACAACTTCGACATTCTTTGAAACCACCTTGACTATGTAACAAACGTTAGAGTTGTTCCCGGGAAGCTGTCAATGTTAACAGATGGAACAACTTTTATTTTTTAAAAACCACTCGAACGTTGTTTGTAACGTCATAGTTGTTCCCGGGAACAACTTCTCATTGGGAACAACTTATACGTTCTTGGAAACCACTTTGACGTTGTAACTAACTATAGAGTTGTTCCCGGGAACAAGTAAACATTAACATTGGGAACAACTTTTATTTTTTGGAAACCACTCTAATGTTATCTATATTGTCAAAGTTTTTCCCATGAACAATTATTCTTCGGGAACAACTTCGACGTTCTTGGAAACCACTCTTATGTTATCCATAATGCCAAAGTTGTTACCGGGAACAACTTCGATGTTCTTGGAAACCACCTTGACGATGTAACCAACGTTAGAGTTGTTCCTGGGAACCTGTCAACATTAACAAATGGAAAACTTTTATTTTTTAAAAACCACTCTAACGTCATCTGTAACGTCAAAGTTGTTCCAGGGAACAACTTTGAAGTTATTGGACGTTAATAATGGAAAAAACTTTTATTTTTTGGAAACCACTCTAACGTTATCTGTAACGACAAAGTTGTTCCCGAAAACAACTTATCGTTGGGAACAACTTTGAAGTTCTTGGAAACCACTTTGACGTTGTAACTAACGATAGAGTTGTTCCCGAGAACCAGTTAATGTTATTATTGGGAACAACTTTTATTTTTTGGAAACCACTCTATTGTTATCTATAAGGTCGAAGTTGTTCCCGTGAACAATTTCTCTTTAGGAACAACTTCGACGTTCTTAGAAACCACTTTGACGCTGTAACCAACGTAATACTTGTTCTCGGGAATCATTAAACGTTAACAAATTGAATAACTTTTCTTTTTTGTAAACCACTATAATGATGTCTGTAATGTCAAAGTTGTTATCGGGAACAACTTCTCGTTAGGAACAACTTTAATGTTCTTGGAAACCACTTTGACGTTGTAACCAACATTAGTGTTGTTCCCGGGAACCAGTAAACATAAACAAGGAGAACAACCTTTCTTTTTCGGAAACCACTCTGATGTTATCTATAACGTCAAAGTTGTTCTTAAAGAATAACCTCTTCTTAGGAGCAAATTATCACTGGGAAAAACTTCGAATTTCTTGGAAACCACTCTGACGTTGTAACCAACATTAGGGTTGCTCCCGGGAACCAGTAAATGTTAACAAAGGGAACAACTTTTCTTTTTCGGAAACCACTCTCATGTTGTCTATAACGAGAAAGTTGTTCCCGGGAACAACTTCTTATTGGGAACAACTTCGACGTTCTGGGAAACCACTTTGATTTTTTAACCAACATTAGAGTTGTTCTCGGGAACCAGTAAAAGTTAACAATGGAAAAAACTTTTATTTCTTGGAAACTACTCTAATGTTATCTATAACGTCAAAGTTGTTCCCGGGAAAAACTTATCGTTAGGAACAACTTCGATGTTCTTCGAAGCCCTTTTGAAGTTTTAACCAAATTTACTGTTGTTCCCGGGAACTAGAAAACGTTAACAAGGGGAAAAACTTTTCTTTTTCAGAAACAACTCTAATGATACCTATAACGTCAAAGTTGTTCTCGGGAATAACCTCTCGTTAGGAGCAAATTCTCATTGGGAACAACTTCGACGTTCTTGGAAATTCCTTTGACGCTGTAACCAACGTTAGAGTTGTTCCCGGGAACCAGTAAACGTTCACAAAGGGGACAACTTTTCTTTTTCGGAAACCACTCTTATGTTATCTATAACGTTAAAGTTGTTCACAGGAATAACTTATCGTTGGGAACAACTTCGATGTTCTTGGAAACCACTTTGACGATGTAACCAATGTTAGAATTTTTCTCGGCAACCAGTAAACGTTAACTAAGGAAAGAACTTTTCTTTTCGGAAATCACTCTAATGTTATCTATAATGTCAAAATTGTTCCCATGAATAACTTCTCGTTGGGAACAATTTCGACATTCTTAGAAACCACTTTGATCTTGTAAGTAACGTTAGAGTTGTTCCTGGGAACTAGTAAACGTTAACAAAAGGAAAAACATGTCTTTTTCGAAAACCACGCTAATGTTATCTATAACATCAGAGTTGTTCCTGGGAATAACTTTTTGTTCGGAAAAACTTCGACGTTCTTGGAAACCACTTTGACATTGTAACCAACGTTAGAGTAGTTCTCGGGAAACAGTAAACGTTAACAAAGGGAAAAACTATTTTTTTTTTGTAACCACTCTAACGTTATCTAGAACGTCAACGTTGTTCTTGGGAACAACTTATAGTTGGGAACAACTTTGATGTTCATGGAAACCACTTTGATGTTGTTACCAATGTTAGAGTTGTTCTCGGGAACGAGTAAATGTTAACAAAGGGAAAAAGTTTTCTTTTTTTGAAACCACTCTAATGTTATCTGTAATGTGAAAGTTGTTCTCGAGAACAACATCTCGTTGGGAACAACTTCGACGTTCTTTGAAACTACCTTGACTATGTGACAAACGTTAGAATTGTTCCTGGGAACCTGTCAACGTTAACGGATGGAACAACTTTTATTTTTTAAAAACCACTCTAACGTTATCTGTAACGTCAAAGTTGTTCCCGGGAACAACTTCTCATTGAGAACAACTTCTACGTTCTTGGAAACCACTATGGCGTTGTAACTAAAATTAGAGTTGTTCCCGGGAACTAGTAAACGTCAACATTGGGAACAACTTTTATTTTTTGGAAACCACTCTAATGTTATCTATAAGGTCAAAATTGTTTCCATAAATAATTTCTCTTTGGGAACAACTTCGACGTTCTTGGAAACCACTCTAATGTTATCTATAACGTCAAAGTTGTTCCAGGGAAAAACTTCTCGTTGGGAACAACTTCGACGGTCTTGGAAACCACCTTGACGATGTAACCAACGTAAGAGTTGTTCCTGGGAACCTGTCAACATTTACAAATGGAACAACTTTTATTTTTTAAAAACCACTCTAACGTCATCTGTAACTTCAAAGTTGTTCAAGGGATTAACTTTTCTTTGGGAACAGCTTAGAAGTTCTTCGAAACCACTTTGGCGTTGTAACTAACGGCAGACTGGTTCCTAGGAACTAGTAAACGTCAACATTGGGAACAACTTTTATTTTTTAGAAACCACTCTAGTGTTATCTATAAGGTCAAAGTTGTTCCCGTGAACAATTTCTCTTTTGGAACAACTTCGACGTTCTTGGAAACCACTTTGACGTTGTAACCAACGTTAGAGTTGTTCCCAGGAATCAGTAAACATTAACAAATAGAAAAACTTTTCTTTTTCGTAAACCACTCCAATGTAGTATATAACGTCAAAGTTGTTATCGGGAACAACTTCTCGTAAGGAACAACTTCGACTTTCTTGGAAACCAGTTTGACGTTGTAACCAACGTTAGAGTTGTTCTCTTTAACCAGTAAACGTTAACAATGGGAAAAACTTTTTTTTTTGGAAACCACATTAACGTTATTTATAACGACAAAGTTGTTCCCGGGAACAACATATCTTTGGGAACAACTCCGATGTTCTTCGAAACCACTTTGACGTTTATACCAACGTTAGTGTTGTTCCCGGGAACTAGTAAACGTAAACAAGGAGAACAACCTTTCTTTTTCTGAAACCAATTTAATGTTATCTATAACGTGAAAGTTGTTATTCGGAAATAACCTCTTGTTGGGAGCAAATTCTCCCTGGGGAACACTTCGGCGTTCTTGGAAACCACTTTGACGTTGAAACCAACATTAGATTATTCTCGGGAACCAATAATCGTTAACAACGGAAAAAACTTTTATTTTTTTGAAAAAACTCTAATGTTATCTATAACGTCAAAGTTGATCCCGAGAACAACTTATGGTTGGGAACAACTTCGATGTTCTTAAAACCCTTTAGACATTTTAACCAACGTTGATGATGTTCCCAGGAACCTGAAATTGTTAACAAGGGGAATAACTTTACATTTTCGGAAACCACTCTAATGTTTTCTATAAAGTCAAAGTTGATCCCGGGAATAACCTCTCGTTAGGAACAACTTCTCGTTGGTAACAACTTCGATGTTCTTGGAAACCACTTTGACGTTAAAAAAAGGAACAACTTTTCTTTTTCGGAAAACACTCGAATGTTGTCAATAACGTCAAAGTTGTTTTCGGGAACAACTTCTCTTTAGGAACAACTTCGACATTCTTGAAAACCACTTTGACGTTGTTACCAACGTTAGAGTTGTTCTCGGGAACCAGTAAACGTTAACAATGGAAAAACTTTTATTTTTTGGAGACCAATCTAACGTTATCTATAATGCAAAGTTGTTCTTGAGAAAAACTTCGGTATTCTTAGAAACCACTTTCACGTTTTAACCAAAATTAGAGTTGTTCCCGGGAACCAGTAAATGTTAACAAAAAGGACAACTTTTCTTTTTCGGAAACCACTTTAATGTTATCTATATTGTTAAAGTTGTTCCTAGGAATAACTTATCATTGGGAACAACTTCGATGTTCTTGGAAACCACTTTGACGATCTAACCAACGTTAGAATTTTTCTAGGGAATCAGTAAACGTTAACAAAGGGAAGAACTTTTCTTTTTGAAAATCACTCTAATGTTATCTATAATGTCAAAGTTGTTCCCATGAGCAACTTCTCGTTGGAAACAATTTTGACGTTCATATTAACTACTTTGATGTTGTAAGCAACGTTAGAGTTGTTCCTGGGAACCAGTAAACGTTAACAAAAGGAAAAACATGTCTTTTTTGGAAACCACGCTAATGTTATCTAAAACATCAGACTTGTTCCTGGGAACAACTTCTTGTTCGGAAAAACTTCGACGTTCTTGGAAACCACTTTGACATTGTAACCAACGTTAAAGTAGTTCTCGGGAACCAGTAAACGTTAACAAAGGGAAAAACTATTTTTTTTGTAACCACTCTAACGTTATCTATAACGTCAACGTTTTTCTTGGGAACAACTTATAGTTGGGAACAAGTTTGATGTTCTTGGAAACCACTTTGACGTTGTTACCAATGTTAGAGTTGTTCTCGGGTACGAGTAGAGTAAATGTTAAAAAAGGGAAAAAGTTTTCTTTTTTTGAAACCACTCTAATGTTATCTGTAATGTTAAAGTTGTTCTCGAGAACAACATCTCGTTGGGAACAACTTCGACGTTCTTTGAAACCACCTTGACTATGTAACAAACGTTAGAGTTGTTCCTAGGAACCTATCAACGTTAACGGATGGAACAACTTTTATTTTTTAAAAACCCTTCTAACGTTATCTGTAACATCAAAGTTGTTCCCGAGAACAACTTCTCATTGGGAAAAACTTCTATGTTCCTGGAAACCACTTTGACGTTGTAACTAAAATTAGACTTGTTCTAGAGAACTAGAAAATTTCAACATTGGGAACAACTTTTATTTTTTGGAAACCACTCTAATGTTATCTATAAGGTCAAAGTTGTTCCCATGAATAATTTCTCTTTGGGAACAACTTCGACGTTCTTGGAAACAACTCTAATGTTATCTATAACGTCAAAGTTGTTCCCGGGAAAAACTTCTCGTTGGGAACAACTTCGACGTTCTTGAAAACCACATTGACAATGTAACCAACGTTAGAGTTGTTCCCGAGAACCTTTCAACATTAACAAATGGAACAACTTTTATTTTTTAAAAACCACTCTAACGTCATCTGTAACGTCAAAGTTGTTCAAGGGAACAACTTTTCTTTGGGAACAACTTCGAAGTTCTTGGAAACATCTTTGACGTTGTAACTAACGGTAGAGTTGTTCCCGGGAACTATTAAACGTCAACATTGGGAACAACATTTATTTTTTAGAAACCACTCGAGTGTTATCTATAAGGTCAAAGTTGTTATCGTGAACAATTTCTCTTTCGGAACAACTTCGACGTTCTTGGAAATCACTTTGACGTTGTAACCAACGTTAGAGTTGTTCCCGAGAATCAGTAAACATTAACAAATAGAACAACTTTTATTTTTCGTAAACAACTCTAATGTTGTATATAACATCAAAGTTGTTCCCGAGAACAACTTATCGTTGGGAACAACTTCGATTTTTTGAAACCCATTAGACATTTTAACCAACGTTAATGATGTTCCCAGGAACTAGAAATTGTTAACAAGGGGAACAACTTTACTTTTTCGGAAACCACTATAATGTTATCTATAAAGTCAAAGTTGTTCCCGGGAATAACCTCTCGTTAGGAACAACTTCTCGTTGGTAACTACTTCGATGTTCTTGGAAACCACTTTAACGTTGTAACCAATGTTAGAGTTGTTCCCGGGAACCAGTAAACGTTAAAAAAAGGAACAACTTTTCTTTTTTGAAAAACACTCTAATGTTGTCTATAACGTCAAAGTTGTTTTTAGGAACAACTTCTCGTTAGAAACAACTTCGACATTCTTGAAAACCACTTTGACGTTGTTACCAATGTTAGAGTTCTTCTCGATAACCAGTAAACGTTAACAATGGAAAAAAAATTTATTTTTTGAAACCACTTTAACGTTATCTATAAAGTCAAAGTTGTTCCTGGGAACAACTTCGACGTTCTTAAATACAACTTTGACGTTGTAACAAACGTTAGAGTTGTTTATGGGAACTAGTAAACGTTAACAATGGGAAGAACTTTTATTTTTTGGAAACAACTCTAATGTTATCTATAACGTCAAAGTTGTTCCCGGGAACAACTTATTGTTTGGAACAACTTCTATGTTCTTGGAAACCCTTTAGACGTTTTAACCAACGTCAAAGTTGTTATCGGGAATAACCTCTCGTTAGGAACAACTTCTCGTTGGGAACAACTTCGACGATCTAGGAAACCACTTTAATGTTGTAACCAACGTTAGAGTTTTTCCCGAGAAACAGTAAACGTTAAAAAAGGAAACAACTTTTCTTTTTCGAAAACAACTCGAATAATGTCTATTATGTCAAAGTTGTTCCCGGGAACAACTTCTCGTGAGGAACAACTTCAATATTCTTGGAAACCACTTTGACGTTGTTACAAACGTTAGAGTTGATCCCAGGAACCAGTAAACGTTAACAATGGAAAAATATTTATTTTTTGGAAACCACTCTAACGTTATCTGTAACGTTAAAGTTGTTCCCGGGAAAAACTTTGACGTTCTTAGAAACCACTTTGACGTTTTAACCAACGTTAAATTTGCTCCCGGGAACCAGTTAATGTTAACAAAGGGAACAACTTTTCTTTTTCGGAAACCGCTCTAATATTTTCTATAACGTCAAAGTTTTTCCCAGGAACAACTTCGATGTTCTTGGAAACCACTTTGACGTTGTAAACAACGTTAGAGTTGTTCTCGGGAACCAGTAAACGTTAACAATGGAAAAAACTTTTATTTTTTGAAACCACTTTAACGTTATATATAAAGTCAAAGTTGTTCCCGAGAACAACTTCTCGTGGGAGACAACTTTGACGCTTTTTAATACCATTTTGACGTTGTAACAAACGTTAGAGTTGTTCCCGGGAACTAGTACACGTTAACAATGGGAACAACTTTAATTTTTTTGAAACCACTCTAATGTTACCTATAAAGTCAAAGTTGTTACTGGGAACAACTTTTCGTTGGGATCAAAATTTTATGTTCTTTGAAACCACTTTGACGTTATAACCAACGTTAGAGTTGCGCACGGGAACCTGTCAACGTTAACAAATGGAACATGTTTTATTTTTTGGAAACCACTCTATTGTTATCTATAATGTCAAAGTTGCTTTTAGGAACAACTTCTCGTTAGGAACAACTTCGACATTCTTGAAAACAACTTTGACGTTGTTACCAACGTTAGAGTTCTTCTCGGGAACCAGTAAACGTTAACAGTGGAAAAAAATTTTATTTTTTGAAACCACTTTAACATTATCTATAAAGTCAAAGTTGTTCCCGGGAACATCTTCGACGTTCTTAAATACAACTTTGACGTTGTAAAAAACGTTAGAGTTGTTTCTGGGAACTAGTAAACGTTAACAATGGGAATAACTTTTATTTTTTGGAAACAACTCTAATGTTATCTATAACGTCAAAGTTATTCCCGGGAACAACTTTATTGTTTGGAACAACTTCTATATTCTTGGAAACCCTTTAGACGTTTTAACCAACGTCAAAGTTGTTATCGGGAATAACCTCTCGTTAGGAACAACTTCGCGTTGGGAACAACTTCGACGTTCTAGGAAACCACTTTAACGTTGTAACCAACGTTAGAGTTTTTCCCGGGAAACAGTAAACGTTAAAAAAGGAAACAACTTTTCTTTTTCGAAAACAACTCAAATAATGTCTATTATGTCAAAGTTGTTCCCGGGAACAACTTCTCGTGAGGAACAATATCAACATTCTTGGAAACCACTTTGACGTTGTTACAAACGTTAGAGTTGATCCCAGGAACCATGAAAACGTTAACAATGGAAAAACATTTATTTTTTGGAAACCACTCTAACGTTATCTATAACGTTAAAGTTGTTCCCGAGAAAAACTTTGATGTTCTTAGAAATCACTTTGACGTTTTAACCAACGTTAAATTTGCTCCCGGGAACCAGTTAATATTAACAAAGGGAACAACTTTTCTTTTTCGGAAACCGCTCAAATATTTTCTATAACGTCAAAGTTTTTCCCAAGAACAACTTCGATGTTCTTGGAAACCACTTTGACGTTGTAAACAACGTTAGAGTTGTTCTCGGGAACCAGTAAACGTTAACAATGGAAAAAACTTTTATTTTTTGAAACCACTTTAACGTTATCTATAAAGTCAAAGTTGTTCCCGAGAACAACTTCTCGTGGGTGACAACTTCGACGTTTTTTAATACCATTTTGACGTTGTAACAAACGTTAGAGTTGTTCCCGAGAACTAGTACACGTTAACAATGGGAACAACTTTAATTTTTTTGAAACCACTCTAATGTTACCTATAAAGTCAAAGTTGTTACTGGGAACAACTTTTCGTTGGGATCAAAATTTTATGTTCTTTGAAACCACTTTGACGTTATAACCAACGTTAGAGTTGCGCACGGGAACCTGTCAACGTTAACAAATGGAACATGTTTTATTTTTTGGAAACCACTCTAATGTTATCTCGGAAACCACTTTGATGTTGTAAGCAACGTTAGAGTTGTTCCCAGGAACCAGTAAACGTTAGAGTTGTTCCCAGGAACCAGTAAACGTTAAGAAAAGGGAACAACTTTTCTTCTTAATAAACCACTCTAATGTTGTCTATGACGTCAAAGTAGTTCCGGGGAACAACTTGTCGTTAGGAACAACTTCGATGTTCTTGGAAACCACTTTGACGTTGTTAGCAACGTTAGAGTTGTTCTCGGGAACCAGTACACGTTAACAATGGAAAATTGTTATTTTTTGGAAACCACTCTAACGTTATCTGTAATGTCAAAGTTGTTCCCGGGAACAACTTCGATGTTGTTGGAAACCACTTTGACGTTTTAACCAACGTTAGTGTTGTTCCCGGGAACTTGTAAACGTTAACAAGGGGAACCACTTTTATATTTCGCAAACCACTCTAATGTTATCTATAACGAAAAATTTATTCCCGGGAATAACCTCTCGTTAGGAACAACTTCTCGTTGGGAACAACATCAACGTTCTTGGAAACCACTTTGATATTGTAACCAACGTTAGAGTTGTTCTCAGAAACCAGTAAACGTTAACAAACGGAACAGTTTTTCTTTTTCAAAAGCCACTCTAATGTTGTCTATAACGTCGAAGTTGTTCCCAGGAGCAACTTCGACGTTCTTAAATAAAAATTTGACGTTGTAACAAACGTCAGAGTTGTTCCCAGGTACTAGTAAACGTTAACAATGGGAACAACTTTTATTTTTTTGAAACCACTCTAATGTTACCCATAAAGTCAAAGTTGTTACTGAGAACAACTTCTCGTTGGGAACAAAATTCAATGTTCTTTGAAATCATTTTGACGTTACAACCAACGTTAGAGTTGCTCTCGTGAACCAGTCACCGTTAACAAAAGGAACATCTTTTATTTTTTGGAAACCAATCTGATGTTACCTATAACGTCAAAGTTATTCTCGGGAACCACATCTCATTGGGAACAACTTCGACGTTATTGGAAACCACTTTTATGATGTAACCAAAGTTAGAAATGTTCATGTGAACCTGCCAAAGTTAACATAAGGAACAACTTTTATTTTTAGAAAAACACTCTAACGTTGTCTGTAATGTCAAAGTTTTTCCCGGGAACAACTTCTCGTTGAGAACAAATTCGACAATCTTGGAGACCACTTTGACGTTGTAACGAACATTATCGTTGTTCCAAGGAACTAGTAAACGTTAACAGTGGGAACAACTTTTATTTTGATAAACCACTATACCGTTATCAATAAGGTCAAAGTTGTTCACGGAAACAACATCTAGATGGGAACAACTTCGATGATTTTGTAAACCACTTTGACATTATAACCAACGTAAGAGTTGTTTCCGGGAACCAGTAAACTTAAATAAAGGGAACAAATTTTATTTTTTGGAAACAACTCTAATGTTATCTATAACGTCAAAGTTGTTCCCGGGAACAACTTCTCGTTAGGAACAACTTTGACATTATTGGAAACCTCTTTGATGTTGTAACCAACGTTAGAGTTGTTTTCGGGAACCAGTAAACGGTAACAATGGGAACAACTTTTCTTTTTCGAAAACCACTCTAATGTTGTCTATAACGTCAAAGTTGTTCCCGGGAACAACTTCTCGATGGGAGCAACTTCGATGATCTTGTAAACCACTTTGACATTGTAACCAACGTTAGAGTTGTTTCCGGGAACAAGTAAATGTTAACAAAGGGAACAACTTTTCATTTTTGAAAACCACTCTAATGTTGTCTATAACGTCAAAGTTGTTCCCGGGAACAACTTCTCGATGGGAGCAACTTCGATTATCTTGTAAACCACTTTGACATTGTAACAAACGTTAGAGTTGTTTCCGGGAATAAGTAAACGTTAACAAAGGGAACAACTTTTTTTAAAAAAAAAACCACCTTAACGTTATATGTAACGTCAAAGTTGGTCCCGGGAATAACCTCTTATTTTAAACAACTTCACGTTGGGAACAACTTCGATGTTCTTGGAAATAACTATGATGTTGTAACCAATGTTAGAGTTGTTCCCGGGAACTAGTAAAAGTTAACAAAGGGAACAAGTTTTTTTTTCGGAAACCACTATAATGTTGTCTATAACGTCAAATTTGTTCCCGAGAGCAACTTCTCGTTAGGTGCAACATCGACGTTCTTAGAAACCACTTTGACGTTGTCACCAACGTTAAAGTTGTTCTCGGGAACCAGTAAACATTAACAATGGAAAAAACATATATTTTTTGGAAACAACTCTAACGTTATCTATAAAGTCAAAGTTGTTCATGGGAACAACTTCTCGTTAGGAACAACTTCGACGTTCTTAAATACCACTTTGACGTTGTAGCAAACGTTTGAGTTTTTCCCGGGAACTAGTAAACGTTAACATTGGGAACAACTTTTATTTTTTGGAAACCATTCTAATGTTACCTATAAAGTCAAAGTTGTTACTGGGAACAACTTCTCGTTGGGAACAAAGTTCATTGTTCTTTAAAACCACTTTGTCGTTATAACCAACGGTAGAGTTGCGCTCGGGAACCAGTCAACGTTAACAAAAGGAACATCTTTTATTTTTCTGAAACCACTCAAATGTTATCTAAACGTCAAAGTTATTCTCGGGTACAACATCTCGTTGTGAACAATTTTGACGTTATTGGAAACCACTTTGACGATGTAACCAACGTTAGATTTGTTCATGTGAACCTGCCAACGTTAACATAAGGAACAAATTTTATTTTTTGAAAACCACTCTAAAGTTGTCTGTAATGTCAAAGTTGTTCCCGAGAACAGCTTCTCGTTGGGAACAACTTCCACATTCTTGGAGACCACATAACGAACATTAGCATTGTTCCTAGGAACTAGTAAACGTTAACAATGGGAACAGCTTTTATTTTAAGAAACCACTATACGGTTATCTATAAAGTCAAAGTTGTTCATGGGAACAACTTCTCGATGGGAACAACTCCGATGATCTTGTAAACAACTTTGACATTGTAACCATCGTTAGAGTTGTTTCCGGGAACAAGTAAACGTTAACAAAGGGAACAAATTTTATTTTTTGGAAACAACTCTAATGTTATCTATAACGTCAAAGTTGTTCCTGGGAACAACTTCTCGTTTGGAACAACTTCAACGTTATTGGAAACCACTTTGACGATGTAACCAACGTTAGATTTGTTCGTAGGAACCTGTAAACGTTTACAAATGTAACAACTTTTATTTTTTGAAAACCACTCTAAAGTTATATTTAACGTCAAAGTTGTTCCCGGGAATAACCTCTTATTAGGAACAACTTCACGTTGGGAAAAACTTTGATGTTGTTGAAAATAGCTATGATGTTGTAACCAATGTAAGAGTTGTTCCTGCGAACCAGTTAACGTTAACATAGGGAACAACTTTTCTTTTTCGGAAACAACTCTAATGTTGTTTATAAGGTCAAATTTGTTCACGGGAACAACTTCTCGTTAGGTGCAACATCGAGGTTCTTGGAAACTACTTTGACTTTGTCACCAACGTTAATGTTGTTCTCGGGAACCAGTAAACGTTAACAATGGAAAAAACATATATTTTTTGGAAACAACTCTAACGTTATCTATAAAGTCAAAGTTGTTCCCGAAAACAACTTCTCGTTAGGAACAACTTCGACGTTCTTAAATACAACTATGACGTTGTAACAAACATTAGAGTTTTTCCAGGGAACTAGTAAATGTTACCTATAAAGTCAAAGTTGTTACTGGGAACAACTTCTCGTTGGGAACAAAGTTCAATGTTATTCGAAACCACTTTAACGTTATAACCAACGTTAGAGT
Organism: Dipteronia dyeriana; assembly: GCA_032871835.1. NCBI lineage: Eukaryota > Viridiplantae > Streptophyta > Magnoliopsida > Sapindales > Sapindaceae > Dipteronia > Dipteronia dyeriana. Next base: position 32,371,480 of record CM065295.1, on the reverse strand, counting down.
TGCGCTCAGGAACCGGTCAACGTTAACAAAAGGAACATCTTTTATTTTTTGGAAACCACTCTAATGTTATCTATAACGTCAAAGTTATTCTCGGGAACAACATCTCGTTGGGAACAACTTAAACGTTATTGGAAATCACTTTGACGATGTAACCAACGTTAGAGTTGTTCGTGTGAACCTGCAAACGTTAACATAAGACAAAACTTTAACATAAGACAAAACGTTTTTTAGTTTTGAAAACCACTCTAACGTTGTCTGTAATGTCAAAGTTGTTCCCGGGAACAACTTCTCGTTGGGAACAACTTCCACATTCTTGGAGACCACTTTGACACTGTAACAAACACTAGCGTTGTTCCCAGGAACTGGTAAACGTTAACAATGGGAACAAATTTTATTTTATGAAACCACTATACTGTTATCTATAAGGTCGAAGTTGTTCACAGGAACAACTTCTCGATGGTAACAACTCCGATGATCTTGTAAACCACTTTTACATTGTAACCAACGTTAGAGTTGTTTCCGGGAAAAAGTAAACGTTAACAAAGGGAACAAATAATATTTTTTGGAATCAACTCTATTTTATCTATAACATCAAAATTGTTCCCGGAAACAAAAAATTGTTCCATGTAACAACTTCTCGTTTGGAACAACTTCAACGTTATTGGAAACCACTTTGACTATGTAACCAACGTTAGATTTGTTCCCGAGAACCTTTAAACGTTCTCAAATGGAACAACTTTTATTTTTTAAAAACCACTCTAACGTTATATTTAACGTCAAAGTTGTTCCCGCGAATAACCTTATATTAGGAACTTTACGTTGGGAGCAACTTCGATGTTTTTCAAAATAACTATGATGTTGTAACCAATGTTAGAGTTGTTCCCGCAAACCAGTAAACGTTAAAAAAGGGAACAACTTTTCTTTTTCGGAAACCACTATGATGTTGTCTATAATGTCAAATTTGTTCCCAGGAACAACTTCTCATTAGGTGCAACATCGACGTTCTTGGAAACCACTTTGACGTTGTCACCAACGTTAAAGTTGTTCTTAGAAACCAGTAAACGTTAACAATGGAAGAAACATATATTTTTTAAAAACCACTCTAACTTTATCTATAAAGTCAAAGTTGTTCCCGGAAACAACTTCACATTGGAAACAACTTCTCATTGGGAACAATTTCGACGTTCTTAAATACCACTTTGACGTTGTAACAATCGTTAGATATTTTCCAGGGAACTAGTAAACGTTAACAATGTGAACAACTTTTATTCTTTGGAAACCACTCTAATGTTACCTATAAAGTCAAAGTTGTTACTAGGAACAACTTCTCGTTGGGAACAAAGTTCAATGTCCTTTGAAACCACTTTGACGTTATCACCAACGTTAGAGTTGCGCTCAGAAACCAGTCAACGTTAACAAAAGGAACATCTTCTATTTTTTGGAAACCATTCTAATGTTATCTATAACGTCAATGTTATTCTCAGGAACAACAACTCGCTGGGAAAAACTTCGACGTTATTGGAAACCACTTTGACGATGTAACCAATGTTAGAGTTGTTCATGTGAACCTGCCAATGTTAACATAAGGAACAACTTTTATTTTTTGAAAACCACTCTAACGTTGTCTGTAATATCAAAGTTGTTCCCGAGAACAACTTCCCGTTTGGAACAACTTCCACATTCTTGGAGACCACTTTGACATTGTAACAAACATTAGCGTTGTTCCCAGGAACTGGTAAACGTTAACAATGGGATCAAATTTTATTTTAAGAAACCACTATACTGTTATCTATAAGGTAAAAGTTGTTTACGGGAACAACTTCTCGATGGGAGCAACTTCGATGATCTTGTAAACCACGTTGACATTGTAACCAACATTAGAGTTATTTCCGGGAAAATGTAAATGTTAAAAAAGGGGACAACTTTTATTTTTTAAAAACCACTCTGATGTTATATGTAACGTCAAAGTTGTTCCCGGGAATAACCTCTTATTAGGAACAACTTCATGTTGGGAACAACTTCGATGTTCTTGGAAATAACTATGATGTTGTAACCAATGTTAAAGTTGATCCCGCGAACCAATAAACGTTAACAAAGGGAACAACTTTTCTTTTTCGGAAACCACTCTAATGTTGTCTATTATGTCAAATTTGTTCCCGGGAACAACTTCTCGTTAGGTGCAAAATCGACATTCTTGAAAACCACTTTGACGTTGTCACCAACGTTAAAGTTGTTCTCGGGAACCAGTAAACATTAACAATGGAAAAAACATATATTTTTTGGAAACAACTCTAATGTTATTTGTAAAGTCAAAGTTGTTCCCGAGAACAACTTCTCGTTGAGAACAACTTCGACGTTCTGAAATACCACTATGACGTTGTAAAAAACGTTAAGGTTTTTCTCGGGAACTAGTAAACGTTAACACTGGGAACAACTTTTATTTTATGAAAACCACTCTAATGTTACCTATAAAGTCAAAGTTGTTACTGGGAACAACTTCTCGTCGGGAACAAAGTTCAAAGTTCTTTGAAACCACTTTGACGTTATAACCAACGTTAGAGTTGTGCTCGGGAACAAGTCAAAGTTTACAAAAGGAACATCTTTTATTTGTTGGAAACCACTCAAATGTTATCTATAATGTCAAAGTTATTCTTGGGAACAACATCTCGTTAGGAACAATTTGGACGTTATTGGAAACCACTTTGACGATGTAGCAAATGTTAGAGTTGTTCATGTGAACCTGCCAACGTCAACATAAGGAACAACTTTCTTTTTTGAAGACCACTCTAACGTTGTCTGTAATATCAAAGTTGTTCCCGAGAACAACTTCTCTTTGGGAACAACTTCAACGTTATTGGAGACCACTTTGACTTTGTAACGAACATTAGCGTTGTTCCCAGGAACTAGTAAACGTTAACAATGGGAACAAATTTTATTTTAAGAAACAACTATACTGTTATCCATAAGTTCAAAGTTATTCACGGGAACAACTTCTCGATGGGAACAACTTTGATGATCTTGTAAACCACTTTGACATTGTAACCAATGTTAGAGTTGTTTTCGGGAACAAGTAAACGTTAACAAAGGGAACAATTTTTATTTTTTGGAAACAACTCTAATGTTATCTATAACGTCAAAGTTGTTCCCGGGAACAACTTTTCGTTGAAAACAACTTCAACGTTATTGGAAACCACTTTGATGATGTAACCAACGTTAGATTTTTTCCCGTGAACCTGTAAACGATCACAAACGGAACAACTTTTATTTTTTAATAACCACTCTAATGTTATATGTAACGTCAAATTTGTTCCCGGGAATAACCTCTAATTAGGAATAGCTTCTCGTTGGGAACAACTTCGATGTTCTTGGAAATAACTATGATGTTGTAACCAATGTTAGAGTTGTTCCCGGGGAACCTGTAAACGTTAACAAATGGAACAACTTTTCTTTTTAGAAAACCACACTAATGTTGCCTATAACGCAAATTTGTTAACAAATGGAACAACTTCTCGCTAGGTGCAAAATCAACGTTCAAGGAAACCAATTTGACATTGTCACCAACCTTAAAGTTGTTCTCGGTAACCAGTAAACGTTAACAATGAAAAAAATGTTATATTCTTTGGAAACCGCTCTAACGGTTATCGATAAAGTCAAAGTTGTTCCCGGGAACAACTTCTCGTTGGGAACAACTTCAACCTTTTTTAATACCACTTTGACGTTGTTACAAATGTTACAGTTGTTCCCGGGAACTAGTAAGCGTTAACAATGGAAAAAACTTTTATTTTTTGGAAACCACTCTAATGTTACCAATAAAATCATAGTTATTACTGGGAACAACTTCTCGTTGGGAACAAAGATCAATGTTCTTTGAAACAACTTTGATGTTATAACCAACGTTAGAGTTGCACTCGGGAACCAGTCAACGTTAACAAAAGGGACTATTTTTTTTTTGGAAACCACTCTAATGTTATTTATAACGTCAAAGTTATTCACGGGAACAACATCCCTTTGGGAACAACTTCGACGTTCTTGGAAACCACTTTGATGATGTAACCAACGTTAGAGTTGTTCCTGTGAACCTGTCAACATTAACATAAGGAACAACTTTTATTTTTTGAAAACCATTCTAACGTTATCTGTAATGTCAAAGTTGTTCCAGGAAACAACTTCTCGTTGGGAACAACTTCGACATTCTTGGAGACGACTTTGACGTTGTAACGAACATTAGCATTGTTCCTAGGAACCAGTAAATGTTAACAATGGGAACAACTTTTATTTTGGGAAACCACTATAATGTTATCTATTAGGTCAAAGTTGTTCACGGGAACAACTTATCGATGAGAACAAGTTCGATGTTCTTGTAAACCATTTTGACACTGTAACCAACGTTAGATTTGTTTCCGGGAACTATTAAACATTAACAAAGGGAACAATTTTTTTTTGTCGGAAACAACTATATTCTTATCAATAACGTCAAAGTTGTTCCCGTGAACAATTTCTCGTTGGGAACAACTTCGACGTTGTTGAAAACCCTTTTGACGATGTAACCAACGACAGGGTTGTTCCAGGGAACCTGTTAATGTTCACAAACAGAAAAACTTCTATTTTTTAAAAACCACTCTAATGTTATATGTAACGTCAAAGTTGTTCCTCGGAACAACCTCTCATTCGGAACAACTTCTCGTTGGGAAAAAATTCGACGTTCTGGGAAACCACTTTGATGTTGTAACCAACGTTAAAATTTTTCGGGAACCAATAAACGTTAACAAAGGGAACAACTTTTCTTTTTTGGGAAAAACTCTAATGTTGTCTTTAACGTCAAAGTTGTTCCAGGGAACAACTTCTCGTTAGGAACAACTTCTATGTTCTTGGAAACAACTTTGACGTTGTAAACAACGTTAGAGTGTTTCTCGAGAACCAGTAAATGTTAAAAATGGAAAAAACTTTTTTTGGAAACTACTCTAACGTTATCTATAAAGTCAAAGTTGTTCCCGGGAATAACTTCTCGTTGGGAACAAATTCGATGTTCTTAAATACCACTTTGATGTTGTAACAAACGTTAGAGTTTTTCCTGGGAACTAGTAAACGTTAATAATGGGAACAACTTTTATTTTTTGAAAACAACTCTAATGTTACCTATAAAGTCAAAGTTGTTACTGGGAACAACTTCTTATTGGGAACAAAGTTCAATGTTATTTGAAAACACTTTGACGTTATAACCGACGTTATAAACAACGTTAGAGTTGCGCTCGGGAACCAGTCAACGTTAACAAAAGGAACACCTTTTATTTTTTGGTAACCAATTTAATGTTATCTTTAAAATCAAAGTTATTCCCGGGAACAACATCTCGTTGGGAAAAAAAATTTGACGTTATTAGATACCACTTTAACGATGTAACCAACAATAGAGTTGTTCATGTGAACCTACCAACATTAACAGAAGGAACAACTTCTAATTTTTGAAAACAACTTTAACGTTATCTGTAATGTCAAAGTTGTTCCGGGGAACAACTTTCACATTCTTGGAGACCACTTTGACGTTGTAACAAGCATTACCGTTGTTCCCAGGAAACCAGTAAACGTTAACAAATTTGAACAACTTTCATTTTGAGAAACCACTATATTGTTATCTATAAGGTCAAAGTTGTTCACGGGAACAAATTCTCGATGGGAACAACTCCGATGATCTTGTATACCACTTTGACATTGTAACCGATATTAGAGTTATTTTCGGGAACGAGTAAACGTTAACAAAGGGAAAAATTTTATTTTTTGGAAACAACTATAATGTTTTCTGTAACGTCAAAGTTGTTCCCGGGAACAAATTCTCGTTTGGAACAACTTCAACGTTATTGGAAACCCTTTTGATGATGTAACCAACGTTAGATTTGTTTCCGGGAACCTCTAAATGTTCACAAACGGAACAACTTTAATTTTTTTAAAACCACTCTGACGTCAAAGTTGTTCCCGGGAATAACCTCTTATTAGGAACAACTTCGATGTTCTTGGAAATAACTATGATGTTGTAACCAATGTTAGAGTTGTTCCCGGGAACCAGTAAACGTTAACAAAGGGAACAACTTTTATTTTTCGAAAACCACTCTAATGTTGTCCATAAAGTCAAATTTGTTCCCGCGAACAACTTCTCGTTAGGTGCAACATCGACATTCTTGGAAACCACTTTGACGTTGTCACCAACGTTAAAGTTGTTCTCCGGAACCACTAAACGTTAACAATGGAAAAAATATATATTTTTAGGAAACCACTCTAACGTTATCTATAAAGTCAAAGTCGTTCCCGGGAATAACTTCTCGTTGGGAACAACTTCGACGTTGTAACAAATGTTACAGTTTTTCCCAGGAACTAGTAAACGTTAACAATGGGAACAACTTTTATTTTTTGGAAACCACTCTAATGTTACCTATAAAGTCAAAGTTGTTACTGGGAAAAACTTCTCGTTGGGAACAACTTCTTGTTGGGAACAACTTCACGTTGGGAACAACTTCTCGTTGGGAACAAAGTTCAATATTTTTTGAAACCACTTTGACGTTATAACCAACGTTAAGGTTGCGCTCGAAAACCAGTCAACGTTAACAAAAGGAACATCTTTTATTTTTTGGAAACCATTCTAATGTTATCTATAATGTCAAAGTTATTCCTGGGAACAACTTCGACGTTATTGGAAACCACTTTGACTATGTAACCAATGTTAGAATTGTTCATGTGAACCTGTCAACAATAACATAAGGAACAACTTTAATTTTTTGAAAACCACTCTAACGTTGTCTGTAATGTCAAAGTTATTCCCGAGAACAACTCCTCGTTGGGAACAACTTCCACGTTCTTAGAGACCACTTTGACGTTGTAACGAACATTAGTGTTGTTCCTAGGAACTAGTAAACGTTAACAATGGGAACAACTTTTATTTTAAGAAACCATTATACTGTTATCTATAAGGTCAATGTTGTTCACGGGAACAACTTCTCGTTGGGAACAACTCTGATGATCTTGTAAACAACTTTGACATTGTAACCATTGTTAGAGTTGTATCCAGGAACAAGTAAACGTTAACAAAGGGAACAAATTTTAATTTTTGGAAACAACTCTAATGTTATCTATATAGTCAAAGTTGTTCCCGGGAACAACTTCTCGTTGAGAACAACTTCTCGTTGAGAACAACTTCAACATTATTGGAAACCACTTTGACGATGTAACCAACGTTAGAGTTGTTCCCGGAAACCTGTCAACATTCAGAAATGATACAACTTTAATTTTTTAATAACCACTCTAACGTTCTATGTAACGTCAAAGTTGTTCCCGGGAATAACCTCTTATTAGGAACAACTTATTGTTTTGAACAGCTTCGATGTTCTTGGAAATAACTATGATGTTGTAACCAATGTTAGAGTTGTTCCCAGGGAACCTGTAAATGTTAACAAAGGGAACAACTTTTATTTTTCGAAAACCACTCTAATGTTGTCCATAAAGTCAAATTTGTTCCCGCAAACAACTTCTCGTTAGGTGCAACATCGACGTTCTTGGAAACCACTTTGACGTTGTCACCAACGTTAAAGTTGTTCTCCGGAACCACTAAACGTTAACAATGGAAAAAATATATATTTTTAGGAAACCACTCTAACGTTATCTATAAAGTCAAAGTCGTTCCCGGGAATAACTTCTCGTTGGGAACAACTTCGACGTTGTAACAAATGTTAGAGTTTTTCCCAGGAACTAGTAAACGTTAACAATGGGAACAACTTTTATTTTTTGGAAACCACTCTAATGTTACCTATAAAGTCAAAGTTGTTACTGGGAACAACTTCTCGTTGGGAACAACTTCTTGTTGGGAACAACTTCACGTTGGGAACAACTTCTCGTTGGGAACAAAGTTCAATATTTTTTGAAACCACTTTGACGTTATAACCAACGTTAAGGTTGCGCTCGAGAACCAGTCAACGTTAACAAAAGGAACATCTTTTATTTTTTGGAAACAATTCTAATGTTATCTATAATGTCAAAGTTATTCCTGGGAACAACATCTCTCTGGGAACAACTTCGACGTTATTGGAAACCACTTTGACTATGTAACCAATGTTAGAATTATTCATGTGAACCTGTCAACAATAACATAAGGAACAACTTTAATTTTTTGAAAACCACTCTAACGTTGTCTGTAATGTCAAAGTTATTCCCGAGAACAACTCTTCGTTGGGAACAACTTCCACGTTCTTAGAGACCACTTTGACGTTGTAACGAACATTAGTGTTGTTCCTAGGAACTAGTAAACGTTAACAATGGGAACAACTTTTATTTTAAGAAACCATTATACTGTTATCTATAAGGTCAAAGTTGTTCACGGGATCAACTTCTCGTTGGAAAGAACTCTGATGATCTTGTAAACAACTTTGACATTATAACCAACGTTAGAGTTGTATCCAGGAACAAGTAAACGTTAACAAAGGGAACAAATTTTAATTTTTGGAAACAACTTTAATGTTATCTATATAGTTAAAGTTGTTCCCCGGAACAACTTCTCGTTGAGAACAACTTCAACGTTATTGGAAACCACTTTGACAATGTAACCAACGTTAGAGTTGTTCCCGGAAACCTGTCAACGTTCACAAATGATACAACTTTAATTTTTTAATAACCACTCTAACGTTCTATGTAACGTCAAAGTTGTTCCCGGGAATAACCTCTTATTAGGAACAGCTTATCGTTTTGAACAGCTTCGATGTTCTTGGAAATAACTATGATGTTGTAACCAATGTTAGAGTTGTTCCCGGGGAACCTGTAAATGTTAACAAAGGGAACAACTTTACTTTTTTGAAAACAACACTAATGTTATCTATAACTCAAATTTGTTCTAGGGAACAACTTCTGGTTAGGTGCAAAATCGACGTTCTTGGAAACCACTTTGACATTGTCACCAACGTTAAAGTTGTTCTCGGGAACCAGTAAACGTTAACAATGGAAAAAAATTATATTCTTTGGAAACGGCTCTAATGGTTATCAATAAAGTCAAAGTTGTTCCCGGGAACAACTTCTCGTTGGGAACAACTTCGACGTTCTTAAATACCACTTTGACATTGTAACAAATGTTAGAGTTGTTCCCGGGAACTAGTAAGCGTTAACAATGGGAAAAATTTTTATTTTTTGGAAACCACTCTAATGTTACCTATAAAATCAAAGTTATTACTGGGAACAACTTCTCGTTGGGAACAAAGATCAATGTTCTTTGAAACCACTTTGATGTTATAACCAACGTTAGAGTTGCACTCAGGAACCAGTCAACGTTAACAAAAGGGACTATTTTATTTTTTGGAAACCACTCTAATGTTATCTATAACGTCAAAGTTATTCCCGGGAACAACATCCTATTGGGAACAACTTCGACGTTCTTGGAAACCACTTTGACGATGTAACCAACGTTAGATTTGTTCCCGGGAACCTGTAAATATTCTCAATCGAAACAGCTTTTATTTTTTAAAATTCAATCTAACGTTATATGTATTGTCAAAGTTGTTCCCGGGAATAACCTCTTATTACGAACAACTTCTCTTTGGGAACAACTTCTATGTTCTTGGAAATAACTATGATGTTGTAACCAATGTTATAGTTGTTCCCGGGAACCAGTAAACGTTAACAAAGGGAACAACTTTTCTTTTTTGGAAACCACTCTAATGTTGTCTATGACGTTAAGTTTGTTCCCGGGAACAACTTCTCATTAGGTGCAACATCGACGTTCTTGGAAACCACTTTGATGTTGTCACCAACGTTAAAGTTGTTCTCGGGAACTAGTAAATGTTAACAATGGAAAAAACATATATTTTTTGTAAACCACTCTAACGTAACGTTATATATAAAGTCAAAGTTGTTAACGGGAACAACTTCTCGTTAGGAACAACTTCGACGTTCTTAAATACCACTTTGACATTGTAACAAAAGTTTGAGATTTCCCGGGAACTAGTAAACGTTAACAATGGGAACAATTTTTTTTTTTGGAAACCACTCTAATGTTACCTATAAAGTCAAATTTGTTACTGGGAATAACTTCTCGTTGGAAGCAAAGTTCAATGTTTTTTGAAACCACTTTGATGTTATAACCAACGTTAGAGTTACGCTCGGGAACCAGCCAACGTTAACAAAAGGAACATCTTTTATTTTTTTAAAACCACTCTAATGTTATCGATAACGTCAAAGTTATTCTCGGGAACAACATCACGTTGGGAACAACATCGACGTTATTGGAAACCACTTTGACGATGTAACCAACGTTAGAGTTGTTCATGAGAACCTGCCATTGTTAACATAAGGAACAACTTTTATTTTTTGAAAACCACTCTAACGTTGTCTGTAATGTCAAAGTCGTTCCCGATAACAACTTGTCATTGGGAACAACTTCCACATTCTTGGAGACCACTTTAACGTTGTAACGAACATTAGCGTTGTTCATAGGAACTAGTAAACGTTAACAATGGGAACAATTTTTTTTTGAAGAAACCAATATACTGTTATCTATAAGGTCAAAGTTGTTCACGGGAACAACTTCTCGATGGAAACAACTCCGATGATCTTATAAATCACTTTGACATTGTAACCAACGTTAGAGTTGTTTTCGGGAACAAGTAAACGTTAACAAAAGGAACAAATTTATTTTTTAGAAACAACTATAATGTTATCTATAACGTCAAAGTTGTTCCCGGGAACAACTTCTCGTTTGGAACAACTTCAACGTTATTGGAAACCACTTTGACGATGAAACCAACGTTAGATTTGTTCCCGGGAACCTGTAAACATTCACAAACAGAATAAATTTTATTTTTTAAAATCCACTCTAACGTTATATGTAACGTCAAAGTTGTTGATGGGAATAACCTCTTATTAGGAACAACTTCACGTTGGGAACAACTTCGATGTTTTTGGAAAGAACTATGATGTAGTAACCAATGTTAGAGTTGTTCCCGGGAACCAGTAAACGTTAACAAAGGGAACAACTTTTTATTTTCGGTAACCACTCTACTGTTGTCTATAACGTCAAATTTGTTCCCAGGAACAACTTTTTGTTAGGTGAAACATCGACGTTCATGGAAACCACTTTGACATTGTCACCAACGTTAAAGTTGTTCTCCGGAACCATTAAACGTTAACAATGGAAAAAACATATATTTTTGGAAACCACTCTAACGTAACATTATCTATAAAGTCAAAGTTGTTCTCAGGAACAACTTCTCGTTGGGAATAACTTTGACGTTCTTAAATACCACTTAGACGTTGTAACAAACGTTATTGTTTTTCCAGGGAACTAGTTAACGTTAACAATGGGAACAACTTTTATTTTTTGGAAACCAATCTATTGTTACCTATAATGTCAAAGTTGTTTCTGGGAACAACTTCTCGTTGGGAACAAAGTTCAGTGTTCTTTGAAACCACTTTGACGTTATAACCAACACTAGAGTTGCGCTCGGGAACAAGTCAACATTAACAAAAGGAACATCTTTTATTATTTTGAAACCACTCTAATGTTATCTATAACGTCAAAGTTATTCTCGGGAACAACTTCGACGTTATTAAAAACCACTTTGACGATGTAACCAACGTTAGAGTTGTTTTATGTGAACCTGCCAACGTTAACATAAGGAACAACTTTTATTTTTTGAAAACCACTCTAACATTGTCTGTAATGTCAAAATTGTTCCCGGGAACAACTTCAACGTTATTGGAAACCACTTTGACGATGTAACCAATGTTAGAATTGTTCCCGAGAACCTATCAATGTTCACAAATGGAACAACTTTTATTTTTTAAAAACCACTCTACCTTATATGTAACGTCATAGTTGTTCCCGAGAATAACCTCTTATTAGGAACAACTTCTAGTTGAGAACAACTTCGATGTTCTTGGAAATAACTATGATGTTGTAACCAATGTTAGAGTTATTCCCGGGAACCGGTAAATGTTAACAAAGGGAACAACTTTTCATTTTCGAAAACCACTCTAATGTTGTCTATAATGCAAATTTGTTCTCGGGAACAACTTCTCGTTTGGTGCAACATCGACGTTCTTGGAAATACATTTGACATTGTCACCAACGTTAAAGTTGTTCTCGGGAACCAGTTAACATTAACAATGGAAAAAACTTATATTCTTTGGAAACCACTCTAATGTTATCTATAAAGTCAAATTTGTTCCCGGGAAGAAGTTATCGTTGGGAACAACTTCAACGTTCTGAAATACCACTTTGACATTGTAACAAACGTTAGAGTTGTTCCCGGGAACTAGTAAGCGTTAACATTGGGAACAACTTCTCGTTGGGAACAAAGTTCAATGTTCTTTGAAACCACTTTGATGTTATAACCAACGTTAGAGTTGCGCTCGGGAACCAATCAACGTTAACAAATGGGACATCATTTGTTTTGGAAACCACTCTAATGTTATCTATAATGTCAAAGTTATTCCCGGGAACAACATCTCGGTGGGAACAACTTCGACGTTCTTGGAAACAACTTTGACGATGTAACCAACGTTAGAGTTGTTCCTGCGAACCTGTCAACGTTAACATAAGGAACCACTTTTATTTTTTGAAAACTATTGTAACGTTATTTGTAATGTCAAAGTTGTTCTAGGAAACAACTTCTCATTGGGAACAACTTCGACATTCTTGGAGACCACTTTGACGTTGTAACGAACATTAGCATTGTTCCCAGGAAACAGTAAGTGTTAACAATGGGAACACCTTTTATTTTGAGAAACCACTATAATGTTATCTATAAGGTCAAAGTTGTTCACGGGAACAACTTATCGATGGGAATTACTTCGATGTTCTTATACACCATTTTGACATTGTAACCAACGTTAGAGTTGTTTCCGGGAACTATTAAACGTTAACAAAAGGAACAATTTTTTTTCAGAAACCACTCTAATGTTATCAATAACGTCAAAGTTTTTCCCGGGAACAACTTCTCGTCTGGAAAAACTTCGACGTCATTGGAAACCTGTTTGATGATGTAACCAACGTTAGAGTTGTTCCAGGGAACCTATCAATATTCACAAACAGAAAAACTTCTATTTGTTAAAAACCACTATAACGTTATATGTAAAGTCAAAGTTGTTCCCGGGAATAACCTCTCATTAGGAACAACTTCTCGTTGGGAACAAATTTGACGTTCTTGGAAAACACTTTGATGTTGTAACCAACGTTAAAGTTGATCCCGGGAACCAATAAACGTTAACAAAGGGAACAACTTTTCTTTTTTGGAAACCACTCTAATGTTTTCTATAACGTCAAAGTTGTTCCCGGGAACAACTTCTCGTTAGGAACAACTTCGACGTTCTTGGAAAAACTTTGACGTTGTAACAAACGTTAGTTTTTTTCTTGGGAACCAGTAAACGTTTAAAATGGAAAAAACTTTTTTTTTTTTTGAAACTACTCTAACGTTATCTATAAAGTCAAAGTTGTTCCCGGGAACAACTTCAACGTTCTTAAATACCACTTTGACGTTGTAACAAACTTTAGTGTTGTTCCCAGGAACTAGTAAACGTTAACAATGGGAACAACTTTTATTTTTTGGAAACCACTCTAATGTTACCTATAAAGTCAAAGTTGCTACTGGAACAACTTCTCATTGGGAATAAAGTTCAATGTTATTTCAAACCACTTTGAAGTTATAAAAAACGTTAGAGTTGCGCTCGAGAACTAGTAAACGTTAACAAAAGGAACATCTTTTTTTTTTTGGAAACCAATCTAATGTTATCGATAACGTCAAAGTTATTCCCGGAAACAACATCTCGTTTGGAACAACTTCGATATAATTGGATACCACTTTGACGATGTAACCAACATTAGAGTTGTTCATGTGAACCTGCCAACATTAATATATGGAACAACTTTTATTTTTTTAAAACCACTTTAACGTTATCTGTAATGTCAAAGATGTTCCCGAGAACAACTTCTCGTTGGGAACAACTTCGACATTCTTGGAGACCACTTTGACGTTGTAACGAACATTATCGTTGTTCCCAGGAAACCAGTAAAAGTTAATTAATTGGAACAACTTTTGCTTTGAGAAAGCACTATAATGTTATCTATAAGGCCAAAGTTGTTCTCGGAAACAACTTCTCATTGCGAACAACTTCAACGTTCTTGGAAACACTTTAATATTGTAACCAACGTTAGAGTTGTTCCCAGGAACCAGTAAACGTTAACAAAGGGATAAATTTTTCTTTTTCAGAAACCACTCTAATGTTATTTATAACATCAGAGTTGTTCCCGAAACAACTTCTCGTTGGGAAAAACATCGAAGTTCTTGGAAACAACTTTGACGTTGTAACCAACGTTGGAGTTGTTCTTAGGAACCAGTAATCGTTAACAAAGGGAAATACTTTTATTTTGTGGAAACAACTCTAACGTTATCTATAACGTCAAAGTTGTTCCCGGGAATAACTTCTCGTTGGGAAAAACTTCGATGTTCTTGGATACCGCTTTGAAGTTGTAACCAACGTTAGAGTTGTTTTCGGGAACCAGTATACGTTAACAATAGGAATAACTTTTATTTTTTTGAAACCACTCTAAGGTTATCTATAACGTCAAAGTTGTTCCTGGGAAAAACTTCTGGTTGGGAACAACATCGACGTTCTTGCAAACCATTTTGAAGATGTAACTAACGTTAGAGTTGTTTTCGGGAACCATTCAACAGGGACAAAGAGATCAACTTTTATTTTTGTAAACCACTATAACATTACCTATCACACAAAAAGTTGTTCCCGGGAATAACTTTGACGTTCTTGGAAACCATTTTAACGTTATAACCAACGTTAGAGTTGTTCCTGGGAACTAGTGAACGTTAACAAAGGGATAAACTTTTCTTTTTCGGAAACCACTATAATGTTATCTATAACGTAAGAGTTGTTCACACGAACAACTTCACGTTGGGAAAAACATCGACGTTCTTGGAAACCACTTTGACGTTGTTCTCGGGAACCAGTAAACGTTAACAAAGGGAAAATCTTTTATTTTTTGGAAACCACTCTAACGTTATCTATAATGTCAAATTTGTTCCCGGGAACAACTTCTCGTTGGAAACAACTTCGATCTTCTTGGAAACCACTTAGACGTTGTAACAAACGTTAGATTTGTTAACGAACCAGTAAACGTTAACAAAGGGAAAGACTTTTATTTTTTTGAAACCACTCTAATGTTATATATAACGTCAAAGTTTTTCCCAGGAACAACTTCGACTTTCTTGAAAACCACTTTGATGATGTAACCTACGTTAGAGTTGTTACTGGGAACTTGTAAACAAAACAATGGGAACAACTTTTATTTTTTGAAAACCACTCTACTGTTGTGTATAACTTCAAAGTTGTTCCCAGTAACAACTTATCGTTAGGAACAACTTCGACGTTCTTGGAAACTACTTTGACGTTGTAACCAACGTTAGAGTTGTTCTCGGGAACCAGTAAGCGTAAACAAAGGAAACAACTTTTATTTTTTGGAAACATCTTTTATCTATAACGTGAGAGTTTTTTCCAGGAACAACTTCTTGATGGGAAAAACTTCGATGTTCTTGGAAACCAATTTGAAGTTGTAACCAACGTTAGAGTTGTTTTCGGAAACCGGTAATTGTAAACAATGGGAACAACTTTGATTTTTTTTTAACCACTATAATGTTATCTGTAATGTCAGAGTTGTTCCCGGGAACAACTTCTCGCTGAGAAAAACATCGACGTTCTTGGAAACAACTTTGACATTGTAACCAACGTTACATTTGTTCTTGGGAACTAGTAAACGTTAACAAAGGGAAAAATTTTATTTTTTGGATACCACTCTAATGTTTTCTACAACGTCAAAGTTGTTCCCGAGAACAACTTTGATGTTCTTGGAAACCACTTTGACGTTGTAACAAACGTTAGAGTTGTTTCCAGAAACCAGTAAACGTTAACAAAAGGAAAGACTTTTATTTATTTGAAACCATTCTAATGTTATGTATAACGTCAAATTTTTACCCGGGAAAAACTTCGACGTTCTTGGAAACCCCTTTGCTGATATAACCAACGTTAGAGTTGTTCCTAGGAACTTGTAAACTTTAACAATGGGAACAACTTTACTTTTTCGGAAACCACTCTAATTTTGTCTATAACTTCAAAGTTGTTCTCGGTAACAACTTATCGTTTGGAACAACATCGACGTTCTTGGAAACCACTTTGATGTTGTAACCAACGTTAGAGTTATTCTTGGGAACCAGTAAACGTTAACAATGGAAAAAACTTTTATCTTTTGGAAACCACTCTCACGTTGTCTATAAAGTCAAAGTTGTTCCCGAGAACAACTTCTTGTGGGGAACAACTTCGAACTTCTTGTAAACCACTTTGACTTTGTAACCAACGTTGAAGTTGTTCCCGGAAACCAGTTAACGTTAACAGTTGGAACAACTTTTCTTTTCTGAAATCACACAAATGTTAGCTATAATGTTAAAGTTGTTCCCGTGAACAACTTCTACGTTTTTGGAAACCACTTTGATGTTGTAACCAACGTTAGAGTTGTTCCTGGGAACCAGTAAACGTTAACAAAAGGAAAAAAATTTATTTTTTCGAAACCACTCTAACGTTATCTATAACATCAGAGTTGTTTTCAGGAACAACTTCTCGATGGGAAAAACTTTGAAGTTTTTGAAAACCAATTTGAAGTTGTAACAAACGTTAGAATTGTTTTCGGGAACCAGTAAACATAAACAATGGGAAGAACTTTTATTTTATTGAAACCACTCTAATGTTATCAATAACGTCAAAGTTTTTCCCGAGAACAACTTCTCGTAAGGAAAAACTTCGAAGTTCTTTTAAACCATTTTGACGATGTAACCAACGTTAGAGTGTTTCTTGGGAACCAGTAAACTTTAATAAATGGAACAACTTCCATTTTTGAAAAACCACTATAACGTTATGTGTAACGTCAAAGTTGGTCCCGAGAACAACTTCTCGTTGGGAACAACTTCGACGTTCTTAGAAACCACTTCGACGTTCTTATAAACCACTTCGACGTCATAACTAACGTTAGAGTTGTTCCCGTTAACCAGTAAACGTCAACATTGGGAACAACTTTTATTTTTTGGAAACCACTCTAACGTTATCTATAAAGTAAAAGTTGTTCCAAGGAACAACTTCTTGTTGGGAACAACTTCGACGTTCTTGGAAACCACTTTAATGTTGTAACCAACGTTAGAGTTGTTCCCGGGAACCAGTAAACGCTATCAAAGGGATAAATTTTTCGTTTTCGGAAACCACTCTAATGTTATCTATAACGTCAGAGTTGTTCCCGGGAAAAACTTCTCGTTGGAAAAAACATCGACATTCATGGAAACCACTTTGACGTTGTAACCAACGTTAGAGTTGTTCTCGGGAACCAGTAAACGTTAACAAAGGGAAAAAAGTTTTATTTTTTGGAAACCACTCTAACGTTATCTATAACGTCAAAGTTGTTCCTTGGAATTACTGCTCGTTTTAAACAACTTTGATGTTCTTTGAAACCACTTTTACGTTGTAACAAATGTTAGAGTTGTTTCCGAGAACAAGTAAACGTTAACAAAGGGAAAGATTTTTATTTTTTTTAAACCACTCTAATGTTATATATAATGGCAATGTTTTTCCGGGAACAACTTTGACGTTCTTAGAAACCACTTTGACCATGTAACAAACGTTAGAGTTGTTCTTAGGAACTTGTAAACGTTAACAATGAAACAACTTTTCTTTTTCGGAAACCACTCTAATGTTGTCTATAACTTCAAAGTTGTTCCCGGTAACAACTTATCGTTAGGAACAACTTCAACGTTCTTGAAAAGCACATTAATGTTGTAACCAATGTTAGAGTTATTCTCGGGAACCAGTAAACTTTAACAATGGAAAAAACTTTTATTTTTCGGAAACCACTCTAACGTTATCTATAAAGTCAAAGTTATTCCCGGGAACAACTTCTCGTTGGGAACAACTTCGATGTTCATGGAAACGACTTTGACTTTGTTACCAATGTTAGAGTTGTTCCCGAGAACCCGTAAACGTTAACAAAGGGAACAACTTTTCTTTTCGGAAATCACTCTAATGTTATCAATAATGTTAAAGTTGTTCCCGGAAACAACTTCTCGTTGAAAAAAACTTCGACGTTCTTGAAAACCACTTTGATGTTGTAAACTACGTTAGAGTTTTTCACGGGAACTAGTAAACGTTAACAAAGGGAAAAACTTTTATTTTTTGGAAACCACTCTAACGTTATCTATAACGTCAGAGTTTTTTCTGGGAACAACTTCTTGATGAGAAAAACTTCGATGTTCTTAGAAACCACTTTGAAGTTGTAACCAACGTTAGAGTTGTTTTCGGGAACAAGTAATCGTAAACAATGGGATGACTTTTTATTTTTTTGAAATCACTTTGACGATATCAATATCGTCAAAGTTGTTTCCGAGAAAAACTTTTCGCTAGGAACAAATTTGACGTTCTTGCAAACCATTTTGACGATGTAACCAACGTTAGAGTGTTTCTCGGGAACTTGAAAACGTTAACAAATGGATCAACTTCTATTTTTGAAAAATCACTCTAACGTTATCTGTAACGTCAAAGATGTTCTCGAGAACAACTTCTCGTTGTAAAAAACTTCGACATTCTTGAAAACCACTTTGACGTTTTAACTAACGTTCGAGTTGTTCCCTTTAACCAGTAAACGTCCACATTGGGAACAACTTTTATTTTTTGTAAACCACTCTAAAGTTATCTATAAAGTTAAAGTTGTTCTCCGGGAACAACTTCTCGTTGGGAACAACTTCGACGTTCTTGGAAACCACTTCGATGTTGTAACCAACGTTAGAGTTGTTCCACTCTAAAGTTATCTATAAAGTTAAAGTTGTTCTCCGGGAACAACTTCTCGTTGGGAACAACTTCGACGTTCTTGGAAACCATTTTGATGTTGTAACCAATGTTAGAGTTGTTCCTGGGAACCAGTAAACGTTAACAATGGGATAAATTTTTCTTTTTCGTAAACCACTCTAATGTTATCTATAACGTCAAAGTTGTTCCCAGGAACAACTTCTCGTTGGGAAAAACATCGACGTTCTATGAAACAACTTGGACGTTGTAACCAACTCTAATGTTGTCTATAACTTCAAAGTTGTTCCCGGTAACAACTTATCGTTAGGAACAACTTCGATGTTATTGAAACCACTTTGACTATGTAATTAACGTTAGAGTTGTTTTCGGGAGCCAGTAAACGTTAACAAAAGGAACAACTTTTATTTTCGGAAATCACTCTAATGCTATTTATAATGTCAATGTTGTTCCCGGGAACAACTCCTCGTTGGCAACAACTTCGACGTTCTTGGAAACCACTTTGATGTTGTACCCAAAGTTAGAGTTGTTCCCGGGAACCAACAAACATTAACAGTGGGAACAACTTTTCTTTTCGGAAATCACTCTAATATTATCTATAATGTTAAAGTTGTTTCCGGGAACAACTTCGACGTTCTTGGAAACCACTTTGATGTTGTAAACAATGTTAGAGTTGTTCCCAGGAACCAGTAAACGTTAACAAATGGAAAACTTTTATTTTTTGGAAACCACTCTACTGTTATCTATAACGTCAAAGTTGTTCCCGGGAACAACTTCTCGTTTGAAACAACTTTGATGTTCTTAGAAACCACTATGACGTTGTAACAAACAATATAGTTGTTCTCGAGAACCAGTAAACGTTAACAATGGAAATTTTTTTAATTTTTGGAAACCACTTTAACGTTATCTATAACGTCAAAGTTGTTAGCCGGAACAACTTCGTGTTGGAAACAACTTCGATGTAATTGGAAACTAGTTTGACTATGTAACCAATATTAGATTTGATCCCGAGAACCTGTAAACATTAACAAAGGGAACAACTTTTCTTTTCGAAAATCACTCTAATGTTATCTATAATGTCAAAGTTGTTCCCGGGAACAACTTCGACGTTCTTGGAAACCTCTTTGATGTTGTATCCAACGTTAGAGTTGTTCCCGAGAACCAGTAAACATTAACAAAGGGAACAACTTTTCTTTCCGGAAACCACTCTAATGTTGCCTATAACTTCAAAGTTGTTCCCGGTAACAACTTATCGTTAGGAACAACTTCGACGTTCTTTGAAACCACTTTCATGTTGTGACCAACGTTAGAGTTGTTTCTGGGAACCAGTAAACAATAACAAAGGGATAAATTTTTCTTTTCGGAAACCACTCTAATGTTATCTATAACGTCAGAGTTGTTCCCGATAACAACTTCTAGATGGGAAAAACTTCGATGTTCTTGAAAACTAATTTGAAGTTGTAACAAAAGTTATAGTTGTTTTCGGGAACCAGTAAACGTAAACAATAGGATGAACTTTTATTTTTTTGAAACCACTCTAATGTTATCAATAACGTCAAAGTTGTTCTGGAGAAAAACTTCTAGATAGGAACAACTTCGACGTTCTTGCAAACAGTTTTGACGATGTAACCAAAGTTAGAGTGTTTCTCGGGAACCTGTAAACGTAAACAAATGGAACAACTTCTGTTTTTAAAACCACTTTAACGTTATCTGTAACGTCAAAGTTGTTCCCGAGAACAACTTCTCGTTGGGAACATATTCGACGTTCTTGGAAACCACTTTGACGTTGTAACTAACATTAGAGTTGTTCCCGTTAACCATTAAACGTCAACATTGGGAACAACTTTTATTTTTTGGAAACCACTATAACGTTATCTATAAAGTCAAAGCTATTTCAGGGAAAAACTTTGACGTTCTTGGAAACCACTTTAATGTTGTAACCAACGTTCGAGTTGTTCCCGGGAACCAGTAAACGTTAACAAAGGGATAAATTTTTCTTTTTTGGAAACCACTCTTATGTTATCCATAATGTCTGAGTTGTTCCCGGGAACAACTTCTCGTTGGGAAAAACATCGACGTTCTTGGAAACCACTTTGATGTTGTAACCAGTGTAAGAGTTGTTCTCTGGAACCAGTAAACGTTAACAAAGTGAAAAACTTTTATTTTTTGCAAACCACTCTATTGTTATCTATAACGTCAAAGTTGTTCCCGGGAACAACTTCTCGTTGAAAAATACTTCGATGTTCTTGGAAACCACTATGACGTTGTTACAAACGTTAGAGTTGTTCTCGGGAATCAATATACTTTAACAATGGAAAAAAAAATAAAAATTAAAAACCACTTTAACGTTATCTATAAAGTGAAAGTTGTTCCCGGGAACAACTTTTCGTTGAGAAGAACTTTGATGTTATTGGAAACCACTTTGACTATGTAACTAACGTTAGAGTTGTTCCCAGAAACACGTAAACGTTAACAAAGGGAACAACATTTCTTTTTGAAAATCTCTCTAATGCTATCTATAATGTCAAAGTTGTTCCCGGGAACAAATTATCATTGGGAACAACTTTGACGTTCTTGTAAACCTTTTTGATTTTGTAACCAACGTTAGAGTTGTTCCTAAGAACCAGTAAACGTTAACAAAGGGAGCAACTTTTCTTTTAGGAAACCACTTTAATGTTGCCTATAACTTTAAAGTTGTTTCCGGTAACAACTTATCATTAGGAACAACTTCGACGTTCTTTGAAACCACTTTGATGTTGTAACCAACGTTAGAGTTGTTTCCAGGAACCAGTAAATGTTAACAAAAGGAAAAATTTATATTTTTTCGAAACCACTCTAACGTTATCTATAACATCAGAGTTGTTTCCGGGAACAACTTCTCAATGGGAAAAACTTTGAAGTTATTGAAAACCAATTTGAAGTTGTAACAAACGTTAGAGTTGTTTTCGGGAACCAGTAAACGTAATCAATGGAAAGAACTTTTATTTTATTGAAACCACTCTAATGTTATCAATAACGTCAAAGTTTTTTCCGAGAACAACTTCTCGTTAGGAACAATTTCGACGTTCTTTCAAACCATTTTGACGATGTAACCAACGTTAGAGTGTTTCTTGGGAACCTGTAAACTTTAATAAATGGAACAACTTCCATTTTTGAAAAACCACTATAACGTTATGTGTAACGTCAAAGTTGGTCCCGAGAACAACTTCTGGTTGGAAACAACTTCGACGTTCTTAGAAACCACTTCGACGTTATAACTAACGTTAGAGTTGTTCCCGTTAACCAGTAAACGTCAACATTGGGAACAACTTTTATTTTTTGGAAACCACTCTAACGTTATCTATAAAGTAAAAGTTGTTCCCGGGAACAACTTCTCATTGGGAACAACTTCGACGTTCTTGGAAACAACTTTAATGTTGTAACCAACGTTAGAGTTGTTCCCGGAACCAGTAAACGCTAACAAAGGGATAAATTTTTCTTTTTCGGAAACCACTCTAATGTTATCTATAACGTCGGAGTTGTTCCCGGGAACAACTTCTCGTTGGAAAAAACATCGACATTCATGGAAACCACTTTGACGTTGTTACCAACGTTAGAGTTGTTCTCGGGAACCAGTAAACGTTAACAAAGGGAAAAACTTTTATTTTTTAGAAACCACTCTAACGTTATCTATAACGTCAAAGTTGTTCCTGGGAATTACTTCTCGTTGGAAACAACTTTGATGTTCTTTGAAACCACTTTTACGTTGTCACAAACGTTAGAGTTGTTTCCGAGAACGAGTAAACGTTAACAAAGGGAAAGACTTTTATTTTTTTTAAACCACTCTAATGTTATATATAATGGCAATGTTTTTCCGGGAACAACTTTGACGTTCTTAGAAACCATTTTGACGATGTAACCAACGTTAGAGTTGTTCTTAGGAACTTGTAAACGTTAACAATGAAACAACTTTTCTTTTTCGGAAACCACTCTAATGTTGTCTATAGCTTCAAAGTTGTTCCCAGTAACAACTTATCGTTAGGAACAACTTCAACGTTCTTGAAAACCACTTTGACGTTGTGACCAATGTTAGAGTTGTTCCCGGGAACCAGTAAACGTTAACAAAGGGATAAATTTTTCTTTTTCAGAAACCACTATAATGTTATCTATAACGACAAAGTTGTTCCCGGGAACAACTTCTCGTTGGGAAAAACATCGACATTCTGGAAAATCACTTTGACGTGTTAACCAACGTTAGAGTTGTTCTCAGGAGCCTGTAAACGATAACAAATGGAACAACTTCTCGTTGGGAACATATTCGACGTTCTTGGAAACCACTTAGACGTTGTAACTAATGTTTGAGTTATTCTCGTTAACCAGTAAATGTCAACATTGGGAACAACTTTTATTTTTTGAAAACCACTCTAACGTTATCTATAAAGTCAAAGTTTTTTCCAGGAAAAACTTCTCGTTGGGAAAAACTTTGACGTTCTTGGAAACCACTTTAATGTTGTAACCAACGTTAGAGTTGTTCCCGGGAACCAGTAAATGTTAACAAAGGGTTAAATTTTTCTTCTTCGGTAACCACTCTAATGTTATCTAAAACGTCAGAGTTATTCCCGGAAACAACTTCTCGTTGGGAAAAACATTGACGTTCATGGAAAACATTTTGACATTTTAACCAACTTTAGAGCTGTTCTCGGGAACCATTAAACGTTAACAAAGGGAAAAACTTTTATTTTTTGGAAACACTTCGAACGTTATCTATAACATCAACGTTGTTCCCGTCAACAACTTCTCGTTGGAATCAACTTTGATGTTCTTGGAAACCTCTTTGACGTTGTAACAAACGATAGAATTGTTTCCGTGAGCAAGTAAACGTTAACAACAGGAAAGACATTTATTTTTTTGAAACCACTCTAATGTTATATATAACGTCAAAGTTTTTCCCAAGAACAACTTCGACGTTCTTGGAAACAACTTTGACGATGTAACCATTGTTAGAGTTGTTCCTGGGAACTTGTAAACGTTAAAAATGGGATCAACTTTTCATTTTGGGAAACCACTCTAATGTTGACTATAACTTTAAAGTTGTTACGGGTAACAACTTATCATTAGGAACAACTTCGACGTTCTTGGAAACCACTTTGATGTTGTAACCAATGTTAGAGTTGTTCCCGAGAACCAGTAAACGTTAACAAACAGATAAAGTTTTCTTTTTCGAAAACCACTCTAACGTTATCTATAACTTCAGAGTTGTTCCCGGGAACAACTTCTCGTTGGGAAAAACATCTACGTTCTTGGAAATCACTTTGACGTTGTAACCAAAGTTAGAGTTGTTCTCGGGAACCAGTAAACGTTAACAAAGGAAAAAACTTTTATTTTTTTTTAAACTACTCTAACGTTGTCTATAAAGTCAAAGTTGTTCCTGGGAAAAACTTCTCGTTGGGAACAACTTTGATGTTATTGGAAACCACTTTGACTATGTAACCAACGTTAGAGTTGTTTCCAGGAGCCAGTAAACGTTAATAAAAGGAACAACTTTTCTTTTCTGAAATCACTCTAATGCTATTTATAATGTCAAAGTTGTTTCCAGTAAAAACTTCTCGTTGGCAACAACTTCGACGTTCTTGGAAACCACTTTAATGTTGTAATTAAAGTTAGAGTTGTTCCCAGGAACCAGTAAACGTTAATAGAGGGAACAACTTTTCTTTTCAGAAATCACTCTAATGTTATCTATAATGTTAAAGTTGTTTCCGGGAACAACTTCTCGTTGGGAACAACTTTAACGTTCTTGGAAACCACTTTGATGTTGTAAACAACGTTAGAGTTGTTCCCGGGAACCAAACGTTAACAAAGGGAAAACTTTTATTTTTTGGAAACCACTCTAACGTTATCTATAACATCATAGTTTTTTTTTTAAACTTCTTGATGGGAAAAGCTTCGATGTTCTTGGAAACCACTTTGAAGTTGTAACCAACGTTAGAGTTGTTTTCGGAAACCGGTTTACGTAAAAAATGGGAACAACTTTGATTTTTTTTTAACCACTCTAATGTTATCTGTAATGTCAGAGTTGTTCCCGGGAACTTCTCACTGAGAAAAACATCGACGTTCTTGGAAATCACTGTGACATTGTAACCAACGTTAGATTTGTTCTTGGGAACCTGTAAACGTTAAGAAAGGGAAAAACTTTTATTTTTTGGATACCACTCTAATGTTTTCTACAACGTCAAAGTTGTTCCCGGGAAAAACTTTGATGTTCTTGGAAACCACTTTGACGTTGTAACAAACGTTAGAGTTGTTTCCAGAAACCAGTAAACTTTAACAAAAGGAAAGACTTTTATTTATTTGAAACCATTCTAATGTTATATATAACGTCAAATTTTTACCCGGGAAAAAATTCGACATTCTTGGAAACCCCTTTGCTGATATAACCAACGTTAGAGTTGTTCCTAGGAACTTGTAAACTTTAACAATGGGAACAACTTTACTTTTTCGGAAACCACTCTAATTTTGTCTATAACTTCAAAGTTGTTCCCGGTAACAACTTATCGTTTGGAACAACTTCGACGTTCTTGGAAACCACTTTGATGTTGTAACCAACGTTAGAGTTATTCTTGGGAACAAGTAAACGTTAACAATGGAAAAAACTTTTATCTTTTGGAAACCACTCTCACGTTGTCTATAAAGTCAAAGTTGTTCCCGATAACAACTTCTTGTGGGGAACAACTACGATCTTCTTGTAAACCACTTTGACTTTGTAACCGACGTTGAAGTTGTTCCCGGAAACCAGTTAACGTTAACAGTGGGAACAACTTTTCTTTTCCGAAATCACGCAAATGTTATCTATAATGTTAATGTTGTTCCCGTGAACAACTTCTACGTTTTTGGAAACCACTTTGATGTTGTAACAAACGTTAGAATTGTTTTCGGGCACCAGTAAACATAAACAATGGGAAGAACTTTTATTTTATTGAAACCACTCTAATGTTATCAATAACGTCAAAGTTTTTCCCGAGAACAACTTCTCGTAAGGAACAACTTCGAAGTTCTTTCAAACCATTTTGACGATGTAACCAACGTTAGAGTGTTTCTTGGGAACCTGTAAACTTTAATAAATGGAACAACTTCCATTATTGAAAAACCACTATAACGTTATGTGTAACGTCAAAGTTGGTCCCGAGAACAACTTCTCATTGGGAACAACTTCAACGTTCTTAGAAACCACTTCGACGTTATAACTAACGTTAGAGTTGTTCCCGTTAACCAGTAAACATCAACATTGGGAACAACTTTTATTTTTTGGAAACCACTCTAACGTTATCTATAAAGTAAAAGTTGTTCCAGGGAACAACTTCTCGTTGGGAACAACTTCGACGTTCTTGGAAACCACTTTAATGTTGTAACCAACGTTAGAGTTGTTCCCGGGAACCAGTAAACGTTAACAAAGGGATAAATTTTTCGTTTTCGGAAACCACTCTAATGTTATCTATAACGTCAGAGTTGTTCCCGGGAACAACTTCTCGTTGGAAAAAACATCGACATTCATGGAAACCACTTTGACGTTGTAACCAACGTTAGAGTTGTTCTCGGGAACCAGTAAACGTTAACAAAGGGAAAAACATTTATTTTTTGGAAACCACTCTAACGTTATCTATAACGTCAAAGTTGTTCCTTAGAATTACTTCTCGTTGGAAACAACTTTGATGTTCTTTGAAACCACTTTTACGTTGTAACAAATGTTAGAGTTGTTTCTGAGAACAAGTAAACGTTAACAAAGGGAAAGACTTTTATTTTTTTTAAACCTCTCTAATGTTATATATAATGGCAATGTTTTTCCGGGAACAAGTTTGACGTTCTTAGAAACCACTTTGACCATGTAACCAACGTTAGAGTTGTTCTTAGGAACTTGTAAACGTTAACAATGAAACAACTTTTCTATTTCGGAAACCACTCTAATGTTGTCTATAACTTCAAAGTTGTTCCCGGTAACAACTTATCGTTAGGAACAATTTCAACGTTCTTGAAAAGCACATTGATGTTGTAACCAATGTTAGAGTTATTCTCGAGAACCTGTAAACGTTAACAGTGGAAAAAACTTTTATTTTTCGGAAACCACTCTAACGTTATCTATAAAGTCAAAGTTGTTCCCGGGAACAACTTCTCATTGGGAACAACTTCGATGTTCATGGAAACGACTTTGACTTTGTAACCAATGTTAGAGTTGTTCCCGAGAACCCGTAAACGTTAACAAAGGGAACAACTTTTCTTTTCGGAAATCACTCTAATGTTATCAATAATGTTAAAGTTGTTCCCGGAAACAACTTCTCGTTGAGAACAACTTCGACGTTCTTGAAAACCACTTTGATGTTGTAAACTACGTTAGAGTTTTTCACGGGAACTAGTAAACGTTAACAAAGGGAAAAACTTTTATTTTTTTTAAACCACTCTAACGTTATCTATAACGTCAGAGTTTTTTCTGGGAACAACTTCTTGATGAGAAAAACTTCGATGTTCTTGGAAACCACTTGAAGTTGTAAGCAACGTTAGAGTTGTTTTCGGGAACAAGTAATCGTAAACAATGGGATGACTTTTTATTTTTTTGAAATCACTTTGACGATATCAATATCGTCAAAGTTGTTTCGGAGAAAAACTTTTCGTTAGGAACAAATTTGACGTTCTTGCAAACCATTTTGACTATGTAACAACGTTTGAGTGTTTCTCGGGAACCTGAAAACGTTAACAAATGGATCAAATTCTATTTTTGAAAAATCACTCTAACGTTATCTGTAACGTCAAAGATGTTCTCGAGAACAACTTCTCGTTGTAAAAAACTTCGACATTCTTGAAAACCACTTTGACGTTTTAACTAACGTTAGTGTTGTTCCCTTTAACCAGTAAACGTCCACATTGGGAACAACTTTTATTTTTTGTAAACCACTCTAAAGTTATCTATAAAGTTAAAGTTGTTCTTCAGGAACAACTTCTCGTTGGGAACAACTTCAACGTTCTTGGAAACCACTTTGATGTTGTAACCAACGTTAGAGTTGTTCCACTCTAAAGTTATCTATAAAGTTAAAGTTGTTCTCCGGGAACAACTTCTCGTTGGGAACAACTTCGACGTTCTTGGAAACCACTTTGATGTTGTAACCAACGTTAGAGTTGTTCCCGGGAACCAGTAAACGTTAACAAAGGGATAAATTTTTCTTTTTCGTAAACCACTCTAATGTTATCTATAACGTCAAAGTTGTTCCCGGGAACAACTTCTCGTTGGGAAAAACATCGACGTTCTATGAAACAACTTTGACGTTGTAACCAACTCTAATGTTGTCTATAACTTCAAAGTTGTTCCCGGTAACAACTTATCGTTGGGAACAACTTCGATGTTATTGAAACCACTTTGACTATGTAATTAACGTTAGAGTTGTTTCCGGGAGCCAGTAAACGTTAACAAAAGGAACAACTTTTATTTTCGAAAATCACTCTAATGCTATTTATAATGTCAATGTTGTTCCCGGGAAAAACTTCTCATTGGCAACAACTTCGACGTTCTTGGAAACCACTTTGATGTTGTAGCCAAAGTTAGAGTTGTTCCCGGGAACCAGTAAACGTTAACAGTGGGAACAACTTTTCTTTTCGGAAATCACTCTAATATTATCTATAATGTTAAAGTTGTTTCCGGGAACAACTTCGACGTTCTTGGAAACCACTTTGATGTTGTAAACAATGTTAGAGTTGTTACCGGGAACCAGTAAACGTTAACAAATGGAAAACTTTTATTTTTTGGAAACCACTCTACTGTTATCTATAACGTCAAAGTTGTTCTCGGGAACAACTTCTCGTTTGAAACAACTTCGATGTTCTTAGAAACCACAATGACGTTGTAACAAACAATATAGTTGTTCTCGAGAACCAGTAAACGTTAACAATGGAAATTTTTTTAATTTTTGGAAACCACTTTAACGTTATCTATAACGTCAAAGTTGTTACCGGGAACAACTTCTTGTTGGAAACAACTTCGATGTTATTGGAAACTAGTTTGACTATGTAACCAATATTATATCTGCTCCCGAGAACTAGTAAACATTAACAAAGGGAACAACTTTTCTTTTCGAAAATCACTCTAATGCTATCTATAATGTCAAAGTTGTTCCCGGGAACAACTTCTCGTTAGGAACAACTTCGACGTTCTTGGAAACCTCTTTGATGTTGTATCAAACGTTAGAGTTGTTCTCGAGAACCAGTAAACATTAACAAAGGGAACAACTTTTCTTTCCGGAAACCACTCTAATGTTGCCTATAACTTCAAAGTTGTTCCCGGTAACAACTTATCGTTAGGAACAACTTCGACGTTCTTTGAAACCACTTTCATGTTGTGACCAACGTTAGAGTTGTTTCTGTGAACCAGTAAACAATAACAAAGGCATAAATTTTTCTTTTCGGAAACCACTCTAATGTTATCTATAACGTCAGAGTTGTTCCCGATAACAACTTCTAGATGGGAAAAACTTCGATGTTCTTGAAAACCAATTTGAAGTTGTAACAAACGTTATAGTTGTTTTCGTGAACCAGTAAATGTAAACAATGGGATGAACTTTTATTTTTTTGAAACCACTCTAATGTTATCAATAACGTCAAAGTTGTTCCGGAGAAAAACTTCTCGTTAGGAACAACTTCGACGTTCTTGCAAACCGTTTTGACGATGTAACCAAAGTTAGAGTGTTTCTCGGGAACCTGTAAACATAAACAAATGGAACAACTTCTGTTTTTAAAACCACTCTAACGTTATCTGTAACGTCAAAGTTCTTCCCGAGAACAACTTCTCGTTGGGAACATATTCGACGTTCTTGGAAACCACTTTGACGTTGTAACTAACATTAGAGTTGTTCCCGTTAACCATTAAACGTCAACATTGGGAACAACTTTTATTTTTTGGAAACCACTATAACATTATCTATAAAGTCAAAGCTATCTCAAGGAAAAACTTTGACATTCTTGGAAACCACTTTAATGTTGTAACCAACGTTCGAGTTGTTCCCGGGAACCAGTAAACGTTAACAAAGGGATAAATTTTTCTTTTTTGGAAACCACTATAATGTTATCTATAACGTCTGAGTTGTTCCCGGGAACAACTTCTCGTTGGGAAAAACATTGACGTTCTTGGAAACCACTTTGATGTTGTAACCAGTGTAAGAGTTGTTCTCTGGAACCAGTAAACGTTAACAAAGTGAAAAACTTTTATTTTTTGCAAACCACTCTATTGTTATCTATAACGTCAAAGTTGTTCTCGGAAACAACTTCTCGTTGAAAAATACTTCGATGTTCTTGGAAACCACTATGGCGTTGTTACAAACGTTAGAGTTGTTCTCGGGAATCAATATACTTTAACAATGGAAAAAAAAATTATTTTTTAAAAACCACTTTAACGTTATCGATAAAGTCAAAGTTGTTCCCGGGAACAACTATTCGTTGGGAAGAACTTTGATGTTATTGGAAACCACTTTGACTATGTAACCAACGTTAGAGTTGTTCCCAGGAACACGTAAACGTTAACAAAGGGAACAACTTTTCTTTTTGAAAATCTCTCTAATGCTATCTATAATGTCAAAGTTGTTCCCGGGAACAAATTATCATTGGGAACAACTTTGACGTTCTTGTAAACCTTTTTGATGTTGTAACCAACGTTAGAGTTGTTCTTGAGAACCAGTAAACGTTAACAAAGGGAGCAACTTTTCTTTTCAGAAACCACTTTAATGTTGCCTATAACTTTAAAGTTGTTTCCGGTAACAACTTATCATTAGGAACAACTTCGGCGTTCTTTGAAACCACTTTGATGTTGTAACCAACGTTAGAGTTGTTTCCAGTAACCAGTAAATGTTAACAAAAGGAAATTTTTTTATTTTTTCGAAACCACTCTAACGTTATCTATAACATCAGAGTTGTTTCCGGGAACAACTTCTCAATGGGAAAAATTTTGAAGTTATTGAAAACCAATTTGAAGTTGTAACAAACGTTAGAGTTATTTTTGGGAATCAGTAAACGTAAACAATGGAAAGAACTTTTATTTTATTGAAACCACTCTAATGTTATCAATAACGTCAAAGTTTTTCCCGAGAACAACTTCTCGTTAGGAACAACTTCGACGTTCTTTCAAACAATTTTGACGATGTAACCAACGTTAGAGTGTTTCTTGGGAACCTGTAAACTTTAATAAATGGAACAACTTCCATTTTTGAAAAACCACTATAACGTTATGTGTAACGTCAAAGTTGGTCCCGAGAACAACTTCTCGTTGGGAACAACTTCGACGTTCTTAGAAACCACTTCGACGTTATAACTAACGTTAGAGTTGTTCCCGTTAACCAGTAAACGTCAACATTGGGAACAACTTTTATTTTTTGGAAACCACTCTAACGTTATCTATAAAGTAAAAGTTGTTCCCGGGAACAACTTTTCGTTGGGAACAACTTCGACGTTCTTGGAAACAACTTTAATGTTGTAACCAACGTTAGAGTTGTTCCCGGAACCAGTAAACGCTAACAAAGGGATAAATTTTTCTTTTTCGGAAACCACTCTAATGTTATCTATAACGTCAGAGTTGTTCCCGGGAACAACTTCTCGTTGGAAAAAACATCGACATTCATGGAAACCACTTTGACGTTGTAACCAACGTTGGAGTTGTTCTCGGGAACCAGTAAACGTTAACAAAGGGGAAAACTTTTATTTTTTGAAACCACTCTAACGTTATCTATAACGTCAAAGTTGTTCCTGGGAATTACTTCTCGTTGGAAACAACTTTGATGTTCTTTGAAACCACTTTTACGTTGTCACAAACGTTAGAGTTGTTTCCGAGAACGAGTAAACGTTAACAAAGGGAAAGACTTTTATTTTTTTTAAACCACTCTAATGTTATATATAATGGCAATGTTTTTCCGGGAACAACTTTGACGTTCTTAGAAACAATTTTGACGACGTAACCAACGTTAGAGTTGTTCTTAGGAACTTGTAAACGTTAACAATGAAACAACTTTTCTTTTTCGGAAACCACTCTAATGTTGTCTACAACTTCAAAGTTGTTCCCAGTAACAACTTATCGTTAAGAACAACTTCAACGTTCTTGAAAACCACTTTGACGTTGTGACCAATGTTATAGTTGTTCCCGGGAACCAGTAAACGTTAACAAAGGGATAAATTTTTCTTTTTCGGAAACCACTATAATGTTATCTATAACGTCAAAGTTGTTCCCGGGAACAACTTCTCGTTGGGAAAAACATCGACGTTCTGCAAAACCACTTTGATGTTGTAACCAACGTTAGAGTTGTTCTCAGGAGCCTGTAAATGATAACAAATGGAACAACTTCTCGTTGGGAACATATTCGACGTTCTTGGAAACCACTTAGACGTTGTAACTAATGTTTGAGTTATTCTCGTTAACCAGTAAATGTCAACATTGGGAACAACTTTTATTTTTTGAAAACCACTCTAACGTTATCTATAAAGTCAAAGTTTTTTCCAGGAAAAACTTCTAGTTGGGAAAAACTTTGACGTTCTTGGAAACCACTTTAATGTTGTAACCAACGTTAGAGTTGTTCCCGGGAACCAGTAAATGTTAACAAAGGGTTAAATTTTTCTTCTTCGGAAACCACTCTAATGTTATCTAAAACGTCAGAGTTGTTCCCGGGAACAACTTCTCTTTGGGAAAAACATCGACGTTCTTGGAAAACATTTTGACATTTTAACCAACTTTAGAGTTGTTCTCGGGAACCATTAAACGTTAACAAAGGGAAAAACTTTTATTTTTTGGAAACCACTCGAACGTTATCTATAACGTCAACGTTGTTCCCGGAAACAACTTCTCGTTGGAATCAACTTTGATGTTCTTGGAAACCTCTTTGACGTTGTAACAAACGATAGAATTGTTTCCGGGAGCAAGTAAACGTTAACAACGGGAAAGACATTTATTTTTTTGAAACCACTCTAATGTTATATATAACGTCAAAGTTTTTCCCAAGAACAACTTCGACGTTCTTGGAAACAACTTTGACGATGTAACCATTGTTAGAGTTGTTCCTGGGAACTTGTAAACGTTAAAAATGGGATCAACTTTTCATTTTGGGAAACCACTCTAATGTTATCTATAACTTTAAAGTTGTTACGGGTAACAACTTATCATTAGGAACAACTTCGACGTTCTTGGAAACCACTTTGATGTTGTAACCAATGTTAGAGTTGTTCCCGAGAACCAGTAAACGTTAACAAACGGATAAAGTTTTCTTTTTCGGAAACCACTCTAACGTTATCTATAACGTCAGAGTTGTTCCCGGAAACAACTTCTCGTTGGGAAAAACATCTACGTTCTTGGAAACCACTTTGACGTTGTAACCAAAGTTAGAGTTGTTCTCGGGAACCAGTAAACGTTAACAAAGGAAAAAACTTTTATTTTTTTGAAACTACTCTAACGTTGTCTATAAAGTCAAAGTTGTTCCTGGGAAAAACTTCTCGTTGGGAACAACTTTGATGGTATTGGAAACCACTTTGACTATGTAACCAACGTTAGAGTTGTTTCCGATAGCCAGTAAACGTTAATAAACGGAACAACTTTTCTTTTCGGAAATCACTCTAATGCTATTTATAATGTCAAAGTTGTTTCCGGGAACAACTTCTCGTTGGCAACAACTTCGAGGTTCTTGGAAACCACTTTGATGTTGTAATTAAAGTTAGAGTTGTTCCCGGGAACCAGTAAACGTTAATAGAGGGAACAACTTTTCTTTTTATAAATCACTCTAATGTTATCTATAATGTTAAAGTTGTTTCCGGGAACAACTTCTAGTTGGGAACAAGTTCGACGTTCTTGGAAACCACTTTGATGTTGTAAACAACGTTAGAGTTTTTCCCGGGAACCAGTAAACGTTATCAAAGGGAAAACTTTTATTTTTTGGAAACCACTCTAACGTTATCTATAACGTCATAGTTTTTTTTTTAAACTTCTTGATGGGAAAAGATTCGATGTTCTTGGAAACCACTTTGAAGTTCTAACAAACGTTAGAGTTGTTTTCGGGAACCAGTAAATGTAAATAATGAGAAGAACATTTATTTTTTTGAAACAACTCTAATGTTATCAATAACGTCAAACTTGTTCCAGAGAAAAACTTCTCGTTAGAAACAACTTCGACGTTCTTGCAAACCATTTTGACGATGTAACCAACGTTAGAGTTTTTCTCGAGTACCTGTAAACGTTAACAAATGGAACAACTTCTAATTTTGAAAAACCACACTAACATTATCTGTAACGTCAAAGTTGTTCCCCGAGAACAACTTCTCGTTGGGAACATATTCGACATTCTTGGAAACCACTTTGACGATGTAACTAACGTTAGACTTGCTCCCGTTAACTAGTAAACGTCAACATTGGGAACAACTTTTATTTTTTGGAAACCACTCTAACGTTATCTATAAAGTCAAAGTTGTTCCCGGGAAAAACTTCTCGTTAGGAACAACTTCAACGTTCTTGGAAACCACTTTGATATTGTAACCAACGTTAGAGTTGTTCCCAGGAACCAGTAAACGTTAACAAAGGCATAAAAAAAAAATCTTCGTAATTCTCTCTTTTGTTATCTGTAACGTTAGAGTTGTTCCCGGGAACAACTTTTCATTTGGAAAAACATCGACGTTCTTGGAAACCAATTTGACATCATAACTAACGTTAGAGTTGTTCTCGGGAACAAGTAAACATTAACAAAGGGAAAAACTTTTATTATTTGGAAATCACTCTACTATTGTCTATAACATCAAAGTTGTTCCAGGGTACAACATCTAATTGAAAACAACTTCGACGTTCTTGGAAACCACTTTGACGTTGTAACAAACGTTAGAGTTGTTCTCGGGAACCAGTAAATGTGAACAATGGAAAATATTTTTTATTTTTGAAAACAACTCTAATGTTATCTATAAAGTCAAAGTTGTTTGCGGGAAAAACTTCGATGTTATTGAAAACCAGTTTGACTATAGAACCAACGTTAGAGTTGTTCCCGGGAACCAGTAAACGTTAACAGAGGGAACAACTTCTCTTTTCAGAAATCACTTTAATGCTATTTATATTGTCAAATTTGTTCTCGGGAATAACTTCGAGTTGGGAACAACTTCGACGTTCTTGGAAACCACTTTGATGTTGTAACTAAAGTTAGAGTTGTTCCCAGGAACCAATAAACGTTAACAGAGGGAACAACTTTTCTTTTTGGAAATCGCTCTAATGTTATCTATAATGTTAAAGTTGTTCCCAAAAACAACTTCTCGTTATGAACAACTTCGACGTTCTTGGAAACCACTTTGATGTTGTAAACAATGTTAGAGATGTTCTCGGGAACCCGTAAACGTTAAAAAAGGGAAAACTTTTATTTTTTGGAAACAACTCTAACATTATCTATAACGTCAGAGTTTTTTTCGGGAACAACTTCTTCATGGGAACAACTTCGATGTTCTTGGAAACCACTTTGAAGTTGTAACCAACGTTAGAGTTGTTTTCGGGAACCAGTAAATGTAAACAATAGGAAGAACTTTTTTTTTTTTGAAACCACTCTAATGTTATCAATAACGTCAAAGTTGTTCCCGAGAAAAACTTCTCGTTAGAAATAACTTCGACGTTCTTGCAAACCATTTTGACGATATAACTTACGTTAGAGTGTTTCTCGGGAACCTGTAAACGTTAACAAATGGAACAACTTCTAATTTTGAAAAACCACACAAACGTTATCTGTAACGTCAAAGCTGTTCCCAATAACAACTTCTCGTTAGGAACATATTCGACGTACTTGGAAACCACTTTGACGTTGTAACTAACGTTAGAGTTGTTCCCGTTAACAAGTAAACGTCAACATTGGGAACAACTTTTATTTTTTAGAAACCACTCTAACGGTAACTATAAAGTCAAAGTTGTTCCCGGGAACAACTTCTCGTTGGGAACAACTTCGACGTTCTTGGAAACCACTTTGATGTTGTAACCAACGTTAGAGTTGTTCCCGGGAACCAGTAAACGTTAACAAAGGGATAAATTTTTCTTTTTCAGAAATCACTCTCATGTTATATACAACATTAGAGTTGTTCCCTGTAAAAACTTCTCATTGGGAAAAACATCGATGTTCTTGGAAACCACTTTGACGTTGTAACCAATGTTAGAGTTGTTCTCGAGAACAAGTAAACGTTAACAAAGGGAAAAACTTTTATTTTTTGAAAACCACTCTACTGTTATCTATAACGTCAATGTTGTTCCCTGGTACAACATCTCGTTGAAAACAACGTCGATGTTCATGGAAACCACTTTGACGTTGTAACAAACGTTAGAGTTGTTCTCGAGAACTAGTAAATGTTAACTATGAAAAATAGTTTTATTTTTTGGAAACCACTCTAATGTTATCAATAAAGTCAAAGTTGTTCACGGGAACAACTTCTCGGTTGGAACAACTTCGATGTTATTGAAAACCACTTTGACATCATAACTAACGTTAGAGTTGTTCTCGGGAACAAGTAAACATTAACAAAGGGAAAAACTTTTATTATTTGGAAATCACTCTACTATTGTCTATAACGTCAAAGTTGTTCCAGGGTACAACATCTCGTTGAAAACAACTTCGACGTTCTTGGAAACCACTTTGACGTTGTAACAAACGTTAGAGTTGTTCTCGGGAACCAGTAAATGTGAACAATGGAAAATATTTTTTATTTTTGAAAACAACTCTAATGTTATCTATAAAGTCAAAGTTGTTTGCGGGAAAAACTTCGATGTTATTGAAAACCAGTTTGACTATAGAACCAACGTTAGAGTTGTTCCCGGGAACTAGTAAACGTTAACAAAGGGAACAACTTCTCTTTTCAGAAATCACTTTAATGCTATTTATATTGTCAAATTTGTTCCCGGGAATAACTTCGAGTTGGGAACAACTTCGACGTTCTTGGAAACCACTTTGATGTTGTAACTAAAGTTAGAGTTGTTCCCAGGAACCACTAAACGTTAACAGAGGGAACAACTTTTCTTTTTGGAAATCGCTCTAATGTTATCTATAATGTTAAAGTTGTTCCCAAAAACAACTTCTCGTTAGGAACAACTTCGACGTTCTTGGAAACCACTTTGATGTTGTAAACAATGTTAGAGATGTTCTCGGGAACCCGTAAACGTTAAAAAAGGGAAAACTTTTATTTTTTGGAAACAACTCTAACATTATCTATAACGTCAGAGTTTTTTTCGGGAACAACTTCTTCATGGGAACAACTTCGATGTTCTTGGAAACCACTTTGAAGTTGTAACCAACGTTAGAGTTGTTTTCGGGAACCAGTAAATGTAAACAATAGGAAGAACTTTTTTTTTTTTGAAACCACTCTAATGTTATCAATAACGTCAAAGTTGTTCCCGAGAAAAACTTCTCGTTAGAAATAACTTCGACGTTCTTGCAAACCATTTTGACGATATAACTTACGTTAGAGTGTTTCTCGGGAACCTGTAAACGTTAACAAATGGAACAACTTCTAATTTTGAAAAACCACACAAACGTTATCTGTAACGTCAAAGCTGTTCCTAATAACAACTTCTCGTTAGGAACATATTCGACGTTCTTGGAAACCACTTTGACGTTGTAACTAACGTTAGAGTTGTTCCCGTTAACAAGTAAACGTCAACATTGGGAACAACTTTTATTTTTTAGAAACCACTCTAACGGTAACTATAAAGTCAAAGTTGTTCCCGGGAACAACTTCTCGTTGGGAACAACTTCGACGTTCTTGGAAACCACTTTGATGTTGTAACCACCGTTAGAGTTGTTCCCAGGAACCAGTAAACGTTAACAAAGGGATAAATTTTTCTTTTTCAGAAATCACTCTCATGTTATATACAACATTAGAGTTGTTCCCTGTAAAAACTTCTCATTGGGAAAAACATCGATGTTCTTGGAAACCACTTTGACGTTGTAACCAATGTTAGAGTTGTTCTCGAGAACAAGTAAACGTTAACAAAGGGAAAAACTTTTATTTTTTGAAAACCACTCTACTGTTATCTATAACGTCAAAGTTGTTCCCTGGTACAACATCTCGTTGAAAACAACGTCGATGTTCATGGAAACCACTTTGACGTTGTAACAAACGTTAGAGTTGTTCTCGAGAACTAGTAAATGTTAACTATGAAAAATAGTTTTATTTTTTGGAAACCACTCTAATGTTATCAATAAAGTCAAAGTTGTTCACGGGAACAACTTCTCGGTTGGAACAACTTCGATGTTATTGAAAACCACTTTGACATCATAACTAACGTTAGAGTTGTTCTCGGGAACAAGTAAACATTAACAAAGGGAAAAACTTTTATTATTTGGAAATCACTCTACTATTGTCTATAACGTCAAAGTTGTTCCAGGGTACAACATCTCGTTGAAAACAACTTCGACGTTCTTGGAAACCACTTTGACGTTGTAACAAACGTTAGAGTTGTTCTCGGGAACCAGTAAATGTGAACAATGGAAAATATTTTTTATTTTTGAAAACAACTCTAATGTTATCTATAAAGTCAAAGTTGTTTGCGGGAAAAACTTCGATGTTATTGAAAACCAGTTTGACTATAGAACCAACGTTAGAGTTGTTCCCGGGAACCAGTAAACGTTAACAAAGGGAACAACTTCTCTTTTCAGAAATCACTTTAATGCTATTTATATTGTCAAATTTGTTCCCGGGAATAACTTCGAGTTGGGAACAACTTCGACGTTCTTGGAAACCACTTTGATGTTGTAACTAAAGTTAGAGTTGTTCCCAGGAACCAATAAACGTTAACAGAGGGAACAACTTTTCTTTTTGGAAATCGCTCTAATGTTATCTATAATGTTAAAGTTGTTCCCAAAAAAAACTTCTCGTTAGGAACAACTTCGACGTTCTTGGAAACCACTTTGATGTTGTAAACAATGTTAGAGATGTTCTCGGGAACCCGTAAACGTTAAAAAAGGGAAAACTTTTATTTTTTGGAAACAACTCTAACATTATCTATAACGTCAGAGTTTTTTTCGGGAACAACTTCTTCATGGGAACAACTTCGATGTTCTTGGAAACCACTTTGAAGTTGTAACCAACGTTAGAGTTGTTTTCGGGAACCAGTAAATGTAAACAATAGGAAGAACTTTTTTTTTTTTGAAACCACTCTAATGTTATCAATAACGTCAAAGTTGTTCCCGAGAAAAACTTCTCGTTAGAAATAACTTCGACGTTCTTGCAAACCATTTTGACGATATAACTTACGTTAGAGTGTTTCTCGGGAACCTGTAAACGTTAACAAATGGAACAACTTCTAATTTTGAAAAACCACACAAACGTTATCTGTAACGTCAAAGCTGTTCCCAATAACAACTTCTCGTTAGGAACATATTCGACGTTCTTGGAAACCACTTTGACGTTGTAACTAACGTTAGAGTTGTTCCCGTTAACAAGTAAACGTCAACATTGGGAACAACTTTTATTTTTTAGAAACCACTCTAACGGTAACTATAAAGTCAAAGTTGTTCCCGGGAACAACTTCTCGTTGGTAACAACTTCGACGTTCTTGGAAACCACTTTGATGTTGTAACCAATGTTAGAGTTGTTCCCGGGAACCAGTAAACGTTAACAAAGGGATAAATTTTTCTTTTTCGGAAATCACTCTCATGTTATATACAACATTAGAGTTGTTCCCTGTAAAAACTTCTCATTGGGAAAAACATCGATGTTCTTGGAAACCACTTTGACGTTGTAACCAATGTTAGAGTTGTTCTCGAGAACAAGTAAACGTTAACAAAGGGAAAAACTTTTATTTTTTGTAAACCACTCTACTATTGTCTATAACGTCAAAGTTGTTCCCTGGTACAACATCTCGTTGAAAACAACGTCGATGTTCATGGAAA
Source organism: Dipteronia dyeriana (assembly GCA_032871835.1). NCBI lineage: Eukaryota > Viridiplantae > Streptophyta > Magnoliopsida > Sapindales > Sapindaceae > Dipteronia > Dipteronia dyeriana. Next base: position 32,331,734 of record CM065295.1, on the reverse strand, counting down.
CCACTTTGACGTTGTAACAAACGTTAGAGTTGTTCTCGAGAACTAGTAAATGTTAACTATGAAAAATAGTTTTATTTTTTGGAAACCACTCTAATGTTATCAATAAAGTCAAAGTTGTTCACGGGAAAAACTTCTCGGTTGGAACAACTTCGATGTTATTGAAAACCACTTTGACTATGTAACCAACGTTAGAGTTGTTCCCGGGAACCAGTAAATGTTAACAAAGGGAACAAATTTTCTTTTTGGAAATCACTCTAATGCTATTTATATTGTCAAAGTTGTTTCCGGGAACAACTTTTCATTGGGAACAACTTCGACGTTCTTGGAAACCATTTTGATGTTGTAACCAACGTTAGAGTTGTTCCCGGGAACCAGTAAACGTTAACAAAGGGAACAACGTTTCTTTTCAGAAATCACTCAAATGTTATCTATAATGTTAAAGCTGTTCTCGGGAACAACTTCTCGTTGGGAACAACTTCGACGTTCTTGGAAACCACTTTGATGTTGTAACCAACGTTAGAGTTGTTTTCGAGAACTAGTAAATGTTAACAATGGAAAATAGTTATATTTTTTGGAAACCACTCTAACGTTATCTATAACATCAGAGTTTTTTTCGGGAACAACTTCTTGATGGGAAAAACTTCGATGTTCTTGGAAACCACTTTGAAGTAGTAACCAACGTTAGAGTTGTTTTTCGGAACTAGTAAACGTATACAGTAGGAAGATTTTTTATTTTTTTGAAACAACTCTAATATTATCATTAGCGTCAAAATTTTTCCCGAGAAAAAATTCTCGTTAGGAACAATTTCGACGTTCTTACAAGCTATTTTGATGATGTAACGAACGTTAGAGTGTTTTCCAAAACTTATATTTTTGAAAAAACACTCTAACGTTATCTGTAACGTCAAAATTGAACCAGAGAACAACTTCTCGTTGGGAACAATTTCGACATTCTTATAAACCACTTTTACGTTGTAACTAACGTTTGAGTTGTTCCCGGAAACTAGTAAACGTTAACATTTGGAACATCTTCTATTTTTGGAGACCACTGCAATGTTATCTATATGGTCAAAGTTTTTCGCAAGAACAACATCTCGTTGGGAACAATTTCGATGTTCTAGGAAACCACTTTAACGTGGTAACCAACGTTAGATTTGTTCTCGGTAACCAGTAAACGTTAACAAAGGGAACAACTTTATTTTTTGAAAACCATTCAAATGTTATCTATAACGTCAAAGTTTTTCCAGAGAAAAACATCTCGTTGGGAACATTTTAGAAGTTTTTTACAGCCACTTTGACGCTGTAACTAACGTTGAAGTTATTCCCCGGAACCAGTCAACATTAACAAAGAGATCAACTTTTATTTTTTTAAAACCACTATAACGTTATCTATAACATAAAATTTGTTTTCAAGAACAACTTCGATGTTCTTCGAAACCACTTTGACATTATAACCAACGTTAGAGTTGTTCTAGGGAACCAGTAAACGTTAACAAAGGGAACAACTTTTCTTTTCGGAAATCACTCTAATGTTATCTATAATGTGAAAGTTGTTCCCGGGAACAACTTCGACGTTCTCAGAAACCACTTTGATGTTGTAACCAACGTTAAAGTTGTTTCCGGGAACCATTAAACGTTAACCAAGGGATAAATTTTTCTTTTTCGGAAACCACTCTAATGTTATCTACAACGTTAGAGTTGTTCCCGAGAACAACTTCTCGTTGAGAAAAACTTCGACGTTCTTGAAAACTACATTGACGTTGTAACTAATCGGGAACCAGTAATCGTTGACAAAGGGAAAAACTTTTAGTTTTTCGAAAAAACTCTAACGTTATCTATAACGTCAAAGTTGTTCCCGGAAACAACTTCTCGTTGGGAACAACTTCGATGTTCTTGCAAACCATTTTGACGATACAACCAATGTTAGAGTTGTTCCCGGGAACCAGTAAACGTTAAAAAATGGAACAAACTCTATATTTTAAAAATGACTCTAATATTATCTGTAACGTCAAAGTTGTTCCCGAGAACAACTTCTCGTTGGGAATAACTTCGACGTTCTTAGAAACCACTTTGACGTGTTAACTAACGTTTGAGTTGTTCCCGGGAACCAGTAAACGTTAACATTGGGAACAACTTTTATTTTTTTGAAACCACTCCAATGATATCTATATGGTCAATGTTGTTCACGAGAACAACATCTCGTTGGGAACAACTTCGATGTTCTTGTAAATCACTTTAACGTGGTAACCAACGTTAGATTTGTTCTCGGGGAAACAGTAAACGTTAACAAAGGGAACAACTTTATTTTTTGGAAACCATTCAAATGTTATCTATAACGTCAAAGTTTTTCCCGAGAAAAACATCTCGTTCAGAACAACTTCGACATTTTTGACAACTACTTTGACGCTGTAATTAACGTTAGAGTCGTTCCCAGGAACTAGTCAACTTTAACAAAGATATCAACTTTTATTTTTTGTAAACCACTATAACGTTATCTATAACTTAAAATTCATTCCCGGGAACCAGTAAACGTTCACAAAGGGATAAACTTTTCTTTTTCGAAACCACTCTAATGTTATCTATAATGTCAGAGTTGTTCCCGGGAACAACTTCTCGTTGGGAAAAACATTGACGTTATTGGAAACCACTTTGACTTTGTAACCAATGTTAGTGTTGTTCTCGAGAACGAGTAAACGTTAACAAAGGGAACAACTTTTCTTTTCGCAAATAACTCTAAAGTTATCTATAATGTCAAAGTTGTTCCAAAGAATAACTTCTCATTGGGAACAATTTCGACGTTCTTGGAAACCACTTTTATGTTGTAAACAACGTTAGAGTTGTTCCCGGGAACCAGTAAACGTTAACAAAGAGATAAATTTTCTTTTTCGAAAACCACTATAATGTTATCTATAACATTAGAGTTGTTCCCGGGAACAACTTCTCGTTGGGAAAAAAATCGACATTCTTTGAAACTAATTTGACGTTGTAACTAACGTTAGAGTTGTACTCAGGTACCAGTAATCGGTAACAAAGGGAAAAACTTTTATTTTTTCGAAACAACTCTAAAGTTATCTATAAAGTCAAAGTTGTTCCCGAGAACAACTTCTCGTTAGGAAAAACTTCGATGTTTTTGGAAACCAGTTTAAAGTTTTAACCAACATTAAAGTTGTTTTCGGGAACCAGTAAACGTTAACAATGGGAACTATTTTAATTTTTTTGAAACCACTCTAATGTTATCTATAACGTCAAAGTTGTTCCCGGGAACAACTTCTCGTTGAGAACAGCTTCGACGTTCTTGCAAACCATTTTAACGATGCAACCAATGTAAGAGTTGTTCCCGGGAACCAGTAAACGTTAACAAATGGAACAACCTCTATTTTTGAAAAACCACTTTAACATTATCTGTAACGTCAAAGTTGTTCCCGATAACAAATTCTCGTTGGGAACAACTTCGACGTTCTTAGATACCACTTTGACGTTGTAACTAACGTTAGAGTTGTTACTGGGAACTAGTAAACCTTAACATTGGGAACAACTTTTATTTTTTTGAAACCACTCCAATGTTATCTATATGGTCAAAGTTGTTCATAAGAACAACATCTCGTTGGGAACAAATTCGATGTTCTAGTAAATCATTTTAACGTGGTAACCAACGTTAGATTTGTTCTCGGGGAAACAATAAACGTTAAAAAAAGGGAACAACTTTATTTTTTGGAAACCATTCAAATTTTATCTATAACGTCAAATTTGTTCCCTAGAAAAAAATCTCGTTGGGAACAACTACGACGTTTTTGATAACTACTTTTACGCTGTAACTAACGTTAGAGTCGTTTCCGGAAACAAGTCAACGTTAACAAAGATATCAACTTTTATTTTTTGTAAACCACTATAACGTTATCTTTAATATAAAAGTTGTTCCCGGGAATAACTTCGACGTTCTTGGAAACCATTTTGACATTAAAACCAATATTAGAGTTGTTCCCAGGAACCAGTAAACGTTCACAATGGGATAAACTTTTCTTTTCGAAACCACTCTAATGTTATCTATAACATCAGAATTGTTCCCGGGAACAACTTCTCGTTGGAAAAAACATTGACGTTACTGGAAACCATTTTGACTTTTTAACCAACGTTAGTGTTGTTCCTAGGAACCAGTAAACGTTAAAAAAGGGAACAACTTTTCTTTTCAGAAATAACTCTAATGTTATCTATAATGTCAAAGTTGTTCCAAAGAACAACTTCTCATTGAGAACAACTTCTCATTGGGAACAACTTCGACTTTCTTGGAAACCACTTTTATGTTGTAAACAACGTTAGAGTTGTTCTAGGGAACCAGTAAACGTTAAAAAAGAGATAACTTTTTCTTTTTCAAAATCAACTCTATTGTTATCTAAAACGTCAGAGCTGTTCCCGGGAACAACTTCTCGTTGGGAAAAAGTTCGACGTTCTTGGAAATTACTTGACATTGTAACCAACGTTAGAGTAGTAATCAGGAACCAGTAATCGGTAACAAAGGGAAAAACTTTTATTTTTTCGAAACACTTCTAACGTTAACAATAACGTCAAAGTTGTTCTCGAGAACAACTTCTCATTTGGAAAAGCTTCGATGTTCTTGGAAACCACTTTGAAGTTGTAACCAACGTTAGAGTTGTTTTCAAGAACCAGTAAACGTTAACAATGGATCAACTACTATTTTTGAAAAACCACTCTAATGTTATCTGTAACGTCAAAGTTGTTCCCGAGAACAACTACTCGTTGGGAAAAACTTCGATGTTCTTAGAAACCACTTTGACGTTTTAACAAACGTTAGAGTTGTTCTCGGGAACCAGTAAACTTTAACATTGCGAAAAACTTTTATTTTTTGGAAACCACTTTAATTTTATCTATATGGTCAAAGTTGTTCAAGAGAACAAATTCTCGTTGGGAACAACTTCGATGTTCTAGGAAACCACTTTAACGTGGTAACCAACGTTAGATTTGTTCTCGGGAACCAGTAAACATTAACAAAGAGAACAACTTTTATTTTTTGGAAACCACTCAAATGTTATCTATAACGTCAAAGTTGTTCCCTAGAAAAACATATCTTTGGGAACAACTTTGATGTTTTTGAAAACCACTTTGATGTTGTAACTAACGTTAGAGTTGTTCCTGGGAACAAGTCAACTTTAACAAAGAGATCAACTTTTATTTTTTGTAAACCACTATAACGTTATCTATAACATAAAAGTTGTTCCCGGGAATAACTTCTACGTTCTTGGAAATCACTTTGACGTTATAACCAAAGTTAGAGTTGTTCACGGTGACCAATAAACGTTAACAAAAATATAAACTTTTCTTTTTCGGAAACCAATCTAATGTTATCTATAACGTCAGAGTTGTTCCCGGAAACAACTTCACGTTGGGAAAAACATCGACGTTCTAGAAAACCATTTTGACATTGTAACCAACGTTAGAGGTTTTCTCGGGAACTAGTAAACGTTAACAAAGGGAAAAACTTTTTTCTTTTAAAAACCACTCTAACGTTATCTATAAAATTAAAGTTGTTCCCAGTAACAAATTATAGTTGGGAACAACTTTGATGTTCTTGGAAACAACTTTGACGTTGTAACCAACGTTAGAGTTGTTTCCGGGAACCAGTAAAGAATAACAATGGAAAAAACATTTATTTTTTGGAAACCACTCTAACGTTATCTATAAAGTCAAAGTTGTTCCCGGCAACAGCTTCGATATTCTTTGAAACCACTTTGATTTTGTAACCAATGTTAGAGTTGTTCCCGGGAACAAGTAAATGTTAACAAAGGTAATAACTTTTCTTTTAAAAAATCACTCTAATGTTATCTAGAATGTAAAAGTTGTTCCCGGGAACAACTTCTCGTTGGGAACAACTTCGATGTTCTAGGAAACCACTTTAACGTGGTAACCAACGTTAGATTTGTTCTCGGGAACCAGTAAACGTTAACAAAGAGAACAACTTTTATTTTTTGGAAACCACTCAAATGTTATATATAATGTCAAAGTTGTTCCCGAGAAAAACATATCGTTGGGAACAACTTTGACGTTTTTGAAAACCACTTGGACGTTGTAACTAACGTTAGAGTTGTTTCTGGGAACCAGTCAACGTTAACAAAGAGATCAACTTTTATTTTTTGTTAACCACTATAACGTTATCTATAACACAAAAGTTGTTCCCGGTAATAACTTCGACGTTCTTGGAAATCACTTTGACGTTATAACCAACGTTAGAGTTGTTCACGGGAACCAGTAAACGTTAACAAAATGATAAACTTTTCTTTTTCCAAAACCACTCTAATGTTATCTATAATGTCAGAGTTGTTTCTGGGAACCACTTCACGTCGGTAAAAACATCGACGTTCTAGAAAACCACTTTGACATTGTAACCAACTATAGAGTTGTTCTCGGGAACTAGTAATAGTTAACAAAGGGAAAAACTTTTTTTTTGGAAACCACTCTAACGTTATCTATAACATCAAAGGGAACTAGTAAACGTTAACAAAGGGAAAAACATCGATGTTCTTGGAAACCACTTTGATGTTGTAACCAACGTTAGAGTTGTTTCCGGGAACGTTAGAGTTGTTTCCGGGAACTAGTAAACAATAACAATGGAAAAAATATTTATTTTTTGGATACCACTCTAACTTTATCAATTTTGTCAAAGTTGTTCCCGGGGAACAACTTCGATATTCTTGGAAACCACTTTGATTTTATAACCAATGTTAGAGTTGTTCCCGGAAACCAGTAAACGTTAACAAAAGTAACAACTTTTCTTTTCGAAAATCACTCTAATGTTATCTATAATGTCAAAGTTGTTCCCGGGACAACTTCTCGTTGGGAACAACTTCGATGTTCTAGAAAACCACTTTAACGTGGTAACCAATGTTAGATTTGTTCTCGGGGACCAGTAAACGTTAACAAAGGGAACAACTTTTATTTGTTGGAAACCACTCAAATGTTATCTATAACGTCAAAGTTGTTCCCGAGAAAAACATCTCGTTGTGAACAACTTCGACGTTTTTGAAAACCACTTTGACGCTATAACTAAAGTTAGAGTTGTTCTCAGAAACCAGTCAACATTAACAAAGAGATCAACTTTTATTTTTTGTAAACCACTATAACGTTATCTATAACACAAAAATTGTTCCCGAGAATATTTTTGACGTTGTTGGAAACCACTTTAACATTATAACCAACGTTAGAGTTGTTCCCGGGAACCAGTAAACTTTAACAATGGGAACAACTTATATTTTCAAGAAACCACTATAGTGTTATCTATAAGGTCAAAGTTTTTTCTGTGAACAGCTTCTCGTTGGGAACAAATTCGATGTTCTTGGAAACCACTTTGATGTTGTAACCAATGTAAGAGTTGTTCCCGGGAACCTGTAAACGTTAACAAATGGAACAACTTCTATTTTTGAAAAACCACTCTAACGTTATCTGTAACGTAAAAGTTGTTCCCGAGAACAACTTCTCATTGGGAACAACTTTTACGTTCTTAGAAACCACTTCGACGTTGTAACTAACATTAGAGTTGTTCCCGGGAACCAATAAACGTTAACATTGGGAACAACTGTGATTTTTTGGAAACCACTCAAATGTTATCTATATGGTCAAAGTTGTTCACGAGAACAACTTCTCGTTGAGAAAAACTTCGATGTTCTAGGAAACCACTTTAACGTGGTAACCAACGTTAGATTAGTTCTCAGGAACCAGTAAACGTTAACAAAGGGAACAACTTTTATTTTTTGGAAACCACTCTTATGTTATCTATAACGTCAAAGTTGTTCCCAAGAATAACATCTCGTTGAGAACAACTTCGACGTTTTCGAAAACCACTTTGACGCTGTAACTAACATTAGAGTTGTTCCCGGGAACAAGTCAACGTTAACAAAGAGATCAACTTTTATTTTTTGTAAACCACTATAACGTTATCGATAACACAAAAGTTGTACCCGGGAATAACTCGACTATCTTAATAACCACTTTGACGTTATAACCAACGTTAGAGTTGTTCCCGGGATTCAGTAAACGTTAAAAAAGGGATAAACGTTAAAAAAAGGGATAAACTTTTATTTTTCGGAAACCACTCTAATGTTATCCATCACGTCAGAGTTATTCCTGGGAACAACTTCTCGTTGGGAAAAACATCGACATTCTTGGAAACCACTTTGACGTTAAAACCAATGTTAGAGTTGTTCTCGGGAACCAGTAAACGTTAACAAAGGGAAAATCTTTTATTTTTTGGAAACCATTCTAACGTTATCTAAAACGTCAAAGTTTTCCTCGGGAACAACTTCTCATTGGGAACAACTTCTATTTCTTGGAAACCACTTTGACGTTGTAACAAACGTTAGAGTTGTTTCAGGGAACAACTAAACGTTAACAGAGGGAAAGACTTTTATTTTTTTGAAACCACTCTAATGTTATATATAACATCACATTCTTGAAAAATACTTTGACGATGTAACCAACGTTAGAGTTGTTCCTGGGACCTTGTAAACGTTAACAATGGGAACAACTTTTCTTTTTCGGAAACCACGCTAATGTTGTCTAGAACTTCAAGGTTGTTCCCGGTAACAACTTATCATTTGGAACAACTTCAACGTTCTTGGAAACAACTTTGACGTTGTAACCAACGTTAGAGTTTTTCTCGGGAACCAAAAAACGTTAACAATGGAAAAAACTTTTATTTTTTGGAAACCACTCTAACGTTATCCACAAAGTCAAAGTTGTTCCCGCGAATAACTTCTCATTGGGAAAAACTTCGATGTTCTTGGAAACCATATTGATTTGGCAACCAACGTTGGAGTTGTTCCCAGGAACCAGGAAACGTTAACAAAGGGAACAACTTTTCTTTTCGGAAATCACTCTAACATTATCTATAATGTTAAAGTTGTTCCTGGGAACAACTTCTCGTTGGGAACAAATTCTGCTTTCTTGGAAACCACTTTGATGTTGTAACCAACGTTAGAGTTGTTTCCGGGAACTAGTAAACGTTAACAAAGGGATTTTTTTTTTTTAGAAACCACTCTAATGTTATCTAAAAAGTCAAAGTTTTTTCCGAGAACAACTTCTCGATTGGTATAACTTCGATGTTCTTGGAAACCACTTTAAAGTTGTAACCAACGTTCGAGTTGTTTTCGGGAACCAGTAAACGTTAACAATGGGAACAACGTTTATTTTTTTAAACCACTCTAATGTTATCTATAACATCAAAGTTGTTCCCAGGAGCAACTTCTCATTGGTAACATTTTTTACGTTCTTGCTAACCATTTTGACGATGTAACAAACGTTAGAGTGTTTCTCGGGAACCTGTAAACATTAACAAATGGAACAACTTCTATTTTTGAAAAACCACTCGAACGTTATCTGTAATGCCAAAGTTGTTCCCGAGAAGAACTTCTCATTGGAAACAACTTCGATGTTCTTGGAAACCACTTTGAGTTGTAACTAACGTTAGATTTGGTCCCGGAAACCAGTAAACGTCAACTACGGGAACAACTTATATTTTTTGGAAACAACTCCAATGTTATCTAAATGGTCAAAGTTGTTCACGAGAACAATTTCTCATTGGAAAAAACTTCGATGTTCTAGGAAACCACTTTAACGTTGTAACCAACGTTATAGTTGTTCTCGGGAACCGGTAAACGTTAACAAAGGGAACAACTTTTATTTTTTGGAAACCACTCTAATGTTATCTATAATGTCAAAGTTGTTCCCGATTAAAAATCTCGTTGGGAACAACTTCGAGGTTCTTGAAAACCACTTTGACACTGTAACTAACGTTAGTGTTATTCTCGGGAACAAGTAAACGTTGACATTTGGAACAACTTTTATTTTTTTAAAACCACTCTAATGTTATCTATAAGGTCAAGGTTGTTCCCGTGAATAATTTCTCTATGTGAAAAACTTCGACGTTCTTTGAAACAACTTTGACTTTGTAACCAACGTCAGAGTTTTTCACGGGAACTAGTAAACCTTAACAATGGGAACAAATTATATTTTCAAGAAACCACTTTAATGTTATCTATAACGTCAAAGTTGTTCCCGAGAACAACTTCTGGTTGGTAAAAACATTGATGTTCTTGAAAACCTTTTTGACGTTGGAACCAACCTTAGATTTTTCTCAGGAACCAGTCAACGTTAACAAAGGGAACAACTTTGATTTTTTGGAAACCAGTCTAATGTTATCTATAACGTCAAAGTTGTTCCCGGGAACAACTTCGATGTTCTTGGAAACCACTTTGACATTGTAACTAACGTTAGAGTTGTTTCCGAGAACCTGTAAATGTTAACAAAGGGAACAACTTTTATTTTTTGGAAACCACTCTAATGTTATATATAACGTCAAAGTTTTTCTTGGGAACAACTTCGACGTTCTTAGAAACCACTTTAACGATGTAACCAACGTTAGAGTTGTTATCGGAAACTTGTAAACGTTAACAAAGGGAACAACTTTCCTTTTCGAAAACAACGCTAATGTTGTCTATAACGTCAAAGTTGTTCCCAGGAACAACTTCGACGTTCTTGGAAACAACTTTGACGTCGTAACCAAAGTTAGAGTTTTTCTCGGGCACCAGTAAACGTTAACAATGGAAAAAACTTTTATTTTTTGGAAACCACTTTAAGGTTATCTATAAAGTCAAAGTTGTTCCTGGGAACAACTTCTCGTTGGGAGCAACTTCGACGTTCTTGGAATCAACTTTGATGTTATAACAACCGTTAGAAATGTTCCCGGGAACTAGTAAACGTTAACAATGGGAACAACTTATATTTTCAAGAAACCACTATAATGTTATCTATAAGGTCAAAGTTGCTCCCGGGAACAACTTCACGTTGGTAACAACTTCGATGTTCTTGGAAACCACTTTGACGTTGTAACCAACCTAAGAGTTTTTCTCTGGAACAAGTCAACGTTAACAAAGGGAACAACATTTATTTTTTGGAAACCACTCTAATGTTATCTATGAGGCCAAAGTTGTTCACGAGAACAATTTCTCATTGCGAACAACTTTGATGTTCTAGGAAACAACTTTGACGTGGCAACCAATGTAAGAGTTGTTCTCGGGAACCAGTAAATGTTAACAAAGTGAACAACTTTTTTTTTTGAAACCACTCTAATGTTATCAATAACGTCAAAGTTGTTCCTGGGAAAAACCTCTCGTTGGGAACAACTTCGACGTTCTTGCAAACCATTTGTGACGTTGTAACTAACGTTAGAGTTCATACCGGGAACAAGTAAACGTTAACATTGGTAAAAACTTTCGTATTTTGGAAACCACTCTAATGTTATCTATAAGGTCCAAGTTGATCCCATGAACAATTTCTCTTTGGGAACAACTTCCACGTTCTTGGAAACCACTTTGACTTTGTAACCAACGTTAGAGTTGTTCCCAGGAACCAGTAAACGTTAACAATGGGAACAACTTTTATTTTCAAGAAACCACTCTAATGTTATCTATAAGGTCAAATTTGTTCTCGGGAACAACTTCAAAGTTGTTCTCGGGAACAACTTCTCAATGATAACAACTTCGATGTTCTTAGAAACCACTTTGACGTTGTAACCAACATTAGAGTTTTTCTCGGGAACCAGCCAACGTTAACAAAGGGAACAACTTTTATTATTTGGAAACCACTCTAATGTTATCTATAAGGTCAAAGTTGTTCATGAGAACAACTTCTCTTTGGGAACAACTTCGATGTTCTAGGACACCACTTTGACGTGGCAACCAACGTTAGACTTGTTCTCGGGAACCAGTAAATGTTAACAAAGGGAACAATTTTTTTTTTAAACCACTCTAATGTTATCAATAACGTCAAAGTTATTCCCGGGAAAAACATCTCGTTGGGAACAACTTCGATGTTCTTGCAAACCATTTTGACTCTTTTACTAACGTTAGAGTTTTTCCCGGGAACAAGTAAACGTTCACATTGGTAACAAATTTTGTATTTTGGAAACCACTCTAATGTTATCTATAAGGTCCAAGTTGATCCCATGAACAATTTCTCTTTGGGAACAACTTCGATGTTCTTGGAAACAAATTTGACTTTGTAACCAACGTTAGAGTTGTTACCGGGAACCAGTAAACGTTAACAATGGGAAAAACTTTTATTTTCAGGAAACCACTCTAATGTTATCTATAAGGTCAAAGTTGTTCTCGGGAATAACTTCTCTTTGGGAACAACTTCGATGTTCTTAGAAACCACTTTATTTTTGGTAACCAACGTTAGAGTTGTTCCCGGGAACCAGTAAACGTTAACAAAGGGAAAAACTTATATTTTTTGGAAACCACTCTAACGTTATCTAAAAAGTCAAAGTTGTTTTCAAGGACAACTTCTCGATGGGAAAAACTTCGAGGTTCTTGGAAACCACTTTGAAGTTGTAACCAACGTTAGAGTTGTTCTCGGGAACCAGTAAACGTAAACAAAGAGAATAACTTTTATTTTTTGGAAACCACTCTAATGTTATCTATAACGTCAAAGTTGTTCCCGAGAAAAAATCTCATTGGAAACAACTTCGACGTTCTTGAAAACCACTTTGACGCTGTAACTAACGTTAGTGTTGTTCTCGGGAATAAGTAAACGTTAACATTTGGAACAACTTTTGTTTTTTGGAAACAACTATAATGTTATCTATAAGGTCAAGGTTGTTCCCGTGAACAATTTCTCTTTGTGAACAACTTCTATGTTCTTTGAAACCACTTTGATTTTGAAACCAACGTTAGAGTTTTTTCCAGGAACCAGTAAACGTTAACAATGGAAACAACTTAAATTTTCAAGAAACCACTATAATGTTATCTATAAGGTCAAAGTTGTTCCCGATAACAACTTCTCGTTGGTAACAACATCGACGTTCTTGAAAATCACTTTGACATTGTAACCAACCTTAGAGTTGTTCTCAAGAACCAGTCAACGTTAACAAAGGGATCGACTTTTATTTTTTCGAAACCACTATAATGTTATCTATAACGACAAAGTTGTTACCGGGAACAACTTCGATGCTCTTGGAAACCACTTTGACATTGTAACTAACGTTAAAGTTATGTCCGAGAACCAATAAACTTTATCAAAGGGAACAACATTTATTTTTTTGAAACCACACTAATATTATACATAACGTCAAAGTTTTTCTCGGGAACAACTTTGACGTTCTTGGAAACCACTTTAACGATGTAACCAACGTTAGAGTTGTTCCCGAGAACTTGTAAACCTTAACAAGGGGAATAACTTTTCTTTTTCGAAAACAACACTAATGTTGTCTATAACGTCAAAGTTGTTCCAGGGAAAACCTTCCCGTTAGGAACAAATTCGATGTTCATGGAAACCACTTTGGCGTTGTAAACAAAGTTAGTGTTGTTCTCGGGAACAAGTAAACGTTAACAATGGAAAAAACTTTTATTTTTTAGAAACCACTCTATTTTTATCTATAAAGTCAAAGTTGTTCTCGGGAACAACTTCTCGTTAAGAACAACTTCTATGTTTTTGGAAACCACTTTGATTTCGTAACAAACGTTAGAGTAGTTCCCCGAAACCATTAAACGTTAGAGTTGTTCCCTGGAACAAGTAAACGTTAACAATGGGAACAACTTTTCTTTACGGAAATCACTCTAATGTTATCTATAATGTCAAAGTTTTTCCCGGGAACAACTTCTCGTTTGGAGCAACTTCGACGTTCTTGGAAGCAACTTTGATGTTGTAACCAACGTTAGAGTTGTTCCCTGGGAACCATTAAACGTTAACAATGGGAAAAACTTATATTTTCTGGAAACCACTATAATGTTATCTATAAGGTCAAAGTTGTTCCTGGGAAAAACTTCTCGTTGGTAACAAATTCGATGTTCTTGGAAACAACTTTGACGTTGTAACCAACCTTAGAGGTGTTCTCAGGAACCAGTCAACGTTAACAATGGGATTAACTTTTATTTTTTTGAAACCACTCTAATGTTATCTATAACGTCAAAGTTGTTACCGAGAACAACTTCGATGTTCTTGAAAACCACTTTGACATTGTAACTAACGTTACTGTTGTTTACGAGAACCAGTAAACGTTACCTAAGGGAACAACTTTTATTTTTTTGAAACTACACTAATGTTATATATAACGTCAAAGTTTTTCTCGTGAACAACTTCGACGTTCTTGGAAACCACTTTGACGATGTAACCAACGTTAGAGTTGTTTCCGAGAACTTGTAAACCTTAACAAGGGGAACAACTTTTCTTTTTCGAAAACAACAATAATGTTCTCTATAACGTCAAAGTTGTTCCAGGGAACAACTTCCCGTTAGGAACAACTTCGACGTTCTTGGAAACCACTATGGTGTTGTAACCAAAGTTAGAGTTGTTCTCGGGAACAAGTAAACGTTAACAATGGAAAAAACTTTTATTTTTTGGAAACCACTATAATATTATCTATAAGGTCAAAGTTGTTCCTGGGAAAAAATTCTCGTTTGTAATAACTTCGATGTTGTTGAAAACTACTTTGACGTTGTAACCAACCTCAGAGTTGTTCTCGGGAACCAGTCAACGTTAACAATGGGGAAAACTTTTATTTTTTGAAAACCATTATAATATTATCTATAACTTCAAAGTTGTTCCCCTGAACAACTTCAATGTTCTTAGAAACCACTTTGACATTATAACTAACGTTAGAGTTGTTCCCGGGAACCATTAAACGTTAACAAAAAGAACAACTTTTCTTTACGGAAATCACTCTAATGTTATCTATAATGTCAAAGTTTTTCTCGGGAACAACTTCTCGTTTGTAGCAACTTCGACGTTCTTGGAAGCAACTTTGATGTTGTAACCAACGTTAGAGTTGTTCCCCGGGAACCAGTAAACGTTAATAATGGGAAAAACTTATATTTTCAGGAAACCACTATAATCTTATCTATAAGGTCAAAGTTGTTCCTGGGAAAAACTTCTCGTTGGTAACAACTTCGATGATTTTGGAAACAACTTTGATGTTGTAACCAACCTTAGTGGTGTTCTCATGAACAAGTCAACGTAAAATAGGATCAACTTTTATTTTTTTGAAACCACTCTAATGTTATCTATAATGTCAAAGCTGTTACCGGGAACAACATCTATGTTCTTGGATACCACTTTGACATTGTAACTAACGTTACAGTTGTTTACGAGAACCAGTAAACGTTATCTAAAGGAACAACTTTTATTTTTTGAAACCACACTAATGTTATATATAACGTCAAAGTTTTTCTCGGGAATAACTTCGACGTTCATGAAAACCACTTTGACGATGTGACAAACGTTAAAGTTTTTCCCGAGAACTAGTAAACCTTAACGGGGGGAACAACTTTTCTTTTTCGAAAAAAACACTAATGTTGTCTATAAAGTCAAAGTTGTTCCAGGGAACAACTTCCCGTTAGGAACAATTTCGACGTTCTTGGAAACCACTTTGGCGTTGTAACCAAAGTTAGAGTTGTTCTCAGGAACAAGTAAACGTTAACAATGGAAAAAACTTTTATTTTTTAAAAACCACTCTAACTTTATCTATAACGTCAAAGTTGTTCTCGGGAACAACTTCTCGTTAAGAACAACTTCTATGTTTTTGGAAACAACTTTGATTTTGTAACAAACGTTAGAGTTGTTCCCGGGAACCAGTAAATATTAACAAAGGGAACAACTTTTCTTTTCGGAAATCACTATAATGTTATCTGTAATATCAAAGTTTTTCCCGGGAACAACTTCTCATTTGGAGCAACTTCGACGTTCTTGGAAACAACTTTGATGTTGTAACCAATGTTAGAGTTGTTCCCGGGAACAAGTAAACGTTAACAATGGGAAAAACTTATGTTTTCTGGAAACCACTATAATATTATCTATAAGGTCAAAGTTGTTCCTGGGAAAAACTTCTCGTTGGTAGCAACTTCGATGTTCTTGAAAACCTCTTTGACGTTGTAACCAATCTTAGAGTGGTTCTCGGGAACCAGTCAACGTTAACAAATGGAACAACTTTTATTTTTTGAAAACCATTATAATGTTATCTACAACGTCAAAGTTGTTTCCCTGAACAACTTCAATGTTCTTATAAACCACTTTGACATTATAACTAACGTTAGAGTTGTTTCCGGGAACCAGTAAACGTTAACAAAGGGAACAACTTTTTTTTTTCAGAAACCACTCTAATGTTTTATATAACGTGAAAGTTTATCTCGGGAACAACTTCGACGTTCTTGAAAACCACTTTGACATTGTAACCAACGTTAGAGTTGTTCTCAGGAACCAGTCAACGTTAACAAAGGGATCAACTTTTATTTTTTTGAAGCCACTCAATGTTATCTATAACGTCAAAGTTGTTACCGGGAACAACTTCGATGTTCTTTGAAACCACTTTGACATTGTAACTAACGTTATAGTTGTTTTAGAGAACCAGTAAACGTTATCAAAGGGAACAACTTTTATTTTTTTGAAACCACACTAATGTTATATTTAACGTCAAAGTTTTTCTCGGAAACAACTTTGACGTTCTTGGAAACCACTTTAACGATGTAACCAACGTTAGAGTTGTTCCCTAGAACTTGTAAACCTTAACAAGGGGAACGACTTTTCATTTTCGAAAACAACACTAATGTTGTCTATAACGTCAAAGTTGTTCCAGGGAACAACTTCCCGTTAGGAACAACTTCGACGTTCTTGGAAACCAATTTGGCGTTGTAACCAAAGTTAGAGTTGTTCTTGGGAACAAGTAAACGTTAACAATGGAAAAAACTTTTATTTTTTGGAAACCACTCTATTTTTATCTAAAAACTCAAAGTTGTTCTCGGGAACAACTTCTCGTTAAGAACAACTTCTATGTTTTTGGAAACCACTTTGATTTCGTAACAAACGTTAGAGTTGTTCCCGGGAACAAGTAAATGTTAACAAAGGGAACAACTTTTCTTTTCGGAAATCACTCTAATGTTATCTATAATGTCAAAGTTTTTCCCGGGAACAACTTCTCGTTTGAAGCAACTTCGACGTTCTCTGAAGCAACTTTGATGTTGTAACCAACGATAGAGTTGTTCCCGGGAACCAGTAAACGTTAAAAATGGGAAAAACTTATATTTTTAAGAAACCACTATAATGTTATCTATAAGGTCAAAGTTGTTCCTGGGAAAAACTTCTCGTTGGTAACAACTTCGATGATCTTGGAAACAACTTTGACGTTCTTGGAAACAACTTTGACGTTCTTGGAAACAACTTTGGCGTTGTAACCAAAGTTAGAGTTGCTCTCGGGAACAAGTAAACGTTAACAATGGAAAAAACTTTTATTTTTTGGAAACCACTCTATTTTTATCTATAAAGTCAAAGTTGTTCTCGGGAACAACTTCTCGTTAAGAACAACTTCTATGTTTTTGGAAACCACTTTGATTTCATAACAAACGTTAGAGTTGTTCCTGGGAACCAGTAAACGTTAACAAAGGGAACAACTTTTCTTTACGAAAATCACTCTAATGTTATCTATAATGTCCAAGTTTTTCCCCAGGAACAACTTCTCGTTTGGAGCAACTTCGACGTTCTTGGTAGCAACATTGATGTTGTAATCAACGTTAGAGTTGTTGCCCGGGAACCAGTTAACGTTAACAATGGGAAAAACTTATATTTTTAAGAAACCACTATAATCTTATCTATAAGGTCAAAGTTGTTCATGGGAAAAACTTCTCGTTGGTAACAACTTCGATGTTCTTGGAAACAACTTTGACGTTGTAACCAACCTTAGAGGTGTTCTCAGGAACCAGTCAACGTTAACAATGGGATCAACTTTTTTTTTTTTGAAACCACTCTAATGTTATCTATAACGTCAAAGTTGTTACCGGGAACAACTTCGATGTTCTTGGAAACAACTTTGACATTGTAACTAACGTTAGAGTTGTGTCCGAGAACCAGTAAAAGTTATCAATGGGAACAACTTTTATTTTTTTGAAACCACACTAATATTATATATAACGTCAAAGTTTTTCTCGGAAACAACTTTGACGTTCTTGGAAACCACTTTAACGATGTAACCAACGTTAGAGTTGTTCCCTAGAACTTGTAAACCTTAACAAGGGGAACAACTTTTCTTTTTCGAAAACAACACTAATGTTGTATATAACGTCAAAGTTGTTCCAGGGAACAACTTCCCGTTAGGAACAACTTTGACGTTCTTGGAAACCAATTTGGCGTTGTAACCAAAGTTAGAGTTGTTCTTGGGAACAAGTAAACGTTAACAATGGAAAAAACTTTTATTTTTTGGAAACCACTCTATTTTTATCTAAAAACTCAAAGTTGTTCTCGGGAACAATTTCTCGTTAAGAACAACTTCTATGTTTTTGGAAACCACTTTGATTTCGCAACAAACGTTAGAGTTGTTCCCGGGAACAAGTAAATGTTAACAAAGGGAACAACTTTTCTTTTCGGAAATCACTCTAATGTTATCTATAATGTCAAAGTTTTTCCCGGGAACAACTTCTCGTTTGAAGCAACTTCGACGTTCTCTGAAGCAACTTTGATGTTGTAACCAACGATAGAGTTGTTCCCGGGAACCAGTAAACGTTAAAAATGGGAAAAACTTATATTTTTAAGAAACCACTATAATGTTATCTATAAGGTCAAAGTTGTTCCTGGGAAAAACTTCTCGTTGGTAACAACTTCGATGATCTTGGAAACAACTTTGACGTTCTTGGAAACAACTTTGGCGTTGTAACCAAAGTTAGAGTTGCTCTCGGGAACAAGTAAACGTTAACAATGGAAAAAACTTTTATTTTTTGGAAACCACTCTATTTTTATCTATAAAGTCAAAGTTGTTCTCGGGAACAACTTCTCGTTAAGAACAACTTCTATGTTTTTGGAAACCATTTTGATTTCGTAACAAACGTTAGAGTTGTTCCCGGGAACTAGTAAATGTTATTAAAGGGAACAACTTTTCTTTACGGAAATCACTCTAATGTTATCTCCAAAGTTAGAGTTTTTCCCGGGAACAACTTCTCGTTTTGAGCAACTTCGACGTTCTTGGAAGCAACTTTGATGTTGTAACCAACGTTAGAGTTGTTCCCCGGGAACCAGTAAACGTTAACAATGGGAAAAACTTATATTTTCAGGAAACCACTATAATGTTATCTATAAGGTCAAAGTTGTTCCTGGGAAAAACTTCTCGTTGATAACAACTTCGATGTTCTTGGAAACAACTTTGACGTTGTAACAAACCTTAGAGGTGTTCAGGAACCAGTCAACATTAACAATGGGATCAGCTTTTATTTTTTTGAAACCACTGTAATGTTATCTATAACGTCAAAGTTCTTACCGGGAACAACTTCTATGTTCTTGGAAACCACTTTGACATTGTAACTAACGTTACAGTTGTTTCCGAGAACCAGTAAACGTTATCTAAGGGAACAACTTTTATTTTTTTGAAACCACACAAATGTTATTTATAACGTCAATATTTTTCACGGGAATAACTTCGACGTTCTTGGAAACCACTTTGACGATGTAATTAACGTATGAGTTGTTCCCGAGAACTTGTAAACCTTAACAAGGGGAACAACTTTTCTTTTTCGAAAACAACATTAATGTTGTCTATAACGTCAAAGTTGTTCCAGGGAAAAACTTCCTGTTAGGAACAACTTCGACGTTCTTGGAAACCACTTTGGCGTTGTAACCAAAGTTAGAGTTGTTCTCGGGAACAAGTAAACGTTAACAATGGAAAAAACTTTAATTTTTTGGAAACCACTATAATATTATCTATAAGGTCAAAGTTGTTCCTGGGAAAAACTACTCGTTGGTAACAACTTCGATGTTCTTGAAAACTAGTTTGACGTTGTAACCAACCTTAGAGTTGTTCTCGGGAACCAGTCAACGTTAACAAAGGGAACAACTTTTATTTTTTAAAAACAACTATAATGTTATCTATAATGTCAAAGTTGTTCCCCTGAACAACTTCAATGTTCTTAGAAACCACTTTGATATTATAACTAACGTTAGAGTTGTTCCCGGGAACCAGTAAACGTTAACAAAGGGAACAACTTTTCTTTACGGAAATAACTCTAATGTTATCTATAATGTCAAAAAAAAATCCCGGGAACAACTTATCGTTTGTAGCAACTTCGACGTTCTTGGAAGCAACTTTGATGTTGTAACCAACGTTAGAGTTGTTCCTCGGGAACCAGTAAACGTTAACAATGGGAAAAACTTTTATTTTCAGGAAACCACTATAATGTTATCTGTAAGGTCAAAGTTGTTCCTTGAAAAAACTTCTCGTTGGTAACAACTTCGATGATCTTGGAAACAACTTTGACGTTGTAACCAACCTTAGTGGTGTTCTTAGGAACCAGTCAACGTAAAATGGGATCAACTTTTGTTTTTTTGAAACCACTCTAATGTTATCTATAACTTCAAAGCTGTTACCGGGAACAACTTCTATGTTCTTGGAAACAACTTTGACATTGTAACTAACGTTACAGTTGTTTCCGAGAACCAGTAAACGTTATCTATGGGAACAACTTTTATTTTTTGTAACCACACTAATGTTATATATAACATCAAAGTTTTTCTCGGGAACAACTGCGATTTTCTTGGAAACAACTTTGACGATGAAACCAACGTTAGAGTTGTTCCCAAGAAATTGTAAACCTTAACGAGGGGAACAACTTTTCTTTTTCGAAAACAACACTAATGTTGTCTATAACGTCAAAGTTGTTGCAGGGAACAACTTCCCGTTAGGAACAACTTCGATGTTCTTGAAAACCACTTTGGTGTTGTAACCAAAGTTAGAGTTGTTCTCAGGAACAAGTAAACGTTAACATTGGAAAAAAAATTATTTGTTGGAAACCACTCTAACGTTATCTATAAAGTCAAAGTTGTTCTCGGGAACAACTTCTCGTTAAGAACAACTTCTACGTTTTTGGAAACCATATTTATTTTGTAACCAACTTTAGAGTTGTTCCCGGGAACCAGTAAATGTTAACAAAGGGAACAACTTTTTATTTAGGAAATCACTCTAATGTTATCTATAATGTCAAATTTTTTCCAGGGAACAACTTCTCATTTGGGGCAACTTCAACGTTCTTGGAATCTACTTTGATGTTGTAACCAACGTTAGAGTTTTTCCCGGGAACAAGTAAATGTTAACAATGGGAACAACTTATATTTTCAGGAAACCACTATAATGTTATCTATAAGGTCAAAGTTGTTCCTGGGAATAACTTCTCGTTGGTAACAACTTCGATGTTCTTGAAAACCACTTTGACGTTGTAACCAACCTTAGAGTTGTTCTCGGGAACAACTTCTCGTTAAGAACAACTTCTATGTTTTTCGAAACCACTTTGATTTTGTAACCAACTTTAGAGTTGTTCACGGGAACCAGTAAATGTTAACAAAGGGAACAACTTTTCTTTTCGGAAATCACTATAATGTTATCTATAATATCAAAGTTTTTCCCTGGAACAACTTCTCATTTGGAGCAACTTCGACGTTCTTGGAAGCAACTTTGATGTTGTAACCAATGTTAGAGTTTTTCCCGGGAACAAGTAAACGTTAACAATGGGAAAAACTAATGTTTTCTGGAAACCACTATAATGTTATCTATAAGGTCAAAGTTGTTTCTGGGAAAAACTTCTCGTTGGTAGCAACTTCGATGTTCTTGAAAACAACTTTGACGTTGTAACCAATCTTAGAGTGGTTCTCGGGAACCAGTCAACGTTAACAAATGGAACAACTTTTATTTTTTGAAAACCACTATAATGTTATCTACAACGTCAAAGTTGTTCCCCTGAACAACTTCAATGTTCTTAGAAACCACTTTGACGTTATAACTAACGTTAGAGTTGTTTCCGGGAACCAGTAAATGTTAACAAAGGGAACATTTTTTTTTTTTCAGAAACCACTCTAATGTTATATATAACGTGAAAGTTTATCTCGGGAACAACTTCGACGTTCTTGAAAACCACTTTGACATTGTAACCAACGTTAGAGTTGTTCTCAGGAACCAGTCAACGTTAACAAAGGGATCAACTTTTATTTTTTTGAAACCACTCAATGTTATCTATAACGTCAAAGTTGTTACCGGAAACAACTTCGATGTTCTTTGAAACCACTTTAACATTGTAACTAACGTTATAGTTGTTTCCGAGAACCAGTAAACGTTATCAAAGGGAACAACTTTTGTTTTTTTGAAACCACACTAATGTTATACATAACGTCAAAGTTGTTTTCGGGAAAAACTTCTCATTAAGAACAACTTCTATGTTTTTGGAAACCACTTTGATTTCGTAACAAACGTTAGAGTTGTTCCCGAGAACCAGTAAACGTTAAAAAATGGGAACAACTACTCTTTTCGGAAATCACTCTAATGTTATCTATAATGTCAAAGTTTTTCCCGGGAACAACTTCTCGTTTGGAGCAACTTTGACGTTCTTGGAAGCAACTTTTATGTTGTAACCAACATTAGAGTTGTTCCCGGGAACAAGTAAACGTTAACAATGGGAAAAAGTTATATTTTCAGGAAACCACTATAATGTTATCTATAAGGTCAAAGTTGTTCCTGGAAAAAACTTCTCGTTGGTAACAACTTCGATGTTCTTGGTAACAACTTCGATGTTCTTGGAAACAACTTTGACGTTGCAACCAACCTTAGAGTTGTTCTCAGGAACCAGTCAACGTTAACAAAGGGAACAACTTTTACTTTTTAAAACCACTATAATGTTATCTATTACATCAAAGTTGTTCCCCTGGACAACTTCAGTGTTTTTGGAAACCACTTTGACATTATAACTAACGTTAGGGTTGTTTCTGGGAACCAGTAAACGTTAACAAAAGAAACAACTTTTATTTTTTGGAAACCACTTTAATGTTATATATAACGTCAAAGTTTTTCTCTGGAACAACTTCGACGTTCTGGAAAATCACTCTGACAATGTAACCAACGTTAGAGTTGTTCCCGGGAACTTGTAAACGTTAACAAAGGGAACAACTTTTCTTTTTCAAAAACAACACTAATGTTGTCTATAACATCAAAGTTGTTCCCGGGAACAACTTCCCTTTAGGAACAACTTTGACGTTCTTAGAAACCACTTTGACGTTGTAACCAAAGTTAGAGTTGCTCTCGGGAACCAGTAAACGTTAACAATGGAAAAAACTTTTATTTTTTGGTAACAAGTCTAATATTATCTAATAATTCAAAGTTGTTCTCGAGAACAACTTCTTTGTTCCTAAAAACCTCTTTGATTTTGTAACCAACATTAGAGTTGTTCCCGGGAACCAGTAAACGTTAACAAAGGGAATAACTTTTCTTTTCGGAAATCACTCTAATGTTATCTATAATGTCAAAGTTTTTCCCGGAAACAACTTCTTGTTGGGAGCAACTTCGACGTTCTTGGAAGCCACTTTGATGTTATAACCAACGTTAGAGTTGTTCCCGGGAACCAGTAAACGTTAACAATGAGAACAACATATATTTTCAGGAAACCACTATAATGTTATATATAAGGTCAAAGTTTTTCTCGGGAACAACTTCTCATTGGTAACAACTTCGATGTTCTTGGAAACCAGTTTGACGTTGTAACCTACCTTAGCGTATTTCTCTGGAACCAGTCAACCTTAATAAAGGGAACAACTTTTATTTTTTGGAAACCACTCTAATGTTATCTATAAGGTCAAAGTTGTTCACGAGAACAACTTCTCATTGGGAACAACTTTAATGTTCTAGGAAACCACTTTGACGTTAGAGTTGTTCTCGGGAACCAGTAAATGTTAACAAAGGGTACAACTTTTTTTTTTAACCACTCTAATGTTTTCTATAACGTCAAAGTTGTTCCCAGGAAAAACATCACGTTGGGAACAATTTCGACGTTCTTACAAACCATCTTGACGCTGTAACTAACGTTAGAGTTGTTCCCGGGAACAAGTAAACGTTAACATTGGTAACAACTTTTGTATTTTGGAAACCACTCTAATGTTATCTATAAGGTCCAAGTTGATCCCATGAACAATTTCTCTTTGGGAACAACTTCGACGTTCTTGAAACCACTTTGACTTTGTAACCAACGTTAGAGTTGTTCCCGGGAACCAATAAACTTTAACAATGGGAACAACTTTTTTTTTTCATGAAACCACTCTAATATTATCTATAAGGTCAAAGTTGTTCTCGGGAACAACTTCTCGTTGGGAACAACTCCGATATTCTTGGAAACCACTTTGACGTTGTAACCAACCTTAGAGTTGTTCTTGGGAACCGGTTAACGTTAATAAATAGAACAACTTTTTTTTTTTCGGAAACCACTTTAATGTTATCTATGTTAGGATTATGCTCGATAACATGAGTATAATATTGTAATTAACAGTATTTTCATATGAATAGAGTGATTTCTAGTTTAACAAATCTTATAACATTTATAATTTAATTATTATGATTGTCTAAAGTAAATGTTAGTAGTAAAATTTGGTCAGGGATCAAAATGAAATTTTCCATCCATAATATACAATCATGAATCCTAGAAAGACCGTAAAGCCACCCCGCAGGAGCTGGGAAGGCCAGTTTGGCTTCAAAGCTACCAGAAGACAAGTCAGGCGCGACTAGGACGAACCCCCACAAGAGTACTTGAAGTCGGGCTTCTCTAGGCCATGTATCGGGGAACCTCAGCTCCGAGGTCGAGCTTCATAACCGCCCCTTAAATGCCAGGTGAAGTTTCCAAGCTGAAGAGAGCTTTTATGCCTAAATCTACACTACCCTAGCTACCTCCCAAGAAGGTCTATAAGAGCACCTCAAGCCCCCAAGGGTTAGGGAAAATCCATCTTAAGCTTCTAAGAATAGAGCCAGAGCAGGGATCTACTTCGCTCTACGGGGCAACAAGCAGCTGGCAGGGTGACCTCCATGAAGATCCATGACTCGAGTGCACACAAGATCATCTCCACATAATATTTTCATGCACATCAAGAATTTAAATTCAAATAAGGGAACAAACTTATCTTCATCAACGATATCATATAATCCGGAAACAATTCAAATTTAAATAACGAATCTCACCCGATAATGAGGGAACGGATTCATGAGATTACGATAGAGTATTCGCGAACTAAAAACCTACTTGGACGATATATATATGTGAAGCCAAGCATGGTAAAAAGGAAGGAGGAAAAAGGAACGACAGAGACAGAAAATCATAAACAATAGTTATACACATAGAAGAAGGGCCTAAATTCTAATTACAGAACACGGTCACCTTCATCTCTACTATTCGACAGGCACCGAGGTGCCACCACCCTACACCTCCGAGAGATTGTAAGCAAACAAGAGAGTTATTTGTATCTTAAAGCAATATATCAATATAGATCTCCCATTTACTATTATTGCCACTCATCTCTCTCTTAAATAGGTCAGGCACCAACGGTACCGACTCCGGGCACTGCTTTCGTGGTATTGGTCTCGAGGGTGTTAACAGAAATTTCTCATCTCGAGCAAATTTCCCGTCATTAGTAAATAATCATAAGGTCAAAAGACTATGAGAAAAGAAGAATTGTTCATACATCTAGATATGTATGAGGTAAACACAATTCTTTAGTTAGTCTTGAATAATATTCACAACTTAAGATAGAAGGTTGGGCGTCTTTATCTTGTCGAAGTTGTAGATTCTTTTGCTAGCATTTGAGTGGGATCAAATGTGTTATGATGAGTCTAAAATCATCAATGTGTGGTGTCTTTGGGCAAAAGAATCTAGTGCACTAGGTGCACTGAATATGATCAAAATGAAATACTTTATCTAGAACCGTCAATGGATAAAAGTTTTCATTTGAAGATAATCGGAGAGTCTATCTCAATCCTGAGATAAATGATGGACTTATGGTTGCAAGTGTTATCATTTGAGCTATCAATGAGTATGATTATATAGCATAGTCTATCCTCGATAGTTTGGTGGTATTCATATGTTAATCGATAGAGGACTTCATTTATAGATATGGATATCGTGGCTCCATTTATTGAATGGGAGTAGAATACAAACATATGGATGTTTTGAGGTATTGGATATTAAATCTTAACGTTATGTTTTCAATAGTGTCTATTGAAACATGTCTTCTGGACAAGTCAAAATATCCAAGTTCAAAATGTGGTCATATGAGTAAATATGCTAACTTTAAGAGCTATAAGCAGTCTATGAGCTATTGGCGATTACTGGTATTCTTCACGAGGATACACTTTCTCCAATAAGGTTGTCTAGGGTATGAGTGAGTGACATCAACTTATTCTATCTTTATTTAAGAGTTCAATTTTAGTTCTTTACTGGA
The DNA here is from genome assembly GCA_032871835.1 of Dipteronia dyeriana. Taxonomy (NCBI): domain Eukaryota; kingdom Viridiplantae; phylum Streptophyta; class Magnoliopsida; order Sapindales; family Sapindaceae; genus Dipteronia; species Dipteronia dyeriana. The sequence goes on along the minus strand of CM065295.1, from coordinate 32,305,463 downwards.
ATGAACAAAAATTAAATAGATCGGACCTAAGTGAATCATTTGTTGATTGTGATTGGGTTGTGTCTATTGGAGCTTAAATTTAGATAACCCGCCAAGATCCCTAATCCAAACGAACTTGAATGGATCACTTGATATATTCTACCGGACCAATTTAGGGGTCCCTCTAGAATTGTAATAAGGCATGAGAACTTGTTTCTTTTTCTAAGAATAGGTCTAGTTCACATGTGGAATTTTTATTATGGTCCAATGGATTTACTAAAATAAGAAAAATAATATATGACCCTTATATATGGTATGGGTAGCAAGGCTATTAAGAATAGCTTAAATATATTATTTTATTTTATTATTTAATTAAATGGAAATTAATTAATTTGTTGATTAATTAATTATTTAATTAAAAGTCTAAATCTTTTTCCTAGTAGGAGATGGTCTCCTAAAACTATACTACTGTTGGTAGTATAGTTAATGTTAAAGACTATATTTGATAAGTAGATAAATAAAAGGAATTATTTATCTAATCAAATTAGGAAGTCTTTAATATGGTCACAAATACACTATTGAGTTGGATTAGGAGTCTTGGTGTTAAGATAGATTTTTTTTTTGAAAAGGAGTCTTAACAATCAAGTAAATCTACCTAAGGAAAGGATTCTTAAGTACTAAGTAATCCGTCTTAGGAAAAGAATAAACTCTCCTAATCTATATCAATGAGAAATTCGGCCAGCCCATATTGAAAATCTAATCACGGTTAAATGCTCAAGGCTAACCTAGAGGGGGGGTGGGGGGAGATGAGTAAGTTAGGCACCTTTTTCGACTCCCTTAGAAATAAACAAAAGTTTGTCCCTCTAGATTGCTTGTATCACAATATATATATTAATTGAAGACAATTAATCAATATATAAACATAAATAAAGTGTGATACAAACAAGTAATTGTAACACATACACAATCTATATTATAAAGAGGAAGTCAACATACATAAAGAGTTCTATCCACAATACAAATATTAGAGAGATAGGGATAGAGAAAAGTTGACACAAGATATAACGTGGTAAACATCCGAAGAGGAAACATCCACGGGCTAGCAACCACCGGCAAACAAAATCCACTAGTAGATAAGTTAAGTACAATCTCTCAAGTGACCTCTTCACCTAGAAACTACCCTCCTATCCTACTCCAGAAGTTGTCGCCCTATGCTCAACAATCCGAGGCTTCACACCTCTTGTCAGGACTTCCTTGCTCACCTTATCCGGATCTTAACAACCCAAGGCAAGAGTTCTTGCTCAACTATCCGAGTCTTCCTGAATCTAGTCAAGACTTCATTGCCCACATATCCGAGTTCTCCCAACTCTCGGCATGACATCTTGCTTGACTATCCAAGTTTTCACACCTCTAGCCAAGACTTCTTTGCTCGATAATCAAAGGCTTCACACCTCTTGCAAAGACTTCTTGCTCAACACCATAGGTCTCACACCTATGATCAAGACTTTCTTCTCACAAGGCATCTAGGTGATCATGAATGCAAAACGCAAACAAGCACGCAACATAGAATGCTATGATCAACACATCCTATGGAAAATACTAGACATGAGCATGAATGCGCAAATCACATATAGTCTAGTTCATCATGCATGAGTAGTCAAGAGAGTCCGAACGACGAAGTTCGCGTCAAGACTTGTTCGCCAAGAAAGGAGTTCTTGTATTCCAAGATATATGTAATTTACTTATTTTTCTAGGATGGACCAAAATTGTAGCTATTTATATTTTTTGTAAATATTGCAATGTTTGTCATTGTTTGAAAACATGTCATATAGAATAGGAGTGCTACTCATATATCTCATTTGGTATGAACATGCATTGAATAATTTAAGTATCTAAATTGGCATCTAGATAACTTGGTAAACCATTCTTTGGAATTCGATCACACGCCTTAAACAATTGAGTGGGAGAAGGTGTTTTTGAACACCTACGGCCTCCAAGTTTAGTTGAGCTTTATGTTTCGTGAATAACCTCCCAAGAGGTATTCATGAATGGAATTTAGCAAGATACTTCCTTACAAGGATAGACTAGACAATAAGCCCAAACGATATCTACTCCCAAAGGAGGGATATTCGTGAGGGATTATATTAAAGGTCGATAACTTGGTAACACACTCAACGTGAGTTTATTAATATCCTCCCAAGAGTTCTTGATAATAAAATCACAAGGCTAAAATTGAAAACGTTGGTTGTTGTGTTAACAATTAGGTGGGACCTAGTCCAACTAGTAAATATTGTGAACTCCCAAAGGAGGCGTGACATTTGTGGGTGTTGGATCACCGTTGAGTTTTTATGATTGAATTATTTTTATTTAATTCAAGATAAATATTCAAAAGTGCTATATCATGATTGTTTACTTATATAATTTTTGTTGTTAATATGAAATCATAACCCCATCCCTAATCAATATCCTAAAAGATAATACTTTAACTAATGATAATGTCACATGGAAAAGGAATATTGGGTTGTTGTTGCAAGCTGAAAAGTATAAGTTCATTCTTTATATTCCTTAACCACAAAACGTTACATTATGGTCATCATCTCCAACATGTTGCAACAGCAACATGAAGGAATGGAGATTGCTGCCGATATTATGATGTCTCTAGACAGGGATTCATATGGTTGGTAAATTTGCTACTATTAAGATTCGTTAGAAGGTCAAGAAACAATAGAGGAAAAAGCAACTTGGGCCTTCTTAGAAGGAGACCAAGAAAGTAACCAAGATCAAAGAGAAATGTTTCCTTTGTGGTGAAAAGGGTCAAAGGAATAGACTTAATAAGAATGAATTTAACTTGCGTTTAGGCAACAGAGTGTTGGTGTGTGCTAGTTCAGTGGGAGATATTAGAATTAGTTTAGATTCCTATAGGCATTTAGATTTAATAGACCTTTACTATGTCTCAATTCAAATGGAATTTAATTTCAGTTTCTTGTTTAAATAAATTTGGTTATTCGGTTACTTTTAATAAAACTTTTATTATTCGTAAGAATGACAAAATTATTTGTAAAGGTACATTGGAAAACGGTTTATTCTATTTGTATGGAAATATCTCTCACTTGTTTGACACAGAATCAACGGAACCTAATCATAAAAGAGTAAATTTATCAAAAGATGTAACCTACCTATGGCATTTGGGCTTAGGTCATATCAACCTTAATAAGATTAAAAGATTGGTATGTGGCGGACCTCTAAGTGACTTAAAGGTTGATGATCTACCAACTTGTGAATCTAGTTTGGAAGGTAAAATGACCAAAAGGTCGTTTACGACCAAAGGCGCAAGAGCCATTGAATGTTTAGGATTGATACACACTGATGTGTGTGGACCTATGAGCATTCAAGCTAGAGGTGGATATGAGTACTTCATCACTTTCACGAATGATCACTCAAGATTTGGCTATGTGTATCTTATGAGACATAAGTCGAATGCTTTTGATATGTTTAAAGCATTTAAAGCTGAAGTAGAAAATCTGCTTGAGAAACGCATAAAAATCTTGAGGTCCGATCGTGGTGGAGAATATCTATTTGGTGAGTTTTAGCAATATCTTATTGATAATGGAATAATTTCTCAATTTTTTGCACCAGGCACACCACAACAAAATGGGGTGGCAGAAAGGAGAAATAGAACTCCTTTGGATATGGTTAGGTCTATGTTAAGTTATTCAACGCTCCCTAGTTCTGTTTGGGGATATGCTTTACAAATTGCCATGTATATTCTAAACGATGTACCTTCTAATTTGGTTCCAAAAACACCGCATGAGTTGTGGACCAGGCGAAAGCCTAGTTTACAACACTTAAGGATATTTTGATGTCCTGCGCACGTGTTAAAAGGAAAGACATAAAAGATGGAGTCCCGTTCAGAAACATGCATACTTGTAGGGTATCCAAACGGAACAAAAGGATATTATTTTTATAGTCATTCAGATCTTAAAGTATTTGCTTTGACAAATGCCAAATTTCTAGAAGAGGACTATATGAATAAATTTGTACCTAAAAGTAGAATTGTCCTAAATGAGCTTTTAGGAGATACAATTCAATAAGAGGTTTCACAACCAAGCCCAATTGTAAGTTTCATACCAACACAAGATCAACAATCTACCATACCTCATTGTAGTGGAAGGGTTGTTAGATAACCCGAGAGATACATCAGTCTAGGAGAATCTGTAGAGAATCTTCCGGACGATGATGATCCCTATATGTACAATGAAGCAATGGAGGATGTTGATTGTCGCATTTGGCAAAAGGCAATGCAATCCGAAATTGAATCTATGTTCGAAAACAAAGTCTGGTCTCTTGTAGACTTGCCTAAAGGGATAAAACCCATCGGGTGCAAGTGGGTATACAAGAGGAAAAGAGGAATCGATGTTAAGGTGGAAACCTTTAAAGCTAGATTGGTAGCTAAAAGGTTATTCATAGAAGGAAGGTATTGATTATGAAGAAACCTTCTCTCTTGTGGTTATGCTCAAATTCATTAGGATACTCTTATCCATTGTGGCATATCTAGACCTAGAGATTTGTCAAATGGACGTCAAGATAGCTTTCCTTAATGGAAGTCTTGACGAAATCATCTATATGATGCAACTAGAAGGATTCATTTAAACGAGCCAAGAGGAAAGAATATGCAAGTTGCAAAGATCCATATATGGATTGAAGCAAGCATCCAGATCCTGGAACATATGGTTCAATCAAGCTATAAAAGGTTTTGGATTAATTCAAAACCTTGATGAACCTTATGTATACAAAAGGATTAAAGACGACAAGTTGGTTTTCCTGGTTCTTTACGTTGATGATATACTACTCATCGGAAACAATGTAGGTGTATTGACATCAATAAAAGAATGGTTAGCAAAACAATTTGATATGAAGGACTTAGGAGAAGCAAGTTATATATTTGGTATCCAAGTCATAAGGGATAGAAAGAATAGAACGATTGCATTATCCCAAGCTTCATACATAGATAAAATTTTATCTCGGTTTTCCATGCAAGATTCCAAGAAAGGTATGTTACCTTTCAGACATGGAATCAAACTTATTCTATCTTTATTTAAGAGTTCAATTTTAGTTCTTTAGTGGGATGAACATAAATTAAATAGATCGGACCTAAGTGAATGATTTGTTGATTGTGATTAGGTTGTGTCTATTGGAGCTTAAATTTAGATAACTCACCAAAATCCCAAATCCACACGAACTTGCATGGATCACTTGATATATTCTACCGGACCAATTTAAGGGTACATCTAGAATTGTAATAAGGCATGAGAACTTGTTTCTTTTTCTAAGAATAGGTCTAGTTCACATGTGGGCTTTTTATTAAGGTCCAATGGATTTAATAAAATAAGAAAAATAATATATGGCCCTTATATATGGTATGGGCGGAAAGGTTGTTAAGAATAGCTTAAATATATTATTTTATTTTATTTTATTATTTAATTAAATGGAAATTAATTAATTTGTTGATTAATTAATTATTTAATTAAAAGTCAAAATCTTTTTCCTAGTAGGAGACGGTCTCCAAAAACTATACTATTATTGGTAGTATAGTTAATATTAAAGACTATATTTGATAAGTAGTTAAATAAAATGAATTATTTATCTAATCAAATTAGAAAGTCTTTAATATGGTTACAAATATGCTATTGAGTTGGATTAGGAGTCTTGGTGTTAGGATAGAATTCCTTTTTGAAAAGGATTCTTAACCATCAAGTAAATCTACCTAAGGAAAGGATTCTTAACTACCAAGTAATCCTTCTTAGGAAAAGAATAAACTCTCCTAATCTATATCAATGAGAAATTCGGCCAGCCCATATGGATATAGGAGAAGTTAGATTTCCTTTTAGATAAGGATTCTTAACTACCAAATCAATCCACCTAAGGAAAGGATTCTTGCCAACCAAGTAAATCCTTCTTAGGAAAGGATTTATGATCCTATATATATGTGTGTGTGATTTTCGGCTAGCCTCAATGATTCTATGATGAAAATTTTGGACATGCTAGGTATAAATTTTAAAGAAAGGGAGCCACACTCCAAGGTGATTCACGTTCGTGATTGGATTGGAAGATCTTGCGGAATCAAATCGTCACTTGTTCAATCGTCACGAGGAAAAGGTACGATACTTTTATATATATCAATTAATCTAGGGTTAAGGTTCTCGTTGCATAAAGGGATTTTTTTTATATACACACCCTAATTTCTAATTTTCTCACGCTTCCATTACGTTATGAACCGTTTCTTCCCTACAATCTATAAGGTCAAAGTTGGTCCCGGGACCAACTTCTTATTGGGAACAACTTCGACGTTCTTAAATACCACTTCGATGTTGTAACAAACGTTAGAGTTGTTCATGGGAACCAGTAAATGTTAACAATGGGAACAACTTTTATTTTTCGGAGACCACACTAATGTTACCTATAAGGTCAAAGTTGTTCCCGGGAACAACTTCCCGTTGGGAACAAAGTTCAGTGTTCTTAGAAACCATTTTGACGTTGTAACCAACGTTAGAGCTGCTCTCGGGAACCAGACAACGTTAACAAAGGGAAAAACTTTTATTTTTTGGAAACCAATCTAATGTTATCTGTAACGTCAAAGTTATTCCCGTGAACAACATCTCGTTAGGAACAACTTCAAAGTTCTTGAAAACCACTTTGACGTTGTGACAAACCTTAGAGTAGTTCTGGGGAACCAGTCAACGTTAACAAAGGGAACAACTTATATTTTTTGGAAACCACTCTAATGTTATCTATAACGTCAAAGTTATTCCAGGGAACAACATCTCGTTGGGAACAACTTCGACGTTATTGGAAACCACTTTGACGATATAACCGACGTTAGAGTTGCTCTCGCGAACCAGTCAACGTTAACAAACGGAACAACTTATATTTTTTCGAAACCAATCTGATGTTATCTATAATGTCAAAGTTATTCCCGTGAACAACATCTCGTTGGAAACAACTTCAACGTTCTTGAAAACCACTTTGACGTTGTGACAAACCTTAGAGTAGTTATGGGGAACCAGTAAAAGTTAACAAAGGGAACAACTTATATTTTTTGGAAACCACTCTAATGTTATCTATAACGTCAAATTTATTCCAGGGAACAACATCTCGTTGGGAAAAACTTCGACGTTATTGGAAACCACTTTGACGATATAACCAACGTTAGAGTTGCTCTCGCGAACCAGTCAACGTTAACAAAGGGAACAACTTTTATTTTTTGGAAACCACTCTAATGTTATGTATAACGTCAAAGTTATTCCTGGGAATAATGTCTCGTTGGGAACAACTTCGATATTCTTGGAAACCACTTTGACGATGTAACCAACGTTAGAGTTGTTCCCGTGAACCTGCCAACGTTAACATAAGGAACAACTTTTATATTTTAAAAACCACTCTAACGTTATCTGTAACGTCGAAGTTGTTCCCAGGAACAACTTCGACATTCTTTGAGACCACTTTGATATTGTAACGAACGTTAGAGTTATTCCCGGGAACAAGTAAACGTTAACAAAGGGAACAACTTTGATTTTGAGAAACCACTATAATTTTATCTATATGGTCAAAGTTGTTCACTCGATGGGAAAAACTTTGATGTTCTTGGAAATCACTTTGACGTTGTAACCAACGTTAGAGTTATTTCCTGGAACCAGTAAATGTTAACAAAGGGAACAAATTTTATTTTTTGGAAACAACTCTAACGTTATCTATGAAATCAAAGTTGCTCCATGGAAGCACTTTTTTGTTGAAAACAGCTTCGACGTTCTTGAAAACTACTTTTATGTTGTAACCAATGTTAGAGTTGTTCCCGGGAACCAGTCAACGTTAACAAAGGGAACAACTTTTAATTTTTAGAAACCACTCTAATGTTATCTAAATCGTCAAAGTTGTTCTCGGGAACAATTTCTCATTTGGAACACCTTCGACGTTAGTTGAAACCATTTTGACGTTGTAACCAACGTTAGAGTTGTTCTTGGGAACCAGTAAACTTTAACAATAGGAACAACTTCTCGTTGGGAACAACTTCGACGTTCTTGGAAACCACTTTCACGTTGTAAACAACATAAGAGTTGTTTTCGAGAACTAGTCAACGTTAACAAAGGGATCAACTTTTATATTTTAGAAACCAATATAATGTTATGTACAACACAAAAGTTGTTCCCGGGAATAACCTCTCGTTGGGAACAAATTTGACGCTCTTGAAAACAAGTTTGACGTTGTAACCAATGTTAGAATTGTCCCCGGGAACTAGTAAACAATAACAATGAAAGCAACTTTTATTTTTTATAAACCACTCTAATGTTTTCTATAACAACAAAGTTGTTCCAGTGAACAATTTCTCGTTGGGAACAACTTTGAAGTTCTAGGAAACCACTTTAACGTTGTAACCAATGTTAGAATTGTTCTCGGGAACCAGTAAACGTTAACAAAGGGAACAATTTTTATACTTTGGAAACCACTCCAACGTTATCTATAACGTCAAAGTTGTTCACGGGAACAACTTCGTGTTGTGAGTAACTTTGGTGTTCATGGAAACCACTTTGACGTTGTAACCAAAGATAGAGTCATTCTGGGAAACGGTCAACGTTAACTAATGGAACAACTTTTATTTCTTGAAAATCACTCTAATGTTATCTTTAACGTCAAAGTTGTTTCCGGGAACAACTTTTCATTGGGAACAACTTCGACATTATTGGAAACCACTTTGATGTTTAACAAATGTTAGAGTTGTTCCCGAGAACCAGTAAACGTTAATAATGGGAACAACTTTTATTTTTTGGAAACAACTCTAACGTTATCTATAAGGTCAAAGTTGGTCCCTGAAAAATCTTCTCAATGGGAACAACTTCGATGTTCTAAGAAACAACTTTGTCGTTGTAACCAACGTAAGAGTTGTTCCCGGGAACTAGTAAACATTATCAAAGGGAACAACTTTTACTTTTTGGAAACTACACTAACTTCATCTATAACGCCAAAGTTGTTCCCGGGAACAACTTCTCAATGGGAACAACTTTAATGTTCTTGGAAACCACTTTGACGTTGTAATGAATGTTAGCGTTGTTCTGGGGAACCAGTAAACGTTAACAAAGGGAACAACTTTTACTTTTTTTAAACCATTTTAATGTTACCTGTAACGTCAAAGTTGTTTCCGGGAAAAACTTCTCGTTTGGAACAACGTCGACGTTCTCGGAAACCACTTTGACGTTGTAACGAATGTTAGAGTTGTTACCGAGAACCAGTAAACGTTAACAATGGAAACAATTTTTATTTTTTTGGAAACCATTGTAACGTAATCTTTAAGGTCAAAGTTGTTCATGGGAACAACTTCTCATAGGGTACAACTTCGATGTTCTTGGAAACAACTTTGACGATGTAACCAACGTTAGAGTTGTTCCCGGGAACCTGTCAATGTTAACAAATGAAACAACTTTTATTTTTTTAAAACCACTATTACGTTATCTGTAACGTCAAAGTTGTTCCCAGGAACGACTTCTCATTGGGAACAATTTAGACGTTCTTAGAAACTACTTTGAATGTGTAACAAACGTTAGAGTTGTTACTGAGAACTAGTCAACGTTAACAAAAGGATCAACTTTTACTTTTTGGAAAACACTATAACGTTATCTATAATGCAAAAGTTATTGCCGGGAATAACTTCTCTTTGGGAACAAATTCGACGTTCTTGGAAACAAATTTGACGTTGTAACCAACGTTAGATTTGTACCCTGGAAGCAGTAAAGGTTAACAATGAAAACAACTTTTATTTTTCGGAAACCACTCTAATGTTTTCTATAATTTTAAAGTTTTTCCCGTAAACAACTTCTCGTTGGGAACAACTTTGACGTTCTTGGAAACCACTTTGACCATGTAACCAATGTTAGAGTTGTTTTCGCGAAACCAGTAAACGTTAACAAAGGGAACAAATTTTATACTTTGAAAACCACTCTAACGTTATCTATAACATCAAAGTTATTCCCTGAAACAACTTCTCGTTGGGAGTAACTTCGGTGTTCCTGGAAACCACTTAGACCTTGTAACCAACGTTTGAGTCATTCCCGGGAAACAGTCAACGTTAACTAATGAAACAACTTTTATTTCTTGAAAATCAATCTAACGTTATCTTTAACGTCAAATTTGTTCCCGGGAACAACTTCGACGTTGGAAACCATTTTAAAGTTTAACAAATGTTAGAGTTGTTCCCGGGAACCAGTAAACGTTAACAATGGGAACAACTTTTATTTTTTGGAAACCACTCTAATGTTATCTATAAGGTCAAAGTTTTTCCCCGAAAAATCTTCTCGTTGGGAACAACTTCGATGTTCTAAGAAGCCTCTTTGACGTTGTAACCAACGTTAGAGTTATTCCCGGGAACCAGTAAATTTAATCAAATGGAACAACTTTTACTTTTAGGAAACAACTCTAAATTCATCTATAATGCCAAAGTTGTTCCCGGGAACAACTTTTTGTTTGGAACAACTTCAACGTTCTTGGAAACGATTCTGACGTTGTAACGAATGTTAGCGTTGTTCTAGGATACCTATAAACGTTAACAAAGGGAACAAATTTATTTTATAAAAACCACTCTAATATTACCTGTAACGTCAAAGTTGTTCCCGGGAAAAACTTCTCGTTGGGAACAACGTCGACGTTCTCGGAAACCACTTTGACATTGTAACGAATGTTAGAGTTTTTCCCAGGAACATGTAAACGTTAACAATGGGAACATCTTTTATTTTTTGGAAACAATTTTAACGTTATCTATAAGGTCAAAGTTGTTCACGGGAACAACTTCTCGTTGGGAACAACTTCAATGTTCTTGGAAACCACTTTGACGATGTAACAAACGTTAGAGTTATTCCCGGGAACTTGTCATCGTTAACAAATGGAACAACTTTTTTTAATTTTAAACCACTCTTACCTTATCTGTAACATCAAAGTAGTTCCCGGGAACAACTTCGACATTCTTGGAAACCACTTTGACGTTGTAACCAACGTTAGAGTTGTTACCGAGAACTAGTCAACGTTAACAAAGGAATCAACTTTTATTTTTTGGTAACCACTATGACGCAAAAATTATTCCCTGGAATAACTTCTCGTTGGGAATAAATTTGACGTTCTTGGAAACATCTTTGACGTTGTAACCAAAGTTAGAGTTGTCCCCGGGAAACAGTAAATATTAACAAAGGAAACAACTTTTATTTTTTTATAAACCACTCTAATGTTTTCTATAACGTCAAAGTTGTTCCCGTGAATAACTTCTCGTTGGGAACAACTTTGACGTTCCTGGAAACCACTTTGACGTTGTAACCAACATAAGAGTTGTTCTTGGAAACCAGTAAATATTAAAAAATGGAACAATTTTTATACTTGGGAAACCACTATAACGTTATCTATAATGTCAAAGTTGTTACCGAGAACAACTTCTCGTTAGGAGTAACTTCGGTGTTCCTGGAAACCACTTTGATGTTGTAACCAACGTTAGAGTCATTCCGGGGAAACAGTCAACGTTAACGAATGGAAGAACTTTTTTTACTGAAAACCACTCTAACATTATCTTTAACGTCAAAATTGATCCCGGGAACAACTTCTCGTTGGGAACAACTTTGACGTTATTGGAAACCACTTTAACGTTTAACAAATGTTAGAGTTGTTCCCGGGAACTAGTAAAAGTTAACAATGGGAACAACTTTTATTTTTTTTAAACCACTCTAATGTTATATATAAGGTCAAAGTTGTTCCACTGAAAATCTTCTCGTTGGTAACAACTTCGATGTTCTAAGAAACCACTTTGACGTTGTAACCAATGTTAGAGTTGTTCCCAGGAACCAGTAAACGTTATCAAGGGGAACAACTTTTACTTTTTTGAAACCACTCTAACTACATCTATTACGCCATAGTTGTTCCCGGGAACAACTTCTGGTTGGGAGCAACTTCAATGTTCTTGGAAACCACTTTGACATTGTATCGAATGTTAGCATTGTGTTGGGGAACCAGTAAACGTTAACATGAACAACATCTCGTTGGGAATTACTTCGATGTTCAGGAAAACCACTTTGACTTTGTAACCAACATTATAATTGTTCCCGGGAATCAGTAAACGTTAACAACTTTTACTTTATGGAAACCACACTAATGTTATCTTTAACGTCAAAGTTGTTCCCGGGAACGACTTCTCATTGGGAACAACTTTGACGTTCTTGGAAACCACTTTGATGTTTTAACCGACATTAGAGTTGTTCCTGGGATCTAGTCAACGTTAACAAATGGAGCAACTTTAATTTTTTGAAAACCAGTCTAATGTTATCTATAACATCAAAGTTATTCCCGGGAACAACATCTCGTTGGGAACAACTTCGACGTTCTTGGAAACCACTTTGACGATGTAACCAATGTTAGAGTTGTTCTCGGGAACCAGTAAACGTTAACAAGGGGAACAACTTTTATTTTTAGAAACCACACTAATGTTATCTATAACTTCAAAGTTGTTCTTGGGAACAAATTCTCGTTGGGAACAACTTCGACGTTCTTGGAAACCACTTTAACGTTGTAACCAATGTTAGTGTTTTTCTCAGGAACCAGTAAATTTTTACAATGGGAACAGCTTTTATTTTTCAGAAACCACTCTAACGTTATCTATAAGGTCAAAGTTGTTCACGGGAACAACTTCTCGTTGGGAACAACTTCGTTGTTCTGAGCAACCACTTTGTCGTTGTAACCAAAGTTAGAGTTGATCCCTGGAACCAGTAAACCTTAACAAGGAGAACAACTTTTATTTGTTGGAAACCACACTAATGTTATCTATGTAGGGAAAAGCGGGTTCAAAACGCAACGGAAGCGTGATAAAAACTAATTTAGGGTTTGTGTATAAATAAAAAAAAATCCTTTTTATGTAATGAGAACCTTAACCCTATTCTAATTGATGTATATAAAAGTATCGTACCTTTTTCGCGTGACGATTGAACAAGAGCCAAATTGATTTCGCATGATTTTCCAATCCAATCACAAACATGAATCACCTAGGAGTGTGGGTTCCCTTTCTTTAAATTGTATTTCTGAGGACGGAGACAAAGCAAAAAAAAATTCTTTGTTAGTTACAAATATCCTCCAAGAGAAAAATTTAAGAACGTCCAGTCACTTATGAATTATCAATCAATTTGATTGAAACTCACGTGAACCTTGATTCGATGTCGTACACAAAACCCTTTTGATGTAAAGGATACTAGTGTATTATCAAAAACAAAAACGTTCCCTTTTTCTCTCTTCTTGGCCGAATTCACACTATCTTCTGAGTTGGTCGAATTTTGTGCGGAGTAAAAAACAAATTTTTCTCCCTTAAAATTCACTCTTGCTAGGCCAAATTCTCTTATTGAAAATTGCTTAGCATGGCCGAAATTCCTATCATAAAAAACCTTAGAGCTGGCCGAAATTTCCAAACCTATATATAGGGTCATAAGTATTCTTCTAAGAAGGATTTACTTGGTTGGCAAGAATCCTTTTCTCGGGTGGATTTATTTGGTAGTTAAGAATCTTTTTTTAAATGGAATTCTATCCTCCTCATACAAATACATAGCTGGCCGAAATTTCACTTAATATAATTAGGTCTTTTCCTAAGAAGGATTTACTTGGTTGTTAAGAATCCTTTCCTTAGGTAGAATTACTTGATGGTTAAGAATCCTTTTCAAAAAGGAATTCTATCATACCCCAAGACTTCTAATCCAACTCAATAGTATTTTTGTAACCATATTAAAGACTTCCTAATTTGATTAGATAAATAATTCCTTTTATTTTTCTACTTATCAAATAAAGTCTTTAACATTAACTATACTACCAACAATAGTATAGTTTTAGGAGACCATCTCTTACTAGGAAAAAGAATTGACTTTCAATCAAATAATTAATTAATCAACAAATTATTTAATTTATAATTAATTAAATAATAAAATAAAAAATATATAAATAAGCTATTCACAATAGCCTTTGCCGCCCATACCTAATATAAGGGCCATATATTATTTTTCTTATTTTATTAAATCCATTGGACCCTAATAAAAAGTCCACATGTGAACTAGACCTATTCTTGCAAAAAGAAACAAGTTCACATGCCTTATTACAATTCTAGATGGACCTCTATTAGTCCGGTAGAATATATTAATTTGTCCATGCAAGTTCGTGTGAATTGGGGATATTGGCGGGCTATCTAAATTTAAGCTCCAATAGACACAACCTAATCACAATCAACAAATGATTCACTTAGGTTCGATCTATTTAATTTTAGTTCATTCCAATAAATAACTAAAATTGAACTCTTAATAAAGATAGAATAAGTTTATATTTACTCATTCATACCCTAGACAACCTTATTGGAGAAAGTGTATCATCGTGAAGAATAGCAGTAATCGCCAAGAGCTCATAGACTGCCTATAGCTCTCCAAGTTACCATATTTGCACATATGACCATATTTTGAACTTGGATAATTTGACTTGTCCAGAAGCCATGTTTCAATAGACACTATTGAAAACTTAACGTTAAGATTTAATATCCAATACCTCAAAACATCCATATGATGGCATTCTACTCTCATTTAATAAATGGAGCCATGATGTCCATAACTATAAATGAAGTCCTCTATCGATTAACAAATGAATACCACCAAACTATCGAGGATAGACTATGCTATATAATCGTACTCATTGATAGCTCAAATGATAACACTTGCAACCATAAGTCCATCATTTATCTCAAGATTGAGATAGACTCTCCGATTGTCTTCAAATGAAAACTTTTATCCATTTACGGTTCTAGATAAAGTATTTCATTTTGATCATATTCAATTCACCCAGTGCACTAGATTCTTTTGCCCAAAGACATCACACTTTGATGATTTTAGACTCATCATAATACATTTGATCCCACTCAAATGCTAGCAAAAGAATCTACAACTTTGACAAGATAAAGACGCCCAACCTTCTATTTTAAGTTGTGAATATAATTCAAGACTAACTAAAGAATTGTGTCTACCTCATAAATATCTAGATGTATGAACAATTCTTCTTTTCTCATAGTCTTTTGACCTTATGATTATTTACTTTTGACAATTATAATAATTAAACTATAAATGCTATAAGATTTGTTAAACTAGAAATCACTTTATTCATATGAAAAGATTGTTATTTACAATATTACACTCTTGCTATCGAGGAAAATCCTAACAATCTCCCACTTTCTCTATAGCAAATGTGTCATATCTCTCATCCCCATGTTCTCTAGATGCCCATCAAAACTCTTTTGAGGAAGAGCCTTTGTAAAGGGATTCACTAGATTTTCTACTGACGCGATCTTGGTAATCGTCACATCACCCAAATGCATAATTTCCCTTAGAAGGTGATACTTTCTTTCAATGTGTTTCCCTCTCTTATGACTTCTTGGTTCTCTCGAATTAGCCACTGCTCCACTATTGTCACAATAGATAGTGATCTGCTTATTCACATCAGGAACCACTTTCAAGTCTCTTTAGTAGCCTCGCATGCAGCAACATACTCAACTTTCATGGTGGAATCGACAATACAGGATTTCTTGATACTCCTCCATATGACTGCCCCTCCACCAATAGTAAACACAGATCGTGATGTTGATCTCTTAGAGTCAGAATCTGACTGAAAATCAGAATCTGTATACCCAATAGGAATTAAATCCCGTCCAGAGTATACAAGCATATAATCTCTTGTTCTCCTAAGATACTTGAAAATATGCTTGACTGCCGTCCAGTGATCAGGACCAGGCTTCGATTGAAATCTACTAATTATGCCCATAGCAAAACAAATATCTGGTCTAGTGCAGAGCATTGCATACATTAGACTTCCAACTGCCAATGCATATGGAACCCTACTCATGAATTGCTCTTCATGCTCATTCTTAGGAACTTGTTCCTTAGAGAGTTCGATTCCATGCCTGAAAGGTAACATACCTTTCTTGGAATCTTGCATGGAAAACGTAGACAAGATTTTATCTATGTATGAAGCTTGGGATAATGCAATCGTTCTATTCTTTCTATCCCTTATGACTTGGATACCTAGAATATAACTTGCTTCTCCTAAGTCCTTCATATCAAATTGTTTTGCTAACCATTTTTTTATTGATGTCAATACACCTACATCGTTTCCGATGAGTAGTATATCATCAACGTAAAGAACTAGGAAAACCAACTTGTCGCCTTTAATCCTTTCGTATACACAAGGTTCATCAAGGTTTTGAATAAATCCAAAACCTTTAACAGCTTGATCGAACCTTATGTTCCATGATCTGGATGCTTTCTTCAATCCAAATATGGATCTTTGCAACTTGCATACCCTTTCCTCTTGGCCTTTTTCAATGAATCCTTCTGGTTGCATCATATAGATAGTTTTGTTAAGACTTCCATTAAGGAAAGCTGTCATGACGTCCATTTGCCAAATCTCTAGGTCTAGAAACGCCGCAATGGATAAGAGTATCCTAATGGATTTAAGCATGGCCACAGGAGAGAAGGTTTTTTCAAAATTGATACCTTCCTTCTGTGTATAACCTTTAGCTACCAATCTAGCCTTAAAGGTTTCCACATTTCCATCCATTCCTCTTTTCCTCTTGTATACCCACTTGCACCTGATGGGTTTTATCCCTTTAGGCAAGTCTACAAGAGACCAGACTTTATTTTTGAACATAGATTCAATTTCGGATTGCATTGACTTTTTCCAATGGCAACAATCAACATCTTCCATTGCTTCCTTATAGGTATAGGGATCATCGTCGTCCGAAAGATTCTCTACAGATTCTCCTAGACCGATGTATCTCTCGGGTTTTCTAACAAACATCCCACTACGACGAGGTATGGTAGATTGTTGATCTTGTGTATGTAGGGAACTTATAATTGGGCTTGGTTGCAAAACCTCTTATGGAATTGTATCTTCTAAAAGCTCATTTAGGACAATTCTACTTTTAGGCACAAAATTATTCATATAGTCTTCTTCTAGAAATTTGGCATTTGTCGAAACAAATACTTTAAGATCTGAAGGACTATGAAAATAATATCCTTTTGGTTCTTTTGGATACCCTACAAATATGCATGTTTCTGAACAGGACTCCATATTTTCTGTCTTTCCTTTTAACACATGCGCAGGACATCAAAATATCCTAAAATGTTGTAAACTAGGCTTTCACCTGTTCCACAACTCATGCGGTGTTTTAGGAACCGACTTAGATGGTACATCGTTTAGAATATACATGGCAGTTTGTAAAGCATATCCCCAAAAAGAATTAGGGAGCGTTGAATAACTAAACTTAGACCTAACCATATCTAAAAGAGTTCTATTTCTCCTTTCTGCCACCCCATTTTGTTGTGGTGTTCCTGGTGCAGAAAACTGAGAAATTATTCCATTATCAATAAGATATTGCTGAAACTCACCAGATAGATATTCTCTACCACGATCGGACCTTAATATTTTTATGCGTTTCTTAAGCTGATTTTCTACTTCAGCTTTAAATGCTTTGAACATATCAAAAGCATCCGACTTATGTCTCATGAGATACATATAGCCAAATCTTGAGTGATCATCTGTGAAAGTGATGAAGTACTCATATCCACCTCTAGCTTGAATGCTCATAGGTACACACACATCAGTGTGTATCAATCCTAAACATTCGATAGCTCTTGCGCCTTTGGTCGTAAATGACCTTTTGGTCATTTTACCTTCCAAACAAGATTCACAAGTTGGTAGATCATCAACCTTTAAGTCACTTAGAGGTCTGTCACTTACCAATCTTTTAATCCTATTAAGGTTAATATGACATAAGCGCAAATGCCATAGGCAGGTTTCATCTTTTTATAATTTTACTCTTTTATGATTAGGTTTCGTTGATTCTGTGTCTAACAAGTGAGAGATATTTCCATGTAAATAGAATAAACCGTTTTCCAATGTACATTTACAAATAATTTTGTCATTCTTACTAATAATAAAAGCTTTATTAAAAGTAACTGAATAACCAAATTTATTTAAACAAGAAACTGAAATTAAATTTCTCTTGAATTGAGGTACATAATAAACGTTTATTAAATCTAAATTCCTATAAGAATCAAAATTGATTCTTATATCTCCCACTACACTAGTAGACACCAACGCTCCATTGCCTAAATGCAAGTTGAATTCATTCTTATTCAGTCTATTCCTTTGACCCTTTTCACTACAAAAGAAACACTTTCCTTTGATCTTGGTTACTTTCTTGGTCTTCTTCTTAGAAGGTTCTAGTTGCTTTTTTCATCTGTTGTCTCTTGATCTTCTTACGGGTCTTTGACAGTAGCAACTTACCAAGCATATGAATCTATTTACCCTCGTCTTTCACAAGGATTATCTTGGTGCTTTGAATATCTTGCATCAGGCTTTGCAAGATGCATTCCTTATTATTCAAGGTGTAGTCCAACTTGAATTGATCAAAGGAATCCGATAGTTAGTTGACAATCATGTCAATTTTGGTCTCACCATCTATCTTAGCACCATTAAGTTCAACAATGTTGAGATGTGCTATGACTTTTATCATGTGATCTTTCACACCCTATCCAGGTTTCGTCCTAAGATTCATAAAAGCAATCATTGCCTCAAACTCTTAGTCATCCTAGACCTCATAGCAAACATCTCCTCTAGAGACATCATTATAAAAGTAGCAGTCTCCATTCCTTCATATTGCTGTTGCAACATGTCGGAGATGATGGCCATAATGTAACATACATTTAGCCATCTCATCTGAAAACTTCCACTACTGATACTCATCTCTTTGCTTCCTGAGTTAGATTCATTAGTTTGGTAGTTAAGGAATATATAGAATGAACTTATACTTTTCAGCTTGCAACAACAACCCAATATTCCTTTTCCATTTGACATAATTATCATCAGTTAAAGTATTATCTTTTAGGATATTGACTAGAGATGGGGTCATGATTTCTTTTTAATAACAAAAATTATATAAGTAAACAATCATGATATAGCACTTTTGAATATTTATCTTGAATTAAATAAAATAATTCAATCGTAAAAATTCAACAGTGATCCAACATCCATAAATGTCACGCCTCCTTTGGGAGTTCGCATCATTTACTAGTTGGACTAGGTCCCACCTAATTGTTAACAAGAACTCTTGGGAGGATATTAATAAACTCACATCAAGTGTGTTACCGAGTTATCGACCTTCAATATAATTCCTCATGAATATCCCTCCTTTGGGAGTAGATGTCATTTGGGCTAATTGTCTTGTCTATCCTTGTAAGAAAGTATCTTGCTAAATTCCATTAATGCATGCCTCTTGGTAGGTTATTCACGAAACATAAAGCTCAACTAAACTTGGAGGCCGTAGGTGTTCCAAAACACATTCTCCCACTCAATTGTTTAAGGCGTGTGATCGAATTCCAAAGAATGATTTACCAAATTATCTAGATGCCAATTTAGATACTTAAACCATTCAATGCATGTTTATACCAAAAGAGATATATGAGTGGCACTCTTATTTCATATGACATGCTATCAAACAATGACAAACATTGCAATATTTACAAAAATATAAATAGCTACAATTTCGGTCCATCCTAGAAAAAAAAAGTAAATTGCATATATCTTGGAATACAAGAACTCCTTTCTCGGTAAACAAGTCTTCACGCGACCTTTGTCGTTCGGACTCCCATGGCTACCTCCCATGGGCGTGCGCACCCCTTACCCTTACCCATGGGCATACGCATGCTACAAACCCATAAAGGGCTGCCATGCGCAGCCCATGGCTACCAAAGGGGCTTCCATGCGCAACCAATGCCACAACAAACGTGACTGCACGCTCTTCGCACGCACGTTTGTTGTTACGGCTCGCACGGTCCTAAACTTGTTCCGGTTACTCCTAATTCTTCAAACCTTCGGGTCTTCGAAACTTGAATGTATTATAGATGAATTTACATAACAAAATATTGCAGTTTTTTTATTTATTATTATTACAACAACAAAATAAAAAAAAATTAGCAACTACCAAGAAGGAAATTATGGCGATAATAAACCACCCTTCTTGTTACAATCCCAAAACAAAATTACATTGAAATTCTAGGACCAAAATTGAGCAATAACAAACCACATATAAAACATATATATATATATATATATATATGTATATATCCATACATTCCAATGTAAATATATATGCGAATACCTAGAGTGCCATCTCTTTCTAAAACATGCATATATACAATAAAAAGAAAAAGATTCACGTGCATACATCAATTAATCAAGGGTACAACCAAGCTTTGATACCAATTGCAGGGAAAAACGGGTTCAAAACGCAACGAAAGGGTGATAAAAACTAATTTAGGGTTTGTGTATAAATAAAAAAAATTCCCTTTTATGTAATGAGAACCTTAACCCTAGATTAATTGATGTATTTAAAAGTATCGTACCTTTTTCGCATGACGATTGAACAAGTGCTGAATTAATTCCGCAAGATCTTTCAATCCAATCACGAACGTGAATCACCTAGGAGTGTGGGCTCCCTTTCTTTAAATTGTATTCCTGAGGATGGAGACAAAGCAAAAATCTTTTCTTTGCTAATTACAAGAACGTCCGGTCACTTGTGAATTATCAATCAATTTGATTGAAACTCGCATGAACCTTGATTCGATGTTGTACATAAAAACCTTTTGATGTAAAGGATACTAGTGTACTATCGAAAACAAAAACGTTCCCTTTTTCTCTCTTCTTGGCCGAATTCACACTATCCTCTGAATTGGTCGAATTTTGTCCAGAGTAAAAAAAAAAAATTTCTCCCTTAAAATTCTCTTTTGCAAGGCCAAATTCTCTTCTTGAAAATTGCTTTGCATGGCCAAAATTCCTCTCATAAAAAAACCTTAGAGCTGGCCGAAATTTCCAAACCTATATATAGGGCCATAAGCCCTCTCCTAAGAAGAATTTACTTGGTTGGCAAGAATCCTTTCCATAGGTGGATTTATTTGGTAGTTAAGAATCATTTTTAAAAAGGAATTCTATCCTCATATATATAAATAGCTGGCCGAAATTTCACTCAATATAATTAGGAGACTTAGTTCTTTTCCTGATAAGGATTTACTTGCTTGTTAAGAATCCTTTCCTTAGGTAGAATTACTTGGTGGTTAAGAATACTTTTCAAAAATGAATTCTTTCATACCCCAAGACTCCTAATCCAACTCAATAGTGTGTGTAACCATATTAAATACTTCCTAATTTGATTAGATAAATAATTCCTTTTATTTTTCTACTTATAAAATATAGTCTTTAACATTAACTATACTACCAACAATAGTATAGTTTTAAGGGACCATGTCCTACTAGGAAAAATATTTTGACTTTTAATTAAATAATTAATTAATCAATAAATTAATTAATTTCTATTTAATAATAAAAAAATAAAAAATACTATATATAAGCTATTCACAATTGCCTTTGCCGCCATACCTAATATAAGGGCCATATATTATTTTTCTTATTTTATTAAATCCATTGGACCTTAATAAAAAGTCCACATGTGAACTAGACCTATTCTTACAAAAAACAAAACAAGTTCACATGCCTTATTACAATTCTAGATGGACCCTATTGGTCCGGTAGAATATATTAAGTGATCTATGCAAGTTCGTGTGGATTGGGGATCTTGGCG
This sequence comes from Dipteronia dyeriana, assembly GCA_032871835.1. NCBI lineage: Eukaryota > Viridiplantae > Streptophyta > Magnoliopsida > Sapindales > Sapindaceae > Dipteronia > Dipteronia dyeriana. The sequence continues at coordinate 32,283,757 of CM065295.1, read as the reverse complement.
GGTTATCTAAATTTAAGCTCCAGTAGACACAACCTAATCACAATCAACAAATGATTCACTTAGGTTTGATCTATTTAATATTAGTTCATTCCACTAAGTAACTAAAATTGAACTCTTAAATAAAGATAGAATAAGTTGATATTTACTCATTCATACCCTAGACAACCTTATTGGAGAAAGTGTATCCTCGTGAAGAATACCAGTAATCGCCAAGAGCTCATAGATCGTCTATAGCTCTCCAAGTTACCATATTTACTCAAATGACCACATTTTGAACTTGGATATTTTGACTTGTCCAGAAGCCATGTTTCAATAGACACTATTGAAAACTAAACGTTAAGATTTAATATCCAATACCTCTAAACATCCATATGATGGTGTTCTACTCTCATTCAATAAATGGAGCCACGATGTACATATCTATAAATGAAGTCCTCTATCGATTAACAAATGAATACCACCAAACTATCGAGGATAGACTATGCTATATAATCGTACTCGTTGATAGCTCAAATGATAACACTTGCAACCATAAGTCCATCATTTATCTCAGGATTGAGATAGACTTTCCGATTGTCTTCAAATGAAAACTTTTATCCATTGACTGTTCTAGATATAGTATTTCATTTTGATCATATTCAAAGTACCCAATGCACTTGATTCTTTTGCCCAATCACACTACACTTTGATGATTTTAGACTTATCATAACACAATTGATCCCACTCAAAAGCTAGGAAAATAATCTATAACATTGACAAGATAAAGGCGCCCAACCTTCTATCTTAAGTTGTTAATATTATTCAAGACTAACTAAAGAATTATGTCTACCTCGTACATATCTAGATGTATGAGCAATTCTTCTTTTCTCATAGTCTTTTAACCATATGATTAATTACTTTTGACAATTATAATAATTAAACTATAAATGCGATAAGATTTGCTAAAATAGAAATCACTTTATTCATATGAAAAGATTGTTACTTACAATATTATACTCTTGCTATCGAGCATAATTCTAACAATCTATAACGTCAAAGTTGTTCCCGGGAACAACTTCTCGTTGGGAACAACTTCGACGTTCTTGGAAACCACTTTGACGTTTTAACCAACGTTAGTGTTTTTCCCAAGAACCAGTAAATGTTAACAATGGGAACAACCTTTATTTTTTGGAAACCACTCTAACGTTATCTATAAGGTCAAAGTTGTTCACGGGAACAACTTCCCGTTGGGAACAACTTCAATGTTCTTGAAAACCACTTTGACGTTGTAACAAACGTAAGAGTTGTTCCCGGGAACCAGTAAACATTAACAATGGGAACAAGTTTTTTTTTTGGAAACCACTTTGACGTTGTAACCAACGTTAGAGTTGTTCTCGGGAACCAGTAAAAGTTAAAAAAGGGAACAACTTTTATTTTTTGGAAACCACTCTAATGTTATCTATAAAGTCAAAGTTGTTCCCGGGAACAATATCTCGTTGGGAACAACATCGACGTTCTAGGAAACCACTCTGACAATGTAACAAATGTTAGAGTTGTTCCCGGGAACCTGTCAACGTTAACAAATGGAACAAATTTTATTTTTTTAAATCCACTCTTACGTTATCTGTAATGTCGAAGTTGTTCCCGGGAATAACTTCTTATTGGGAACAACTTCGACGTTCTTGGAAACCACTTTGAAGTTCTAACCAACGTTAAAGTTGTTCCCAGAAACCAGTCAATGTTAACAAAGAGATTAACTTTATTTTAAGTAAACCACTGTAACGTTATCTATAATAAAAAAATTGTTCCCCTGAATATCTTCTCGATGGGAACAAATTTAACATTCTTGAAAACCACCTTGACCTTGTATCCAATGTTAGAGTTGTTTCCAGGAACCCGTAAACGTTAACAAAAGGAACAACGTATATTTTTTGAAAACCACTCTAACGTTATCTATAACATCAAATTTATTCCCGAGATCAACTTCTCATTGGGAACAACCTCGACGTTCTTGGAAACCACTTTGACGTTGTAACGAACGTTAGAGTTGTTCCCGAGAACAAGTTAAAAGTGGGAAAAACTTTTATTTTTTGGAAACTACTTTAATGCTATCTATATGGTCAAAGTTGTTCACGTTAACAACTTCTTGTTGGGAACAACTTCGATGTTCTGGAAAACCACTTTGATGTTGTAACCAACGTTAGAGTTGTTCCCGGAAACTAGTAAACGTTAACAAAGAGAACAACTTTTATTTTATGGAAACCACATTAATGTTTTCTATAACGTCAAAGTTGTTCCCGGGAATGACTTCTCATTGGGAACAACTTCGACGTTCTTGGAAACCACTTTGATGTTGTAACCGATGTTAGAGTTGTTACCGGGATCCAAACAACGTCAACAAAGGGAACAACTTTAATTTTTTGGAAACCACTCTAATGTTATCTATAACGTCAAAGTTGTTCTTGGGAACAACATCTCGTTGGGAACAACTTCGAAGTTCTTGGAAACCACTTTGACGGTGTAACCAATGTTAGAGTTGTTCCCGGGAACCAGTAAACAATAATAAGGAGAACAACTTTTATTTTTTGGAAACCACACTAATGTTGTCTATAACGTCAAAGTTGTTCTTGGGAACAACTTTTCATTGGGAACAACTTCGACGTTCTTGAAAACCACATTAACGTTGTAACCAATGTTAGTGTTGTTCCCTTGAACCAGTAAATGTTAACAATGGGAACAACTTTTATTTTTTTGAAACCACTCTAACGTTATCTATAAGGTTAAAGTTGTTCACGGGAACAACTTTGATGTTCTTGGAAACCACTTTGACGTTGTAACCAACGTTAGAGTTGTTCTCGGGAACCAGTAAACGTTAACAAGGAGAACAACTTTTTTTTTTTTGGAAACCACACTAATGTTCTCCATACCATCAAAGTTTTTTCCAAGAACAACTTCTCGTTGGTAACAACTTCGACGTTCTGGGAAACCATTTTGACGTTGTAACCAACGTTAGTGTTGGTCCTAGGAACCAGTAAATGTTAACAATAAGAACAACCTTTTTTTTTGGAAACCACTTTAACGTTATCTATATGGTCAAAGTTTTTCACGGGAACAGCTTCTTATCGGGAACAACTTTGATGTTCTTGGAAACCACTTCGACGTTGTAACCAACGTTAGAGTTGTTCACGTGAACCAGTAAACGTTAACAAGGAGAAAAAAATTATTTTTTGGAAACCACACTAATGTTATCTATAACATCAAAGTTTTTTTCGGGAACAACTATTCTTTGGGAACAACTTCGACGTTCTTGGAAACCATTTTGACGTTGTAACCAACGTTAGTGTTGGTCCTCGGAACCAGTAAATGTTAACAATGGGAACAACCTTTATTTTTTGGAATCCACTCTAACGTTATCTATATGGTCAAAGTTTTTCACGAGAATAACTTCTCATTGGAAACAACATCGATGTTCTTGAAAACCACTTTGACGTTGTAACCAACGTCTTAGTTGTTCTCGGGAACCAGTAAAAGTTAACAAAGAGAATACCTTTTACTTTATGGAAACCACACTAATTTTATCTATAACGTCAAAGTTGTTCTAGCGAACGACTTCTCGTTGGGAACAGCTTTGATGTTTTTTGAAACCACTTTGACGTTGTAACGAATGTTAGTGTTGTTCCAGGGAACCAGTAAATGTGAACAATGGGAACAACTTTTATGTTTTGGAAACCACTATAACGTTATCTATAATGTCATAGTTTTTCACGGGAACAACTTCAATGTTCTTGAAAACCACTTTGACGTTGTAACCAATGATAGAGTTGTTCCCGGGAACCAATAAATGTAAGCAAAGGGAACAACTTATATTTTTCAATAACCACTCTGTCGTTATCTCGTTGGAAACAACTTCGACGTTTTCGGAAACAACTATGACAATGTAACAAATGTTAGAGTTGTTCCAGGGAACCTGTCAACGTTAACAAATGGAACAAATTTTATTTTTTTAAAACCACTCTTACGTTATCTGTAACTTCGAAGTTGTTCCCAAGAACAACTTCTCTTTGGGAACAACTTCTACGTTCTTGGAAATCACTTTGACGTTGTAGCCAACATTAGAGTTGTTCGTGGGAACCAGTTAATGTTAACAAAGGGATCAACTTTTATTTCTTGGAAATCACTATGACGATATCTATAACGTAAAAGTTGTTAACGGGAATAACTTCTCGTTGGGAAGAAATTTGACGTTATTGGAAACCACTTTAACGTTGTAACCAACGTCAGAGTTATCCCCGGGAACCAGTAACTGATAACAAAGGGAACAACTTTTATTTTTTGGAAACCACTCTAATGTTATCTATAACGTCAAAGGTTTTCCATGAATAACTTCTCGTTGGAAACAACTTTGACGTTCTTGAAAACCACTTTGACGTTGTAACCAACGTTAGGGTTATTCTCGGGAACTAGTAAACGTTAACGAAGAGAACAACTTTTATACTTTAGAATCACTCTAACGTTATATACAACGTCAAAGTTGTTCCTGGAAACAACTTCTGGTTGTGAACAACTTTGTTTTCGGTAATACCATTGGTGTTCGTGGAAACCACTTTGATATTGTAAACAATGTTAGAGTTATTCCCAGAAAACCAGTCAACGTTAACAAATAGAACAACTTTTTTTTTTGAAAACCACTATAACGTTATCTGTAACGTCGAAGTTCTTTCCTGGAACAACTTCTCGTTGGGAACTACTTCGATGTTCTTAGAAACCACTTTGACGTTGTAACCAACATTAGAGTTGTTCCCGGGAACAAGTGAACGTTAACAAAGGGAACAACTTTTATTTTTTGAAACCACACTAACTTGATCTGTAATTCCAAAGTTGTTCCCAAGAACAACTGCTCGATGGGAACAACTTCGATGTTCTTGGAAACCGTTTTGATGATTTAACCAACGTTAGAGTTGTTCCCGGGAACCAGTAAAAGTAAAGAATGGGAATTTTTTTTTTTTTTGAAAACCACTCTAATGTTATCTATAACGTCAAAGTTATTCAAGTGAACAACTTCTCGTTGTAAAAAACTTCTCATTGGGAACAACCTCGATGTTCTTGGAAACCACTTTGACGTTGTAACCAACGTTCGAGTTGTTCCTGAGAACCAGTAAACGTTAACAAAAGAACAACTTTTACTTAATGGAAACCGCACTAATGTTATCTATAACGTCAAAGTTGTTATAGGGAACGACTTCTCGTTGGGAACAACTTCGACGCTTTTGAAAACCACTTTGACGTTGTAACGAACGTTAGTGTTGTTCCTGGGAACCAGTAAATATTAACAATGGGAACAACTTTTATGGTTTGGAAACCACTATAACGTTATCTATATGGTCAAAATGTTTCACGGGAACAACTTCGATGTTCTTGGAAACCACTTTGACGTTATAACCAACGTTAGAGTTGTTCCCGGGAACCAGTAAATGTTAGCAAATGGAACAACTTATATTTTTTAAAAACCACTCTAACGTTATCTCGTTGGAAACAACTTCGACGTTTTCGGAAACAACTCTGACAATGTAACATATGTTAGAGTTGTTCCAGGGAACCTGCCAACATTAACAAATGGAAGAAATTTTATTTTTTTTAAACCACTATTACGTTATCTGTAACATCGAAGTCGTTCCCAAGAACGACTTCTCTTTGGGAACAACTTCGACATTCTTAGAAGCCACTTTAACGTTGTACCCAATGTTAGAGTTGTTCTTGGGAACCAGTCAACGTTAATAAAGGGATCAACTTTTATTTTTTGGAAATCACTACGACGTTATCTATAACGCAAAAGTTATTCCAGGGAAAAACTTCTCGTTGGGAAGAAATTCGACATTCTTGAAAACCACTTTGACGTTGTAACCAACATCAGAGTTTTCCCCGGGAACCAGTAAACAATAACAAAGGGAACAATTTTTTTTTTTGGAAACCACTCTAATGTTATCTATAACGTCAAAGTTGTTCCCGTGAACAACTTCTCATTGGAAACAACTTTGACGTTCTTGAAAACAAATTTGACGTTGTAACCAACGTTAGGGTTCTTCTCGGAAACCAGTAAACGGTAACAAAGAGAACAATTTATACTTAAGAAACCACTCTAACGTTATATACAACGTCAAAGTTGTCCCTGGAAACAACTTCTCATTGGGAACAACTTTGGTGTTCGTAGAAACCACTTTGATGTTGTAACCAAGGTTAGAGTTATTCCCCGAAACCAGTCAACGTTAACAAACGGAACAACTTTCTTTTTTGAAAACCACTTTATCGTTATCTGTAACGTCGAAGTTCTTTCCAAGTAGAACTTCTCATTTTGAACTACTTTGATGTTCTTAGAAACCACTTTGACATTGTAACCAACGTTAGAGTTGTTCCCGGGAATAAGTAAACGTTAACAAATTGAACAACTTTTATTTTTTGGAACCATTCTAACTTGATCATTAAAGCCAAAGTTGTTCCCAGGAACAACTTCTCGTTAGGAACAACTTCTCGTTGGGAACAACTGCGATGTTCTTGGAAACTGTTTTGACGATTTAACCAATGTTCGAGTTGTTCTCGGGAACCAGTAAACGTTAACAATGGGAACAACTTTTTTTTTTTGGAAACCACTCTAATGTTATCTATATGGTTAAAGTTGTTCACGTGAACAAGTTCTCGTTGGGAACAAGCTCTATGTTCTTGGAAACCACTTTGACGATGTAACCAACGTTAGAGTTGTTCCCAGGAACCAGAAAACATTAACAAAGAGAACAACTTTTACTTTATGGAGACCACACTAATGTTATCTATAACATCAAAGTTGTTCTAAGGAACGACTTCTCGTTGGGAACAACTTCGACACTTTTGGAAACCACTTTGACGTTGTAACGAACGTTAATGTTGTTCCCGGGAACTAGTAAATGTTAACAATGGGAACAACTTTTATGTTTTGGAAACCACTATAACGTTATCTTTATGGTCAAAGTTGTTCACGGGAACAACTTTGATGTTCTTGGAAACCACTTTGATGTCGCAACCACTGTTAGAGTTGTTCCCGGGAACCAGTAAATGTTAGCAAAGGGAACAACTTATATTTTTTAAAAACCACTCTCACTTTATCTCGTTGGAAACAACTTCGACGTTATCGGAAACAACTCTTTCAATGTAACAAATGTTAGAGTTGTTCCAGGGAACCTAAACGTTAACAAATGAAACAAATTTTATTTTATTAAAGCAACTCTTAAGTTATCTGTAATGTCGAAGTTGTTCCCGAGAACAACTTCTCTTTGGGAACAACAATGACGTTCTTGGAAGTTACTTTGACGTTTTAACCAACGTTAGAGTTGTTCCTGGGAACCAGACAGCGTTAACAAAGGGATCAACTTTTGTTTTTTTAAAATCAATATGATGTTATCTATAACGCAAAATTTGTTCCCGGGAATAACTTCTCGTTGGGAAGAAATTTGACGTTCTTGGAAACCACTTTGACGTTGTAACCAACGTCAGAGTTATCCCCAGGAACCAGTAAACGATAACAAATTGAACAACTTTTATTTTTTTGAAACCACTCTAATTTTATCTATAACGTCAAAGTTGTTCCCGTGAACAACTTCTCGTTGGAAACAACTTTGACGTTCTTGAAAACCATTTTGACGTTGTAACCAGCGTTAGGGTTCTTCTTGGGAACCAGTAAACGTTAACAAAGAGAACAACTTTTATACTTTAGAAACCACTATAACCTTATATACAATGTCAAAGTTGTTCCTGGAAACAACTTCTTGTTGGGAACAACTTTGTTCCCGGGAACAACTTTGGTGTTCTTGGAAACCACTTTGATGTTGTAACCAATGTTAGAGTTATTTCTGGAAACCAGTCAACGTTAACAAATGGAACAACCTTTTTTTTTAAAACCACTATAACGTTATTTGTAAAGTTGAAGTTCTTTCCTGGAACAACTTCTCGTTGGGAACCACTTCGATGTTCTTAGAAACCACTTTGGCGTTGTAACCAACATTAGAGTTGATCCCGGGAACAATTGAACGTTAACAAAGGGAACAAATTTTATTTTTTGGAACTACTCTAACTTGATTTTTAACGCCAAAGTTGTTCCCAGAAACAACTTCTCGTTGAGAACAACTTCGATTTTCTTGGAAACCGTTTTGAAGATTTAACCAACGTTGGAGTTGTTCCCGGGAACCTGTCAACGTTAACAAATTGAACAACTTTTTTTTTAAATACCACTCTAACGTTATCCATAATGTCAAAGTTGTTTCCGGGAACAACTTATCATTAGGAACAACTTCGGTATTTCTGGGAACCATTCAATGTTAACAATGGGATCACCTTTTTTTTGGAAACCACTATAACGTTATCTGTAACGTCAAAGCTGTTCCCGGGAAACCACTTTGACGTTGTTACGAACATCAGAGTTGTTCTCGGAAACCAGTAAACGTTAACTGTGGGAACAACTTTTATTTTTTAGAATGTTATCTATAAGGTCAAAATTGTTCACATGCACAACTTTTCGTTGGGAACAACTTTGATGTTCAGGAAAACCACTTTGACATTGTAACCAACGTTAGAATTTTTCCCGAGAACTAGTAAACTTTAAATAAGAGAACATTTTTTACTTTATGGAAACCACACTAATGTTATCTATAACATCAAAGTTGTTTCCGGGAACGACTTCTCATTGGGAACAACTTTGACGTTCTTAGAAACCACTTTGACGTTGTAACTGATGTTAGAGATGTTCCCGGGATCCAGTCAACGTGAACAAAGGGAACAAATTTAATTTTTTGGAAACCACTCTAATGTTATCTATAACGTCAAGGTTGTTCCCGGGAACAACATTTCGTTGGGAACAACTTCGCCGTTCTTGGAAACCACTTTGACGATGTAACCAATGTTAGAGCTATTCCCGAGAACAAGTAAACGTTAACAAGAAGAACAACTTTTATTTTTTGGAAACAACATTAATGTTATCTATAACGTCAAAGTTTTTCCTGGGAACAACTTCTTGTTGGGAACAACATCGACGTTCTTGGAAACCACTTTAACGTTGTAACCAATTTTAGTGTTGTTCCCGAGAACCAGTAAATGTTAACAATGGGAACAACTTTTATTTTTTGGAAACTACTCAAACGTTATATATAAGGTCAAAGTTGTTCACAAGAACAACTTCTCGTTGGGAACAACTTTGATGTTCTGGGAAACCACTTTGTCGTTGTAACCAACGTTAGAGTTTTTCTCGAGAACCAGTAAACGTTAACAAGGAGAACAACTTATTTTTTTTGGAAACAAATCTAATGTTATCTATAACGTCAAAGTTGTTCCCGGGAATAAATTCTCGTTGGGAACAACTTTGAAGTTCTTGGAAACCACTTTGACGTTGTAACCAATGTTAGTGTTAGTCCCAGGAACCATTAAATATTAACAATGGGAACAACCTTTATTTTCTGGAAACCACTCTAACGTTATCTTTGAGGTCAAAGTTGTTCACGGGAACAACTTCTCGTTGGGAACAACTTCGATGTTCTTGAAAACCACTTTGACATTGTAACCAACGTTAGAGTTGTTCTGGGGAACCAGTAAACATTAACAATGGGAACAACTTTTTTTTGGAAACCACTTTGACGTTGTAACCAACGTTAGAGTTTTTCCCAGGAACCAGTAAATGTTCACAAATATAACAACTTTTATTTTTTTAAAACCACACTAATGTTATCTGTAATGTCAATGTTGTTCCCGGGAATAACTTCTCGATGGGATTAACTTCGACTTTTATGGAAACCACTTTGAAGTTGTAACCGACGTTAGAGTTGTCCCTATGATCCAGTCAATGTTAACAAAGGGAACAACTTTTATTTTTTAGAAACCATTCTAATGTTATCTATAACGTCAAAGTTGTTCCCGGGAACAACATCTCATTGGGAACAACATCGACGTTTTAGGAAACCACTCTGACGATGTAACAATTGTTAGAGTTGTTCCCGAAAACCTATCAACGTTAACAAATGGAACAAAATTTATTTTTTTAAAACCACTCTTACGTTATATGTAAAGTCGAAGTGGTTCCCAGGAACAACTTACCGTTGGGAACAACATCTACATTCTTGGAAACCACTTTGACGTAGTAACCAACATTAAAGTTGTTCCCGGGAACCAGTCAATGTTAACAAAGGGATTAACTTTTATTTTTTGAAACAACTAAAACGTTATCTATAACAAAAAAGTTGTTCCCCCCGAAAAACTTCTCGTGGGGAACAAAATCAACGTTCTTGGAAACCACATTGACCTTGTAACCAATGTTAGAGTTGTTTCCGGGAACCAGTAAATGTTAACAAATGGAACAACTTATTGTTTTTTAAAAACAACTCTAACGTTATCTGTAATGTCAAAGTTGTTCTCGGGATCAACTTCTCTTTGGGAACAACTTCGTCGCTCTTGGAAACCACTTTGATGTTGTATCGAACGTTAGAATTGTTACCGGGAACCAGTAAACATTAACAGTGGGAACAACTTTTATTTTTTAGAAACTTCTTTAATGTTATCTATAAGGTCAAAGTTGTTCACGTATACAACTTCTCGTTGGGAACAACTTCGATGTTCTGGAAAACCACTTCGACGTTGTAACCAACGTTAGAATTATTCCCGGGAACTAGTCAACGTTAACAAAGGGATCAAATTTTAGTATTTAGAAACCACTATGACGTTATCTATATTGCAAAAGTTGTTCCAGGGAATAACTTCTCGTTGGGAAGAAATTCGACGTTTTTTCTAAACCACTTTGACTTTGTAACCAACGTTAGAGTAATCCCCGGGAACCAGTAAACTACAACAAAGGGAACAACTTTTATTTTTTAGAAACCACTCTAATGTTATCTATAACGTCAAAGTTGTTCCCGAGAATAACTTTTTGTTGGAAATATCTTTGACGTTCTTGAAAACCACTTTGACGTTGTAACCAACGTTAGGGTTCTTCTCGGGAACCAGTAACCGTTAACAAAGAAAACAAATTTTATTTTTTAGAAACCACTCTAACTTTTTATACAACGTCAAAGTTGTTCCCAAAAACAATTTCTCGTTGGGAACAGTTTTGTTCCCGGGAACAACTTTGGTGTTCTTGGAAACCACTTTGATGTTGTAACCAATGTTAGAGTTATTCCCAGAAACCAGTCAACGTTAACAAATGGAACAACTTTTTTTTTTTGAAAACCACTATAACGTTATCTATAACGTCGAAGTTCTTTCCTGGAAAATCTTCTCGTTGGGAACCACTTCTATGTTCTTAGAAACTACTTTGACATTGTAACCAACGTTAAAGTTGTTCCTGGGAACAAGTAAACGTTAACAAAGGGAACAACTTTTATTTTTTAGAACCACTCTAACTTGATCTATAACGCCAAAGTTGTTCCAAGGAATAACTTCTAGTTGGGAACAACTTCGATGTTCTTGGAAACCGTTTTGACGATGTAACCAATGTTAGAGTTTTTCCCAGAAACCTGTTAACGTTAACAAATTGAACAATTTTTTTTTTTAAAACTACTCTAACGTTATCTGTAATATCAAAGTTGTTCCCGGGAACAACTTATCGTTGGGAACGACTTCGGTGTTCCTGGAAACCATTTTAAAGTTGTAACCAACGTTAGAGTTGTTCCTTGGAACCAGTCAATGTTAACAATGGGATCAGCTTTTATATTTTGGAAAGCACTATAACGTTATCTGTGACGTCAAATTTGTTCCCAGGAACAACTTTGACGTTCTTACACTTTGACGTTGTAACGAACGTTAGAGTTTTTCTCGAGAAGCAGTAAACGTTAACAATGGGAGCAACTTTTTTTTTTTAAACAACTTCTTGTTGGTAAAAACTTTGATGTTCTTAGAAACCACTTTGACGTTGTAACCAACGTTAGAGTTTTTCCTGGAAACCAGTAAAAGTTCACAAAGGGAACAACTTTTATTTTTTGAAAACCACACTAATGTTATCTATAATGTCTAAGTTGTTCCCAGGAATAACTTCTCGTTGGGATTAACATCGACGTCTTGGAAACCACTTTGAAGTTGTAACCGACGTTAGAGTTGTCCCTGAGATCCAGCCAACATTTACAAAGGGAACAACATTTATTTTTTTAAAACCACTCTAATGTTATCTACAAAGTCAAAGTTGTTCCCAGGAACAACATCTCATTGGGAACAACTTTGACGTTCTCGGAAACAACTTTGACAATGTAACCAATGTTAGAGTTGTTCCCGGGAACCTGCCAACGTTAACAATTGTAACGAATTTTAGTTTTTTATAACCACTCTGACGTTATCTGTAACGCAAAAGTTATTCCCGGGATTAACTTCTCGTTGGTAAGAAATTCGACAATCTAGGAAACCACTTTGACGTTGTAACCAATGTCAGAGTTATCCCCGGGAACCAGTAAATGATAACAAAGGGAATAACTTTTATTTTTTTGAAAAACACTCTAATGTTATCTATAACGTCAAAGTTGTTCCCGTGAACAAATTCTCGTTCGAAACAACTTTGACATTCTTGAAAACCACTTTGACGTTGTAATCAACATTATGGTTCTTCCCGGGAACCAGTAAACGTTAACAAAGCGAACAACTTTTATACTTTAAAAACCACTCTAACGTTATATTTAACGTCAAAGTTGTTCCCGGGAATAACTTCTCGTTGGGAACAACTTTGTTCCCGAGAACAACTTTGGTGTTCTTTGAAACCACTTTGATGTTGTAACCAATGTTAGAGTTATTTCCGAAAACCAGTCAACGTTAACAAGTGTAACAACTTTTATTTTTTGAAAACAACTATAATGTTATTTGTAACGTCAAAGTTCTTTCCTGGAACAAATTCTCGTTGGGAACCACTTCGATGTTCTTAGAAACCACTTTGACATTGTAACCAATGTTAGAGTTATTCCTAGGAACAAGTAAACGTTAACAAAGGGAACAACTTTTACTTTTTGGAACCACTCTAACTTGATCTATAACACCAAAGTTTTTTCCCAGGAACAACTTCGATGATCTTGGAAACCACTTTGACGTTGTAGCCAACGTTAGAGTTATTCCCAGGAACCAGTAAACGTTAACAAAGGGAACAACTTTTAATTTTTTAAAACCACACTAACGTTATCTGTAATGTTAAAGTTGTTCATCGGAACAACTTCTCGTTGGGAACAACTTCGACGTTCTTGGAAACCACTTAGATGTTGTAACGAATATTAGAGTTGTTCTGGGAACCAGTAAACGTTAACAATGAGAACAACTTTTATTTTTTGGAAACCAATTTAATATTATCTATAAGGTCAAAGTTGTTCACGGGAATAATTTCTCGTTAGGAACAACTTCGATTTTCTTGGAAACCGTTTTGACGATATAACCAACGTTAGAGTTGTTCTCGGGAACCTGTCAACGTTAACAAATAGAACAACTTTTATTTCTTAAAAACCACTCTAATGTTATTTGTAATGTCAAAGTTTTTCCTGGGAACAACTTATCGTTGGGAACAACTTCGGTGTTCCTAGAAAACATTTTGACGTTGTAACCAACGTTAGAGGTTTTCCCGGGAACCAGTCAATGTTAACAATGGGATAAACTTTTATTTTTTGGAAACTACTATAATGTTATCAATAATGGAAAAGTTTTTCCCGAGTAAAAATTCTCATTGGGAATAAATTCAAGATTCTTGGAAACCACTTTGACGTTGTAACCAACGTTAGAGTTGTTCCCGAGAACCAGTAAACGTTAAAAAAGAGAACAACTTTTATTTTTTGGAATCCACTCTAACGTTATCTATAACTTCAAAGTTGTTTCCAGGAACAATTTTGACATTCTTGGAAACCGCTTTCACGTTTTAACCAACGTTAGAGTTGTTTCCGGGAACAAGACAACATTAACAGAGGGAAAAGCTTTTACTTTTAAGAAACCACTCTAACGTTAACTATAACGTCAAAGTTGCTCCCTAGAATAACATTTCGTTGGGAAAAACTACGACGTTCTTGGAAACAAATTTGACATTGTAACCAACGTTAGAGTTATCACCGGAAAACAGTTAACGTTAACAAAGGGAACCACTTTTTTTTTTTGGAAACCACTCCAATGATATATAAAACATCAAAATTGTTATCGGTAATAACTTCTTGTTGGGAAAAACTTTGACGTTCTTGGAAACCACTTTGACATTGTAATGAATGTTAGAGTTGTTCCCGGAAACCAGTTTATGATAAAAAAAGGGATAAACTTTTAGTTTTTGAAAACCACTATAACGTTATCTATAACGTAAAAGTTGGTCCCAGGAATAACCTTTCGTTGGGAACAAATTCAACGTTCTTGGAAACCACTTTGATGTTGTAACCGACATTAGAGTTGCTCCTGGCAACCAGTAAACATTAACAAAGGAACAACTTTTATTTTTTAAAAACCACTCTAATAATATTTGTAACATCAAAGTTGTTTTTCGCGAACAACTTCTCGTTGGGAACAACTTCGACGTTCTTGAAAACCACTTTGACGTTGTAACGAATGTAAGAGTTTTCCCGGGAACCAGTAAACGTTAACAATGGGAACAAATTTTAGTCTTTGGAAACCACTCTAATGTTATATATAACGTCAAAGTTGTTCCCGGGAACAATTTCTCGTTGGGATCAAATTCTACGTTCGTGGAAACCACTTTGACGTTGTAACCAACATTAGAGTTGTCCCTAGGAACCAGTACACGTTAACAAAGGGAACAACTTTTATATTTTTGAAACCACTCTAAAGTTAACTGTAACGTCAAAGTTGTTTCCGTGAATAACTTCTCGTTGGGAACAAATTTGACGTTGTAACCAACGTTAGAGTTATTCTCGGGAACCAGTAAACGTTAACAAAGGTAACAACTTTTATACTTTGCAAACCACTCTAATGCTATCTATAGCGTCAAAGTTATTCCCGAGAATAACTTCTTGATTGGAATAAGTTCGGTGTTCTTGGATACCGCTTTGACGTTGTAACCAACGTTAGAGTTGTACCCCGGGAACCAGTAAACATTAACAAAGGGAGAAAACTTTTGTTTTATTGAAAACACTCTAATGTTATCGATAACGTCAAAGTTGTTCCCGTGAACAACTTCTTGTTGGGAACAACTTTGACATTCTTGGAAACCACTTTTACGTTGTAACCAACGTTAGAGTTGTTCTCGGGAACTAGTAAACGTTAACAAAGGGAACAACTTTTATACTTTGGAAACCACTTTAACGTTAACTATAACGTCAAAGTTGTTTCCGGGAACAACTTCTCTTTGGGCACAACTTCGGTGTTATTTGAAATCACTTTGACGTTGTAACCAACGTTAGAGTAATTTTTGGGAACCAGTCAACGTTAACAAATAGAACAACTATTATTTTCTTAAATCCACTCTAACATTATCTGTAACATCAAAGTTGTTTCCAGGAACAAATTTTCGTTGGGAACAACTTCGACGTTCTTGGAAACCACTTTGACTTTGTAACAAACATTACAGTTGTTCCCCAGTAACCAATCAACGTTAACAATGGGAACAACTTTTATTTTTTTGAAACCACTCTAATGTTATCTATAACGTCAAATTTGTTTTCGGGAACATCTTCTTGTTGGGAACAACATCGACGCTATTAGAAACCGCTTTTACATTTTAACCAACGTTAGAGTTGTTCCCAGGAACCAGACAACGTTATCAAAGAAAACAACATTTAATTTTTAGAAACCACTATAACGTTATCTATAACGTCAAAGTTTGTTAGGTTTTAGTTTGTGTTGGCATGAATTCCATATCAAAATGATGTTTACTTGTAATGACTTAGTTGTTTAGGTTCATGAGGATTCAAGCTTCAAGGAAGAAGAAACAACAAGTCAAAGCAAGTTCTAAGTCTTCAAAGAGAAATGATGCAATTTGGTTCTACAAAGGTATACTAAGACCTTAACTTTCTCATTCAAGGCATAGGCACACACACACATGTCATACATTTGTGTCCCTGCATCATTGTGCACCTTTATAGGCACACACATACAATTCATTCATATGTGTCCCTGCATCATTGTGCACCATGTATAACACATTCACACACTTGGAGATGAATGCTCATGCATTGGTTTGGAAATAACATGTTTTGAAATATGCATGATTGGAAACTATCTCTATGTAGTTTGCATTCTAGTGTGAATTGTGTTTGTATTTGTATATGTTTGTATAACATGGATATTGAACTTGGATTTAGTCTTAAATCATTCTTGATTGAGTTCCGGTCATTTCGGTTACTCATACTATTGATTTCAAGTTCAAAGTCAAAAGATACTATACTTTCAACTCATGTTTCATACATTGTCTTTGTCTTTGTATATCGAGTCAAATTATTATTTTATGGGTTGAGTATCTTATATGTCTATGTCCGTGTGAGAGTTACGGTTCATAATCTGCAAACGGATTAAAATTCCGAGTTCGGAGGTCGGAGAACTCGAGGGAGCGCGAGGGGAATGCACCATGGCCAAAAGACCATGGAGGTGTGCATGCCCGAGATGGAGTGTGGCCATCTCGGCAGCACAATTTTGCTGCCCCGAGATGCCCACGTGCCATCTCGGGGGAGCATTTCCAAATAAGGGCAAAAATGTCTTTTCATCTTTCTTCTTTCCCACTCCTTTATAAACTCTCTCCCTCTCACATTTCATTCTAAGAAGAAATTCAAATCAAGTGTGCAGAAAATTTCTTTCTAAATTTTCTCACCTTCCAAACACCATTACTTCTTCATTTGAACTCCGATATGAGTGATTTCAAGTTGAGAGTGTTCATCTATTCATCCTCCATCTTTTATCTCAAGGTTTTAGTTTATTTTTCTGCTGTTTTTGGTGTCGAATCATACAAAAATGGGACTGCACCTAGATCAACTAAGGTATTGATTTTCTCTCTAAGTTTTCTTTTAAAACTTGGTCAATTACCTTGGGTTTTCTTCTTCTACATATATTTGTATATTGTGAGTGTTTTGATTTGTGTTTTGAACACTTTCAAAGCTAGGTTGAGTTTCAATTGAAATCATTCATGTTGAGTTAGGTTTATATTTTGCCTATGTTATCACATGTTTGGGATTGTATTGTTCTAGCTTTGATTCTAGGACTATTTTAAGATCTTTGATTGATTGATTTTGAGAAAAATAGTTCCTCACATGTATTAGGCTCTCTTGGGCAAAATTCTCACATAATACATGTGCTTATGCTCTTTTGAGCTATTCATGTGATTTGTTGAATCTATGATTAAGAAATATGCTCTAGAACTTATGCTTAGATCTATTTGACATTGTCATATGATTTTAGCATGTTTTTTATTTTTTTGATTTAAACTTGATCTTGTGATTTGTTGATCATATCTTGTGATTCAAGTTTAGATATATGCCTGAATCTAGTTTGTGATTAATGTTGATCATATCTTACATAATCTAGATTGACTACTCATGCATGATTAACTAGACTATATGTGATTTGTGCATTCATGCTCATGTCTAGTATTTACCATAGGATGTGTTGATCATAGCATTATGTGTTGCATGCTTGTTTGCATTTTGCATTCATGATCACCTACATGCCTTGTGAAGAGGAAGTCTTGACGATAGGTGTGAGACCTATGGTGTTGAGCAAGAAGTCTTGGCAAGAGGTGTGAAGCCTCGGATTGTTGAGCAAGGAAGTCTTGGCTAGAGGTGTGAAGCCTTGGATAGACAAGCAAGAAGTCTTGCCTAGATTTATAAGAACTCGGGTAGGTGAGCAAGGAAGTTTTGAATAGAGTTGGCAAGACTCGGATAGTTGAGCAAGAAGTCTTGCGTTGGGTTGTGAAGATCCAGATAAGGTGAGCAAGGAAGTCTTGACAAGAGGTGTGAAGCCTAGGATTGTTGAGCATAGGGCGGCAACTTCTAGAGTAGGATAGGAGGGTAGTTTCTAGATAAAGAGGTCACTTGAAAGATTGCACTTGTCTTATCTACTACTGGATTTTGTTTGCCGGTTGTTGCTGGCCCGTGGATGTTTCCTCTTCGGAGGTTTACCACGTTATATCTTGTGTCAACTTTTCTCTATCCCTATCTATTTAATATTTGTATTGTGGATAGAACTTTTCATGTATGTTGACTTCCTTTCTATAATGTAGATTGTGTATGTGTTACAATTACTTGATTGTATCACTCTTTACTTGTGTTTATATATTGATTAATTATCTTTAATTAATATAAATATTGTGATACAAGCAATCTAGAGGGACAAACTTATGTTTGTTTATAAGAGAGTCGAAAAAGGTGTATAACCTATTCACCCCCCCCCCCCCCCCCCCTTTTGGGTTAGCCTTGAGCATTTAACCGTGATTGTATTTTCAAAGTTGCCACACGGAATAACTTCTCTTTCGGAACAACTTCGACGTTCTTGGAAACCACTTTGACGTTGTAACCAACGTTAGATTTGTTCCTAGGAACCAGTCAACTTTAACAAAGGGAACAACTTTCATTTTTTGGAAACCACTCTAACGTTATCTAAAACGTCAAAATTGTTCCCTGGAATAACTTCTTGTAGGGAACAACTTCGATGTCCTTGGAAACCACTTTGACGATGTAACCAACGTTAGAGATGTTCCGGGAACCTATCAACGTTGACAAATGGAACAACTTTAAAAAAAACCACTCTAACGTTATCTGTAATGTCAAAGTTTTTCCCCGAATCAACTTATCATTGTGAACAACTTCGACGTTCTTTGAAACCACTTTGTCATTGTAACCAACGTTAGAGTTGTTCCTGGGAACCAATCAATATTAACAAAGGGATCAACTTTAATTTTTTGGAAACCACTATAACGTTTTCTATAACGTAAAAGTTGTTCCCGAAAATAAATTTTTGTTGGGAACAAATTCGACGTTATTTGAAACCACTTTGACGTTGTAACCAACATTAGAGTTGTTCCCAGGAACCAGTAAACGTTAACAAAGGAAACAACATTTATTTTTCAAGAACCACTCTAATGATATCTATAACGTCAAAGTTGTTCCCGGGAACAACTTTTCGTTGGTAACAACTCCGACGTTCTTGGAAACCATTTTGAAGTTGTTCTGAAGGTAAGAGTTGTTCCCGGGAACCAGTAAATGTTAACAATGAGAACAACTTTTATTTTTTGGAAACCACTCTAATGTTATCTATAAGGTCAAAGTTATTCACTGGAAAAACTTCTCGTTGGGAATAAATTCGAGGTTCTTGGAAATAACTTTGACGTTGTAACCAACGTTAGGGTTGTTCCCGGAAACCAGTAAATGTTAACAAAGGGAACAACTTTTATTTTTTGGAATCCACTCTAACGTTATCTATAACTTCAGAGTTTTTTCCAGGAACAATTTCGACATTCTTGGAAATCGCTTTGACGTTTTAACCAACGTTAGAAATGTTCCCGGGAACCAGACAACGTTAACAAAGAGAACAACTTTTACTTTTTAGAAACCACTGTAACGTTATCTATAATGTCGAAGTTGCTCCTCATAATAACATTTCGTTGGGAAAAACTTCGATGTTCTTGGAAACCAATTTGACGTTGTAACCAACGTTAGAGTTATCACTGGGAACCAGTTAATGTTGACAAAGGGAAAATCTTTTATTTTTTGGAAACCACTCTAACGATATCTAAAACATCAAAGTTATTCTCGGGAATAACTTCTCGTTGGGAAAATCTTCGACGTTATTGGAAACCACTTTGACGTTGTAACCAATGTTAGAGTTGTTCCCTGGAACCAGTCAATGTTAACAAAAGGGATCAACTTTTATTTTTTGAAAACCACTATAACGTAATCTATAACGTAAAAGTTGTTCTAGGGAATAACCTCTCATTGGGAACAAATTCGACGTTCATGGATACCAATTTGGCATTGTAACCGACGTTAGAGTTGTTCCCGAGAATCAGTAAACTATAACAGAGGGAACAACTTTTATTTTAAAAAAACCACTATAATGTTATCTGCAACGTCAAAGTTGTTCTCGGAAACAACTTCTCATTGGGAACAACAATGACGTTCTTGGAAACCACTTTGTCGTTGTAACGAACGTAAGAGTTGTTCCTGGGGACCATTAAACATTTACAATGGGAACAAATTTTATTCTATGGAAACCACTCTAATGTTATCTATAACGTCAAAGTTGTTCCCGGGAACAACTTCTCTTTGGGAACAAATTCAACGATCTTGGAAACCACTTTGACGTTGTAACCAACGTTAGAGTTCCCACCAGGAACCAGCAAACGTTAACAAAGGGAACTACTTTTATTTTTTAAAACCACTCTAATGTTATCTGTAACGTCAAAGTTGTTCCCGTGAATAACTTCTCGTTGTGAACAACTTAGACGTTGTAACCAACGTTAGAGTTGTTCTCGGGAACCAGTAAATGTTAGCAAAGGGAACAACTTTTATACTTTGGAAACCACTCTAACGTTATCTATACCGTCAAAGTTGTTCCCAAGAACAACTTCTCAGTTGAAATAACTTCGGTGTTCTTGGATACCGCTTAGACGTTGTAACCAACGTTAGAATTGTCCCCGGGAACTAGTAAACGTTAAGAAAGGGAACGACTTTTATTTTTTGGAAAACACTCTAATGTTATTTATAATGTCAAAGTTGTTCCGTTAACAACTTCTCGTTAAGAACAACTTTGACATTCTTGGAAACCACTTTGACCTTGTAACCAACGTTAGAGTTGTTCTCGGGAATAAGTAAACGTTAACAAAGGGAACAACTTTTATATTTTGGAAACCACTCTAACGTTATCTATAACGTCAAAGTTGTTTCCGGGAACAACTTCGGTGTTCTTGGAAACCGATTTGACGTTGTAACCAAAGTTAGAGTAATTCCCATGAACCAGTCAACGTTAACAAATGGAACAACTTTTACTTTTTAGAAACCACTCTAACGTTATCTATAACGACAAAGTTGCTCCCCGAAATAACATTTCGTTGGGAAAAACTTCGACGTTTTTGGAAACCAATTTGACGTTGTAACCAACGTTAGAGTTGTCCTCGAGAACCAGTAAACGTTAACAAAGGGAACCACTTTTATTTTTCGGAAAACACTATAATGTTATTTATAACGTCAAAGTTGTCCCGTGAACAACTTATCGTTGGGAAGAACTTTGACTTTCTTGGAAACCACTTTAACGATGTAACCAACGTTAGAGTTGTTCTCGGAAACTAGTAAACGTTAACAAAGGAAACAACTTTTATACTTTGGAAACCACTCTAACGTTATCTATAACGTCAAAGTTATTTTCGGGAACAACTTCTCATTGGGAACAACTTCTTTGTTCTTAAAAACCACTTTGACGTTGTAACCAACGTTAGAGTAATTCCCGGGAACCAGTCAACGTTAACAAATAGAACAACTTTTATTTTCTGATAACCACTCTAAAGTTAACTGTAACGTCAAAGTTGTTTCCGGGAACAAATTCTCTTTGGGAACAACTTTGACTTTCTTGGAAACCACTTTGACGTTGTAACAAACGTTAGAGTTGTTCCCCGGGAACCAATCAACGTTAACAATTGAAACAACTTTTAATTTTTGGAAACCACTCTATTGTTATCTATAACGTCAAAGTTGTTCCCGGGAACAACTTCTTGTTGGGAAAAACATCAACGTTCTTAGAAACCACTTTTACGTTTTAACTAACGTTAGAGTTGTTCCCGGGAACCAGTCAACATTATCAAAGGAAACAACATTTAATTTTTAGAAACCACTTTAACGTTGTCTATAACGTCAAAGTTTCCCCACGGAATAACTTCTCTTTGGGAACAAATTCGATGTTCTTGGAAACCACTTTGACGTTGTAACCAACGTTAGAGTTGTTCCCGGGAACAAGTCAACTTTAACAAAGGGAACAATTTTTTTTTTTTTTAAACCACTCTAACGTTATCTAAAACGTCAAAGTTGTTCTCAGGAATAACTTCTTGTTGGGAACAACTTTGATGTTCTTGGAAACCACTTTGACGATGTAACCAACGTTAGAGTCTTTTCCGGGAACCGATCAACGTTGACAAATTCAATAACTTAAAAAAAAAAACTCTAACGTTATCTGTAATGTCAAAGTTGTTCCCCAGATAAACTTATCGTTGGGAAAAACTTCGACTTTCTTGGAAACCACTTTGATGTTGTAACCAACGTTAGAGTTGTTCCCGTGAACCAGTTACTGTTAACAAAGGGATCAACTTTTACTTTTTGAAAACCACTATAACGTTATCTATAACGTAATTTGTTGGGAACAAATTCGACGTTCTTTGAAACCACTTTGACGTTGTAACCAATGTTAGAGTTGTTCCCAACAACCAGTAAACGTTAACAAAGGAAACAACATTTATTTTTAAAAACCACTCTAACGTTATCTATAACGTCAAAGTTGTTCCCGAAAACAACTTCTCATTGGTAACAACACCGACGTTGTTGGAAACCACTTTGATGTTGTAATGAACATTAGACTTGTTCCCGGGAACCTGTAAACGTTAACATTGAGAACAACTTTTATTTTTTGGAAACCACTCTAATGTTATCTATAAGGTCAAAGCTATTCACGGGAAAAACTTCACGTTGGGAACAAATTCGAGGTTCTTGGAAATAACTTTGACGTTGCAACCGATGTTAGAGTTGTTCCCGACAACCAGTAAACGTTAACAAAGGGAACAACTTTTATTTTTTGGAATCCAATCTAACGTTATCTATAACTTCAAAGTTGTTTCCATGAACAATTTTGACATTCTTGGAAACCGCTTTAACGTTTTAGCCAACGTTAGAGTTGTCTCCGGGAACAAGTAAACGTTACCAAAGGGAACAACTTTTATTCTTTGGAAACCACTCTAACGTTATATATAAAGTCAAAGTTGCTCCCCTGAATAACATTTCGGTGGGAAATACTTCGACGTTCTTGGAAACCAATTTGACATTGTAACCAACGTTAGAGTTATCACCGGGAACCAGTTAACGTTAGCAAAAGGAACAACCTTTATTTTTTGGAAACAACTCTAACAATATCTAAAACATCAAAGTTGTTCTCGGGAATAACATCTCGTTGGGGAAAACTTCGACGTTCTTGGAAACCACTTTGACGTTGTAACAAACGTTAGAGTAATTCTCGGGAACCAGTCAACGTTAAAAAACGGAACAACTTTTATTTTCTTGAAAACCACTCTAACGTTATCTGTATCGTCAATGTTGTTTCCAGGAACAAATTCTTGTTGAGAACAACTTCGACCTTTTTGGAAACCACTTTGACGTTGTAACAAACGTTAGAGTTGTTCCACAAGAACCAGTCAACGTTAACAGTGGGAACAACTTTTAATTTTTGAAAACCATTCCAATGTTATCCATAACGTCAAAGTTGTTTCCGGGAACAACTTCTTGTTAGGAACAACATCGACGTTCTTGGAAACCTCTTTTACGTTTTAACCAACGTTAGAGTTGTTCCCAGGAACTAGACAACGTTATAAACGTAAACAAAATTTAATTTTTAGAAACCACTCTAACATTATCTATAACGTCAAAGTTGCCCCACGGAAAAACTTCTCTTTGGGAACAACTTCGACGTTCTTGAAAACAACTTTGACGTTGTAACCAACGTTAGAGTTGTTCCCGGGAACCAGTCAACTTTAACAACGGGAACAACTTTATTTTTTGGAAACCACTCTAAAGTTATCTAAAATGTCAAAGTTGTTATCGGTAATAAATTCTTGCTGGGAACAATTTTGATGTTCTTGGAAACCACTTTGACTGTGTAACCAACATTAGAGTTGTTCCCGGGAACCTATCAACGTTGACAAATGGAACAACTTTAAAAAAAAAAACCACTCTTTAGTTATCTGTAACGTCAAAGTTGTTTTCCAGATCAAATTATTGTTAGGAACAACTTAGACGTTCTTGGAAACCACTTTGACGTTGTAACCAATGTTAGAGTTGTTCATGGGAACCGGTCAAAGTTAACAAAAGGATCAACTTTTATTTTTTGGAAACCACTATAACGTAAAAGTTGTTCCCGGAAATAAATTTTTGTTGGGAACAAATTCGACGTACTTGGAAACCACTTTGACGTTGTAACGAACGTTAGAGTTGTTCCCAGGAACAAGTAAACGTTAACAAAGGAAACAACATTTATTTTTTAGAAACCACTCTATAGTTATCTGTAACGTCAAGGTTGTTCCCAAGAACAACTTCTCGTTGGTAACAACTCCGACGTTCTTGGAAACCACTTTGACATTGTAATTAACGTTAGAGTTGTTGGGACCAGTAAACGTTAACAATCAGAACAACTTTTTTTTTTTTGGAAGCAACTCTAATGATATCTATATGGTCAAAGTTATTCACAGGAAAAGCTTCTCATTAGGAACAACTTCAATGTTCTTGGAAACCACTTTGATGTTGTAGCCAACGTTAGAGTTGTTATTGGGAACCAGTAAACGTTAATAAATAAAACAACTTTAATTTTTTGGAAACCACACTAATGTTATCTGTAATGTCAAAGTTGTTCCCTCGAAGAACTTCTCTTAGGTATTAACTTCGACGTTCTTGGAAACTACTTTGACGTTGTAACTGACGTTAGAGTTTTTCCCGGGATCCAGTCAACGTAAACAAAGGGAACAACTTTGATTTTTTGGAAACCACTCTAATGTTATCTATAACGTCAAAGTTGTTCCCGAGAACAACATCTCGTTGGGAACAACTTCGACGTTCTTGAAAACCACTTTGACGATGTAACCAATGTTAGAGTTGTTCCCGAAAACCTTTCTATCTTTACAAATGAAACAACTTTTATTTATTTTAAACCACTATTACGTTATCTAAAACGTCAAAGTCGTTCTCGGGAACAACGTCAACGTTCTTGGAAACCACGTTGATATTGTGACCAACGTTAAAGTTGTTCCCGGGAACCAATAAATGTTAACAAAGGGATCAACTTTTACTTTTTGGAAACCACTATAACGTTATCTATAACGCAAAAGTTGTTCCCGGGAATAACCTCTCATTGGGAACAAATTCGACGTTCTTGGAAACCATTTTGACGTTGTAACCAACGTTAGAGTTTTCCTTGGAAACAAGTAAATGTTACCAAAGGGAACAGCTTTTATTCTTTGGAAACCATTCTAACATTATCTATAAGGTCAAAGTTGTTCCCCAGAACAATTTCTCGTTCGGAACAACTTCGATGTTCTTAGAAACCACTTTAACGTTGTAACCAACGTTAGAGTTCTTCCCGGGAACCAGTAATTGTTAACAATGGGAACAAATTTTATTTTTTGGGAACCACTCTAATGTTATCTTTAAGATCAAAGTTTTTCTCCTAAACAACTTCTCATTGGGAACAACTTCAACGTTCTTAAAAACCACTCTGACGTTGTAACCAACGTTAGAGTTGTCCCAGGGAACAAGTAAACGTTAACAAACAGGAACAACTTTTATTCTTTGGAAACCACTCTAACATTTTCTATAAGGTCAAAGTTGTTCCCCGAAAAAACTTCTCGTTGGGAACAACTTCAACGTTCTTGGAAACCACTTTGACTTTGTAACAAACGTTAGAGTTGTTCCCGGGAACCATTAATCGTTAACAATGGGAACAACTTTTTTTATTTTTGGAAACCACTCTAATGTTATCGAAAAGATCAAAGTGGTTCCCCGAAACAACTTCTCGATGGGAAAAACTTCGATGTTCTTAGAAACCACTTTGATGTTGTAACCAACGTTAGAGTTTTTCTAGGGAACCTGTCAACGTAAACAAAGGGAATAACTTTTGTTTTTGGAAACCACTCTAATGTTATCTATTATGTCAAAGTTGTTCCCGAGAACAGCATCTCGTTTGGAACAACTTCGACGTTCTTGGAAAAAACTTTGGAGATGTAACCAACGTTAGAGTTGTTCCCGGGAACATGTCAACGTTAACAAATGGAACAACTTTTTAGCTTTTAAAAACAACTCTAACGTCATCTTTAACGTCAATGTTGTTCCCTGGAACAACTTCAACGTTCTTGGAAACCATTTTGACGTTGTAACCAACGTTAGAGTTATTCCAGAGAACAAGTCAACGTTAACAACGGGAACAACTTTTATTTTATTGAAACCACTATAACGTTTTCTATAACGCCAAAGTTTTTCTCAGGAATAACTTCTTGTTGGCAATAACTCTTTAATATTCTTGGAAACAACTTTGACATTGTAACTAACGTCAAATTTGTTCCCGAGAACCAGTCAACGTTAACAAAGGGAACAACTTTTATTTTTTGGAAACCACTATAACGTTATCTATAACGCCAAAGTTGTTCCCGGGAACAACTTCTCGTTGGCAACAACTTCGACGTTCTTGGAAACCGCTTTGATGTTGTAACCAATGTTAGAGTTGTTCCCGAGAACCAGTAAATGTTAACAAACGGAACTACTTTTATTTTTTGATAACCCCTCTAATGTTATCTATAACATCAAAGTTGTTCCACGGAATAACTTCTCGTTTGGAACAACTTCGTCGTTCTTGGAAACCACTTTGATGTTGTAACCAACGTTAGAGTTGTTCCCGTGAACCTGTCAATATTTACATACGTAACAATTATTTATTTTTTGTTAACCACTCTAACGTTATCTAAAACGTTAACGTTGTTCTCGGGAAAGACTTCGACATTCTTTGAAGCCACTTTGATGTTGTAACTGACGTTAAAGTTGTTCCCGGGAACCAGTCAATGTTAACAAAGGAATCAACTTTAATTTTTTGGAAACCACTATAATGTTATCTATAATGTAAAAGTTGTTCCCGGGAATAATATCTCGTTGGGGACAACTTCGACGATCTTGAAAACCACTTTGATGTTGTAACGAACGATAGAATTGTTCCTGGGAACCTGTCAAGGTTAAAAAATGGAACAACTTTTATTTTTTGGAAACCACTCTAACCTAATCTATAACGTCAAAGTTTTTCACGGGAACAACTTCTCGTTGGGGACAACTTCGACGTTTTTGAAAACCAGTTTGACGTTGTAACCAACATTAGAGTTGTTCTCGGGAACAAGTCAACGTTAGCAAAGGGAACAACCATTATTTTTTTGAAACCACTCTAACGTTATCTAAAATGTCTAAGTTGTTCTCGGGAACAACTACGACGTTATTGGAAACCACTTTAACATTGTAACCAACATTATAGTTGTTCCCGGGAACCAGTCAACGTTAACAAATGGAACAACTTTTTTTTTGGCAACCACTCTAACCTTATCTATAATGTCAAATTTATTCCAGGAACAACTTCTCGTTGGGTACAACTTCGACGTTCTTCGAAACCACTTTGACGTTGTAACCAACATTAAAGTTGTTCCCGAGAACCAGTCAACGTTAACAAATGGAACAACTTTTATTTTTTGGAATCCACTATATAGTTACCTATAACTTTAAAGTTGCTTCCGGAAACAACATCGACGTTCTTGGAAACCACTTTGTCGTTTTAAACAACGTTAAAGTTGTTACAGGGAACCAAAAAACGTTAACAAAGGGAACAACTTTTACTTTTTAGAAACCACTCTAACGTTATATATAACGTCAAAGTTGCTCCATGGAATAACTTCTCGTTGGGAACAACTTCGTCTTTCTTGGAAACCAGTTTGACGATGTAACAAACGTTAGAGTTGTTCCCGGGAACCAGTTAACGTTAACAAAGGATACAACTTTTATTTTTTTGAAACCACTCTAACGTTATATAAAACGTCAAGGTTGTTCTTGGGAATAACTACGACGTTCTTGGAAACCACTTTAACGATGTAACCAACATTATAGTTGTTCCTGGGAACCAGTCAAAGTTAACAAATGGAACAACTTTTTTTTTGGCAACCACTCTAACCTTATCTATAATGTCAAAGTTATTCCTAGGAACAACTTCGACGTTCTTGGAAACCACTTTGACGTTGTAACCAACATTAAAGTTGTTCCCGAGAACCATTCAACATTAACAAATGGAATAACTTATATTTTTTGGAATCCACTATATAGTTATCTATAACTTCAAAGTTGTTCCCGGGAACAACTTCGACGTTCTTGGAAACAACTTTGACGTTTTAAACAACGTTAAAGTTGTTACCGGGAACAAAAAAACGTTAACAAAGGGAACAACTTTTACTTTTTAGAAACCACTCTAACGTTATCTATAATGTCAAAGTTGCTCCACGGAATAACTTCTCGTTGGGAACAACTTCTTCCTCTTGGAAACCACTTTGACGTTGTAACCAATGTTAGAGTCGACATTTACAAATGGAACAATTATTTATTTTTGGGTAACCACTCTAACGTTATCTAAAGCGTCAACGTTGTTCTCAGGAAAGACTTTGACGTTCTTTGAAACCACTTTGACGCTGTAACCGACATTAAAATTGTTCCCGGGAACCAGTCAATGTTAACAAAGGGACCAACTTTCATTTTTTTGGAAACCACAATAACGCTATTTATAACGCAAAAGTTCTTCCCAGGAATAATCTCTCGTCAGGGAAAACTTCGACGTTCTTGGAAACCACTTTGACGTTGTAACCAACGATAGAATTGTACCCGGGAACTAGTTAAGGTTAAAAAATGGAACAACTTTTATTTTTTGGAAACCACTCTAACCTTTTCTATAACGTCAATTTTTTTCTCGGAAACAACTTCTCGTTGGAGACAACTTCGACATTATTGGAAACCACATTGATGTTGTAACCAATGTTAAAATTGTTTATGGGAACCAGTTAACGTTAAAAAATGGTAAAACTTTAATTTTTGGAATCCACTCAAACGTTATCTATAACATCAAAGTCGTTCCCGGGAACAACTTCACGTTGTGGTTAACTTTAACGTTCAAGGAAACCAATTTGACATTGTAACCAACGTTAAAGTTGTTACCTTCAACTAGTCAACGTTAACAAATGAAACAAATTTTATTTTTTGGTAACCACTCTAACCTTATCTATAATGTCAAAGTTGTTCCCGGGAAAAACTACTCGTTGAGGACAACTTCGACGTTCTTGGAAACCACTTTGACGTTGTATCCAACTTTAGAGTTGTTTCTGGAAACCAATCAACGTAAACAAATGGAACAACTTTTATTGTTTGGTAACCACGCTAACCTTATCTATAACGTCAAAGTTGTTCCCGGGGATAACTTCTCGTTGGGGACATCTTCGACGATCGTGGAAACCACTTTGACATTGTAACCAACGTTAAAGTTGTTCCCAGGAACCAGAAAATGTTAACAAATGGACCAACTTTTATTTTTTCGAATCCACTCTAGCGTTATCTATAACTTTAAAGTTGTTCCCGAGAATAACTTCGAGGTTCTTGGAAACCGCTTTGATGTTTTAACCAAGGTTAAACTTGTTCCCGGGAACCAGACAACGTTAACAAATGGAAAAACTTTTACTTTTTAGAAACCAATCTAACGTTATATATAACGTCAAAGTTGCTCCGCGGAATAACTTCTAGTTGGGAACAACTTTGTCATTCTTATAAACCAGTTTAACGTTGTAACCAACAGTAGAATTGTTCTCGGGAACCAGTCAACGTTATAAAAGGGAACAACTTTTTTTTTTGAAAACCACTCTAACGTTATCTAAAATGTCAAAGTAGTTCTCGGGAACAA
This sequence comes from Dipteronia dyeriana, assembly GCA_032871835.1. Classification (NCBI taxonomy): domain Eukaryota; kingdom Viridiplantae; phylum Streptophyta; class Magnoliopsida; order Sapindales; family Sapindaceae; genus Dipteronia; species Dipteronia dyeriana. The sequence continues at coordinate 32,254,132 of CM065295.1, read as the reverse complement.
CTACGACGTTCTTGGAAACCACTTTGACGTTGTAACCAACGTTAGAGTTGTTACCGGGAACCAGTCAATGTTAACAAATGGCTCATATTTTTTTTTGGAAACCACTATAACGTTATCTATAACGTAAAAGTTGTTCCCGAGAATAACCTCTTGTTGGTAACAAATTCGACGTTCTTGGAAACCACTTTGACGTAGTAACCAAAGTTAGAGTTTTTCCCAAGAACTGGTAAACCTTAACAAAGGGAAAAAAAATATTTTTCAAAAACCACTCTAACATTTTCTGTAACGTCAAATTTTTCCCGGGATCAACTTCTCATTGGAACAACTTTGACGTTATGGAAACCACATTGACATTGTAACAAACGTTAGAGTTGTTCCTGAGAACCAGTAAATGTTAACAATATAGGAACAACTTTAATTTTTTAGAAACGACTCTAATGTTACCTATAAGGTTAAAAATGATCATGGGAACAACTTCGACGTTCTTGGAAACCACGTTGACGATGTAACCAACGTTAGAGTTGTTACCGGGAACCTTTCAACGTTAACAAATGAAACAACTTTTATTTTTTAAAAACAACTCTAACGTTATCTGTAACGTCAAAGTTGTTCCCGAGAACAACTTCTCATTGGGAACAACTTCGATGTTCTTGGAAACCACTTTGACGTTGTAACCAACATTAGAGTTGTTCCAGAGAACCAGCCAATGTTAACAAAGGGATCAACATTTATTTTTTAGAAACCACTATAACGTTATCTATAACGCAAAAGTTGTTCTCGAAAATAACTTCTTATTGGGAACAAATTCAACGTTCTTGGAAACCATTTGACATTGTAACCAACGTTAGAGTTGTTCCCATGAACTAGTAAACATTAACAAAGGGAACAAATTTTATTTTTTGGAAACCAATTTAATGTTATTTATATCGTCAAAGTTGTTCCCGGAAACAACATTTCGTTGGGAACAACTTTGACAATCTTGGAAACCACTTTGACTTTGTAACAAACGTTAGAGTTGTTCCCTGGAACCAGTCAACGTTAAGAAATGGAACAACTTTTATTTTTTGGAAACCACTATAACCTTATCTATAACGTCAAAGTTGTTCCCAGTAACAACTTCTCATTCTAGACAACTTCGACGTTCTTGGAAACCACTTTGTAACCAACATTAAAGTTGTTCCCGGGAACCGGTCAACGTTTACAAATTGGAAAACTTTTATTTTTTGGAATCCACTCTAACGTTATCTATAACTTCAAAGTTGTTCCCCGGGAACAACTTTGACATTCTTGGAAATCGCTTTGACGTTGTAACCAACGTTAGAGTTGTTCCCGGGAACCAGACAACGTTAACAAAGGGAACAACTTTTTCTTTTTAGAAACCACACTAACGTTATATATAACGCCAAAGTAGCTCCACGGAATAACTTCTCGTTGGGACCAAATTTGACGTTCTTGGAAACCACTTTGACATTGTAACCAACATTAAAGTTGTTCCTAGGAACCAGAAAATGTTAACAAATGGACCAACTTTTATTTTTTCGAATCCACTCTAGCGTTATCTATAACTTTAAAGTTGTTCCCGAGAATAACTTCGAGGTTCTTGGAAACCGCTTTGATGTTTTAACCAACGTTAAACTTGTTCCCGGGAACCAGACAACATTAACAAATGGAAAAACTTTTACATTTTAGAAACCACTCTAACGTTATATATAACGTCAAAGTTGCTCCGCGGAATAACTTCTAGTTGGGAACAACTTCGTCGTTCTTGTAAACCAGTTTTACGTTGTAACCAACGTTAGAATTGTTCCCGGGAACCAATCAACGTTATAAAAGGGAACAACTTTTTTTTTTGGAAACCACTCTAACGTTATCTAAAATGTCAAAGTAGTTCTCGGAAACAAATACGACGTTCTTGGAAACCACTTTGACGTTGTAACCAACGTTAGAGTTGTTCCCGGGAACCAGTCAACGTTAACAAAAGGATCATTTTTTTTTTGGAAACCACTATAACGTTATCTATAACGCAAAAGTTGTTCCCGAGAATAACCTCTTGTTGGAAACAAATTCGACGTTCTTGGAAACCACTTTGACGTAGTAACCAAAGTTAGAGTTTTTCCCGAGAACTAGTAAACCTTAACAATAAGAAAAAAATTTATTATTCAAAAACCACTCTAACATTATCTGTAACGTCAAATTTTTCCCGGGATCAACTTCTCGTTGGAACAACTTTGACGTTCATGGAAACAACTTTGACGTTTTAACAAATGTTAGAGTTGTTCCCGGGAACCAGCAAATGTTAACAATATGGGAACAACTTTTATTTTTTAGAAACCACTCTAATGTTACCTATAAGGTTAAAAATGTTCACAGGAACAACTTCGACGTTCTTGGAAACCACGTTGACGATGTAACCAACGTTAGAGTTGTTACTGGGAACCTTTCAACGTTAACAAACGAAACAAATTTTATTTTTTAAAAACAAATCTAACGTTATCTGTAACGTCAAAGTTGTTCCTGAGAACAACTTCTCGTTGGGAACAACTTCGATGTTCTTGGAAACCACTTTGACGTTGTAACCAACATTAGAGTTGTTCCCAAGAACCTGCCAATGTTAACAAAAGGATCAACATTTATTTTTTAGAAACCACTATAACGTTATCTATAACGCAAAAGTTGTTCTCGAACATAACTTCTTGTTGGGAACAAATTAAACGTTCTTGGAAACCATTTGATGTTGCAACCAATGTTAGGGTTGTTCCCAGGAACTAGTAAACATTAACAAAGGATCAAATTTTATTTTTTGGAAACCACTTTAATGTTATTTATATCGTCAAAGTTGTTCCCGGGAACAACATTTCGTTGGGAACAACTTTGACATTCTTGGAAACCACGTTGACTTTGTAACAAACGTTAGAGTTGTTCCCTGGAACCAGTCAACGTTAACTAATGGAACAACTTTTATTTTTTGGAAACCACTATAACCTTATCTATAAAGTCAAAGTTGTTCCCAGTAACAACTTCTCATTCTGGACAACTTCAACGTTCTTGGAAACCACTTTGACTTTGTAACCAACGTTAAAGTTTTTCCCGGGAATCGGTCAACGTTTACAAATTGGACAACTTTTATTTTTTGGAATCCACTCTAACGTTATCTATAACTTCAAAGTTGTTCCTCGGGAACAGCTTCGACATTCTCGAAAATCGCTTTGACGTTTTAACCAACGTTAAAGTTGTTCCCAGGAACCAGACAACGTTAACAAAGGGAACAAATTTTTCTTTTTAGAAACCACACTAACGTTATATATAGCGCCAAAGTAGCTCCAAAGAATAACTTCTCGTTGGGACCAAATTTGACGTTCTTGGAAACCACTTTGACGTTATAACCAACGTTGGAGATTTTCCCGAGAACCAATCAACGTTAACAAAGGGAACAACTTTTTTTTTTTGGAAACCACCTTAACGTTATCTAAAACGTCAAAGTCGTTCTCGGGAACAACATCAACGTTCTTGAAAACCACGTTGATATTGTAACCAATGTTAGAGATGTTCCCGGAAACTAATCGAATTTAACAAAGGGATCAACCTTTATATTTTGGAAACCACTATAACGTTATCTATAACGCAAAAGTTGTTCCTGGGAATAACCTCTCGTTGGGAACAAATTCGACGTTCTTGGAAACCAATTTGACGTTGTAACCAACGTTAGAGTTTTCCCACGGGAAAAAGTAAACGTTACCAAAGGTAACTACTTTTATTCTTTGGAAACCACTCTAACATTTTCTATAAGGTCAAAGTTGTTCCCCGGAACAATTTCTCATTCGGAACAACTTCGATGTTCTTAGAAACCTCTTTAACGTTGTAACCAACGTTAGAGTTCTTCTAGGGAACCTGTCAATGTAAACAAAAGGAACAAATTTTGTTTTTGGAAACCACTCTAATGTTATCTATTATGTCAAAGTTGATAACGGGAACAACATCTCGTTGGGAACAACTTCGACGTTCTTGGAAACAACTTTGGAGATGTAATCAACGTTAGAGCTGTTCCCAGTAACATGTCAACGTTAACAAATGGAACAACTTTTTAGTTGTTAAAAACAACTCTAACGTCATCTTTAACGTCAATGTTGTTCCCTGGAACTACTTCTCGCTGGGAACAACTTCAACGTTCTTGGAAACCATTTTGACGTTGTAACCAATGTTAGAGTTATTCCCAGGAACAAGTCAACGTTAACAACGGGAACAACTTTTATTTTTTGGAAACCACTCTAACGTTTTCTATATGCCAAAGTTTTTCTCGGGAATAACTTCTTGTTGGCAACAACTTCAATATTCTTTTAAACAACTTTGACGTTGTAACTAAGGTCAAAGTTGTTCCCGGGAACCAGTCAACGTTAACAAAAAGAACAACTTTTATTTTTTGGAAAACACTATAACGTTATCTATAACGCCAAAGTTGTTCTCGGGAACAACTTCTCATTGGGAACAACTTCGACGTTCTTGGAAACCGCTTTGATGTTGTACCCAATGTTTGAGTTGTTCCCGAGAACCAGTAAATGTTAACAAAGGGAACAACTTTTATTTTTTGATAACCCCTCTAATGTTATCTATAACATCAAAGTTGTTCCACGGAATAACTTCTCGTTGGGAACAACTTCGTCGTTCTTGGAAACCACTTTGATGTTGTAACCAACGTTAGAGTTGTTCCCATGAACCAGTCAATGTTTACATACGTAACAATTATTAATTTTTTGGTAACCACTCTAACCTTTTCTAAAACGTCAACGTTGTTCTCGGGAAAGACTTCGACGTTCTTTAAAACCACTTTGACGTTGTAACTGACGTTAAAGTTGTTCCCGGGAACCAGTCAATGTTAACAAAGGGATCAACTTTAATTTTTAGGAAACAACTATAATGTTATCTATAACGTAAAAGTTGTTCCCGGGAATAATCTCTCGTTGGGGACAACTTCGACGTTCTTGGAAACCACTTTGATGTTGTAACCAACGATTGAATTGTTCCTGGGAACCTGTCAAGGTTAAAAAATGGAACAACTTTTATTTTTTGGAAACCACTCTAACCTTATCTATAACGTCAAAATTTTTCCCGAAAACAACTTCTCGTTGAGGACAACTTCGACATTATTGAAAACCACTTTGACGTTGTAACCAACGTTAAAGTTGTTCCCAGGAACCAGTCAATGTTAACAAATGGACCAACTATTATTTTTTGGAATCCACTCTAACGTTATCTATAACTTCAAAGTTGTTCCCGAAAATAACTTCGACGTTCTTGGAAATCACTTTGACATTATAACAAAAGTTAGAGTTGTTCCTGGGAACCAGACGACGTTAACAAAGGGAAAAACTTTTACTTTTTAGAAACCACTCTAACATTATATAAAATGTCAAAGGTTCTCCACGGAATAACTTCTCGTTGGGAACAACTTCGTCATTCTTGGAAACCAGTTTGATGTTGTAACTAACGTTAGAGTTGTTCCCGGGAACCAGTCAACGTTAACAAAGGGAACAACTTTTATTTTTTTGAAACCACTCTAACGTTATCTAAAACGTCAAAGTTGTTCTTGGGAACAACAACAACGTTCTTGGAAACCACTTTAACGTTGTAACCAACATTATAGTTGTTCCCGGGAACCAGTCAACGTTAATAAATGGAACAACTTTTTTTTTGGCAACCACTCTAACCTTATCTATAATGTCAAAGTTATTCCCAGGAACAACTTCTCGTTGGGTAAAACTTCGACGTTCTTGGAAACCACTTTGAAGTTGTAACCAACATTAAAGTTGTTTCCGAGAACCAGTCAACGTTAACAAATGGAATAACTTTTATTTTTTGGAATCCACTATATAATTACCTATAACTTTAAAGTTGCTTCCGGAAACAATTTCGACGTTCTTGGAAACCACTTTGTCGTTTTAATCAACGTTAAAGTTGTTACCGGGAACCAAAAAACGTTAACAAAGGGAACAACTTTTACTTTTTAGAAACCACTCTAACGTTATATATAACGTCAAAGTTGCTCCACGGAATAACTTCTCGTTGGGAACAACTTCGTCTTTCTTGGAAACCAGTTTGACGATGTAACAAACATTAGAGTTGTTCCCGGGAACCAGTCAACGTTAACAAAGGGTACAACTTTTATTTTTTTGAAACCACTCTAACGTTATATAAAACGTCAAGGTTGTTCGTGGGAATAACTACGACGTTCTTGGAAACCACTTTAACGATGTAACCAACATTATAGTTGTTCCTGGGAACCAGTCAAAGTTAACAAATGGAACAACTTTTTTTTTGGCAACCACTCTAACCTTATCTATAATGTCAAAATTATTCCCAGAAACAACTTCTCGTTTGGTACAACTTTGACGTTCTTGGAAACCACTTTGAAGTTTTAAACAACGTTAAAGTTGTTACCAGGAACCAAAAAACGTTAACAAAGGGAACAACTTTTACTTTTTAGAAACCACTCTAACGTTATCTATAACGTCAAAGTTGCTCCACGGAATAACTTCTCGTTGGGAACAACTTCTTCATCTTGGAAACCACTTTGACGTTGTAACCAACGTTAGAGTCGACATTTACAAACGGAACAATTATTTATTTTTTGGTAACAACTCTAACGTTATCTAAAACGTCAACATTGTTCTCGGGAAAGACTTCGACGTTCTTTAAAACCACTTTGACGTTGTAACCGACGTTAAAATTGTTCCCGGGAACCAGTCAATGTTAACAAAAGGACAAACTTTCATTTTTTGGAAACCACTATAACGTTATTTATAACGCAAAAGTTCTTCCCGAGAATAATCTCTCGTTAGGGAAAACTTCGACGTTCTTGGAAACCACTTTGACGTTGTAACCAACGATAGAATTGTTCCCGGGAACCAGTTAAGGTTAAAAAATGGAACAACTTTTATTTTTTGGAAAACACTCTAACCTTTTCTATAACGTCAATTTTTTTATCGGGAACAACTTCGACGTTATTGGAAACCAAACAAACGTTAAAATTGTTTCTTGGAACTAGTTAACGTTAAAAAATGGTAAAACTTTTATTTTTTGGAATCCACTCAAACGTTATCTATAACATCAAAGTCGTTCCGGGGATCAACTTCACGTTGATCTCAACTTTAACATTCAAGGAAACCACTTTGACATTGTAACCAACGTTAAAGTTGTTACCTTCAACTAGTCAACGTTAGCAAATGAAACAACTTTTTTTTTGGTAACCACTCTAACCTTATCTATAATGTCAAAGTTATTCCCAGGAACAATTTCTCGTTGGGTACAACTTCGACGTTCTTGGAAACCACTTTGACGTTGTAACCAACATTAAAGTTGTTCCCGAGAACCAGTCAACATTAACAAATGGAACAACTTTTATATTTTGGAATCCACTATATAGTTATCTATAACTTCAAAGTTGTTCCAGGGAACAATTTCAATGTTCTTAGAAACCACTTTGACGTTTTAAACAACGTTAAAGTCGTTACCGGGAACCAAAAAATGTTAACAAAGGGAACAACTTTTACTTTTTAGAAACCACTCTAACGTTATCTATAACGTCAAAGTTGCTCCACGGAATAACTTCTCGTTGGGAACAACTTCTTCCTCTTGGAAACCACTTTGACGTTGTAACCAACGTTAGAGTCGACATTTACAAACGGAACAATTATTTATTTTTTGGTAACCGCTCTAACGTTTTCGAAAACGTCAACGTTGTTCTCGGGAAAGACTTCGACGTTCTTTGAAACCACTTTGACGTTGTAACCGACGTTAAAATGGTTCCCGGGAACCAGTCAATGTTAACAAAGGGATAAACTTTCATTTTTTGGAAACCACTATAACGTTATTTATAACTCAAAAATTCTTCCCGAGAATAATCTCTTGTTGGGGAAAATTTTGACGTTCTTAGAAACCACTTTGACGTTGTAACCAACGATAAAATTGTTCCCGGGAACCAGTTAAGGTTAAAAAATGGAACAACTTTTATTTTTTGGAAACCAATCTAACCTTTTCTATAACGTCAATTTTTTTCTCTAGAACAACTTCGACGTTATTGGAAACCACTTTGACGTTGTAACAAACGTTAAAATTGTTTATGGGAACAAGTTATTTTAAAAAAACGGTAAAACTTTTATTTTTTGGAATCCACTCAAACGTTATCTATAACATCAAAGTCGTTATGGGGATCAACTTCACGTTGGGGTCAACTTTAACGTTCAAGGAAACCACTTTGACATTGTAACCAACGTTAAAGTTGTTACCTTCAACTAGTCAACGTTAGCAAATGAAACAACTTTTACTTTTTGGTAACCACTCTAACATTATCTATAACGTCAAAGTTGTTCCCGGGAAAAACTACTTGTTGGGGACAACTTCGACGTTCTTGGAAACCACTTTGACGTTGTATCCAACGTTAGAGTTGTTTCTGTAAACCAATCAACGTTAACAAATGGAACAACTTTTATTGCTTGGTACCCACACTAACCTTATATATAACGTCAATGTTGTTCCCGGGGATAACTTCACGTTGGGGACATCTTCGACGATCTTGGAAATCACTTTAACGTTGTAACCAACGTTAAAGTTGTTCCTAGGAACCAGAAAATGTTAACAAATGGACCAACTTTTATTTTTTGGAATCCACTCTAACGTTATCTATAACTTCAAAGTTGTTCCCGAGAATAACATCGAGGTTCTTGGAAACCGCTTTGATGTTTTAACCAACGTTAAAGTTGTTCTAGGAAACTAGACAACATAACAAAGGTAAAAACTTTTACTTTTTAGAAACCACTCTAACGTTATATATAACGTCATAGTTGCTCCATGGAATAACTTCTAGTTGGGAACAACTTTATCGTTCTTGTAAACCAGTTTCACGTTGTAACCAACGTTAGAGTTGTTCCCGGGAGCCAGTCAACATTAACAACGGGAACAACTTTTATTTTTTGGAAACCACTCTAAAGTTATCTAAAATGTCAAAGTAGTTCTCGGGAACAACTACGACGTTCTTGGAAACCACTTGGACGTTGTAACCAACGTTAGAGTTGTTCCCGGGAACCAGTCAATGTTAACAAATGGATCATTTTTTAAGTTTTTGGAAACCACTATAACGTTATCTATAACGCAAAAGTTGTTCCCGAGAATAACCTCTTGTTGGAAACAAATTCGACGTTCTTGGAAATCACTTTGACGTAGTAACCAAAGTTAGAGTTTTTCCCGAGAACTAGTAAACCTTAACAGAGGGAAAAAAAATTATTTTCAAAAACCACTCTAACATTATCTGTAACGTCAATTTTTTCCCGGGATCAACTTCTCATTGGAACAACTTTGACGTTATGGAAACCACTTTGACATTGTAACAAACGTTAGAGTTGTTAATGAGAACCAGTAAATGTTAACAATATGGGAACAACTTTTATTTTTTAGAAACCACTCTAATGTTACCTATAAGGTTAAAAATTTTCATGGGAACAACTTCGACGTTCTTGGAAACCACGTTGACGATGTAACCAACGTTAGAGTTGTTACCGGGAACCTTTCAACGTTAACAAATGGAACAACTTTTATTTTTTAAAAACAACTCTAACGTTATCTGTAACGTCAAAGTTGTTCCCGAGAACAAGTTCTCGTTGGGAACAACTTCGATGTTCTTGAAAACCACTTTGACGTTGTAACCAACGTTAAAGTTGTTCCCAGGAACCAGTCAATGTTAACAAATGGACCAACTTTTATTTTTTGGAATCCACTCTAACGTTATCTATAACTTCAAAGTTGTTCCTGAGAATAAGTTTGACGTTCTTGGAAACCGCTTTGACGTTAGAACCAACGTTAGAGTTGTTCCCGGGAACCAGACGACGTTAACAAAGGGAAAAACTTTTACTTTTTAGAAACCACTCTAACGTTATATATAACGTCAAAGTTTCTCCACGGAATAACGTCTCGTTGGGAACAACTTCGTCATTATTGGAAACCAGTTTCACGTTGTAACCAACGTTAAAGTTGTTGCCGGGAACCAGTCAACGTTAACAAAGGGAACGACTTTTATTATTTTGAAAACACTCTAACATTATCTAAAACGTCAAAGTTTTTCTCGGGAACAACTACGACGTTCTTGGAAACCACTTTAACGTTGTAACAAACATTATAGTTGTTCTCGGGAACCAGTCAACGTTAACAAAAGGAACAACTTTTTTTTTGGCAACCACTCTAACCTTATCTATAATGTCAAAGTTATTCCAGGAACAACATCTCGTTGGGTACAACTTCGACGTTCTTAGAAACCACTATAACGTTGTAACCAACATTAAAGTTGTTCCCGAGAACCAGTGAACGTTAATAAATGGAACAACTTTTATTTTTTGGAATCCACTATATAGTTATCTATAACTTAAAAGTTGTTCCCGGGAACAACTGTGACGTTCTTAGAAACCACTTTGACGTTTTAAACAACATTAAAGTTGTTACCAGGAACAAGAAAACGTTAACAAAGGGAACAACTTTTACTTTTTAGAAACAACCCTAACGTTATATATAACGTCCAAGTTGCTCCACGGAATAACTTCTCGCTGGGAACAACTTCGTCATTCTTGGAAACCAGTTTGACGTTGTAACAAACGTTAGAGTTGTTCCCGGGAACCAGTCAACGTTAACAAAGGGAACAACTTTTAATTTTTTGAAACCACTCTAACGTTATCTAAAACGTCAAAGTTGTTCTCAGGAACAACTACGACGTTCTTGAAAATCACTTTAACGTTGTAACCAATATTATAGTTGTTCCCGGGAACCAGTCAACGTTAACAAATGGAATAACTTTTTTTTTGGCAACCACTTTAACCTTATCTATAATGTCAAAGTTTTTCCAGGAACAACTTCTCGTTGGGTACAACTTCGACGTTCTTGGAAACCACTTTAACGTTGTTACAAACATTAAAGTTGTTCCCGAGAACCAGTCAACGTTAACAAATGGAACAATTTTAATTTTTTGAAATCCACTATATAGTTATCTATAACTTAAAAGTTATTCCCGGGAACAACTTTGACGTTCTTAGAAACCACTTTGACGTTTTAAACAACGTTAAAGTTGTTACCGGGAACCAAAAAACGTTAACAAAGGGAACAACTTTTACTTTTTAGAAACCACTCTAACGTTATCTATAATGTCAAAGTTGCTCCACGGAATAACTTCTCGTTGGGAACAACTTCGTCATTCTTGGAAACCAGTTTGACGTTGTAACAAACGTTAGAGTTGTTCCTGGGAACCAGTCAACGTTAACAAAGGGAACAACTTTTATTTTTTTGAAACCACTCTAACGTTATCTAAAACGTCAAAGTTGTTCTCGGGAACAACTACGACGTTCTTGGAAACCACTTTAACATTGTAACCAACATTATAGTTGTTCCCAGGAACCAGTCAACGTTAACAAATGGAACAACTTTTTTTTTGGCAACCACTCTAACCTTATCTATAATGTCAAAGTTATTCCAGGAACAACTTCTCATTGGGTACAACTTCGACGTTTTGGAAACCACTTTGACATTGTAACCAACATTAAAGTTATTCCCGAGAACCAGTCAACGTTAACAAATGAAACAACTTTTATTTTTTATAATCCACTATATAGTTATCTATAACTTAAAAGTTGTTCCCGGGAACAACTTCGACGTTCTTGGAAACCATTTTGACGTTTTAAACAACGTTAAAGTAGTTACCGGGAACCAAAAAACATTAACAAAGGGAACAACTTTTACTTTTTAGAAACCACTCTAACGTTATATATAACGTCAAAGTTACTACACGGAATAACTTCTCGTTGGGAACAACTTCGTCATTCTTGGATACCAGTTTGACGTTGTAACAAACGTTAGAGTTGTTCCCGGGAACCAGTCAACGTTAACAAAGTGAAAAACTTTTATTTTTTTGAAACCACTCTAACGTTATCTAAAACGTCAAAGTTGTTCTCGGGAACAACTACGACGTTATTGGAAACCAATTTAACGTTTTAACCAACATTATAGTCGTTCCTGGGAACTAATCAACGTTAACAAATGGAACAACTTTTTTTTGGAAACCACTCTAACCTTATCTATAATGTCAAAGTTATTCCCTGGAACAACTTCTCGTTGGGTAAAACTTCGACGTTTTGGGAAACCACTTTGACGTTGTAACCAACATTAAAGTTGTTCCCGAGAACCAGTCAACATTAAGAAATGGAATAACTTTTAGTTTTTGGAATCCACTATATAATTATCTATTACTTCAAAGTTGTTCCCGGGAACAACTTGGACGTTCTTGGAAACCACTTTGACGTTTTAAACAACGTTAAAGTTGTTACCGGGAACCAAAAAACGTTAACAAAGGGAACAACTTTTATTTTTCAGAAACCACTCTAACGTTATCTATAACGTCAAAGTTGCTCCACGGAATAACTTCTCGTTGGGAACAACTTCTTCCTCTTGGAAACCACTTTGACGTTGTAACCAACGTTAGAGTCGACATTTACAAACGGAACAATTATTTATTTTTTTGTAACCACTCTAACGTTTTCTAAAACGTCAACGTTGTTCTCGGGAAAGACTTCGACGTTCTTTGAAACCACTTTGACGTTGTAACCGACGTTAAAATTATTCCCAGGAACCAGTCAATGTTAACAAAGGGACCAACTTTCATTTTTTGGAAACCACAATAACATTTTTTATAACACAAAAGTTCTTCCCGGGAATAATCTCTCGTTGGGGAAAACTTCGACGTTCTTGGAAACCACTTTGACGTTGTAACCAACGATAGAATTGTTCCCAGAAACCAGTTATAGTTAAAAAATGTAACAACTTTTATTTTTTGGAAACCACTCTAACCTTTTCTATAACGTCAATTTTTTTCTCGGGAACAACTTCTCATTGGGGACAACTTCGATGTTATTGGAAACCACTTTGACGTCGTAACCAACATTAAAATTGTTTCTGGGAACCAGTTAACGTTAAAAAATGGCAAAATTTTATTTTTTCGAATCCACTCAAACGTTATCTATAACATCAAAGTCGTTCCGGGGATCAACTTCACGTTGGGGTCAACTTTAACGTTCAAGGAAACCACTTTGACCTTGTAACCAACGTTAAAGTTGTTACCTTCAACTAGTCAACGTTAGCAAATGAAAAACTTTTACTTTTTGGTAACCATTCTAACATTATCTATAACGTCAAAGTTGTTCCCGGGAAAAACTACTCATTGGGGACAACTTCGACGTTCTTGGAAACCACTTTGACGTTGTTTCCAACGTTAGAGTTGTTTCTGGAAACCAATCAACGTTAACAAATGGAGCAACTTTTATTGCTTGGTACCCACACTAACCTTGTCTATAACGTCAAAGTTGTTCCCGGGAATAACTTCTCGTTAGGGACATCTTCGACGATCTTGGAAACCACTTTGACGTTGTAACCAACTTTAAAGTTGTTCCCAGGAACCAGAAAATGTTAACAAATGGACCAACTTTTATTTTTTGGAATCCACTCTAGCGTTATCTATAACTTCAAAATTGTTCCCGAGAATAACTTCGAGGTTCTTGGAAACCGCTTAGATGTTTTAACCAACGTTAAAGTTGTTCCCGGGAACCAGACAACGTTAAGAAAGGGAAAAACTTTTACTTTTTAGAACAACTCTAACGTTATATATAACGTCAAAGTTGCTCCGCGGAATAACTTCTAGTTGGGAACAACTTCGTCGTTCTTGTAAACCAGTTTGACATTGTAACCAACGTTAGAGTTGTTCCCGGGAACCAGTCAACGTTATAAAAAGGAACAACTTTTTTTTTTGGAAACCGCTCTAACGTTATCTAAAATGTCAAAGTAGTTCTCAGGAACAACTACGACATTCTTGGAAACCACTTTAACGTTGTAACCAACATTATAGTTGTTCCCGATAACCAGTCAACGTTAACAAATGGAACAACTTTGTTTTTGGCAACCACTCTAACCTTATCTATAATGTCAAAGTTATTCCAGGAAGAACTTCTCGTTGGGTACAACTTCGACGTTCTTGGAAACCACTTTGACGTTGTAACCAACATTAAAGTTATTCCCGAGAACCAGTCAACGTTAACAAATGGAACAACTTTTTTTTTTTGGAATCCACTATATAGTTATCTATACATTAAAAGTTGTTCCCGGGAACAACTTCGACGTTCTTAGAAACCACTTTGACGTTTTAAACAACGTTAAAGTTGTTACCGGGAACCAAAAAACGTTAACAAAGAAAACAACTTTTACTTTTTAGAAACCACTCTAACGTTATATATAACATCAAAGTTGCTCCACGGAATAACTTCTCGTTGGGAACAACTTCGTCATTCTTGGAAACCAGTTTGACGTTGTAACTAACGTTAGAGTTGTTCTCAGAAACCAGTCAACTATAACAAATGGAACAACTTTTATTTTTTGGAATCAACTATATAGTTATCTATAACTTAAAAGTTGTTCCTGGGAACAACTTTGACGTTCTTGGAAACCAATTTGACGTTTTAAACAACGTTAAAGTTGTTACCAGGAACCAAAAAACGTTAACAAAGGGAACAACTTTTACTTTTTAGAAACCACTCTAACGTTATCTATAACGTCAAAGTTGCTCCACGGAATAACTTCTCGTTGGGAATAACTTCTTCCTCTTGGAAACCACTTTGACTTTGTAACAAACGTTAGAGTCGACATTTACAAACGGAACAATTATATATTTTTTATTAACCACTCTAACGTTATCTAAAACGTAAACGTTGTTCTCGGGAAAGACTTCGACGTTCTTTGAAACCACTTTGACGTTGTTACCGACGTTAAAATTGTTCCCAAGAACCAGTCAATGTTAACAAAGGGACAAACTTTCATTTTTTGGAAACCACTATAACGTTATTTATAACACAAAAGTTCTTCCTGGGAAGAATCTCTCGTTGGGGAAAACTTCAACATTCTTGGAAACCACTTTGACGTTGTAACCAACGATAGAATTGTTCCCGGGAACCATTTAAGGTTAAAAAATGGAACAACTTTTATTTTTTGGAAACCACTCTAACCTTTTCTATAACGTCAATTTTTTTCTCCGGAACAACTTCGACGTTATTGGAAACCACTTTGACGTTGTAACAAACGTTAAAATTGTTTCTGGGAACCAGTAAACGTTAAAAAATGGTAAAACTTTTATTTTTTGGAATCCACTCAAATGTTATCTATAACATCAAAGTCGTTCCGGGGATCAACTTCACGTTGGGGTCAACTTTAACGTTCAAGGAAACCACTTTGACATTGTAACCAACGTTAAAGTTGTTACCTTCAACTAGTCAACGTTAGCAAATGAAACGACTTTTTTTTTGGCAACCACTCTAACCTTTTCTATAATGTCAAAGTTATTCCAGGAACAACTTCTCGTTGGGTACAACTTTGACGTTCTTGGAAACCACTTTGACATTGTAACCAACATTAAAGTTATTCCCGAGAACCAGTCAACGTTAACAAATGAAACAACTTTTATTTTTTATAATCCACTATATAGTTATCTATAACTTAAAAGTTGTTCCCGGGAACAACTTCGACGTTCTTGGAAACTATTTTGACGTTTTAAACAACGTTAAAGTAGTTACCGGGAACCAAAAAACATTAACAAAGGGAACAACTTTTACTTTTTAGAAACCACTCTAACGTTATATATAACGTGAAAGTTACTACACGGAATAACTTCTCGTTGGGAACAACTTCGTCATTCTTGGATACCAGTTTGACGTTGTAACAAACGTTAGAGTTGTTCCTGGGAACCAGTCAACGTTAACAAAGTGAACAACTTTTATTTTTTTGAAACAACTCTAACGTTATCTAAAACGTCAAAGTTGTTCTCGGGAACAACTACGACGTTATTGGAAACCAATTTAACGTTTTAACCAACATTATAGTCGTTCCTGGGAACTAATCAACGTTAACAAATGGAACAACTTTTTTTTGAAAACCACTCTAACCTTATCTATAATGTCAAAGTTATTCCCTGGAACAACTTCTCGTTGGGTAAATCTTCGACGTTTTGGGAAACCACTTTGACGTTGTAACCAACATTAAAGTTGTTCCGGAGAACCAGTCAACATTAAGAAATGGAATAACTTTTAGTTTTTGGAATCCACTATATAATTATCTATTACTTCAAAGTTGTTTCCGGGAACAACTTCGACGTTCTTGGAAACCACTTTGACGTTTTAAACAACGTTAAAGTTGTTACCGGGAACCAAAAAACGTTAAAAAAGGGAACAACTTTTATTTTTTAGAAACCACTCTAACGTTATCTATAACGTCAAAGTTGCTCCACGGAATAACTTCTCGTTGGGAACAACTTCTTCCTCTTGGAAACCACTTTGACGTTGTAACCAACGTTAGAGTCGACATTTACAAACGGAACAATTATTTATTTTTTTGTAACCACTCTAACGTTTTCTAAAACGTCAACGTTGTTCTCGGGAAAGACTTCGACGTTCTTTGAAACCACTTTGACATTGTAACCGACGTTAAAATTGTTCCCGGGAACCAGTCAATGTTAACAAAGGGACCAACTTTCATTTTTTGGAAACCACAATAACGTTATTTATAACACAAAAGTTCTTCCCGGGAATAATCTCTCGTTGGGGAAAATTTCGACGTTCTTGAAAACCACTTTGACGTTGTAACCAACGATAGAATTGTTCCCGGGAACCAGTTATAGTTAAAAAATGGAACAACTTTTATTTTTTGGAAACCACTCTAACCTTTTTTA
Source organism: Dipteronia dyeriana (assembly GCA_032871835.1). Taxonomy (NCBI): domain Eukaryota; kingdom Viridiplantae; phylum Streptophyta; class Magnoliopsida; order Sapindales; family Sapindaceae; genus Dipteronia; species Dipteronia dyeriana. Next base: position 32,237,346 of record CM065295.1, on the reverse strand, counting down.
TAACGTCAATTTTTTTCTCGGGAACAACTTCTCGTTGGGGACAACTTCGATGTTATTGGAAACCACTTTGACGTCGTAACCAACATTAAAATTGTTTTTGGGAACCAGTTAACGTTAAAAAATGGTAAAACTTTTATTTTTTCGAATCCACTCAAACGTTATCTATAACATCAAAGTCGTTACGGGGAACAACTTTACGTTGGGGTCAACTTTAACGTTCAAGGAAACCACTTTGACATTGTAACCAACGTTAAAGTTGTTACCTTCAACTAGTCAACGTTAACAAATGAAACAACTTTTATTTTTTGGTAACCACTCTAACCTTATCTGTAACGTCAAAGTTGTTCCCAGGAAAAACTACTCGTTGGGGACAACTTTGACGTTCTTGGAAACCACTTTGACGTTGTATCCAACTTTAGAGTTGTTTCCGGAAACCAATCAACGTTAACAAATGGAACAACTTTTATTGTTTGGTAACCACGCTAACCTTATCTATAAAGTCAAAGTTGTTCCTAGGTATAACTTCTCGTAGGGGACATCTTCGACGATCTTGGAAACCACTTTGACATTGTAACCAACGTTAAAGTTGTTCCCAGGAACCAGAAAATGTTAACAAATGGACCAACTTTTATTCTTTGGAATCCACTCTAGCGTTATCTATAACTTTAAAATTGTTCCCGAGAATAAATTCGAGGTTCTTGGAAACCGCTTAGATGTTTTAACCAACGTTAAAGTTGTTCCCGGGAACCAAAAAATGTTAACAAAGGGAACAACTTTTACTTTTTAGAAACCACTCTAACGTTATCTATAACGTCAAAGTTGCTCCACGGAATAACTTCTCATTGGGAATAACTTCTTCCTCTTGGAAACCACTTTGACTTTGTAACAAACGTTAGAGTCGACATTTACAAACGGAACAATTATATATTTTTTATTAACCACTCTAACGTTATCTAAAACGTCAACGTTGTTCTCGGGAAAGACTTCGACATTCTTTGAAACCACTTTGACGTTGTTACCTACGTTAAAATCGTTCAAAAGAACCAGTCAATGTTAACAAAGGGACAAACTTTCATTTTTTGGAAACCACTATAACTTTATTTATAACACAAACATTCTTCAAGGGAAGAATCTCTCGTTGGGGAAAACTTCAACGTTCTTGGAAACCACTTTGACGTTGTAACCAACGATAGAATTGTTCCCGGGAACCATTTAAGGTTAAAAAATGGAACAACTTTTATTTTTTGGAAACCACTCTAACCTTTTCTATAACGTCAATTTTTTTCTCCGGAACAACTTCGACGTTATTGGAAACCACTTTGACGTTGTAAAAAACGTTAAAATTGTTTCTGGGAACCAGTTAACGTTAAAAAATGGTAAAAATTTTATTTTTTGGAATCCACTCAAACGTTATCTATAACATCAAAGTCGTTCAAAGGATCAACTTCACGTTGGGGTCAACTTAAACGTTCAAGGAAACCACTTGGACATTGTAACCAACGTTAAAGTTGTTACCTTCAACTAGTCAACGTTAGCAAATGAAACGACTTTTTTTTTGGCAACCACTCTAACCTTTTCTATAATGTCAAAGTTATTCCAGGAACAACTTCTCGTTGGGTACAACTTTGACGTTCTTGGAAACCACTTTGACGTTGTAACCAACATTAAAGTTGTTCCCGAGAACCAGTCAACATTAACAAATGGAACAACTTTTATTTTTTGGAATCCACTATATAGTTATCTATAACTTCAAAGTTGTTCTCGGGAACAACTTCGACGTTCTTGGAAACCACTTTGACGTTTTAAACAACGTTAAAGTCGTTACCGGGAACCAAAAAACGTTAACAACGGGAACAACTTTTACTTTTTAGAAACCACTCTAACGTTATCTATAACGTCAAAGTTGCTTCACGGAATAACTTCTCGTTGGGAACAACTTCTTCCTCTTGGAAACCACTTTAACGTTGTAACCAACGTTAGAGTCGACATTTACAAACGAAACAATTATTTATTTTTTGGTAACAACTCTAACGTTATCTAAAACGTCAACGTTGTTCTCGGGAAAGACTTCGACGTTCTTTGAATCCACTTTGACATTGTAACCGACGTTAAAATTGTTCTCGGGAACCAGTCAATGTTAACAAAGGGGCAAACTTTCCTTTTTTGGAAACCACTATAACGTTATTTGTAAAGCAAATATTCTTCTCGGGAATAATCTCTCGTTGGGGAAAACTTCGACGTTCTTAGAAACCACTTTGCCGTTGTAACCAACGATATAATTGTTCCCGGGAACCAGTTAGGGTTAAAAAATGGAACAACTTTTATTTTTTGGAAACCACTCTAACCTTTTCTATACCGTTAATTTTTTTCTCGGGAACAACTTCGACGTTATTGGAAACCACTTTGACGTTGTAACAAACGTTAAAATTGTTTCTGGGAACCAGTTATTTTAAAAAAATTGTAAAACTTTTATTTTTTGGAATCCACTCAAACGTTATCTATAACATCAAAGTCGTTATGGGGATCAACTTCACGTTGGGGTCAACTTTAACGTTCAAGGAAACCACTTTGACATTGTAACCAGCGTTAAAGTTGTTACCTTCAACTAGTCAACGTTAGCAAATGAACCAACTATTACTTTTATGTAACCACTTTAACATTATCTATAACGTCAAAGTTGTTCCCGGGAAAAACTACTCATTGGGGACAACTTCGAAGTTCTTTGAAACCACTTTGATGTTGTATCCAACTTTAGAGTTGTTTCTGGAAACCAATCAACATTAACAAATGGAACAACTTTTATTGCTTGGTACCCACACTAACCTTATCTTTAACGTCAAAGTTGTTCCCGGAGATAACATCTCGTTGGGGACATCTTTGACGATCATGGAAACCACTTTGATGTTGCAACCAACGTTAAAGTTGTTCCCAGGAACTAGAAAATGTTAACAAATGGACCAACTTTTATTTTTTGGAATCCACTCTAACGTTATCTATAACTTCAAAGTTGTTCCCGAGAATAACATCGAGGTTCTTGGAAACCGCTTTGATTTTTTAACCAACGTTAAAGTTGTTCTAGGGAACTAGACAACGTTAACAAAGGGAAAAACTTTTACTTTTTAGAAACCACTCTAACGTTATATATAACGTCATAGTTGCTCCACGGAATAACTTCTAGTTGGGAACAACTTCGTCGTTCTTGTAAGCCAGTTTAACGTTGTAACCAACGTTAGAGTTGTTCCCGGGAACCAGTCAACGTTAACAAAGGGAACAACTTTTATTTTTTGGAAACCACTTTAACGTTATCTAAAATGTCAAAGTAGTTCTCGGGAACAATTACGACGTTCATGGAAACCACTTTGACGTTGTAACCAACGTTAGAGTTGTTCCCGGGAACCAGTCAATGTTAACAAATGGATCATTTTTTTATTTTTTAGAAACCACTATAACTTTATCTATAACGCAAAAGTTGTTCCCGAGATTAACCTCTTGTTGGAAACAAATTCGACGTTCTTGGAAACCACTTTGACGTAGTAACCAAAGGTAGAGTTTTTCCCGAGAACTAGTAAACCTTAAGATTATCTGTAACGTCAAATTTTTCCCGGGATCAACTTCTCGTTGGAACAACTTTGACGTTATGGAAACCACTTTGACGTTGTAACAAACGTTAGAGTTGTTCCTGAGAACCAGTAAATGTTAACAATATGGGAACAACTTTTATTTTTCAGAAACCACTCTAATGTTACCTATAAGTTTAAAAATGTTCAAGGGAACAACTTCGACGTTCTTGGAAACCACGTTGACGATGTAACCAACGTTAGAGTTGTTACCGGAAACCTTTCAACGTTACCAAATGGAACAACTTTTATTTTTTAAAAACAACTCTAACATTATCTGTAACGTCAAAGTTGTTCCCGAGATCAACTTCTTGTTGGGAACAACTTCGATGTTCTTGGAAACCACTTTGACATTGTAACCAAAATTAGAGTTGTTTACGAGGACCAGCCAATGTTAACAAAGGGATCAACATTTATTTTTTAGAAACCACTATAACGTTATTTATAACGCAAAAGTTGTTCTCGAAAATAACTTCTTGTTGGGAACAAATTCAACGTTCTTGGAAACCATTTGACGTTGTAACCAACGTTAGGGTTGTACACAGGAACTAGAAAACATTAACAAAGGGAACAAATTTTATTTTTTAGAAACCACTTTAATGTTATTTATATCGTCAAAGTTGTTCCCGGGAAAAACATTTCATTGGGAACAACTTTGACGTTCTTAGAAACCACTTTGACTTTTTAACAAACGTTAGAGTTATTCCCTAGAACCAGTCAACGTTAACAAATGGAACAACTTTTATTTTTTGGAAACCACTATAACCTTATCTATAACGTCAAAGTTGTTCCCAGTAAAAACTTCTCATTCTGGACAACTTTGATGTTCTTGGAAACCACTTTGACTTTGTAACCAACGTTAAAGTTGTTCCCAGGAACCGGTCAACGTTTACAAATTGGACAAATTTTATTTTTTTGAATGCACTCTAACGTTATCTATAACTTCAAAGTTGTTCACCGGGAACAACTTCTACATTCTTGGAAATCTCTTTGACGTTTTAACCAACGTTAGAGTAGTTCCCGGGAACCTGACAACGTTAACAAACGGAACAACTTTTTCTTTTTAGAAACCACACTAACGTTATATTTAACGCCAAAGTATCTCCACAAAATAACTTCTAGTTGGGACCAAATTTGACGTTCTTGGAAACCACTTTGACGTTATAACCAACGTTGGAGATTTTCCCGAGAACCAATCAATGTTAACAAAGGGAACAACTTTTATTTTTTGAAAACCACCTTAACGTTATCTAAAACGTCAAAGTCGTTCTTGGAAAAACATCAACGTTCTTGGAAACCACATTGATATCGTAACCAACGTTAGAGATTTTCCCGAGAACTAATCAATGTTAACAAAGGGATCAACTTTTACTTTTAGGAAACCACTATAACGTTATCTATAACGCAAAAGTTGTTCCTGGGAATAACCTCTCGTTGGGAACAAATTCGACATTCTTGGAAACCACTTTGACGTTGTAACCAAAGTTAGAATTTTCCCCGGGAACAAGTAAACTTTACCAAAGGAAACTACTTTTATTCTTTGGAAACCACTCTAACATTTTCTATAAGGTCAAAGTTGTTCCCCGGAACAATTTCTCGTTCGGAACAACTTCGATGTTCTTAGAAACCTCTTTAACGTTTTAACCAACGTTAGAGTTCTTCCCGGGAACAAGTAAACGTTAACAATGGGAACAACTTTTATTTTTTGAAAACCACTCTAATGTTATCTATAAGATCAAAGTTTTTCCCTTAAAAAACTTCTCGTTGGGAGCAACTTCAAAGTTCTTATAAACCACTCTGACGTTGTAACCAACGTTAGAGTTGTCCCCGGGAACAAGCAAACGTTAACAAACGGGAACAACTTTTATTCTTTTGAAACCACTCTAACATTTTCTATAAGGTCAAAGTTGTTCCCCGAATAAACTTCTCGTTGGGAACAACTTTGACGTTCTTGGAAACCACTTTGACTTTGTAACAAACGTTAGAGTTGTTCCCGGGAACCAGTCAACGTTAACAAAGGGAACAATTTTTATTTTCTTGAAACCACTCTAACGTTATCTAAAACGTCAAAGTTGTTCTCGGGAACAACGATGACGTTCTTTGAAACCAATTTAACATTTTAACCAACATTATAGTCGTTCATGGGAACTAGTCAACGTTAACATATGGAACAACTTTTTTTTTGGCAACCACTCTAACCTTATCTATAATGTCAAAGTTATTCTCAGGAACAAATTCTCGTTGGGTACAACTTCGACGTTCTGGGAAACAACTTTGACGTTGTAACCAACATTAAAGTTGTTCCCGAGAACCAGTCAACATTAACAAATGGAATAACTTTTATTTTTTGGAATCCACTATATAGTTATCTATAACATCAAAGTTGTTCCCAGGAACAACTTCGACGTTCTTGGAAACCACTTTGACGTTTTAAACAATGTTAAAGTTGTTACCGGGAACCAAAAAACGTTAACAAAGGGAACAACTTTTACTTTTTAGAAAGCACTCTAACTTTATCTATAACTTCAAAGTTGCTCCACGAATAACTTCTCGTTGGAAACAACTTTTGCCTCTTGGAAACCACTTTGCGATGTAACCAACGTTAGAGTAGACATTTACAAGCGGAACAATTATTTATTTTTTGGTAACCACTTTAACGTTATCTAAAACGTCAACGTTGTTCTCGGGAAAGACTTCGAAGTTCTTTGAAACCACTTTGTCGTTGTAACCGGCGTTAAAATTATTCCCGGGAACCAGTCAATGTTAACAAAGGGACCAATTTTCATTTTTTGGAAACCACAATAACGTTATTTATAGCGCAAAAGTTCTTCCAGAGAATAATCTCTCGTTGGGGAAAACTTCGACGTTCTTGGAAACCACTTTAACGTATTAACCAATGAAAGAATTGTTCCCGGGAACCAGTTAAGGTTAAAAAATGGAACAACTTTTATTTTTTTGGAAACCACTCTAACCTTTTCTATAACGTCAATTTTTTTCTCGGGAACAACTTCTCGTTGGGGATAACTTCGACGTTATTGGAAACCACATTGACGTTGTAACCAACGTTAAAATTGTTTCTGGGAACCAGTTAACGTTAAAAAATGGCAAAACTTTTATTTTTTCGAATCCACTCAAACGTTATCTATAACATCAAAGTCGTTCCGGGGATCAACTTCACGTTGGGGTCAACTTTAACGTTCAAGGAAACCACTTTGACCTTGTAACCAACGTTAAACTTGTTACCTTCAACTAGTCAACGTTAGCAAATGAAAAACTTTTACTTTTTGGTAACCATTCTAACATTATCTATAACGTCAAAGTTGTTCCCGGGAAAAACTACTCATTGGGGACAACTTCGACATTCTTGGAAACCACTTTGACATTGTATCCAACTTTAGAGTTGTTTCTGGAAAACAATCAACGTTAACAAATGGAAAAACTTTTATTGTTTTGGAACCACGCTAACCTTATCTATAACGTCAAAGTTGTTCCCGGGGATAACTTCTCATTGGGGACATCTTTGACGATCTTCGAAACCACTTTGACATTGTAACCAACGTTAAAGTTGTTCCCAGGAACCGAAAAATGTTAACAAATGGGCCAACTTTTATTTTTTGGAAACCACTCTATCGTTATCTATAACTTCAAAGTTGTTCCAGAGAATAACTTCGAGGTTCTTGGAAACCGCTTTGATGTTTTAACCAACGTTAAAGTTGTTCCCGGGAGCCAGACAACGTTAACGAAGGGAAAAACTTTTACTTTTTAGAAACCACTCTAACATTATATATAACGTCAAAGTTGCTCCGCTGAATAACTTCTAGTTGGGAACAACTACGTTGTTCTTGTAAACCAGTTTGACGTTGTAACCAACGTTAGAGTTGTTCCCGAAAACCAGTCAATGTTAGCAAATTGATCATTTTTTTATTTTTTGGAAACCACTATAACGCAAAAGTTGTTCCCGAGAATAACCTCTTGTTGGTAAAAAATTCGACGTTCTTGGAAACCACTTTTACGTAGTAACAAAAGTTAGAGTTTTTCCAGAGAACTAGTAAACCTTAACAATAGAAAAAGAAATTATTTTTCAAAAACCACTTTAACATTATCTGTAACGTCAAATTTTTCCTGGGATCAACTTCTCGTTGGAACAACTTTGACGTTCATGGAAACTACTTTGACGTTTAAACAAACGTTAGAGTTGTTCCCGAGAACCAGTAAATGTTAACAATATGGGAACAACTTTTATTTTTTAGAAACCACTCTAATGTTACCTATAAGGTTAAAAATGTTCACGGGAACAACTTCGACGTACTTGGAAACCACGTTGACGATGTAACCAACGTTAGAGTTGTTACCGGGAACCTTTCAACGTTAACAAACGGAACAACTTTTAATTTTTAAAAACAACTCTAATGTTATCTGTAACGTCAAAGTTGTTCTCGAGAACAACTTCTCGTTGGGAACAACTTCGATGTTCTTGAAAACCACTTTGACGTTGTAACCAACATTAGAGTTGTTTCCGAGAACCAGCCAATGTTAACAAAAGGATCAACATTTATTTTTTAGAAACCACTATAACGTTATCTATAACGCAAAAGTTGTTCTTGAAAATAACTTCTTGTTGGGAACAAATTCAACGTTCTTGGAAACCATTTGACGTTGTAACCAAAGTTAGGGTTGTTCCCAGGAACTAGTAAACATTAACAAAGGGAACAAATTTTATTTTTTGGCAACCACTTTAATGTTATTTATATCGTCAACGTTGTTCCCGGGAACAACATTTCGTTGGGAACAACTTTGACGTTTTTGGAAACCACTTTGACTTTGTAACAAACGTTAGAGTTGTTCCCTGGAACCAGTCAATGTTGACAAATGGAACATCTTTTAATTTTTGAAAACCACTATAACCTTATCTATAACGTCAAAGTTGTTTCCGGAAACAAATTCTCATTCTGGACAACTTAGGCGTTCTTGGAAACCACTTTGACTTTGTAACCAACGTTAAAGTTGTTCCCGGGAACCGGTCAACGTTTACAAATTGGACAACTTTTATTTTTTGGAATCCACTCTAACGTTATCTATAACTTCAAAGTTGTTCCCCGGGAACAACTTCGACATTCTTGGAAATCGCTTTGACGTTTTGACTAACGTTAGAGTTGTTCCCAGGAACCAGACAACGTTAACAAAGGGAACAACTTTTTCTTTTTAGATACCACACTAACATTATTTATAACGCCAAAGTAGCTCCACAGAATAACTTCTCGTTGGGACCAAATTTGACGTTCTTGGAAACCACTTTGACGTTATAACCAACGTTGGAGATTTTCACGAGAACCAATCAACGTTAACAAAGGGAACAACTTTTATTTTTTGGAGACCACCTTAACGTTATCTAAAACGTCAAAGTCGTTCTCGGGAACAACATCAACGTTCTTGGAAACCACGTTGATATTGTAACAAACGTTAGAGATGTTCCCGGGAACTAATCGATGTTAACAAAGGGATCAACTTTTACTTTTTGGAAACCACTATAACATTATCTATATCGCAAAAGTTGTTCCCAGGAATAACCTCTCATTGGGAACAAATTCGATGTTCTTGGAAACTACTTTGACGTTGTAATCAACGTTAGAGTTTTAACCGGGAACAAGTAAACGTTACCAAAGGTAACTACTTTTATTCTTTGGAAACAACTGTAACATTTTCTATATGGTCAAAGTTGTTCCCCGGAACAATTTCTCATTCGGAACAACTTCGATGTTCTTAGAAACCTCTTTAACGTTGCAACCAACGTTAGAGTTCTTCCAGGGAACCAGTAAACGTTAACATTGGGAACAACTTTTATTTTTTGGAAACCACTCTAATGTTATCTATAAGATCAAAGTTCTTAGAAACCACTCTGACGTTGTAACCAACGTTAGAGTTGTCCCCGGGAACAAGTAAACGTTAACAAACGGGAACAACTTTTATTCTTTTGAAACAACTCTAACATTTTCTATAAGGTCAAAGTTGTTCCCCGAATAAACTTCTCGTTGGGAACAACTTCGACGTTCTTGGAAACCACTTTGACTTTGTAACAAACGTTAGAGTTGTTCCCGGGAACCATTAATCGTTAACAATGGGAAAAACTTTTTTTTTTGGAAACCACTCTAATGTTATCGATAAGATCAAAGTTGTTCCCCGAAACAACTTCTCGATGGGAACAACTTCGATGTTCTTAGAAATCACTTTGACAATGTAACCAACGTTAGAGTTTTTCTAGGGAACCTGTCAACGTAAACAAAGGGAACAACTTTTGTTTATGGAAACCACTCTAATGTTATCTATTATTTCAAAGTTGATCCCAGGAACATTATCTCGTTGGGAACAACTTCGACGTTCTTGGAAACAACTTTGGAGATGTAATCAACGTTAGAGCTGTTCCCGGGAACATGTCAACGTTAACAAATGGAACAACTTTTTAGTTTTTAAAAACAACTCTAACGTCATCTTTAACGTCAATGTTGTTCCCTGGAACAACTTCTCGTTGGGAACAACTTCAACGTTCTTGGAAACCATTTTGACGTTGTAACCAACGTTAGAGTTATTCCTGGGAAGAAGTCAACGTTAACAACGGGAACAACTTTTTTTTTTGGAAACCACTCTAACATTTTCTATAATGCCAAAGTTGTTCTCGGGAATAACTTCTTGTTGGCAACAACTTCAATATTCTTGGAAACAACTTTGACGTTGTAACTAAGGTCAAAGTTGTTCCCGGGAACCAGTCAACGTTAACAAAGGGAACAACTTTTATTTTTTGGAAACCACTATAACGTTATCTATAACGCCAAAGTTTTTCTCGGGAACAACTTCTCATTGGGAACAACTTCGACGTTCTTGGAAACCGCTTTGATGTTGTAACCAAGTTTGAGTTGTTCCCGAGAACCAATAAATGTTAACAAAGGGAACAACCTTTATTTTTTGATAACCCCTCTAATGTTATCTATAACATCAAAGTTGTTCCACGGAATAACTTCTCGTTGGGAACAACTTCGTCATTCTTGGAAACCACTTTGATGTTGTAACCTACGTTAGAGTTGTTCCCGTGAACCAGTCAATGTTTACACACGTAACAATTATTAATTTTTTGGTAACCACTCAAACATTATCTAAAACGTCAACGTTGTTCTCGAGAAAGACTTCGACGTTCTTTGAAACCACTTTGACATTGTAACTGACGTTAAAGTTGTTCCCGGGAACCAGTCAATGTTAACAAAGGGATTAACTTTAATTTTTTGGAAACAACTATAATGTTATCTATAACGTCAAAGTTGTTCCCAAAAATAATTTCTCGTTGGGGACAACTTCGACGTTCTTGGAAACCACTTTGAATTTGTAACCAACGATTGAATTGTTTCTGGGAACCTGTCAAGGTTAAAACATGGAACAACTATTATTTTTTTGGAAACCACTCTAACCTTATCTATAACGTCAAAGTTTTTCCCGGGAACAACTTCTCGTTGGGGACAACTTCGACATTATTGAAAACCACTTTGACGTTGTAACCAACGTTAAAGTTGTTCCCAGGAACCAGTCAATGTTAACAAATGGACCAACTTTTATTTTTTGGAATCCACTCTAACGTTATCTATAACTTCAAAGTTGTTCCCGAGAATAAGTTCGACGTTCTTGGAAATCGCTTTGACGTTATAACAAACGTTAAAGTTGTTCCCGGGAACCAGACGACGTTAACAAAGGGAAAAACTTTTACTTTTTAAAAACCACTCTACCGTTATATATAATGTCAAAGTTGCTCCACGGAATAACTTCTCGTTGGGAACAACTTCGTTATTCTTGGAAACCAGTTTGACGTTGTAACCAACGTTAGAGTTGTTCCCGGGAACCAGTCAACGTTAACAAAGGGAACAACCTTTATTTTTTTGAAACCACTAAAACGTTATCTAAAAGGTCAAATTTTTTCTTGGGAACAACTACGACGTTCTTGGAAACCACTTTAACGATGTAACCAACATTATAGTTGTTCCTGGGAACCAGTCAAAGTTAACAAATAGAACAACTTTTTTTTTTGGCAACCACTCTAACCTTATCTATAACGTCATAGTTATTTTCAAGAACAAATTCTCGTTGGGCTCAACTTCGACATTCTTGGAAACCACTTTGACGTTGTAACCAACATTAAAGTTGTTCCCTAAAACCAGTCAACATTAACGAATGGAAAAACTTTTATTTTTTGGAATCCACTATATAGTTATCTATAACTTAAAAGTTGTTCCCGGGAACAACTTTGACGTTCTTGAAAACCACTTTGTCATTTAAAACAACGTTAAAGTTGTTACCGGGAACCAAAAAACGTTAACAAAGGGAACAACTTTTACTTTTTAGAAACCACTCTAACGTTATCTATAACGTCAAAATTGCTCCACGGAATAACTTCTCGTTGGGAACAACTTCTTCCTCTTGGAAACCACTTTGACGTTGTAACCAACGTTAGAGTCGACATTTACAAACGGAACAATAATTATTTTTTGGTAACCACTCTAACGTTATATAAAATGTCAACGTTGTTCTCGGGAAAGACTACGATGTTCTTTGAAACCACTTTGACGCTGTAACCGAGGCTAAAATTGTTCCTGGGAACCAGTCAATGTTAACAAAGGGACAAACTTTCATTTTTTGGAAACCACTATAACGTTATTTATGACGCAAAAGTTCTTCCCGGGAATAATCTCTCATTGGGGAAAACTTCGACGTTCTTGGAAACCACTTTGACGTTGTAACCAACGATAGAATTGTTCCCGGGAACCAGTTAAGGTTAAAAAATGGAACAACTTTTATTTTTTGGAAACCACTCTAACCTTTTCTATAACGTCTATTTTTTTCCCGGAACAACTTCGACGTTATTGGAAACCACTTTGACGTTGTAACAAACGTTAAAATTGTTTCTGGGAACCAGTTAACGTTAAAAAATGGTAAAACTTTTATTTTTTGGAATCCACTCAAACGTTATCTATTACATTAAAGTCGTTCCGGGGATCAACTTCACGTTGGGGTCAACTTTAACGTTCAAGGAAACCACTTTGACATTGTAACCAACGTTAAAGTTGTTACCTTCAACTAGTCAACGTTAGCAAATGAAACAACTTTTTTTTTGGCAACCACTCTAACATTATCTATAATGTCAAAGTTATTCCCAGGAACAACTTCTCGTTGGGTACAACTTCGACGTTCTTGGAAAACACTTTGACGTTGTAACCAACATTAAAGTTGTTCCCGAGAACAAGTCAACATTAACAAATGGAACAACTCTTATTTTTTGGAATCCACTATATAGTTATCTATAACTTCAAAGTTGTTCCCGGAAACAACTTCGACGTTCTTGTAAACCACTTTGACATTTTAAACAACGTTAAAGTCGTTACCGGGAACCAAAAAACGTTAACAAAGGGAACAACTTTTACTTTTTAGAAACCACTCTAACGTTATCTATAACGTCAAAGTTGCTCCACGGAATAACTTCTCGTTGGGAACAACTTCTTCCTCTTGGAAACCACTTTGACGTTGTAACCAACGTTAGAGTCGACATTTACAAACGGAACAATTATTTATTTTTGGGTAACCACTCTAACGTTATCTAAAACGTCAACGTTGTTCTCGGGAAAGACTTCGACGTTCTTTGAAACCACTTTGACGTTGTAACCGACGTTAAAATTGTTCCTGGGAACCAGTCAATATTAACAAAGGGACAAACTTTCATTTTTTAGAAACCAGTATAACGTTATTTAAAAGGCAAAAGTTCTTTCCGGGAAAAATCTCTCGTTGGGGAAAACTTCGACGTTCTTAGAAACCACTTTGACGTTGTAACAAACTATAGAATTGTTCCCGGGAACCAGTTAAGGTTAAAAAATGGAACAACTTTTATTTTTTGGAAACCACTCTAACCTTTTCTATAACGTCAATTTTTTTCTCGGGAACAACTTCGACGTTATTGGAAACCATTTTGACGTTGTAACAAACGTTAAAATTGTTTCTGGGAACCAGTTAACGTTAAAAATGGTAAAACTTTTATTTTTTGGAATCCACTCAAATGTTATCTATAACATCAAAGTCGTTCCGGGGATCAACTTCACGTTGGGGTCAACTTTAACGTTCAAGGAAACCACTTTGACCTTGTAACCAACGTTAAACTTGTTACCTTCAACTAGTCAACGTTAGCAAATGAAAAACTTTTACTTTTTGGTAACCATTCTAACATTATCTATAACGTCAAAGTTGTTCCCGGGAAAAACTACTCATTGGGGACAACTTCGACGTTCTTGGAAACCACTTTGACGTTGTTTCCAACGTTAGAGTTGTTTCTGGAAACCAATCAACGTTAACAAATGGAACAACTTTTATTGCTTGGTACCCACACTAACCTTATCTATAACGTCAAAGTTGTTCCCGGGGATAACTTCTCGTTGGGGATATCTTCGACGATCTTGGAAACCACTTTGACGTTGTAACCAACGATAAAGTTGTTCCCAGGAACCAGAAAATGTTAACAAATAGACCAACTTTTATTTTTTGGAATCCACTCTAACGTTATCTATAACTTCAAAGTTGTTCCCGAGAATAACATCGAGGTGCTTGGAAACCGTTTTGATGTTTTAACCAACGTTAAAGTTGTTCTAGTAAACTAGACAACGTTAACAAAGGGAAAAACTTTTACTTTTTAGAAACCACTCTAACGTTATATATAACGTCATAGTTGCTCCACGAAATAACTTCTAGTTGGGAACAAATTTGTCGTTCTTGTAAACCAGTTTGACGTTGTAACCAACGTTAGAGTTGTTCCCAGGAAACAGCCAACGTTAATAAAGGGAACAACTTTTATTTTTTGAAATTCACTCTAACGTTATCTAAAATGTCAAAGTAGTTCTCGGGAACAACTACGACGTTCTTGGAAACCACTTTGACGTTGTAAACAACGTTAGAGTTTTTCCCGGGAACCAGTCAATGTTAACAAATGGATCTTTTTTTTATTTTTTGGAAACCACTATAACGTTATCTATAACGCAAAAGTTGTTCCCGAGAATAACCTCTTGTTGAAACAAATTCGACGTTCTTGGAAACCACTTTGACGTAGTAACCAATGTCAGAGTTTTTTCCGAGAACTAGTAAACCTTAACAAAGGGAAAAAAAATTATTTTTCAAAAACCACTCTAACATTATCTGTAACGTCAAATTTTTCCCGGTATCAACTTCTCGTTGGAACAACTTTGACGTTCATGGAAACCACTTTGACGTTGTAACAAACGTTAGAGTTGTTCCCGAGAACCAGTCAATGTTAACAATATGGGAACAACTTTTATTTTTTAGAAACCACTCTAATGTTACCTATAAGGTTAAAAATTTTCACGGGAACAACTTCGACGTTCTTGGAAACCACGTTGACGATGTAACCAACGTTAGAGTTGTTACCGGGAACCTTTCAACGTTAACAAATGGAACAACTTTTATTTTTTAAAAACAACTCTAACGTTATCTGTAACGTCAAAGTTGTTCCCGAGAACAACTTCTCGTTGCGAACAACTTTGATGTTCTTGGAAACCACTTTGACGTTGTAACCAACATTAGAGTTGTTCCCGAGAACCAGCCAACGTTAACAAAGGGATCAACATTTATTTTTTAAAAACCACTATAACGTCATCTATAACGCAAAAGTTGTTCTCGAAAATAACTTCTTGTTGGGAACAAATTCAACGTTCTTGGAAACCATTTGACGTTGTAACCAACGTTAGGGTTGTTCCCAGGAACTAGTAAACATTAACAAAGGGAACAAATTCTATTTTTTGGAAACCACTTTAATGTTATTTATATAGTCAAAGTTGTTCCCGGGAACAACATTTTGTTGGGAACAACTTTGACGTTCTGGGAAACTACTTTGACTTTGTAACAAACGTTAGAGTTGTTCCCTGGAACCAGTCAACGTTAACAAATGGAACAACTTTTATTTTTTGGAAACCACTATAACCTTATCTATAACGTCAAAGTTGTTCCCGGTAACAACTTCTCATTCTGGACAACTTCGACGTTCTTGGAAACCACTTTGACTTTGTAACCAACGTTAAAGTTGTTCCCGGGAACCGGTCAACGTTTACAAATTGGACAACTTTTTTTTTTTGGAATCCACTCTAACGTTATCTAAAACGTCAAAGTTGTTCTCGAGAACAACTACGACGTTCTTGGAAACCACTTTAACGGTGTAACCAATATTATAGTTGTTCCCGAGAACCAGACAACGTTAACAAAGGGAGCAACTTTTTCTCTTTAAAAACCACACTAACGTTATATATAACGCCAAAGTAGCTCCACGGAATAACTTCTCGTTGGGACCAAATTTGACGTTCTTGGAAACCACTTTGACGTTATAACCAACGTTGGAGATTCTCCCGAGAACCAATCAACGTTAACAAAGGGAACAACTTTTATTTTTTGGAAACCACCTTAACGTTATCTAAAACGTCAAAGTCGTTCTCCGGAACAACATCAACGTTCTTGGAAACCACGTTGATATTGTAACCAACGTTAGAGATGTTCCCGGGAACCAATCAATGTTAACAAAGGGATCAACTTTTACTTTTTGGAAACCACTATAACGTTATCTATAACGTAAAAGTTTTTCCCGGGAATAACCTCTCGTTGGGAACAAATTCGACATTCTTGGAAACCACTTTGACGTTGTAACCAACGTTAGAGTTTTCCCCGGGAACAAGTAAACGTTACCAATGGAAACTAATTTTATTCTTTGGAAACCACTCTAACATTTTCTATAAGTTCAAAGTTGTTCCCCGGAACAATTTCTCGTTCGGAACAACTTCGATGTTCATAGAAACCTCTTTAACGTTGTAACCAACGTTATAGCTCTTCCCGGGAACCAGTAAATGTTAACAATGGGAACAACTTTTATTTTTTGAAAACCACTCAAATGTTATCTATAAGATCAAAGTTTTTCTCCTAAACAACTTCTCGTTGGGAACAACTTCAATGTTCTTAGAAACCACTCTGACGTTGTAACCAACGTTAGAGTTTTTCCCGGGAACAAGTAAACGTTAACAAACGGGAACAACTTTTATTCTTTTGAAACCACTCTAACATTTTCTATAAGGTCAAAGTTGTTCCCTGAATAAACTTCTCGTTGGGAACAACTTCGACGTTCTTGGAAACCACTTTGACTTTGTAACAAACGTTAGAGTTGTTCCCGGGAACCATTAATCGTTAACAATGGGAACAACTTTTTTTTTTGGAAACCACTCTAATGTTATCGATAAGATCAAAGTTGTTCCCCGAAACAACTTCTCGATGGAAACAACTTCGATGTTCTTAGAAATCACTTTGACGTTGTAACAAACGTTAGAGTTTTTCTAGTGAACCTGTCAACGTAAACAAAGGGAACACATTTTGTTTTTGGAAACCACTCTAATGTTATCTATTATGTGAAAGTTGTTCCCAGGAGCAGCATCTCGTTGGGAACAACTTCGACGTTCTTGGAAACAACTTTGGAGATGTAACCAACGTTAGAGCTGTTCCCGGGAACATGTCAACGTTAACAAATGGAACAACTTTTTAGTTTTTCAAAACAACTCTAACGTCATCTTTAAAGTCAATGTTGTTCCCTGGAACAACTTCTCGTTGGGAACAACTTCAACGTTCTTGGAAACCATTTTGACGTTGTAACCAATGTTAGAGTTATTCCCGGGAACAAGTCAACGTTAACAACGGGAACAACTTTTATTTTTAGAAAACCACTCTAACGTTTTCTATAACGCCAAAGTTGTTCTCGGGAATAACTTCTTATTAGCAACAACTTCAATATTCTTGGAAACAACTTTGACGTTGCAACTAACGTCAAAGTTGTTCCCAGGAACCAGTCAACGTTAACAAAGGGAAAAACTTTTATTTTTTAGAAACCACTATAACGTTATCTATAACGTAAAAGTTGTTCTCGGGAACAACTTCTCGTTGGGAACAACTTCGACGTTCTTGGAAACCGCTTTGATGTTGTAACCAATGTTACAGTTGTTCCCAAGAACCAGTAAATGTTAAAAAAGGGAACAACTTTTATTTTTTGATAACCCCTCTAATGTTATCTATAACATCAAAGTTGTTCCACGGAATAACTTCTCATTGGGAAAAACTTCGTCGTTCTTGGAAACCACTTTGATGTTGTAACCAACGTTAGAGTTGTTCACGTGAACCAGTCAATGTTTACATACGTAACAATTATTTATTATTTGGTAACCACTCTAACGTTATCTAAAACGGCAAGGTTGTTCTCGGGAATGACTTCGACATTTTTTGAAACCACTTTAACTTTGTAACTGACGTTAAAGTTGTTCCCGGGAACCAGTCAATGTTAACAAAGGGATAAACTTTAATTTTTTGGAAACCACTATAATGTTATCTATAACGTAAAAGTTGTTCCCAGGAATAATCTCTCGTTGGGGACAGCTTCGACGTTCTTGGAAACCACTCTGATGTTGTAACCAACGATAGAATTGTTCCTGGGAACCTGTCAAGGTTAAAAATGGAACAACTTTTATTTTTTGGAAACCACACTAACCTTATCTATAACGTCAAAGTTTTTCCCGGGAACAACTTCTCGTTGGGGACAAATTTGACGTTATTGAGAACCACTTTGACGTTGTAACCAACGTTAAAGTTGTTCCCAAGAACCAGTCAATGTTAACAAATGAACCAACTTTTATTTTTTGGAATCCACTTTAACGTTATCTATAACTTCAAAGTTGTTCCTGAGAATAACTTCGACGTTCTTGGAAATCGCTTTGATGTTAAAACCAACGTTAGAGTTGTTCCCGGGAACCAAACGACGTTAACAAAGGGAAAAACTTTTACTTTTTAGAAACCACTCTGACGTTATATATAACGTCAAAGTTGCTCCACAGAATAACTTCTCGTTGGGAACAACTTCGTCATTCTCGGAAACCAGTTTGACGTTGTAACCAACGTTAGATTAGTTCCTGGGAACCAGTCAACGTTAACAAAGGGAACAACTTTTATTTTTTTGAAACCACTCTAACGTTATCTAAAACGTCAAAGTTGTTCTCGGGAACAACTACGACGTTCTTGGAAACCACTTTAACGTTGTAACCAACATTATAGTCGTTTCGGGAACCAGTCAACGTTAACAAATGGAACAACTTTTTTTTGGCAACCACTCTAACCTTATCTATAATGTCAAAGTTATTCCCAGGAACAACTTCTCGTTGGGTGCAACTTTGACATTCTTGGAAACTACTTTGACGTTGTAACCAACATTAAAGTTGTTCCTGAGAACCAGTCAACGTTAACAAATGGAACAACTTTTATTTTTTAGGATCCATTATATGGTTATCTATAACTTAAAAGTTGTTCCCGGGAACAACTTCGACATTCTTGGAAACCACTTTGACGTTTTAAACAACGTTAAAGTTGTTACCGGGAACCAAAAAACGTTAACAAAGGATACAACTTTTACTTTTTAGAAACCACTCTAACGTTATCTATAACGTCAAAGTTGCACCACGGAATAACTACTCATTGGGAACAACTTCTTCATCTTGGAAACCACTTTGACGTTGTAACCAATGTTAGAGTTGTTCCCGTGAACCAGTCGACATTTACAAACGGAACAATTTTTTTTTTTGGTAACCACTCTAACGTTATCTAAAACGTCAACGTTGTTCTCGGGAAAGACTTCAACGTTCTTTGAAACCACTTATAACGCAAAAGTTCTTCCAGGGAATAATATCTCGTTCGGGAAAACTTCGACGTTCTTGGAAACCACTTTGACGTTGTAACCAACGATATAATTGTTCCCAGGAACAAGTTAAGGTTAAAAAATGGAACAACTTTTATTTTTTGGAAACCACTCTAACCTTTTCTATAACGTCAATTTTTTTCTCGGGAACAACTTCTCGTTGGGGACAACTTCAACGTTATTGGAAACCACATTGACGTTGGTAACAACGTTAAAATTGTGTCTGGGAACCAGTTAACGTTAAAGTTGTTCCCTTCAACTAGTCAACGTTAACAAATGAAACAACTTTTATTTTTTGGAAACCACTCTAACCTTATCTATAACGTCAAAGTTGTTCCCGGGAAAAACTACTCGTTGGGGACAACTTCGACGTTCTTGGAAACCACTTTGACATTGTATCCAACATTAGAGTTGTTTCTGGAAACCAATCAATGTTGACAAATGGAACAACTTTTATTTTTTGGTAACCACGCTAACCTTATCTATAACGTCAAAGGTTTTAAAGGGGATAACTTCTCGTTGGGGATATCTTAGACGATCTTGGAACCAACTTTGACGTTGTAACCAACGTTAAAGTTGTTCCCAATAATTAGAAAATGTTTACAAATGGACCAACTTTAATTTTTTGGAATCCACTCTAACGTTATCTATAACTTCAAAGTTGTTCCCGAGAATAACTTGAGATTCTTGGAAACCGCTTTGATGTTTTAAAAAACGTTAAATTTGTTCCCGGGAACCAGACAACGTTAACAAAGGGAAAAAATTTTACTTTTTAGAAACCACACGTCAAAGTTGCTCCACGGAATAACTTCTCGTTGGGAACAACTTCGTCCTTCTTGTAAACCAGTTTGACGTTGTAACCAACGTTAGAGTTGTTCCCGGGAACCAGTCAACGTTAACAAAGAGAACAACTTTTATTTTTTGGAAACCACTCTAACGTTATCTAAAATGTCAAAGTAGTTCGCGGTAACAACTACGACATTCTAGGAAACCACTTTGACGTTGTAACCAACGTTAGAGTTGTTCCCGGGAACCAGTCAATGTTAACAAAGGGATCATTTTTTTATTTTTTGGAAACCACTATAACGTAAAAGTTGTTCCCGAGAATAACCTCTTGTTGGAAACAAATTCGACGTTCTTGGAAACCACTTTGACGTAGTAACCAACGTTAGAGTTTTTCCCGAGAACAAGTCAACCTTAACAAAGGGTAAAGAAAATATATTTTAAAAACCACTCTAACATCATCTATAACGTCAAATTTTTCCCGAGATCAACTTCTCGTTGGAACAAATTTGACGTTCATGGAAGCCACTTTGACTGTAACAAACGTTAGAGTTGTTCCCGGGAACCAGTAAATGTTAACAATATGGGAACAACTTTTATTTTTTAGAAACCACTCTAATGTTACCTATAAGGTTAAAAATGTTCACGGGAAAAACTTCGACGTTTTTGGAAACCACGTTGTCGATGTAACCAACGTTAGAGTTTTTACTGGGAACTTGTCGACGTTAACAAATGGAACAACTTTTATTTTTTAAAAACCACTCTAACGTTATCTGTAACTTCAAAGTTGTTCCCGGGAACAACTTCTCGTTGGGAACAACTTCGATGTTCTTGGAAACCACTTTGACGTTGTAAACAACGTTAGAGTTGTTCCCGAGAACCAACCAATGTTAACAAAGGGATCAACATTTATTTTTTAGAAACCACTATAACGTTATCTATAACGCAAATGTTGTTCTCGAAAATAACTTCTTGTTGGGAACAAATTCGACGTTCTTGAAAACCATTTGACGTTGTAACAAACGTTAGGGTTGTTCCTAGGAACTAGTAAACGTTAATGTTATTTATATCGTCGAAGTTGTTCCCGGGAACAACATTTCGTTGGGAACAACTTCGACGTTCTTGGAAACCACTTTGACTTTGTAACAAACGTCAGAGTTGTTCACTGGAACCAGTCAAAGTTAACAAATGGAACAACTTTTATTTTTTGGAAACTACTATAACCTTATCTATAACGTCAAAGTTGTTCCCGGTAATAACTTCTCATTCTGGCCAACTTCGAGGTTCTTGGAAACAACTTTGACTTTGTAACCAATGTTAAAGTTGTTCCCGGGAACCGGTCAACGTTTACAAATTGGACAACTTTTATTTTTTGGAATCCACTCTAACGTTATCTAAAACGTCAAAGTTGTTCTAGAGAACAACTACGACGTTCTTGGAAACCACTTTAACGTTGTAACCAATATTATAGTTGTGTCGGGAACCAGTCAACGTTAACAAATGGAACAAAAAAAATTTTGGCAACCACTCTAACCTTATCTATAATGTCAAAGTTATTCCCAGGAACAACTTCTCGTTGGGTACAACTTCAACGTTCTTGGAAACCACTTTGACGCTGTAACAAACATTAAAGTTGTTCCTGAGAACTAGTCAACGTTAACTTAAAAGTTGTTCCCGGGAACAACTTCGACGTTCTTGGAAACCACTTTGACATTTTAAACAAAGTTAAAGTTGTTACCAGGAACCAAAACACGTTAACAAAGGATACAACTTTTACTTTTTAGAAACCACTCTAACATTATCTATAATGTCAATGTTGCTCCACGGAATAACTTCTCGTTGGGAACAACTTCTTCATCTTGGAAACCACTTTGACGTTGTAACCAACGTTAGAGTTGTTACCGTGAACCAGTCGACATTTAAAAACGGAACAATTATTTATTTTTTGGTAACAACTCTAACGTTATCTAAAACGTCAACGTTGTTCTCGGGAAAGACTTCGACGTTCTTTGAAACCACTTATAACGTAAAAGTTCTTCTCGGGAATAATATCTCGTTCGGGAAAACTTCGACGTTCTTGGAAACCACTTTGACGTTGTAAACAACGATAGAATTGTTCCCAGGAACAAGTTAAGGTTAAAAAATGGAACAACATTTATTTTTTGGAAACCACTCTAACCTTTTCTATAACGTCAATTTTTTTCTCGGGAACAACTTCTCGTTAGAGACAACTTCGACATTATTGGAAACCAGTTTAACGTTTGTAACAACGTTAAAGTTGTTTCTGGGAACCAGTTAACGTTAAAAAATAGTAAAAATTTTATTTTTTGGAATCCACTCAAACGTTATCTATAACATCAAAGTCGTTCCGGGGAACAACTTCACGTTGGGGTCAACTTTAACATTCTTGGAAACCACTTTGACATTGTAACCAACGTTAAAGTTGTTCCCTTCAACTAGTCAACGTTAACAAATGAAACAACTTTTATTTTTTAGAATCCACTCTAACCTTAACTATAACGTCAAAGTTGTTCCTGGGAAAAACTACTCGTTGGGGACAACTTCGACGTTCTTGGAAACCACTTTGACATTGTATCCAACGTTAGAGTTGTTTCTGGAAACCAATCAACGTTAACAAATGGAACAACTTTTATTTTTTGGTAACCACACTAACCTTATCTATAACGTCAAAGGTGTTCCCGGGGATAACTTCTCGTTGGGGACATCTTCGACGATCTTGGAACCAACTTTGACGTTGTAACTAACGTTAAAGTTGTTCCCAATAACCAGAAAATGTTAACAAATGGACCAACTTTAATTTTTTGGAATCCACTCTAACGTTATCTATAACTTCAAAGTTGTTCCCGAGAATAACTTCGAGGTTCTTGGAAACCGCTTTGATGTTTTAAAAAACGTTAAAGTTGTTCCCGGGAACCAGACAACATTAACAAAGGGAAAAACTTTTACTTTTTAGAAACCACTCTAACATTATATATAACGTCAAAGTTGCTCTACGGAATAACTTCTCGTTGGGAACAACTTCGTCCTTCTTGTAAACCAGTTTGACGTTGTAACCAACGTTAGAGTTATTCTCGGGAACCAGTCAACGTTAACAAAGGGAACAACTTTTATTTTTTGGAAACCACTCTAACGTTATCTTAAATGTCAAAGTAGTTCGCGGGAACAACTACGACGTTCTAGGAAACCACTTTGACGTTGTAACCAACGTTAGAGTTGTTCCCGGGAACCAGTCAATGTTAACAAAGGGATCATTTTTTTATTTTTTGGAAACCACTATAACGTAAAAGTTGTTCCCGAGAATAACCTACCGTTGGGAACAAATTCGACGTTCTTGGAAACCACTTTGACGTTGTAATTAACCTTAGAGTTGTTCCCAGGAACCAGTAAACCTTAACAAAGGGAACAACTTTTATTTTTTAAAAACCACTATAATGTTAGCTGTAACGAGAAGTTTTTCCAGGGAACAACTTCTCGTTGGGAACAACTTCGACGTTCTTGGAAACCACTTTGACGTTGTAACGAACGTTAGAGTTGTTCCTGGGAATTAGTAAACGTTAATAATGGGAACAACTTTTATTTTTTAGAAATCACTCAAATTTTATCTATAAGGTTAAAGTTGTTTATGGGAACAACTTCGATGTTCTTGGAAACCACTTTGACGATATAACCAACCTTAGAGTTGTTCCGGGAACTTGTCAACGTTAACAAATGGAACAACTTTTATTTTTCAAAAACCACTCTAACGTTGTCTGTACCGTCAAAGTTTTTCCCTGGAACAACTTCTCGTTGGGAACAACTTCGACGTTCTTGGAAACCTCTTTGAAAGTTCCCTAAAAACGTGTGTGCCTTTAACCTAGAGGGGGGGTGAAAAGTTTTTAATCGAATCAGTTATCGATTTTTCGATTAATCAATATTAACACAAATTACCCATAGTAAACAAGCATTCAATAAAATCAATTATGCTTAAAACAATAACAACACACAATATTTACATGGTAACCCTCCAAATAGGAAATACCACGGGTTGATATGTGCGCCACACTAGATCCACAAATTCACTATTGAATGAAATTTTACAATCAAGGTTGACCTCCCGTCACACCCTCTAGTTACTAACCCTTTCACTCTACCCAACGGTCCTTAATAGTGATTCTTGATCTATTTTCTTGTGCACTAACCACTTAGTCACAAGACTAAACCTAATGAAATGTCAAACACAACCTAAGTGAATATGATAAAATATTCAAACATGCAAGTAATGCTAGGTAGACTAAATGCTTATCTAAGAATTTAAGAATGTCACTAAGTACAATTCCTAGATATCAATGTCTAAATGAATGTTCATAAAGACTTAACTGGATATAGTTATGCAACAATATATCCTAGTTATCAAACAAAGCCATTTCAACATATGTTGTCATTAAGTATTGCATGGTCATTAAATGCAATCATCAAAATGCAATCTATATGACCTAATTAGTTAGAGGCAACAATGACCTAAATGCTAGCTATCACAAAAGATATATCAACACAAGTTGTCATTAGGTATGGCAAGGAATATAATACAATCATAAAATACAATCAATGAGTCCTAAACCATATCTAAATGCAAAACATAGAGATTTAACGGTCCTAGCTATCACAAAATATAAATCTCAACCAACAATCAACTATCCAAGCATGTTATATACGCAATTAAACTCAATGACAAGCATTTAATCAACAATAATTGCTAAAACTAGGCATACATGTCATAATAAAGGAACTAGAGATTCTAGGGCATATAGAGATTTCATAGTTAAAGACAAACAAGTGAATCCATGCTTGGAAGATGAAAGAAGATGCTAGATGCTCATGGATTGAAATTTTGTTGAGTCAAGATGAGTTATTGGGAGCTCTCTCTCTATTAAAGTTAATTTCTCTCTCAAATAAAAGCTTAAACACTGAAAATGGCTTCTTGGACTCCCCAAAAGAAAATAGAAGAGAAGAGAACATATATATAATGTTCCCTACATGAAACGACATCGTTTTTGACAAAGGGAAACTGATTCCCATCATGACCAATGTGCGTGTCATGGCCAAGGCAAGTGTCCAGACCGCGGCACAGAGAGCACTGCATCGCTTGGACAATGTCGCTCTGTAGGCCGCTGTGCATGCAGGTGCACAGACCGCTGTCTCGACATCATGCAAGGCTTGTGAAACTCTGCTTGGGAGAACGCGGTGCATGCAACATGCACAGGCTGCGGTAGAGGCAGCGTGCAACATCTGGGAACACCGTTGTGCACACCGCGGCGGAGGCAATGAACAGGGAGTCATCCCAGCCGCGGTTAAGAGGAAAATCCTCTTCTAAGGGCAAACAAAATGCATCAAACACCCAAGCAAAAGTAATGGTAAAAAGGCACACAATTATGACAATTAAGCATTCATGCAAGATGATCAAAAACATGCATTGGAGTGTGTGTGTGTGTGTGTGCACTAGGACTCTTCAAAGAAGGTTAAGCAAGTGATTTACCTTTTTAAGTTTGAGTTAGACTTGAGCAATGATGGCCTAAACTACCCTTACACATTAATCCCCAAATGTGGTTGTTAACGAAATGAGCCAATCAAAAACTGAGGAACTTACAATCTCCCCCCTTGGATATTTCATGACAAATCCACTCACAATTCATGCTCACCAATAAACAAAACAAAAAAAAACAGGGGTCAACAAAGTTTTTCTACATTACTAAAAGGTTCCTAATAAACTAGATCTTCAAGTCATCCATCTCTTGTAGAATCAACATCCCTACAAAACAAAATAACTACACTTTCCAAGACAAGTGTATGTGAGGTGATCAAAGACATAAAAACAAGAGCAATTTGCATACAATAGAAACAAGCAACATGCATCAACAATGCAAATGCAAATGTTTCTCCTAAATAGGTTAACTCCCCCTCAACGAATAAAATTCTCCTCATATGCAACTCTCAACTCCCCCTTAAGTCATGCCACTCTCAACTCCCCATTTTTGTCATGAGATAGACAAGGAAGTATCCTCTTAAGAAGACATTAGCAAAGAGAGCTTATGGCATAAGACATATGCATAATCATATAACCAAATTTATGCAACTTAATTAAGAAGAGAGAATCAAGGAGTTTTATTATAAAAAAAATGTGTGAACGAATACTTTGCATATAAGACAAGTTGTACTCAAGATCAAAGCATGGTATTTGGCAAAGCAAAATAACAAGATTTTCAAGAGAATTCAAACCAATTTCACCCTTTGTCATGGAGTAAGAAAGATATAGACTGTAAAATAGATTCATTTTAAGAATAACTATATCAAACTTTACGAGCAAAACAAGACATGAGCGACTGTTGCGCCCTTTTCGATTTTTCTGGGTGGAATGCCCGTATGATAATAGCCTTGTTTGACAAGTAAAGAGAGAGAGACTTTTGGATTGTAAAATCCTTGAATTGGATACAAGATCCTTATTGATTGAAGTCTCATAATTGCTTTCACACATAAATTTTGCATTCATTTTAGAGCATTCAAAAAATCTCATCATGCATATCAATTTAAAGTTTGTCAAAGAAATAATCAACATGTCATGGAGATCAATTCTAGATCATTCAAAATGTACTTCCCAATCAATTCTCTTAGTCCAAAAATGCATGTTTGGTCATAAATAAGACATGGATTGCATGTTAAGCAAAGTTGCACACTTATTAAAATAAAATATGTATAACCAATCATCTCAAGTAATTAATAAAGAAGCATAAATATTATTAATGAGCACAATGCAATGTCAATTTGCTCTCTTTGCTTGAGCTCCCTATATGGGGTCAATCAAAACAAGTCAATAGGGGATATGAGTCCCTAAAGACTTACCAAGTCCATTGGACCTAGTTGAGCCTATGGGTGAACCCTTAGCACAATGGCATGTGAGTTCATCTTTTTTAATCCATTTAGGTGACACATTGTCAATCCTAGTGGTCAAGATCATCATATTACTCCTAAGATCATTAACACTAGCTTTCCTAGCCACATTGGCTCTAGCCCTTTTTCTTTCAATCATGCTCTTAGTTCTACACATGTTAATGTACTTAAAGCAATTTGGTCTAATATTACCATCAACACCACAAAAATGACATGAAGGAATAAAATGAGGGGGATACCATTCCTTTATGAGGACAAAGGTGATTCCCCATGTCTTTGAGCTTTCCTTTGGTGTGGTATTGATTCTTTTCTCCCTTGTTGTTGAGTTGGAGAAGTTTGCTTCCTTTGTTGAGCATGCAGGAAATGCTTCTTGGCTTGATGGCTTTTAGTTTGAGAGATAGTTGCTTGAAGTGCTCTCATTGGTTGAGCTTGAGCTTCATTTCTTGGTGCCATCTTGACTTGGACATTTCTAGAACACTCTCCTAGTTCAATTTTCTTCTTAGGATGAAGCAGAGGAAGAGGTTCTTTGAAGTCCATGCTCTTGACAAATACCGTCTTGCTATGAGCTGAGGTCTCCTTGTCATCTTCAAACCCTAGACCTCTCTAGTCACTTGGCTTCTTTCCAACTCCCGACATATGTTCAAGCTTCTCTATACTCGAAGTTATCTTAGCAATCAACTCTCTAGCTTCTCTAAGCTCCTCTTTCAAGATTTCTTCCACCTTTCTTCCATTCTTCACTTTCTCACTTAAGTGAGTCACTTCAGTTGATAGCTTGAGGTTCTCTTCCTTTTGCTTTCGAACCTCTTTCTTCATATTAAACCTTGAGCTTTGAAAATGCTCTATGAACCCTTCAAGGTTCATTCTCTCTACATTTCCATTTGTAGAGTGAGATGAGGAACTCTCATCACTAGAGTCATCACCAGTGTCACTTGTTGCCATGATGGCATTATCAACATAAGTAACTTCACTTATCACTCTCTTAGTTACTTTTTCATCTACTTTTTTTTCATGGTCACTACTTAAGGCTTTGCTACCTTTTTCTACATCTTCCATAAAGGAGACTTTAAAAGCCGTGTAGTTAAGAATAACTTTTTCATCACTTGAGGAATCTTCTTCGCTTCCACTCTCACTTGATAAGGCAGCCACCAATTTTCCTTTCTTCTTCTTCATCGAATTAGTACACTCGGTGGCTATATGACCGAACCCACTACACTCATAGCATTAATGCATTTTCTTGTAGGCTTCACTTGCCTTGGTTCAATCTTTTTTTTCAAGTCATTCTGGTGAAGTTTCATAAACTTCTTGAATCTCTTCACCATAAGAGCCATCTCCTCATCTGAGTCATCCTCATTCATCTCTACTTTGGATGTCTTCAAGACTATGTTCTTTTGCTTCTTAGGAGATGTAGGTGTAGAAGTGCACCTAGACTCATATGTTAGAAGCCTTCCAACCACTTCACTCGGTGTCATAGTCTTGTAGTTGCTATTTTCTTCCAATGCCATCACCTTAGACTCAAATCTCTTTGGGAGTGACCTCATGATCTTTTACTTGATCCTTCTATCCGAATATGGGTCACCTAGTTGATTGATTTGATTTACGATGTCCATCAACTTCACTTGGAAGTCTTTAAAGCACTCATCCTCTTCCATCCGAATTATCTCAAATTGCATTTGAAGAACTTGAAGCTTGGAGTCCTTGACCACTTCGGTTCCTTCATGAGCCATTTGTAGAATCTCTCAAGCCTCCTTTGGATGCCTAGTATTTTGAACCAACTTGTATTGATTGTTATCCAAGGCACACAAGATTGCATGTATAGCCTTGTTGTTCCACTTGGAAGCTTCAAATTCGTGTGTGCTCCAATGTGACTTAGGCTTGAGAACTTCATCTCCATCATTATTGGTCATCTTCGGAAGAGTGTACCCATCTTCAACGACCATCCATGCACAGTCATCTATTTGGCAAATATAAGACTCCATCTTGCCTTTCCATGAGGCCTAATTATCACCTTTAAGCAAAGGTGGTCTTATACTTGATGCTCCCTCTTTGCTTATCCCAAGCTCACTCATAGTGTTTGGGTTAAATGAATGAGATGCAAATGTAATGCACCATACAAGATGCAAACAACAAAAATGCACAAGCAAGACACACACAGAGCACGGATCATCTAAGTATATCTAGGCACCAGCTATGATACCAATTGAAAGTTCCTTAAAAACGTGTGTCTATAACCTAGAGGGGGGGTGAATAGGTTTTAATCGAATCAATAACTGAATTTTCGATTAATCAATATTAACACAAATTACCCTGAATAAACAAGCATTCAATAAAATCAATTATGCTTAAAACAATAACAACACACAATATTTACGTGGAAACCCTCCAAATGGGAAAAACCACGGGCTGATATGTGCGCCACACTAGATCCTTTAAATCCATTATTGAATGAAAGTTTACAACCTAAGTTAACCTCCCATCACACCCTCCAGTTACTAACCCTTTCACTCTGCCCAACGGACCTTAATAGTGATTCTTGATTTATTTGCTTGTGCACTAACCACTTAGTCACAAGACTTAACCTAATGAAATGTCAAACACAACCTAAGTGAATATGATAAAATATTCAAACATGCAAGTAATGCTAGGTAGACTAAATGCTTATCTAAGAATTTAAGAATGTCACCAAGTACAATTCCTAGATATCAATGTCTAAATGAATGTTCATAAAGACTTAACTAGATATAGTTATGCAATAATGTATCCTAGTTATCAAACAAAGTCATTTCAACATATGTTGTCATTAAGTATTGCTTGGTCATTAAAAGCAATCATCAAAACGCAATCTATATGACCTAATTAGCTAGAGGAAACAATGACCTAAATGCTAGCTATCACAAAAGATATATCAACACAAGTTGTCATTAGGTATGGAAAGGACTATAATGCAATCATAAACTGCAATCAATGAGTCATAAACAATATCTAAATGCAAAACATAGAGATTTAGCGGTCCTAGCTATCACAAAATATAAATCTCAACCAATAATAACCTATCTAAGCATGTTTTATACGCAATTAAACTCAATGACAAGCATTTAATCAACAATAATTGCTAAACCTAGGCATACATGTCATAAGAATGGAACAAGAGATTCTAGGGCATGTAGAGATTTCACAGTTAAAGACAAACAAGTGAATCCATGCTTGGAAGATGCAAGAAGATGCTAGATGCTTATGGATTGAAATTTGGTTGAATCAAGATGAGTTATTGGGAGCTCTCTCTCTCTTAGAGTTAATTTCTCTCTTAAATAAAAAGTTAAACACTGAAAATGGCTTATTGGACTCCCCAAAAATAAATAGAAGAGAAGAGAACATATATATAATGTGCCCTACATGAAACGACATCGTTTTAGACAAAGGGCAACTGATTCCCGTCATGACTTCTGTACGTGCCGCAGCCAAGGCAAGGGTCCAGACCGTGGCACAGAGAGCAGTGCATCGCCTGGACAACGTCGCTCTGTAGGCCATTGTGCATACAGGTGCATAGACCGCGGTCTCGACAGCATGCAACGCCTGTGAAACTATGCTTGGGAGACCGCGGTACATGCAACATGCACAGGTCGTGGTAGAGGCAGCGTACAACACCTAGGGAACAACGATGTGCATACCACGGCGGAGGAAATGAATAGGGAGCGGTCCCAGCCACGGTTAAGAGGAAAATCCACTTCTAAGGGCAAACAAAATGCATCAAACAACCAAGCAAGAGTTATGGCAAAAAGGCAGACAATTATGACAATTAAGCATTCATGCAAGATGATCAAAAACATGCATGAGAGTGTGTGTGTGTGTGTGCACTAAAACTCTTCAAACAAGGTTAAGCAAGTTATTTACCTTTTGAAGCTTGAGATAGGACTTGAGCAATGATGGCCTAAACTATCATGACACAATAATCCCCAAATATGATTGTCAATGAAATGAGCCAATCAAAAACTGAGGAACTTACACTCTTTAAAGTTGTAACCAACGTTAGAGTTGTTCACCGGGAACCTGTCAATGTTGACAAAGGGATCAGCATTTATTTTTTGGAAACCACTTTAACACAAAAGTTCTTCCTAGGAATAACTTCTCGTTGGGAACAAATTCAACGTTCTTGGAAACAACTTTGACTTTGTAACCAACGTTAGGGTTGTTCTCGAGAACTAGTAACCGTTAACAAAGGGAACAACTTTTATTTCTTTGAAACCACTCTGACATTATCTATAACATCAAAGTTGTTCCCGGGAACAATATCTCGTAGTGAACAACTTTGACAATGTAACCAATGTTAGAGTTGTTCCTGAGAACCTGTCAACGTTAACAAATGGAACAACTTTTATTTTTTTAAAACCACTATTACATTATCGGTAACGTCAAAGTTGTTTCCAGGAATAAATTTGACGTTCTTGGAAACCACTTTGACGTTGTAACCAACGATAGAGTTGTTCCCGGGAATCAGTCAACGTTAACAAATGGAACAACTTTTATTTTTTGAAAACCACTCTAACCTTATCTAAACGTCAATGTTGTTCACGGGAATAACTACTCGTTGAGAACAACTTCGATGTTCCTGGAAACCACTTGGACGTTATAACCAACGTTAGAGTTGTTCTCAGGAACCAGTCAACGTTAACAAAGGAAACAACTTTTATTTTTTGGAAACCACTCTAACGTTATCTATAACGTAAAAGTTATTCCCGATAACAACTTCTCGTTGGGGACAACTTCGATGTTCTTGGAAACCATTTTGACGATGAAACCAACGTTAGTGTTGTTCCCGGGAACCAGTTAACATTAACAAATGGAACAACTTTTATCTTTTGGAAACCACTTTAACATTATCTATAACTTCAAAGGTGTTCCCGGGAACAATTTCTCTGTCGGAACAACTTTGACTTTCTTGGAAACCACTTTGATGTTTTAACCAACGTTAGAGTTGTTCCCAGGAAGCAGTCAACGTTAACAAATGGAACAACATTTATTTTTTGGAATCCACTCAAACATTATTAATAACTTTAAAGTTGTTCCCGGGAACAACTTCTTGTTGGGAACAACTACGACGTTCTTGGAAATGAATTTGACGTTGTAACAAACATTAGAGTTGTTCCCGGGAACCAGTAAACACTAACAAAGGGAAAAACTTTTATTTTTTTGAAAACACTTTGTAGTTATCTATAACGTCAAAGTTGTTCCCGAGAACAACTTCTCTTTGGGGACAACTTCGACGTTCTTGGAAACCACTTTGACGTTATAACCAACGTTAGAGTTGTTCCTGAGAACCGGTCAACGTTAACAAAGGTATCAACTTTTATTCTTTGGAAACCACTATAACGTTATCTATAATGTAAAAGTTGTTCCCGGGAATAACATCTCGTTGGGAACAAATTAAAAGTTCTTGGAAATCACCTTGATGTTGTATCCAACGTTAAAGTTGTTCCCGGGAACCAGATAACGTTAACAAAGGAAACAACTTTTATTTTTCGGAAACCACTCTAATATAGTCTATAACGTCAAAGTTGTTCCCGGGAACAAATTGTCGTTCGGAACAACTTTGACATTCTTGGAAACCATTTTTGACATTGTAATCAACGTTAGAGTTGTTCTCGGGAACCAGTCAACGTTAACAAATGAAACAACTTTTATTTTTTGAAAAACACTCAAACATTATCTGTAACGTCAAAGTTATTCCCAGGAACTATTTCTCGTTGGGAACAACTCTGACGTTCTTGGAAACCACTTTGACGTTGTAACAAACGTTAGAGTTATTCCCAGGAACCAGTAAACATTAACAATAGGAATAACTTTTACTTTTTAGAAACCACTCTAATGTTATCTATATGGTTAAAGTTGTTCCCCGGAACAACTTCGATGTTCTTAGAAACCACTTTGACGTTGTAACCAACGTTAGAGTTGTTCTCCAGAAACAATCAACGTTGACAAAGGGAACAACTTTTATTATTTGAAAACCATTCTAATGTTATCTATAATGCCGAAGTTGTTCCAGGGAACAACATCTCGTTGGGAACAATTTCGACGTTTTTGGAAACCAATTCGTTGATGTAGCCAACATTAGAGTTGTTCCCGGGAATCTGTAACCATTAACATGTGGAACAACTTTTATTTATTAAAAGCCACTCTAACGTTATCTGTATTATCAAAGTTGTTCCCGGGAACAACTTAGACGTTCTTGGAAACCACATTGACATTCTAACGAACATTAGAGTTGTTCCTGGGAACCAGTAAGCATTAACAAAGTGAACAACATTTATTTTTTGGATATCACTCTAACGTTATCTATAACGTCAAAGTTGTTCCCGGGAACAACTTCTCGTTGGGGACAACTACGACGTTCTTGGAAACCACTTTGACGTTGTAACCAAAGTTAGAAATGTTCCCGGTAACCAGTCAACGTTAACAAATGGACAATTTTTATTTTTTGGAAACCACTCTAACCTTATCTATAGCGTTAAAGTTGTTCCCGGAAACAACTTCTCGTTGGGGATAACTTCGACGTTCTTGGAAACCCCTTTGACATTGTAACCAACGTTATAGTTATTCCCGGGAACCAGACAACGTTAAAAAAAGGAATAACTTTTATTTTTTTTAAACCACTCTAACCTTATCTATAATGTCAAGGTTATTTCCGGGAACTAGTCAACGTTAACAAACGGAACATCTTTTATTTTTTGGAATCCACTCTAACGTTATCCATAACTTTAAAGTTGTTCCCGGGAACAACTTTAAAGTTGTTCCCGGGAACAACTTCGTCGTTCTTGGAAACCTCTTTGACGTTTTAACCAAAGTTAGAATTGTTCCCGGGAACCCATCAACGTTAACAAAAGGTACAACTTTTACTTTTTAGAAACCACTCTAATGTTATCTATAACGTCAAAGTTGCTCCACGGAACTACTTCTCATTGGGAACAACTTTGATGTTGTAACCAACGTTAAAGTTGTTCACGGGAACCAAACAACGTTAACAAAGGGAACAACTTTAATTTTTTGGAAACCACTCTAACGTTATCAATAACGTCAGAGTTTTTCTCGGGAACAACTTCTCGTTGGGAACAATTTCGACGTTCTTGGAAACCACTTTGACGTTATAACCAACATTAGAGTTATCCCCGGGAACCAATCAACATTAACAATGGGAACAACTTTTATATTTTGGAAATCACTCTAACATTATCTATAACGTCAAGGTTGTTCCCAGGAACAACTTCTCGTTGGGGACAACTTAGATGTTCTTGGAAACTACTTTGACATTGTAACCAACGTTAGAGTCGTTCTCGGGAACCGGTCAACGTTAACAAATGGAACAACTTTTATTTTTTGGAAACCACTCTAACGTTATCTACAACTTCAAAGTTGTTCTCCGGTACAACTTCTCGTTGGAACAACTTCGACTATCTTGGAAACCACTTTGACGTTTTAACCAACGTTAAAGTTGTTCCCGGGAACATGTCAACTTTAACAAGAGGAACAACTTTTTATTTTTGGAAACCACTCTAACGTTATCCATAACGTCAAAGTTAAACTCAGAAATAGCTTCTCGGTGGGAACAACTTCGACGTTCTTTTAAACCTCCTTGACGTTGTAACCAACTTTAGAGTTGTTCCCAGGAACCAGTCAACGTTAATAAAGAGAACAAATTTTGTTTTTTGGAAACCACTCTAACGTTATCTATAACGTCAAAATTATTACCGGGGACCACTTCGACGTTCTTGGAAACCACTTTGACGTTGTAAACAACGTTAGAGTTGTTCTTGGGGATAAAGTTGTTCTCGTGAACCAGTCAACGTTAACAAAAGGAACAACTTTTATTTTTTGGAAATCACTCTACCGTTATATATAATGTCAAAGTTGTTCCCGGGAAAAACTTCTCAATGGGGAAAGTTTCGAGGTTTTTGGAAACCACTTTAACGTTCTAACGAACGATAGAGTTGTTCCCAGGAACCAGTCAACGTTAACAAATGAAACAAATTTTATTTTTTAGAAACCACTATAACCTTATCTGAACGTCAAAGTTGTTCCCGGGAATAACTTCGATGTTCTTGGGAAACCACTTTGACGTTATAACCAACGTTAGAGTTGTTCTCGGGAACCAGTCAACGTTAAAAAAGGGAAGACCTTTTATTTTTTGGAAACCACTCTAACGTTATCTATAACGTAAAAGTTATTCCCGAGAACAACTTCTCGTTGGGGACAACATCGACATTCTTGAAAACCATTTTGACGATTAAACCAACGTTAGTGTTGTTCCTGTTAACCAGTCAACGTTAACAAATGTAACAACTTTTATCTTTTGGAAACCACTTTAACGTTATCTATAACTTCAAAGTTGTTCCCAGGAACAATTTCTCGGTCTGAACAACTTTGACGTTCTTGGAAACCACTTTGATGTTTTAACCAACGTTAGAGTTGTACTCGGGAACCAGTCAACGTTAACAAATGAAACAACATTTATTTTTTGGAATCCACTCTAACATTATCCATAACTGTAAAGTTGTTCCCGAGAACAACTTCTTGTTGGGAACAACTATGACGTTCATGGAAACAAATTTCACTTTGTAACGAACATTAGAGTTGTTCCCGGGAACCAATACACATTAACAAACAGAACAACTTTTATTTTTTGGAAAACCCTCTAACATTATCCATAACTTTAAAGTTGTTCCCGGGAGCAACTTCTTGTTAGGAACAACTACGATGTTATTGGAAATAAATTTGACGTTGTAACCAACGTTAGAGTTGTTCCCGGGAACTAGTAAACATTAACAAAGGGAACAACTATTATTTTTTTGGAAAACACTCTAAGCTTGATGGTGTTTGTGAACCTTGTCAATTAGGTAAACAAACAAAAGTATCTCATAAAAAGAACACTAATTTTACTACCAAGAAACCCTTAGAACTTGTGCATATGGACCTAATGGGACCAATCCAAACCGAAAGCATAAATGGCAAGAAATACATTTTTGTATGTGTTGATGATTTTTCTCGGTTTGCTTGGGTATATTTTCTTAGGGACAAGACCGAAACTTTTGGTTACTTTAAGAAATTTTGTAATCAAGTTCAAAATGAAAAAGATCTTGGAATTAAGAAAATATGTCACATTAGGAGTGATCATGGGAGTGAATTTTAAAATGCTAGATTTAGTGATTTTTGTGATGATTATGGGATTTCACATGAGTTCTCGGCTCCTAGAACTCCTCAACAAAATGGTATTGTTGAGAGGAAGAATTATGTCTTGCAAGAGATGGCTAGGGTCATGCTCAATAGTAAGAAAGTCCCTAGAAATATTTGGGCCGAAAGGTCAATACGGCATGCTATGTCACTAATAGAGTTTTTAGAAGGCCTGGCACAAAACAAACCTCCTATGAACTTTGAAAGGGGAAGAAGCCCAATGTGAGTTATTTCCACACTTTTGGGAGTAAGTGTTTTATTTTGAATGATAGAGATCACTTAGGAAAGTTTGATGCTAAAAGTGATATTGGTCTCTTTCTTGGGTATGCTAATAATAGTCGTGCATATAGAGTGTTCAATTTGAAAACTAAGACTATTATGGAATCTATTAATGTAAAAATAGATGATCTTAGCATGCTTGATATGTGTGATAATCATGGTGTCAATGAAACTAAAGAACATTTGTTGAATGACACTAAAGCACCTATTGATGTGACTAGTTGTGATGAAAGTGAATCTAGTCATAATGATAATAATGGTAGTGTTGCTAGAGAAGAAAGTCGAGAGTTAGAAAATGGTTGGAATGATGACCAACAAGATGTTGAAAATTCTAATTCTAGACTTAGGAACATGCATTACCAGCAAGACATCATAGGTGATTTGAATGAAGGGGTTAGAACTAGAAGGCAACTAGCTAACCAAATTTCATATGCTTGCTACACTTCTCAAATTGAGCCCAAGAATATTAATAAAGCAATTATTGATGAATATTGGGTTAATGCCATGCAAGAAGAACTAAATCAATTTGAGAGGAATGAAGTTTGGTCCTTAGTTCCTAGACCAAAAGATATCAATGTGATTGGTACAAAATGGGTGTTTAGGAATAAGACCGATGAATGTGGCAAGATTGTGAGAAATAAAGCAAGACTAGTGGCTCAAGGATACACTCAAGTTGAGGGTGTAGACTTTGATGAGACTTTTGCACCCGTTGCACGTCTTGAGTCCATTAGGCTTTTGTTGTCCATTGCATGTCTTAAGAAATTCAAATTGTTTCAAATGGATGTCAAAAGTGCTTTTTTCAATGGATACCTTTAAGAAGAAGTGTATGTTGAACAACCTAAGGGTTTTTGTAGACCCACACTCTCCTAATCATGTGTTTAAGTTGAAAATGGCTCTTTATGGCCTTAAGCAAGCAACTAGAGCTTGGTATGATAGGTTGACTCAGTATCTTATTGACAATTAATAAAGGAGAGGTGGTATTGATAGAACTTTATTTTTCAAGCATTATAACAATGACATTTTTGTTGCACAAATATATGTTGATGATATAGTGTTTGGGTCTACATGTAAAACCAAGGTTGATGATTTTGTGAATGTTATGTCAAGATAATTTTAAATGAGTATGGTAGGTGAACTCAATTACTTTCTAGGCATGCAAGTGAAACAATCTAGCAATGGTATCGTGTTGTCACAATCTAAATATGCTAGAAATCTTGTTAAGAAATTTGGCCTTAAAAGTGGAAAAGAATTTGAAACACCTATGAGTACAACATTAAAACTTGACAAATATGAAAATGGAAAAAATGTTGATCAAAGTCTCTATAGGAGCATGATAGGTAGTCTTCTCTACCTAACGGTAAGTAGGCCGGATATTTGTTTTAGTGAAGGTTTGTGTGCTAGGTTTCAAGCTAATCCAAAAGAATCTAACTTGAAAGCCGTTAAAAGAATCATTAGGTATATAAAAGGAACACATAATCTTGGTTTATTCTATTCCTTTGATACTAATGATAATCTTGTTGGCTATTGTGATACAGATTGGGCGGGAAACATTGATGATCGTAAAAGCACATCAGGCGATTGCTTTTACTTGGGGAATAATTTGATTGCTTGGCTAATCAAGAAACAAAATTCCGTCTCTCTTTCATCATCCGAAGCCAAGTACATTGCGGCCGAAGTGCTTGCACACAACTTCTATGGATGAAACAAATTCTCAAGGACTATAAGATAAATCAAGGTAAAATGACTCTCTATTGTGATAATATGAGTATCTCTAAAAATCCGGTTCAACACTCACGCACAAAGCATATAGACATTAGGCATCGTTTCATTAGAGAACTTGTTGAACATTCAATAGTAACTCTTGAACATATGCCTACTAAGAATCAACTTACGGACTTGTTCACAAAGCCCTTGGACAAAGAGAGATATGTATCTCTTAGAAGATCCATTGGCATGATTTGTGTTGATTAATGCTTGTGTGTGGTTATGAGTGGCTTGATAAGCAAAACTATATTGTATATCTATTTCTTTGAAAGCTATTCATGTGAGAAGTAATGATCTTGATACAATAGCTTTTATTGCTTCTAGATCATGCACTTAAGTTTTTGTAAATCTTGTTTTTAAAAAGTGCACAAATGCTTCTCTTATATGTTTAAGTTTTAAGTAATTGAGTTTGAAAGCATGTAGATTATGGATGCATTTTGAAGTTCATTGTCTAGTACATGATAGATGACCTATGGTTAGTATCCATTTTGCTTCGGCATCTACATAGAACTCAACGAGCACCTTCATGGAAAGGGCTACACACCTTAGTTGTGAAGCCGCCCAACGTAGGAAAGGGCTACACCATTGTGATGAGTGAAAGCATTCATGAAGAGTATATGTTTATGTTAAAAAAATCAAAGAAGTGTTGAAAAAGAATCAATTAAAAAAAATATTTGATACAAAGCCTAAAAAGAAATGGAGAAAGGCTTAAAATGGAGTCTAGTTGAAAATTGTGATTGCTCGGATTAAAAAACATAACTGGAATGACGAGCCACATGCACACACACGCCCACATGTTGAAATCTATTCTCTTTAAAGCAAAAAATCTGGATGATAATTGGTTTGACCTTGATTGGAAAAGCTTTAGATGGATAGGTGTTGAAATAGTTTGCATGTTGATATCACAATAACTCCTTTTATATATGCTAGAATCATTTTTCACACACACACATTTTTGCTTAATGTGCTTGATTCATTAGCAATGAGGGATTATTTTTTGAGAGAATAATGAAAATCTATGATTTTCTTGTTTAATGTTGAAAAATAATGATTTACTATCTTTTATTGCTTGAAATGTGTGATTGTGTGAGTCCCTTGTGAACAAGTTACCTTGCTTATTAATATGTGGAGCATATGTTAAGGGGGAGCTTAGTTTGTTAAACATAGTTCTCTATACAACTTGTTTGATCACTATCTCTTGATTTCATTGTGCATCCCTTATACCCTTGTAGACATTTTCAATTGGCATTTATCTCTCTAGGTTGTGTAATATGTTTTTGTCTATTCCTTGTCAAAAAGGGGATGAAAGTGTTTCCTCACCATGTTACTTGTTTTTGATATAAAATGGAGACAATCCATTAAGGGGGAGAAAGTAAGGGGGAGAAAAATTTTGTGTTTGCATGAGATAAGAAGTGTTAAGGGATCTTTTGTTCGGTATTTGTATATTGTTTGTTTATCTCACCTATCTTCTTTGTAGAAGAATTCTTTTGGTTGTTCTTGTCTCTTAGGTGTTTTGAATGTGTGAAGATATTCTTGAAGACTCATGAATACATTTTAGTCTAGGAATATCTCTTTGTAATGTGAGGATGTGAGAATGCAATCAACATTGTTTATGAGAGATCATTGTATGGTGAGGTAAAGGTTTTGTCATGGAATAGCCAAAGGGGGAGATTGTTAGGTCCTAGGGGAGATTGTTAGGTCTTAGATTTGTGTTGGCTTGATTCCATAACAAAACTTCATTTCTTTGCATTGCTTAGTTTCTTAAGTGGTTCATGATGAAAAAAGCTTCAAGAAAGAAAAGCAACTTCTAATGATGCACAGTTCGTCTTCAAGAGGATTGGTACTATTCTTAGATGCTAAGGTATCGAGATCTTTCTTCCTCTTGCAAGGCGTAGGAACACACACACATATCATACATTTGTGTCCCTGCATCATTGTGCACCTTTATAGGCACACACATACAATTCATTTATATGTGTCCCTGCATCGTTGTGCACCATGTATAACACATTCACACACTTTGAGATGAATGCTCATGCATTGGTTTGGAAATAACATGTTTTGGAATATACATGATTGGAAACTATCTCTATGTAATTTGCATTCTAGTGTGAATTGTGTTTGTGTGTGTATATGTTTGTATAACATGGATATTGAACTTGGATTTAGTCTTAAATCATTCTTGATTGTGTTCCAGTCATTTCGGTTACTCATACTATTGATTTCAAGTTCTAAGTCAAAAGATACTACACTTTCAACTCATGTTTCATACATTGTCTTCGTCTTCATATATCGTGTCGAATTCTTATTTTCTAAGTTGAGTATCTTATATTTCCGTGTTCATGAGGGAGTCTCGGTTTGTAATCTTCAAATGGATTCAAAATTTGGAGTTTGAAGGAGAAAGAACGGTCGAAGAACGCGAGGAGAGCGCAAAGGGGTAAGGTGCGATGGCTTAAGCCATCACCATGCACCAACCCGAGATGGCGTGTGGCCATCTCAGACCCAAGAGTGTTCTGTCCTGAGATGCCCATGCGCCATCTCGGGGAGACACTAAGGAAGGAGGGTGTTTTGGTCATTTGGTATTTTCACTCTTTAAATCCTCTCATTCCCTCTCATTTCAAAAGAGTAGAACAAGTTGAGAAATTGAAGAACAATTGCTGAATTTTTCTCTCAACATTTTTATTTTTATTTATCTGATAACTTCTTCATTTCTAATCTGAATCACTTGATTCAAAACTGATTTCGAGTATCTTGAAGAGTTCTACAAACTCCAAGAATTTCCAGAACCAAAGGATGTCTACATTTGTCATTGTGATCTAATCTTCAGTTCGTGATTGCATCCTTGTTGGTAAAATCATCTTCTTCTTAGTTCTCTTCTTAGATCTTCTTATTGATTGATGTTATTTGATTAAGAAGCATGACTAGGATGATTTTGATATCATTTTGTGGTTTATTGATTTGATCTTCAAGTTTAGCTAGATTTGTGATATATTGAATGATTTGTGTTAAACTTGATAAACATGAAATTGTTTCTAGAAATCTTTTGTACTTATGCTTGATTGACTATTTCTAGATTTAATTTCATTTTTCTAAGAACTAGATCTACATCAATTTGTATATTCATTTCATTGATTTGGTTCTTAGTTGATAACATGCTAAAGTTGTCTAGATGCATTTGTGATTGATCTTTGAAAGCATAATCTAGTCATCTAGTTGAATGTCCATAGAATTTGTTGATCATCATTTTCTATGTTGAGTGCTTGTTTGCGATTTGCATTCATGATCACTTAGATGCCTTGTGAAGAGGTAGAAAGTCTCATATCTTAGAGTGATTCTTTGATTTGAGCATTTGTAAATCTTAGCTAGAGTCGGGAGGACTTGGATAGCTAAGCCAGTGGAAGTCTCAATAAGAGGTGTGAAACCTAGAATTGTTGAGCAAGGAAGTCTTGGCAAGAGGTGTGAAGCCTCGGATTGTCAAGCAAGGAAGTCTTGGCAAGAGGTGTGAAGCCTCGGATTGTCAAGCAAGGAAGTCTTGGCTAGAGGTGTGAAGCTCTGGATAGTCAAGCAAGAAGTCTTGCCTAGGATCGGGAGGATCCAGATAGGTGAGCAAGAAATCTTCCTAGAGACAGATGAACTTGGATAGGAAGTCGGCTTAGTAGATCACTAGGTCCAAGATAGAGTGAGAGTGAGAGCTCGTAGAGCATGTGTGATTGCTTGAGTGTGTAACTCTGTTTGAAATAGTGGATTTGCTTTTACCTGTGGTTGTGGTATCCACCCGTGGATGTTTCCTCTTTGGAGGTTTTACCACGTAAATATTGTGTGTCTTTGTTTGCAATTTTCATTAAGCATTATTAGAATTGTATTGTTTTAAAAAGAAGATAAAAATTGGAGCATATACCTATTCACCCCCCTCTAGGTATATTCACACTATAAAGATTAAGGGAATTTCAGCTCACCTATCCGGATCCTCCCAACCCTAGGCAAGACTTCTTGCTCAACTATCTGAGTCCTCCTGACTCTAGTCAATAATTCCTCGCTCAACAATCCGAGGTCTCACACCTCTTGTCGAGACTTCCACTTGCTTAGCTATCCAAGTCCTCCCGACTCTAGCTAAGACTTCCAATTGCTCAAATCAAAGAATCACTCTAAGATATGAGACTTTCTACCTCTTCACAAGGCATATAAGTGATCATGAATGCAAAACACAAACAAGCACTCAACATAGAAAATGATGATCAACAAATTCTATGGACATGCAACTAGATAGCTAGATTATGCTTTCAAAGAACAAACACAAATGTTTCTAAGTAACCTAAGCATGTTATCAACTAAGAACATAGATATGAAGATATATATACCAATTGAAACACAACCTAGTTCTTAGAAAATGAAATTATATCTAGAAATATTTAATCAAGCATAAGAACAGAAGATTTCTAGAAACGATTTCATGTTTATCAAGTTTAGCACAAATCATTCAATTTAACACAAATCTAGCTAAACTTGAAAATCAAATCAACAAACCACAAAATGATATCAAAATCATCCTAGTCATGCTTCTTAATCAAATAGCATTAATCAATAAGAAGATCTAAGAAGAAAACTAAGAAGAAGATGATTTTACCAACAAGGATGAACACCACGAAGTGAAGATCAGACCATATTGAAGACGAAAATAAGAATTTGACTCGATATATGAAGACGAAGACAATGTATGCATCATGAGTTGAAAGTGCAATATCTTTTGACTTGGAACTCGAAATCAATAGTATGAGTAACCGAAATGACCGGGACTCAATCATGAATAATCTAAGACTAAAATCAAGTTCAAGATCTATGTTATACCAACATATAAAGAAACAAACCCATTTAACATAAGAATGCAAACTACATAGAGATAGTCTCCAATCATGCATTTTCCAAAACATGTTACTTTCATACCAATGCATGAGCATTTAACTTCAAGTGTATGAAAGTGTTATACCAAATGATGTGCAACGATGTAGGGACATAAATGTATGAATTGTGTATGTGTTCGCATATAATGATGCACAACTAAGCAGGGACACATATGAATGAATTGTGTGTGTGTGCCTACGCCTTGCAAGAGGAAGAAGAATCTCGATACCTTGGCATCCAAGAATAGTACCAATCCTCTTGAAGACGAACTTTGCATCATGAGAAGTTGCTTTTCTTCCTTGAAGCTCTTATCATCACGAACCACTTAAGCAACTA
Source organism: Dipteronia dyeriana (assembly GCA_032871835.1). Taxonomy (NCBI): domain Eukaryota; kingdom Viridiplantae; phylum Streptophyta; class Magnoliopsida; order Sapindales; family Sapindaceae; genus Dipteronia; species Dipteronia dyeriana. Next base: position 32,193,714 of record CM065295.1, on the reverse strand, counting down.
AACATTACAAAAAAATGAAGTTTTGTTATGGAATCAAGCCAACACAAATCTAGAACCTAACAATCTCCACCTTTGGCTATTCTATGAAAAAACCTCTACCTCACCATACAAAGATCACTCATAATAAATGTTGATTGCATTCTCACATCCTCACATTACAAAGAAATATTCCTAGATTAAAGTGTCTTCAAGAATCTTCAAGAATATCTTCACACATTCAAAGCACCTGTGAGACAAGAACAACCAAAAGAAATCTTCTACAAAGAAGATAGGTGAGATAAACAAACAATATACAAACAAAAACAAAAGATCCCTTAACTCTTCTTATCTCATGCAAACACAAAATCTTTCTCCCTCTTAAGATAAAATTTCTCCCCCTTAACGGATTGTCTCCCCTTTATATCAAAAGTAAGTAACATGGTGAGGAAAACACTTTCTCCCCCTTTTTGGCAAGGAATAGACAAAAACATATTGCACAACCTTGATAGAGAGATAAATGCCAATTGAAAATACATACACGGCAATAAGGGATGCATAATAAAATCATGAGATAATGAGAAAACAAGTTGTATAGAGAACTAAGTTTAACAAACAAATCTCCCCCTTAACATATGCTCCACATGTTAATAAGCAAGTAAACTTGTTCACATGGGAATCACACAATCACACATTTCAAGCAATAAAAGATAGTAAACCATTATTTTTCAAAATTAATAAGAGAATCATAGATTTTCATTATTCTCTCAAAAGTAATCTCTCATTGCTAATGAATCAATCACATAAGCAAAAATGTGTGTGTGTAAAAATGCTTATAGCATATATAAAAGGAGTGATTGTGATATCAACATGCAAACCACTTCAACACCTATCCATCTAAAGCTTTTCCAATCAAGGTCAAACCGATTATCATCCGAATTTTTGCTTTAAAGAGAATAGATTTCAACCTGTGAGCTTATGTGTGCATGTGGTTCGTATGTGTGCATGTGGCTCGTCATTCCATTTCTGTTTTTCAACCTGAGCAATCACGATTTTCAATTATACTCCATTTTAATTCTTCCTCCATTTTTTTTAGGCTTTGTATCAAAGATTTTTAAAAACAAAAATGGTTCTTTTTCAACACTTTTTTTATTTTTCTAACATAAACATATACTCTTCATGAATGCTTTCACTCATCACAATGGAATAGCCCTTTCCTACATTGGGCGGCTTCACAACCAAGGTGTGTAGCCCTTTCCATGAAGGTGCTCGTTGAGTTCTATATAGATGCCGAAGCAAAATGGATACTAACTATAGGTCATCTATCATGTACTAGACAATGAACTTCAAGATGCATCCATAATCTACATGCTTTCAAACTCAATTACACAAACTTAAACATATAAGAGAAGCATTTTTGCACTTTTAAAAACAAGATTTACAAAGACTTAAGTGCATGATCTAGAAGCAATAAAAGCTATTTTATCAATGTCATTACTTCTCACATGAGTAGCTCTTAAAGAAATAGATATACAATATAGTTTTGCTTATCAAGCCACTCATAACCACATACAAGCATTAATCAACACAAATCATGCCAATGGATCTTCTAAGAGATACAAATCTCTCTTTGTCTAAGGGCTTTGTGAACAAGTTCGCAAGTTGATTCTTAGTAGGCATACGTTCAAGAGTTACTATTGAATGTTCAACAAGTTCTCTAATGAAATGATGCCTAATGTCTATATGCTTTGTGCGTGAGTGTTGAACCAGATTTTTAGATATGTTAATGGCACTCATATTATCACAATAGAGAGTCATTTTACTTTGATTGATCTCATAATCCTTGAGAATTTGTTTCATCCATAGAAGATGTGTGCACACACTTCCGGCCGCAATGTACTCGGCTTCGAATGATGAAAGAGAGACGGAATTTTGCTTCTTGCTTAGCCAAGCAACCAAATTATTCCCCAAGTAAAAGCAACCGCCCGATGTGCTTTTACGATCATCAATGTTTTCTGTCCATCCGCATCACAATAGCCAACAAGAATATCATCAGTATCAAAGGAATAGAATAAACCAAGATTATGTGTTCCTTTTATATACTTAATGATTCTTTTAACGGCTTTCAAGTGAGATTCTTTTGGATTAGCTTGAAACCTAGCACACAAACCTTCACTAAAACAAATATCCGGCCTACTTACCGTTAGGTAGAGAAGACTACCTATCATGCTCCTATAGAGACTTTGATCAACATTTTTTCCATTTTCATTTTTGTCAAGTTTTAAAGTTGTACTCATAGGTGTTTCAAATTCTTTTCCACTTTCATGGCCAAATTTTTTAACAAGATTTCTAGCATATTTAGATTGAGACAACATGATACCATTGCTAGATTGTTTCACTTGCATACCAAGAAAGTAATTGAGTTCCCCTACCATACTCATTTCAAATTCTCTTGACATAACATTCATAAAATCATCAACCTTGGTTTTACATGTAGACCCAAACACAATGTCATCAACATATATTTGTGTAACAAAAATGTCATTGTCATAATGCTTAACAAATAATGTTCTATCAATACCACCTCTCCTATATTGGTTGTCAATAAGATATTGAATCAACCTATCATACCAAGCTCTAGGAGCTAGCTTGAGGCCATAAAGAGCCTTTTTCAACTTAAACACATGATTAGGAGAGTGTGGGTCTACAAAACCCTTAGGTTGTTCAACATATACTTCTTCTTGAAGGTATCCATTGAGAAAAGCACTTTTGACATCCATTTAAAACAATTTGAATTTTTTAAGACATGCAATGGACAACAAAAGCCTAATGGACTCAAGATGTGCAACGGGTGCAAAAGCCTCATCAAAATCTACACCCTCAACTTGAGTGTATCCTTGAGCCAGTAATTTATTTCTCACAATCTTGCCAAATTCTTCGGTCTTATTCCTAAACACCCATTCTGTACCAATCACATTGATATCTTTTGGTCTAGGAACTAAGGACCAAACTTCATTCCTCTCATATTGATTTAGTTCTTCTTGCATGGTATTAACCCAATATTCATCAATAATTGCTTCATTAATATTTTTGTGCTCAATTTGAGATGTGTAGCAAGCATATAAAATTTGGTTAGCTAGTTGCCTTCTAGTTCTAACCCCTTCATTCAAATCACCTATGATGTCTTATTGGTAATGCATGTTCCTAAGTCTAGAATTAGAAATTTCAACATCTTGTTGGTCATCATTTAAACCATTTTCTAACTCTTGACTTTCTTCTCTAGCAACACATCATTATCATCATTATGACTAGACTCACTTTCATCACAACTAGTCACATCAATAGGTGTTTTAGTGTCATTCAACAAATGTTCTTTAGGTTCATTGACACCATGGTTATCACACAAATCAAGCATGCTAATATCATCTATTTTCACATTAATAGACTCCATAATAGTCTTAGTTTTCAAATTGAACACTCTATATGCACGACTATTATTAGCATACCCAAGAAAGAGACCAATATCACTTTTAGCATCAAACTTTCCTAAGTGATCTCTATCATTCAAAATAAAACACTTACTCCCAAAAGTGTGGAAGTAACTCGCATTGGGCTTCTTGCCCTTCCAAACTTCATAGGAGGTTTGTTTTGTGTCGGGCCTTCTAAAAACTCTATTAGTGACATAGCATGCGGTATTGACCGCTTCGGCCCAAAGATTTCTAGTGACTTTCGTGCTATTGAGCATGACCCTAGCCATCTCTTGCAAGACACGATTCTTCCTCTCAATAACACCATTTTGTTGAGGAGTTCTAGGAGCCGAGAACTCATGTGAAATCCCATAATCATCACAAAACTCACTAAATCTAGCATTTTCAAATTCACTCCCATGATCACTCCTAATGCGACATATTTTCTTGATACCAAGACCGTTTTCATTTTGAACTTGATTACAAAAGTAATTAAAGTAACCAAAAGTTTCGGTCTTGTCTCTAAGAAAATATACCCAAGCAAACCGAGAAAAGTCATCAACACATACAAAAATGTATTTCTTACCATTTATGCTTTCGGTTTGGATTGGTCCCATTAGGTCCATATGCACGAGTTCTAAGGGCTTCTTGGTAGCAAAATTAGTGTTCTTTTTATGAGACACTTTTGTTTGTTTACCTAATTGACATGGTTCACAAACACTATCAAGCTTTTTACCAAGACTGGAAGACCTCTAACAATGTTATAACCCTCAAGCTTCTTTAAATCTTTATAATTCATGTGGCCCAATCTTTCATGCCGTAATTCAAGCTGGTTGCACTCATGTGCCATGTTACATGTTAGTGGATCAACCTCTAAACATTAGCAATTGTCCGAAGACCTTTTGACTTTCAAAACATTTTTTCCCTTTTTATCAATTATTGTGCACACATCCTTGTTAAAGCTAACTTCTTTAAAAATTTCACACAAGTGAGTGATGTTTATTAGATTAGCGTGTAGACCATCTACATACAAGGTGTCACAAAGTTTAGGCAATCCAGGGATACAAATTGTTCCCTTGCCTAGAACTTGCTTTTTAGTATCATCACCAAATGTAACCCATCCACCATCATTCATAACAAGATTCTTCAAGAATTCCTTGTTACCGGTCATATTCCTAGAGCAACCTCTATCTAGGTACCAACAATAGGATGAATTAGCTCTTAGAGCATATTGTGCAACCAAACATTGCGTTGTGCTTTTCTTAACCCAAACTTTCTTGACAAGTTTCACATTCCTACTTTTATTAACATGCTTTGACTTGTTTATAGGCACATTGACTCCATTAGTCACTTTTTCAAATAAATCAAACAAAGAATTATCAACTTTCTTATGCAGAGTAGAACGAGGCACAACACAAGATTTAACAAACAAATCATCAATACATTTATTCTCAACATGCTTTTCCAAGGTCTTCTTAGGTCTAATTCTAGATCCATACATGGGTGATTGCCTAGGACCATTCAAAGATATATCATGCAAATCATTGGCAATTCTACATTTACGAATGTATTCATAACATCTAGATCTTATGTGTCCTACCATGTTGCAATAATGACAAATAGGTATGAATTTGAGAAGTTTACCATTTGCATGAGCATTCAACTCATTTTGCCTTCTTACATTTTTACCTCTTTGGCGTGCAACACTAGATGTCTTGCCTTTTGCGTTTGATGATGATGTAGCTTGTCTTTGGCATTGTTGAGTCTTTTCCTTGACTTTCATTGTTGATGTTGAGGCACCTCCGATAGCATTCATGGCTTTACCTTTAGAGAGTGTACCTACATTTAAATTGCTACAAGCTTTGACAAAACTAGATTTGTTGCTTTCTAACCTCAATGAGAGCTTTCACTTTGTTAGAGCTAGATAACATCTTGTTAATCATCTCTTTAGCCTAATTAAGTTTGTCATTAAGCACTTTCTCTTGATTCACATGCTCATTAAGTTTTGGTTTAAGCACATTTTCAATTCTCCTAGCACGATCAAGAGATTCATCTCTTTGCTCAATTTCATGCTTCAAAATACTTAATCTATCATTGCTATCAATCAAATTTTTCTCAAGATTAAGAATTTTGTCATTAAGATCAACAACACATTTTGATTTTCTAACTTCTTAGTGAGAGACTTATTGATCTTAGAGATCCTTTCATTTTCTTGAATAAGATCTTTGATCTTTTGATCATCTAAGTCAATAGACTCACCTTCAACAAGAGAAGCCGCAAAAGAATACATTTCTTTAATAATATGAAACAAACGAAGATAACAAACACTACAAAGAAGATCTATCTAAGTGCGTCTAGACACCAGCTTTGATACCAATTGAAATTCCCTTTATCTTTATAGTTTAAATATACCTAGAGGGGGGGTGAATAGGTATATGCTTCAATTTTTATCTTCTTTTAAAAACAATGCAATTTTAACAATGTTTAATGAAAATTGCAAACAATGACACACAATATTCACTTGGTAATCCTCTGAAGAGGGAACATCCACGGGTTGATACCACAACCACCGGAAAAAGAAAATCCACTATTTCAAATAGAGTTACACACTCTAGCAATCACATATGCTCTCCAAGCTATCACTCTCACTCTATCCTTGAACCTAGTGATTTACTAAACCGACTTCCTATCCAAGACCTCCTGTCTCTAGGAAGATTCCTTGCTCACCTATCCGTATCCTCCCGACCCTAGGCAAGACTTCTTGCTCAACTATCCGAGTCCTCCCGACACTAGTCAAGACTTCCTCGCTCAACAATCCGAGGTCTCAAACCTCTTGTCGAGACTTCCACTTGCTTAGCTATCCAAGTCCTCCCGACTCTAACTAAGACTTCCAATTGCTCAAATTAAAGAATCACTCTAAGATATGAGACTTTCTGCCTCTTCATAAGGCATCTAAGTGATCATGAATGCAAAACGCAAACAAGCACTCAACATAGAAAATGATGATCAACAAATTCTATGGACATGCAACTAGATAGCTAGATTATGCTTTCAAAGAACAAACACAATTGTTTCTAGGCAACCCAAGCATGTTTTCAACTAAGAACATAGATATGAAGATATAGATACCAATTGAAACACAACCTAGTTCTTAGAAAATGAAATTAGATCTAGAAATAATCAATCAAGCATAAGAACAGAAGATTTCTAGAAACAATTTCATGTTTATCAAGTTTAGCACAAATCATTCAATTTATCACAATCAAGATAAACTTGAAAATCAAATCAACAAACCACAAAATGATATCAAAACCATCCTATTCATGCTTCTTAATCAAATAGCATCAATCAATAAGAAGATCTAAGAAGAAAACTAAGAAGAAGATGATTTTACCAACAAGGATGAACACTATGAACTGAAGATCAGATCACAACGAAATATTTAGAGATCCTTTGGTTCTGAAAATGCTTGGGGCTTGTATAACTCTTCAAGACACTCGAAATCGGTTTTTGAATCAATTGATTCGGAGTAGAAATGAAGAAGTTATCACAAAAACAAAAAACAAAATGTTGAGAGAAAAATTCTGCACTTGTTCTTTAATTTCAATTTTCTCAACTTCTAAAGAATGAGAGGGAAGAAGAGGTTTTAAAGAGAGAATAACCAAATGAACATTTTTCCCCCTTTCATTAGTGCCTCTCTGAGATGGCGCATGGGTATCTAGTGGCAGAGCACCTTTGGGGCCGAGATGGCCACGCGCCATCTCGGGATGGTGCAAGGTGATGGCTTGAGCCATTGCACCACTTCCCTTGCGATCCTCTCTCGTTCTTCGACCGTTCTCCGGCCTCCAAACTCCGAATTCAAAACCGTTTGAAGATTACAAACTGAGACTCCCTCACAGACATGGAAATATAATATACTCAACCCAGAAAATAAGAATTCAACTCGATATACAAAAACGAAGACAATATATGCAACATGAGTTGAAAGTGTAGTATCTTTTGACTTAGAACTCGAAATCAATAGTATGAGTAACCGAAATGACCGGAAATCAATCATGAATAATCTAAGACTAAAATCAAGTTCAAGATCCATGTTATACAAACATATAAATAAACAAACACATTTCACACAAGAATGCAAACTACATAGAGATAGTCTCCAATCATGCATTTTTCAAAACATGTTACTTTCATACCAATGCATGAGCATTCAACTTCAAGTTTGTAAAAGTGTTATACCAAATGATGTGCTACGATGTAGGGACACAAATGTATGAATTGTGTATGTGTGCGCATATAATGATGCACAACTAAGCAGGGACACATATGAATGAATTTTGTGTGTATGCCTATGCATTGCAAGAGGAAGAAGAATCTCGATACTTTAGCATCCAAGAATAGTACCAATCCTCTTGAAGACGAACTTTGCATCATGAGAAGTTTCTTTTCTTCCGTGAAGCTCTTATCATCATGAACCACTTAAGCAACTAAGCATTACAAAGAAATGAAGTTTTGTTATGGAATCAAGCCAACACAAATCTAGAACCTAACAAAAATCACTTCATGAGCCATTAAAACCACTTTTTTAAAAAAGTGATTTTTTTTCCACTTTTTACTTAACACAAATCCAGTATAATTAATTACAAACTTTTAATTCCAAAACTATCCTCACTAATTTTTTATATTTTCAATTTTGTTTTTGTTAAAGCCCTAATCATATTAATACTTTTTTTTTCTTCTCACTGTAAAGAACTTTATCATCAGAAACCTAACTTCTTCAGAACAAAAACAATTGGTGACTGATTTTCCTAGCATATTCTCGTAAGAACTCTTTCTTGTTTCCATAATTTGATAATTAGTTTTATTAATTTTATATTACAGTTTGAGTACATCTTTTTCACTTGTTCTAAAAATTAATTTGAGAATGGTTTTCATGATGATTTTGTTTTGATTTTTTTTTTTTTTTGGTTTTGAGATGTTAATTCTGGGAAGAAAAAAAAGTTATATATATGAGATGCACCGGCCTATGCTATTTGGGTCAAAATCAAGTAGTAGCTGATTTTTTATTTTTATTAATATTTCTTGAGAATTTTAGAATGTATCACCATCAAATATTATGTTAATTTTTAATGTAATTCAACAAATGGAATAATGTATGAAATATTTTAATAACTAAATAAATTTATTTTAGAATTAATTTACATGTTAGAGTTGTCCTTAATATATTAAAATGTAAATATATAACAAATAATAGTTAGAAGGGTATAGATGTAAAAATATTTATTTCCAAGTATTTATAACTTAAAAAAATAAACAAATTATCACTTATATTCAGGTTTAAGTGAAAAAAAAAACAAAAATGTTTGCCAGTTTTCAGTTTTCATTCACTATTCAGTCTTCAATAACATTCAATACTGTTCAATCTTCAGACAAAAAATCAAACGGGACCTTAGTCTAAGTATCCTTAGCATGCATATGTCATGCCACATGAATTGTAATAAAATAGATTGATATTTAATATGGGTGCAAAGGTAAAATGGATTAATATACAATTCAAAAGACTCTTATCATACAAAGGTAACTCTATTATTAAACAAAATATTTTTTCTTAAAAGATAACCGTAGATATTAATAAGTTTTTTTTTAACATAGTTGTATATACAAGAAAATTCTAGATTGAAAACTTTTTGACCCCTTATACAATAATTATCAATATTTATGGATACCCCAAATTGTTACACTCAATTACTCATTTATCTTCGAGAGTTTCGAGTTTAAATATTAAGTATTAATAATTCCACTTATAAATTGATATAATTTTACAATAAGAAAATCTCTTATTTAATATTCAAATAGAAATTTATCGATAAAGACAAGTTATTTTAATTAAAATAAAACAAATACTATGTACACTCATTAATTAAATTATTTATACAAATATCTTCAACTATATCTTTTTATTATAAAAAAAATACTTATAATAAACACTAATTAAACTGTAATTTTATAATAAGAGAATTGCATATTGAAAATGTAATGACCTCGTACACAATCTCGTTCTACATCATCCCTTTCATAAGGTTCCTACATTTGAGATATTTCCAAAAGTACGTTGGACCATCATTACAAGTAGGGATGACAGCGAGTCGGGTTCGGGTGGGTTTTGTAAAATCTTAATCCTCACCAGCGAAAATTTCCTTCACCCACGTCTGCCCTAGAACCAGCATAGGTAAGCGGGTTCACGGGTGGATGCTTCACCCGCGGGATACCCATGAACCCGTAACCCACGTACTCACGTGTGGGTAAAATTGTCATCCCTAATTACAATAGTATTTGATTTTAAAAATAATATGAATTTTTTTATTTATAAATTAGGAGTGTTAATAATTTAAGAGGGTTTATAAATAGAATGTATTAAAATAAATTTATTCATTTCAATAATGGTACTATTGACATCAGGATGGGTGCTCATAGTAATATTTATTTTTAAAATTTTAAATATAGAGTTACTTTTAAAAATGAGTATACTAATTAGTTTTTTGGGTGACAATATCCACACCCATTTAATATTTTGATGGTTTTAGACTATCTACTTAATAATTATATGATCTTATTTTACAAGACTTATAAATAGATTCCAATAATATATTCAATAAGAGTAATGCTCTATTATTCGTTTATCTTCAAGAGTTTCGATTTTCGATTTTCTTCCAAATTGTAATTAAATATTTGGTATTAATAATTTCCCTAATTTCAAAAATCAATTATAAATTTAATTATAAGTAATAAACTTCAAAATATCTTACAAATTAAATTTTAATAAATTAATAAACAGACAAATAAAATAAGGATAACGATACATCTTCAAGTAGCTGAAAATAAAAGTAACACATCCTCACACACATATATATAACAAAATTATTCATGAATAATTTTAATATGTAAATTTCAATAATTAATTTATAAAACAAGAAAAAGCATTTCAAAAAATAAATAAAATTACTAATCATCTTAAAGTGTTTCTATTTTTTATGAATAATTTTAGTATGAAAAATTCAATAATTAATTTATAAAACAATATAAAGGATTTCAAAAAATAAAAAGATTACTAAACATCTTTTAAGTGTTTCTATTTTTTTTCCACACACACACACACACACACACATATATATATAACGAAATTAATAAATTATTTTAGTATGTAAATTTCAATAATTAATTTATAAAACAAGAAAAATACAAATAATCTTTATGAACAATTTCCATTTCCTCTACAGAATGATCCAACTTAAAAAAAGACAAAAGACATTCCAATCAAAACAATAAAACAACAACAATTGAAATTTGAAAAGGACTACCAAATCCGAACTTTCATAAGGCAAACAGCTGTCTTATTTCATTTCCCAAGTTGAACAACTCGAGCCATTAGTTTTAGTTTTATAGCAATGCCAAGGGTTGAGTCAATAAAGCAAAGACAAATAAATATAGGGTAGGCCCTTGCTAAGGCAACTGCCAGCAAAAGAGTGTTGCAATGGACATACCAGAAAACAAAAGCACATGCTCTAGAACCCCATTTTCATACATTTATCCTCTCCCAGATTGATATCAGACCACCAAACTAGTTTAATATAATTGCAACAGGCTCAATCACAACCAACACCGGATATTATATGTATGACTATGAGGGAGATGGATCGGGCAAAATCCTCTTGAGAACCTACAAAATTGACAATAGATACCAATTTAGGTAAAAACAAACATAAATGGTACATAAATCAAAATCTGTATTCCTAATAACTTTTCATTAAAAAGAGCTATCAAGGCATCAAGCTATACAAACTTCATATCGTATTTAATCCCAATACCACATTTCCTACTAGAACGAGATCTCTGTAACTCATAAGTCATAATTCTTCAGCCACTAGTAAGAGAACTCTTCCCATATGAGCGTGGTAATTACAGAGAATCCTTCCTGAGAACCTAATGGGAAGAATTGAATGACTCTTCAGATGGTTTCCAACCTGAATGGGGAACCATTACCAACCCTCGTAATCACTTTATAAGTGGACCAGCAATGGCATACCAAAAAAATGACATTTCTTAATCTCTTTACTGAACAAACAATTGAGCATCAATGATCAACAAAAAAAATAGCAATAAACATTAAATCATTCAATGCTTTGCACAATAGAAGCCACCACATCACCCCAATGGTATCAAAGTTTACCCAATGGTATCAAAGTTTACAAATTTCCTGGCGTTAAATATGACCCCAAAAAGTGGGTGGTGGATGGTATTCATTTATCAGACTTCTCAGAATCGTTAGAAAATGGAAGAAAAAAATGAAATCCTTTTAGTCAATAAAGAAATGGACATCTTATAAGACATACTCAGTAAACATTATAATAAAAAAAGGCTTGATCACACACACTAGCCAATGTCAGCTACAAGAAAATATAATGCACAAGTTGAAGAAAGTAGGCAATACAACATAATTTTTTATCATACAACTCTTGGAAAAAGAATTAAGTTCCAATCCAATTAGGTCACCAAACTATGATTATTGTCTCTATAGAGAAGGTTTTCATTGGCAATTGACTAGCAACACTTTTAGACAAATTAACACAATATGAACAAAAAGAAAATCAAGTATCAAAGTAAACACAACTATCGTAAATACAAATCTAATAATCATCCACATACTCCTTTACGATAATGTTATTGATTGATGAACTCTTTAATCATCAAGCTCTGGCGAAAACACACCAAAATTTACCGCGACCTAGACTGTCCAGCAGCTTTTTAGCCCCCTCAATATCCATCTCGACAAGTTTCTGTAAGTGTACACAAGCACCAGCAGCAACCATTTGTTTCCTGCATATACTAGAATGAGCAAGGGCAGCCAATACAGCAACTGGGTATTTCCTATCCAAATTCTTAATTGAAGGATCCAACAACTGAACTTCACTCACAATCCCTCTCTCATCCCTTCGAAAAATCTTTCTATTACCTGCATACAGCATAAATGTTGGCAGTGCTTTTGCTACTGATTCTTTCTCTTCAGCAGCATTACCATCCAACATTTTACTCAAAGGTTCAATGCACCCACATTCACCCATATCTTTCCTTGATTTAGAGCTAACACCCATCTGGTGAACAGCTTCAACATCAGCGATTCTCACCCCACAATTCAACATATTTACAAGCCTAATAGCAAACCCATCACAAATCAGAACTTCAGCAAATGGGTGGCAAGAAGCCAAATGCCTTAACAACTCAATGATGGGTCATTATTTGTATATGTTTTAATCCCCTTTTCCTCCTTTTAATTTCTTGTGTCTTGAACATTTTTAGGTATTTAATTTGTATGATTGAGCATGTTTCAGGATATTGGATTTTAATGTTGTGTTTGGAAGATTTGAAGCAAAGAAGAGCAATTGTCCATTACCACTGTGAAGGTCGCTGCCCAAGCAATGCCTCCACCGCGGCCTAAAGAGCAAAGAATCACAGCCGCATCATCTTCAATTACCGCGGTCTGTACCGCTGTCAAGGTCATGCCTTCAGAGCGGTCTCAGCAGTGGAACATCACAGAGAGCACTCCGCTTAATGCACCGCAGTCTGAACAAGCTGTCCGTGACGAGGTCTAGGGAGCTGTCGTGCATATTCCTTGGTGTCTTGGGAATTATGAACCCTATTTTAAAAGAACCTATATATATATATAAATATATATGAATTTTTTCCAAAGAGAAAGCCAATGAATTTCACCTCTCAATATCTTTCAAAACACATAAAAATTCTTTCATTCATCGTTACGCATTCAAAGATTCGAAGACGAAGAAAAATTCATCATTGAAGATTTGAAGAATCCATTTGAGGCCTCAATGGGTTTTATCTTTTCATTCTTTTTCCCTTTTATTTTCATGATGTGCAACGAATTCGATAACTATGGAATCAATGTGAACCTTTTGTGAATGCTCATGTTTGGATTAATAATATTATTTCATCAACTCGATTCTTGATTTGTTCATTGCTCTTAATTGCTTGACTCTCATTAGTTTTAATATTTATTCACACCATAGACCAAGGGTGGATAATTATTTGGCATTATTTTAGGGTTAAGACTATCTGAGAATTAGGGTTAGAGTATAGACCAAACCTTATTACCTTGATCAATGCTCTTTTGAATGAATGAATTTTATCTTTAGCATAGACCAAGCAAAGTATAGAATTTGGTTCTTATTTCTTATGCTTAACAGGTTTCCGATCATTGTTCACACCATAGACCAAGGGTGAATAGTGGTTGACTCATCCTGCGATCATACGATAATAGTCATATTAAAGATAAAGAATGAACCCTTGAATTGATTGAATTTTGTTTACAAATTAATCCATCCATTGAGTGTTCATAATTGGGGATCATTTATGACCTAGTGTTTTCTTACCTTTGATCACAACCAAATCTTTTCAATTGCTTTCTTAGTTTTAATTTAATTTAGTTTTAGCTTTAAATCAAACTCAACAATCTTTTTGGTTACTTTCAATATAGCTTTAATTAGAATTAGTTTTAATCGATAAATCTCTAGTCCTCGAGGGAACGATCCTTACTTGTCGTTGTACTTATCTTCACGATTCGTGCACTTGCGAGTATTTTTTTTATAACTACGGTTTTACATCCATCAAGTTTTTGGCGCCATTGCGGGGGATTACCTAAATTTATTGGTTATTTCTAGTTTCAGTTTTAGTTAATAGATTTAATTAGTTAGGTAGTAGAATCATTAATTTTAGATTTTTAATTTCATTTTCTTTTATTTTATTCTCGTAGTTTACTGTATGTCTACCTTTTGTTTCAGGTTTCAACGGTGAATGCAAGGTAGAAGATCACTGCAAGGAGAATTACTACCGTTGAACGACAACATCGATCGCATCGGACAAAGAACAATGGGAGACGACAGAAATCGTAACATCCAAAAGATTTCGGATCTACCAGTTGTACCTACCAAAGCCATGAAGGATTACAGTAGGCCTATAGTTGATAATCACCCTCTATGCATTGCACTAGATGAGGCAGCTTGAAACTATGAGCTGAAAAGTTTCCATTACAATCTGTTGTCTGCTTTCTATGGACTTCCGAATGAAGATGTGCTTAAATTCCTTAGAGAGTTTTATGCAGCAATTCAAGCTTTTCCAAACACCAGGGTGACAGAAAACCAGTTACGTAAGAGGTGTATTCCACATGCTCTCAAGGAAAAGGTGAAGACATGGCTTTTGACTTTGCCTCCAGCTTCACTGACAACATGGGATGAGGTGGTAGATAGACTCACTGATTAGTTTTACTCTCCTCAGAAGGCCAATGAAATCAGGTCTAAGATTACAAATTTCTTTCAAGGGGACCAAGAGTCATTTTATGATGCATGGGAGTGTTACATGATGCTTCTGTTTGATTGTCCTTAACATAGATATCATATGCACCAACTCTGTTTGATCCATGACTGACAAGACTCTAGAAGAATTGCCAACTATCTTCGAAAAACTTGCTAGAAATTCCCGAGAGAAGAACTCTATAAGAAGGAAGGGAGTTTATGAAGTAGATACGAGTGCCGGGAACTCAATGCAAATGTCACAAATGCAGAAAACTATGGAAGTACTTGTCAATCAGATGGGACAACTGAGAGAAGAATAACGCAAGGGATATGAGCAACCAGGGAATAGTGCAGAAGTTTTTCAAGCAAGTGGTCGTGGACCTAATGATGAGGAAGAAGTACAAGCTATGAACAATTTTAACTCTCGACCTCGAAATGATCCTTTTTCAAACACATACAATCCAGGGTGGAGAAATCATCCAAACTTCTCTTTGAGAGATTATCATGGCCCCGGGAATCTATGGGGAAACAACAACAATTATGGCCAGAGACAGTATAATGCTGGCACCCAGCAGAATCCTGTATCTCAACCCTCAAATCTATCATTGGAAGATACAATGAAGCAATTCATACAAACTATGGATCAGATGATGAATCAGCATGATAAAAGATTCCAAGACACTGATGTGAGAATGCAGAATTTTGATGCTTCATTAAGAAAGATAGAAACACAAATAGGGCAACTAGCCGAAGCAAGGCAAAGAAGTGAACCGGGAAAATTTCCAAGCCGTACTGCACAAGCAAAGGCTATGACAGTTCTCCGAAATGGAAAGGAACTGGTAACTAATAGACCTGCTGAACTTTCTAATGAATTTTCTAATGTTTCAGGTGTTGGAACCCCGTTCATCGGTTATACAGCGGAACTAGGTTTTAAAGAAATTTATACATATCATATCAGTATCTGGGACCAGTGAACTTTAGATCGTAGTTTTTTTTCGGAACTAATACATACAATATGTATATATAGGAAATTGTAATCAACAAAAATCAGAAGAAAATACCAATGTTTGGAGGCTCATTCACTTTACGATGTGCTTCTGTCTGAAATATTATGTACTCCTGTCTAAACCACTCGATCTTCCTCACTATCTCCCGGATCTGGTAACTGTGTGTGGGCACGTCACGATCTCAGGAACTTGAATGGAAGATGTAGAGAAAAAACTTGAAGAAACTCTTTCTTCTCAATTTGGTGTATTGATATCACGCACACATAAATTTTATCTTATGCAAAACTTATGCCTCTTTTTGTGTCTTTTTGTGTGTGTATATACACACACAAAAAAAATCAAATTTTTATTCTCCAACTATGCCTCACGCCTGCACACTTGATTTTTTATTTTTTTTATAACTTGGTTCACACACAAGTTTTTGCTTTTATTTTTAATATATATATATCTTTTTTTTTTCTATGCGCACAAAGAACAATATATATCTGTATATCAAAACTCTTTTTTTTTATACTTTTTTTTTGTTCTTTTCCGCAAATAACCCTTGCTTTTTTTTATCTATATTAATATATATAACATAATATATATATATATATATATATATATATATATATATATATATATATATCCTTGTTTGTATCTTATACAAACACTTATATATGTGCACACACCAATTTACATCCAATGCAATCTCTTGTGTTATAATTGATATATATTTTTTAATTATCCTTTTCAAATATATCTAATATATTAAAAATGATAATTATAAGTATTTTAAATTTAAACTTAAATTCAAATACTTAAATAAATGATTTAGTAAAACTAAATAATCCTATTATTTTATCTTCCCCTAAATCCATATATCAACTAACACCCTCCAATAAATAGTTAATTAATAATTCATAATTATCAATATAATTAAATAATCTAATTATTTAATTAATTTAACTATTAACATTCATTAATTAAATAATCTCACTATTCAATTAATTCTCGAATAAACACGTGTCACTTTCGTAACACAACTATTTGGACAATCCAATTAGTTAACCGTAACCCTTGTTACCTAAATCGATCGGGCTAGCAAAAGGGACCTAATGGACCCATAGTATTTTGAGATCCAATAATCCTCGGAATCATTAATTAAACTCTTTAATTAATATTCCTTGATTATTAACTCCATTGTTATGCCATTAAAAACCCGAAGTTGTACTCTCTCAACTGTAAACACTTTTACACAGACCGATACAACTCGGTGTCCATGGATATAGCTATTACACATGGTGTGATCCTCCACAGCAATTCGAATTAGAGTTGGGTCATAATGTCCGTTATACCCCTCTAATTACATATATCCTTTAAGTACCGTTGATTCTATAATGAACAATAAATCCTATTTCCTTACGGAATTAGGAGAGCACTCATATTGTCCAAGCCCCGAATCAATCCTTAAGGGGACTACCATTTACTTCTCACAAGAAGGAGTGGATTCCACTATTGTGTACAAACCTTCCCAGCCACAAGCCAAACCGCAATCCCAACATACAGAGTATATTGATCAGGAAATGCATCTGACCTCACCCATGGTGTATCAAAGACCACGATTTAATCTGAAGGAGTCGATAAGACACTCAGGATTAAGATCACTCATATATAGCCATCATTAGTTGATATATATGAATCTCATCGATAAACGGATCTTGGTGAGAGATTCATAAAGATCATGGCCCAGCCCTATATGATCACATCATATAAGGTGACTCCATTCCATATCTCATATGAATGATTCAGGATAGAATCACCGTACATTACGGAATGGACCGCAGCTATAGATTAACCATAAATAAAGTACCCAGCTTTATTCGCTATCTATGGACTCTTTAGATTGCACGTCTTTTACTGTATCCATCTGTATATGACACTTATATACACAGTTCGAGATTACATCTGGCGATCTTGGATGTTAAATATATGCACAAGTTATAAAATAAACAGCACAACAATAATGAATTGAACTTTTCCTTTTATTTATTTCATAAATCCATTTACAAATTACATGTTTAGGGCATAATCCCCAATAATCTCCCACTTGCACTAAAGCATGTGAGGCATGTTTCGTAAACCTAGACCATCTAGGTGACTCGAAAACACTTTAGCCGGTAAGGTCTTCATAAATGGATCAACATGATTGCCTTATGAGGTTATCTTTATGATGGTCACATCTCCTCTCAACAATATCTCTCTAATTAGATGATACATTATCTCTATATGCTTCCCTCTCTTGTGGCTTCTTGGTTCTTTGGAATTAGCCACAACACCATTGTTATCACAATAAAGTGTGATAGGCCTAGCCAGATCTGGAACAACTTCCAGATCACTCAAGAACTTACGGAGCCAAACAGCCTCTTAAGCAGCTTCTCAAGCGGCTACATATTCGGCTTTCATGGTGGAGTCAGTAATGCAAGAATGCTTGATACTTCTCCACACAATAGCTTCACCACCCAGGGTGAATACTGATCTAGATGTGGATTTCCTAGAATCTTTGTCTGACTAAAAATCAGAATCCATGTATTCTAACTGGATCAAATCCTGCTCGGAATACACTAGCATATAGTCTCTCGTTCTCCGAAGATACTTGAGAATTGTCTTGACAGCAACCCAATGATCCAATCCTGGGTTAGACTGGTATCAGTTGATTACTCCCACTGTATAGTAGATGTCCGGTCTCGTGCATAACATAGTATACATGAGACTACCTACTGTCGATGCATAGGGTACACTTCTCATATCCTCAACTTCTTGAGATGTCTTAGGACACTGTTCCTTAGACAAATGAACTCCATGCCCAGAAGGTAAATTACCTTTCTTGGAGTTTTGCATCAAAAATCGCATAAGAATTTTGTTGATATATGATGCTTGAGACAGTGCTATGAGTTTGTTCTTACGATCCCTTATAAGTTGGATCCTTAGAACATAACTTGCATCTCCCAAATCTTTCATTTGGAATTGGCTAGCTAGCCAGCCCCTTACATCATAAAACGTTTCCACATCATTCCCAATGGTAGAATATCATCTACGTATAGGACCAAGAAAACTACTTTTTTTTTATCAATGATGCACTTGTAGACACAAGGCTCATCAACGTTCTGCTCGAAGCCATAGGTTTTGATCACATCATCAAACCTAATGTTCCAAGATCTAAATGCTTGCTTAAGTCCATACATAGACCTTTGCATCTTGCAGACCTTTGCATCTTGCAAACCTTTTGCTCTTGATCTGGAGACACAAATCCCTCTGGTTGCATCATATAGATGCTCTCATCAAGATTGCCATTCAAGAATGCAGTCTTGACATCCATTTGCCAAATTTCATAATCAAAATAGGCAACAATGGATAAGAGAATCCTAATAGACTTAAACATGGCTACTGGCGAGAAGGTCTCTTCATAATCGACCCCCTATTTCTAGGTATAACCATTTGCCACTAGCCTTGCTTTGAAGGTCTCTACCTTCCCGTCTACTCCTCTCTTTCTCTTGTAGATCCACTTACACCCTATGGGTTTTACCCCATCCGGTAAGTCTACAGGATCCCAGACTGAGTTAGAGTACATGGGTTCCATCTCGAGATTAATGGCTTTAAGTCATTCCTCTTTATCAGGATCTTCCATTGCATTCTTAAATGTCAATGGATCATCCACACAATCAGTAGAGACAACACTTTATCCCTCACCTATACCTAAATAGAGTTCAAGTTGTCTCACAACCCTCTCACTATGTCTAGGTGGTAGTGTTGCCTGATTAGGAACCATCTGACTCTCAGATGTTTATGGATCAACAACTCTTGTTAATGAAGCACTAGTCTCACCAAGCTCCAACTCATTCAATACAATCTTAGAACGAGGTTTATGGTCACTAATGTAATTGTCCTCAAGAAACGTTGCATTTGTCGATACAAATACTTTGTTGTCTTCAGGACTATAGAAGTGTCCACCTCTGGTCTCCTTGGAGTATTCTATAAACAGGCAGACAACAGACTTGGAGTCTAGCTTTCCAGTTCTGTTCTTCAACACGTGTGCTGGACACCCCCATATGCAAAAATGTCATAAACTAGCTTTACGACCATTCCATTACTTTAGGGAGTCTTAGGAACAGATTTGCATGGTAATGTATGCCACTGTTTGTAACACATATCCCCAAAAAAAATTGGTAATGATGAGAAAATATTCATAGATCTTACCATTTCCATCAGGGTTCTATTTCTCTTCTCCGCTACACCATTTTGCTGAGGTGTACCTAGAGCTGTGAGTTGGGAAACTATCTCATGCTCGACCATAAAGTCTTTAAACTCTTGGTCAAGGTACCCACCTCCACGATCCGATCATAGTGACTCGATAGTCCTACCTAATTGATTATCAACTTCAGCTCGAAATTCTTTGAACATTTCAAATGTTTCCGACTTCCGTTGTATTAGGTAGACGTATCTGTATCTTGAGTAGTCATCTATAAAGGTGACATAATACTCATAACCACCCCTAGCTTTAACATTCATCAGTCCGTAGACGTCTGTATGTATAAGCTCTAGCTGTTCTTTAGCTCTAAGCCCTTTTTCAGTAAAAGGTCTCTTAGTCATCTTACCTTCCAGACAAGATTCGTAGACAGGTAAGGTGCCAACCATTAACTCACTTAAAGGTCCGATTTTTTACTAGTCTGTCTATTCGGTCAAGGTTGATATGACCAAGCCTAAAATGCCAGAGATACGTGTCATAATCTGGAGAAATCTTATGGCGTTTATTTTTTGGTTTTGCAACCTTAAACATTTCAGTGTTGAGCAGTGTAGTATGTATTAACGGTCTTGACACATTCAAATTGTTTTCATTAATTCCTGAACAAATATTCAGATCATTCTTTCCAATAATAACAAACTTATTATTAAAAGAAATAGAATATTTTTGTTCTAACAACTTAGAAATAGAAATCAAATTCTGTGTAAATCCAGGAATATAAAATACATTGTCCAACAATATATAATTATTACTAAAACGTAATCTAATTACGCCCACTGCTCGTGCCGACACAACATCCTCTGACTCCACACGTATTGAGAAGGCTTGCTCCTCTAGCTGTGTCCAAGAATCCGTCCATTGTAAAGAAGAACAAACATGGTTAGTGGCCCCCGAATCAACTATCCAGGGTGAAGAATCATCTTCCACTAAACATGACTCAAGAACAAGTAAATCATATTTACTTTTCTTGGATTTCTTCTTTCTTTGGGCTTTCTTGGGTTTGGGCTTACCCTATACTTTCCCAGTAGACCTCTTTCTCTTCTTATTATTAGAGTAGGAAGATAGTTCGGCAACATTTGCCTCACTGGTCTTACCCTTGTTGTCCTCAGTCAAGGACTCAAAGGTAATGAGCTCATTTTTGATATATATATATATAAACTTGGTTCACACACCAGCTTTTGCTTTTATTTATATATATATATATCTTTTTTTATTTCTATGCACACGAAGAACAATATATATCTGTATATCAAAACTCTTTTTTTTTTTACTTTTTTTTTTATCTTTTATGCAAATGCGTTTTTTTATATCTATATTAATATATAAAACATATTATATATATATATATATATATCCTTGTTTGTATCCTATACAAACACTTATATATGTGCACACCAATTTACATCCAATACAATCTCTTGTGTTATAATTGATATATATCTTTCAATTATCCTTTTCAAATATATCTAATATATTAAAAGTGATAATAAGTATTTATATGTGCACACACTAATTTGCATCCAACGCAATCTCTTGTGTTGTAATTAATATATATTTTTTAATTATCCTTTTCAAATATATCTGAAAGTTCCCTAAAAACATGTGTGTATAAACCTAGAGGGGGAATGAATAGGTTTTAATCAAGTCAATTACCATTTTTTCTTGATTAGTCAATATTCAAAATTCACAAAATAAAACAATTATACAACATCAAGTGTACGGTGCAGAAATATAAATAACACAAGATGTATACGTGGAAACCCTCCAAATGGGAAAAACCACGGGCTGTTAAGTGCGCCACACTCGGTCACAGAAATCTACTATATGAATAAAAGGTAACACCCTCAAGTGATTCTCAGACTCTCACTATCGACAACCTCAGGCTATGGACACCGCCACTCGCCACTCACCACTCTTGGTTCAATCCCTAGTGATATCCCCTGATACACTACTCTTGGCGTGAATGCCTCCTACTCTACCCCCTTGGGCCTTTTACAGTGGCACCCAACCAATTGCTTGTCAACCCACCCTTGGTTGCAAGACTTCCCTTGCTTGTGAAACTTCACACCGAAGCCACAAGACTTGACTCAATAAAGAGTTCAACAACATATGTGAATATGATGAAATATTCAAACATGCAAATAATGCTAGGCAAAACACTAAATGCTTATCTACAAATTTAAGAATGTCAGTAAGTACAATTCCTAGATATCAATGTCTAAATGAATGTTCATAAAGACTTAACTAGATATAGTTATGCAACATTATATCCTAGTTATCAAACAAGGCCATTTCAACATATGTTATCATTAAGCATGGCATGGTCATTAAATGCAATCATCAAAATGCAATCAATATGACCTAATTAGCTAGAGGCAACAATGACCTAAATGCTAGCTATCACAAAATCCATATCAACACAAGTTGTCATTAAACATGGCAAGGAATATAATGCAATCACAAAATGCAATCAATGAGTCCTAATCAATAATGTCTAAATGCAATGCATAAAGACTTAGCAAGAAGGGTAAATATGTCCTAAATTCAACCTATCAACAAACAAACCCAATCATGTTATCAAGACTCAAAAATATATGCAATAAACTAGAGTCTAGGTATTTAATCATGCAATAAACACCTAATCTGGAGTAAGAAGAACAATAAAAGATGTTCAATGAAGTTCTTACTTACCTAGTCATGAAACCAAGAACACCCATGCTCATATGATGAAGAATGATGCAAGATGGAGATGGGTTTTGGGTTTGGAGAGTCAAAGAAGCAAACTTGGAGCTTTCTCTCACTAGGGGAACTCTTTCTCTCACTGAAATCTGGAAATTCTAAGTTCTAGGTCGAAATGGGGAAGAAGATGAAGTACATATATGATCCAAATCAAACTACGACGTTTTGGGAAAGAAAAAACTGATTGTCGAGCGTCAGAAGCGACCTTAGGGCGACCTAGAAGTAAGGTCGCCTTGAGGTCGCTATGCTCTCGGGAAAAACGCGATAGCACAACAGCTTGAGCTTCAAGCAACCTGAAACATGATCAAACGACATCCAAACCTTTCATGTAATATACCGTTGGAAAAGTATGGAAGTCTAATTTCTACTACAATTTACAAAACAAGATTTGGACATCTGTAGAAATGGTTATGGTTATTTGAGTGACCAAAGGTCAGAAACGGACAACAACAGAGTTGCCCTGTTTTTGTGGTCACTTTGGAGATTTTAAAACCAATCCAAACGGTCATGAAATATTACGAATAATATACCGTTGGAAAGGTGTGGGTGTCTAGTTTCTATAGAAAATTTTAAAACTCATTTTGAATCATTGTATTAAAATATATGGTCACAAGACCATACAAAGGTCAGTTTTGAAAAATATTTAAACCATTGAAATACACTCTTTTGAAACTAGAAACCTTACTCCCTATAACCAAACCAAGAGAAGATTGAGACCTTCTCATATGGTCACTCAACGCGCTAAAACAAGCACACCATCATGCAAGCGCGAACACAAAACAATACAACACTTAAATCTAAATGAAGTGCAAGTGTGATTTTGAAGAGATACACACATATAAACAATATCAACACAAATGCAAGTTCAACAAAGCATGCATGAGGTGTGTGTGTGTGCACCTAAACTCTTCAAGAGGCAAAGTCAAATTAATATACTATTTGCTCTTGAAGTCATGGAGATGCTTGGAAGCTTGCCAATGAGGACCTAAGCTACCCATTACACTATCATCCCCGATGTGGTGTGGTTTGTCATGAAATAAGCCAATCATAAAATCAAGGTCCTTACAATCTCCCCCTTTGGCTATTTCATGACAAAACAACCACTCCCAAATAAATCCTCACAAAACAAAAATAAAGCTATTGTCCAAGAGATTAATTCTACATTACAAAGGAGTGCCTATAATCTAAATCTTCAATATCTTCAATCTCTTTGTAGAATAATCATTGTACCTACATACAATAGCAAGAAGCACTTTCCAAGAACAAGTGCATGTGAGGTGAACAAACATAAAAAGCAATTTCACTCAATAAAGCAATACAAACAAATGCATGTGCAATGCTCTCCCTAAATGGGTTACTCTCTCTCAAACTCTCTCCCTAAAGTATAACCAATGCTCCCTCTATATTTCTCAAGACTTCTCCCCATTTTTGTCATGAGATAGGCAAAGGAGCTCCCCCAATCGGGTTGCTTTAGCAAAGAGAGCTATTTGCACAAGAACATTGCATAATCATATGCAAAAACTTTATGCAACTGAAATAATTGAGAGAGATTCAAGGAGTTTATTTTTAAAAAAAATGTGACAGGATGCTTTGCAAGCAAGACATGTTGCATTCAAATCCAAAACAAATGGTATTTGGCAAAGCAAACATCAAAAGGGTTTTGTACCCTTTTGTCATAAGCAAACAAGATATAGTTTCAAAATTTGAAAATAAGGCAACTATATCAATTCTGAAAGGCAAATCAAGACATGAGCGACTATTGCACCCTTTTTTATTTTTCCGGATAATATTCGTATGATAGTAGTCTTGTTTTACCATTAAGAAAAGAGAGAAGACTAATTTGGATATAAAATCCTTATTAATTGCATGGATACAAGATCATTATTGATTAGTCTTCCCATTTGCACTCACACATATTTGAATTAAAGTAATCAAACTCAATTCATGCATATCATTTTAAAGCATGTCATTAAAAGCAAATTCACATGTCATGGAGATAAATTATAGGTCATTCAAATGTACTTTCCCAATTAATTCTCCTAGTCCAAAAATGCATGTTTGAACATAAATATAAAATGGATTGCAAACAAACCAATATTGTACACTTATTAAAGAAAAATATATAAGCATATATGTGCAACCAAGAATCTCAAGCAATTTTCGAAAGAGCATAAAATTAATCAATTTTTTGCATATAAAAAATCATGCAAGTTCGCTCTCTTTGCTTGAGCTCCCCAAATGGGGTCAAATCCAACCAAGTCAATGAGAGGCATGAACCCCTATAAACTTACCAAGTCCAAAGGACTTAGTTGCATCTACGGGTGTCTCATGGGCACTAAGGTAAGCAGGTTCATTCTTTTTAACCCACCTAGGTTCCACCTTTTCATTTTTAATGGTCATAAGTAAATTTCTAAACTCCCAAGGTTCATGCAAACTTGCCCCATTTTTCAACCGTTTTACTTTCATGCTCTCGAATCTAAACCTCTTAATGTATTTAAAGCAATTTGGTCTTAAATGACCAATCATACCACAAAAATGACAAGTGGGTTCAAAGTAAGAATTTATACCGTTGCATTGTGATCTCATCCGGGCTCTGCCATATTAATGAGGTTGTCTTTGATGGTGCATCGGTTTACTTCACATTGGAGCTTGAACCGATTAGTGGCACCTTTGTGGTTTTGCTTGTTGAGGTGGTTGAGTCGGTTGATCTGGACTCCTTGGTTGGTCATGCTTCTTGTGATCACCTCCTTTCCTCATCATTGGTTTGTTGGAGGAGGTGATTGACTTCTCAAGGACTTGTCCATTCTTCTTGAATTGCCTAGGTTTTGGTTGAGTGGCTAAGGCTTGTGTGGACTTTTCTTGAGTTGAATGTTGCTTGGATGATGCCTTACTTTTACCTTGAGCTTGAGGTTGTTTGACCTTGGTCTTCTTTAATTCTTCAAGGCACCTCATCTCTCTTTCCTTGACAATCTTCAAGGAGTTTTCTTTATTGGCAAGTTCATCCTTCATTGCCTTCATCCTTTGATGGAAATCTTTAATCTCCTTCTCATACTTGGACATATCAATCTTGTGCATCATCAATGAGTCATCGATGGAGGTCACTTTCTCCATGGTCTTTAATTTGGAGACAAGAATGGAGATGTCTTCCATTTGGTCTTCCATGATCTCTTTGTACCGATGAAGTTGATTTTGACAATTTTGCTTGCTTTCTTCAAGGGTACGGATCTTTTCTTCCGAGGAAACCTTGCACAATCTCAAAGTCTCATTCTCCTTAGAGAGCTCTTCATTTTGCTTCAAAACTTTAAGAAGGGTCACTTGACATTCCTCAATCTAATCAATCCCCTCATTAAGGCATTTACCTTGGTCACTTGTTGCCAAACCAAAATCTTCCATATAGGAAGCACCCAAGGCCGTGAAGTTAATCATATACTCTTCACTATTCTTAAGCAAGGTCTTCTTGTTTACCTCCTTCACTTTGGAGTTCATTCTGTTCTCCTTTTTCACATTAAAGGTCATGCTCTTCTTTTGAGATTTTGTGAATCTCCTAAATCTCTCAACCATGAGAGTCATCTCCTCATCGGAGTCATATTCCTCCCTCTCAATTTTGGAGCTCAAATCTCCATCTAACATCTCAATGCCACTCATAGTGTTTAATGAATGCAAATGAATGCAACAATCAAATGCAAACAAATGCAAGATACACAAACAAGAGCTTGGATCACCTATGTCTGTCTAGGAACCCGCTCTGATACCAACTAAAAGTTCCCTAAAAATGAGTGTGTCTAAACCTAGAAGGGGGGTTAATAGGTTTAATCAAGTCAATTACCAATTTTTCTTGATTAGTCAATATTCAAAATTCATCCAATAAAACAAACATACAACATCAAGTGTACGGTGCGAAAATATAAATAACACAAGATGTATATGTGGAAACCCTCCAAATGGGAAAAACCACGGGCTATTAAGTGCGCCACACTCGGTCATAGAAATCCACTATATGAATAAAAGGTTACACCCTCAAGTGATTCTCAGACTCTCACTCTCAACAACCTCAGGCTATGGACACCGCCGCTCGCCACTCACCACTCTTGGTTCAATCCCTAGTGATATCCCCTGATACACTACTCTTGGCGTGAACGCCTCCTACTCTACCCCCTTGGGCCTTTTACAGTGGCACCCAACCAATTGCTTGTCAACCCACCCTTGGTTGCAAGACTTCCCTTGCTTGTGAAACTTCACACCGAAGCCACAAGACTTGACTCAATGAAGAGTTCAACAACATATGTGAATATGATGAAATATTCAAACATGCAAATAATGCTAGGCAAAACACTAAATGCTTATCTACAAATTTAAGAATGTCACTAAGTACAATTCCTAGATATCAATGTCTAAATGAATGTTCATAAAGACTTAACTAGATATAGTTATGCAACATTATATCCTAGTTATCAAACAAGGCCATTTCAACATATGTTATCATTAAGCATGGCATGGTCATTAAATGCAATCATCAAAATGCAATCAATATGACCTAATTAGCTAGAGGCAACAATGACCTAAATGCTAGCTATCACAAAATCCATATCAACACAAGTTGTCATTAAACATGGCAAGGAATATAATGCAATCACAAAATGCAATCAATGAGTCCTAATCAATAATGTCTAAATGCAATGCATAAAGACTTAGCAAGAAGGGTAAATATGTCCTAAATTCAACCTATCAACAAACAAACCCAATCATGTTATCAAGACTCAAAAATATATGCAATAAACTAGAGTCTAGGTATTTAATCATGCAATAAACACCTAATCTGGAGTAAGAAGAACAATATAAGATGTTCAATGAAGTTCTTACTTACCTAGTCATGAAACCAAGAACACCCATGCTCATATGATGAAGAATGATGCAAGATGGAGATGGGTTTTGGGTTTTGAGAGTCAAAGAAGCAAACTTGGAGCTTTCTCTCACTAGGGGAACTCTTTCTCTCACTAAGATCTAGAAATTCTGAGTTCTAGGTCGAAATGGGGAAGAAGATGAAATATATATATGATCCAAATCAAACAACGACGCTTTGGGAAAAAAAAACTGATTTTCGGGTGTCATAAGCGACCTTAGGATGACCTGGAAGTAAGGTTGCCTTGAGGTCGCTATGCTCTCGGGAAAAACGCGACAGCACAACAGCACAACAGCTTGAGATTTAAGTAACCCAAAACATGAGCAAACGACATCCAAACCTTTTGTATAATATACCGTTGAAAAGGTATGGAAGTCTAGTTTCTATTAAAATTTACAAAACAAGATTTGGACATCTGTATAAATGGTTATGGTTAATTGAGTGACCAAAGGTCAGAAACGGACAACAACAGAGTTGCCCTGTTTTTGTGGTCACTTTGGAGATTTTAAAACCAATCCAAACGGTCATGAAATATTACGAATAATATACCGTTGGAAAGGTATGGGTATCTAGTTTGTATAGAAAATTTTAAAAATCGTTTTGAATCATTGTATTAAAAGATATGGTCACAAGACCATACAAAGTTCAGTTTTGAAAAATATTTAAACCATTGAAATACACTCTTTTGAAACTAGACACCTTACTCCATATAACCAAACCAAGAGAAGATTGAGACCTTCTCATATGGTCACTCAACACGCTAAAACAAGAACACCATCGTGCAAGCACGAACACAAAACAATACAACACTTAAATCTAAATGAAGTGCAAGTGTGATTGTGAAGAGATACACACATATAAACAATATCAACACAAATGCAAGATCAACAAAGCATGCATGAGGTGTGTGTGTGCACCTAAACTCTTCAAGAGGAAAAGTCAAGTGAATATACCTTTTGGTCTTGAAGTCGTGGAGATGCTTGGAAGCTTTCCAATGAGGACCTAAGCTACTCATTACATAATCATCCCCAATGTGGTTTGGTTTGTCATGAAATTAGTCAATCATAAAATCAAGGTCCTTACAATATCTAATATATTAAAAGTGATAATTATAAGTATTTTAAATTTAAAATGAAATTCAAATACTTAAATAATTGATTTAGTAAAAATAAAATAATTCTATTATTTTATCTTCCCCTAAATCCATATATCAACTAACACCCTCCAATTAATATTTAATTAATAATTCATAATTATCAATATAATTAAATAATCTAATTATTTAATTAATTTAACTATTAACATTCATTAATTAAATAATCTCATTATTCAATTAATTCCCGAATAAACACGTGTCACTTTCGTAACACGACTATTTGAACAATCTAATTAGTTAACCGTGACCCTTGTTACCTAAATCGATCGGGCTAGCAAAGAGACCTAATGGATCCACAGTATTTTGAGCTCTAATAATCCTCGGAATTATTAATTAAACTCTTTAATTAATATTTCTTGATTATTAACTCCAGTGTTATTCCACTAAAAACCCGAAGCTGTACTCTCTCAACTGTAGACGCTTTTACACAGAACGATACAACTCGGTGTCCATCGATATAGCTATTACACATGGTGTGATCCTCCACAGTAGTTCATAATTAGAGATGGGTCATAATGTCCGTTATACCCCTCTAATTACATATATCCTTTAAGTACCGTTGATTCTATAATGAACAATAAATCATATTTCCTTACGGAATTAGGAGAGCGCTCATATTGTCCAAGCCCCAAATCAACCCTTAAGGGAACTACCATCTACTTCTCACAAGAATGAGTGGATTCCACTATTGTGTACAAACCTTTCTAGCCACAAGCCAAACCGCAATCCCAACTGACGAAGTATATTGATTAGGAAATGCATCTGACCTCACCCATGGTATATCAAAGACCACGATTTAACCTGAAGGAGTGGATAAGACACTCAGGATTAAGATCACCCATATATAGCCATAATTAGTTGATATATATGAATCTCATCGGTAAACGGATCTTGGTGAGAGATTTATATTGATCATGGCCCGGTCCTATATGATCACATCATATAAGGTGCCTTCATTCCCATATCTCATATGAATGATTCAGGATAGAATCACCGTACATTACGGAATGGACTGCAGATATAGATTAACCACAAATAAAGTACCCAGCTTTATTTGCTATTTATGGACTCTTTAGATTACACGTCTCTTACTGTATCCATCTATATATGACACTCATATACACAGTTCGAGATTACATCTGGCGATCTTGGATGTTAAATATATGCACAAATTATAAAATAAACAACACAACAATATTGAATTGAACCTTTCCTTTTATTTATTTCATAAATCCATTCACAAATTCAATGTTTAGGGCATAAACCCCAACATTAGGTCCTTCAGGAGAAAATATGTCACCAGAAAAAAAAAATGAAGTCGTAGTGGAAAAATCCAACAAATTACCTTTTCTACCCAAGTCTCCTAATCCATATATTCCTCCAGTTCCATTCCCGGGAAGATTGCAAAAGAGCAAGTTAGAGAAGTCATACAAAGACATATATGAAATTCTATCAAAAGTTAATGTCAATTTGCCTTTATTGGAGATGATCCAGAAAATGCTCGCTTATGCAAAAAAAATCAAAAATCTCCGCACTTACAAGCCAATTTTATTCGAAAATCATCAGGAGTTGATAACCGGAAGTGCTAATGTAGTCCTTCAAAAGTCTTTGCCACCAAAATTCCAAGATCCTGGAAGTTTCTACATCAACATTACTATTGGAGGTATTACCCTGGAAAGAGCAATGTTCGATCTTGGAGCCAAAATCAATTTGATGCCATAAGAAATCTATGAGCAATTGGGGTTGAATGATCTGAAGAAAACAAGCATGTCACTTTTGTTGGCCGATGGATCAGCTAGATACCCAAGAGGATATATTGAAGATGTGTTGGTTCAGGTAAATAATCTTATTATTCCTACAATTTTTGTAGTACTTGATATGGAAGAGAGAGCCAAGGAAAGAGGCAACAAACCAATACTACTAGGAAGACCTTTCATGGCGACTGTAAAAACCCTCATTGACATACAGAATAGAAAGCTTACAATGACAGTGTTATATGGGACTATGGAATTCAAGGTTTTGAATCATTAAAACTACATGAGGCAGTCGATGATTGCTATTCGATTGATTGTTGCTCGATGGAGGTAGTTGGCAATCCAAGAGGAGCTAGCAAATGA
This sequence comes from Dipteronia dyeriana, assembly GCA_032871835.1. Taxonomy (NCBI): domain Eukaryota; kingdom Viridiplantae; phylum Streptophyta; class Magnoliopsida; order Sapindales; family Sapindaceae; genus Dipteronia; species Dipteronia dyeriana. Next base: position 32,162,710 of record CM065295.1, on the reverse strand, counting down.
AAGCCTAGATGAGTTGCTTGATTGGGTGAAAGATGTCTTTGAGGATGATGATGAAAGTCAACAAGAAGAGGACTTAGAAGAAGAGTTAAAAATTGAAGAGTTAGATGAGGTAATTCAAGATGAGACCAACAAGTCTCTAATTCATCTACAAGCTCTCCCCCTACATTAGAGCTCAAACCACTCATTTCCACTCTCATATATACCTTCCAAGGAAAGGATCAGATGCTCCCGGTAATTATAGCTTCAGACTTAGATGAAAAGAAAGAGGAAAAACTAATAAAGGTGCTCAAGGAATATAAAGTCGTCATTGGATGGTCTATAGCAGATATTTAGTGAATAAGCCCTACCATTTGAATGCATAAAATTTTGTTGGAGGAAGAGGAAAAACCTTCGAAAGAAGCTCAACGAAGGCTAAATCCAAACTTGAAAGAAGTTGTTCAAGAAGAGGTCCTAAAGCTTCTTAAGGTGGGTATCATATACCCAATATCCGACAGTAAGTGGGTGAGCCCGATACATGTTGTTCCAAAAAAGTTGGGAATCACTGTGGTAGCTAATGAAAATAATGAGTAGATCCCTACAAGAAAGACAACAGGATAGAGAGTGTGCATAGATTACTGCAAGCTCAACACGGTAACCAAAAAGGATCAATGTCCTTTACCGTTCATTGATTAGATGCTCGAGCGTTTGGTGGGACATGCTTATTATTGCTTCCTGGATGGATTTTCAGGGTACAAACAAATTTCCAACGCTCCAAAAGACTTAGAAAAGACAACATTCACTTACCCCTTCGGCACTTTTGCATCGAAGAATACCTTTCGGGTTGTGCAACGCTCTTGCCACCTTCCAAAGATGTATGATGTCAATCTTCTCCGACATGCTAGAGAAATTTATTGAGGTATTTATTGATGCTTTTTCTGTTTTTGGTAATTCTTTTGACCATTGCCTTGATAATTTAACTCTTGTTTTAAAAAGATGCACAGAGACTAATTTGACACTTAGTTGGGAGAAAAGCCATTTTATGGTCAAGTCTGGAATAGTTTTAAGGCATGTTATTTCTGAAAAAGGGATAGAAGTAGATCGTGCTAAAATTGAAGTAATTACAAAACTTCCACCTCCCATTTTTGTGAAAGGTGTGAGAAGTTTTCTTGGTCATGCAGGTTTTTATATGTGTTTTATCAAGGATTTCTCAAAAATTAGTCGTTCCCTATGTAACTTGTTGACCAAGGATGTTGCATTTGTTTTCGATGATGATTGTTTCCGTGCTTTTGATACTCTGAAAAATAAATTGACATCTATTCCCTTTTGAATTAATGTGTGATGCATTTGACTATGTTGTAGGAGTTGTTATAGGATAACGGGTAGATATATTGCCTCATGTTATTTACTACACTAGTCGCACTTTAAATGATGCCCAATTAAATTATTCCACCATAGAAAAAAAAATTGCTTGCTGTTGTTAGTGCCTTAGAGAAATTTTGGTCATATTTGATAGCATCTAAGGTCATTGTTTATTCTGATCACGCTGCTTTAAAATATTTGCTAACCAAAAAGGAAGCGAAACTGAGATTACTCCTGTGGATCCTTTTGTTACAAGAATTTGATTTGGAAATCAGGGATAAAAAGGGCAGCAAAAATGTGATGGCGGATCATCTATCTCGACTGGTGGATGATCAAGAAGGAGAAGAACAAGCTCAGACCATACCAATCAATGAGAATTTTCCAGATGAACAACTATTGGCAGTTGGTGGCAAAGATCCATGGTATGCAAATATTGTGAATTACCTTGCAAATGGAATCGTACCATCCAATATGAACCCACAAGCAAAGAAAAGATTCCTCTCCAGCACAAGACATTATTTCTGAGACGAACCATACTTGTTCAAATCATTTGGAGATGTGTTCTAGAGGAAGAACAACAAGATGTGTTCAAATTTTTCCACAATCTTCATTGTGGAGGGCATTTTAGTGCTAAAAAGACTGCTCTCAAAGTTCTTTAATCAGGTATTTTCTGGACTTCATTATTTAAAGATGCTTATAATTTTTGTATCTCTTGTGACTGGTGCCAGAGAACGGGGAACATTGGAAAAAGGGATGATATGCCATCGTCAAGCCAACAAGTTGTGGACATATTCGACGTATGGGAAATTGATTTTTATGGACCTTTCCCATCCTCATATGGGTACAATTATATCTTGGTGTCTATGGATTATATGTCAAAATGGATCGAAGCAATTGCCACTAAGACAAATGATAGCCATGTGGTGGTTAGGTTTATCAAATAGAATATCTTCACCAGATTTGGGAGTCCTCGGGCAATAATAAGTGACTGTGGAACCCATTTTTGTAACAAGGTCTTTGCCTCTTTAATGAAGAAATATAGTGTCAAGCACAAGGTGGCAACCCCATATCATCCTCAAACATCAGGACAGATAGAAACGAGTAATATACAGATTAAGCAGATCGTAGAAAAGAACGTGCAACCAAATCGAAAGGATTGGTCACCTAAACTTAATGATGCACTGTGGGCATACAGGACTGCTTAAATAACTCTGATTGGAATGAGTCCTTATAGGATCATCTTTTGGAAAGCATGTCATTTGCTAGTGGAATTGGAACACAATGCCTATTGGGCCTTGAAGAAATTGAATTTTGATTTAAGTAAGGTTGGAGAAGAAAGGCGTTAACAAATGAGTGAGCTTGAAGAACTTCGGAATGATGCCGATGAGAATGCAAAAATATACAAGGAAAGGACTAAGAAATTACATGATAAGAAGATTCGCCAGAAGAAGTTCTATCCTGGAATGTTAGTCCTTTTGTATGATTCACGGTTGAGGTTGTTTCCAGGAAAATTGAGATCAAAATGGATGGGGCCGTTCTATGTTAATCAAGTTTTTCTAAGTGGAGTAGTAGAAATAAAAAACCTAAAGAATGGAGGATTATTTAAAGTCAATGGGCATAGACTGAAACCACATTTGGGAACACCAATAGATGGTCATGCCATTGAAATGCTCAAGCTCATAGAGTCGTAGCGCTCTACTCCGTCTCATCTAGACGTTAAATAAAGCGCTTGGTGGGAGGCAACCCACCCAGGTTTGATTTTTATTTTTATTTTTATTTTTATTTTTATTTTTTTTTCTTTATTTTCGAGTCATAATTAGTGTGTCACAATAACCTTTATAGCCAGAATTAAAATTTTGTCAAATTGTTAATCTTGTGCCTAATTCAGGGACATTTTTTAATTTAGGTTTGGGGGTATCTTGTGGTTTTAAATGAGAAGAACAGGTGCTTCTGATGTGTGTGTATTTAAACTGTGTAGATGAAGTTTGGGAACAATCTTATTCTTGCGCCGCTGGCCAGACAGCTCTCTAGACAGATGTCTAGACCGCGGTACGTAAAGCATGAAGGCTCTGCCAATATTCACGAAACAGACCACTCTCAAGGTGTATGTCTACCCCACGGCCCGGTAAACAGGTACCTACTGGACTCTTTCGAGGTATAGACCGCTCCGCAGACATGGTGTATGCGCCGCGACATGTAAAACGATGATCATCTGTGAATCACCACGGTCCAGACCGCTAGAGAGGCAATACATATACCACGGTTCATACCTTAAAAACTTAAGTAAAATGTTGCATTTTAAAGTTCAAGAAAGAAATTCGGGCATCACCGTGATACAGACCGCGTCCAAGGTAAGTGACCCAGACAGCGGTATTGGCCGCGGTAGGGCACAATTTTGAGCACCAATATAAGCACGCAGGCTGGTTCCTCGATCCATTCTTTTGTTTCTCTGCTGCATACACTACTCCACTTCTATTCAATTCTTCAATTCTTCCCTCATTTGTTTCTTTTTGAAAAAATTTCAAGCAATCTCTTTCTATCTATAGTTTTCTTTATCAAGGATCTAAGGTATGTGTCTCTTTTGCTTTCCTCAAGAATTTATTTTAGTTTTAGGCATAGTTTGATCTAGGTTTTAAGGTATGAGTTCTCAAGAATGGTTTGTGGTGATTGAGTGTTCTTACAAGAGTTTTGTGCACTCTTGGCTAGTGGGCTTTGTTCATATTGGTAAATTCTACATGATTAAATCTGTGGGATGAAATTTCTATTTGGTTATTCTTGGAAGTCCGAATTATGATTTATTGAGAGAAGGGTTTGATTTTTATCTAATGAATGTTTAATATGTTGCCATTGTGTTGAATTGAATTTACTTCGTATATATGATGCCTTTAGGATTATGTTATTAAAGAATGTTGTGATTATTTGAAAACTTGGGTACATATTCAAGCCGAAGTGCTGCTAAAATTTATATAAACTCTGTATAATTTGGGTTTGTTTATTTTATATGTGCAGATGTCTAGAAAAAACATGGGTAAAAGGCCTCGGGGTAGCAACACTTCCAGAGGAAAAGGGGTCGATTCTTCACAACTAGCTCAGAATAAGGATTTTAGAGATCGAGTGTCGAAGTTCCAGAGAAGACCTTGGATTGTGGAGAAGGGAAGTGAGGTGCCCAGTTTTAGAGAAACTTCTGTGCCAGAGATTGTAGCTACCTGTCGATAGGCAGGATTTGTTCAAAGGCCCCCGAAACCAAATAGGAGTATCGTGGCCGAATTTTATGCTAGCATGATTCAGGAAAGATTTCTCAATTGAGGGGCAGTTCTGGTCCAAAGAGTTGAGATCCATATTTCGCCAGATGCGATTAACAAGTATTTCGTAACTCCGAAGGTGCAAGTCAATAGTAATAATGGAATAAATACGATTGATGATGGTGAGCAACACTTGGCAAGGTTGGTGGAAGTACTTAGGATGGATGGCAGGGCAAAATGGAACCAGATGGTTCGCCTATATCAGAGGGATTTGATAATGGACGTTGTATTCTTGAACATCTTTATCTCATACTCCTTGAGACCGACACAGCATCGCACCGAGCTTTTCTTTGAGCCCACCCGATTGTCACATCGACTGGTGACTGGCCGACCAATTAATATTGATCGAAAGATATTGAGGGCAATCTACAACAGTGGTTGTGAAGATGGGTCCTCTATGGTATTCCCCTGTTTAATTATAGCTTTTTACAGGATAAAGGGTATTGAGGTAGATGTCGGATTGGAGAAGCATGCGCATAGTATGTTACTATTAACAGTGTGGAACAAGCTCTGTCACGATTGGGGGTTACCTACGATATGAAAGTATGGAGAAAGAAGATATCGCCGCTAGAAGAGAGAGGCACAGCTACAGATGGAGGTTGCCGATCCTATACCTGAGGATCATATAGATGTTCCGCCAGCTGCTCAGCTAGAGGCCACTGAATCGAGAAATGCATATTTCGATTCTTTGTTTCAGGCAATGAGAGAGCACATTGACGGTCAGTTTAGAGGATTGGAGGAGTGGATGAACACGCGCTATGACACTGTTGAAGAGAGTATCACTGAGCTGCGCACTATGGTTAGCCGGTTTTCTGTGGTTGACGATCGAAATGTGTGTTTCCAGCCTCCAGTTCCCCCACCTGAGTTTCAGGCATGAGGCAACTCCTAGTACAATTCGCCTAGTTTTGGATTGAAAGACCCTATAGAGCCGCAACATCATGACCGTGATTCTAATCAGGGGACAGAGATTCTGCATATTTCAGATGAGGACTGAGGACTTTAAAAGTTATGCATATTTCTTTCTTTCTCTTTCTTGTTTTATTTTTCTTATTGAATAATTGTCGTATTTATTTATTTACACTTTCTATTTGCTTTCTTTATGTTTTTGGATTTAATTTGAATTTAGAATTTAGCAATATTTTCTTTAATTCTTTTTCGGCTCCTTTCTTTTCTCACTTGTCACCATTGGGGGCAATGTTGAGTTTCGGTTTATTGGTGATGTGATCTATGATATTATGTTGTGATCTGTACCATAGAGATAATATGCATTATTCACTGAGTTAACACTAACTTCTTGCCACTTAGAGTAGTGCATTGCATTTTTCAAAATTTTATGACATACTCTTGATGTGATAGTGGATAGAAAGCTTAGTTGAATTGCCATGATTAATAGTGGAGACTACCTTTGTGAGTTCACCAAGCCAAAAAGCGTATATATATGATAAATTAAGAGGGATATTTTGTTTCTACTCCTAAACACTCAGTTGGTTCTTAGCATTTAGATTTGATCTCTATAGAGTATACGTTGAGCATTATAGAACTTTCATCATTAAAAGAAGTCACATGTTTATTTTGATCTCGAGTAAGTCGAATCAGTGGAAGAGATGATTAGACTATGTGTGCTTGAACTACTTAAAAGGCCGTAAATATTTCCTACCTGTATGTTGTGTGCTCCATAGCCCAGTTTGAAGCCAAACACCGATTGGGCCTTTTTCTTTCTTTACCACATTAACCGTAACCCAATAAGCCATAATTTAGCCATACCTTATAGCTTGGGATCATACACTGAGAATGTGAAGAAGATATTATATTTTTTCACGTGACTTTTCTATATTTCGATCAGAAGTTAGTGAAAGAAAAGAGCTGCATTCAATCCAAAAGGTAAGTTTGATAATTATGATTTTCATATACATGTAGTCCTCTGATTCTCATTCAAAAAAAATGTTATGAGAATCAGAAAGTAGAGTTTAATGAGTACATATGAGTAAATTAGATCGTAAAGTTGTATATACTAAAAAAAAAAGAGTTTTGACATGAAGAGAATGGTGAATTTTTGAAAAAATAGGACAGTGGTAAGAGATGATTATCTCATTTGTGATGAGGATTAAGAGATCTTTATAGAGCTGTAAAGTTATTGAAGACTCTCATGGTATGGTCCTAGGTTTTTGAATCCTTAATTTCCCAATCTTTCTTGACCTTCACCCATAGCCCCATTACAACCTTAATTAAAGTCTAACTGATCCACTGGTTATCCTTACTATAAAAGTAGAAGTGAATAAAGTGTCTATTTTATTCATAATGCTTAATTCTTTCGTGAGATCTTTTGCATAAAATCAATTGTTCTTTCTACTATATATTCATATGCGATTATATCTTGAAATTTCTAGTACACAACTTCATTCGCATATGCTTGTTGAGTGTATTTGCCTAGGTTCTGTGTGAAATTAATGAGTGATATCCTGTGAGAATTAGAGTCAAAGTGAACTACATCTATGGTGTTTAGTGAATGTGACTTAGAAACTTGAACGTCCTGAGAATGGGCTTTTCGTTAAAAAAATTGAGCAATGCATTCTGTTTTGTGACTTAACTTTAGTCCTTACTTATTGACTTTTGCATGTATTGTTTCAATTTGGGTAGAGTTCAAACGCATTTTAGATTATTGATATTTTTCTTGTAAGGCTTGTAGCATACGCTCAATGCTATCGTGTTTCCTACGAAAGTGGCTTATTTAGTTAGGATTTTATTTCTAGGTTTAGGTTTACTTTTTATCTTCTTAGTTTTGCTCAAGGACTTGCAAAAGATAGGTTTAGGGGTATCTGATCGGCCATTATTTGTATATGTTTTAATCCCTTTTTCCTGCAATCAATTGCTTGTGTCTTGAGCATTTTTAGGTATTTAATTTGTGTGATTGAGAATGTTTCAGGACATTGGATTTTAATGTTGTGTTTGGAAGATTTGAACCAAAGAAGAGCAATTTTTTCCACTACCACTGCGAAGGTCACTGCCCAAGCAATGCTTCCACCACGGTCTAAAGAGCGGAGAATCACAGCCGTATCATCTTCAATAACCGCGGTCTGTACTGTTGTCAAGGTCATACCTCCAGAGCGGTCTCAACAACAGAACATCATAGAGAGCACTCCGCTTCATGCACCGCGGTCTGAGCAAGCTGTCCGTACTGAGGTCTAAGGAGCATTCATGCGTATTCCTTGGTGTCTTGGGAATTTTGAACCTTATTTTAAAAGAACCTATATATATATATATAGTTATGGATTTTTTCCAAAGAGGAAGCCAGCGAATTTCACCTCTCAATATCTTTTAAAATACATAACAATTCTTTCATTCATCGTTATGCATTCGAAGATTCGAAGAAGAAGAAGAATTCATCATTGAAGATTTGAAGAATCTGTTTGAGGCCTCAATGGGTTTTATCTTTTCTTTCTCTTTCCCTTCTATTTTCATGATGTGTAACTAATTCCATAACTAGGGAATCAATGTGAACCTTTTGTGAATGCTCATGTTTGGATTAATAATATTATTTTATCAACTCGATTCTTGATTTGTTCATTGCTCTTAATTGCTTGACTCTCATTAGTTTTAATATTTATTCACACCATAGACCAAGTGAGGATAATTATTTGGCATTATTTTAGGGTTAAGACTATCTGAGAATTAGGGTTAGAGTATAGACCAAACCTAATTACATTGATCAATGCTCTTTTGAATGAATGAATTTTATCTTTAGCGTAGACCAAGCAAAGTATAGAATTTGGTTCTTATTTCTTACGCTTAACGGGCTTCCTATCATTGTTCACACCATAGACCAAGGGTGAATAGTGGTTGGGAATACTTGACTCATCCCGCGATCATACGGTAATAGTCATATTAAAGATAAAGAAGGAACCCTTGAATTGATTGAATTTTGTTTACAAATTAATCCATGCATTGAGTGTTCATAATTGGGGATCATTGATGACCTAGTGTTTTCTTACCTATGATCACAACCAAATATTTTCAAATGCTTTCTTAATTTTAATTTAATTTAGTTTTATCTATAAATCAAACTAAACAATCTTTTTGGTTACTTTCAATTTAGCTTTAATTAGAATTAGTTTTAATCGATAAATCTCTAGTCCTCGAGGGAACGATCCTTACTTGTCGTTGTACTTATCTTCACGATTCGTGCACTTGCGATTATTGTTTTTATAACTACGGTTTTACATCCATCACTCAACAACCATTTCAAGACTCCTAACAGTGGAATTGAAAAATTCGAATATAAAGAAACTCCATTCAAAATCTCTACAAGAAAACACCAAAACGAATGACACAATAACACACAAATTAGCTTACATTAGAAGTGTTTGAGATCAAATCTATGAGGAAGATATCTTTGTTGCTGAAAGAGAATTGATAATAATGTCCATGAACCGAGACACCTCAGCCTGGAACTCAAATTTCTCCACAGAACTTTGAATCGACCTTTTCGAGATCGACTCTGCTTCTTTGAATATAAGCCAAAACCGTACATTTTAGTTGAAAGAAAAATGCAGAAATGTAACGAAAAAAGAAACACACACAAAAAATACAACACCAACCTCTTCATGACATCTGAATCGGTCGATAAACCACGAGGTACAGCTCCTAGCTTTTCCTCAACCTTTAGAGGATCTACTGGTGTATTAGATTCATCCCTAAATTTAGTACAAATTCTTAAACACAAATGCAATTTTCGCATAATAGCTATCAGAGATCCAAATCTAAAACTTAGATTATCTTGATGTGGAAGTATAGCTAGAAGCAAAACAGAAGGGAGAATCCACTTCCTCATCTCACACACTTTGCTAAATTTGTTCTATTAGCTTCTTCGATCCAGTTAAATGGTCCAAAAAATATTGAATGAATCGAGTACAATGAAAGAGAACATAAGAGAGCTTTACAGTGAGAGACTGAGAGAGGAGATATTTTCCTCTTTAAATGGGTTTGGTCAAACAACCGGTTAAACAGGTTGCCAATTCCTTTCATTTATTAAAGTATCCCTATTTTTCAACCGTCGGATGATATTTATCTTCATCCAACGCTTGTCACTCATTGTTGAAATAATTGGTATGATACCAATCGATTTCTCCGCGTATAGTAACTGGTCCCAAGCATGCACCATTACTTTGGTGTCTATACTCACCATGCATGCATTGTCTTGTCAAGCCCCATCATAACAGGACCCACTCTCTCCATTCCATTTTGCTCTATCGTTTTTGTATGTTGAACAACAACTCACATTCCGGTCCAAATCTCACCATAATAATCCTAATACCTTACCATATAATTTGGGATCCTTTTACTGGATTCTTTTGTTATTACTATTATTTCTTTTCACTACAAAAAGTATAATGATAAAAATTATTTATCACCACAAGTAAAAAATTATCACAATTTTAATATTATTAAAAAAATATCACTAACAATTTATTACTTTTACCTTAATTAGAGATAAAATAAATGAAAATAACCCTAGTGACGTGTGTCTAATAACCTAGAGGAAGGGGGGTGAATAGGTTTAAGTCAAGTCAATTACCAATTTTTCTTAATTAGTCAATATTCAAAATTCACCAATAAAACAAACATACAACATCAAGTGTGAGGTGTAGAAATATAAATAACACAAGATGTATACGTGGAAACCCTCCAAACGGGAAAAACCACGAGCTGTTAAGTGCGCCATACTCGGTCACAGAAATCCACTATATGAGTAAAAAGTTACACCCTCAAGTGATACTCGGACTCTCACTCTCGACAACCTCAGGCTGTGGCCACTACCACTCACCACTCTTGGTTCAATCTCTAGTGATATCCCATGATCCACTACTCTTGGTGTAAGCACCTCCTACTCTACCCCGTGGGCCTGTTACAGTGGATACCTGACCAATTTCTTGCCAACCTACCCTTGGTTGCAAGACTTGGCTTGCATGTGCAACTTCACCTAGAAGCCACAAGATTTTGACTCAATGAAGAGTATATGGTCTAAGTGTATATATGACACTATGCTCAAATGTAATTATGTGTAAGACCAAACACAAAATGCTTAACTAGATGTAGATAATGCAATTAAATATCCTAGTTATCAAACAATGCCTACATGCCCATACAAAGGACTCGATTAGATGTGTAGATAAAATCTAACACCCTAATTGTCAATAAAAGTCCAACCAACACAAGTTGTCACAACAAATAATCAAGGGCATTTTTGCAATCAATAAATACAATCAATGAGGCATAAGCAATAATGTTTAAATGCAATACACAAAGACTTAACGAGATATGAATATGCAATATTACAATCTAGTTATTAAACAAAGCCACTTCAACATATGTTGTCATTAAGCATGGCATGGTCATTAATGTAATCATCAAAATACAATTAATATGACCTAATTAGCTAGAGGCAAATATGACCTATATGCTAGATAACACAATACAAACCCCAAACATGTCATAACTTCAATAAATATGCAATTAATATGAAGAAATGCTAATTTAAGCAATAAATGACATGTCTTGGTAAGTTAGAATAATAAATGAACAACAATGGTGGTTATACTTACCAATCAATGAAAACCCATGCTTGGAATGATGCTTGAATGCAAGATGAATATGAGTTTGGGGTTTGGAGAGTCAAACACAAAGCTTGAAGCTTTCTCTCTCTAAGGGAGGTTCTCTCTCTTCAAAAAAAATGTGTTCTTTTAGCTCTAAGAACACAAGCTTGAAGCATTGCCATATTGATGAGGTTGTCTTTGATGATGCACCGGTTGGCTTCTCCTTGGAACTTGAGCCGATTGGTGGCAACTTTGTGGTCTAGCTTCTTGAGGTGGTTCAGTCGGTTGATCTTGTCTCCTTGGTTGGTCATGCTTCTTGTGATCACCTCGTTTCTTCATTGTTGGTTTGTTGGATGAGGTGATTGACTTCTCAAGAACTTGTCCTTTCTTCTTGAATTGCCTAGGCTTTGGTTGAGTTGCCAAGGCTTGTGTGGACTTTCCTTGAGTTGAAGGTTGCTTGGATGAAGCTTTTCTCTTACCTTGAGCTTGAGGTTGTTTGACCTTGGCCTTTTTTAATGCTTCAAGGCACCTCATCACTTTTTCCTTGACAATTTTCTAGGAGTTATCTTTGATGGAAAGTTCATCTTTCATTGCCTTCATCCTTTGGTGGCAATCTTCAATCTCCTTCTCAAACTTGGACATATCAATCACGTCCGTCTTCAAGGAGTCATTCAACTTGATCCTTAGTTGAAGATTATCCTTTTCCAATCTAAGGATATCATTATCTTTCTCCTTCAAAGACTTTTGATGAGAATCAACTAACTCTTGATAATCAACCACATTATCACAAGAGTTCCAGGAGCATGGGTCATTACTATCAAAGCTTCTCCCACTTGTGCTTGTGAGAGTCATATCATTAAGGCAAGCTTCACTAAAGCATGCTCCACTTTGGTTTCCAAACTCTAACTCACCAATCTTGAACTCTTCAAGTGACACACATTTGGTAGTGGCTTGGATTTCTTCATGGTAGAAAACTGGAAATGCAAAGTAGTTGATCTTACTATCAACCGAGCTTGTAGAGCACTCTTCAACTACTTCAACTTCGTTATCACACCGAGTAGCGATTAAACCAACTCTTTCATTCCTGTACTTCAAGTTACCACACTTGGAGGCAATGTGGCCAATTCCACCACATTCAAGGCAAGGGTCAGTCTTCTTTAACCTTTTCTTTTCCTCCTTCACTTTTGAGGTCATGTCCTTCTTTTGAGATTTTATGAATCTCTTAAATCTCTCAACCATGAGAGTCATCTCCTCATCAGAGTCATAATCCTTCCTCTCAACATTAGAGGTCAATCATGCAATACCCGCTCTAAGTGTTTCACTCTCACACATGTTGTCTGGTGAAGTGAATGAATGCAAATGAAATGCAACAAACAAGTGCAAACAAATGCAAGACACACATACAAGAGCTTGGATCACCTAAGTATGTCTAGGAACCTGCTCTGATACCAATTAAAAATAACCCTAGTAACGTGTGCCTAATAACCTAGAGGGGGGGTGAATAGGTTTTAATCAAGTCAATTACCATTTTTTCTTGATTAGTCAATATTCAAAATTCACCCAATAAAAAAAACATACAACATCAAGTGTAAGGTGTGGAAATATAAATAACACAAGATGTATACGTGGAAACCCTCCAAATGGAAAAAACCACGAGCTGTTAAGTTCACTACACTCCGTCACCGAAATCCACTATATAAGTAAAAGGTTACACCCTCGAGTGATACTCGGACTCTTACTCTCGACAACCTCAGGCTATGGCCACTACCAATCACCACTCTGGGTTCAATCCCTAGTGATATCCCGTGATCCACTACTCTTAGAGTGAGCACCTCCTACTCTACCCCCCAGGGCATTTTACAGTGGATACCCGACCAATTGCTTGCCAACCTACCCTTGGTTGCAAGACTTGACTTGCTTGTGCAACTTCACCTAGAAGCCATAAGACTTTGACTCAACGAAGAGTATATGGTCTAAGTGTATATATGACACTATGCTCAAATGCAATTATGTGTAAGACCAAACAAAAAATGCTTAACTAGATATAGATAATGCAATTAAACATCCTAGTTATCAAACAATGCTTACATGCCAATACAAAGGACTCAATTAGATGTGTAGATAAAATCTAACACCCTAATTGTCAATAAAAGTCCAATCAACACAAGTTGTCACAACAAATAATCAAGGGCATTTTTGCAATAAAAAAATGCAATCAATGAGGCATCAACAATAATGTTTAAATGCAATACACAAAGACTTAACTAGATATGAATATGCAATATTACAATCTAGTTATCAAACAAAGCCACTTCAACATATGTTGTCATTAAGCATGGCATGGTCATTAATGTAATCATCAAAATACAATTAATATGACCTAATTAGCTAAAGGCAAATATTACCTATATGCTAGTTATCACAATACAAACCACAAACAAGTCATAACTTCAATAAATATGCAATTAATATGAAGAAATGTTAATTTAAGCAATAAATGACATGTCTTGGTAAGCTAGAACAACAAATGAACAACAATGGTGATTCTACTTACTAATCAATGAAAAACCCATGCTTAGAATGATGCTTGAATGCAAGATGAAGATGAGTTTGGGGTTTGGAGAGTCAAACACAAAGCTTAAAGCTTTCTCTCTCTAAGAGAGGTTTTTTCTCTTCAAAAAATATGTTCTTTTAGCTATAAGAAAGCAAGGAAGAAGAAGAGAATATATATATATAAACCCTAGACAAAACGGTATCGTTTTGGATGAAGGGCAACCGATTCCCGTCATGACTGTTGTGCATGACGTGGCCTAGGCAAGTGTCCAGACCGCGGTCCATGCAGTATGGATCAGCTGGACATTACCGCTGCCTAGGTCGATGCCTAGGCATGTCCACCAAGAGCGGTCTAGGCCGCGGTACATGCCTGGAAAACTCCGCTTGGGAGACCGTTGTGCATGCAACTTGCACAGGTCGTAGTAGAGGTGGCGTGCGATGCCTGGAGGTCACCGTTGTGCATACCGCGGCTAAGGCAATGCACCGGGAGCAATCCCAACCACGTTCAAGAGAAAAAAACCTCTACTAAGGACAAACTCAGTGCATCAAATACCCAAGCAAGAGTTATGACAAAAAGACACACATATTGACATATAAGCAAGCATGCAAGATAATCAAAACATGCATGAGTTTGTGTGTGTGCACCTAAACTCTTCAAGAGGCAAAGTCAAGTGAATATACCTTTTGCTCTTGAAGTCATGGAGATGCTTGGAAACTTGTCATTGAGGACCTAAGCTACCTATTAAACAATCATCTCCAATGTGGTGTGGTTTGTCATGAAATAAGCCAATCATAAAATCAAGGTCCTTACAATAAATATTGTATCATCAAATTTTTAAATATTGATAATTAACTGTTTGAATATTTTTACTATACTTTTTAGTGACAATTAATTGTTTAAAGATTTTGTCACTATTCATCTTCTTAGTGACAATTTATTAATTTAAAATTTTGTCATTACTCACAAACTTAATGACAATAAACCATGTCTTGTATTACTATACATAACCTTATCAACAATTAATTATTTATATATTATCACTCTACGTAAACTTAGTGACAGTTAGCCATATGAAAATTATATTTGTTTTACACAAATTTAGTAACAATTAACAAGAATATAACAAGTTACAAATTCAATCAAAGTTAATATAATTGTCCATTCAATTATTATTAACTATAAGAAAACTTAAATACAAAAAGTACAATATGGGATGGATAACATGAATACCAATAAAAAAAGTAAAAAAAAAAATTATAAAATTCTTAGTGTCCATAAACCAATTTGCTACAAATTTCGAGATAAATACGTTGCACCAATTATATTAGGATAATCATGATGAAAAATCTTCAAACCTCAATACTAGGACACTTTTATCAATAAAAAGATCGGAATAAACATTTCGCCTAGAAACAAATTGCAATAGATGAGAGTATATTATTAACACCTCAATAATATATATATATATATATATATATATATTCAATTGTGCATCAAACAATTAGATATTCCATACGAATCATTTAATGCACATCAACTGATATAGACAAGTACTGTGGAAATCTAAGAACAAACAACTATAAATCTTGAAATAATAATTCTGGATTCCTAAAAAAATTAAAAACAAATTAAAGTTAAAAATCATTCCTAAACTAGTGTGTCAACTGTGCGCTGCACGGGCTTTGCTAAAAATATTTTATTGTAGTTGGAAAATTCTAATAGATCGATACTTCACTTCAACTTGTAAGATAATAAAAAATATATAATATATTGTTGACGTTCGTTTCTGGTTTTTTGTCAGAAAAGCCCACAATTACCGGATTTTAGCTAAAAATCAAAGAGGAGAGAAAAAAGGAAGTAATAAGACACAAGTTTTACGTGGTAAAACTCCGGTAATTGGAGAAACATCCACGGGTGGTTATATGATCTACCTAGCCAAAATCCACTATGAAAAAAGTAATTACAGCCCTCGATCTCTCTTTCTCTCTTGTTATTTTTTTTGTATGACTTGCTGCTGTGTGTTTGTGTGAGGAGATTATGGGTCTATTTATATGTTTATAGAACCCTAATCTTCTTTGTACAAGTAATAAAATATCTTTGTATTTAATTACAATTGTTTGCTTGTTTAAAGTAATTTGACTTCTTTCCTATTTCAATGACTTGTTATTGAGATCGAACGGGATTCTAGTAATGTAATCCAATTAAGACTTATTTCCTTATGAGATTGTAGTCTTTTTGAAGAAATAGATTGTTGTCTGATTAGAAACTCTTCCTGTTTGATAATTCTGCTATTCTAGGAATTACTCTTTGATATGGATAACTTCGTGTATTTCAATGACTTGATTTGTGTGAGCTACGCGCTGGGCTTCTTTACTCTGTTTTATTCATGTTTGTCCCGAGTAGAAAATGAAATCTACTGGTCCCGAGTGGCATCATATGATCCCGAGTAGACAATGTCATCAATTAGCCCCGAGTATGTTTAACTGACCTCGAGTAGTATATGTCGCCAGTTAACCCCGAGTATGTCTTGTTCAATACTTGTTTTTTCGAGTTTCTCTTCTTTGGTGATGCCTTGCAGGATGCCTATTCGGACGTGCACGAGGAAAATTTATCCTCTTTGTTAAAGACGTGTATGCTTGGTGAAATTCACATACAACAATACCCCCTTAAAATATTTTTACCGAATAAATTTCATTTCGGGCAAGAGTATTTTAATCATCTTAATTTTTACTCGTGTCAGAATTAATGTCTTGTCATAATGGCGTGTCTTAATGGTGACCCTGTAATTTCGATTCGCTTCATTACGCGAGATCTTAATGATGGCGACGTTTTGAAGTTCTGACGGTTGAGGGCTAGTTCCTGTTTTGACACGTGTCCCTAGTCTCTTCGTTTTTAGATATCATTTATGAGAAATGATTTTTGCATGTCCCCAAAGCTGCCTACGTCATCAAGCTTTATCATAAAAAAATTCACCTCGAGAACCTAGGGTTTCGTGTCACCACCCCTTTAAATTCTTCACCGAATTTATGGTAATTTATTCTTATTTGAGAAAACCATAATTTTCCTATCAGTCCGGATTTCGCTGTAGATTACTTTCTTCATCAAGGGTTTTTTGCTCCAGTATTCCATTCTTTTTAAGGTTAGTTTCAATAGAGCCTTCATCTCACCTTCGTCTTTGTAATATAGCTCTTGATGATCTAAATCGTGGGGATTATAAGTTAGTTTCCTGTGTTCGAAGATTGTTGGGGGAAACTCCTCCTGATGAACCTTCATTTTTAGAAGTCGACGTTTCAGGGCTTTACCCTGACGTCGTTTTTAATCCTATAGCCAGTTCCGATTCATCTGATACTTTATCTAGTTCTGATTCTGATTCTGACATTTCTGATCATAGGGTATCATTTCGAAGGATGGGTAAACATCAGAGCAGAAGTAAGGTGCACAAGCATGGCTCGAGCAATGTTCAGATCAGGGAACAGGCTGTTAACGAGAATGATGTTGATGAGGTGTCCAGGGTGTCTCGTCTTTCATTTTCAGATGCTCGCCCGAGTGGTTTTGATACTGAACCGAATGTGGTCAGGCCAGCTGAAATAGAAAAGTACCGCTCCCGATTCGACTTGCCCTACTCGGTCACTCTGGTTCCTGCGGGGGATAAAGCCGCATGGAATCCTCCTGAGGGTATGGTCGCGATTTATGGATCAATGTTATGCTGTGGCGTCACGCTTCCCTTTCAGCCATTTTTTGCCTGGTTTTTGGCTGAAGCAGGGATAGCCCCAGCTCAGTTGGCCCCGAATAGTTATAAAGTCTTGATGTGTATGTGGCATATGTTCATCAGAATGAACCTTTCGCCGCCTTCCCTAAATGAAATCAGGCATTTCTTTACGTTGAGGCAGGTTAGCAAGACGGGGACCTATTTTCTTACATCTACTCCATCGGACGGCTGGGTCCCAAAAGGAGCAAAGGTGAATCGGGAGGTCGACACCTTTGATGACCCAAAAGTCGGGTTTTGTATAGGGATTCCCTACATCCAACAAATTTTGGAAGAACAGTTGGTTTTTAGCTAGAAGGGTTCTCGGGGCTCAACGTCACTGTTGGATCTGGGGATTCCAGAACGGTGTTAATTGTTCCCCATTTCTTCTGTTCCCCCGAAGTGTAGAACAGAAAAATAATTGATTATAATGATTCTGAGGGGAAAAGGCTGGCTCGGGCAGCTGTTCGTACTCTAGAGAAGAGGAGCAAGAGCTACCTTTTTAAAAAAAGAGGATTTGATAAAGCTCGGCTTCTTCAGACAGATTTCAGGCCATCGCAGGCGATGTAAGTGACCCGGTGCCTTTTTATTGTATTTTTCTGCTTTCTATTTTCTTTTCTGACATGAATCTCCTTTTTTTACAAGTGTTCGATACGGACGTCGTCAGCGATCTTCAGGCTCCCACGGTGAAGGTGATTCTGCAGACGAGTAGAAAAAAAGCTTCCCGTTAGGGCGATGAAGGTATTGCTCCACCCGAGTCAGATGAGGAAATCGACATTGCTGAGAAAAAAATCCCGAGTACGTTCATTAGGGTGCTCAGTCTTCTACTCATGATTCTGCTGGTCCGAGTGGCCAAAGTGAGCCAACTGACACCCAACTGCCTGTTAATAGGGAGAGGCAATGTGAATGCTCGGGTGAAGAGCCTGTTGGGCGGTTTGAAACCGGCGATGGTGGTGAGATTTTTATGGATCAAGTGCCTACGGGCACCGAATTCTTCGAGTTCTTTCGGGACGATCTGCAGGAAGATCCTGTTGGTAACCTTAACATCCATCGTTTTTGGGGTGAGAAGCGAAAGGCAGTTAGTTCGCCGACTCGTCCTCTTAAAGTTCCTCGGGTAGTCTCATGAAGATGTTGCAGATGAGATTGCTCCTAGTGTTTGCATTGGAGCATCAGAAGATGCGGCGGCCTCTGAACCGAACAAGGCTTCTTCTATCGCCAAGGTTGGGAATACAGGGGCTGAACCTTCTGGGGCGCCTTTAAATCTTTCTCTCCAGGATATGCTACGGGAGATGTCCCTCGACCGGGCATTCATCAGGGAGGACCGCTGGAGCGGCTTTAGAGATGGTTCACTGTCTGAACTCTTCAAAAAAATTTCAACGGTGCATCTTATGTAAGTTAAATCTGACTTCTTTACTGTTTTGCTTCTGTCAGATTTTTAAATATATTCCTTTACAGATGGTGGCCGAATTTGCTGAGCTAATTTAGACGCATCAATATCAAACCGATCGAATAAGGCGTCTAGAGGCTCAGCTGAAGGCCAGTGAGGAAGGCCGTGCTCGAGCTGAGAAAGCCTATCAGCAGAAGGTCGGTTCTGTACAAATATTCACCGACCATTGTCTGGCGAAGCAGGTTGAAGCCGAGGAGAAGGAATCTTTGGCAGAGGAGAAGGTTGCATCACTTCAAAATCTTCTATCTTCTGCTGAAGAATCTATGCGTAAGGCCGAGCAAGAGGAGGAGCAGTAGAGGTCGGCGTATGACCAAAAGATCGAAGATCTGGAGCGCCAAGTGTTGACAGTTGAATACCTATCTCGAGAGGCCAGGTTGGAACTTGAAGTCCAAGGGGTGGAACGTTTTAAAAGATCCCCTGCTTACGATGCCCTACTTCTTCAGGAATTTCAATACGGGCTAGTTTCGGCTGGTGAATTCTTTAAAGTTAAGAATAGGGCGACTGAGAAAGCTCGAGCTAATTGGGAGCTGTCAATCAAGCATCACGTAGACCGGTCCTTAGAGTCTCTCCGGGTTCAGATGAAGGAATGGAGAGCATACTGCCGTAGTCAAGGCAAAGAACCTCATCCTATGCATTTAGAGATTTCTTCCGAGCATTCTCTCTCGACCTTTTACTCCAGTCAAGAGTCGGTCGTGGGTACGGTCCCAGATGTCGGGCCTGTCCCGGGTAAGGATTACAGCCAGTGGATGGATGATACTGTCGACCCTATCATTTGGCCGTCTATTGAAAGCATGCTCTGTGAATACGAGATGGTGCCAGATCCGAATATCGGCAAATGCTCGAAATCCTCACAGCCTTGACTTTTGTAAATTTGTAGAAGATTCCTTTATATTTTTTTTAAGGTTCTTTAAACTTTAACCATTCTTTTTAAGAGCAATAAAATTCTTTTTTATTCTGAATTGAATGGTCTTGATCTGTTTATTGCTGATTGTTGTCGAGTACGGTATTTAAACTGGCTGATGTTCGGGTAACTCAATCGAGTATCCTATTAAATTGATTGTCACCCGAATATCTTTAATTGCCAAGTATCATATTTAACTGACTCTTCAATGTTCGAGTGACTTAACCGAGTATCTTATTAAACCGGTTGTTACCCGAATGTCTTTAATTGCCAAGTATCTTATTAAACTGGCTCTTTATTATTAATCGAGTTATCTTGAAACAGGCAAGTTTACACGTGTTTCATACCCGATTATTACCCGAACATTACATCAAGGCTCACCATGATCATATGTTCGAGTCCTTGCGCAATACCAAGGATGTCTCCCCAGTTTTTATGCACAAGGGTTTGCCGAATAGTTGAGCTCTCTTTAAAATTGCTCAACACAGCTACGTATTTCACCGGAACTTCTTCCGATAGCGTCCCGAGTATTTTTCCAAAATCTGGTGCACTGGGTTTGCCTTTTTGCTAAGGTCGATTTGACCTTGCTCGGCTGGCATGCTCCTTCGAGCTTTTCCGCTCATTTGGGATTTGATGGTCCATAGTATTCTATTTCCATGTTCTTATTATCATGCTGTTCCATATGCTCTTATTATCATATGCTTCTTTTCGAAATTCCCGAATAATTTTTATTTCACTGCAAAATCAACACATTTAAATTCCATGGCGATAACAGTTGACATTTATCATAACTAATAGCCCTGACTAAGAAAACAAAAAAGGAAAAACAATTTAAGGATAGAAAATCTTTAGATATTGAGCGTTGCATGGTCGGGGTAAAACCCCTCCGTTGGGTCGTGTAATCCAATATGCTCCATGGCCGGCTATTCCCTCGACCTCGTATAGGCCCTCCCATTTATCTGTCAGGGAACCTGCAGCTTTATTTTTCGTGTTTAGTGATACCCTCTTGAGCACTAGGTCTCCAAGCTGGAATTTCCTGATCCGAACACGAGAATTGTAGTGGCGGGCCACTCTTTGTTGATATGCTGTATTTCTTATTCGGGAATTCTCCTTTTTTTCTTCTAGCTCATCCAAACTTTGTAGTAGCATATCAATATTCGGCTCTTCATGGTATAGCCTGGCCCGGTTGGGACGCATACGATGTTTCTATGGAGATGACAGCTTCTGTTCCGAACGCTAAGGTGAACGGAGTTTCTCCTGTTGAAGTCCTTGCTGTAGTCCGGTATGCCCATAATACTTCAAGAAGCTTTTCAACCCAGCTTCCTTTTTTGGCATCTAACTTTTCTTTGATGGTGTGCTTGATAATTTTAGTTACTGATTCTACCTGCCCGTTTGTTTGAGGATGAGCTGGGGTTAGCAATCTGATATTTCTCACACAACTGTATCAAACTGGGTGCCATTGTCGGTGATTATAGTGTCTAGAACTCCAAACCTATAAAGTATGTTCTTCCTTACAAAATTTATGGTGTCGGCTTCTGTGATATGCACCAGCGTTTCAGCTTCTGCCCATTTTGTGAAATAGTTGACAGCTATTATGGCGTGCTTTGCTCCACCCCCTGTTCCAGCTGGCATTGGGCCGATCAGGTCTAGGCCCTACATGGCGAATGGCTGTGGGGCAGTGAGGTTTCTGAGCTTTTATGGGGGTTATCGGATACCGTTAGCAATCCATTGACAGGTATTGCATCTTTCTGACCACAACTGTGCATCTGAGAAAAGCGTAGGCCAGTAATAGCCTTGCCTGAGCACCTTATGCGCTAGACTTCTACCCCCAGTGTGGTTTCCGCAAACTCCTCCATGGATCTCTTAAAGTATTCGATGTGCATCTTCTTCCGGTACACATCTCTGGAGAGCTCGGGAAAACCTCCTTCTGTATAATTCTCCTCCGATCATGGTATACCTAGCCGATCGATACCTGATGCGCTTTGCTAGTATAGGATCTTCCGGGAGCACGCCTTCTTCCAAGAACCTTCTCAGCTGGACCATCCAATCGTCTTACGATGTTCGGAATTCTAAAATTTCCAAATGCTTAGGTTCAGCTGTACTCGGTTTAAGGAGGTATGCAACCGGAATGGTTTTTGGTCTGATTGTGGTTATTACTGACGCTAATTTAGACAATGCTTCAGCCTTCTCATTTTCTTCCCTAGGGATCTGAGCGATCTTGTATTCTTTAAATTTTTGAAGGAGCTGTTTTGCGATGTCACAGTAGGCTATCATACCTTCATCTTTGGCCTGGTACTCGTCAATAACCTGGTTGAAAACTACCTGTGAATCGCTGAATATCTCAACTTCATCTGCCCCGAGAGCTATGCAACTTTGAGTCCAGCTAACAATGCCTCGTACTCGGCTTTATTATTGGTTGCTTTGAAATCAAATCTCATGGCACATTCAACATCATCTCCTTCTGGGGTACGAACTACGATCCCTGCCCCGCTGCCATGAGTGTTTGAAGAACCATCAACATATAGTTTCCATGGGAAACTTTTATTCAACAGTCTTTTTACTTCCAGATTTGGTTCTGTGAATTCGGCTATGAAGTCTGCCACAACTTGTCATTTGAGGGAGGTTCTGGGGATATAATGAATATCGAATTCACTTAGCTCGATTTCCCATTTGGTAAGTCTTCCTGATATTTCTGGCTTTTGTAAAATTTGTCTTAATGGGCAATTGGTAAGAACCTGGATTGTGTGGGCCTAAAAGTATGGTCTCAGCTTTTTTGCTGCTGAAACCAATGCTAAGGCCATCTTTTCTGCCTGTGAGTACCTAGTCTCAGCCGATAAGAGTGCCTTGCTGGTATAATACACTAGTTTCTGCACTCCATCTTCTGTTCTAACTAAGACTGAACTTGCTGCAAGCTCGGTTATTGACAGATACAGCTGAAGTATTTCCCCTTTTTTACGGTTTTAAGAGAACTGGTGCCTGTCCCAGATACTTTTTTATTTTTAAGAATCCCTGCTCGCACTCTTTATTCCACTCGAGTCCTTTCCCTTTTTTGATTATCTTGAAAAAGGGTGCGCACCTGTTTGTAGCCCTCGAGATGAATCTTCCCAAAGAAGCTAAACACCCTGTTAAGCGCTGTACTTCTTTCAATGTTTTGGGTGAGGTCATTTTTTGCAAGGCCTGAATCTTCTCGGGATTAACTTCGATTCCTCGTTGGTGGACTTAAAAACCCAAGAATCTCCCCGAAAGGACTCCGAATAAACATTTGTTCGGGTTTAATTTCATTTGGTATCTTCTCAGGACACCAAATGTCTCTCGGAGGTCCTGGGCATGCTATCTGCCGAGACACTTTTAGTCAACATGTCATCAATGTACACTTACATGTTCCTTCCTATTTGCCGAGTGAAGATTTTGTTGACCAACCTTTAATACGTAGCGCTTGTATTTTTTAAACCGAAGGGCATTACTGTGTAGCAATATAAACCCTGATCCGTTGTGAAAGCTATTTTTTCTTCATCAACTTTGCTCATCCGGATCTGATTGTAGCCCGAGTAAGCGTCCATGAAGCTAAGCAATTCGTGACCTGCTGTGGCATCCACCAGCTGGTCTATCCTTGGAAGTGGGAAGCTATCCTTTGGGCATGGCTTGTTCAGATCTGTGAAATCTACGCACATCCTCCATTGTCCGTTTCTCTTTTAGACGAGGACTACGTTGGCGACCCACTGAGGGTAGCTGACTTCTCTGATTGATCCAATTGCCAGTAGCTTTTCCACCTCTTGTTTGATTGATTGACTTCTTTCAGGATTGAACGATCTTCTCTTCGTGACTCTAAGCGAACACATCTTTGTACTCTCTAAGCAGATTGGTTAGGTCTTGCTTGACTTTTCCATCCAAGTTAGCCCCGATCTTGATTTTCTTATCTGGTTCGTCTTCTTTAAGTACTACTTCTTCAACCAATTCTTTTTTGGACTCATTCGAGTCCTCCCTAGGGTCCAGCTCGAATGACAAGGACTCTTTACACTGATTTGGTTGCATTATGGTGCACACTTGTTCAGCATCATGCTTGTCTTTGTATACTGACAGGTTTACTCTTCCGACCATCTCTTGGGATCCTTTGACTATCCAAACCCCTTGTTCTGTTAAGAACTTGATCATTAATGCATAAGTGGTCGTCGCGACCCTTGTTTTATTCAGGAATGGCCGACCCAATAATGCATTATACTGCCAATTATCCAAGTCAACTACCACCAAGTCGAGCAGGACAGTCCTCTGGCATGGCACCGCTCCAATCTTTACGGGTAGTTTTACCGTCCCGAGTGACCTGACCTCTATCCCTCCAAATCCTCTTAATGGAGTATGGAAAGGCTGTAAATCTTTTCGGTCTAGTCTTAGCTGGTCGTATACGGCCTCGTTTAGGATGTCTGCCGAACTCCCATTATCTATTAGAATTCTCCGGACTTCCCTATGACCAATTCAGGCACTTATAACCAAAGCGTCATTAGGCTGAACATTGACGCCATAGGAATCTGCCTCTGTAAAGACTATCGGGTCCCATCCCATCTTCGCCCTTTTCAGGTCTGACTCAACCGAGTTTACGTCAAAGTTATTCCTTGCTTCTATTGCTTCTCTGATTTCCCAAGTTCTCTCTCGGTTGCTTTTCCCAGTAGAGGGTCCTCCGAAAATTGTATGTATTACTTGATTGGCTTCGGGACTAGCCTTTTGATTTCGTCCAGAATGATCAACTTTAACTTCCTTCTTGGCTTCTGATTTCTCATTTTTTTCAAGATTATATCCCGTAGCTGCCCTTCCCGAATGAGAGTCTCTATGTAATATCTAAGCTGGTAACACTTTGAAGTCTCGTGCCCGGTTTCCTTGTGAAATCTGCAATACTTGGTTGTATCTCTTCGGGCGAACTGAGATTGTCGCTGCGGTTCTTGCACTATATTCTTCTCTTCCAAGATGGCTAAAATTTCTTCTTGTTTTTTTCATAGAGGGGTGTAATTGGTATATCTGCCTCGATATTTCTCTATGGACCGTTCGGCATTAAGCCTATTACCCCAATCCTTGTTTTTCTCCTTGTCGTTCCATTTTAACTTTCCCTTTTGATTCTGCCCTTTGGTTTCAGCATCCTTCTGTTAGGGTTTTCCTCAGTGCATATAGCTCCCCCTGTAGCTAATTCTTCTTCTTCAGACAGTGCGTATTCTTCTGCCATGTCCATCATGTCAGCATACCTAGTTAGCCATGCTCTTCTCAAATCAAAGGATAGTCGTCTATTCTGCAAGTTATTGGTGAAGGCTGTAATAATTACTTCATCGTTAGCAGTGCCAATTTCTGATACTGCTTGGTTGAATTCACCCAAGTACTTTTTTAATGACTCGTCCTTCCCCTGCTTTATTTGAGAGAGGTAGGCCACCGACTTTTTCCTATGAACATTGCTTAGAAACTGCCTTGTTAAGCTCCTGCTCAGTTCGCTAAAATTTCCGATGCTTGCCGGGGGTAGTCTCATGAACCATCTTGACCCTGTGTCTCCTAGTGTTTGAGGAAAGTTGAGACACAATAGGGGGTCACTGCGGGCATATTGAGCCATGGCACTTTTATAACGTCTAACGTGCTCTTTTGGATCTGTATCTTTTTTGAATTGCTCAACATCCGGCATCCTGAATCTTTCTGGGAAAGGGGTCAGTAAAATTTCCCTGGTGAATGGACTGTCAGAGTCACCGTCGGATAGATCATTATAGCCATAACGTCTGACCAACGCTTCCATCTGACGCCTGTTATTCTCGACTTCTCGAGTTAGGCTCTGGATTGTAACATCTCTATTTCCCATCGGACTTCCCCGACTGTTAAACCACTAGGTTATCGTCATTCGTTTCTCAGACTCTTCACTCTGATGCCGGACCTCTCGTGTGACTCCATGATGACGTTAGCGATGGTGTTGATCACTGTCTTCTGATGATGACCGACCTCTGCGCCGGTCTATTTACTATATCTGGCTCGTACTGTTTGATTGTGGTCCAGCCTTTGGTGAGGTTGTTCCTCTTCAGGTGTTTCTTGTCCAGCCGGGTTGATTTGGGAAAAGTTTCTTCTGGTTTTCAGCATAATTATTCCTAGCCCAACCACCACCGAACGGAGCCTTGCGGGTGGAGGATTGGGAGTATGTGCTCCTGCAGCCAGTAGATCAACCCCTTTCCTTGCTGCGTCTGTCACCAATTGCTGCAATGCCTCTTGGAAACGCAGCATCAGATCTCTATTGGTTGGAGGAACTTGCTGGATCCCTGCCAGGTGTACAGGTTGGTTTTCTGTGTTTGCTGCAGGATCTCGTGACGTGTTGCAAACATGGAAATCGTCTGATGATTTTTGGCCATTCCTTGAACTACTTTTGCTTCCTATCATCGCTATTAACAAGGTCGGAGGTTCAAACCCTCCTTCTAGCGCTAATTGTTGACGTTCATTTCTGGTTTTTTATCAGAAAAGCCAACAAGGACCGGATTTGAGCTAAAGATCAAAGAGGAGAGAAAAAGGAAGTAATAAGACACAAGTTTTATGTGGTAAAACTCTGGTAATCAGAGAAACATCCACGGGTGGTTATATGATCCACCTAGCCAAAATCCACTATGAATAAAGTAATTACAGCCCTCGATCTCTCTTTCTCTCTTGTTATTTTTTTTGTATGACTTGCTGCTGTGTGTTTGTGTGATGCGATTATGGGTCTATTTATATGTTTATAGAACCTTAATCTTCTTTGTACAAGTAATAAAATATCTTTGTATTTAATTACAATTGTTTGCTTGTTCAAAGTAGTTTGTCTTCTTTCCTGTTTCAACGACTTGTTATTGAGATCGAATGGGATTCTAGTAATGTAATCCAATTAGGACTTATTTCCTTATGAGATTGTAGTCTTTTTGAAGAAATAAAATTGTTGTCTGATTCGGAACTCTTCCTGTTTGATAATTCTGTTCTTCTAGGAATTCCTCTTTGATATGGATATCTTCGTGTATTTCAATGACTTGATTTGTGTGAGCTACGCGCTGGGCTTCTTTACTCAGTTTTCTTCATGTTTGTCCCGAGTAGAAAACGAAATCTGCTGGTCCCGAGTGGCGTCATCTGATCCCAAGTAGACAATGTCATCAATTAGCCCCGAGTATGTTTAACTGACCCCGAATAGTATATGTCGCCAGTTAACCCCGAGTACATCTTGTTCAATACTTGTTTTTTCGGGTTTCTCTTCTTTGGTGATGCCTTGCAGGATGCCTATTCGGACGTTCATCTGGAAAATTTATCCTCTTTGTTAAAGACGTGTATGCTTGGTGAAATTCACATACAACATATATAATTCACTTTAAACCCAATAAAATTAAATATTAAAAAAAATGAAAAAGTAAAAATATAAAATGATATATAAATAGGAAATGAATAACCGAAAGAGATGTGGAGAAATATTAAATGAGCTAGATTGATCGCCAAAAGGTTATGGTGGAATCAAAACACATAAATTATGTTCAAATTAATCTTTATTCATTTCATCTTACAAAATGTAAATGTTACATTGAAATTAATCAAAACAAATAAATTACATTAACATTAATCTTATTCATTTCATTTTAAAAAATGGAAAGGTTACATTGACATTAATTTTATTAAATATGAGCATTTTCATCTTAATAAAATGAAAATGTTACATTTAAATTATATTTTTTTGAAGTTAAAGGACATAAATTTCATTTAAAATAATCTTATTAAATTGAGAAAAACAAAAGTCAATTACAAACTTGAAACCAAATCATATTTATTAATTGAAATTAATCATATTAAATTATATGGTTTAAACTATATTCGTAATATATATGATTAAATAAATTATATATTTTATAATTATAATATCTTATTATTGTATAATCTTATTTCATGAAAAATTATTAATAAATATTTTATAAATGATTAAATTTGACCAAAAGTATCCTAACATACTACAATCAACATTTGTCGAGCAAAAACTAAATTACCAATATTTAAATTGAAAAGAAAGAAAGTAAGTTATAACTTTTTATATAAATTAATTGTAACAAAGGATAAAAAATATTAAGGGTACATTAAAGTTATATAATTGATAATCAAACAAATTAAAATTAACATTTAGGATCAATTCATATTTCATTATTTGTATGCTGTGACGAGAAAAAAAAAACAAAATTTGTGGATTTAATTATCATCTATCTATGTTTGAGCTTTAACTAAATTCATGTAAATAGGGAAAATAAGTGTTTAACATAAGGTAATTAACAAAAAAAAAAGTATAGAAAACCAATTAAACAAACACGTAAGGAAATGAATGGTTAAATTTCATGTACTACAAACGGGTAAAATCTTGTCTTAAATCCTGCATTATAAATCATATTATTATGAGAGAAACGATAAAAAGATAAAAATCTAATAGAGACTTTACTTTCAACAAAAAAGTTATGAAAAACAAATCTAATAGATACTTCACTTTAAACCCCGTAAAAATGAATATTAAAAAAATGTTAAATGAAGAAGAAAAAACATAAAATGATATATGAAGAAAAAACATAAAATGATATATGAAGAAAACAATTATGTGTGACTGAGTGGATATATGCAGAAACATATAAAATATGGAGGCAAACATATTGAAAGAAAAAAAAATGAATAACACATGAGGTTGATTTAATTTTCACTTATAAATAGGTAATGAATATCCGAGAGAGATGGAGAGAAATATAGAGAGTGAATGCAAGGAAAACCAAAAGGTTATGGTAGAATCAAAAAACATAAATTACATTAAATTAATTTTATTTATTTCATCTTAAGAAATAGAAAGGGTACATTGCAATTAACCAAAACACATAAATTACATTAAATAAATCTTATTCATTTCATCTCAAAAAATAGAAAGGTTACATTAAATTTAATTTTAATAAATATGAGTAATTTCATCTTATTAAAATGAAATTATTATATTAAAATTAATCTTTATTTTGAAACAAAGACACATAAATTTCATTTAAAATAATATTATTAAATTTGGAAAAGCAAAAGTCAATAACAAACTTGAAACTAAATCTCAAAAATTAAATTAAAATTAACCATATTAAATAATATGATGTAAATTATAATTCATAATACATATGATTAATTATAGTATATATTTCATAATATAATATCTTATTATTATATAATCTTATTTTATGAAAGGTTGTTAAAAAATAATTTATAAATGATACATGATTATATAATATCATATCGTATTATTATATATTATATATTATATAATATTGTGATAATTATAAGAGTATTAATGAATAATGTGAGGACTTTTGTGGGAAGAATATATTTTTTATATGGATTATATATGATACGATATTATGTATGATTATATATGATATATAATAATAACATTCAATAATGACATATGTCACTCCCATATGAAAATCAACGATTGTATTATATTATATATGATATCATATGATAATATATATGGTATATAATATGATATAATAATAAATTAAAGTAAATGCATATCACTTCCAAGCAGAGCCGGTAGTGCACCTCTCTTTCACATATGTGGTGAGGGGTTCAAATCCTACCATACACATTTTATAAGCATGTGTGAAGAGTTTTCTTCTTTGATTGTGGAAAGTAGTTATCTCCCGTTATGGGAAGTAGTTATTCCCCGCTATGGGAGTAGATATCCGGACCATACATGTATTGTTTGATCTCGGCATGTTCCGACAGTCTTATTGTAATAATTATTGTAATATTTCAAAAATAATAATAATAACTTAAAATAAAGACACATGTCACTTCCATATGAAAAATAGTTATTTGTATTACATTATTATATTATATATGATATGATAACCTTTTTATAAACTACGATAAGATGATTTTATATTAATAATATTATTATAACTATTGTATATTATGCTATTATATATTATTATACAAAACATTAAGTAGGAGAACGCATGTCAACTCCGGGTTAAAAAATATTGTTATTTATATTGTTATATATATGATATTTTATGATATGATATAAGATATATGATATATATTTTAAAAGAAAAAAATAATGACATTTATAATTGCCACGTGTTACAACCACATCAAAAGTAGGGAAAAGATTATTATATTTATTATTATATATGATATATGATATATGATTATATTATATATTTTAATAAAAAAAAAATTAATAACATTAATGATCGTCACGTTTCACGACAACATCAAAAGTATAAAAAAGTCTATTATTATTATTATTATTATTATTATTATTATTATTATTATTATTATTATATAGGGATATCATTATTTTCCACCCCCGCTTATGAGATATTAGATGTTTTGAACCCTCTTATTTTGGTGTCGGTCAATTTCCACAATTTGTCAAGGTCTGTTAACATTGTTAGTCAAAGTATTATTTTACACTTCTATTAAATATTAAAAAAAAAAAAAAAACTTTTAAAAGTATATACAAATAAAAACATAATTCAATTTTTCATATGGTGACATCAAGTCTTCAAATTGGATCTCAACCGTTTATTTCATGAGATGTACGGTTGAAATCCAATCTGGATCTTCATCAGACCAGATCCATCGTGAATCCTCCAAACATTTCCATCTATGTTTCCACAAACCACCATCACCACCCTCTACGCCTTTCCAAAACCCAAACACCATTCCAAACCAACACAAAAAGTTTATTTCGACTTCTTCAAAAAAAAAAAGGAAACAAAAATCCAGATCCCGACCAAATCTGATTGAAACAATTGAAAAAAAATAACAAAAATCCGACTGAAAATTTTGGAAAAAAAAAAGAAAAAACAAAACAAGAATCCAACTAAAAGAATCACCACCTGATCTCTGCCAAAAATCCAGCCATAACCTCCAACACAAAATACCCCCACAACTCATAAAAATCACCAAAACACAGATTCCACAACCAAAATCCAATCACAACCCTAAATCGAAATCCAATCACCTCCCAACACCTAATTGTTGGAACCCCGTTCACCTGTCACGCAGCGGAACTAGGTTTTAAAATTTTTATACATATCATATCTGTATTTGGGACCAGTGACCTTTTGATCGTAATTATTTTTCAAAACTAATACATACAATATGTAAACACAAGAAATTATAATCGATAAAATCAGAAAAACATACTAACGTTTGGAGGCTCATTCAGTTTACGATGTACTCCTGTCTGAAATACTATGTACTCCTATCTGAACCACTCGATCTTCCTCGCTATCTCCCGGATCTGGTAACTGCGTGTGGGTGCGTCACAGTCTCAGGAACTTAAATGGAGGATGTAGAGAAATACTTGAAGAAACTCTTTCTTCTCAATTTGATATATTGATTTAACGCATATATAAATTGCATCTCATGCAATCAAAAAAACAAAAAACCCTTTTTTAATATATGCCTTACGCCATTGATTTGCATCTCATGCAAACATCAATTGTTGTGTTGACTTTTTGATTCTTTTTACAGATACGTATGTATATCTTTTTTATGCCTCTGATTAGGCAACAATATATATTTATATCACCAGTGCCAACTTTTTCATAAACCAAATTTTTTTTTAACCAATATATATAACTTTCACGCCACTGCTTGCTCACTTTATATATATATATATATTTATTTATTTATTTGCTTTTGTTATATATATATCAGTTGCACACGTGTATATATATATATATAAATTAAGTATTTATATCCTATGCAAATTCTTCTTTTGACTATTGTTTTATATACACACCAAATTACATCCAATGCAATCTCTTGTGTTATTAGTTGATATATATCTTTTAATTATTCTTTTCAGATATATCTAATATATTAAAAGTGATAATAAGTATTTTAAATTTAAACTTAAATTCAAATACTTAGATAAATGATTTAGTAAAATAAAATAATCATATTATTTTATCTTCACCTAAATCCATATATCAACTAACACCCTCTAATTAATAGTTAATTAATAATTCATAATTATCAATATAATTAAATAATCTAATTATTTAATTAATTTAACTATTAATATTCATTAATTAAATAATCTCATTATTCAATTAATTCTCAAATATATACGTGTCACTTTTGTAACACAATAAATTGGACAATCCAATTAATTAACCGTGACCCTTACTATCTAAATCGATCGGGCTTGCAAGGGGACCTAATGGACCCACAATATTTTGAGCTCCAATAATCATCGAAATCATTAATTAAACTCTTTAATTAATATTCCTTGATTATTAACTCCGGTGTTATTCCACCAAAAACCCGAAGCTGCACTCTCTCAACTGTAGACACTTTTACACATACCGATACAACTCGGTGTCTATCGATATAGCTATTACACATGGTGTGACCCTCCATAGTAGTTCATAATTAGATCTGGGTCATAATGTCCGTTATACCCCTCTAATTACATATATCCTTTAAGCACCGTTGATTCTATAATGAACAATAAATCCTATTTTCTTATGGAATTAGGAGAGCGCTCATATTGTCTAAGCCCTGAATCAACCCTTAAGGGAACTACCATCTACTTCTCACAAGAAGGAGTGGATTCAACTATTGTGTACAAACCTTCCCAGCCACAAGCCAAATCGCAATCCCAACATACGGAGCATATTGATCGGGAACTGCATCCGACCTCACCCATGGTATATCAAATACCGAGATCTAACCTGAAGGAGTCGATAAGTCACTCAGGATTAAGATCACCCACATATAGCCATCATTAGTTGATATATATGAATCTCATCGATAAACGGATCTTGGTGAGAGATTCATATAGATCATGGCCCAGTCCTATATGATCACATCATACAACATGCCTCCATTCTCATATCTCCATATGAATGATTCAGGATAGAATCACCGTACATTACGGAATGGACTATAATTATAGATTAACCACAAATAAAGTACCCAGCTTTATTTACTATATATGGACTCTTTAGATTGCACGTCTCTTACTGTATACATCTGTATATGACACTCATATACACAGTTCAAGATTACATCCGGCAATGTTGGATGTTAAATTTATGCATAAGTTTATAAAATAAATTATATAACAAGAATGAATTGAACTTTTCTTTTTATTTATTTCATAAATCCATTTACAAATTACATCTTTAGGGCATAAACCCCAACAATCTCCTACTTGCACTAAAGCATGTGAGGCATTCTCGTAACCCTAGACCATCTAGGTGACCCGAAAACACTTTAGCCGTTAAGGTCTTTGTAAATGTATCAACATGATTGTCTTGTGAAGCTATCTTTGTGACGATCACATCTCCTCTCTGTACTATCTCTCTAATAAGATGATACTTTCTCTCTATATGTTTCCCTCTTTTGTGGCTTCTTGGTTCTTTGGAATTAGCCACAGCACTACTGTTATCACAATAAAGTGTGATGGGCTTATCCAGGTCTGAAACAACTTCCAGATCACTCAAAAACTTACGGAGCCAAACAGCCTCTTTAGCAGCTTCACAAGCTGCTACATATTCGGCTTCCATGGTGGAGTCAGCAATGCAAGATTGCTTGATACTTCTCCACACAATGGCTCCACCACCCAGGGTGAATACTGATCAAGATGTGGATTTCCTAGAATCCCTATCTGATTGAAAATCAGAATCCGTGTATCCTAACGAAATCAAATCCTGCCCGGAATACACTAGCATATAGTCTCTCGTTCTCCGAAGATACTTGAGAATTGTCTTGACAGCAACCCAATGATCCAATCTTGGGTTGGACTGGTATCTGCTGACTACTCCCACTGCATAGCAGATGTCCGGTCTTACGCATAACATAGCATACATGAGACTATCTACTGTCGATGCATAAGGTACACGTCTCATATCCTCAACTTCTTGAGGTGTCTTAGGACACTGTTCCTTAGACAAGTGAACTCCATGCCTGGAAGGTAAATTATCTTTCTTGGAGTTTTGCATCGAAAATCGTACAAGAATCTTATCGATATATGATGCCTGAGACAGTGTTATGAGTTTGTTCTTACGATTCCTTATAAGCTGGATTCCAAGAACATAACTCGCCTCTCCTTAATCTTTCATTTGGAATTGGCTAGCCAGCCAGCCAGCCCTTAAAATCAGACAATACTCCCACATCATTCCCAATGAGTAGGATATCATCTACGTATAGGACCAAGAAAACTACTTTCTTATCAATGATGTGCTTGTACACACAAGGCTCATACATTCTGGTCGAAGCCATAGGTTTTGATCACATCATCAAACCTAATGTTCCAAGATCTAGATGCTTGCTTAAGCCCATAGATGGACCTTTACAGCTTGCAAACCTTTTGCTCTTGATCTGGAGACATAAATCCCTCTAGTTGCATCATATAGATGCTTTCATCAAGATTGTCATTCAAGAATGCAGTCTTGACGTCCATTTGCCAAATTTCGTAATCGAAATAGGCAGCAATGGATAAGAGAATCCTAATAGACTTAAACATGGCTACTGGCGAGAAGGTCTCTACATAATCGACCCCCTCTTTCTGGGTATAACCCTTGGCCACTAGCCTTTCCTTGAAGGTCTCTACCTTCCTGTCTACTCCTCTTTTTCTCTTGTAGATCCACTTACACCCTATAGGTTTTACCCCATCCGGTAAGTCTACAAGATCCCAGACTAAGTTAGAGTACAAGGACTCCATCTCGAGATTCATGGCTTTAAGCCATTCCTCTTTATCAGGATCTTTCATTGCATTCTTAAATGTCAATGGATCATCAATACTATTAGCAGAGACAACACCTTGTCCCTCATCTATAGCTAAATAGTGTTCAGGTTGTCTCACAACCCTCTCACTACGTCTAAGCGGTAGTGTATCCTGATCAGGAACCATCTGACTCTTAAATGTTTATGGAACAACAACTCTTGTTGATGAAGCACTAGTCTTACCAGGCTCAAACTCATTTAATACAATCTTTGAATAAGGTTTATGGTCACTAATGTAACTGTCCTCAAGAAACGTTGCATTTTTCGATACAAATACTTTGTTATCTTTAGGACTATAGAAGTGTCCACCTCTGGTCTCATTGGAGTATCCTACAAATAGGCAGACAACAGATTTGGAGTCTAGCTTTCCAGTTCTATTCTTCAGCACCTGTGCTGGACACCCCCATATACGGAAATGTCACAAACTAGCTTTACGACCACTCCATAACTCTAGGAGAGTCTTAGGAACAGATTTGGATGGCACTACATTCAAAATGTATGCCGCTGTTTGTAACGCATATCCCCAGAAGGAATTTGGTAATGATGAGAAACTAATCATAGATCTCACCATTTCCATTAGGGTTCTGTTTCTCCTCTCCGCTACACCATTTTGCTGAGGTGTACCGGGGTCTGTGAGTTGGGAAACTATCCCATACTCGACCATGAAGTCTTCAAACTCTTGGTCAAGGTACTCACCTCAACGATCCAATTGTAGTGACTTGATAGTCCTACCTAATTGATTCTCAACTTCAGCTCGGAATTCTTTGAACTTTTTAAATGTTTTCGACTTTCGTTGCATCAGGTAGAAGTATCCGTATCTTGAGTAGTCATCTATAAAGGTGACATAATACTCATAACCACCTCTCGCTTTAACATTCATCGGGCCGCAGACATCTGTATGTATAAGCTCTATCGGTTCTTTAGCTCTAAGCCCTTTTCCAATAAAAGGTCTCTTAATCATCTTACCTTCGAGACAAGATTCGCAGACAGGTAAGGTGCCAACCTTTAACTCACTTAAAGGTCCGCTTTTGACTAGTTTGTCTATCCGGTCAAGTTTGATATGACCAAGCCTTAGATGCCAGAGATACGTGTCATTATCTGGAGAAATCTTATGTCGTTTATTTTTTGGTTTTTCAACCCTAAACATTTTGATGTTGAACAGTGTAGTATGTATTAACGGTCTTAACACATACAAATTGTTTTCATTAATTCCTGAACAAATATTCAGACCATTCTATCCAATAATAACAGACTTATTATTAAAAGAAATAGAATACGATTGTTCTAACAATTTAGAAACGAAAATCAAATTCCGTGTAAATCCAGGAGTATAAAAAACATTGTTCAATAATAAAAAACTATTATTATTACAAAATTGCAATCTTATTGCTCACACTGCTTTTGCCGACACGACATCCCCTGACGCATTGAGAAGGCTCCATCCTCTAGCTGTGTCCAAGAATCAGTCTACTGCAAAGAAGAACAAACATGGTTAGTGGCTCCCGAATCAATTTCCAGGATGAAGAATCATCTTTCACTAAACAAGATTCAAGAACAAGTAAATCATATTTACCTTTCATCTTTTTCTTCTTGGCTACCTTATCCGGGTATTGAGGACAGATCCTCTTCCAGTGCCCGACCTTGTCGCAATGGAAACATTTTCCTTTGCCTTGGTCAGTGGAGGCGCCCTTCTTTTTGCTTTGGGCTTTCTTGGGTTTGGGCTTACCTTTCGCCTTCCCAGCAGACCTCTTCCTCTTTTTATTATTTAAGGAGGAAGATGGTTCAGCAACATTTGCCTCACCGGCCTTTCCATTATTGTCCTTAATTAAAGACTCAAAGGTAGCAAGCTCATTGAGCAACTGTGTAAGACTAAAATTTAACTTGTTCATCCCATAGATGCTTTTAAACTGATCGAAACTCTTCGGAAGAGTTGTCGGTATGATGCTCACTTGACTGGGTTCGTCAATTTCCCCGCCATTGACTTCTGCCGTGTTGAAGTAGGATATCATGCTTAGGACATGTTCCTGAACTGACGTTCCTTCCTTCATGCGAGCAAGCATAGCAGAACGAATGGCGTCGTGTCGCTTTTGCTCAAAGGGCTGCCCGAACATGGCTTGCAATGACTCCATGATTTTGAATGCTGAAGTCTTTGCTTCATGCTTTATGACAAGCACGTCTGTCATAGAAGCTAACAGATATGTTCGGGCCTTCTCATCAGATGAGACCCATCGCTCGTATGCCTCACGAACAGTTCGTGTGGCATTGGCAGTAGGCGCTGGAGGACATTCCTCTGTAAGCACAAACTTGAGGTCTTTGGAGACCAATATTGCATTAATGTTAAGTTTCCACTTAGTGTAGTTATCACCAGTTAATTTGTCGTTTGCGAGAATATTAAGTAATGCAGAAGACATTATTGCTGAAATAAATAAAACATTCATTCAGTCATTTATTTAAAACAAGTGCAAGTGCTTTGGCATAAATTTAAACATGATGCATGAACATGTTTAACGAACTAGAACTACCCTAAAACTAATTACTATACCACGACAATCCAACATACCACAAAGAAGTGCCGCCTTAGGGTCGGTCAAGTCTTTGCATGTTGGACCGAGACATTCTCAATCAAATGATATTCTAGAATAACTCTTATTCCATATCATTCAACCATCGTTCATTCAGTCAGGTTTTTAATTAACAAACTTAATCAAAACCTTCGTGAGTGTAACCCACCATTTCAGATCTCACAAGCTTAACTCGAGAATTGCCGCCTTAGGGTCGGTCAATCCCGAAATACCCTCAGAAATCCTATTCGTTAGGAAGTCAACCTTGGTATTGACCTTTGTGGAAACCCTCCTTAGGGAGGACGAAATCAAAGCCGTCACAAGGCCCTACTCGGATCTCACGGTGTTGAACTAATGATGGAGACCGCGGGATATATATGTCATATATCTTTCTCCCACTCACTATTTTAAAATTAGGGTTTTCTTTTAACCGTTAATGCACCTAGACTCTACCGGATTAAACGACTAACTTTAATCAAGTTATCTAGCGCATTAATTAATTAGAACCAAATTCTAATTAACTAATAAATTATTAATGATTTTTAACAATTAAAAATCTAATCTATTAGTGAATAATTTAAGCCTTTGTAAACTATTTACTAGGGTTAGATTATTCTGTTAGTGTTTACCAAATTTTAACTATTAAAACTCTAACACTTTATTCGGTTAATTTATTATTAGGTAATTAATCATATTAATCATAATTACAATAAATGACCCTATTAATCTAACTAAACTCTTTAATAACTGGATTAATATTAATAAGAATTACAAAGTTTTCTAACCATTAAAAAACTAATCTCATTATTCATAGCCAATTATGTATATTGCCCATTTTAATCACATTAAAAAAATACATAAAATATCAGGCTATGATGCATGTATGACATATCAAATATATTTGTGTAGGCACATCTAATCTAAATGACATACGTATGCATGACAATGCTTTTATCATCACATAATATAAAGCATATATAAATTGACCGAGTAATGTGGATTATTTAACCTAAAAATTGGAATCTAAAATTACAAAAATTTCCCAAGGCATTCCTTGGTCTTCTAGTAACTTCAGATATCTTCCAGTCTCTTCAGGTCACTCCGATTCATCTCATGAATCCATCTTCGTGATTTTTTCAAGTCTTCAATATAGGTTATATTTTTTTTTACAATACAATAATAATACAAAAAAATAAAAAATAATAATAATAATAATACAACCCATTAACCCTAAATCCACAGTACCATATAATTAACGATAAATCATGTTTTTGTAAATTAAAATAAAATAAAATAATAATATACATACAAAAACATCATACAGTCAATTTAAATTGTGCCTACACAATTCATACATACATGAGTATTGAAAATAATTTCATTTTCCGAAAAATAACCTGGTTCTGATACCAATTGTTGGAACCCCATTCACCAGTCACGCAGCGGAATTAGGTTTTAAAATTTTTATACATATCATATCTGTATTTGGGACCAGTGAACTTTTGATCATAATTATTTTTCGGAACTAATACATACAATATGTAAACACAAGAAATTGTAATCGATAAAATCAGAAAATCATACCAACGTTTGGAGGCTCCTTCACTTTACGATGTGCTCCTGTCTGAAATACTATGTGCTTCTGTCTGAACCATTCGATCTTTCTCGCTATCTCCCGGATCTGGTAACTAAGTGTGGGCGCGTCACGATCTTAGGAACTTGAATGGAGGATGTAGAGAAATACTTGAAGAAATTCTTTCTTCTCAATTTGGTATATTGATTTCACGTACACATAAATTGCATCTCACGCAATCAAAAAAAAACAAAAACCCTTTTTTAATATATGCCTCACGCCATCGATTTGCATCTCATGCAAACATCAATTGTTGTGTTGACTTTTCGATTCTTTTTACCGATATGTATGTATATCTTTTCCACGCCTCTGATTAGACAACAATATATATTTATATCGCCTACACCAACTTTTTCATAAACCAATTTTTTTTTTAACGAATATATATATATCTTTCACGCCACTGCTTGCTCGCTTTATTTATATATATATATTAAGTATTTGCATCCTATGCAAATTCTTCTTTTGACTATTGTTTTATGTACACACCAATTTACATCCAATGCAATCTCTTGTGTTATTAGTTGATATATATCTTTTAATTATCCATTTCAAATATATCTAATATATTAAAATTGATAATAAGTATTTTAAATTTAAACTTAAATTCAAATACTTAGATAAATGATTTAGTAAAATAAAATAATCATATTATTTTATCTTCACCTAAATCCATATATCAACTAACACCCTCCAATTAATAGTTAATTAATAATTCATAATTATCAATATAATTAAATAATCTAATTATTTAATTAATTTAACTATTAATATTCATTAATTAAATAATCTCATTATTCAATTAATTCCCGAATATATACGTGTCACTTTTGTAACACAATAAATTGGACAATCCAATTAATTAACCATGACCCTTGTTACCTAAATCGATCGGGCTAGCAAGGGGACCTAATTGACCCACAGTATTTTGAGCTCCAATAATCATCGGAATCATTAATTAAACTCTTTAATTAATATTCCTTGATTATTAACTCCGGTGTTATTCCACTAAAAACCCGAAGCTGCACTCTCTCAACTGTAGACGCTTTTACACATACCGATACAACTCGGTGTCCATCGATATAGCTATTACACATGGTGTGATCCTCCACAGTAGTTCATAATTAGATCTGGGTCATGATGTCCGTTATACCCCTCTAATTACATATATCCTTTAAGCACCGTTGATTCTATAATGAACAATAAATCCTATTTCTTTACGGAATTAGGAGAGCGCTCATATTGTTCAAGCCCCGAATCAACCCTTAAGGGAACTACCATCTACTTCTCACAAGAAAGAGTGGATTCCACTATTGTGTACAAACCTTCCCAGCCACAAGCCAAATCGTAATCCCAATATACGGCGCATATTGATCGGGAACTGCATCCGACCTCACCCATGGTATTTCAAAGACCACGATCTAACCTGAAGGGGTCGATAAGTCACTCAGGATTAAGATCACCCACATATAGCCATCATTAGTTGATATATATGAATCTCATCGATAAACTGTTCTTGGTGAGAGGTTTATATAGATCATGGCCCAGTCCTATATGATCACATCATACAACGTGCCTCCATTCTCATATCTCTATATGAATGATTCAGGATAGAATCACCGTACATTACGGAATAGACCGCAACTATAGATTAACCACAAATAAAGTACCCAGCTTTATTTGCTATCTATGGACTCTTTAGATTGCACGTCTCTTACTGTATCCATCCGTATATGACACTCATATACACAGTTCAAGATTACATCCGGCAATCTTGGATGTTAAATTTATGCACAAGTTTATAAAATAAATTATATAACAAGAATGAATTGAACTTTTCTTTTTATTTATTTCATAAATCCATTTACAAATTACATCTTTAGGGCATAAACCCCAACACTAACACCCAAGGAGAGAGAGATCGATGGAAGAGAAAGAAGAGAGGAAGAGAAAGATGATTAATCAGGATGGAGAGAGAGATCAACGAAGGAGGTAGAAGAGAGCAAGAGAGAGAGAGAGAGAAAGATAATTAAAGTTTGAAAGTGATGTTTTTAATTTTTTAATATATTTTAATAATTATTTAATATACGCTGTTGAGTTACGATTATACCCTTACTTAACAGAATATTCTGTTGTATTAACGGAATGGTAACGATAGGGTGTTAACTGACAATTAATTTCAATTATAGAGTGGAAAATGGCCAATACCAAAACTAGAGGGTGCACAAAACGTCTAATACCTCATAAGTGAGGGTGAAAAATAATAATCTCTCTCTCTCTCTCTCTCTATATATATATATATATATAATTCTATATATAACATACCTTGTTAAAAGAAACTTTTATTATATGAAACTCAAATTTGAAATTCCGACCCTGAAAATCAAGTAAAAGAAAACAAACCCCTAAAACAAACCAAATCAAGAGAAACTTACCTTTTTCATATCAAGATAGAATTGTTTCTACAATCTTAGTGACTTTTACATATGAATCACAGTTTTCAAACCTAAAAATTGTGTTTAAGTAAAAGAGAAAATAAAAAGAAAATCTAGATATGACACTGATAAGATCTAAGAGACATGTGATGATGGAATAAGGAAAAAAAACACCACGATTGTGGTGTTTTTTTTTCTACAAATAAAACAAAATTTAATGATTCCGATGCCTTTTAAAAACCTAATTATTTATAAAATAATATATTTCCTTTTATAGGCTAATTTTGTTACTAATTTTATTATTTGTCACAAATTATCAAGTTTTTAACTAATTTTGACAATTATATTTTAAAAGTCTCAATTGAACAAAACATAAATGTTATATGGATTTTCTGATAGCATGACAAGTCAGCATGATTAGATATGCCAAGTCACAAGAGTTAGGAAAGATCGACCCAAGGTAATTAATAGATTATCTAAAGGCCTAATCAAGATTACCCAAGATTGTTGGGAAAATTAACCGATCGGACACAAATAACCTGGTCAGGGAAACTAGCTGATCGGGTAGAGATAACTTGGTCGGGACCATCTGATCGGGATAAAAGAAGTTCGGTCTACATTGACAATTGGTCAGTTAGACAACGCGTGGGAGACATTAAATGCAACTACGACTCAAATACGAAGAAGAATTGTCTTACTCAAACAAGGAATCTAGAATCACACTCCAATAAGGAAATATCCTTATTTCCTCTTCAGTGTTAGAGAAGTCTATTCAGGAAAGAACTCAAAGCTTTCAGAAGGATAAACACCAAACAGAAAACGATTCCAAATCAAGCAATAACTCTGCTATTTTAGAAGACTGCACTCCGATCGGGAAATAAGTCTAAAAAAGATTGCTTAACTAGAATCCTACGAAGACTCTAATTTGATACACAAGATATCTGAAATAGGAAAGAAGACAAAGATGACTTCAACAAGTAACCAGTTTTAATTATACACTATCACATTTCCTTATTTGTGTAATAAGGATTAGGGTACTATGCACATATAAATAGACTCATAATCTTTTTGTAAAAGAGAGACGAAGACATATACGAGCACGTAGAAAATATACAAGCAAAAATAGAGATACGTCAAAAATGAGAGATTGGGTGTGTAATTATTACATTATAGTGAATTTCTTCTCGCCGTCACCGGCAACCGTGGGCGTTTCCCCGCCTTGGGGTTTTACCACGTAAACTTATGTGTACATGTTTTCTTCTCTTTTTTCTATCTTTCTCACAACATCTTCAATATTCAACAAAAACCTGTTAGACGCATGATCAATCCTACACGATCCAAAAATCACCGTCAACAATAAAGATAAATACTATAATTTGTCACAAAATAATACCTGTTATGCTACATTTGAAATTTGTAACAAAAAAAGTGTCACTATATGCCACTTTTTTTGTAGTGTTTTAAAAATAAACCGTCAGGTTTCTTTCTAAATCTTTTAAAATGGTTTTATTTTCCTTATTGTCTAGGTGGGTATGCAAAAAAGTGTTAACAATAATCGTTACGTGGAAGCCTTGTCAGATAGCTACAAATAAATAATAATAAGGAAAAAAATAAGATGGAAGAAATAAAGCAATCAATCCAATGACAACACAAGGATTTTACGTGGAAACTCATGAAGGCAAAAAAAAACCACGGCCGTCAGGACGATAAGAAAAAAAATCCTTTATGTAGTATATTTTTACAACCACACTCAGAATTATCTCTCTAAAATACCCCAAACCTGATTATACCCAATGCCCACTTTTGAGATGTCTCTAGTATTTGCTATTTGCTCCACACATAATAACCTAGTTATTATGGTTTATTTATATGAGTTACATGGAGTTTAAGATAAAAGAAATTCCTACTCCTATACGCATAAGACTTACTTATTTTATATAAATACTATTTCCTTTTATGACAAATCTTCTTATAAAGAGAAATCACTTTCCTCAAGCACACGACTTTTCTATTCCACATAAAGACAAACTCTAATTTTTCGATAAGCAAAAGAACTTCTAGAAGAAAACCTTTCCTATTTCCGTGTAACTTTCCCAATCTGTGCAAAATATGTCGTTACTGGGGTTTGGCCACGCTTTGCAACCCGCGCCCTACATCGTAGAAAGTCTATGGAAACGACCGCTCAGAATACAGTAGTCTGTGTATTTTTTCTACGCCGCGATCTACATTGTGTATACCCAGTGGAATTGTTCGTGGTCTGTGCACAGTTGCATATGCCACTGTTCACAATGCGGTTCCTTTCGGAATCTGATTCTTTAGTTCTTCTTCGATCTTCAAGCCTCTCTTAAACACAATCTCCTACTTTCAAACTTTCTCACGTCTATAGGAAGTCTCTTAAACACGGTTGAATCATTGTTCGGTAACCATTTGGAATAAGGGTCATATATAACAATCCTCCCTTATGGCGAGAATTTCCAAAACTTGTTCACAACAACAATTCTCATCATCGAGAATCAACATATCCACCACAAGGTATATCCAGTTGGAAACCTATCCTAAGATTTCATTCATCGGTACATGTTGAAATTATTGAAATTACTGGCAAATGTTAAGATTTCTTAGGAGTACGTCAGCCATCGACATCTTTGTTCATCATACACCTTGCATCATCTTCATAACCAATGCTCGAGTACAATTGTCGACCCGTATGTCTGTAGTTCCACCAAGTAACTATTTCTTAGAGTGCAAATCATAGACCTCAAACCTTTAGTTGGACAACTGTGTGTGGACGTGTCCGGTGTACACGAATGTCGCACCGATTGGACCGTGATAGCACAATCAACTTTTTGCTACTATTATAAATTTCCTTTTCCTTAATTCAAACGTTGTAATGATAAGGAAAGAGTTAATTTCTATTTTGGATTCTGATACTTACTTGATCACTAAGAAAACATAATTAGTGATTATCAAGTATTTCCATATCAATCCTCTTGATTAGGTTTTCTATCAAAACCATAGTCTACTCTTCAAAGAATTAATTCTGAAATCATGAAATACAGAGCAAAATATTCTTTCTTCTCTTTCCATGTACTTTGTAAGTTTAAACTCAATTTGAATTTGCTATAAGTGGTTTGTCTTCGCACGACTACTGTTGAATCGTTGTATCCTGTGAGATAATTGTTATACACATACGGCGTTACATGGTGAAATTGTTTTAAGAACACGGTGTGGAACACGGTGTGAAACACGGACCTCGATTTCCCTAACTTGTTACCTGACGTTTTCTTTATGTTTGTTATTTTTTCTCATCAAGATTAATACCAGAATTGTTTTGATTTACAACATATCTACCACAAGGTATAACCACTTAGGAACACCTATCCTTAGATTTCACCGGTATATGTCGAAATTACCTGTTAAAATTGTGGTACAACTCCTCATGTTATGATTTCTAGGGAATACGTCAACCATTGACATCCTTGTCCACAATACACCTTGCATCATCTTTCTAACCAATGCCCGTGCGCAATTATCGACCCGTATATCCGTAGTTTCAGCAAGTGACTACTTTCTTAGAGTTCC
The DNA here is from genome assembly GCA_032871835.1 of Dipteronia dyeriana. NCBI lineage: Eukaryota > Viridiplantae > Streptophyta > Magnoliopsida > Sapindales > Sapindaceae > Dipteronia > Dipteronia dyeriana. The sequence continues at coordinate 32,117,844 of CM065295.1, read as the reverse complement.
CCTTCTTCCTACTATTAACGAAGAGAGTATAGTTATCATAAGATTTACCTTCACTCTTCAGTTTTCTTTCCTCAGAGACTAACTTACTTGTCACATCCCTAAGAATTATAGTCGGACCCACATGCATGAAGATAGGCTTCATGTATAAATACGGCGGTGGAAGAGACCAGATGAGTCTTAACACTTTGTCTTCCTCGTCGATTTTAACTCCAATTGAATCTAATTCTGAAATAATCACATTGAGCTCTTCTAGATGGTCAGAAACCTTTGTACCTTCAGACATTCGTAGTAAGTGAAACTGCTCTTTCAGGTAGAAACGGTTGCAGACGCTCTTCACTTGATACAATTCTTCAAGTCTCTCCTAAAGTTCTTTCCTTGAATATGTTCCATAAATATTTGCAAGAACATTCTTGGCCATGCACAATTGTATCGAACTTGCATCCCGCATCCCTCTGATCCAAATCCTCTCAGTCATCATCGCTTATAACATGTTTTTTAGAATTTATACCAACCACTTTTTTACCAGAATCTCGAGGGTATTCAGGGTCTCCAGAGTTTCCAAGGTTTGACTTGCCCTTCAACTTCTTGTATAATCCCAATTGGATTAACAAATCTTTGACTTGAACTTGCCACAAGCCAAAATTGATTTTTCCATTATACTTCTCAATATCAAATTTCATCGAACCCATCATTCTAGTCATAACCATATGTTAAACTACTACTAGGCAACCTAAGGTTCTGATACCAATTTTTAGCAATAATCGCTACGCGGAAGCATTGTTGAATAGCCACAAACAAGCAATAATAAGGAAAAAATAAGATGGAAGAAACAAAGCAATCAATCAATCGCAACACAAGGATTTTACGAGAAAACCCAAGAAGGGAACAAACCATGGCGGTCAGGACGATAAGATAAAGTTCCATTTTGTAGTAAATTTTAACAACCACACACTCAGGATTTTCTCTCTAAAATACCTCAAACCCGATTACACCCAATGCTCACTTTTAAGATCTCTCTAGTATTTGTTATTTGCTCCACACATAATAACCTAGTTATTATAGTCTATTATATGAGTTACAGAGAGTTTGAGATAAAAGAAAATCCTACTCATATATGTACAATACTTGTTTCGTATAAATATTATTTCTTTTTATGATAAGTCTTCTTGTAAATAGAAATCATTTCCCTTCAAGCACAATACTTTCCTGTTTCGCATGAAGACAAACTTTTTTTTTCCGATAAGCACAAGAACCTTAGAAGATAGCATTTCCCATTTCTACGTAACTTTCCCAAATTGTGCCAACTAAGCCATTAACGAGGTTGTAACCCGCGCCCTACACCGCGGAAAGTCTCTGGAAACGACCACTCAAAATATCGCGATCTGCGTCTTTTGCCTACGTTGGAGTCTGTACCACCCACTAGAATTGTTTGCGGTTCATGCCGTTATATTTGCACTACTGCATGTACCGCATTCCATGGCGCAATTCCTTTCGAAATCCAATTCTTTAGTTTTTCTTCGATCTTCAAGCCTTCCTAAAACACGATATCTTATTTTCGAACGTTCTTATGTATCTAGAAAGTATCTGTATTGGTTGTATCATTGTTCGGTAACCACTGAGAATACAAGCCATATCTAACAAAAAGAAATTGTAAATTTTGTTGATTAAACTTTACATGGATTCTCATATTTCAATAATCTCCTATACTAATGTGAGTACAAGAATTCGTGGGGACGTCATTGTCGGGAAAGGTATTATGCGATGGAATTTTGAGTTTCGTCGGCCCAAACCTGTACCAACGAACCTTTGGCAACTAGTATACTATTGCGACACAAATAATTCATAGGCTAAGTGTTGCTTTTCCATACAAATAATACTTCGTCGTTGAACGCCGGACTGTCGAAATCCCAGCCCCACCGTTCAGCTGCTTGCGGCCCACCCTTGATAATAATGACAATCAATTGTCATTACAAGGAATTGAAATTGTAACCTCAAGTCAAAGTGGTAAGCATTTACTATCTGACTTCAAGACTTTATTTATTATCAATTGCACAATATTTATATATAACCTATATAAGTTGTTAGAAATAAAAAAAATACTTGCTAGATAAATTTAAATTTATTCAACTAATCAAAATTCTATTTCTACAACATAAATATATTAAAAAATATTTATTGGATTTCTCGGTGGCAACGCAAAATATATCGTCACCATAAATACCTTATAACAACGATATATATTGTTGCAAGAACTGATATTTATAATAACGAAATTTATATATTGTCGTAAAAACTTTCATTATAAGTGTATATTATATATTTTCTTTAATCAAATTTTTATTTACCGAGTGTCCACTAATGATTAGTGTGTTGGTAGTGGATTTCTCCATATATATATATATATATATATCAGTCTACAAAACTTCTGTTTTGTGGGGAAATGTTAACTACAAAACTTCATTTTTTTATGGGAAAATAGTTAAATTCTTCATTTTTTATGGGAAAAGAGTTAAATTCTTATAGTCAACAAACGGGTAAAATGTTTTTGTCGGCTAAAGCTACATCTTACCCAACAAACCAGTCCATCGGCACAACTCTTCCCGCCTATGAAATTTCTGACCGGTATTTTAGGTTTACGAAATTCTATTTTATAAGAAAAGGTTAACTGTGTCTATAAGTCTTGTTTTATTATCTAAAATTTGGTGGTAAAAGAGTTAAATTCTTGCTCTGGATGTGAAAGACTACTAAAAGGTTCCTTTAATAAAATATATAAAATAAATCGAATTGGTATTATGGATGGGGTGGAAATTTTGGATCCGAAACCAAATTCAGTGAACCAAACCGAAGAAATGAAAATGTATGATATTGTACTTGAGATAGTACGGATTTGTCTTTATAAGAAATAATAAATAAGGAGGTGGATGCATGGAATATGGAGAAGTAAAGAGAAATCTGGAGAAGTAAAGAGAAGATAGAAGATATGGGATTTGATCCGAGAAAAAAATAAAAATAAACTGGTATAATAAAATAAACGGGAAACGCAGTGTGTAAAAGCAACAAAAAGATTTGGTGGTTCTGATCACATGGAGGCCCATATGCCCAACACAAACACAAACAATCCCAAATTCGCAAAAAGCCTCCCGCAGATTTCCTCATTGGTATCCTTCTTGGAAACACCATCAGCATTCACTCTAAAATATATATATATAATTTATTTTTTTTCGGGACTCTAGATGGGTCCCATAATAAAGATCTACGTGGCACCCATGCCAATTGCTAGAGCACATGGGTTGTATTAGGTTCAAGAAAATCATGTGATGGCATGTGCTCTCTCTCTCTTTCCCTTTGTTTTTGTGTTGACACTGGGTCCCCTACTCCCTTCTTTCTTTTATGAACCTATCTCGCAGGAAATCCCAAAACCCCGTATCTTTGCATTCCCCCCAATCGCACTGCACTCGCGCGTGGGAGAGTTCCTCAGTTGGACGCTTTTCTGCCCTCCTCTACAAATCGTTCATTCATTGCCTGATTGCCTCCTCCCTTTCTTAACGCGTGAGTCTCAACCTCTTTGCTTCGTTGGCATTGACATTTCTACACCTCATTTCAAAACAATTAATTTAAATCCTCATTACATAATACAAGCCTGCTCTCTCTCTCTCTCTCTCTTCTCACTGTTAAGTTTTTTTTTTCTCCGGTTCTTTAATGGAGAACACCACCATGAATTCGACAGAAACCATACCCGTATTAAAGAGGAAACCGGAGATCATGACGAGGAGATCTAGTACTACAAGGAAGAGAAGACAAATCGAAATCGAAGAAGAAGAAGTTCTTGATGAGAAACTTGAAGAGAGCATCAGCAGCAGCAGCAGTAGTGATAGTTGTGATGAAGAAGAAGAAAAAGAGGAAGTGGAGAAGAAGATAGTGGCATTGCAGAGGATGGTGCCTGGAGGAGAGATGCTTGGTGTCGATAAGCTGTTTGAAGAAACTGCTGGTTATATATTGGCTTTAGAGTATCAAATTAAAGCCTTGAGAGTTCTTGCTACCTATATTCAAGATTTCGATAAGGAAAACAGAAAATTCGGAGGTTGATTGTTAGTTATTTACTTTTTTTTTTAATTAATTAATTAATGGTAGACCCATTTATATTTTCATACCTTTTAATTAATTTCTAGTTTTTTTTTACCTCTCTTAATTCTTTTTAATGGAGAATGCAGGTGGGAGCAAAAAGATCCCATCTATATTGTAGCATTTAAGCTTATGATTTTGCTTTCGGTACTTGTAATATTGGAAGGAATCCAAGGGATATATTATATATATGCTCACTTCTATCTACTCTCTTTGCAAATGCCATATTTTTCACATATATTTCATGTTGAAGTCAGTTTTATCAATCTCTATTCTCTAGCACAATACATATGATTTTCTTCTTTTAATTTCTCTTGTTAATCGAATAATATACAAGAATTGGACAGAACATGTCAGTCTTGTTTGTTGTTATTAAAAGTCTTGCCAGCTAGGAATTCTGATTAAATGATGTAGAGGATGATAATGATAATGATGATTTTGCATTTCTTATCAATTAATTTTTTTAAAATTTAATTTGTTATTATTAGTTTGTTATAAGTGCACAAGTTAACATAATTAATTACGCGTGAAATGTGAAGTACCCGGTGACTCTGTTTTAGGGAGACATGACTCGTGAATTTTGGGGCTGTCCCCGAAAGAGTAGATGTGTAGCATTACTTAACACTATAAATAGAAAAACGTTCTATTTTCCCATATGATCTTATTTCCTTCCTTTTTACCAAAATAATTAATAATTTTATTGGGTATAAACAGATAATTAAACATGATTAGGTTTTGGGATCATTAGTTTTCTCCATAGTTGGATTTTGCTTCAAGTTTCTTGTTTAGATGATAATGTGTGGTTTATGTGATAATAAAAAGTGATCTTTTTTGAAATACAGAAACCTCGATTAGTATTCTAATGACCAGAAATTGTATGCTTTTATTCTGCATACATTTTCCAGATTTATTGTGTCTAATTCTATATATCATCATCTTACATTCAGTATCAGTCCTTTTCTTGTTTCCAGTCTGTCGACAAAATTTGTCCTTTTGTCACCAAATCTTGGGGAATCGAAGAAGTCTTTCTTATCTCTATCTAATTGTAAAAATTATTAGATTGATTGTCAATATAATTGTAAAAATTATTAGATGCAAATGGTTAAAAGCTCAATTATTATTATTATTATTATTTTTTTTTTTTAAAGTTTAACTCCTCTGTCGGTTTGACAAGAACATCGTATATAAAGCATGATCCGGAGAATTAAACATCTTATATAAGCACGACCCGGAAAATAATTCTCGTAGAGGACTTGTGAAGAAAAAATGCACAACAATTTGAACCACGGATGAATATGCATTTTAACATGTAATTGGTAAAATTACAATTTCAAAAATAATTACCAATTACAATTTCAAAAATAAACACAGTATAATAACATGTAAATTGCAGAGACTCTTCAAATGTAAGGGTAAATTTTTTGTTTAGATGGACAGTTGCAATAAAAATAAATAAAAATTAGTGCATCAAAGCATCCCTAACAATCTCTTTTGTAGACCCTCTTAAAGAAGGGTGAATATTATTTTAACGAGCCATAAATAAAATATGTGTTCTGAGAATACTCCGTTAAATGACTCCCTTAATGATTTTTTTTTTATTATCTTGATGTTTTATTTTTTAATTATTATTGTAAAATAAATTACTCATTGAAAATAAAAAAGTTGGGATTTAAAGTTAAATATTGTTTTCTTTTCAAAAAATAAAACTAAATTAAAAATATGGAACCCACTTAAGGGTGACTCACCCTTAATTAATATAGTGAGCTCCAATAATATATATTTAAGAGAGTATTTAATGGACATGTTGGAGCTACAAAAATAAACTAAGGGACCTTAATTAAACCGAGAGAGGTCTTCAAAGGAGACTGTTGAAGATGCTCTCAAAATGTTAAAAATAAATAGCATTTTTTAATATATAAATCTTTAAAGTAAGGGCCATCCGGCCATGCCCCTAGGGATCCCCTCTCTTTGTTGTTACATCTGGGGTCGTAAGGGCATCTCCAATAATCTTCTTTGGAGACCCACTGAAATAACGGTGGATGCTGTTGCAAGGGGCTATTAAGGGAGTATATGTTTCAACAATACTCTCTTAAATGACTCCCTTAATATTTTTTTGATTATTATCTTGATTTTATTTTATAATTATTATTATAAAACAAATCACTCATTGAGTAATAAAATAATTGTTGAAAATTGAAAAGTTAAATATCTAGTACTTTAAATATGTAGAGCCCACTTAAGGGGGTTGAAGACACCCCTTAATTATGGAAGTGAGCTCAACCAAAACACATTTAAGGTGGTCTTTAAAGGACCTGATGGAGATGATCTAAGTAAGTTTGATTTTATATTTCCCTCTTAAAATTCTTAAATTAATTGAAATATCATAAAAGAACAAACATGTAAATTTATGAAGAATTGGGTGGACATATCACATATGGTGCATAGTTAATAGTTATCCATGAATGTTCAATGTCGTTGGATAATTACTGTCCATTGAATTGTTTCAAACAAGAACAATATTTTAGGCCCCTCTTATTATCACTAGCGGGTTGTAGCATGCCACCCCCCACTTCTTAATAACTGTCGGTACCAAACTATAAAATTCTCACAAATATAAAAATAACACAAATAAATGAAAATGATAATAGCTGTCAGAAATGGCCTCTAGGCCCAAAACGTGAAAGCCCATCATCAGTCACGATGTCAACCATTGTTCCAGGATAAAAAACCCGGCTTGACCCAGATGCCTGTATCATACTCATTTTGATCTGGTCAATCCTCTTTGAATTCAACCACAATATTTGCAGGTGATAAGTCTAAGATTACTTCAAAACTGTATATCCCATGAGATCCGGCCAAGATCCCAGAGATTCATTCCAACTAATCCTCTAACGTCAAGTTGGACTAGAAAGCCTATACATGGAACCCTCCATTGCCAGAAAGAGGATTCTGATTTCTCCTCTGCATCATTCACGCTATTGCTAGCCGAAACTCTGTTCAAACCAAAACTCCGGTCACCGGAACTTACTATACATTAAATCCGACCATCAACTCCATTAAAGCTTAGCCCAAGCTTACCTAAGGCTCATTCACGATATATAACCCCCTGTATCTTCTAATCTTTTTTCTGCTTTATTTTCTTTTGTCTTTCAGTCTCTTTCCAGGTCTCATATATCCGACTAGACTATTCGGACCAAGTTGCTTGAGCCTGATTCAAATCTTATTCAATCCAATTAACTGTCGTTCGACCAACCACAGTTCGGCGCCTACCGTGGGGCCCGTTGCAACTTGAACATAGTCAACGATCCGAACTAGAGCTATTCCAAAAATGTCTAGATACGGAAGCACCTCGACTGTAGAGCAACAGCTGGCTGCATTGACTGCTCAAATGGCGGCCAACGCCCAAAAGCTATAGGAGATCGAAGTAGAGAACGCTACAATTCAAACCAGAAATGCAGAGCTACGAGCAATAATCGAGGGTACACCCAATAACCTGCCACAGGCACCTCCTGTTTAAACAGAAGAACATGTTCAAGAAATGGGCACGGTGGCTTCGACAGTACCAACGGATCCGATAGGCTAAGAAGAGAATGCCAACCAGGAGGTGAGCCAAGATACGATAGGAACGGTTTTGGGGAAAGTTGATGATCCTGCACCACAGATGCGGCGAAAAGCGCCGCAGGAACCCAATTTGGTCCTCGATTGACAACAGGATAATGCCATAAGAACTCTTGCCTCGCTCCAATTGACTCCCAACTTGGTAACACCTAACACTAGTTTGCACCTTTTTGATGACCCTGAACTTTCTCGCAGGTTCGCATAAATAGAGGCCCTGATCCAAAGGATCCTAGGGGTACCTGTACCCATCAAAAAGAGTACGATGAACAATTTTTTGGATTCATCGTTCGTCGATGCCATCGCTCCCGTGGAAATGCCTAGGAAATTTAGTTTCCCAAACATAAAGCAATTCGACGGAACAATAGATCTGGACCACCACATAGCTCAATATAAGCAAAACATGTTCACCGCAACAATCCCATTTGACCTCAGAGAAGCCTGAATATGCAAGGCATTTGGGTCGAGCCTCAGTGGTCCAGCATTACAATGGTACACAAATTTACCTAACAATTCTATTTTTTTTTACATAGCTCATAGATACCTTTGTGGAGAAATTCAAAAGCAACATGAAACTGGAGAAGCAATTGGACGGCTTATATACAATAACATAAAGGAGCACCGAGAACCTTAGAGCTTATGTCGGACGCTTCAACAGAGAGAAGGTGCAAATCCCAAATCGCAAACATGCTACTACAATTTCGGCCTTCAAGAAGGGACTCAGGTTCGACTCCGACCTTTACAAGAAGCTTACCAGATACCCTTGCAAGACGATGAAGCTGTTGGGATTATGCTTGATAGTAAGAGTGTAATAATATATTTGACATTCTTTTCATATTAATAAAGTGATTTTTAGTTTAACAAATCTTATAGCATTTATAGTTTAATTATTATAATTGTCAAAAGTAAATAATTATAAGGTCAAAAGACTATGAGAAAAGATGAATTGTTTATACATCTGAATATGTATGAGGTAGACACAATTCTTTAGTTAGTCTTGAATAATATTCACAACTTAAGATAAACGTTAGGCGCCTTTATCTTGTTAAAGTTGTAGATTCTTTTGCTAACATTTGAGTGGGATCAAATGTGTTATGATGAGTCTAAAATCATCAAAGTGTGGTATCTTTGGGCAAAAGAATCTAGTGCACTGGGTGCATTAAATTGGATCACAATGAAATACTTTATCTAGAACTGTCAATGGATAAAAGTTTTCATTTAAAGAAAATCGGAGAGTCTATCTCAATCCTGAGATAAATGATGGACTTATGGTTGCAAGTGTTATCATTTGAGCTATCAATGAGTACGATTATATATCATAGTCTATCGTCGATAGTTTGGTGGTATTCATTTGTTAATCTATAGAGGACTTCATTTATAGATATGGACATCGTGGCTTCATTTATTAAATGAGAGTTGAATATCATCATATGGATGTTTTGAGATTTTGGATATTAAATCTTAACGTTAAGTTTTCAATAGTGTCTATTGAAACATGGCTTCTGGACAAGTCAAAATGTCCAAGTTCAAAATGTGGTCATATGAGTAAATATGGTAACTTGGAGAGCTATAGACGGTCTATGGGCTCTTGGTGATTACTGATATTTTTCAAGAGGATACACTTTCTTCAATAAGGTTGTCTAGGGTATGAATGAGTAACATCAACTTATTCCATCTTTATTTAAGAGTTAAATTTTAGTTCATTCCAATTTTAGTTCTTTAGTGGAATGAACTAAAATTAATAGATTGGACCTAAATGAATCATTTGTTGATTGTATTGGATTGTGTTTGTTGGAGCTTAAATTTATATAGCCCGTCAGGATCCCCAATCCACACGAACTTGCATGGATTGATTGATATATTCTACCGGGCCAATTTAGGGGTCTATCTAGAATTGTATTAAGGAATGTGGACTTGTTTCTTTTGTAAGAATGAGTCTAGTTCACATGTGGACTTTTTGTTAAGGTCCAATGAATTTAATAAAAAAAGAAAAATAATGTATTGGTCCATATATATGTGTTGGGCGGCATGACTATATAAAATAGCTGAATATATTGTTTTTTATTTTATTATTTAATTAAATAGAAATTAATTAATTTGATAATTAATTAATTATTTAATTAAAAGTCAAAATATTTTTTCTAGTAGGAGATGGTCTCCTAATATTATACTATTGTTGGTAGTATAATTAATATTAAAGATTATATTTGATAAGTAGATAAATAATAGAAATTATTTATCTAGTCAAATTAGGAAATCTTTAATATGGTTACAACTATTCTAATGAGTTGGATTAGGAGTCTTGGTGTAGAGTAGAATTCTTCTTTGAAAAGGATTCTTAACTACCAAGTAAATCCACCTAAAGAAATGATTCTTGCCAACAAAGTAAATCCTTCTTAGGAGAGGATTTATAATCCTATATATACCACCTCATAATTTCCGGCCAGCCCTATGATTTTATGACCAAAATTTCGGCCAAGCAAGGTGATTTTCTAAGAGAGAATTCGGTCAAGCAAGAGAGAATTTTGAGGGAGAAAAATTTAGTTTTTTACTCTAAACAAAATTTGATCAACTCATAAATAAAGGGTGTAGAATTTGGCCGAGGAGAAGAGAAAAAATGAACGTTTTTGTTTTTGATAGTACACTAGTATCCTTTACATCAAAAGGGTTTTGTGTACAAAATCAAATCAGTTTCACGCGAGTTTCAATCAAGTAGATTGATAATTCACAAGTGACCCGACGTTCTTAGATTTTTCTCTTGGAGGATAATTGTAACTAACTAAGAAAAATATTTTATTTGTTTCCATCCTTAGGTATACAATATAAAGAAAAGGAGTCCACACTCCTAGGTGATTCACGTTTGTGATTGGATTGGAAGATCTTACGGATTCAATTAGACGCTAGTTTAATCATCACGAAAAAAAAAGAAGGTACGACACTTTTATATATACATCAATTAATCTTGGGTTAAGGTTCTTGCTATTAAAAGGGAATTTTTTTGTTTATAACGAAACCCTGATTTGATTTTTCACGCATTCCGCTGCACGATTTTCCCTACAATTGGTATCAGAGCCTGGTTGTACCCTTAATTAATTGATGTATGTGCTCGTGAATCTTTTTCTTTTTATTGTATATATGCATATTTTAAAAAGAGATGACACTCTAGATATTCGCATATATATTTATATTGGAATGTGCGGATATATATATGTGTGTTTTATATATATATATGATTTATATGATTTATATGTGGTTTGTTATTGCTTAATTTTGGTCCTAGAATTTCAATATATTTTTGTTTTGGGATTGTAACAAGAAGGGTGGTCTATCATCGCCATATTTTCCTTCTTGGTAGTTGCTAATTTTTTTTTTATTTTGTTGTTGTAATAAATAAAAAATATGCAGTTGTCATATGTAAATTTTATCAGACGTACATGTCATTGACAAAGAGGATAAAATTGCCAGGTGGACATCTAAATAGACATTCAGAAAATATCCTGCAAGACCACCAAAGAATAGAAACCCGAGTAAACAAGTATTGAACAAAACCTACTCGGGGTCAGTTAAAGACGCTCGGGGTTAGCTCATGACATGTTCTACTCGGGATCAGATGAAGTCATTCGAGACCAGCTAACATCATGTTCTGCTCGGGACAAACATAAAGAAACCCAGCGCATTACTCACACATGAATCAAGAGTCGTTAAAATACGTAAAGATATCCATATCAAAGAAGAATTCCAAGGAGAATAGAATACCAAACAGGAAAAAGGTTCCAAATCAGACAACAATTTTATTTCTTTAAAAAGACTACGCATTTATAAGGAAATAAGTCCTAACCGGACTATATCACTAGAGTCCGATCTTTATACAAGTCTCCAAAATAGGAAAGATGACAGACTACTTCGAACAAGTAACCAATCATAATTAAATACAAAGATCTCTAGTTACTTGTACAAAAAAGATTAGGGTTCTATGCACATATAAATAAACCCATAATCTAGTCACAGAGAGGGAAGATATAGAAAATACAGAGAGAAAAAAGAGAGATCGAGAGTTGTAAATCTTTTTCTATAGTGGATTTTGGCTCGGTTGTTTATTCAACCACCGGTGGACGTTTCTCCGGTCATCGGAGTTTTACCATGTAAAACTTGTGTCCAATTACTTTCTCCTTCTCCTTCTCTTTGAAATCACAGCTAAAATCCAAATCTTGTTGACTTTTCTCACATCCAGAAATTGAAGTCAACAATTGGCGCTAGAAGGAGGGGCGGAGGTCAAACCTCTGATCTGATAAGTAATGGTGGGAAGCGGAAACAGTCCTAGGGATATCCAAAAATCTCCAGATAATACCTATATTGGCAGTAGCTCACGAGATCTCATCGCAACCACTGAAAATCAACTAATATCCCTAGCGGGGATCTAACAAATCCCTCCGACCAGCGAAGACCTGACACGACGCTTCCGTGAGGTGCTGCAACAGCTGGTGGCAGATGCAGCAAAGGAAGGAGTTGATCTGTTAGCTACAGAAGTGTAACCTCCTAACCTCTCACCTGTAAGGATTTGTTCGGTTATAGTTGGGCCAGAACCATATGCACCAGAAGCAGAAAGGAACTCTGTTCCAATTAATCAGATTGGAAGTGGAACACCCGAAGAGGAGCAACCACGCTAGAGGCAGAGCCACAATCAGATAGCCCATATTAGACACCGTAAACATGACCGACATAGGGATCGATCGTCATCAGATGATAGTGATCAGTACCATCGTAAGAGTCATCATGAAACCATACGCCTGCAAGGACCAACCCGAGAGACTCGACAACAAAGCGAAGATGAGCTTGAAAAAGGCATGATAGTCACTCGGCGGTTTAACCATCATAGAGATCCGGTGGGAGATAGGGACGTCATGATTCAGAGCCTGACTCGAGAAGTTGAAAACAATAGGCGTCAAATGGACGCACTTGTTAGACGTTATAGGTACAATGATTTGTTTGACGACGACTCTGGTAGTCCATTCACTAGAGACATCCTGCGAACCCCATTCCCAGAAAGATTCAGGATGCCGCACGTGGAACAGTTCAAGAAAGATACGGATCCTAAAGAATACATTAGAAGGTATAAAAGTGCTATGGCTCAGTATGTCAACAGCGACCCCTTACTATGCCTTAACTTTCCACAAACTCTAGGAGACATAGGCTTAAGATGATTCAGGAGATTACCCCCGGTGAGTATCAGAAGCTTCAGTGAACTGAGCAGAAGTTTCTCAAGATAGTTTCTAGGTAACGTTCACAGGAAAAAATCAGTGGTTTACCTTTCTCAGCTGAAACAAGGGAAAGAAGAGTCGTTGAAAAAATATCTGGAGAGATTCGACCAGGCGGTATCAGAAATAGACAGTGCAAGCGATGAAGCGATAATAGCTGCATTCGTCAACAATTTACAGATTGGACGACTATCTTTTGACCTAAGAAGAGCCCGTCTAACCAGATATTCAGATATGATGGACATGGCGGGAGGATGTTACACGCACGGAGGATAACCTGAATAGGATGCTGAGTCAAAGGTACAAAACCAAAAGGGAATATAGAAAGGAAACGACAAAGAAAAAAGCAAGGGCGGAGGAAACGGACATAATGCCGACCAGACCACGGAGAAATTCCGAGGTAGATAAGCCAACTATACCCCTATTCGGAAAAAGCAGGAAGAAATCCTGGCCATACTGGAAGAGAAAAATCTGGTAAAAGAGCCACGTCGACAATCTCAGTTTGCTCGACGAGATACAACCAAATACTGCAGATTCCATAAAGAAACCGATCACGAGACTTCGAAGTGTTACCAGCTTAGAGATTACATAGAAACCCTCATTCGGGAAGGACACTTACAGGATATAATCTTGAAAATGGATGAGAGGTCAGAAACAAAGAAAGAGACCAGGGCTGATCACAGCTCCGGTCGAAATCAAAGAGCCAGCCATGAGGCCAATGAAGTAATATAAACAATCTTTGGAGGACCGTCCACTGGGAGAAGTAACCGAGAGCGAACATAGAAAATCATAGAAGCAGTGAAGGCAAGACAGAACTTTGAAGTGAACTCGGTCGGACCAGACCCAAAGAGGGTAAAAAAAGGATGTGACCCAATAATATTTATAGAAGCTGACTCGTATGGGGTCGACTTTCAACCAAACTATGCCCTGGTCATAATAGCCCGAATTGGACACAGAAGTCAGGAGAATTTTAATAGACAATGGAAGTTCGACATACATTCTCAATATAGCTGTCTACGATCAACTCAGGTTAGACCGAAAGGATCTGCAGCATTTTCATACCCTACTCAGAGGATTCGGGATAGTTGAGGTTAGGCCCCTCGAGACAGTAAAGCTACCCATACAAATTAGAGTAGCGCCTTGCCAGAGAATAATATTGCTCGATTTTGTAGTAGTAGATTTAGACAATTGCCTTATAATGCACTGTTAGGTCGGCCATTCTTGAATAAAACTATGGTCGTAACAGCTACATATGCATTGATGATCAAATTCCCGACCGAACATGGGGTTAGAGTAGTCAAGGGGTCCATGAGATGGCCCGAAGAGCAAACTTGTCAGTTTATAAAGATAAAAACAATAGTGAACAAGTATGCACTATAACAAAGCCGAGTCAGAACAAAGAGTCAATGTCGTTCGAGTTTGACCCAAGGGAAGAATCGAAGGAGTCCAAAAATGAACCGGTCGAAGAAATAATCTTGAAAGAAGATGAACCAGATAAAATGATCAAGATCGGGGCCAATTTGGAAGGAAAAATCAAACAAGGCCTCACTGATCTGCTTAAAGAATACAAGGATGTGTTCGTCTGGAGTCATGAATACATGGTCAGAATAGATGCCCGAATAATATCTCATCATCTCGCAGTAGACCCGAATGCAAAACCAGTGATACAAAAGAGAAGGTCATTCAATCTCGAGAGAAGTCAGGCAATCAAGCAGGAAGTAGAAAAGTTACTCATTGTAGGGTAAGAGAGATCAACTACCCTAAATGGGTAGCTAATGTAGTCCTCGTCCAAAAGAAAAATGGACAATGGAGAATGGTGGACGCTACATCAGGTCACGAATTACTCAGTTTCATGGACACCTATTCGGGATATAACCAAATCTGGATGAACAAGGCTGACGAAGAAAAAATAGCGTTCACAACCGATCAGGGCTTATACTGTTACATAGTAATGCCCTTCGGAATAAAAAATGCAGGGACAACATACCAAAGGCTGGTCAACAGAATCTTCGCACGACAAATAGGAAGAAACATGGAAGTCTACATAGATGACATGCTGACTAAAAGCATCTCGGCAGACAAGCATACCTCAGATCTGCGAGTGACATTCGATGTTTTGATGAGATACCAAATGAAGCTGAATCCGAACAAGTATTTATTCGGAGTTCCTTCAGGGAGGTTCCTGGGTTTCCAAGTTCACCAAATGGGAATCAAAGTTAATCCTGAAAAGATCCAAGCCCTGCAGAAAATGACCTCAACAAGGACACTAAAAGAAATACAACGTTTAACAGGATGTTTAGCTTCCTTGGGTAGATTCATCTCAAAGGCCACAGACAGATGTGCCCCATTTTTTAGAGTAATTTAAAAAGGAAAAGGACTCGAATGGAACAAAGAATGCTAGAAGGCATTCTTAAAAATCAAAGAGTACCTAGGGCAGACTCCCATCCTTCGAAACCATAAATGAGAGAGATACTCCACTTATACTTATCAATTACAGAATTAGCATCAAGCTCAGTCCTAGTCAGAATAGAAGATGAAGTACAGAAACCAGTATATTATACCAGCAAGGCACTTTTACTAGCAGAAACCAGGTATTCACAGGCAGAAAAAATGGCCCTACCATTGATCTCAGCCGCAAGGAAGTTAATGCCGTACTTTCAGGCTCATTCAATCCAAGTTCTCACAGATTGCCCACTTAAGCAAATTTTACAGAAGCCAAAAATTTCAGGAAGACTAACCAAATGGGCAATCGAGCTAAGTGAATTCGATATCTAGTACGTCCCCAGAACATCTCTCAAAGGCCAAGCAGTAGCAGATTTCATAGCAGAGTTCACAGAACCAAACTTAGAAGCAAAAAGGATGTTTGGCAAATACTTCCCATGGAAATTATATGTTAATGGTTCTTCAAACACTCACGGCAGCGGGGCAGGGATCATAGTATACACACCGAAAGGAGATGATGTCGAGTGCGCCATGAGGTTTGACTTCAAAGCAACCAATAATCAAACCAAGTGCGAGGGGCTACTAGCTGGACTCAGAGTCTACATAGCTCTCGGGGCAGATGAAGTCGAGATATTTAGCTATTCACAGGTAGTTGTCAACCAAGTCCTAGAGGAATACCAAGTCAGAGATGAATGCATGATAGCCTATCGTTACATTGCAAAACAGCTCCTCCAGAAATTCAAAGAATATAGGATTGCCTAGATCCCTAGGGAGGAGAATGAAAAGACAGACGCTTTGTCCAAACTAGCATCAACAACAACAATAATCAGACCAAAAACTATTCCGGTTGCATATCTCCTTAAACCGAGCACAACTAAACAGAAAAACTTTAAATTCTTGGAAATCTGAACACCGTCAGGTGGTTGGATGACTCAGTTGACAAGGTTCTGGGAAGAAAGCGTGTTCCCGGAAGATCCCTTACAAGTAAAATGTATCAGGTATCGTTCAGCAAGGTACACGTTGGTCGGAGGAGAACTATACAGGAGGGGGTTTTCCTGAACACTCCAAAGATGTGTATCATAGGAGGATGCATGTCAGATATTATTGGAAATCCATGAGGGAGTTTGGAAAAATCATACTAGGGGTAAAAGTTTAGCACACAAGGTACTCAGGCAATGTTATTATTGGCCTACTTTATTCTCAGATGCACAACGTTGTTCAGAGAGGTGCAATTCTTGCCAAAGGATTGCTAATGATATCCGAAAACCCCCTGAACAACTCGGTAACCTCACCTCCCCATGGCCATTTGCCATGTGAGGTTTGGATTTAATTAGCTCAATGCCAACTGGGACAGGGGGTGGAGCGAAGCATGACATAGTACCCGATGACTATTTCACGAAATGGGCAGAAGCTGAAGCATTAGTGCATATCACAGAAGCAAATACCACACATTTCGTGAAAAAGAATATACTCTACAGGTTTGGAGTCCCAAACACTATCATCACTGATAACGACACCCAGTTCGATAACCTAAAATTCAAACAGCTGTGCAAGGAGTACCAAATTGCCAATTACTATGCCACACATGCCCACTCTCAAACAAATGGGCAGGTTGAAGCAGTGAACAAAATCATCAAGCACACACTCAAAGCAAAGCTAGATGCCAAGAAAGGAAGTTAGGTTGAAAAACTTTCAGAAGTATTATGGGCATATCGGAAAATAGCAAGAACTTCAACCTGAGAAACTCCATTCACTTTAGCATTTGGAACAAAAGTTGTTATCCCCATAGAAACATCATACACATCACCCCGGGTCAGGCTATATAATGAAGATCAGAATGTTGACATGCTGTTACAAAGTCTAGATGAGCTAGAAGAGAAAAGGGAGAAGTCCCGAATACAAAATATGACATATCAGCAAAGAGTAGCTCGCCACTACAATTCTCATGTTCTGATTAGGAAATTCCAACTAGGAGACCTGGTACTCAGAAAGGTGTCATTGAATACAAAAAACAAAGTTGTAGGTTCCCTGGCTGATAAGTGGGAAGACCTGTATAAAATTGAAGGAATAGCTGGCCATGGAGCATATTGGATTGCACGACCCAATGGAGGGGTCTTACCCCGACCATGCAATGCCCAATATCTGAAGATTTTCTATCCTTAAATTATTTTGTTGTTTCGTTTTAAATAGGACAATTTTAGCTTTGGAATTTAATTTTTTATTGGTTTTGCAGTTATAAATAAAAATCAAACTCGGGATTTCCGAAAAATAAAGCATGATAACATATGAAAGACGAGAATGATAATAAGAACATGCAAATAGAATACTTGAGACCATTGATTCCCGAATGGACGGAGAAGATCAAAGGAGCATGCC
Source organism: Dipteronia dyeriana (assembly GCA_032871835.1). Taxonomy (NCBI): domain Eukaryota; kingdom Viridiplantae; phylum Streptophyta; class Magnoliopsida; order Sapindales; family Sapindaceae; genus Dipteronia; species Dipteronia dyeriana. The sequence goes on along the minus strand of CM065295.1, from coordinate 32,100,034 downwards.
AGCCGAGCAAGGTCAATTGACCTTAGCAAAAAGGTAAACCCGATACATCAGATTCTGGAGAAAGGCTCGGGGCGCTATCGAAAAAAAATCCTGTGAAATCCGTAGCTGTGTTAAGCGGTTCGAAAAGCTTAACGATTCGATAAGCCATTGCATAGAAAAACTGGGGAGACGTCCTTGGTAATGTGTAAGGACTCGAACATATGATCATGGTGAGCCTTGATGTAATATTTGGGTAATAACCTGAGTATGAAACGAGTAAATTCACTTATTTGTTTCAAGATGACTCGGTAAATATAGGCCAGTTTAATAAGATACTTGGCATTGAAAGTAATTGAGTAACAAAACCAAGTTTAATAAGATACTCGGTGAAGTTACTCGAACAAAAACAACCAGCTTAATAAGATACTTGGCATAAAGATTGCAACAACCAGTTTAATAAGATACTTGGCATAAAGATTACATTAGCCAGTTTAATAAGATATTTGGCTCAAAAGATTGAATTAGCCAGTTTAATAAGACACTTGGCACAAAAGATTGCGGTAGCCAATTTAGAAAGATTTGGCGTTAAAAGCAACAAAAAAAAAGAAAATACTCGGTGAAATTTCTTGAGCAATGAATCGGATCAAACCACTCGGTTTTCAGAATTACAGTTAACTCGGAATTTCATTGATAATCTTTACAAAGAATCGTTACAAAAAATCTTTACAAAAATGAATTTTTTACAAAATAAATCAAGGTTAGGGGGATTTAGAACTCTTGCCGATGCTCGGGTCGGGCACCATTTCGTATTCACAGAGGAGACTTTCATTTCAAGGCCAAACAATCGTATCGACTGAATCATTCATCAATTTGCTGTAATCTTCTCCCGGGATCGGTCAGACGTTCCATGCCCGACTCTTTACTGGCATAAAATGTCGAGGGGGAGTGCTCTAATGGAACCTCTAAATGCATGAGATGGGGCTCTTTGCCTCGACTACTGCAATAAGCTCTTCACTCTTTCATCTGATTCCGAAGAGATTCTAGGGACCGATCCATGTGATTTTTGATCGACAGCTCCCAGTTGGTTCGGGCTTTTTCAGTTGCCTGATTCTTGACCTTAAAAATTCACTAGCTGAAACTAGCCCTCGTTGAAATTTTTGAAGGAGAAGGGCATCATAAGCAGGGGATCTTTTAAAACGGTCAACCCCTTGGACTTCGAGTTCCAGCCTGGCCTCTTTAGATAGGGACTCGACTGTCAAAGCTTGGCGTTCCAAGTCCTCAATTTTTTATTCAAATGCCGACTTTGACTGCTCCGCTTCCTGTTCGGCTATAAGCATTGATTCCTGGGCAGAAGACAACAAGTTTTGAAGTGACATAGCCTTCTCCTCTGCCAAAGAAGCTCTTTCTTCAGCCTCAACTTGCTTTGCCAAACAGTGGGCATCAAACACTTGGGCAGAGCCCACCTCCTTTTGATAAGTCGATTCAACCCGAGCACGGCTATCCTCACTCTTTTTCAGTTGAGCTTTAAGATGCCTTATTCGATCAGCTTGATGTTGCTGTGTCTAAACCAGCTCAGCGAACTCGACCACCATCTACAAGGAAACAAAATTAAAATACTAGCAAGCAAGACGATGAGAGTTGGGAATAAAACTTACATAAGATGCGCCGTTAAAGATATTCTGAAGACTACTCATCAAAGAAGTGTCCCTGAGGTGGCTCCAATGATCATCCCCGATGAAAGCCCGACCATATGACACCTCCCTGAGCATATCCTTGGGAGAAGGATAAGAAGGACCTCCCGAAGAATCATCCCTTAGATCTTCAACCTCGGGGGAGAGGGAGGGGGAGGGGGGGGAGGGGGAGGGGGGAAGAGCTCCTGTTCAGGTGAGAAGTCTCCACACCCGCCGATGCTTCAACATCAACCCTCGGGGGAATCTCGACCCCGACATCTTCATCATTGAAGTCAATGAATGAAACCACCCGATAGACCTTGTATGGACAAGCGGGAGATTTTACCGCCTTCCGTTTCTCAGCCCGAGAGCGATGAAAGCCGAGATCAGCTGAGGGATCTTCCTGAACATCATCCCGGAAGGATTCAAAAAAGTCGAGATCTGTATTTACTCATCCTTCAGAGGTTTTACCTCCATCACCAACATCCACCCGCTCGGTAGGAACCACAACTGGGGAACTCAATTCACTAGGCCTCTCACCAAGACCTTCACTTTGCCTCTCCCAGTCTTCAGGCAATTCCAGAGTGTGGTCCATTGGGCCACTCGGACCACTAGACTCCTCTACGGTCAGTCGGATGACTTCCTCGAGGACATATTCGGGGACCTGCTCGTCAGCCTCATCAGGGTCCTCATCTGACTTAGGCGGGGCAATACTATCTTTGCCTTGAAGAGAAGCTTCTTTTTGGCTCGCCTGAAGGATTGACTTCACTTGGCGAGCCTGGACATCGCAGACAATGTTTGAGTCATACACTTCAAACGATAAAGGGAATCAAGTCAGTATAGAAAGCAGAATAAATATAAAAAAAATGATGGAAGGTGGGGAAGACCACTTACATCGTCTGCGATAGCCTGAAATCTGGCTAAAGAAACCGAGATCTATCATCTTCTTCTCTTTAAAAAGATAAATCTTGCTCATTGTTTCTAGCGTGCGAACTACAGACCGAGCAAGTCTGGTCAGCTCAGTATTGCAAAATTCAAGTTTTTTCTTGTTCCACGCCTCAGGGGAATAGAAAAAATGGAGAACTTTCCTCACAGTCCTAGTTTCCTCAACCAAAAGAGCAACTTCGAGTCCAAGGTTTTCTCCGGCGAAAAACTAGTTGTTCTTCTAGTAATTGTTGGATGAAGGAAATCCCCATACAAAGCCCCTATTTTTGGCATCATCGGAGGTATCAACTCCATGATTCACTTTTATACCCTCGGGGACCCAACAATCTGGCGGGTTAGACATGAGAAAATAAGTCCCTGTCCGACCAGACTTCCTTAGCGTGTAGAAGTTCCTGGTTTCACTCGGGGAAGGCGGTGACAGATTCAATCGGCTCCACATGTGCCATATGCAAATCAAGATCTTGTAGCTATTCGGGGCCAATTGGGCTGGAGCGATCCCTGCTTCAGCCATAAACCGGGCAATAAATGGCTGAAGAGGAAGAGTAACACCGCAACAAAGCATGGACCCATAGATTGCCACCATGCCCGGGGAAGGGTTCCACACTGCTCTATCACCGGCAGGAATCAGAATGACTGAATAGTTGAAGTCGAATTGAGCACGGTATTTCCCGATCTCATCTTCCCTGACCACATTCGGTTCGGCGTCATAACCACTTGGGCGATCAACAGAAAAAGAGAGACTAGATTTTCTGAACTCCTCTTCAACGTCCTTCTCATTAATAATTTGTTCCCTGATCCGGACGCTGCCCGAGTTGTGCTTATGGACTTCACTTTTACTTTGATGTTTCCCCATCCTCGATCGAAGAGGTACCCTGTGATCATAAAACGACAAATTTAGAACTAGATGAATCAGAATCAGAACTGGATTCAGAACTAAAACGTGCATCAGGGTAAAGCCAATAAACATCAACATCTAAAAAAAGGGGTTCATCAGGGGGAATTTCCCCTAATAATCTACGAGCGCAAGAAACCAATTGAAAATCCCCACAATCAAGCGCTTCGAGAGCTATAGTAAAAAGTCGATGACGGGAAGTCGGATTCATTAAAACTAACATTGAATGAAGAATCCTGATGCAAAATCAACGGAGAAGAGGGATTTTCTGCTTACGAAAATCTGGGCTGGAAAATTTCTGGTTTGAGTCTCTAATGAACCAACGCAACTCCGTTCAGTGGAGAATTTAAAGGGGTAATATCATGAAACCCTAAGATCTCAAGGCGGGAAAAATCAAGGACAGATTTGATGATGTAGACGGTACATTAGGAGACGCGTAGGTCATTTCCCATAAATGGAATCGAGAAATGAAGCGGTAGTGGACACGTGTTAAGAGAATAACTGACCAAGGCCGTTAGAACTCCAGAACGTCGTAATCATTGAGATCTCGCGTGAAGAAGAAAAATTGAATTTACATGGTCACCATTAAGACACATCATTATGACAAGACATTTACTCTGGTATTAATGAGACGTAATTGAAGTTTGAGTTCAATTTAATGTCAAAAGAAAAAGTTCATGTACAAGTTCAATTTTGCATGTTGTCCACTTTTCCGTTGTATATAAATTATGAAACCATTTTTTTTTTGTTTCCTTAGATCATATGTACTGGAAACCAAATAAAAAAAAAGTTCTTGAATTTTTTATGTACAATTTTTTTATAACATCTTCAAGTTACGAAATATACTCAATATGATAGACAAATTTATTGAGCACTATACAAATAGTTAGATAAAATAAATAAATAAAGAGTTCTTAGTGAGATTTGGTAGGAGAGAAATTCAACTGTTCAAACCCTGAAAAATTATAGTATGAGAAGTAATTATGGTTTTTCTTTTCTTTTCTAAAACGTGTTTAAAATAAAAAATATGTGAAAATTTTGTTTTACACCATATCAAATTTAAGATAAATTTGCAAATATATATTCTTTGGGAGGATAGACATTGAAGAGAATATTTTAATTGTAATCCAGTGATTTGGAATTAAGTTAAAAGTCAAGATTTTCTACTTTTTATTTTAATTTGTTTTTTGATATTTTTAAGTTGTTTGACCACTTAAAAAAACAAACAAAACAACTTAATGAGTTCAATTCAGGCTCTTTAAATTTTAAGTGAAAAAACAAACGACCCCCTAGTTTTTCGACTTAACACTTAATTGTTAATGTGTCTCATTTAGGATAAAAGTGAATTTCTTATCTCTCATTTGAATTGTTAGAGTGAAACTTTAATCTATGTGTCATTTCTTTTTTCATTTAAAAAGGTCTCAATTGAATTTATTAAGCTTTTTATTTGATTTTTTAAGTGGTCAAAAAACTTAAAAATACAAAAAAAAAAACAACTTAAAATATAGAAGAAACATTCCAAATCACTAAATTACATTTAATATATATCCTTCAAGATTATCCACTTTAAGATAATATATTTCCAAATTTATCATAATTTTATATTATGCAATTTATTTTTTCTAACCTATTACTTACGATAAGCTTTACAAAAAAAATAATAATTTAATTACAATGTCACATTCAACACCATTGTTGAACCTCCAATTCTTTTTTTTTTTGGTAAAATCAAAACCATTTCAAAGTCATTATTTATCTTCTTTTTTTTAAATATTCATTTATCATATCTTAATCATGAATAATATATTATCATTATTATGCAAAAATGTCTTAGGATTTGTTAAATTAATTTTATATAGTTGTTTGTATCATATAAATTGAAAATTCATAACAATTAAAGCTTGTCCTGTAAGCGTTTTTCAGTTGCTATTTTTCGAAAATGAAAATGAAAATGAAAACAGTATTTTTGGTTTCAGTTTCGAATTTTGAAAATACATCTGGTAGAATATACTGAAAGCCATATTTTGAAAATAAAAACGGAAAAAATACGTCTGGTAGGTTAACCGAAAACTATAAAAAATTGAAATATCAATTTTACATTTTGTTTAATATTATTACAACTATAAACCAATTGATTAAGTAATTAACCAATATAATTTTTGTATTGTAATTTTTAAATTAAACAAAAGTAACACATCAAAAATTAATTCAAAAAAACATATCAAAAAATGAATTAATCAAAACTAAACTTTTAAATTATAAATAAATAATTACAATATATTGTTAGGTCTGTGAGTTTTGTTGGCATAATTCTATATCAAAACAACATTTACTTTGTATTGTTTAGTTGTCTAGGATTCATGATGATTCAAGCTTCAAAGAAGAAATGACAACTATTCAAGCAAGTTCAAGTCTTCAAAGGGAAAAGTGCTTCATGATTCTACAAAGGTATATTAAGACCTTTCTTTTCTCTGTCAAGGCTTAGGCACACACATACAATTCATTCATATGTTTCCCTGCATTGTTGTGCACCATGTATAACACATTCACACACTTGGAGATGAATGCTCATGAATTGGTTTGGAAATAACATGTTTTGGAATATGCATGATTGGAAACTATCTCTATGTAGTTTGTATTCTAGTGTGAATTGTGTTTGTGTATGTATATGTTTGTATAACATGGATATTGAACTTGGATTTAGTCTTAAATCATTCTTGATTGAGTTCCGGTCATTTCGGTTACTCATACTATTGATTTCAAGTTTAAAGTCAAAAGATACGACACTTTCAACTCATATTTCATATATTGTCTTCGTCTTCATATATCGAGTTGAATTATTATTTTCTGGGTTGAGTATCTTATATTTTCGTGTGAGAGTTATGGTTCGTAATTTGCAAACGGATTGGAATTCCAAGTTCGGAAGCCGGAGAACGGTCGAAGAACGCGAGGGAAGCGCGAGGGGAATGCACCATGGCCAAAAGGCCATAGAGGTGTGCATGCCCGAGATGGCGCGTGGCCATCTCGGCCGCACAACCTTGCTGCCCCGAGATGCCCACCCACCATCTCGGGGGAGTACTTCTAAAGAGGGCCATTTTGGTCTTTCTTGATTTCTTCTTTCCCTCTCCTTTATAAACTCCCTCCCTCTCACATTTCATTCCATGGAAGAAGAAAATGTAGTGCAGAAAATTTCCAGGTTTTCTCTCTCAACTTTGAATCACCATATCTCTCTCATTTCTGATCCGATTTGAGTGATACAAGTTGGAGAAGTTTCGTATCGAAGTCCTCTATCATCTCCAAGCAACCTTGAAGTCATTTGTTCAATATTTCTGTTGGATCACACTATTTTCGTGACTGCACTCGAAATTGTCAAGGTAGTTGTTTATCTTTTGATTCCTTGATTCTAATGTTCAATTACCTTGGGTCTTCTTCCTATTATTGTGTATTTGACTTGAAAAAATGTTGATGAGTGATAGATCTTCATTTAAAAGCTAGATTGAGTTTCAATTGAAATCTCACATGTTGAGTTAGGTTTTGATTTTACCTACGTTTTCACATGTTTGGGATTGTATTTTGCTAGCTTTGAATCTAAGACTTTTTGTGCTTTGATTGACTTTATTTTCATGATTAATAGTCTTATCATGTGCTAAGAACTCATTTGTTGAATAGATCTAGGATTAGCACATTTGATTTTATATTTAGAGTCTATTAGAGTTTAATTGACTATTTTTGTGAATATATGCTCTAAATGATTGCTAGAGATTTGATTGATTATATCTTGTGTTTCTAGCATTTTTGTGTTAGTACTAAAGTCTTGAATATGTACTTCATGAACATGTTTATTTTAAGCTTTAGCAACATGAATAAAATCTAGGTTTAAAGTGTGTGTTTGGAAATTTGGCATGCTCTAGATTTTTGTTCATGTATAAGATCTAGACAATCTTGTTTTGTGAACTTTATTGTCTATGTCTAGATCTTCATGGAGTGTACCTAATCCATACATTTCATATGCTCATGCATCATCTTATGTGGTGTCACTTTTGGATTATAAACTCGAAAAATATACTTTGTGTGCTCATTGATTAAATTAGTTTCCATAGAATTTGTTGATCTTCTTATTCTATGTTGCGTGCTTGTTTGCGTTTTGCATTCATGATCACCTAGATGCCTTGTGAGAAGGAAGTCTTGACAATAGGTGTGAAACCTATGGTGTTGAGCAAGAAGTTTTGGCAAGAGGTGTGAAGCCTCGGATTGTCAAGCAAGGAAGTCTTGGCTAGAGGCGTGAGGCCTTGGATAGTCGAGCAAGAAGTCTTGCCTAGGGTCGTGAAGATCCGGATAGGTGAGCAAGGAAGTCTTGACTAGAGTCGAGAAGACTCAGATAGTTGAGCAAGAAGTCTTGCATTGGGTCGTGAGGATCCGGATATGGTGAGCAAGGAAGTCTTGACAAGAGGTGTGAAGCCTCGGATTGTTGAGCATAGGGTGACAACTTCTAGAGTAGGATAGGAGGCTACTTTCTAGGTGAAGGGGTCACTTGAGAGATTGTACTTGTCTTATCTACTAGTGGATTTTGTTTGCCGGTGGCTGCTAGCCCGTGGATGTTTCCTCTTTGGATGTTTACCACGTTATATCTTGTGTCAAATTTTCTCTATCCCTATCTCTCTTATATTGCTAATTGTTATTTGAATAATGTGGATAGAACTTTATATGTAAGTTGACTTCCTTATACAATATTGTTTGTGTATGTTAGATAACTTTGTATCTTGTGATATTTCATTCAAGTTGTAAAGTATCACATTGTAATACTCTAAGTACAACTTATGGAATGTTATCTACATTGAATATATTTGTTCATAAGATACATTGATTCTTGTTGTATGTTTTGTAGACTAAGAGTGGAGATTTGAGCATACATGATTATATTGTTTTCTCATAACAATCATGTTGAATGTTAATTTGTATGCTTATCAAGGTTTTGTCACTAGTCTCGAAAGATTTGTCAAAATTGAGAGACAACCTATTCACCCCCCTCTAGGTTGTTTAGTATAACCTTGTACACATTTTTTCATATATATATATATATATTATAATAAAAATATAATTGTATATATTATATTAATATATATACATATTATAATAATATATTAAATATATATTAAATATTATACCATATATTATAATTTATATTATAATAATATATTATAATATCATATATATTATTTTATATATTAAATATTATTATAAATAATATATTAATATATTACATTATATCCTATATAAATATATAATATTTGATATTATATATATAATATTATATAATATATTATTGTATATAATAACATTATAAATATATATATATATATATATATCATAATACAATGAATATATTATATAAAATTATATATATATATATATAATATACATAATAATATTATGATATTTAATAATATATATAATCATAATATTATATATATTATAGAATGATAATATACTAATTATGTAAATATTATAATATATAATATTTTATATAATATTTATATATAGTAATATATGTTATAACATTATATATATATATATATATATGATATATTAATATTCTATAATATTATATATTATAATATATATATAAACTATATTATAACATTATATATATATATATATATATATGATATATTAATATCATATAATATATAATATTGTTGAGATTATGCTCGATAGTAAGAGTGTATCAAAAGTAAATAATCATAAGGTCAAAAGACTATGAGAAAACAAGAATTGTTCATACATCTGGATATGTATGAGGTAGACACAATTCTTTAGTTAGTCTTGAATAATATTCACAACTTAAGATAAAAGGTTGGGTGCCTTTATGTTGTCAAAGTTGTAGATTCTTTTGCTAGCATTTGAATGGGATCAAATGTGTTATGATGAGTCTAAAATCATCAAAGTGAGGTGTCTTTGGGTAAAAGAATCTAGTGCACTGGGTGTATTGAATAGGATCACAATGAAATACTATATCTAGAACCGTCAATGGATAAAAGTTTTCATTTGAAGACAATCGAAGAGTCTATTTTAATCCTGAGATAAATGATGGACTTATGGTTGCAAGTGTTATCATTTGAGCTATCAATGAGTACGATTATATAGCATAGTCTATCCTCGATAGTTTGGTGGTATTCATTTTTTAATCGATAGAGGACTTCATTTATAGATATGGACGTCGTGGCTCCATTTATTAAATGAGAGTAGAATACCATCATATTGATGTTTTGAGGTATTGGATATTAAATCTTAACGTTAAGTTTTCAATAATGTCTAGTGAAACATGACTTCTGGACAAGTCAAAATATCCAAGTTCAAAATGTGGTCATATGAGTAAATATGGTAACTTGGAGAGCTATAAGTGGTCTATGAGCTCTTGGCGATTACTGGTATTCTTCACGAGGATACACTTTCTCCAATAAGGTTGTCTAGGGTATGAATGAGTAATATCAACTTATTCTATCTTTATTTAAGAATTCAATTTTAGTTCTTTAGTGGAATGAACTAAAATTAAATAGATCGGACCTAAGTGAATCATTTGTTGATTGTGATTGGGTTGTGTCTATTGGAGCTTTAATTTAGATAGCCCGCCAAGATCCCCAATCCACACGAACTTGCATGGATCACTTGATATATTCTACCAGACCAATTTAGGGGTCCATCTAGAATTGTATTGAGGCATGTGGACTTGTTTCTTTTTGTAAGAATGGGTCTAGTTCACATGTGGACTTTTTATTAAGGTCCAATGGATTTAATAAAATATGAAAAATAATATATGGCCTATATATATGAGTTGGGCGGCAAGGTTATTAAGAATAACTAATTCCATTATTTTTATTTTATTATTTAATTAAATAGAAATTAATTAATTTATTGATTAATTAATTATTTAATTAAAAGTCAAAATCTTTTTCCTTGTAGGAGATGGTCTCCTAAAATTATACTATTGTTGGTAGTATAATTAATATTAAAGACTATATTTGATAGGTAGATAAATAAAAGGAATTATTTATCTAATTAAATTAGGAAGTCTTTAATATGGTTATAAATACACTATTGAGTTGGATTAGGAGTCTTGGTGTAGGATAGAATTCCTTTTTGAAAATAATTCTTAACCACCAAGTAAATTCACCCAAGGAAAGGATTCTTAACTACCAAGTAAATCCTTCTTAGGAAAAGATTAAGTCTCCTAATTGAATTCTATAGAAATTTTGGCCAACCCATGTATATATATAAGAGGATAGAATTCCTTTTAGATAAGGATTCTTAACTACCAAATAAATCCACCTAAGGAAAGAATTCTTGCCAACCAAGTAAATCCTTCTTAGAAGAGGATTTATGATCCTATATATATATATATATATATATATATATATATATATATGTTAGGAAATTCGGCCAGCCCTAAGGTTTTCTATGAGAGGAATTTCTACCAAGCTAAGCAATTTTCAAGAAGAGAATTCGGCCTAGCAGGAGTGAATTTTGAGGGAGAAAATTTTAGTTTTTGCTCTAGACAAAATTCGATCAACTCATAGATGTAGGGTGTAGAATTCGGCCAAGGGAAAAAGAGAAAAAGATAACGTTTTTATTTTTGATAGTACACTAGTATCCTTTACATCAAAAGGGTTTTGTGTACAAAATCAAATTGGGTTCACGCAAGTTTCAATCAATTAGATTGATAATTCACAAGTGACCGGACGTTCTTGGATTTTTCTCTTGGAGGATAATTGTAACTAACAAAGAAAAAGATTTTGTTTGTTTCCATCCTCAGGTAAACAATTTAAAGAAAGTGAGCCCACACTCCTAGGTGATTCACGTTCATGATTGGATTGGAAGATCTTACGGATTCAATTCGGCGCTTGTTCAATCGTCACGAGAAAAAGGTATGAAACTTTTTATATACATCAATTAATCTAGAGTTAAGGTTCTTGTTATTTAAAAGGGAAATTTTTGTATTTACACGTAAACCCTAATTTTAATTTTATTAAATTTTCTCACGCTTCCGCTGCCCGTGGTTTTTTCCCTACAAATATATATTATAATATACATGAAATATATTATATTATAATATATAATATTATAATATATACATATATAACAATTATAATATATGTATATATCACTTTGGTCATTTGAAAATCTTGTCCCTTATTGTTCTGGCCATATCAAACATATAACAGTACAATTAATAGCTTAAAAAAATGAGTTTTTTTTAATGAAAAGTGAAAATCAAAAACAAAAACAAAAAACAAGTATTTTCTGTTTTTGAAATCTTTCACTTTTAACACTGGTTTTGTTTTTCATTTTTTTGTTGTTTTTCGAAAATAAAATGAAAAACGGTTAAGGAACACGTTTTCAAAATCATTTTTAAAAAATAAAAAGGAAAACGGATTAAAAAATAACTGGAGGATGGGGCTTTAGTGACACGGATATAAATGTTAAATTACTTATTTTAAAACCATTTTATTTTTGAAAAAATAAACAAGTTGACACTCTATTTAGAGGTGATAAAAATAGAAAACAAACATATCATTCAGTTTCATATTTCAGTCATTCAGTAAAATTTATAACTGTTCGGTCTTCAGACAATAAAACAAACGACCTCTTAATCCCTTAAAATGTCATTTTTTTTTAAAATTTTTCTTTTTTAGCTCATGAGATTCCTAAATGATCTAAAATAGCTCATTTTGGTCACTCTAACCAAATTTTTAATAATCAATAGTTAGAAAAACAGTTATGCTATTAGCAATGTGCTATATCTTCTTACACTATTTTTTTTTGTTAATGATACTTTCAACCTTAATTAAAATTGTTAGAGATGACAAAAAAGGATACTGTAAGGACCTTGATTTTATGATTGGCTTATTTCATGTCAAACCACACCACATTGGGGATGATTGTGTAATGGATAGCTTAGGTCCTCATTGGCAAGCTTCCAAGCATCTCCATGACTTCAAGAGCTAAAGGTATATTCACTTGACTTTGTCTCTTGAAGAGTTTAGGAGCACACACATACCTCATGCATGCTTTGTTGATCTTGCATTTGTGTTGATATTGTTTATATGTGTGCATCTCTTCACAATCACACTTGCACTTCATTTAAAGATTTAAGTGTGGTATTGTGTTGTGTTTGTGCTTGCACGATGGTGTGCTTGTTTTAGCGCGTTGAGTGACCATATGAGAAGGTCTCATTCTTCTCTTGGTTTGGTTATATGGAGTAAGGTGTCAAGTTTTAAAAGAATGTATTTCAATGATTTAAATATTTTTTAAAACGGACCTTTATATGGTCTTGTGACCATATCTTTTTATACATTGATTCAAAATGGGTTTTGAAAACATCAGTACAAACTAGACACCCATACCTTTCCAACGGTATATTATTCGTAATATTTCATGACCGTTTGGATTGGTTTTAAAATATGCAAAGTGACTACAAAAACAGGGCATCTCTTGCTTGCAAAGCATCCTTGTCACACATTTTTCGTTAAATAAAACTCCTTGAATCTCTCTCAATTATTTAAGTTGCATAAAGTTTGTGTATATGATTATGTGATGTTCTTGAGCGAATAGCTCTCTTTGCTAAAGCAACTCGATAGGGGGAGCTCCTTTGCCTATCTAATGACAAAAAAAAGGGAGAAGTCTTGAGAAATATAGGGGGAGAATTGGTTATACTTTGGGGAGAGAGTTTGAGAGAGTGTAACCCATTTAGATGGAGTACTGCACATGCATTTATTTATAATGTTTTATTGAGTGCAATTGCTTTTATGTTTGTTCACCTCACATGCACTTGTTCTTGGAAAGTACTATCTTGCTATTGTGTGTAGGTATGATGATCTACGAAGAGATTGAAGACCTTGAAGAGTTAGAATATTAGGTATCTATTTTTGTAACGTAGAATTGACTCTCTTGGACAATAGCTAGATTTTTGTTGTATTGTGAGGATTGCTTTGTGAGTGGTTGTTTTGTCATGAAATAGCCAAAGGGGGAGATTGTAAGGACCTTGATTTTATGATTGGCTTATTTCATGACAAACAACACCACATTGGGGATGATTGTGTAATGGATAGCTTAGGTCCCTATTGGCAAGCTTCCAAGCATCTCCATGATTTCAAGAGCTAAAGGTATATTCACTTGACTTTGCCTCTTGAAGAGATTAGGAGCAAACACAAACCTCATGCATGCTTTGTTGATCTTGCATTTGTGTTGATATTGTTTATATGTGTGCATCTCTTCACAATCACACTTGCACTTCATTTATAGATTTAAGTGTGGTATTGTGTTGTGTTCGCGCTTGCACGATGGTGTGCTTGTTTTAGCGCGTTGAGTGATCATATGAGAAGGTCTCATTCTTCTCTTGGTTTGGTTATATGGAGTAAGGTGTCTAGTTTTAAAAGAGTGTATTTCAATGATTTAAATGTTTTTCAAAACTGACATTTATATGGTCTTGTGACCATATCTTTTTATACATTGATTCAAAATGGATTTTGAAAATTCTATACAAACTAGACACCCATACCTTTCAAACGGTATATTATTCGTAATATTTCATGACAGTTTGGATTGGTTTTAAAATCTGCAAAATGACCACAAAAACAGAGCATCTCTGTTGTTGTCCGTTTCTGACCTTTGATCACTCAAATGACCATAAATATTTCTAAAGACATCCAACTCATGTTTTGTAAATTGGAGTAGAAGGTATACTTCCATACCTTTCCAACGGTATATTATACGAAAGGTTTGGATGTCGTTTGGTCATGTTTTGGGTCCCTCGAAGATTGAGCTGTTGTGCTGTCTGACGTGTACCGCGGCCTAGACCGCTGTTGGTGCCATGCCTAGGCAGCGACCTAGGCAGCGGTAATGTCCAGCCATTAATTGCTGCCTGAACAACTGCCTAGGCACTTGCCTGGCCAGCGGTATGTACAGCGGTCATGACGGGATTTTGTTTCCCAAGTCCAAAACAACGCCGTTTTGTGTAGGGCTTCTGTATATATGTTCTCTTCTTCTTCCTTGCCTTATTAGAGCTCAAAGAATACATTTTTAGAGTGAGAGAACCTCCATTAGAGAGAAAAAGCTTTAAGCTTTGTTATTTGACTCTCCAAACCCCAAACTCATCTTCATCTTGCATTCAAGCATCATTCCAAGCATGAGTTTTCATTGATTGGTAAGTAGAACCACCATTGTTGTTCATTTATTATTCTAGCTTACTAAGACATGTCATTTATTGCTTAAATTAGCATTTCTTCATATCAATTGCATATTTTTTGAAATTACGACATGTTTGGGGTTTGTATTATGATAGCTTGCATTATTAGGTCATTTATGCCTAAATAGCTAATCCATGAATGTTCATGTATACATAATTGATGATTAGGTTGACTTTGTGCATCTAGTCTAGTTTATGAACATTTATGAGTATGCCTCATTGATTGCATTTCTTGATTGCAAAATTGCCCTTGATTATTTGTTGTGACAACTTGTGTTGGTTGGACTTTTATTGACAATTAGGTTGTTAGATTTTATCTACGCATCTAATTGAGTCCTTGGTATGGGCATGTAGGCATTGTTTGATAACTAGGATGTTTAATTGCATTATCTACATCTAGTTAAGCATTTTGTGTTTGGTCTTACACATAATTGCATTTGAGCATAGTGTCATATATACACTTAGACTATATACTCTTCATTGAGTCAAGTCTTGTGGCTTCAGGGTGATGTTGCACAAGCAAGGGAAGTCTTGCAACCAAGAGTGGGTTGACAATCAATTGGTCGGATGCCACTGTAAAAGGCCCAAGAGGGTAGAGTAGGAGGCGTTCACGCCAAGAGTAATGTATCAGGGGATATCACTAGGGACTGAACCAAGAGTGGTGAGTGGCAGTGTCCATAGCCTGAGGTTGTCGAGAGTGAGAGTCCGAGAATCACTTGAGCGTGTAACCTTTTATTCATATAGTGGATTTCTGTGACAGAGTGTGGCGCACTTAACAGCCCGTGGTTTTTCCCATTTGGAGGGTTTCCACGTATACATCTTGTGTTTTTTATATTTCCGCACTTTACACTTGATGTTGTATGTTTGTTTTATTGGGTGAATTTTGAATATTGACTAATCAAGAAAAATTGGTAATTGACTTGATTAAAACCTATTCACCCCCCTCTAGGTATAGACACAAACATTTTTTAGGGAACTTTCAGATACTACAGATCAATTTTTTGGTATCCATTATCATTTTCTTCCTCGTTTTTAATTCACAAACCTGTAAGATTTTTATAAAATTGTGAGCAACATTTGACATTATATTTTGAGTTTATGAAAACCGAATTGATTTGAGTGTTTAAGTAAGTGGGAGCTGACCAGATAAAGTATGTTATTAATGTGATCAATATTTGTTGGGCTTGGTTCACCTTAGCTACATTAAATATATGTAGGATATGGTATGAGCTATAGTATATGTGTGGGCCTAGTATTTCTTTTAGGACTAGCCATCCTATTAGGGTTTTGACAATCCTTTATGGGTTAGATTCTAAGAATTTATACTATATATAGGGGGTCCCTACTCTCACTCACAGAATGTGTGACAGAATTTTCTTCCCACTAGGCAATCTGAGAAAGGTGAGAAGAGAGTAGAAGACTCTCTATTGTTTTCTATTGTTTTCTTTTTAGGTTATTGCGCCATTATAGATTCGGGATTAAGACTCTCTACAAATTGGATGGTTTTCACTGCACTTCTTGGTACCCGTCTATTCATATTTATGCATACAATATGAGATCTAATTATCATTATACATAATGCTTACAGTGGTATCAGAGCAGATCGTATTGTTGCATATGTTTAATGGATTTGATATCGTATCTATGTTTATTTATACACACCATATTGGATTATATTATGGCTGATATTGATTTTGTATTGATTATCTGGATTCGTTATTAAGTTAGTCAATATGTATCTGACATATTATATTATCAATGCAATATGTTATTATATTGTATACTGGTGAAGCATATGTTAACGGTGAAAAAAAAAATCCATGGTTAAATTTTTGTTGTTTTGATGTGTGGGTTTTGTTACGAACCTGTTGGTGGTTGATTTGAAATTGAATCCGTAACAATTGATAATAATAATGATAATAATAGTTTTGTTTGTTTAGTTTATCATGAAACTAGTTGTTGGATTCAATGGGTTGATGAATAAGGATTTGGGGGTTTAGGTCTCTGTTGTGTAAAAGCCAATTTATATGGCTGATTTTTAAGGAATAGAAAGCATCTGATCTGGGTTCTCTCTTACGTCAGTGGATTTTGATCCAGACTTGTGACCTTTGCAAATCACTTCTGATCTGGGTAACTTGGGTGAGTTGGGTTGATCGGTTTCACCCTCAGACCAGATGTCTATCTCGAGTCAACATCTACTTTCCAGACCTGGTTCTTACCGAGGTCCTTGAGTTTCGTTTGGTTTTTGCACTAGACTTATGCATTTTATGGTGACGTTCGAGATTGTCCGTTGTCGACAAGATCTTTTTCAGATCGATCAACCCAAGTCTAGATAGGCAGCCACTCGTTCGAGCGATGTAGATCCAATGATTCGGGTCGTAAGGCGTGGGTCTGGTGTGCTGTGGGCCCTTTTGGATTTTCTGGTGAAGGCGAGTGGCTTGCTGTGTTTTGCCATCGTTCTAGTGGTCGATTGAGCTGGGATTGGATGGCGGCTCTGAAAGCTAGGGTTTCATGGTTTGATTTTGGTTTGGGCTAACTGTTGATAATTAGATTAAATATGAGGGCTGTTTTGTTATTTGCGTAGGCCCTTTTAGAATTAATAAAACATCAAGGTATTAATGTGTAATTGTTTATGTGATGGAGCTGATTTATAATTTCAAAAGATATTTGGGGCCAATTTAATATTTTGATAGATATATGGACCAATTTGAAATTTATAAAAATCACGAGGCAATTTTTTAAATTTTCCAAATTTTTTTATGAAAAATAATTTCAGTTCATAAATAATTATTATGATTTCGGATGATTATGTTTCATGTAGTGACTAATCATTAAGATTTCATAATAATTATTAGTTTGTTTAAAATTAATAATTAATAGAATTTTCTCATAAATCGGATGATTATGTTTTGACGTAGTGAACTAGTCACTAAGATTTTGAGAAATTAGTCGGTTTTTTATTATTAATGATTTTGATTCAAAAATTGATATAATTTTCTCAAGAATCGGATGATTATGTTTCATGTAGTAACTAATCATTAAGATTTTAAGAAATTCGTTGATTATCGATTATTGATGAGGTTAAAATTAATAATTTGTTTTTATTATTCTTGTGAATCGAGTGATTATGTTTCACTAGTGACTAATCATTTCAATTTTGAGAATTTAGTTGGCTAACAATTATTAATTTGGTAAGTTTTAATAATCGATAGAATTTTCTCATGAATTGAATGATTATGTTTCACATAGTGACTAATCCTTAAGATTTTGAGATGTTCGTTGGTTATCAACTATTAAATTTAAGCTGTAAAGATGGAAATGCATGTGTTAATCATCTCCGTATGAGGGTTATCACATGTGATAGGTGATGTTCTTCTCCGTAGGAGGTTCATCATCTTGAGGTATTCATCTACGGAACTACAATGATGGAATTATATGCATGTGATAAGTGATATTCTTCTCAGGAGGTTCATTATCTCGAGGTATTCACTTATACAATATGTTGTGAATGTTAGACACATGTGATGTGTGATGTTCTTCTCCGTAGGAGGTTCATCATCCTGAGGTATTCATTTATATAATGTGATATAAATGTAAGAAATTTTGGAAGTTGCCTTTAATGTATTTTCTGAACATCTTGCATCAGGCCTTGCAAGGTGTATTCCTTATTATTCAAGGTGTAGTCCAACTTGAATTGATTAAAGGAATCCGACAGTGAGTTAACAATCGTGTCAATTTCGGTCTCACCATCTATCTCCGCACCATTTAGTTCAGCAATGTTGAGATGTACTATGACTTTCATCATGTGATCTTTCACACCCTGTCCAGGTTTCATCCTAAGATTCATAAAAGCAGTCACTGCCTCTCTCTTAGTCATCCTAGACCTCATAGCAAACATCTCCTCTAGAGACATCATTATATCGGCAGAAGTCTCCATTCCTTTATATTGCTGTTGTAACACGTCAGAGATGTAGACATAATGTAACGTACATTTAGCCATCTCATCTGAAGACTTTCACTACTAATACTCATCTCTTTGCTCCTGAGTAGATTCATTAGTTTGGTGGTTAAGGAATAGACATAACGAATTTATGTTTTTTTAGCTTGCAATAACAGCCCAATTTTCCTTTTCCATGTGACATAATTATCATCAATTAAAGTATTATCTTTTAGGATGTTGATTAGGGATGGGGTCATGATTTCTTTATAATAACAAAAATTATATAAGTAAATAATCATGATAAAGCACTTTCAAATATTTATCTTGAATTAAATAAAATAATTCAATCGTAAAAATTCAACGTGATCCAACACCCATAAATGTCACGCCTCATTTGGAAGTTCGCAACATTTACTAGTTGGACTAGGTCCCACCTAATTGTTAACATAACAACCGACGTTTTCAATTTTAGCCTTGTGATTTTATTAACAAGAACTCTTGGGAGGATATTAATAAACTCACGTTGAGTGTGTTACAAAGTTATCGACCTTCAATATAATCCCTCACGATTATCACTCATTTGGGAGTAGATATCGTTTGGGCTAATTGTCTAGTCTATCATTGTAAGGAAGTATCTTGCTAAATTCCATTCATGAATACCTCTTGGGAGGTTATTACACGAAACATAAAGCTCAACTAAACTTGGAGGCCGTAGGTGTTCCAAAACACCTTCTCCCACTCAATTATTTAAGGCGTGTGATCGAATTCCAAATAATGATTTACCAAGTTATCTAGATGTCAATTTAGATAACTAAACCATTCTATGTATGTTCATACCAAAAGAGATATATGAGTGACACTTCTATTCTATATGACATGTTATCAAACATTGACAAACATTGCAATATTTACAACAAATATGAATAGCTTCAATTTTGGTCCTTCCTCGAAAAGCAAGTAAATTACATGTCTTGGAATACAAAAAAAAAAACTACTTTCTTGGCGAACAAGTCTTCACATGACCTTTGTCGTCCGGACTCTCTCAGCTGCCTCCCATGGGTGTGCGCACCCTTGGCCCTTACCCATGGGCGTGCGCATGCCACAAACCCATAAAGGGCTGCCATGCGCAGCCCATGGCTTCCATAGGGCTGCCGTGCGCAGCCCATGCCACAACAAACGTGGTTGCGTGCTCTTCGCATGCACGTTTGTTGCTACGGCTCGCACAGTCCCAAACTTGTTCCGGTTGCTCCCAATTCTTCAAACCTTCGAGCCTTCGATACTTGAATGTATTACAGAAGAATTTAAAAAAATACTGCAGTTTTTTTTATTACAACAAGTGCATTTTTTTTATTACATCAAGTGCAGTTTTTTGTTTAATTACAACAACAAAATAAAAAAAAAACTTAGCAACTACCAAGAAGGTAATTATGGCGATAATAGACCACCCTTCTTGTTACAATCCCAAAACAAAAATACATTGAAATTCTAAGACAAAAATTGAGCAATAACAAACCACATATAAAACATATATATATATATATATATATATATATATATATATATCCATACATTCCAATGTGAATATATATACGAATACCTAGAGTGTCATCAATTTTAAAACATGCATATATACAATAAAAATAAAAAGATTCACGAATATATACATCAATTAATCAAGGGTACAACCTGTCTCTGATACCAATTGTAGGGAAAATCGGTTCAAAACGCAACGGAAGCGTGAGAAAATTAGAAAATTAGGGTTTGCGTATAAATAAAAATTTTCAATTTTAATAACAAGAACCTTAACCCTAGATTAATTGATGTATATAAAAAGTATCGTACCTTTTTTTTCCGTGACGATTGAACTAGCGTCGAATTGAATCCGCAAGATCTTCCAATCCAATCACGAACGTGAATCACCTAGAAGTGTGGGCTCCCTTTTTTTAAATTGTATACCTGATGATGGAAACAAACAAATTTTTTTTCTTTGTTAGTCACAATAATCTTCCAAGAGAAAAACCAAGAACGTCCGGTCACTTTTGAATTATCAATCAATTTGATTGAAACTCGTGTGAACCTTGATTCTATGTTGGACACAAAACCCTTTTGATGCAAAGGATACTAGTGTACTATCGAAAACAAAAATGTTCCCTCTTTTCTCTATGCTTTGCCGAATTATTCACACAATGAGTTGGACGAAGTTTTTTTTTATATATAACAATAAAAAAAAAAAAAAAACTTCTCAAACCAAAAATTCATTCTTGGTCGAATTTAATAGGTATTATATATAGGAGACTAAATCCTCTTCTAAGAAGGATTTATTTGGTGGATAAGAATCCTATCCTTGATAGTTCTACCTAATTGAGTTGGGAAACTATCCCATGCTCGACCATGAAGTCTTCAAACTCTTGGTTAAGGTACTCTCCTCCACGATTCGATCGTAGTGACTTGATAGTTCTACCTAATTGATTCTCAACTTCAGCTCGGAATTCTTTGAACATTTCAAATGTTTCCGACTTCCATTGCATTAGGTAGAAGTATCTGTATCTTGAGTAGTCATCTGTAAAGTGACATAATACTCATAACCACCTCTAACTTTAACATTCATCGGTATGCAGACGTCTCTATGTATAAGCACTAGGGTTCTTTAGCTCTAAGCCCTTTTCCAGTAAAAGGTCTCTTAGTCATCTTACCTTCCAGATAAGATTCGAAGACAGGTAAGGTGACAACCTTTAACTCACTTAAATGTCCGCTTTTTACTAGTCTGTCTATCCAGTCAAGGTTGATATGACCAAGCCTTAGATGCCAGAAATACATGCCAATATCTGGAGAAATCTTATGTTGTTTAGTTTTTGGTTTTTCAACCTTAAACATTTCAGTGTTGAGTAGTGTAGTATGTATTAACGGTTTTAACACATACAAATTGTTTTCATTATTTAAAGATAGTCAACTCATTAACAGCCATTCATAACGCCATTAATGAGTAATCAATCAACTCTTTAGCAGCCACTCACAACGCCATTAATGAGTAACAGACAACTATTTAATGGCCATTCACAATGCTATTAATGAGAAATCAGTCGACTCTTTAATGACCATTCACAACGCCATTAATGACTCAACTCCACCAATGCCAAATCAGCGTTCCTATGATTACGAATTGATTAACTAAATTAATAGAGTGGGCAACAAGAATGAGGACTCATAAATATGACATAGCTCTCTCTAAGAAAAGGACACCAAAATAATCCAAAAATTTGATCCAGAAGTCAACTAAAAAGAGAGATGCCTACATACCTCATCCTACTTTTCCCTACACAGCCTTTGTATCATCTACTAAATGTGTTACCTTAACACTCGACTATTGTAAGCTCTTCAGAGCAACAATGTTGTACTACCTCGCTATTTATGTAAGCTTCCCGGAGCACTTCTTATGAAATATATGAAGAAGGATCTCTCTCGCTCCTCTAGATGCTGCCTGAGGGTTTTTCAGTATTAGATCATTCTTGATATTTTTTCCACCTAGGTCAGACCATTTCTACCAAAAGAATTGTCTTTCTCCAATCTATCTCCTTTATTATGCATGTATGTATGTATGTGAGTTAGACTCTGACCCCACTGGGATTAGCTCTCTTATCCACCTATATGCATGCCAAGCCACCGGTAGAAAGAAGTTAGAAGAACCGGGATGAGTTTCGACCCTGATTGAAAGGACCTGGAGGGAAAGACCTATAGGGTACGAAATCCGTGTACTAGGGCTAGGTACCAGGACCAAGGAATTGGGACCAGAGACTGGCAACCAAGACTAACCCCTCACACCAACAAGGGAACCTCAAATGCCATATCACTTCCTTATGCTCGAAGCCCCGACGGGCTGGTGATTGTCTCCTACCTATCGCACCAAACTCCTTTATACCCTTCCTCCATATTCATACAAGATCACCAAGGTACGAGGTCCCCCACCCCCCTCTGGCCTACCAGGCAGCGAGTTGAGGGTGTTAATTAAAATTCTTTACCTATAGCGAATTCGGTTAACACTTTTAGGAACTGTATGTGGTAAGTACACTTGACCAATATGGCTTCCTTACTTCTATATGAGCGTCCTTATACTATTAAGGTGATAGATTTATCAGTCAGTGTTTATGATATCCTTTCTCCATATTTGTCTATGTCACATACGCACCACTTGTGGTCCTTATTTTGTCGTTTAACAAGTTTAGTTTATTGTGGAGCAAATATTGTACGTGGGATGCCTGGTGGAACTAGTCTACTGTACTGCTCCTATGAAGCGAACCTGCTCATATACTCATGGAGCTCCAATATAGCAGCTCCATACCTAGAGGGCTCCTCCACAACTGAACCACTCTGATACGTTGATAGCTCCTATTCGGCAGAGCTGGACCTCTCTTGCTTCTTTACAGCAGAATCACTTTGCTACAAGTATATCTCTTATCCAACAAATCTGAAATTCCCTAGAAAGTGTGTGACTATAACCTAAAGGGGGGGGGGGGGGGGGGGGGGGGAATAGGTTTTAATTCGACAAATTACGGATTTTGCGAATTAGTCAATGTTATCAAATTTATCCCATTCTACTAAGTGATCAATTAAAAGATAACAAGCATAAAACAATAAAGACACGCAATGTATACGTGGAAACCCTCCAAATGGGAAAAACCACGGTCTGTTTAGAGCGCCACCCTTGATCAACAAAATCCACTATTGAGTAAAAGCTTACAACCTAGGTTGACCTCCCGTTTAACCCTTCAGTTACTAACCCTTTCACTCTACCCAACGAGCCTTAATATTGATTTTGGATCCCTAGCCTTGTGCACTAACCACTTAGCCATAAGCTAACTCAACAATGAAGAGATAATGGCAACCTAAGTGAATATGCAAGAATATTCATATATGTGAAAATGCTAGGTCAAGACATTCATGCTTATCTAGGATTAATAATGACAATTAAAACAAATCCTAGATATCAATCTTCTAAATGCAAAGGCAAGAAGAATTAGCTAGAAGGGTAAAAACATCCTAAATGCTAGCTATCACAAATTAATGCATCTCAATCAACAATTAATACACAAGCATGTCATAAAAGCAATTAATCACACAAGCAAGCAATTAATATGCAATAAAAACTATAACCCTAGGTATACATGTCTTAGTAATGAAATCATAAAGCTTAGAGCATGTAGAGAATACCTAGGTATGAACA
Organism: Dipteronia dyeriana; assembly: GCA_032871835.1. Taxonomy (NCBI): domain Eukaryota; kingdom Viridiplantae; phylum Streptophyta; class Magnoliopsida; order Sapindales; family Sapindaceae; genus Dipteronia; species Dipteronia dyeriana. Next base: position 32,076,148 of record CM065295.1, on the reverse strand, counting down.
CACAAGAAACCCATGCTTGAAAGATGATTGATGATTTGGATATTAAGGATGGTTGAGTAAAAAGTGCCTTCTTGGAGCTTCTCTCTCTGAAGAACCTTATCTCTCTCTCAAAATTGGTTAGGAAGATCTAAAAACAAATTGGGAAGAAGATGGTATATTTATATGAAGCCCAAAGTGAAGCTACGTCGTTTTGGAAAAAACAAGCCAAAAGACGCAATGTGCGGTGCCTGTACTCTGGTCGAGTAGCGCACGACCAACGACAACTATTAGACAAGTTACGTTGGTGAGGTGCACATGGCGACCAATGCACCACAAGCGACAACTTACTGGACAAGTTACGCTGGTGAGGTGCGCATGACGACCAACGCACCACCAGCTACACACCACTGGAAGGCTGCGCTGGTGTTGGCGCGGTTGAGGGCGCTATTCGAGTGGCGCACAATACATTACCTTCACACACATGCACAATACATGCAAGAGAATTGAGGTGAAGGGAATGCATCATATTGCCTAACATGACATGACATTTTAATCACAAGATGCAATCAATTCAAACAAGCAAGAGATAACAACATTAGGCACACAATCAAGATAAATAAGCACAAATGCAAAGAGATAAAAAAAAAGTATGCAAGTGAGTGTGTGCACTAAATCTTTTCAATGAAGTTAAGCAAGTGATTTTACCTTTGATGCTTGAGCTTGGTTATGGACAATGAACCCCTAAACTACCCTTACATATTGATCCCAAAATGTGGTTGTCAACGAAATGAGCCAATCAAAAGCCGATGAACTTACAATCTCCCACTTTGGCTATTTCGTGATAAAACCAAGCACTCACAAAGTATCCTCACAACAAATAGCAAGAAACAACAAGAGGTCAACAAAAAAAACATTCTACATTACAAGAGATACCTAAAGCTAAATCTTCAAATCTTTCATCTATTGTAGAATGATTAAAATTACAAAATAGAGAACTACACTTTCCAAGACAAGTGTATGAGAGGGATCAAGATAAATAAAAATAAGCACAATTTGCATGAAATAGATACAAATAACATGCAATCAACAATGCACAAAGCAAATGCTCCCCCTAAATAGGTCAGATCCCTCACAATATCAACTCCCCCTAAATCCAACACTACTCACATTTTTTGTCATAAGATAGGCAAATGAGTATTCCCCAACCGGGATGCTGTAGCAAAGAGAGATATTTGCAATGTAAATGCATAATCATATACAGCAACTTTATGCAGGATAATTAAGAGAGAGAGAAATTCATGGAAGTTTTATTGATTTGAATATGTGCAAAAGAATGCCTTGAATGAAATACATGCAACATTAACTTCCAAAAGCATGGTATTTGGCAAAGGAAAATAGCACATGAGGTTCCAAGAGAAGTCAAACCGATTTTCACCAAATTGGCAATGGAAAACAAGATATAATTTAACCAAAAACATAAGAACAACTATCAAACTTAACAATTTGAACAAGACATGAGCGACTATTGCGCCCTATTAGATTTTTTCGGGCAAGATGCCTGTATGATAGTAGCCTTGTTCAATAAGTAAAGAGACAGACTATTGGATTGTGAAATCCTTGAAATGGATACAAAAGTCACTCGCACACATGTTTGCAATCATTTTGTAAGCATTCAATAAATTCATCATGCATATCACTTTAAGCATGGCAAGATCAAGTTTCACAAACATGGAGATAAACCTTGGGCCAATCAAATGTACTTCCCAATCAAATTTCCTAGCCTAAAAATACATGTTTGAACATAAATGAGACATGCATTTCAAATAAGGCAAAAACACACTTATTGAATAAAAAAAACATACTAATATATGCATCCAAGATACTCAAGCAATTAATTAAAGAGCATAAAATTGAACAATTATTTTCTTATTAAAATTCAAGTTTGCTCTCTTTGCTTGAGCTCCCCACATGGGGTCAACCACCAAAACCCATCAATGCATATGACAAATCCCAATAGGCCTACTAAGAGATTTAAACTTAGTTGAATCTAATGGTTTTGTAAACAAATCCAGTTGATCATTTATGCCCACATGTTCAAGTGCAATGCATTTGCTCTCAACTAGCTCCCGTATCAAATGATATCTAATGTCAATATGCTTAGTTCTAGAATGTTGGACAGGATTTTTTGAAATATTGATGGCACTCATGTTATCACAATAAAGGGTTAGAGTACCTTGCTCAAAGCCATAATCCACAAACATTTGCTTCATCCAAAGGAGTTATGTGCAAGCACTCCCAGCTGCTATATACTCGGCCTCGGCTGTGGATAATAAGATGGAATTTTACTTCTTACAAAACCAAGATACAAGATTGTTCCCTAGGAAGCAGCAACCGCCCAATGTACTCTTCCTATCTTCACAATTACCTGCCTAATCTACATCACTAAAGCCAACTAAACTAACATTAGTGTCAAAAGAGTACCATATCCCATAGTTGGATGTCCCATTCACATATCGAATGATTCTCTTCACAGAGGAGAGATGGGATTCCTTGGGATTGGCTTGATACCTAGCACACACACCAATACTAAAAGCTATATCAGGCCTACTAGCAGTCAAGTATAGCAAGCTCACTATCATGCCAGGATATAGACTTTGATCCATACTTTTTCCACTAGCATCCTTGCTAAGTTTCAAAGTGGTGCTCATTGGTGTGTCACAATGTCTGGCATTCTCAAGGCCAAACTTCTTCACTAGGTTTTTGGCATACTTAGCTTGGGATATGAAGATCCCATCATGCATTTGTTTGATTTGCAAGCCTAGGAAGTAATTGAGTTCACCAACCATGCTCATTTCAAACTCATGAGTCATGACATCAACAAATTGTTGAACTTTCAAGTTGTTGGTGGAACCAAAAACTATGTCATCAACATAAATTTAAGCTATGAATAGCTCATCTTTAGTGCACTTGATGAACAAAGTCTTGTCAACACTACCTCTAGAGTAGTCATTGTCAACAAGATAAAGCGTGAGGCGCTCATACCAAGCCCTCGGTGCTTGTTTCAACCCATATAGCGCCTTCTTGAGGCGATAAACATGATTGGGGTGGTGTGGATCAACAAACCCCTTAGGTTGCTTAACAAACAGTTCCTCTTGAAAGAAGCCATTGAGGAAGGCACTCTTAACATCCATTTGATATAATTTAAATTTGTGAACACACGATATGGATAAAAGAAGCCTAATAGACTCTAAACGGGCAGCGAGAGCAAAGGTCTCCTCAAAGTCGATACCCTTAATTTGAGAGTATCCTTGTGCAACAAGTCTAGCTTTGTTCCGCACAATGTTGCCATCCTCATCTGATTTGTTCCTATAGACCCACTTGGTGCCTATTACATTAGTGTTCTTAGGCCTAGGAACTATAGTCCAAACCTCATTTCTTTCAAATTGGTTTAGCTCTTCTTGCATAACAAGAACCTAAAACTCATCACTTAAAGCTTTATCTACCTTTTTGGGTTCAATTTGAGAGGTGTAGCAAGTGTAACTAATTTGATTTGCTAATTGATGTCTAGTCCTCACACCCTCATTCACATTTCCAACAATGTCACTCTTGTTGTGGAGATGCCTAACCCAATGAGCGGGTTCCATAGAGTCAAAAGTAGGACCTCTATCAAGAGATTGAGTGACCTCTTTTTCAAGCTTTGATTTCTCATCACTAGAACTCTCATCAATCTTCACCAAGGGAGTATCATCAATAACACTAATCTCCTCATCATGGCTACTAACCTTAGGCCTACAATCATCTATGACCACATTAGATTATTCCATAACACTTCGTGTCTTCAAATTAAAAACTCTATAGGCCTTACTATTTAAGGCATATCCAATGAAAATCCCCTCATCACTCTTAGCATCAAACTTGTCAAGTTGATCACGGTCATTTAGAATGTAGCACTTGCTTCCAAATGAGTGGAAGTAGCTAACATTTGGCTTCCAAGTGCCATGTGCCACTTGAAGAATGTCCTTGACTACCTCGGTTCCCTCATGTGCCATTTGAAGAATGTCCCAAGCCTCCTTTGCAATCCTAGTGTTTTGGACCAGCTTGTACTGATTATCGTCCACGGTACAAAAGATGGCATGCATAGCCTTGTTGCTCCACTTGGGTGCTTCAAACTCTTGAGCATTCCAACTAGACTTGGGCTTAAGAGCTTCTACACCATTGTCAGTGGTTATTATTAGAGGAGTATAACCGTCTTCAATAGCCATCAAAGCACGGTCATCTACTTTACAAAGATAGGCTTCCATCTTGCCCTTCCAAGTAGCATAATTAACCCCATTGAGTAAATAGGGTCTTGTGCTTGAGGCTCCCTCATGACTATTTCCATTTCCACTCATTGTGTTTCAGGGTAATAAATGATATGAATATGCAAATGTAATGCAGCACACAAAATGCAAAAGGTAAGACAAACACAATGCACGGATCACCTAAGTATATCTAGGCACCGGCTCTGATACCAATTGAAATTCCCTAGAAAGTGTGTGACTATAACCTAGAGGGAGGGGGGTGAATAAGTTTTAATTCGATAAATTACCGATTTTGTTAATTAGTCAATGTTATCAAATTTATCCCATTCTACTAAGTGATCAATTAAAAGATAACAAGCATAAAACAATAAAGACACGCAATGTATACGTGGAAACCCTTCAAATGGAAAAAACCACGGGCTGTTTAGAGCGCCACCCTTGATCCACAAAATCTACTATTGAGAAAAAGTTTACAACCTAGGTTGACCTCCCGTCTAACACTCTAGTTACTAACCCTTTCACTCTACCCAATATGCCTTAATAGTGATTTTGGATCCCTAGCCTTATGCACTAACCACTTACCACAAGCTAACTCAACAATTAAGAGATAATGGCAACCTAAGTGAATATGCAACAATATTCATATATGCAAAAATGCTAGGTCAAGACATTTATGCTTATCTAGGAATAATAATGACAATTAAAACAAATCCTAGATATCAATGTTCTAAATGCAAAGGCAAGAAGAATTAGCTAGAAGGGTAAAAACATCCTAAATGCTAGCTATCACAAATTAATGCATCTCAACCAACAATCAATACACAAGCATGTCGTAAAAGCAATTAATCACACAAGCAAGCAATTAATATGCAATAAAAACTAAAACCCTAGGTATACATGTCTTAGTAATGAAATCATAAAGCTTAGAGCATGTAGAGAATACCTAGGTATGAACACATAAGAAACCCATGCTTGAAAGATGATTGATGATTAGGATATTAAGTATGGTTGAGTAAAAAGTGCCTTCTTGGAGCTTCTCTCTCTAAAGAACCTTATATCTCTCTCAAAATAGGTTAGAAAGATCTAAAAACAAATTGGGAAGAAGATGGTATATTTATATGAATCCCAAAGTGAAGCTACATCGTTTTGCAAAAACAAGCCAAAAGACGCAATGTGCGCTGACGCCTGTACGCTGGTCGAGTAGCGCACGACCAACGACAACTTACTGGACAAGTTACACTGGTGAGGTGCACATGAAGACCAATGCACCACAAGCGACAATTTACTAGACAAGTTACTCTGGTGAGGTGCGCATGACGACCAACGCACAACCAGCGACACACCACTGGAAGGCTGCGCTGGTGTAGGCGCTGATAAGGGCGCTGCTCGAGTGGCGCACAACACATCACCTTCACACACATGCATAAGACATGCAAGATAATTGAGGTAAAGGGAATGCATCCTAATGCCTAACATGACATGACATTTTAATCACAAGATGCAGTCAATTCAAACAAGCAAGAGATAACAACATTAGGCATACAATCAAGACAAATAAGCACAAATGCAAAGAGATCAAAAAAAGTATGAGAGTGAGTGTGTTCACTAAATCTCTTCAATGAAGTTAAGCAAGTGATTTTACCTTTGATGCTTGAGCTTGGTTATGGACAATAAACCCCTAAACTACCCTTACATATTGATCTTAAATTCTGGTTGTCAACGAAATGAGCCAATCAAAAGCCGAGGAACTTACAAGATCCACTGGATTTGTGCCTATTCATACGGATACCTTGAAGTCACCGGATTCGCTCGTCGAAAGTTCCTATATTGCGGTAGTAGGTAAACTCATGAATCTGAGAAACTATGTCAGTTGTATGGTCATAGGGGTAGTATGACCGGTAGAAGACAATGGATCGTCACTACATGTCTCGGGCCGATCAATGCTTAAGTGAGTCATTGAGCTACCGGTTCATTCCAGGAGGGTCTAGAGTTTTATTTTAGTTGCTGGAGACTTCTAGGATCCCAAGCATACTATAGACAAGTACAAAGCCAATGGCTCATCTTTATTTACATCGGGTCATTCAGCGTCTTAGCAAGCAATCGATATCTAGGTTTGTTGAGGGAGTGCCCTGAGGCTTTCCACTTTTGCTGAGGCTTCCTACATACCTAAGCAAGCCTTTGGAGCAGCACGACCATTGGAAGACCAATGGCTCCTCACTTCGTGTATAGGGCTGGTTAATGCTCAAGTGAGCGGCTGAGCTCCCGATTCATTCCAGGTTGGTCCAGAGCCTCATTTTAGTTGTAAGGGACTTCTAGGATCCTAAGCATTGCCTTTGGACCAGTATCGGACCGGTATCAAACCGGTGGATCCTTTACATTTATACCGGAGCCATTCAAAGCCCTAACGAGCCACTGATGTTGTGATCTATTTAGGGAGAGCCAAACAAGCCTTTGGATCAGCATGATGGGTAGAAGACAAGTGGCTCCTCACTTCTTATACCGGGATGATCAACTTCTAAGTGACCCATTAGGCTTCCGGTTCATTCCAATAGGGTCTAGAACTTTATTTCAGTTGTTGAGGACTTCTAGGATCCTAAGTTTGCCTGTGGATTAGTACAAGATTGGTGGCTCTACTCCATTCACACCGGGCTATTCAATGCCCTAGCGAACCACTGGCAACCCGATCCGTTCAGGGAGAGCCAAAAGGCTTCACATATTTGTTGTTGCCTTATATATTCAAACGTAACAATCTGAAGCAGCACAAACGGTAGAAAATTAGTGGTTTTCACTTCATGTACCGGACAGGTCAATGTCTAAGTGAGCCACTGAGCTCATGGTTCATTCTAGGAAGTTTCTCATTTCAGTTGCTAAAGACTTCTATGATCCCTAGCATGCCTCTAGATTGGTACCAGACTGGTGGTTTCTTTCCATTTATACCAGACCATTCAACCTTCTAGCGAGCCACTGATGTTCCATTTCTTTCGGGGAAAGCTTCATTTCAATTATTAAGGACTTTTAGGATCCTAAGCATGCCTCTGGACTGGTATCAAACATGTAGATCCTCTTCATTTATATTGAGCCATTCAATGCTCTAGTGAGTCACCGATGACTTGATCCGTTCGAGGAGAGCCTAGAGGCTTTCCAAATTTGCTTAGGCTACCTACGTGCCTAAGCAAGCCTCTAGAGCAGCACAACTGGTAGAAGACCAGTGGCTCCTCACTTTGTGCACCCGGTTGGTCAATGCCCAAGTGAGCCACGTAGCTCTCGGTTCATTCCAGTTAGGTTCATGGCCTCATTTCAAATGTTGTGGACATGTAAGATCCCAAGCATGCCCCTGGACAGGTACCAGACTGGTGGCTCCTTTCCATTTATACTGGGCCATTCAGCATCCTAGCGAGCCATCGATGTCATGTTTCATTTGGGGAAAGCCTAGAGGATACAGACATTTGATAAGGCCTTCTGTATGAATATGCAAGACTTTAGAACAACACAATCTGTAGAAGACCAGTGACTTATCACTTCGTGTACCAGGCTGGTCAACGCCTAAGTGAGCCAATGAGCTCCATGTTCTTTCTAGGTAGGTTCAGAGCCTTATTTAAGTTGTTGGGGACTTCTAGGATCCTTAGCATACCTCTGGTCTAGTACCAGATCGGTGACTCCTCTCTATTTATACCGGGACATTCAACCTTCTAGCGAGCCACTGATGTCTCGATCTGTTCAGGGAAAGCCTATTGGCTTCCCACTTTTGCTTAGGCTTTATACATGCCCAAACAAGCCTTTAGAGTAGCAAGATCGATAAAAGACCAGTGGTTCCTCATTTCGCATCCTGGGTCGGTTAAAGCCTAGGTAAGCCATTGAGCTCCATGTTCATTCCAGGTAGGTCTAAAACCTTATTTCAGTTGCTAGGGACTTCTAGAATCCAAAACATGCATCTAGACCGGTACTAGGCTCCTGGCTCATTTTCATTTATATCTAGTCATTAAATACCCTAGCATGCCACCGATGTGCCGATCAATTTGGTAAGAACCTAGAGGCTTCCCACATATGCTGAGACCTTCTACATTCCTAAGCGACCTCAACAAGCATATGGGAAGCACGACCGGTTGAAGACCAGTGGCTCATCCCTTTGTGTACAGGGTCAGCCAATGCCTAAGTGAGCCACTGAGCTCCTGGTTCATTTAAGGTAGGTCCAGAACCTCATTTCAGTTTCTAGGTGGCTCTTCTCCATTTATACAAGGCCATTCAACGTCCTAGTGAACCACCGACATCCTGATCCATTCGGGGAAAGCCCAAAGGCTTTACACATTTGTTAAGGCCTCATGCATGCCAAAGCAAGCCTCTAGAGTAGCACAACCAGTAAAAGATCAATGGTTTTCATTTAGTGTACCGGGCCGGTCAACACCCAAGAGAGCAATTGAGATCCCGGTTCATTCTAGGGAGGTCTAGAGCCTTATTTCAGTTATTGGGGACTTCTAGGATCCTAAGCAAGCCTCTTGATCAGTATCAGACAAATGGCTCATCTCCATTTATATCTGGTTATTCAATGCTCTAGCGAGCCACCAATGTCCTCGACCCATTCAGGGAGAGTTCAAAGCTTTCCCACATTTGTTAAGGATGCCTACGTGCCTAAGCAAGCCTTTAGAGTAACACGACCAGTAGAAGACCCATGGCTCCTCACTTCGTGTACCTGGTTAGTCAACTCGCAACTGAGCCATTGAACTTCTAGTTCATTCCAGGTAGTCTAAGGCCTCATTTCAGTTACTTAATACTTATAGGATTCCAAGCATGCCTCTGGACCGGTACCTAACTATTGTCTCCTTTCCATTTATCTCGGCTATTCATCGCTCTGGCGTGCCACTGATGTCCCATTCTGTTCATGGAGAGCCCAAAGGCTTCCCATATTTGTTGAGGCCTTCTACATGAATAGACAAAACTCTGGAGCAGCACAACCGGTAGAAGACCAATGGCTCATCACTTCATGTACCGGGCCGATCAACGCCTAAGTGACCCACTGAGCTCCCCGATTCATTCAAAGTAGGTCTAGAGCCTCATTTTTATCTTGGGGACTTTTAGGATCCTTAGCATGCCTCTTGACCGATACCGGACCGATGGCTTCTCTCTATTTATACCGAGGAATTCAACCTCCTAGTGAGCCATCGATGTCCCGATCTGTTCAAGGAGAACCCAATGGCTTTCCATATTCACTGATGCTTTATACATGCCCAAGAAAGCCTCTGGAGCAGCAAAATCGAAAGAAGACCAGTTGTTCCTCACTTCGCGTACCAGGCTTTACAATCCCCAGGTGAGCCACTAAGCTCCTAAATCATTCTAGGTCGGTCCAGAACCTCATTTCAGTTTCTGGGTAATTATAGGATCCCATGCAAGCATTTGGATCGGTACTAGGCTGGTGGCTGCTCTACATTTATTTCGAGTTATTCATGCCCTACCGGGCCACAAAACAACCCGATCCATTCGGGGAGAGCCCAGAGTCTTCCCACATTTGCTAATGCCTTATATATGCCTAAGCAACCCTCTGAAGCAGCACAACGGGTTGAAGACCAGTGGCTCGTCACTTCGTGTACTAGGTTGGCCAACAACCAAGTGTGCTACTGAGCTCCCGCTTCATTCCAAGAGGGTACAAAGCTTCATTTATGTTGATGGGGACTTCTAGGATCCTAAGCACACCTCTAAGCACACCTCTAGACTATTACCAGACATGTGGTTACTCTCTATTTACATTAGAACATTCAACGTCCTAGCGAGCCACCGACATCCCTATCAATTCGGAGAGAACTCAGATACTTCCCACATTTACTTAGGCCTCAAACATGCCCAACAAGCCTCAGAAACAACACAGTCGGTAAAAGATCAATAGCTCTTCATTTCGTGTATCGGGTCGACAAATGCCCAAGTAACCCACTGAGCTTCTGGTTCATTCCAGGTAGGTTTAGAGCCTCATTTCATTTGTTTGGGACTTTTAGAATCCCAAGCATGCTTGTGGACCAATACCGAATTGGTACCAGACCGGTGGCTCCTCTCCATTTATACTAGGGCATTAAATGACCTAGCGAGCCACCGATGTCCCGATCTGTTCAGGGAGAGACCAGAGGCTTCCCACATTTGTTGAGTCCTTCTACATGCCTAGGCAAGCCTCTGGAGCAACAAGATTGGTAGAAGACCGGTGACTTCTCACATTATGTATCGGGCCGGTCATCGTCCAAGTGAGCCACTAAGCTTCTGGTTCATTCTAGGTAGGTCTAGAGCCTCATTTCAGTTACTAGGGACTTCTAGGATCCTAAGTATGCCTCTAGATCGATACAGGACCGGTGACTCATCACTATTTATACCGGGTCATTCAACGCCCTAGCAAGCCACCAATGTCCCGATCTATTTGAGGAGAGGTTAGAGGATTCCCACATTTACTGAGGTCGCGTACGTGCCTAAGCAAGCCTCTAGAGCAGCAAGATCGGTAGAAGAACAGTGGCTCATCACTTTGTGTACCTTGCCGGTCAACTCCTAAGTGAGCCACTAAGCTCTCGGTTTAATTCAGGTAGGTCTAAAGCCTCATTAGAGTTGCTATGGACTTGTATGATCTCAAACATACCTCTGGATTATACCAGTCCGGTGGCTCTTCCCCATTTATACCGGGCCATTCAACGCTCTTATGAGCCACCGATGTCCCGATCTATTCATGGAAAGCCTAGAGGCTTCCCACATTTGTTGAGGCATTCTACATGACTAAACAAACCTCTGGGGTAGCACGATTGGTAGAAGACCAGTGGCTCTTCACTTCGTGTACCAGGCTGGTCAACGCCCTAGTGAGCCACTGTGCTCATGGTTCATTCTAGGTAGTTCCAGTGCCTCATTTTAGTTGCTAAAGACTTCTACGATCCCTAACATGCCTTTGGATTAGTACCAGAATGGTGGTTTCTTTCCATTTATACCAGGCCATTCAACCTTCTAGCGAGCCACCGATGTCCCGTTCAGTTCGAGGAGAGCCTTATGGCTTCCCACATTTGCTGAGGCATCATACTTGCTCAAGCAAGCCACTAGAGCAGCACGGCTGGTAGAAGACCAGTGTCTCATCACTTCATGTACTGGGCCAGTTAACTCCCAAGTGAGACATCGAGCTCTCGGTTTTTTCTAGGTACGTCCAGAACCTCATTTCAATTGTTGGGACTTCTAAGATCTCAAGCATGCCTTTGGACCGGTTCTAAGGCGGTGGCTCTTTTTCATTTATACTCGGCTATTCAATAACCTTACGAGCCATCCAGAGGCATCTCACATTTGCTGAGGCCTTCTACATTCCTAAACAGCCTCAACAAGCCTCTGGAGCAGCACGACCAGTAGAAAACTAGTGGCTCCTCACATTTTTGTACCTGGTTGGTCAATGCCCAAGTGAGCCACTCATCTCCCGATTCATTCTAATTAGGTCCATAAACTCATTTTAATTGTTGGTTACTTCACGCCATAGCAAGCCAACGATATCCCGATCAGTTCGGGGAGATCCCAGAAGCTTCCCACATTAGTTGAGGCATCATACATGTCCATGCAAGCCTCTGAAGCAGCATGACTGGTAGTAGACCAGTGGCTCCTCACTTCATATACCTGGCTAGTCAATGTCAAAGTGTGTCACTGAGCTCTCGATTCATTCTAGGAGTGTCCCAAGCTTCATTTTTTTTGCTAGGGACTTCTAGGATCCAAAGCATGCCTCTAGACCAATACCAGGCTGGTGGCTCCTATCGATTTTTACCAAGCCACTCAACGCCCTATCAGGCCACCGATGTCTGAATCCATTCGAAGAGATCCTAGAGGTTTCCCACATTTGTTGAGGCCTCATACATGCCCAAGCAAGACTTTGGAGCAGCATCACCACTACAAGGTTAGTGGCTTCTCATATCTTGTACTGGGTCGATCAACGCACTTGTAAGCCACTACGGATCCTATTTATTCAAGGAAGATCCAACTACCGGATCAATGAGGGGTTTACATCCTGCCAACACCCTTACCTTGGAATCAACCTCCATTTGTGTTGGATCAATCTTAACATCCTCCACCTCAGCCATGCCAGACTGGACCTCAACTTCATTAGTAAGATCGGTCTGGACCTCTACCTCCTAGATAGGTTCAATTGGAGAGGTAGGCAGATTTAAAGCTTCTCATATATCCTGAACTACTGCAACAACATGAGACTTTAAAACAGTTCCTACCCAGTACAACTCGACATGAAAGCGTAGATGGGTGCCAAGTCCTTCTTATCACCTGTAAACCCAACGAATCAAGAAGTACCAATTTCAGTAGTGGCAGACTGAACAAACTCTGCATCTTTATCCATGATCTCCTCCCGGTCCCATCCTTCAGTAATGCTTAAGTCAAACAAGAGAGAAAGAGCTTGAGCCACCTGGTAAGCAGCATTCTTCGGCAAAGAAAATGCCCACCTTGGGTTCCAAGGCTACCACACTATTGCTCCGAGTTTAAACCACTTCCTCCAATTTTTTTGTCCTTCTTTAAAGTAGTCCTTACGAGGCACAACGTATGGACTTAAGTCTCTTCATGTCACTTGCATGCTCAATTGGCACCCTGTCTACTTGCGCCTCAATCGTGGTTGCCTCAGCTCTGGTCAGGGCCTCATTCGGAATGTTTGCACCTCTTGCTGCATTAGTCAACTCCTTTTTAGCCTGCCTGAGCTTAGCCTTAGCAGCATCAACTTGTTCCTGAAGAGTATCAACCCGGTAGCCTATCGCCGCGTTAAATTTGAAGGCCTGCCAGATATGGAGCGAACATTAATAACTTCCCAAGTACCTAACCTGGGTTAAAAAAAAAAAATCCCCTAATGGTCGGTTCACAATAAAAAGCACCTTCACAGAAGGCACACTATTATCTACACCCAAAGTGCAGATCACCTCAAAAGATTCTACTCGTGAAAAGCTACTAGAGCGAGGTTGGTTAAAGACTGGTACCACATTGTGCTGATACCACCTCGCACTAATATCGCCCTGATTGTGTATCGCCAGCTGGTTATCAATAAAGATTCTATGTTTTTCTCCATCTACACTTGTCTATTTTATCGTCAAGTTTCGTCAAGGAATTTTGCCATGATCGCCATGAATCGGGAAAGGCCACATGGCAATCCCGATGCATTGGGCAAGACCCACACTTTCCAGGAAGGGTATGGTTTACAAAGGCATAGTTGCCTACAATATCAAGGTTGCGAAGTTGTGGACCTAGTTACCTGTCGCTTCGTCGAGACCTTGGTTGGGCCACCCCCCTCCAAGAAGGGCTGGTTTATAAAGGCATAGATGCCTACCAGACCAAGGTTGTGAAGTTGTGGCCTCAATTGCTCGTCACTTTCTGAAGACTAGGACAACCAAATGACCATCCTGCTGCCTTGGTCGGCGATCCCCCTAAGAAGGGTCTGGTTCATTAAGGCATAGTTGTTGTTGGAACCCCATTCATCGGTTACGCAGTGGAACTAGGTTTTAAAATTTTATAATACAAATCATAATTTCTATCTAAGACCAATGAACTTAGGATCGTAATTATTTTCAGAACTAATACATAAAATATGTATACACAGGAAATTGTAATCAATAAAATCAGAAGAAGAACATACCAACATTTGGAGGCTCCTTCACTTTATGTTATGCTCTTGTCTGAACCACTCGATCATCCTCGATATCTCTCGGGATTGGTAACTGCGTGTGGGCGCTTCACGGTCTTACGAACTTGAATGGAGGATGTTGAAGAGAGAAGATGAAACTATTTCTTTCAAGTGAAAACCACTAGAACAATTCTAGTAAAAAAAATATTATTATTTTCCTTTTGTTTTAATGGTGTACACTGCACCAAAACCTTTTTTCTCTCTGTTGATATCACCAATTCACTTTTCTATCTCACAACCATCTTAAAACGTGAACCTTTTTTCTTTCTATATCAGATGTTGTTTTTTTTTATATTATTATTATTAAACCTACACACACACTCAAAACCAAACATACCAATTTGTATCAAATGCAAACATACCAATTTGCATCAAATGCAAATTCAATAACTGATGTATGCATTTTCTCTTAAAAAAATATTAAAAAACATATATGTCATATATATATATATATATATATATATATATATATATATATATATATATATATGTATTGATAAAACCAGCCAATTTAAATCTTTTAAGATATCTCATATCTTTAAAGATTTTAATCAATTCGTTTTGAATTCAAACTCTTTAAATTTAAAATTAAATATCTAATTTAATAAAAAAAAATTATGAAATTATCATATCTTTAAAAATTAAATATCAATCAACACCCTCTAGCTAATGATTAATCACATAATTAAATAATCTAATTATTTAATTAACATAATCATTATCATTCATTCATTAAATAATCTCATTATTCAAGTAATTCCTGAATAAATGTGTCACTTTCGTAACAGGACTAACTGGACAATCCAATTAATTAACTATGACCCTTGTTACCTAAATCGATCGGGCTAGCAAGGGGACCTAATGGACCTACAGTATTTTGAGCTCCAATAATCCTCGGAATCGTTAATTAAACTCTTTAATTAATATTCCTTGATTATTAACTCTGGTGTTAATCCACTAAAAACCCGAACCTGCATTCTCTCAAATGTAGACATTTTTACACAGACCGATACAACTCGATGTCCATCGATATAGCTAATACACATGGTGTGATCCTCCACAGTAGTTTATAATTAGAGCTGGATCATAATGTTCGTTATACCCCTCTAATTACATGTATCCTTTAAGTACCGTTGATTCTCTAATGGACAATAAATCCTATTTCTTCACGGAATTAGGAGAGCGCTCATATTGTCCAACCCTCGAATCAACCCTCATGGAAACTACCATCTACTTCTCACAAGAATGAATGGATTCCAATATTGTGTACAAACCTTCCCAGCCATAAGCCAAACCGCAATCCCAACATACAAAGTATATTGATCAGAAAATACATCTGACCTCACCCACGGTATATCAAAGACCATGATTTAACATGAATGAGTTGATAAAACACTCAGGATTAATATCATCCATATTTAGCCATCATTAGTTGATATATATGAATCTAATCGGCAAGCGGATCTTGGTGAGAGATTCATATAGATCGTGGCCCAGCCCTATATGATCACATCATACAAGGTGCCTCCATTCCTATATCTCATATGAATGATTCAAAATAGAATCACCGTACGTTATGGAATGGACCGCAACTATAGATTAATCATAAATAAAGTACCCGACTTTATTTGCCATCTATGGACTCTTTAGATTGCACTTCTCTTATTGTATCCATCTGTATATGACACTCATATACACAATTCGAGATTACATCCTGCAATCTTGGATGTTAAATACATGCACAAGTTATAAAATAAACAACACAACAAGAATTAATTGAACTTTTCCTTTTATTTATTTCATAAATCCATTTACAAATTACATATGTAGAGCATAAACCCTAACAGTTTCCTGCCAAACCAAATTTATGAAGTTATGGCCTTAGTTACCTGTCACTCTCTTAAGACCAGGACAACCAATTGGCCATCTTGCTACCTTGGTTTCGTCTAAGTACCAGGATTCCTAGAATAGTGGTGTCAGGTTCCCAGAGTGGCCACTAGAACCTTGTCATATATTATTGAGCAATACGGTTTGTCATATCCTACCTTTCTTGCTTATAAATTTTATACGGACTAGAGTGTCGAAAATATCCCCATATATGGTATGTTTTTTAGGAATGCTAGGTTCCTAGATTTACCTATGTTTCACCTATGTATAAAGACCTGGTGTGAAAGTGGCCTTAGTTGCCTACCAGGATCTTTTTGCCTAAGTACAAGGTTTCTTAAAGTAGGAATACCATGTACCCTGATGCGACCTAAGCCAAGTATGCTAGGAAAGGTTTTCGTTTCAAGTAATGGTTACCAGTAAGAAGTGACAAGCAAAATTCTTAAAGCGTTACGGATCTTGACTCAGACCTCAACTAGGTACCGGTGTTCAAGTTAATGGAACTTCTGTTAACAGTCTTTTTTGGTAGGGCCCTAAAAAAGAATTTTCCATCAAGCTTATACCAGGTAAGCTCCAGATCGGAACCAGATCTCAAGTACTAGGAAATAATGATACCACAATTTGGGAAAGGTCGATGCCATATCATCTTGGTACCAGGATACCTCCTACCTGGTATCTAGGTACTGGATACCTTCTACATGGTATCTAGGTGCCACGATATCTACCCTGTACTCGGGTAGCGCGATACAAGTTTGGGTCCCATCCGGGGTATATATCTTACCTACCTAATAGGAAGAATGGTACCAAGAAGGTGTCAGCATGCTAGAACAAATGCCACGACAACAAGAGTGGACCGATACATCAAGGTATCGGGCCTCCAAAGGTATAGAATCATCTTATTTCTCCTCCAGCAACATGGATGAGAATGTTGACCTCTCTGTCCATAAACAACGCCTTTAATGGATATAGTGAACCTTTTTAATAGAGATTGTCAACTCTTTAATGTCCATTCACAACTCCATTAATGAGTAACTGAACAAATCTTTAATGGCCATTCACAACGCCATTAATGAGTAATCAATTAACTCTTTTGTAGTTATTCACAGCACCATTAATAAGTAATCACTCAACTCTTTAATGCACATTCACAACGCCATTAATATGAAATCAGTCAACTTTTTAATGCCCATTCACAATGCCAATAATGAGTCAACTCCATCAATGCCAAATCAATATTTCTATGCTCATGAATTGATTAACTAAGTTATTGGAGTGGGAAACAAGAATGAGGACCTATAAATATGACAAAGCTCTCTCCAAGAAAGGGATGCCAAAATGAAATCCAATATCGGATCCAAAAATCATCAAAAAAAGAGATGCCTACATACCTCGCCTGAATTCTCCCTACACCACTTGTGTTGCCGTTACTAGGATTATATCAGTATTGGTTAACACTCGACTATTGTAAGCTCTCCGTAGCACCAATGTTGTACTACCTTGCTATTTATGTAAGATTTCCCGAGGACTTTGATCGAGTGAAAAATGCTATACATTTTGGCTCTCGAATCCAATTACTTTGCCTTGTTTACATGCACTTTTGGTTATCTTATGTCATGTTTTATATGTTTGTTGGCAATTCGGTACAAATTGGAAGAAAATATGGAAAATCACAGAATTGCACATAAATGATCCAATTCAATGAAGCAATGAAGCTTCTATGCGCTAGTATCGGTGTGGGTCCTTACCTACGGATACTGGAGAAAAAAGGCTGTGCGGGAGCCACCAGCGCACTAACATCGCATTTACCCATGCACCGAAGATGAAGAATTTGGCTATAGGGGAATGCACGGGTAATTTCACGCTTATTTACCCGCGCTATACCCACGCATTTCGTACGATCTATCTATCCACATCTGCATAACATACCTATTTTTTAAACCATATTTAAGGATTCGTAAGTGAGATCGCATAGACGCCCATACACATATTCTACACACCTTTACTCTCTCTAGATTTAGGAATCACATTTCTCCTAAAATCTGTCAAAACCCACCTTTCATTTTCATCAATTGCTACTCAATGAGGACAATTGGAGAGGAGAGTAAAGCTTGAAAAAGAAGAAGGTCACTTATGGGTCTTTTCTACTCCTCTCTTGTTGTTTTCTTTTGATTGTTATGAGTAGCTAATCACCCCACTAGGGGGTTGATATGATTCATTTATGATTAGTAGGCTTTGTAATAAACTCTTTATTTTATAATCAATCTATCAATTTTATTTTATATTCTAGTGTTTAATTTGATTTCAAAGATGATTTGCTTAAGATTGTATATTCCTCTCTTTGCAAAATTAGTTAAAAAACTGTTTGAGTGGTGATTGGGTATACATCTACTTAATCTCCTCTAGCTCAATTGAATGAAAGGGTTAAGCAAGAGCACATCCTCAAGTGAAACCCGGTTTCATTAATATTAATTCTTATCTATTCTCAATGTGTAATCAATTCTATACATCTAGGTTGATTGCTTGTGAAAGATTAAGCATCAATTATACACGTCTCGATTGATGATTTTATAAATCTTTTTACCCCTAATATGATAGATGTACATTCATGAACAATCAATTGTGGGTGACAATTCTATACATCTAGCTTGGATATCCACGAGAGATACACAACCAACACTATACAACTAGGTTGGTTACATTAGTATAATGTTCATTAATGGTTGAGTTCATCCTAGCCTATTATTTGCCTGTGGACTCCATCAACTCCCTACTCCACGTATCATATAGTCACATACCTACTATTTCTTAGCTGCATTTTAGTCATTTTTATTTAGTTTACATTTATTTTATCTCATCTCAACAATCATATCATTTTACTCTTAGTGCGTTTGAGTTTATTGCTTTATTAATTACTAGAGTTTCAATTTAATCATAGCTTGTGTCGATCTCTGTGGTGGATACCCCTAGCTTGCCACATATACTTGTTTAGTACAATATAAGTGCATAGTTGAGGTTTATAAATTTTGTTTGACAAGTATTTTCTAACGACAAAAACCATTAATTAAAAATGGCACCATTGCCGGGGATTGGGGTACATTGCTATGACTAGATTGTGCTTTAGTTAGTAGTTTAGATAGTAGTATCACATTTAGTTTTCAATTGTTTTGTAATTGATTGTTTCATAGAATTGAGGGTATTTGTTTTAGTAGAACTTTAGTCTGTTTGATTTCTTTTTACTTCTCTTGGTATTCTTTTAGTATTTATATTGGGTTTAGCTTTTGTTGTGTATTTTTTTTGTTTCTTTTACCTTGGGTTTCGTCTGTTTTAGTAGTTTCAAATGCTTAGGTTTATGAACGGGAGACGTTTATTAAGAAGACTAATGTTACCAGCTCAAGACTACATAAACCGGATTGGTAAGATTATTAGGTAGTTTGAGGATAACATATTTGAAAAAGAGATGGCTGAAGAAAATTTGCCTAATATGCAGGTTGAGGAAGCGGAAACACAAGGAAATTACTTATAGATAACTATAAGAGAATATACCCTTCCTTCCATGGGAGGTGAGCAGCTCACCACCATTTTGGATAAGATCATGAGGCAATATAAATTGAAAGGCATGCACGTGAACCAGCTGCCATGATTTCATAGGTTACCTTCAGAAGACTGTCTTCAGTTCATCAAACCATACAGTGCAGTCTTAGAAAATTTTCCGATCGTGGTCTGTAACACATTTTTGATAAATGGTTAGTTACAGATAAGATGTTTCCAGCACTGCTTAAAGGAACGAGTGATGCAATGGTACATGGCACTCAGGCTCGAAACTCTCACCACATGGCCTAATGTGTGCAAGGCTTTCTACAATAAATTTTCCCAACCACGAAAGCCAGAGAATTGATGATTAAGATCGCCTATTTTAGTGAGGAGGATGGAGAACCATTTTACGAAGCATGGGAGAGATTCCATGTTCTTTTAGCGCAACACACTTACACGGACTAATTGAAGGTTAGTTCTTTTTATCAGGGTCTCTCTACTATCACTTAGATGATGGTGGACAATTTTTTTGGAGGCACAATTGATGACAAAAGGGCTTTGGAAGCTTATGAGATCATGGAGAAGTTGGCCCAAAATTCTCAATAGAGGTCACCCATTGTCAAAAAGGGTAGCAAGATAGAAAATAGTGGAGGCACGGGTATGGAAATCGAAATGTCTAGAATGAAGAAGGAGATGCAGTCCATGAAAGACATGACGCAAAATATGAATAAGTCAGGTGCCCAAGTAAACCAGGTTATGTGTGATCATATGATAGGAGAAGGACATTATGAGCAAGAGGAGGCCCAAGTGATGGGAAGTTTTCAAAGACAAAGGAATGATCCATATTCAAACATATAAAATCCAAGATGGAGAAGCCATCCAAATTTCTCATAGAACAACAACAATCCCAATCAGAACCAAAGGTTTCAGAGTCAAGGATTTAACATGTATAACACTTAGAATGGTCCGAGCAACCAATGGTGAAACACACAATCAACCTCAGACAAATTTCACTAATCAACCTGGGCCATTCCAAACAAGGCCAAGTCACTTGAGGAGATGATGAAGGAACCGATACAAAACCATCAAAAGTCCAATCAAGAATTGAAGAATTCTCAGAACAAAACACAACAGAGGTTGCAGAATTACATTGAGACAAATGACCATAGGAACCAATGTTAAGAGGCTTCTATGCGAAGAATGGAGACTCAATTAAATCGCAGAGTCCTTATTAAAGCAGGAGAAGAGAAAATCTATAAGTGGAAGCGAGCATGCCAATGTTCTAGGGGTTGAGGGAAATGAGAGTATTGTATTGGGGAATGTTAGAAGTGAAAAGTTTGGAGAGTTTGTGAAAACCTTGACGAATCATGAGGAGACTGTCCTAGTAAAGGTAGAAGACCCTGGGAGCTTTATCATTCCGGTTAGCATAGGAAGTTCAAGATTGATGGAGGTGGTACTTGATATGGGTGCTATCATCAATATGATGGTCCTACAAATGAGCAGAGAATTGAAGATTTGGTTGTTTAAACCTACAACCATCACTTTGAGAATAGCTAAAAACTATAAGAAAATCCCAGTTGGTATTGTTGAGAATGTACAGTTCGACATACAAGGTTTGAAAGTACCAGTGGACTTTGTGATTATGGACGTAAAGGATGATGAAGCCCAAGACCGGGATTGGAAGTTACTACTAGGTAGGCCATTCATGGCCACTATTGGAATGGCAATAAATGTTGTCTCTAGACGGTTATCTCTCAGTTGTGGAGGTAAAATGATCAAATTTATTGTAAAGGAAATGAGAGAAAATAGAACAAAGTTTGTATGGTGATGGAAATGTCCAAGAATCGAAAGAAGAAGAACAAGGTTGGGGACTTAGTGAAAGCATTTGAGTTAGCTTCCGAGATGGAGAAAAGGCATCAAAATGGCCTTGAAGTGAAAAAAGCAGAAGACAGGGAAAAAACAATTTTTTATCATAAGATGCTGGTAGAAGTAGCCAGTGAGTATGAATTTGATAAGGAAAATAAGAGGCTAAAGCTTGAAAATAAAATCTCCTCATGGTATAAAATGGGGATCTAAGAAAAAAGATTCAGAAATTTTCCACTCTCAACAAGGATTTGAATGAGCAAATAGAGAAGCTGGAGGTGGAAAAAGAGGAGAAGACAAAAGACCTAAGAGAACTTGCAAAGATTTCAGATGAATTTGAAGAGGAGCATGCAAGGAAAACTATGAAAATGATGATATAGATGGAAATAAAGGAACATGCTTTGAAGGTGGTGGAAGCAAGAGAAGAACAATTAAAGATAACAAATGTCAAGGAGTGTGATTACATGGTACATCTTGACAATATGGAGAAAGAAGTGAGGACTCTTCAAAGAAGGGAACACTAAAGGCCTCGCGACTACATCCATGAAGGGAGTTTTTCTAAGTACTTCCTCACTTGCTATTTTTGTTCTAGCAAAGGGCACATTAAGGCCCAATGTTTTAAACTTCAATCATTTAAGAAACATCAATATAGGTCTAAGAAATACCCACCCAAGGTTAAGAAAGACCTAGTAGATAAGGTAAAGATTAAGGGAAATGGGATTGTTGATGAGACCTTGGCACCCATTTGGGTGATCAAGAGTACTGGGCCTCTTCACTCAGTCAAGCCACTTTTGGTTGACTAAAATCCAACCTCTCATGCATTACAGTAATAATCCCTAGTATAAGTGGTTTTCACAATTTATTTTCTCTTTTGTCATGTGTTGCTTTTATTTTTGATAGACATCATGTGCTTGGGTTGATAAGGTAACTCGTGGTAAAGAGAAAATTTATCGTGATTACCTTGAATATATATATATATATATATATATATATATATTGTATAGTGAATTTTTGTTAAGAGTTCTAGTTGTTTATGTTTTTAGTACGTGATTATAACAAGAATGTTTAAGTGATAAATATGGTTTTGTGTAGGAGAAAAAGAACATTCACGATCTCAAGCAACTTGGAGACAAGGAACATTAAGTGTGAAGCAGAAAACAGTGCTCGAGTAGGACCAGCATATTTGCCTACGCACCATGGAGAGATGAATCGATAACCAGGGAGTTGTGCAGGTAATTGCACGGGTATATACCCATGCTATACCTGCACATCGTAACATGTATAAATACACCCATCATTTTCAAGTGTGCCTGACTACGTTCAAAACATATCTATTTTTCCCTCTTGTCTTAGAAGGTAAACTTGCTTCATACGTTTCAATTCCAAGTCCTAGAAGTATGTATTCATCACTCAATCTTGTTTTTACAGGTTTGATCTTCAATTTCATCTCTTTCTCTTTCAAGACTTCCACAAGAATGCATGAACCCTAACATATCATGAACCCACAAGCTAGAACTAATTTCTACTTGGTTTTCGTGCAATTCTTGATGGGTTTAATTGTGTATAGCATTTGGTTATGTTAGAGATGATTTAAAACAAGTATTGCTTACGTTATTGTTAGAATCATGTCTAGGGTTTTGTTTGTTCTATGAATATGCTTGCATGATTGGATGTTATCTTTGTGTACTTATGGATATACATTGTATGTTGAGTCTATTAGAATGAATTAGCTGTACAAATAGGCATGAACTTCGGTTTGCAATTATGTTATGGTACACATCGTGTGTCTGCTTGGACGTGATGTGCGAGTACTGCATATGTACCGACCCGCACATTAGTGGATTCATGTAGAAGGTTCTTCCTTTCTTCTGTTTCAACCTAATGTTATCTTTCATGCATCTCAATAACGAGTTATTGTGCATAATGGTTGGGTGTTTGATTTGCGATGTCGTCTCAAACCAAATATGGTCACAATAAGCAAGGTAACAAGATGGGGAAGCCTTCCACGTCTCCTAAACAAGTGTGTGATCAGAATATTGAATCCCCTAGCATTATGGAACACTTTATGAGCAGGGATATACTGTCAGAAAGAGGTATATACTTAAAAATTCCTCAGGTGGTTCAGAGAACGGGATAGGAAACCTTTATCAGAAGCCCAGGGTATTATTGCCAAGAGATAGTGGCTGAATTTTATGCAAGCATGATACACGATGATGTCCAACGGAATGGTCCAGTGTTGGTCTGGAGAGTTGAGGTCTATATAAGCATCAGTGACATCAAAAAGTACAAAGGGACCAACCTCCGTCGTGATCCAGAAGTGTTGGGCAGAAAGAGATAAAGAGTAACCTAGGATGAAGCATTCATCAAACAAAATGTGAACCTTGCAAATCTGTTGGTGATAAAACCCATGGAGTTCTAGGTGGCTCTAACATAAAATATTAAGCATTCCAATTCAAAGATTGAACTTGGCTTAGGGAATATATTTATATCTCACTCATTGAGACCCAGGTCATGCAGGACCACTACTCCTTTCGAAGTGGCCATTATCCTCTAATGTATTCAGAATGAGCGGCTAGTAAATGTGGGTAGCTTTATTAGATGGGAGATACTGATATTTTAGCCACATGAGGGTTGATAGGCAGCCACTTATTTTCCCTTGTTTGATCACTATTTTGTGCAGAAGAGCTAGAGTTGATTTTGGAAATGCTTCACAGTATTAGCCCCAATGATATAAACTTCAATAAGAGCAGTGATACCCAGAACCAATATATGGTAGCAAGGATCGTTTTGATTTTGGAAATGCTTCATGGTATTAGCCCCAATGATATGAACCTCACTAAGAGCAGTGAGACTCGGAACCAATATATGGTAGCAAGGATCGTTTTCTAATTCAAGTTTATAAACAAAGAAAATAAAAAAGGATCGTGACCCGTTATCTATAAGGAGATAAGAACCAATTGTATCAAGAAAATTGTAGACGCCACACTCAAGAATAAGAAAGAAAGTGAGGATAAGTCAAGGTTTGAACGCCACAAGGTAGAATCTTGATAAGTTTACAAGTTCTATAAAGAACCAAAGAGAAAATTCTCTCAAATTTATTTCAATTCCAAAATCTACCGAATTATATCCAATTCGTTCCTCTATAAACTAAAACCCTAAATGAAAAGAAAGGCTATAGGAAACAAGATAATTCGGCCATTAAGGCCTTACAATCTGAAGAAAACTAAATCGAGAAACTATTGACTTGCTCCCTAATTGGAAATCTAAATCTGGAAACAAATCAGCCCCTTAATTTAGAAAACAAATCAACTATTATTCTTTGGAAATTAAAAGGAAATAAATCAGCCAAAGTTGACTCTTCTCCCAGCTTGTGCCACACGCCCAAGTCTTCCTTATTCGGCCCAATCAATTGCCTTGATGACATTAATTACGCATTGGTCTTCAAGTGGGCTTTTCTTAGACTTCATCAATTCAAAATCAGCCAAAGTCTCTTGAATTAGGCCATTTAGTGCTTCTTTGAATCTCTTAGCTCTTGCCCTTGTTATTGGCCCAACCGAAACATGCAATGGATCATTTGATGCAACTGCCTTGTTCTCACCATTCCCCCCCTCTTGAAAAAGATTTGTCCTCAAATCGTCACCTACATCAAAAGGAGACAAATCAGAAACATTGAAGCTTGCTCTAACATTATACTCACCTGGAAGATCCAACTTGTATGCGTTGTCATTGATCCTTTAAATCACTTGAAATGGGCCATCTCCCCTTGGAAGTAGTTTAGAACTCCACTGGGCTGGGAATCGTTCCTTCCTCATATGCAACCTCACCCAATCACCGGGCTCAAACACAACTTTCTTACGCCCTTTATGTGTTTGATTGGCATATTGCTCAGTTCGTCTCTCTATGTTTCGCCGAGTCTTTTCATGGATTTGCTTAACAAAATCTGCCTTTTTCTTTCCATCCAAGTTTACATGCTCATTCATAAGTACAGGAATTAAATCCAAAGGAGTCAATGGGTTAAAACCATACACAATTTCAAAAGGCAAAAAATGAGTTGCAGAATGCATGCTCCTATTATAAGCAAACTCTACATGCGGCAGACAATCCTCCCATGTTTTCAAGTTCTTTTGTATTATAGCACACAACAAGGTAGATAAAGTCCTATTAACTACTTCAGTTTGACCATCAGTTTGTGGATGACAAGTAGTAGAAAAAAAAAGTTTAGTTCCTAACTTACCCCACAAAGTCTTCCAAAAGTAGCTTAAGAACTTAGCATCTCTATCCGAAACAATGGTCTTAGGCATGCCATGCAATCTCACAATTTCTTTGAAAAACAAATCAGCAATATGTTATGCATCATCGGTTTTATGACAAGGAATGAAATGTGCCATTTTAGAAAACCTATCAACAACCACATATATAGAGTCCCTACTCCTTTTTGACCTAGGCAAACCCAACACAAAATCCATAGAAATATCAATCCAAGGTCTACTAGGTATAGGTAAAGGAGTATACAATCCATGAGGCTTAATCCTAGACTTGGCTTGTCTACATGTAATGCATTTCTCACAGATTCTTTCTACATCACGTTTCATATGAGGCCAAAAAAAAATGTTCATGCAAAGTATCTAGCGTCTTAGCTACACCAAAATGCCTCATCAAACCTCCCCCATGAGCTTCTCTAACAAGCAATGGGATGACCACTTATCTTCTCACTAAAATATGCAATGGGATGACCTTCTTGGATTAGAACAGCTCCAATACCTATTCCTGAAGCATCACACTCAATTTCAAAAGTTTTAGCAAAGTCAGGCAAAGCAAGCAAATGTACATTAGTTAATTTTTCCTTAATCAAGTTAAATGTCTTTTCTTGTTCATTACCCCACTTAAAACCCGCCTTCTTTTTGATAACTTCGGTTAAAGGTGCAACTACACTGCTAAAATCTTTCACAAACCCCCTATAAAAACTAGCCAACCCATGAAAACTTCTCACTTGTCCCACATTGGTAGGTTTCAGCCAGTCCTTAATTGCCTTACCCTTTTCTTCATCAACCCCAATTCCCTTAGCACTAACAACAAAACCCAGAAATACAAGCTTATCGATGCAAAAGGTACACTTTTTGAGATTAGCAAACAACTTTTCTGTTCTTAAAACACCTAAAACAAGTTTTAAATGTTCAACATGCTCATCCAAGCTTTTGCTATAAATCAAAATGTCATCAAAATAAATAACCACTAACTTTCCAATAAAAGCACACAAGACATGGTTCATTAATCTCATGAAAGTACTTGGTGCATTAGTTAATCCAAAAGGCATAACTAACCACTTATATAATCCATATTTTTTTTAAAGTTGTTTTCCACTCATCACCTTCATTCATCCTAATTTGATGATATCCATTTTTAATATCAATTTTAGTAAAAACAATAGAACCATGTAATTCATCAAGCATATCATCTAATCTAGGAATAGGATGACGATACTTTATAGTGATATTATTGATGGCACGACAATCAACACACATTCTTTATGTTCCATCCTTCTTTGGCACAAGCAACACGGGAACCGTACAAGGACTCATGCTCTTATGTACATACCCCTAGTCCATGAGCTCACTAACCTGCCTTTGAAGTTCCTTTGTCTTCTCGGGATTACTTCTATATACTGGTCTATTTGGGATGGGTGCTCCGGGTACAAAATCAATTTGGTGCTCAATCCCCCTTATTGGTGGTAAACCAATAGGCATCTCTTCGGGAAACACTTAATCAAAGTCCTGCAATAGAGAAACAACAACACTAGGCAAGTAAGGGTTAAGTTCATTAGTACTAAAGCAAACCTGTTTGTACAAAAGTACAATTATTGACTGATTTGAAAATAGAGCCTTTTTGACCTCACTCTCCCTTGCATAAAGCTTACTTGTTTTTTCTTTTCTTTTTTTCTCAATAACCTCTTTTTCTTTTTCATCTTTTTTTCTTTTTTTGCTATTTCAAAATCTTTTCTTTTCTCTCTCTTTCTTTTGAACTCTCACTCTCACTCTTTTTTTTTACATCTCTCTCTTTTCTTAACCTCACTTGATCTTCATACACTTGTTTTGAGGTTAAAGGTACAAGAGTGATTGATTTTTTTTTGAGTACAAAGGAGTATCTATTGGTATACCCATCATAGGTCACATGCCTATCGAACTGCCATGGTCTCCCCAAAAGAATATGGCCCGCATTCATTGGTACCACATCACAAAGGACTTCATCTTTGTACTTTCCAATTGAAAATATCACCAACACTTGTTTAGTCACCTTGATTTCACCACTATCATATAACCACTTTAGCTTTTATGGTTTTGGATGCCTCAAAGTGGCTAAATTCAATTTCTCTACAAAAATAGTGCTAGCCATATTAGTACAACTCCCCCCATCAATGATCATGCTACATACCTTATCATTAACATGGCAGCGGGTGTGAAAAATGTTGTCACGCTGTACCTCATCATCTTTCTTTGATTGAGCACCAAGAGCTCTTCTCGCTACCAAAATCTCTCTGTCCATCGGATATTCAATATCACTTACATCCTCAAAAGGTGGCATGGACTCATCATCAGATTCACCCTCAGATTCGATCTCACCATCATCCTTCAAAACCATTACTCTCTTGTTTGGGCATTGAGATGCAATATGACCTGCTCCCAAACACTTAAAGCACTTAATGTCATGATTTCTAGAAGGTTGAAAATCTGATGTACCTTATTTTAATGTGCCTCCGACTTTATGATCTCTGGAAGTTCGGCCTATTCCTTGAAACTAGGCTGGTTATCCCTCTTGCTCCAATTCGGTTTCCATGATGATGAAGAACCCAAATTTTACCCAACCTGTGTAGAACTCTTTCTCTTCAACTATTGTTCCACCTTAATTGCCATGTGCACCATGTCACTCAATTCAACATAATGTTGCAACTCCACCACATTTGCTATGTCTCGGTTTAGTCCACTTAAAAACCTAGCCATAGTAGCCTCTCGGTCTTCCTCTACATCAGCTCGAATCATGGCTATCTCCATCTCTTTGTAGTAATCTTCAACAAACTTAGACCCTTGAGTAAGAGTTTGAAATTTTTGAAACAAACCCCTATAATAGTGACTCGGAATGAAACGCTTCCTCGTGACAGCTTTCATCTCCTCCCAAGTCCCAATAGGTCTTTCTCCATTCCGTCTTCTACTCACAATCAATTGATCCCACCAAACGATAGCATAACTAGTAAATTCTCTGGTAGCAAACTTTACCTTCTTTAATTCAGAATAGTCATGGCAGTCAAATACCAATTCTATTCTTTTCTCCCACTCCAAATAAGCTTCGGGATCAATTTTACCTTGGAACGTTGGGATTTTCACCTTTATACTACCCAAATTATTATTAGCCCTCTCTCCATACCTATCTCGTCTATACCCATACCTATCTTCTCTATTCCCATACCTAACTCCTCTACCTACCATTTCACGTCTCAATCTGCCCGCACCCACATTGGACATATGATCACCCTCCTCTAGGTCATTCCCATAATCTTCTTCATAATCATCCCTAGGTGGGTTTCTTTCTCTTCGTTCCACATTAGGAACCCTAATTGGTTGCACCCTTTATGAATTCTTTAGCTAATATATATATATATATATATATATATATATATATTGAATATCAATGCACAGAATCAAGATAAGGAATAGAAACAGTTGATATAGGTTCAACTACACGACCTAAAAAAAAATTGTACTCAATCCTGGGTACATTGAATTGGATCACAATGAAATGCTTTAACTAGAACCTGAAAATACAATCACGGTTAAATGCTCAAGGCTAACCTAGAGGGGGGGGGGGGGGGGGGGGGGGGGTTAAGTCAACTTCCTTGCTTCTTGATCAAATCATCATTCTCAACTACTTCTCTTTGAGCATTGTCTCTAGCTTCTTCAAGCTATTCTATCTTTTTCAACAACTCAAGATTAATAGGAATGGAACTAGAGCTTCCATCATGATTTGCATCAAAGTTCTTGTTCAAAGATATTGTACTATCAACATCTAATGGAGAATGAGAAGCCGTTAGAGTTTTAAAGTTGCTCACCAACTCTTCATCACTTGAAGACTCACTACTAGAGCTCTAATTGTAACTAGAATTATCATCACTCCAAGTAGCCGCCAACACTTTATCTTTCTTGTCTTTCTTAGATGGCTTCTTGGTGCACTCACTAGCAAAGTGACCAAAACCTTGACAATTATAGCATTGAACCTCTTTCTTGTTCATGTGACTATTCTTCACAATCCTTGGAGATGATGTTCTCTTGACTCCATTTTCCTTAGAAGACTTGACTTTAGGCTTGGCATTCTTCTTTAGAAACTTCTTGAACCTTCTAACCAAGAGTGCCATTTCATCATTTTCATCATAACTCTTCTCCTCTATAGCATTGAGAGGGATTCCCTTACTCTTGATCTTTGGCTTCAAGCACATCTCATAAGTTTGGAGAGACCCAAGCAACTCATCAATATTCATACTATCCACATCCTTGCTTTCCTCAATGGCCGTCACCTTTGATTTGAATCTCTTAGGTAGAGACCGAAGGATTTTCCAATTTAAACGCTCTTTTGAGATAGGTACTCCAAGTGCTTGACATTGGTTAGCTATGTTAAGAAGCCGGAATTAGAAGTCTTCAAACTTTTCTTCCTTACCCATAGTTAAACCTTCAGATTATGATGCCAACATTTGAAGCCTTGATTTCTTCACCGCTAAGGTTACTTCATTAGTAACTTGGAGAGTATCCCAAGCTTCCTTTACGGATTTAAGATTTTGAATATAGGAGAATTGATGCCCATCAACTCCTCCAAAGATGGCATTCATAGCACGATGGTGCAATTTTGCAACCTCAAACTCATTCATTGTCCATTCACTCATTGGCTTGAGTATCATAGAGCGGATGTAGGCTTTCATCCTCAACTTCCAATACCCATAGTTAGTGTCATGAAGTAAATATGGCCTAGTATTTGAGGCTCCTTCCGCCATTACATCATCTTGTAAACCCATGACTTCAAATGCCTTGCAAAAACCGTGAAAGTATCACCCCGGACTCATACTAAGTGCAATCTAGTGTCCTGGTTTGATACCAGTTGAAAATACAATCACGGTTAAATGCTCAAGGCTAACCTAGAGGGGGGGTGAATAGGTTAGACACCTTTTTTGACACCCTTAGAAACAAACAAAAGTTTGTCCCTCTAAATTGCTTGTATCACAATATATATATTAATTAAAGACAATTAATCAATATATAAACACAAGTAAAGTGTGATACAAACAAATAATTGTAACACATACACAATCAATTTTATAGAAAGGAAGTTAACATACATAGAGAGTTCTATCCACAATACAAATATTAGATAGATAGGGATAGAGAAAAGTTGACACAAGATATAACGTGGTAAACCTCCGAAGAGGAAACATCCACGGGCTAGCAGCCACCGATAAACAAAATCCACTAGTAGATAAGACAAGTACAATCTCTCAAGTGACCTCTTCACCTAGAAACTACCCTCCTATCCTACTCTAGAAGTTGCCGCTCTATGTTAAAAAATTTGAGGCTTCACATCTCTTGTCAAGACTTCCTTGCTCACCTTATCCAGATCCTCACGACCTAAGGCAAGACTTCTTGCTCAACTAAGTCTTCACGATTCTAGTCAAGACTTCCTTGCTCACCTATCCGAGTTCTCCCAACTCTAAGCAAGACTTCTTGCTCGACTATCCGGATCCTCCCGACCTTAGCCAAGACTTCCTTGCTCGACAATCCAAGGCTTCACACATTTTGCAAAGACTTATTGCTCAACACCATAGGTCTCACACCTATTGTCAAGACTTCCTTCTCACAAGGCATCTAGGTGATCATGAATGTTAAAAGCAAACAAGCACGCAACATAGAATGCTATGATCAACACATCCTATGGAAAATACTAGACATGAGCATGAATGCACAAATCACATATAGTCTAGTTAACCATGCATGCATAAACAATCAAGATCATGTAAAATATGTTCAATAACAATCACGACCTAGATACATGCATACATCTAAACTTGAATCACAAGATATGTTCAACAAATCACAAGATCAAGTTTAAATCACATAAACCTAAAACATGCTAAAATCATACGACAATGTCAATAAGATTTAAGCTAAAGTTCTAGGGCATATTACTAATCATAGATTCAACAAATCACATGAATAACTCAAAAGAACATAAGCACATGTATTATGTGAGAATTTCGACAAAGAGAGCCTAATACATGTGAGGAACTATTTTTCACAAAATAAATCAATCAAAGATCACAAAAAAGTCCTAGAATCAAAGCTAGCACAATACAATCCCAAACATGTGACAACATAGGCAAAATCAAAACCTAACTCAACAACTATGATTTCAATTGAAACTCAATCTAGCTTTGAAAGTGTTCAAAACAAAAATCAAAACACTTACAATATACAAATATATGTAGAAGAACAAAACCCAAGGCAATTGACCAAGTTTTAAAAGAAAACTTCAAGAGAAAATCAATAACTTAGTTGATTTAGGTGCAGTCCCGTTTTTGTATGATTAGAAACCAAACACAGCAGCAAAACTAACTCAACCTTTCAGAGAAAAGATAGAGGATGAATATATGAACACTCTCAACTTTGAATCACTCAAATCGAAGTTCAAATGAAGAAGTTATGGTGTTTGGAAGGTGAGAAAATTTAGAGAGAAAATTTCTGCACACTTGTTTTAAATTTCTTCTTAGAATGAAATGTGAGAGGGAAAGAGTTTATAAAGAAGTGAGAAACTTGGACATGTGAAATGACCAAGAGGGGCAAGATGAAGCCAAGCAAGCTTGCCGCCCGAGATGGCACGTGGGCATCTCGGGGCAGCAAGCCTTCTGCCTCGAGATGGCCACGCGCCATCTCGGGAAAGAAGACATTGCATGCTTCTTTCTCCTTCGACCTTCCTTCATGTTCTTCGACTGTTATCCGGCTTCCGAACTCAGAATTCGAATCTTATTGTAGATTATGAACTGTAACTCTCACACGGACATGGATATTTAAGATACTTAACCCAGAAAATAATAATCCGACTCGATATACGAAGACGAAGACAATGTATGAAACATGAGTTGAAAGTGTAGTATCTTTTGACTTAGAACTTTTATCCATTGCATTGTTTTGAGGTATTGGATATTAAATCTTAATGTTAAGTTTCCAATAGTGTCTATTGAAACATGGCTTCTGGACAAGTCAAAATATCCAAGTTCAAAATGTGGTCATATGAGTAAATATGGTAACTTGAAGAGCTATAGGCGGTCTATGAGCTCTTGGCGATTACTGATATTCTTCACGAGGATACACTTTCTCCAATAAGGTTGTCTAGGGTATGAATGAGAGATATTAACTTATTCTATCTTTATTTAAGAGTTCAATTTTAGTTCTTTTGTGGAATGAACTAAAATTAATAGATCGGACCTAAGTGAATCATTTGTTGATTGTGATTGGGTTGTGTCTATTGGAGCTTAAATTTAGATAGCCTGCCAAAATCCCCAATACACACGAACTTGCATGGATCACTTGATATATTCTATCGGACCAATTTAGGGGTCCATCTAGAATTATATTAAGGCATATGGACTTGTTTCTTTTTGTAAGAATATGTCTAGTTTACATGTGGACTTTTTATTAAGGTCCAACGGATTTAATAAAATAAGAAAAATAATATATTGACACATGTATATGTGTTGGGCGGCAAGACTATATAAAATAGCTTAATATATTGTTTTTTATTTTATTATTTAATTCAATGGAAATTAATTAATTTGGTAATTAATTAATTATTTAATTAAAAGTTAAAATCTTTTTCCTAGTATGAGATGATTTCTTAATATTATACTATTGTTGGTAGTATAATTAATATTAAAGACTATTTGATAAGTAGATTAATAAAATGAATTATTTATCTAGTCAAATTAGGAAATCTTTAATATGGTCACAAATACACTAATGAGTTGGATTAGGAGTCTTGGTGTAGGAAAGAATTCTTTTTGGAAAAGGATTCTTGGTCACTAAGTAAATCCACCTAAGAATAGGATTCTTGCTTACCAAGTAAATCCTCTTTAGGAGAGGATTTGTGAACCTATAAATATAGGTTGCAAATTTCAACCAAGCCTTAGTTTATGGTGTGAGAAGTTGTTTTTTTTATTATTGTTATAAAAAAAATATGAAACTTCGTCCGACTCGATGTGTGAAGAATTCGGCCAAACATAGAGAAAAGAGGGAACATTTTTATTTTCGATAGTACACTAGTATCCTTTACTTCAAAAGGGTTTTGTGTACAACATCGAATCAAGGTTCATGCGAGTTTCAATCAAATTGATTGATAATTCACAAGTGATTGGACGTCCTTAGTTTTTCTCTTGGAGGATTATTGTGACTAACAAAGAAGAAGATTTTGTTTTTATCCATCCTCAGTTATACAATTTAAAGAAAGGAAGCCCACACTCCTAGGTGATTCACGTTCGTGATTGGATTGGAAGATCTTGTAGATTCAATTCGATGATAGTTCAATCGTCACGAAAAAAAAAGTTACGATACTTTTTATACACATCAATTAATCTAGGGTTAAGGTTTTTTTTATTAAAAAGGGAAAATTTTATTTATATCAAACCCTAATCCTAATTTTATTATTCACGCTTTCGGTGCGCGATTTTCCCCATAATTGGTATCAGAGCCTGGTTGTACCCATGATTAATTGATGTATGTGTTGGTGAATCTTTTTCTTTTAATTGTATATATGCTTGTTTTAGAAAGAGATGACACTCTAGGTATTCGCATATATATTTACATTGGAATGTATGGATATATATATGTTTTATATGTGGATTGTTATTGCTCAATTTTGGTCCTAGAATTTCAATGTATTTTGTTTTGGGATTGTAACAAGAAGGGTGGACTATTATCGCCATAATTTTCTTCTTGGTAGTTGCTAAATTTTTATTTATTTTGCTATTGTAATAAAAGTACTTCACTATATTTTAATTAATAAATAAAAAACTGTGGTATTTTTTTATTTAAAAATCTTTTGAAATACATTCAAGTATCGAAGACTCGAAGGTTTGAAGAATTGGAAGCAACCGGAACAAGTTTGGGACCGTGTGAGCCATAGAAACAAATGTGAGTGCGAAGAGCACGCGACCACATTTGTTGTGGCATGGGTTGCGTACGGTAGCCCCATGAAATCCATGGGCTGCGAATGGCAGCCCTTTATGGGGTTGTGGCGTGCGCACGCCAATAGGAGGAAGCAAAGGGTGCGTACGCCCATGGGAGGCAGCCGAGGGAGTCCAAACAATGAAGGTCGCGTGAAGACTTGTTCGCCAAGAAAATATTTTTTTGTATTCCAAGACGTGTAATTTACTTGTTTTTCTAGGATTGACCAAAATTATAGCTATTTATATTTTTGTAAATATTACAATGTCTATCATTGTTTGATAACATGTCATATAGAATAGGAGTGCCACTCATATATCTCTTTTGCTATGAACATGCATTTAATGGTTTAGGTATCTAATTGGCATTCAGATAACTTGGTAAATCATTCTTTGGAATTCGATCACACGCCTTAAATAATTAAGTGGGAGAAGGTGTTTTGGAACACCTACGGCCTCCAATTTTAGTTGAGCTTTATACTTCGTGTAATAACCTCTTCAGTGGTATTCATGAATGGAATTTACAAGGATAGACTAGAAAATTAACCTAAACGATATCTACTCCCAAAGGAGGGATACTCGTGAGGGAATATATTGAAGGTCGATAACTTGGTAACACACTCAATGTGATTTAATTAATATCCTCCCAAGAGTTCTTGTTAATAAAATCGCAAGACTAAAATTGAAAACGTTGGTTGTTACGTTAACAATTAGGTGGGACGTAGTCCAACTAGTAAATTGTGCGAACTCCAGAAGCAGGCGTGACATTTATGGGTGTTGGATCACCGTTGAATTTTACGATTGAATAATTTTTTTTATTCAAGAGAAATATTCGAGAGTGCTTTATCATGATTATTTACTTATATAAATTTTGTTATTACAAAGAAGTCATAACCCCATCCCTAATCAACATCCTAAAAGATAATACTTTGACTAATGATAATTATGTCACATGGAAAAGGAAAATTGGGTTGTTTTTGCAAGCTGAAAAGCATAAGCTCATTCTGTATACTCCTAAACCACCTACTTGTACTAATGAATCTACTTAGGAGCAAAGAGATAAGTATCAACAGTGGGAGTCTTCAGATGAGATGGCTAAATGTACGTTACATTATGGTCATCATCTTCGACGTATTGCAACAGTAACAGCAACATGAAGGAATAGAGATTGCTGTAGATATAATGATGTCTCTATAGGAGATGTTAGCTATGAGGTCTAGAACGACTAAGAGCGAGGTAGTGACTGCTTTCATGAATCTTAGGATGAAATCAGGACAGGCTGCGAAAGATCACATGATGAAAGTCATAGCACATCTCAACATTGCTGAACTGAATGGGGCTGAGATAGATGATAAGATAAAACTTGATATGATCGTCAACTCACTGTCATATTCCTTTGATCAGTTTAAGTTGAACTACACCTTGCAAGGCATGATGCTAGATGTTCAAAGCACCAAGATAATCCTTGTGAAAGGCAAGGGTCAAGAGATTCATATGCTTGGTAAGTTGCTACTGTTAAAGATCCGTAAGAAGGTCAAAAGACAACAGAAGAAAAAAAAACTTGAGTCTTCTTAGAAAGAGACCAAGAAAGTAACCAAGATCAAAGGGAAGTGTTTCCTTTGTGGTGAAAAGGGTCAAAGGAATAAACTGAATAAGAATGAATTCAACTTGCATTTAGGCAATGGAGCGTTGGTGTCTACTAGTGTAGTGGCAGATATTAGAATCAATTTAGATTCTTATAGGCATTTAGTTTTAATTAATGTTTATTATCTACCACAATTCAAGAGGAATTTAATTTCGGTCTCTTGTCTAAATAAATTTGGAGATTCTGTTACTTTTAATAAAGGTTTAATTATTAGTAAGAATAACAAATTTGTTTATAAAGGTACATTGGAAAATGGTTTATTCTACTTGCATTTGCGCCTAGGTCATATTAACCTTAATAAGATTAAAAGATTGGTTAATGAAGGACCTCTAAGTGACTTAAAGATTGATGATCTACCAACTTGTGAATCTTGTTTGGAAGGTAAAATGACCAAAAGGTCGTTTACGACCAAAGGCACAAGAGCCATCGAATGTTTAGGATTGATACACACTGATGTATGTATACATATCAGCATTCAAGCTATAGGTGGATATGAGTACTTCATCACTTTCACAAATGATCACTCAAGATTTGGCTATGTGTATCTCATGAGACATAAGTCGGATGCTTTTGACATGTTCAAAGTATTTAAAACTGAAGTAGAAAATCAGCTTAAGAAACGTATAAAAATCTTGAGGTCTGATCATGATGGAGAATATCTATTTGGTGAGTTTCAGCAATATCTTATTGATAATGGGATAATTTCTCAGTTTTCTGCACCAGGTATACCTCAACAAAATGGGGTGGCAAAAAGGAGAAATATAACTCTTTTAGACATGGTTAGGTCTATGTTGAGTTATTCAATGCTTCCTAATTCTTTTTGGGATATGCTTCACAAACTGCTATGTACATTCTAAACGATGTACCATCTAAGTGAGTTCCTAAAACAGTGCATGAGTTATGGACCGGTTGAATGCCTAGTTCACAACACTTAAGGATATTTGAATGTCCTGCGCATGTGTTAACATGAAAGACAGAAAAGATGGAGTCCGGTTCAAAAACATGCATATTTGTAGGGTATCCAAAAGGAACAAAAGGATATTATTTCTATAGTCCTTCAAATCTTAAAGTATTTGTTTCGACAAATGCTAAATTTCTGGAAGAGGACTATATGAATGATTTTGTGCCTAAAAGTAGAATTGTCCTGAATGAGCTTTCGGGAGATACAATTCCACAAGTGGTTTCACAACCAAGCCCAATTGTAAGTTTCGTACCAACACAAGACCAACAATCTACCATACATCATCGTAGTGAGAGGGTCAGTAGATAACCCGAGAGATACATCGGTCTAGGAGAATCTGTAGAGAATCAGTAGAGAATCTGTAGAGAATCTTCCAGACGACGATGATCTCTATACGTACGAGGAAGCAATAAATGATGTTGATTGTCGCCATTGGCAAAAGGCAATGCAATTCGAAATTGAATCTATGTTAAAAAGCAAAGTCTGGTCTCTTGTAGACTTGTCTAAAGGGATAAAACCCATAAGGTGCATGTGGGTATACAAGAGGAAAAGAGGAATGGATGGAAAAGTGGAAACCTTTAAAGCTAGATTGGTAGCTAAAGGTTATACATAGAAGGAAGGTATTGGTTACGAAGAAACCTTCTCTCCTATGGCCATACTTAAATCCATTAGGATACTCTTATCCATTGTAGTATCTCTAGACTTAGAGATTTGGCAAATCAACGTCAAGATAGCTTTCCTTAATGGAAGTCTCGATGAAAGCATCTATATGATGCAACCAGAAGGATTCATTGAAAAAGGCCAAGAGGAAAGGGTATACAAGTTGTAAAGATCCATATATGGATTGAAACAAACATCCAGATTCTGTAACATAAGGTTCGATCAAGCCGTGAAAAGTTTTTGATTTATTCAAAACCTTGATGAACCATGTGTATACAAAAGGATTAAAGGTGACAAGTTGGTTTTCCTAGTTCTTTACGTTGATGATATACTACTCATCAGAAACGATGTAGGTGTATTGACATCAGTAAAAGAATGGTTAGCAAAACAATTTGATATGAAGGACTTAGGAGAAGCAAGTTATATTCTTGGTATCCAAGTCATAAGGGATAGAAAGAATAGAACGATTGCATTATCCCAAGCTTCATACATAGATAAAATCTTGTCTAAGTTTTCCATACAAGATTCCAAGAAAGGTATGTTACCTTTCAGACATGGAATCAAACTCTCTAAGGAACAAGTCCCTAAGAATGAGCATGAGGAGCAACTCATGAGTAGGATTCCATATGCATCAGCAGTTGGAAGTCTCTTGTATGCAATGCTCTGTACTAGACTAGATATTTGTTTTGCTGTGGGCA
Organism: Dipteronia dyeriana; assembly: GCA_032871835.1. NCBI lineage: Eukaryota > Viridiplantae > Streptophyta > Magnoliopsida > Sapindales > Sapindaceae > Dipteronia > Dipteronia dyeriana. Next base: position 32,037,719 of record CM065295.1, on the reverse strand, counting down.
TAGTTAGCAGGTTTCAATTGAAGCCTGGTCTTGATCACTGGACGGCAATCAAGCTTATTTTCAAGTGTCTCAGGAGAATGAGAGATTATATGTTTGTATACTCTAGAGGGGATTTAATTCCCGTAGGGTATACAGATTCTGATTTTCAGTCAGATTCTGACTCCTGGAGATCAACATCAGGATCTTTGTTTACTACTGGATGAGAGTCAGTCATATGGAGGAGTATCAAGCAATCTTGTATTGCTGATTCCACCATGGAAGCTGAGTATGTTTCCGCATGTGAGGCTGCTAACGAGGTTGTTGGGCTCCACCAATTCTTGATTGACTTGGAAGTGCTTCCTGAAGCGAACAAGCAGATCATTATCTATCGTGACAATAGTGGAGCAGTGGCTAATTCGAGAGAACCAAGAAGTCATAAAAGATGGAAACACATTGAAAGAAAGTATCACCTTCTGAGGGAAATTATGCATAGGGGTGGCGTGACTAATACTAAGAGCACGTCAACAAATAATCTAGTGGATCCCATTACAAAGGCTCTTCCACAAAAGAGTTTTGATGGGCATCTAGAGAATATGGATATGAGAGATATGACACATTTGCTATAGAGCAAGTGGGAGATTGTTCAGATTATGCTCGATAGCAAGAGTATAATAATGTATTTAACAATCTTTTCATATTAATAAAGTGATTTCTAGTTTTACAAATCTTATAGCATTTATAGTTTAATTATTATAATTGTCAAAAGTAAATAATCATAATGTCAAAAGACTATTAGAAAAGAAGAATTGTTCATACATCAAGATATGTATGAGGTAGACAATTTTTTAGTTAGTCTTGAATAATATTCACAACTTAAGATAAAGGTTGGGCACATTTATCTTGTCAAAGTTATAGATTCTTTTGCTAGCATTTGAGTGGGATCAAATGTGTTATGATGAGTCTAAAATCATCAAATTGTGGTGTCTTAAGGTAAAAGAATCTAGTGCACTGAGTGCATTGAATTGGATCACAGTGAAATACTTTATCTAGAACCATCAATGGATAAAACTTTTCACTTGAAGACAATCAGAGAGTCTATCTCAATCCTGAGATAAATGATGGACTTATGGTTGCAAGTGTTATCATTTGAGCTATCATTGAGTACGATTATATAGCATAGTCTATCCTCGATAGTTTGGTGGTATTCATTTGTTAATCGATAGAGGACTTCTTTTATAGATATGGACATCGTGACTCCATTTATTAAATGAGAGTAGAATATCATCATATGGATGTTTTGAGTTATTGGTTATTAAATATTAATGTTAAGTTTTCAATAGTGTGTATTGAAACATGGCTTCTGGACAAGTCAAAATATCCAAGTTCAAAATGTGGTCATATGAGTAAATATGGTAACTTAGAGAGCTATAGGTGGTCTATGAGCTCTTGGTGATTACTGATATTCTTCACGAGGATACACTTTCTCCAATAAGGTTGTCTAGTGTATGAATGAGAAATATTAACTTAGTCTATCTTTATTTAAGAGATCAATTTTAGTTCTTTAGTGTAATGAACTAAAATTAATAGATCGAACCTAAGTGAATCATTTGTTGATTGTGATTGGGTTGTGTCTATTGGAGCTTAAATTTAGATAGCCCGCCAAGATCCCCAATCCACACGAACTTGTATGGATCACTTTATATATTCTACCGGACCAATTTATGGGTCCATCTAGAATTGTATTATGGCATGTGGACTTTTTTTTTTTGTAAGAATAAGTCTAGTTCACATGTGGACTTTTTATTAAGGTTCAATGGGTTTAATAAAATATGAAAAATAATATATTGGCCCAGGTATATGTGTTGGACGGCAAGGTTATATAAAATAGCTTAATATATTGTTTTTTATTTTATTATTTAATTAAATGAAAACTAATTAATTTGGTAATAATTAATTATTTAATTAAAAGTCAAAATCTTTTTCCTAGTAGGAGATGGTCTCCTAATATTATACTATTGCTGGAAGTATAATAATATTAAATACTATATTTGATAAGTAGATAAATAAAAGGAATTATTTATTTAGTCAAATTAGAAAATCTTTAATATGGTCAAAAATACACTAATGAGTTGGATTAGGAGTCTTGGTGTAAGAAAGAATTCTTTTTGGAAAAGGATTCTTGGTCACTAAGTGTTGACGTCGATTTCTCAATGGGTGAGTAAGTAAACAAGATTGTATTTAATTTACCTGTCAAAGAGAGAGAAAGAGAATGCAATTTAAAGCTTGTTAGATACGAGTTTACGTGGTAAAACTCCGATAATCGGAGAAACGTCCACGGGTGGTTGAGCACACAACCGAGCCGAAATCCACTATTTGGAATAAAGAATTACAATGATTGAACTCTCTTTTTTCTCTCCGTTTATGATTCTCCATCTCTTTTAGTGAGATTATGGGTCTATTTATATATGTATAGACCCCTAATCCCTGTTGTACAAGTAATAAAAGGATTCGTATTTAATTATAATTAGTTACTTGTTGGAGTGGTCTTTATCTTCTTTCCTATTTCGGAGATGGCATGATCGAATGAGATTCTGGTGATGTAGTCCATTTAGGACTTAATTCCTTATAAATGTGCAGTCTTCTTGAAGAAATAAAGTTATTGCCTGATCTGGAACCTTTTTCCTATTTTGTATTTTATTCTTTTAGGAATTCTTTTTGACATGAATATCTTTGTGTATTTTAGTATGACTCTTGGTTCATATGCAAGTTATGTACTGGACTTCTTTATTCGGGTTTCTTCATATTTGTGCCGAGCAGAACATGACGTCACTTGGTCCCGAACAGGTCATGGCTTGCCGAATACTCGTGGTCACACTTACTCGGGTTTTTATTTCTTAGTGTTGTTTTGAAGGGCATTTTCTGGATGCCTACTTGGATGTCTCTAGCAATATTTAAGGGATGGTCCACATTGTCAGTGACGTATACATTTGGTAAAAATATACATATAATAATACCCCCTTAAAATATTTTTGCCGAGTAGGAATTTGTTCCTGACGAAAGTATTTTAATCGACTCTTTAGTCATTTATACCAGAATAATAATCTTTTAAACAACGCCTCGCAGTAATGACGTGTCCTAATGGCTACCACGTAAATGTGATCTTCTCCTTTTAATGATTACGACGTCTTAGAGTTCTGACAGCTTGGTCGGTTCATTTCGCGACACGTGTCTTTTAACCGCTCGGTTTCCTTGGTACGATTTATGAGATGCGACTGGTGGGTTAACTGGTGCGCCGCTTTCTTTATCAAATGTTTATTTTGATTTTTTCCCACATTTTGAGACCCTAGGGTTTCGTGTCATCGCCCCTTTAAATGTTCCATTGAGGGGTTGCTCCGGTTCATTTTTACAGAAGCAAACATTCAACCCAGATTTTCTCACACAGAAATTTATCTCAACTTCTCCGTCGAAGCTTTTACAGTAGGTTTCTTTTTTCTAAAGGTTAGTTTTAATGGATCCATCTTCCCGTCGTCGCCTTTTTACTATAACTTCGAGGCGCTTGAACGCGGAGATTTTTAACTGGTTTCTTGCGTTCATAGACTATTGGGGGAGATCCTTCCTGACGAGCCTCCTTTTTTAGGTGCTGACGTTTCTAGGCTTTACCCTGACGTCCGTTTAAGTTCTAGTTCTAAATCATCCAGTTTTGAATCTTTTAGTTCTGAATCTATCGTTTCTAATCACAGAGTTCCTCTTCGATCTAGGATGGGGAAACATCAGAGTAAACGCGAGGTCCACAAACATGGCTCGGGCAGTGTTCGAATCAGGGAGCAAATTGTTAATGAGAGGGATGTTAAAGAGGAGTTTAGAAAAACTCGTATACCTTTTTCTATTGATCGCCCGAGTGGATTTGATACCGAGCCATATGTTGTCGGGATAGATGAGATCGTGAAGTATCGTGCTCGATTTGACTTGGATGACTCGGTTACAATGTCTTCTGCTGGTGATAGAGCCTTATGGAACCCTCCTCTAGGTATGGAGGTGATTTATTGGTCCATGCTATGTTGTGGTGTCACTCTTCCACTCCAGCAGTTTATTGCCTGGTTTATAGCCGAAACAGGGATTGCTCCAGTCCAACTTACCCCGAATAGCTACAAGATTTTGATGTGCATATGGTATAAGTGGAGCTGGATGAACTTATCACCACCTTCCTCGGACGAAATCAAGAATTTTTATACATTAAGGCAACATGGTCGAACGGGAACCTATTTTCTTATGTCCAATCCGCCAGATTGCTGGGTCCCTGAGGGGACAAAAATGAACCGAGGAGTTGAAACCTCCATTGATACAAAAAAGAGAAGTTTCGTGTGGGGATTTCCTTCATTGAACAAGCATTGGAAGAACAATAGTTCTTTGCAGGAGGGAACTTAGGACTTCAGGTTACTCTCTCGACCGGGGGGATCAGACGGTGTTGAAGGTTCCCCGTTTTTTCTATTCTCCTCATTTTTTCTGTTCTCCTGATGTATGGAACAAGAAAAAACTTGACTTCTCTGATGCTGATCTGACCAGGCTTGCTCGGGCTACAGTGCGTACTCTGGAAAAGAGGAGAAGTCATATCTTTTTAGTTAGAAGAAAATGATAGAGTTTGGTTTTTTTAGCCAGATTTCAGGCTATCATGGACGACGTAAGTGGTTCATTTTTTTTTTGCTTCTATTTCACTTTTATATTACTTTTGACTTGGTTCTCTTTATTGTGTTAGTGTATGACTCGGACATCATCTGCGACGTTCAATCTCGCTAGGTGAAATCGATCCTCCAGGTGATCCAAAAAGAAGCTTCTCGTAAAAGCAAGGAAGGTATTGCTCCACCGGACTCGGATGAATAATTTGTTGAGGCTGATGAGCAGATCCCTGAGTACGTCCCTAAAGAGGTCATTCAGCCGACCGTAGGGGAATCTAGTTGTCCGAGTGTTCTTGCTGAAACCTCCAATGGCCAAAGGTTTGTTGAGGATGAAGGTGAGCAAGAATATTGTCTTTGTAGAGTTTCTGGTGTGCCAAAGTCCCCGATTGATAAGGTTTCTGCCGAACAGTTTGCTGTTGGGGATAGAGATGGAGCTAGAAAACACTCAGATGAACAAGTAAACCCTGATCCTATTTTCTTAGAATCTTTTCTCGATGTTGGTGATCGGGATGATCCTACGGCTGATCTCAACTTCCATCATACCTGTGTAGAGAAAAGAAAGATGGTTGATTCTCTCACTCATCCCCATAAAGTCCCTCGGGTGGTATCGTTTATGGAATCAAGTGATGACGATACTGAGGTAGGAGTTTCTCTAAGCGTTCAAGTTGAAGCGTCTGTGGAAAAAACGGAAACTCCAAACCTTAACAGGGATTCTACTCCTTCTGAGACTGAAGATGTTGGGGTGGGAACCTCGGGTGACCCTTATTCCACTCCATAGGAAATGCTAAGGGCGATGTCTTATGGTCAGGTCTTCATTGGAGAGGACCATTAGAGCCGTTTCAGGGATGGTTCACCGACCACTCGTCTTGAAAATATTTTCAATTGTGCCTCTTATGTAAGTCTCATATCCCAACTGTTTTATCTTAATGCTTGTTAGATTTTAACTCAATCTTTCTTACAGGTGGTGGCCGAGTTTGCTGAGTTGGTTCAGACGCAACAATATCAAGCCGATTGGATAAGGTGTCTTGAAGCTCAGCTGAAGAAGAGTGAGGATAGTTGTGCTCGGGTCGAGGCGGCTTATCAGAGGGAGGTGAGCTCTGCCCAGAAATTCGCCGATCATTGCTTGGCTAAGCAAATGGGTGCTGATGAGAGAGCTTCTTTGGCAGAGGAGAAGGATGTGTCATTTCAAAACTTATTATCTGCCGCCCAAGAATCGATGCTCAATACCTAACAGAAAGCTGAGCCGGCCAAGTCGTCCTATGAGCAGAAGATTCAAGACTTGGAACGCCAAGCTTTGACGGTTGAATCCTTATCAAAGGAGACTAGACTGAAACTTGAGGTCCAGAGGGTCAATCGTTTCAAAAAGTCCCCAACTTATGATGCCCTTCTCCTTCGGGAATTTCAGCGAGGGTTAGTTTCAGTTGGTGAATTTTTTAAAGTCAAGATTCGGACAACTGATAAAGCCCGAACCAACTGGGACCTGTCGATCAAGAACCATGTGGACCAGTCCCTGGAATATCTTTGGACTTAAATTAAAGAATAGAGAGCTTACTGCCGCAGCCGAGGTAAAGTGGCTCATCCTATGCATTTGGAGATCCCATCAAAGCATTCTCTCTCGACCTTCTATGCCAGTCAGGAATCTGGTGTGGATGGCTAGACACCTAATGTTAGTACGGTCCCTGGAGCAGATTACAGTGAGTTGATGGATGACTTGGTCAACACAATCGTTTGGCCTTTAAACGAGAGTCTTTTCCATGAATACGAGATGGTGCCTAATCCGAGTATCGACAAAAGTTCCAAATCCTCATCTCGATCTTAGGTCATTTTTGTAGAATTTTCCACTTTGTAATGATTTTGATCAATAAAGTTTCATATTTGTGAACTGCTTTATTCAGAAAGCCAAGTATTTTTCTTAAATCGGCTAACTTATTGCTCAAGTAATTTCACCGAGTACCGAGTATCTTATTTAACTTGGTTTTGTTATTTGGAATAGCTTCTAACACCAAGAATCTTATTGAGCTGGCTAACTCTGTTGTCCGAGTAACTTTACCCAGTATCTTATTTAACTTGGTTTTGTTTATTCGGATTGATTTTCTAATGCCAAATATCTTGTTAAACTGGCTAATGCAATCTCTTCGTGCCAAGTATCTCATTAAACTGGCTAATGTTATTAACCGAGCCATCTTGAAACAAGCAATTAGATTTATACTTGCATTTCATACTCGGTTGCTACCCAAACATTACATCAAGGCTCACCATGATCATATGTTTGAGTCCTTACTCAAGTTACTGAGAACGTCTCCTTAGTTTTGTCTGTGCAAGGGTTTACCTAATCGTTAAGCTTTTGAACTGCTTAACACAGCTGCGCATCTCACCAGGACTTTTCCCGACTGTGCCCCGAGCCGTTTTTGAGAATCTGGTGCATCGGGTTTGCCTTTTGGCCAAGGTCGACCGACCTTTCTCGGTTGGTGTGCTCCTTCGAGCTTCTCCACCTATTCAGGAATTTCACCAAATTAATGGTCCCAAGCATTTTATCTGCATGTTCTTATTATCATGCTCATCTTTCATATGTTCTTATTATCATATGCTTTAGATTTCTGAAATCCCGAGTTGGGTTTTTATTTATAACTATAAACTAACAATGATTAAATTTCATAACTAATAACTAACGACTAAAATTGTCCCAACTAAAAAGGAAACAAAATTTCAAGGATAAAAAATCTTCAAATATTAGGCGTTGCATGGTCGGGGTAAAACCCCACCATCTGGTCGGGGTAAGACCCCACCATCTGGTCGTGCAATCCAATATGCTTTATAACCAGCTACTCCTTCAATCTTGTACGGGCCTTGCCACTTGTCAACCAAGGAACCTACAACTTTGTTTTTTATGTTCAGTGACACTTTTTTGAGTACCAGGTCTCTTACTTGGAATTTCTTGATTCGAACATGAGAATTGTAGTGGTGAGCCACTCTTTGTTGATATGCCATATTTCGTATTCGAGATTTCTCCCTTTTCTCTTCTAGATCATCCAGACTTTGTAATAGCATATCAACATTCTGCTCTTCATTATATAGCCTGGCCCTAGATGACGGGAATGATGTTTCTACGGGGATAATAGCTTCTGTTCCAAATGTTAAAGTGAATGGAGTCTCTCTTGTATAAGTTCTTGTTGTCGTTCGATATGCCCATAATACATCAGAAAGTTTTTCAAACCAACTTTCTTTTTTGGCATCTAGCTTTTCTTTGAATGTATGCTTGATGATTTTGTTTACTGCTTCAGCTTGCGCATTTGTTTGAGGGTGGGTAGGTGTGGCGTAGTAATTGGCAATTTGGTACTCTTTGCACAACTGTCTTAATTTTAGATTATCGAATTGGGTGCCGTTGTCAGTGATGATAGTGCTTGGGACTCCAAATCTGTAGAGTATATTTTTCTTAATGAAATTCGTGGTGTTTGCTTCTGTGATATGCACTAATTCTTCAGCTTCTGCCCATTTTGTGAAATAATCAATGGCTACTATTGCATGCTTCGCTCCACCCCCTATCCCTGTTGGCATTGGGCCAATTAAGTCCAAGCCCCACATGGCAAATGGCCATAAGGACGTAAGGCTTCTGAGTTGTTCAGGGGGCTGTTGGATATCGTTAGCGATCCTTTGGCATGCATTGCAGCTTTTCGAACATTGCTGTGCATCCGAGAATAAAGTGGGCCAATAATAACCTTACTTGAGTACCTTGTGTGCTAAACTTTTACCCCCAATATGGTTTCTACATACTCCACCATGGATTTCCTGTAGTATCTGACATGCATCTTCCTTTGATATACATCTTTGGAGTGTTAAGGAAAACCCCCTTCTGTACAGTTCTCCTCCGATCAATGTGTATCTTGCTGACCGATACCTGATGCGTTTGGCTTGTAAGGGATCTTCTGGGAACACGCCTTCTTCCAGGTACCTTTTTAGCTGAGTCATCCATCCGTCTGACGGTGTTCGAATTTCTGAGATTTCAAAGTTTTTTGGCTCAGCTGTGCTCGATTTGAGGAGATGCGCGGCCGAAATAGTTTTTAGCCTGATTGTGGTCATTGTTGATGCTAGTTTGGACAATGCATATGCCTTTTCATTATCCTCCCTTGTAATATAGACAATCTTATATTCTTTGAATTTATGAAGGAGTTGTTTTGCTATGCCACAATAAGCTATCATACCTTTATCTCTGGCTTGGTATTCATTCAGGACTTGGTTGACGACTACCTGTGAGTCGCTAAATATTTTAACCTCATCTGCTCCGAGGGCTATGCATATACTTGGCTTGATTATTCGTTGCTTTAATGTCAAATCTCATGGCACACTAGACATCATCTCCTTCCGGGGTGCATACTACAATCCCTATCCCGCTGCCATGAGTGTTCGAGGAACCATCGACATATAATTTCCATAAGAAACTCTTGCCTAACATATTTTTTGCTTCCAGGTTTGGTTCTGTGAATTCTGCTATAAAATCTGTCACTGCTTGGCCTTTGACAGATGTTTTGGGGACGTACTAGATATTGAATTCACTCAACTCGATTGCCCATTTGGTTAGTCTTCCTGAAATTTTAGGCTATTTGCTTAAGTAAGCAGTCGGTGAGGGCTTGGATTGTATGAGCCTGAAAGTACGACCTCAGCTTCCTTACTGTCGAAACCAATGCTAGGGCCAATTTTTTTGCCTATGAATACCTGGTTTCAGATGGAAGAAGTGCCTTGCTGGTATAATATACTGGCCTCTGTACTCCATCTTCTGTTCTGACTAGAACCGAGCTTGCTCCTAATTCCGTAATTGATAAGTACAAGTGGAGTATTTCTCCCATTTTCAGTTTTGAAAGGATGGAAGCTTGCCCTATTTACTCTTTGATTTTTAGGAATGCCTGCTCGCATTATTCGTTCCATTCTAGTCCTTTTTCTTTTTTAATTACTTTAAAAAAGGGAGAACATTTATTTGTGGCCTTTGAAATAAATCTGCCCAAGGAAGCTAAGCATCCTGTTAAGCGTTGTACTTCTTTTAGCGTCCTTGGTGAGGTCATTTTTTAAATTGCTTAGATCGGTGGCCTCTGGTGAACTTGGAAACCTAGGAACCTTCCTGAAGGCACTCCAAATAGGCACTTGTTCGGATTCAGGTTCATTTGATATCTCCTCAAGACATCGAATGTTTCCCGCATGTCTGAAGCATGCCTGTCTGTCGAGATACTCTTGGTCAACATGTCATCTATGTAAACTTCCATGTTTCTTCCTATTTGACGTGCAAAGATTCTGTTGACCAGTCTATGTAACAGTATAAGCCCTGATCGGTTGTGAACGCCATTTTTTCCTCATCAGCTTTATTCATTCGGATTTGGTGAGACCCTGAGTAGGCATCCATGAAACTGAGCAATTCATGGCCTGGCATGGCATTAACCAGTTGGTCTGTCCTAGGCAGTGGAAAACTGTCTTTTGGGCATGCTTTATTCAGTTCTGTGAAGTCTACGTACATTCTCCACTGACCATTTTTCTTCTTGACAAGGACCACATTGGCTACCCACTAAGGGTAGCTGATCTCTCTGATAGATCTTACAACGAATAACTTCCCCACTTCTTGCTTGATCGCCTGACTTCTTTCGAGGTTAAAAGATCATCTTTTTTGTATTACTAGTTTTGCATTTGTGTCCACTGTAAGATGATGTGATATTATTCGGGCATCTATCCCTACCATGTCTTCATGACTCCAAGCGAACACATCTTTATATTCTCTGAGTAGATCAATAAGGTTTTACTTAACCTTTCCTTCTAAACTGGCCCCGATTTTGATCTTTTTATCTGGTTCGTCTTCCTTTCAGACTATTTCCTCTATTGGTTCACTTTTAGACACTTTTGGCTCTTTCCTCGGATCGAACTCAAACAACAGTGAATTTTGCTCGGTCTGATCTGATCGTGTGATGATGAACACCTGTTTGCTGTTGTTTTTGTCTTTGTAAACCGAGAGATTAGCTCTTCTGGCCATCTTTTGGGACCCATTAACTATTCCTACCTCCCATTCGGTTAGGAATTTGATCATCAGAGCATAAGTAGCTATTACTGCCATAGTTTTATTCAATAATGGTCGGCTATAAGGCCAATTGTCTAGGTTTACCACTACAAAATAGAGCAACACTGTTCTCTGACAAGGTGCTTCCCCGATTTTTACGGGCAACTTTACCGTCCCGAGAGACCTAACATCAACTCCCCTGAATTCTTTGAGTGGGGCATGAAAGGGTTGCAAATCCTTTCGGTCCAACTTGAGTTGATCGTAAGCAGCTACATTGAGAATATCAGCCTAACTACCATTGTCTATTAAAATTCTCCTGACTTCCCTGTGTCTAATTCGGGCACTAATGACAATGGCGTTATTTAGTCGAACATCGACCCCATGTGAGGGAGCCTCTGTGAATATTATTAGGTCCCATCCTTTTTTTACCCTTTTCGGGTCAGGTTCGACGGAGTTGACATCAAAGTTCTGCCTTACCTCCACCTCTTCTCTGATTTCCTGAGTTTTCTCCCGGTTACTTCTTCCAATTGATTGTCCTCCAAAGATTGTTTGTATTACTTCATTAGCCTCGGGACTGGCCCTTTTGTTCCAACTGGAACTATGATATGCCCTTGTCTCTTTCTTCGTCTCTGACCTTTCATCTCTTTTCAAGATTATATCTTGTAGGTGTCCTTCTCGAATGAGGGTCTCTATGTAGTCTCTAAGCTCGTAATATTTGGAAGTCTCATGACCGGTTTCCTTATAGAATCTGCAGTACTTTGTTGTTTCTCACCGAGCAAACTAAGACTGTCGGTGTGGCTCATTTACTAGATTTTTTCTTCTAATATGGCCAGGATTTCCTCCTGATTTTTCGTAGAGAGGTGTAGTTTGTGTGTTTTCCTCAGAATTTCTTTGTGGTCTGGTCATCATTACGCCCGTTTCCCCCATATTTGCTTCTTTATTTACTGTTTCGTTTTTGTTTTCCTTTGTAGTTCTGTACCTTCGACTCAGCATTTTTTGTTTGGGTAACCCTCCATGCATGTAGCATCCTCCCGTGGCTAACTCCTTTTCTTCGGCTAGTGCATATCCTCCAGCAATGTCCATTATGTCTGCATATCTGGTTAGACAGGCCCTTCTTAAGTCAAAAGATAGCCGTCCATTCTGTAAATTGTTTATGAACGCAGCAATTACTGCTTCATCATTTGCACTGTCGATTTTTTAGAACGCCTGGCCGAATCTCCCTAGGAATTTTTTCAACGACTCATATTTCCCTTGTTTCAACTGAGAAAGGTAAGCCACAGATTTTTTCCTGTGTACATTGCTTAGAAATTTTCTTGAGAAACTTCTGCTTAATTCACCAAAACTTTAGATGCTTGCCGAGGGAAACCTTCCGAACCATCTTGAACCTGTGTCACCCAGAGTCTGTGGAAAGTTAAGACATAGTAAAGGGTCGTTGTGGGCATACTGAGCCATAGCGATTTTATACTGTCTGACGTGTTCTTTAGGATCTGTATCCTTCTTGAATTGTTCTACGTGTGGCATCCTAAACCTTTCTGGGAATGGGGTTCACAGGATGTCCCTAGTGAATGGACTATCGAAATCATCATCAGATAAGTCATTATACCTATATCGCCTAACCAACACGTCCATTTGACACATGTTGTTTTCGACTTCTCGGGTCGAGCTCTGAATCATAACATCTCTATCTCTCACCGGTTCTCCATGATGGTTAAACCGTCAGATGATTGCCATGCCTGTTCCCAGCTCCTCTTCACTTCTTTACCGAGTTTCACGAGTCTATCCTTACAGGCGTATGGTTCCATGACGATTCTTGCGATGGTGTCAATCACTATCCTCTAATGATGACGACCGATCCCTACGCCGGTCTTGCATTTGGCGTGGTTGTTCCTCTTCGGGTGTTTCACGTCCCTTATCCTGATTGCGTGTTACACCCCCAGCTTAACTGATTGCAACAGAATTCCTACCAGTTTCTGGTGTATCTGGTTCCGACCTAACTATAACCGAACAAAGCCTTGTAAGTGGGGGATTAGGAGGTTGGGTTTATTCTGGAGCTAATCGATCCACCCCTTCTATTACCGCTTCCGCTAATAGCTGTTGTAGTGCCTCACGGAAGCGTCGTGTCAAATCTTCGCTGGTTGGAGGGATTTGTTGGATCCTCGAAAGAGATGTAGGTTGGTTCTTGGTGGTCGAGGCGAGATCTCGTGAACTACCGCCTATATGAACATTATCTGGAGATTTTTGGACATCCCCAGAACTGTTTCTTCTTCCACTTCCAGCCATTACATTTAATCAAATCGGAGGTACAACATATTCTTTTAGCGCCAATGGTTGACGTCGATTTCTCAATGGGTGAGAAAGTCAACAATATTGAATTTAATTGACCTGTCAAAGAGAGAGAAAGAGAATGCAATTTAAAGCTAGTTAGACACGAGTTTACGTGGTAAAACTCCGGTGATCGGAGAAACGTCCACTGATTGTTGAGCAAACAACCGAGCCAAAATCCACTATTTGGAATAAAGAATTACAATAATCGAACTCTATTTTTTCTCTTCGTTTATGATTCTCCATCTCTTTTTAGTGAGATTATGGGTCTATTTATATATGCATAGAACCCTAATCCATGTTGTACGAGTAATGAATGGATTCGTATTTAACTATAATTGGTTACTTGTTGGAGTGGTCATTATCTTCTTTCCTATTTCAGAGATGGCATGGAGATCGAATGAGATTTTGGTAATGTAGTTCATTTATGACTTATTTCCTTATAAATGCATAGTCTTCTTAAAGAAATAAAGTTGTTACCTGATCTGGAACCTTTTTCCTGTTTGGTATTTTATTCTTCTAGGAATTTCGACATGAATATCTTTATGTATTTTAGTATGACTCTTGGTTTATATGCGAGTTATGTACTGGACTTCTTTATTCGGGTTTCTTCATATTTGTCCCGAGTAGAACATGACGTCACTTGGTCCCGAGAAGGTCTTTGCTTGCCGAATACTCGTGTTCACACTTACTCGGGTTTTTATTTCTTAGTGTTGTTTTGAAGGGCATTTTCTGGATGCCTACTTGGATGTCTCTGGCAATATTCAAGGGATGGTCCACCTTGTCAGTGACGTGTACATTTGGTAAAAATATACATATAACACTAAGTAAATCCACCTGAGAATAGGATTCTTGCCTACCAAGTAAATCCTCTTTAGGAGAGGATTTGTGAACCTATAAATATAGGTTGTAAATTTAGACCAAGCCTTAGTTTTTGGTGTGAGAAGTTGTTTTTATTTCGACCAAGCCTTAGGATTCTTGCCTACTCTTTTTTCATACAAGATCATCAAGGAGCGAGGTATCTACCCCCGTAGCCTACCAGGTAGCGAGTTGAGGTGTTAATTGAAATTCCTCACTTAGATCAAATTTTTGATTAACAAAAACATTTTGTAGGGTTAAGTTTCGTAACATACTGGTTGAGCACGTCGAACGATTGCCTTAAATGGTCTATGTGTTGTTGAGCTATCAAGGACTACACTAGCATATCATCGATGTAAACCTCCATTGTTTGTTTCGAGCATTCCCGCAAACATCATGTTAACGAGTCGTTGATAGGTCACACCTTCATTTTCCAAACCGAAAGGCATAACTTTGTAACAGCAATTGCCTCATTAAGTGATGAAAGCGGTTTTCTCCTGATTGTTTGGATGCATTAAGACCTAGTTGTACCCTGAAAAAGTGTCCATAAAGCTGAGTAGTTTATGTCCTGCAGTGGCATCGACGAACATGTCGATGTGAGGGAGGGGAAATGGATCATTTGGGCATGCCTTATTGAGATCAGTGAATTCGATGCAACACCATTTTCCATTCTTTTTCTTCAGGACCACAACGTTCGCCAACCAGTCTAGGTACTTCATTTCCCTAACGGAACCAATGTCGATTAGCTTATGTACTTCATCATTGATTACTTTGTTCCTTACTGGTTTGAATTTTCTCCTTTTTTGTTTCACTGGTAGATGATCAGGGTCTACTTGTAATTGATGAACAATTACTTGTAGGTCGATTTCGACCATATCTGTGTGCAACCAAGCAAAACAAATGCGTTGTTACTTTAAAAACTCGGTCAGTCGGTTCCAGATCTCTTCAAGCAGTCTATACTTGATATATACTTTGTGTTCTTGGTGTTCGAGGTTGAGCGACACTTTGTCGAGTTCTTCTACTTTTGGCTTTTCTTAACTCGACTCGACCATGGATTCCTATAGTTACTATAACTGTTCTTTCTTTTTCATCAATGCATTCTAGTAGCACTCTTTTACAGCTGTTTACCTTTGATTTCTCATACTTGCCACTTAATAAGGAACTTGTTCATTTTGTGGTAGGTCGAGGGAATCACCTTTATCCCATGTATCTAGGGCCTGTTAAGGATGGCGTTGTATGGAGATAGGCAGGAGCACAAGGAAGTTGATATACAGGTTGACTCCTTCGGTGTACACTGGCAGTATGATTTTGCCTAGTGTACTCTTCTGTTCACCACTGAACCCTGTAAACATAGGCATTCGAACACTGATTCTGGATTCATCGACCTGCATATATCAAAAAGCACTGTTAAACAAAATTTTATAGGAACTACCGTTATCGATCAAAATTTGTTTAGTTAAATAGTTGGATATATATATATAATGGAATAACATGAGCATCATGATGAGGAGAAAACAAATCTTATTTATCGAATGACTTAAAGGTGACAGTTTTGTCAATCCCTGTTGAGTGTTCTCTACTAGGTTGAATTTCTGCATTCGACACTTGACGAGTATGCCTGTTCATAGCTGAATAGCTCACACCGCTTACCTCAGATCCGCTTACGATATAGTTGATCACTCTTTCTTGTTGGGGTGGCACTGACGGTCCATCATCCAAATTTCCTTATTGTTTTTCATCGTGTTGAGTGACAGTTTCCTTTCTTTTATCAGTCAGGTACTCCAGCAAGTGTCCTCGCTTTAAGAGTTTTGCCACTTCCAACTTCAGGGTGATGCAGTCATCTGTTCAATGACCATGATCTCTATAGATTTTGTATCAAAAGCTAGCGTCTGGATGTTCTAGCGGGGCATTCATCTTCCTTGGCCATTTGACGTTTATCCCCATATATTTCATCATTGTTACATTGTCGACTGGTTCGATGTTGAGATTGTATTCTTGTATCGATGCCTGTGACCAACCAGTTCTGGGTGGATCTTGATTGTATGATCTCCTATCGTTTGCTGCATTATTACGGGTGTTATTGCCTCGATTTCCTATCGGATAAGGTTCGACTCTCCTTTCGATTAATCTACGATCCACACGGTCATTAAGCCTATTGTGGTTGTTGACCTTTTCGACATATTTCGCTTCGTCTTCTTCCTCTTTGATATAGGCCTCTGCTTTTACCAACTCATCATTCATTGTATTTCATGAGTGGTTGGTGAGCTCTTTGTAAAGGTCAAAGTCGAATCGAAATCCTTTCCTAAAGGTTGAAATCATTGTTGACTGATTGCAATGCTGGATTTGCACCTTTTCTCTATCATTTATTTTCATGTTTGTTTTATGATAATTAAGAACATGTAAGGATTAGTTTATGGAGACATTTTTCGTGTACATGGAATCTAGTTAACATACGGAAAATCTGAAAGAGCAAGAGAAAGGTACAAGAGCAAATAAGTGGCAAAAGGTGTAGTGCATGGGTAGCTAACCCGTGCACTACCAGTTCACAAAGAAAGAACAAAACATGGAATTGGTTATGCAGGGTACGGCACGGGTCCCTACCCGCATTATATCCATGCATCGTAAGCCTATATATAACATGTCACTTCGTGTAGGGCTCACAAGCTTCCAAAGAAAGGAAATTTTCTCCTTCTCTATCTTGTAAAACTAAAGGTATTACGTGAGCCTCACGTTTTCAATTTTCAAATCAAAGGTATGGATTCTTCCTCTACTAACTTGATTCCATTTGTTCAAAGTATGAATTGTACATTCTTTTCTCCTTCAAAACTCACTTAAATTTGCACGAACCCTAAACTTGGAATGACCTATGAACTTTTAAAAACTTAATGAATATTCTGTAATGATTTATGTTGGGTTTGTGTAATTGTTGCATGTAAGAGTGAATTTAATTAACTTTGAATGACGATTGATCACTTTTGCTTATAAAGTGGAAATTCTATGGTTTGTTTGAATTGGCTTAAATTGAAGTTATTTGTCCATGAATTTGTTTTTTTACATGGGCTTATTTGCTTGTAAATTGTTTTGTGTGCATTAAGTATTTGTCTGTGTTCATTTTGCATCTTGCCATGGAAATGTTGAAAGCAAATTTGTAGTTCTGGGAAACTGCACGGGTCGCACGAATCCCTTACCTATGCACTACCCATGCACTATGTAGTGAGGCCTACTGTTGTTTGTTGAAAAAATTTCTACTTAAATTATGCTTATACAAATGCTTGCTTATGGTAGTAGTATATCCCTAATTGAATGTTTTCCTTTGCAGATGACAAGCAGAACTAAAGCTTTTGCTAAGAAACTTGGTGTTAATGGGAGTAAGAAAAAGAAGACACCTACGACTCCTCCAATGCCCCCTTGCACTCTGAGCCCTAACTTTGAAAACTGTTTGGAACATTTCAAGCAGTGCGATATAGTTGAAGAGCGGGGAATTGATCAATCTGAGCTCTTACATACCCCAATCCCTGATATAGTGAACTAGAGAGAGTGGTAAACATATGTTTGCACTCCTCTTCAATTCTGTAGAAGGATTGTGCAAGAATTCTAAGTTAGGATGATACATGATGACTACATCAGAGGATTTCTAGTTATGGTGAAAGGGGTAGAGGTCCAAATAAACTTTACTGATATTCAGTAATATTACAAGATCGATCTCCCAAATGATCAGAGAGTGACTGAGAGAGTGCGAGATGGAGTCACTTGGGATGAAAGCTTTATTAAACAAAATATGGATGTAGCAAATGAACTGGTCATTACAATGATGAATTTCTAGGTGACGCATACCCTGTCAAGCACTCTAATATGGAAACTAAACTAGGAAGCAGGAACATTTTCTGTTAGCCAAAAATTTGCTTAGGGTGAGGAATTTAAATTAACACCCTCAACCCGTAGCCCGGTAGGCTGCGGGGGGTATGTACCTCATACCTAGGTGAGATTATATGAGTGAAGAAGTAAAGTGTCTATTGTGGTAGGTAGGAGACATTCACCCCGTCCATCGGAGCTTCAATGATGAGGAAGAGACATGACGCTTGAGGATCCCTTACTAGTACGATAGGCTGGTTCTGGTCCCCGGTCCCTGGTCCCTTATCCCGGTACCTTGGTCTTGGTACCTAAGTCCTGGTACCTAGGTCCTGGTACATAGGTCATGGTCCTTGGTCCTAGTACCTGGTCTCTTTGCAAGGTCTCCCCTGTAGTTCCCTGATCTGAATAGCATGCTTGGAGGAAGGATTAGAGAGCTAGGACTAGTGAGATCGGTACCTAGTTCACAAACATACACACACGCATAATAAAGGAGATAGATGGGAAAAAGACAAGTCTTTTGATAAAGGCGGACAGACCAATAGAGGAAAAACATCATGAATAATTGTATGCTGCATCTAGAAGAAGGAGAGAGACCCTTCCTTATGTATATATATTCGATGGTGAACAACTCTCTGTCGATATATTCCTAGTTAAAATAAATATACATAGTAGATGATCTCATTTTTTGGGGTTTGATCGGGGGATGCTCGGGAGCTCTCAGGGATTGATTGGGGCTTTTCTCAATAGGCCATTTCTTGGTCAGACATCAGATGTGAGATAGACGTCGAGTCAAGCGTCCATTTAGGCGTGTATTTTTTGTCTGTCTTCTTTAAGAGATCTTTGTCATATTTATAGGTCCTCATTCTTGTTACCTACTCCATTAATTTAGTTAATCAATTCGTAATCAAAGGAACACTGATTTGTATTAATGGAGTTGACTCATTAATGGCGTTGTGAATGGCCATTAAAGAGCTGGCTGATTACTCATTAATGGTGTTATGAATGGCAATTAAAGAGTTGATCGAATACTCATTAATAGCATTGTGAATGGCCAATAAAGAGTTAACTATCTTCATTAATGAGGTTGATTATCTCCATTAATAGGGTTGACTATATTAATGGTGTTGTGTATGGTCGGAGAGGTCAACTTTCTCTTCCAGGTTGCTGGAGGAGAAATACGATGATTCTGTACCTTTAAGGGTACAGTACCCTGAAGTACTGGTCCACTCTTGCTGTTACGGTGCTTGGTCTAGCATGTTGGCACTTTCTTGGTACTAGTCTTCCTATAGGGCATAGGACGCGTACATATTGGAATGGTCTTGGACTAATATCTCGGTACTTGGATAGCGGGTTGATTTCGTGGTGCCTAGAAACCAGGTAGGAGGTATCACTGTACCTAAATACCAGGTATGAGGTATCCTAGACGGGTGTTAAACTGGTGTCGAGGTACTTGAGTACCAGATAGATATCCTGATATCAAGGTACTAGGAAGGAGGTACCAAGATGCTAGCTCGGCTTGATATCTTACTGTTTTGGAGAAATGATGCTGACCTTTTCCCAGATAATAGTATCGAGGTACCTAGGTTGTGTGGGAACCGGTCATGATATAGACCCTACCAGATGGGTCCTACCAAGTACCAAGAATTTGGAAAATTCTTCTTTGGACTCCTGCCAATAAAGGTTTTTAACAAAAGTCCCCCATGACTTGAACACCGGTATCTAGTTGGGGTTGGAGTAAGGATCTATAATGCTTGAAGAATTTTGCTTTTTGCTTATTGCTTCTTATTGGTAACCAATATTTGAAGCGAAAATCGTTCCCAGTACACTTGGCTAAGACGAATCAGGATACATTGCATTTCTACTTTAGAAACCCTAGTACTTAGGCTAAAGGATCCTGGTAGGCAATTAGGCCACTTTCAAACTAGGTCTTTATATATAGGCGAAACATAGGCGGATCCGGGTATTTGGCATCCTTGCAAAACAAATGAGCGATACGGACCACTAATGGGGATATTCCCTTGGATGAAATTTCCGATGCTCTAGTCAGTATAAAATTTGATAAGCGAGAAAGGTAAGATATTACAAACTGTACTGCTATATTATTTAGGATAAGGCTCCGTGGCCAATCTTGGTACTTGGCATTCCTGTTCTAGGAATCCTGGTACTTAGGCAAAAATTCGTAGGTGAAACTGGGTACCTGACATTCTATTCTAGGAATCCTGGCACGTAGGTAAAAATATGTAGGCAAGACTGGGTACCTGATAGATACCTAGGCAATAACCCAGTCTAGGTACCTATCACTCTTATAGAAGGAAAACTAGTACTTTGGCGATAACATCATCAAGGCAAACTTCGTGCTTAGGCTAACTTGATCCTGGTAAGCAATTATGCCATCCATATCCTTCCTGACGGGGTTGGCCCGGCCAAGGTAACAGGATGCCTGACTCAAATTGATGGGGACAAGGCTAGAACATGGATTGATGCATATTCAAACCCAATTCAAGTTCCCATTAGTCTGGTAACAAGAGCTTATGCAAAAAAGTTCAAAGAAGTGCTTAACGGGCTTATTTAAGCAACATGGGCTCAAGACAACGCATGGAGGCCCATTCAAGGGGTTGAACGTGATTCTCAAGGACGGTATTCAATAGTTCAAACCTTAAAGAAGCCCATAATGAAGTAATGCGTTGATTGGAGAGTTTTGGGTTGATTTGAGTCAATTTCATCAAATTGAGCCCAAATGATGGATAAAGCTCCTTAAACGAAATTTATTTCCCAAATAAATGGTTGATTTGTTTTCCAAATTCAGTTTTCCAAATAAGGAACAAATCAACTGGTTGCTAGTTTTTGGTCTTTATTTATTTCCTTAATTTGTATGCATTTATTTTCCTGATTGTAAGGCATTAATTGCCGAACAGTTATTCCCTTTTAGGTCTTAGATATTTTTAGTATATAAGAGACGAATTGATGTATTATTTGGCAGACTTGAATTGAATTAAAATTGAGAGAAAATTCTCTTTGGTTCTTCATGAACTATTCAAACTTATCAGATTTATCTGTGGCATTCACCCCGACTTATCAATCCATTTCTCCATCCCAGATTGTGGCATCTTCGACATACCACTCCAAACTAGAATAGAACGATCTTGGATCCTTTCTTGAATCATGATTTCATCATCTCTTGGCATGATTCGTATCATTTGGTATCACAACTTTGGTTTTACTCTCAGGTTTGCCTATCTTATTTCAAATTTTCAGTCCAAATTTCGCTCTTTCTTGTTAGAGTGAGATTCATCTAAAAAAAATTGAAATTCAGTTTAAGCTCTTATTTTCGTGATCTTCTTGTTCTATCTACAGAAAAGTATAAAATGAAAATAAAAGATTGGGATCTGATTTTTTGTTGTTCTATTATAAAACTCTTGTGTCAAAACCATAATTCAGCCTTGTTTTAGTATACAAAAAATCTATATTGTTACATTGGTGAGTATTGGTGGATTGTTTATTTAGTTTAAAAAATGAATGATTGAAAGAGGATCTTTCGAGTGGAAAAAGGCAAGAGAGAGTGAGAGTATTAGAGGGTAAAAGCTAAATATATTGAGTGAAACATGAGTGGAATTGAGTGAAATCATACTTGAGCTAAAACACGTGAAGGAGTGTTGCGAGGACTAATCATATTTGTTTTCTATAGTTTCAATATGTCATCTAGGGATAAAGAAGGGAGAGGGGAGGTATCAATTAAGATCCGGGCAATGCAACAATAGTTAGAATGCATGAATGTGATATTTACGTAGATTCAGGATCAAATAGAAAGGTAAGACGCTGTCATAGCTAACTTGCAAGAGGGGTGACCCCAAAGAGTCCCAAATGCTAAAATGAGAGAAAGACATGCACCCACAAAAGATCTTGATGAAGAATATACATATGATAATGAGGATGAGGGGAATCAAGCTTCAATTGGCAGTATGGACAAATTTATTCAAAGCGGTGGTAAACGTGATAGAAATTTTCAGAGATCCTAGACCGCTAGATGAAGTTGACCGAAACTTAGGAAGCATCAAGATGAAGATTCCTTCAATCCAAATGCGAAATGACCTGGAAGTTTATCTTGAGTGGGAAAAAAAGATGGAGTTGGTCTTTGATTTTAATAACTATTCCTAGCTTAAAAAGGTAAAAGTTACAGTAGTTGAGTTCTCTGATTATACTATTGTATGGTGGGCTCAATTGATGTCAAACAGGACGAGAAATAGAGAACGTCCCATAGAGATGTGGGAGGAGATGAAAACCGTGATGAGGAGACGGTTTGTGTCAAGCCATTATTACTGCGATTTGTATCAAACACCGCAAAGCCTCACACAAGGTAATCGAAGTGTCGAAGATTATTTTAAAGAGATGGAGATTACTATGATCAGGGAAAATGTACAATGGCTAGGTTTTTACATGGATTGAAATGATAAATTCATGATAAGGTAGAGATGAAACATTATGTGGAGTTGGAAGATATGGTACCTATGGCCATCAAAGTGGAACAACAAATCAAGAGGAAGGGTGGTAAACGTGCAACCCTTGGTTTTAGTTTTTCCACTTGAAAGCCAAGCTATGCAAAGATGGAGGATAAATCGGTTATAAAATCTAAAACCGAACAAAAGCAAGAAACAACCAGCCATGGAAACCAAGGTAAAACGGTTTCTTCCACCACTCAAAATCATGATATTAAGTGTTTTAAATGCCAAGGCAGGGGTCATATAGCGAGCCAATGTCTGAACAAAAGAATTATGATGCTACGAGATAATGGTGAGATCGAGACTGATGAAGAAGAAGACACCGAATATATGCTACCATTAGAGGATGTGGAAGATGAGAAATTCGTTGTACAAGGTGAATTGTTGGTGGCCAGGAGGGCTCTAAGTGTGCAAGTCAAGGGAGATGATTTGGTGCAACGAGAAAACATCTTTCATATTAGGTGCCATGTTCAAAACAAGGTATGTAGTGTGATTATTGATAGTGGGAATTGTACTAATGTTGCTAGCACCACCTAGGTGGAAAAACTGGGGCTGCCAACACTTGAGCACCCAAGGCCCTACAAGTTACAATGGTTAAATGGTAGTGGCGAGGCGAAGGTAGAAAAACAGGTGTTAGTTTCATTTTGAATCGGTAAATATGAAGATGAAGTGTTGTGCGATGTTATATTGATGTAAGCTGGACATTTGTTGTTAGGGCGGCCATGGCAGTTTGATAGGCGTGTGAAACATTATGGTTTCTCAAAAAATTATTGTTTTGAACACAATCAAAAAATGATTACTCTTGTTCTAATGACGCCAAATCAGGTTTATGAAGATCAAGTGAGTTTGTAAAAAGAGAGTGACAAAAAGAAAGATAGTGGACAAAAGAAAGAGAGTGATCGAAAGAAAAAGGGTGAAAAAAGAATAAAAATCAGAAAGAGGTTGAGAAATAGAAGAAGAGAGATTCAGCCATTGAGAGAAAGTCAGAGAGACAGCAAAAGAATTTCTATGCAAAAGCGAGTGAAATAAAAAAAGCATTGTTTTCAAAACAGCCAATGATTATACGTTTGTAAAAGGAGACCTTTTAAACACTAACGAACTTGACCCGACTTTACGTAGTTCTTTTATTTCTCCTTTACAGGACTATGAGGGTGTCTTTCCCGAATAAACCCCATATGGTTTGCCTCCAATCCGAGGGATTGAACATCAAATTGATTTTGTGCCCGGTGCGACAATACCAAACCGACCAGTCTATAGAATTAATTCGGAGGAGACAAAGTAACTTCAAAGAAAGGTTAGAGAATTGATGGAAAAAGGGTATATAAGAAAAAGCATGAGTCCATACGCAGTTCCTGTTTTGTTGGTTCCTAAATAGAATCGGACTTGGAGTATGTACGTTGATTGTCGAGCCATCAACAACATCACGGTAAAGTATCATCATCCCATTCCAAGATTAGATGACATGCGTGATGAGATGCACGGTTCTAGTGTGTTTCTAATATTGATTTGAAAAGTGGTTATCATCAAATTAGAATGAAAGAAGAAGATGAATGGAAAATTGCCTTTAAAACAAAATATGGTTTATACGAATAGTTGGTAATGCCTTTTGGTTTGACTAATGCCCCTAGCACTTTAATGAGACTAATCATGTTTTAAGTGCATTTATAGGTAGATTTTTGTTGTCTTTTTTGATGATATACTCATTTATAGCAAAAACTTGGACGATCATGCTAAGCATTTGAAATCTATTTTAGATGCCCTTAGGAAGGAAAAAATTAGTCGCTAACATGAAGGAGTTTACCTTTTGCACCGATAAGCTTGTATTTCTGGGATTTGTTGTTAATGCTTAAGGTATAAAGGTTGATGAGGAAAAGGTACGTGCTATCCAAGATTGGCTGAGTCAAACAAGTGTAGGTAATGTGCCGAGCTTTCATGGACTTGCTAGCTTCTATTGGTGGTTTGCAAAAGATTTCAGTACTTTAGCCGTACCACTTACCAAAGTGATTAAGAAGAATGTTGGATTTAGATAAGGAGAAAAACAAGAGAAGGCGTTTCAGGTCATCAAAAAGTAGCTAACCAATGCTCTCTTATTGTCTTTACCTAACTTTTCTAAAATGTTTGAAACTAAATGTGATGCTCCAAGAATTGAGATAGGTGCAATTCTTATGCAAGAAGGGCAACCAATTGCTTACTTTAGTGAAAATTAAGTAGAGCAGCATTAACTATCCGACTTATGACAAGGAGTTGTATGCGTTGGTTTAAGCTTTGGAGGCATGGTAGCACTACCTATGGCATAAGGAGTTCGTGGTTCACACCGATCATGAGTCCTTGAAACACTTAAAAGGCCAACACAAGCTAGACAATAGGCATGCTCATTGGGTGGAATTCATCGAGACGTTTCCATATGTCATTCGCTGTAAAAAAGGTAAGGAAAACGTTGTTGCAAATGCACTTTTCCACAAGTACATTCTTATCTCTACTATTGATGCTAATTTGCTTGGTTTTTAACATATTAAAGAGTTATATGGTAATGACCATGATTTTAGTGTTGAGTATCAAGCTTGTGAAAAATCTACTAATGGAAAATACTTTAGGCATGACTTGTTTTTGTTTTGAGAGAATAAGTTATGCATGCCTAATTTTTCTTTGAGAGATTTGTTAGTGAGGGTATCCCATGGAGATGGGTTAATGGGGCATTTTGGAGTTGTAAAGACTAGCAGTTTTATAAGAACACTTATATTGGTCTCACATGAAACGGGATATTGAGAGACTTTGTTGTAGGTGTGTCACCTATAGACAAGCTAAATCAAAAGTGCAACCCTATGGTTTATACACCCATTTGCCAATTCCTAGTGAACCCTGGAGTGATGTTTCGATGGATTTTTCTTTTGGGTAAATAAATAGTATCATAGAAAGAATGAAGGAATGTATTAATACAAGGTGCATACCCCAGGAAGAAAGGGACACAAAGCCCAGAAATAAAGATCAAACAACAGACTCTCTAATAGGAGCTAAAACAAAGGCTTAACAAAGAGCACTGAGCACAACACAAGCTCATACCACCTAGGGATAACTAGAGATGAGAGGCTAATGAGAGGCTAATTTTTTAACTTGATAGAAGAGAGCCGATAATGAATAGTATCTGTAATGATCTGGGCAACCTCTCCACTAGACTTTCCAGAGCTTTTAAAAATACGACAATTTTGCTCTTTTCAAATAAAATATATGGCAACCACAAGACAATTTTTTGTCACAACGGAGGGGGAGCTCCCCTTCCAATGAATGGGCACCCATTCAATAAGATCATTCCAACTAAGACGAATTCAAGGACAACCACATTTATTCAAAAGTTATGTCCATATGGCTTTGTTATACAAACACTCAAAGAAAAGGTGAGCATGAGTCTCAGCTTAAGAGTTACAAAGGACACACGTAGTAACAACTTGAGGGTCGTAGCGCTGAACAAGATCCAAGGTAGAAAGCTTGCCTTTAATAGCCAACCAAAGGATGAAACCCATCCTCAGGATATTCAGCGGGAACCACATAATTTTATACCAAGAAACAAAAGGATGAGGGGTTCTAAGAGACTCCAGAACAGACGCAGTTGAATAAATGTCATTAGAAGAAGGAAGCCACTGAATTCTATCATCCAAAGTAGAGTTTGGGTTGTAAGAAGGCATACTACTCTGAATTTCAGCAAGATCAATGGTCGTAGCAGCAGGATCTTCAATTATCATCAACAACAATGACATTAACCTTAGCATTGATAGAGAGTCCAGAATCATAAATAACACGGGAGCTCCATTTCGATCAAATTGAGTCATCTGGATGCCAATTATCAAACCATAACAAAGTTTTCAAGCCATTACAAATGATATGCTGAATTAAAGGATGAGCAAAAGGCCTAAGAAGAAGAAGTTTTATCATATTCCAAGAAAAGGTATGAGGAGCTTTTACCTCCCATAAATCGGTACCTTTGAGGAAATAGGCTTTGATCCATACTAGTGCCATAAACCAAAATCCATATATGTCTAAGCATAAGTGCTTTATTCCACAAATAGAGGTCCTTGATTCCAAGACCACCCTCTTTCTTTAGAACACAAATATAAGACCAAGCAATCTTAGAGCCTTTGCTGTTAACCTCAACCATATTCCATAAAAAACTTCAGAATTTCTGTTCAATGCTCTTCAAGATTCTCTTTGGAAGATAAATGTGAGAAGCCCAAAAGACTTGAATACTAGTTAATACCGAGATAATAAGTTGAAGACGACCAGCAAAGGAAAGGCACCTATTTAACCAAGAAGAAAGTCTACTCGGAACCTTATCCATAAGGGGATAGCAATCACGAAGATTCAACTTTGAAGAGATGATAGCAATTCCCAAATAACGAATTGGAAGAGAGCCAACCGGGTAACCAAAAAGGTGGATGAGCTGCTGACTAATAGCAATGGGCACATTGAAGAGTTTTGGGCTGATTTGAGTCAATTTTATTAAATTGAGCCCAAATGATGGATAAAGCTTCTTTAATGAAATTTATTGCCCAAATAAAGAGTTGATTTGTTTCCCATATAAAGGGCTGATTTGTTTCCCAAATTTAGCATTCCAAATAAGGAACAAATCAACTAGTTGCTAGTTTTTAGTCTTTATTTATTTTCTAAATTTGTTTGCATTTATTTTCCTAATTGTAAGGCATTAATTGCCGAATATTTATTCCATTTTAGGTTTGAGCTATTTTAGTATATAAGGGAAGAATTGATATTTTATTTGGCAGACATGAATTGAATTAAAATTGAGAGAAAATTCTCTTTGGTTCTTCATGAACTATTTGAACTTATCAGATTTATCAATGGTGTTCACCCCGACTTATCAATCCATTTCTCCATCCTGGATTGTGGCGTCTTTGACATACCATTCCAAACTAGAATAGAACGATCTTCGATCCATGCTTGAATCACTAGTTTTGTCATCTCTTTTCGTGATTTGTATCATAAATGAATCCTGATAACATAAGAAAACTTTGAAACATATAAGGAAAAACTGGCGCAATAAGTGATTGGTACCAGGTAACTGAAGTACTCAGTCAAAATGATCCCTATGGGACCTTGTCAACACTTATTATCCTTTCTGGGAGAATTAGGGTACCAAGCACCTCTATCTTGGGAATTTTTATATCCAAACAATCTTGATTTGGATAGACTACTATGCAATTACGATCCAGATCCCGCTTAGGGGTGTTAGACTGAACAAGGCAATAAGATGGCCAATTGGTTGTCCTTATCTCGTGTTCTAGCAGGCAACTATGCACTTACATTCATGTCCTTCTTGAGGATGGTAGCCCGACCAACGCATTAGAAGGGCCATTTGGTTGTCCTCGTCTTGTGCTCTAGTTGAAAACTATACGCTTACTACCAAACCTTTTCTTGAGGGGTCGCCCAACCAAGGGCGTCAGTATGACCATTTGGTTATCTTGGTGTCGTGATCTAGCAGATAACTATGACTTACACTCAAACCCTTCATGACGAGGGATGTTACCCAACCAAGGCATCAAGGTGCCATTTGGTTTTCCCGGTTCATAACAAATATGGCAAACTTCCGTGGCAAAATTATCCGATAAAAAAGACAAGTGTAGAATGAGAAAATGGTAAATCTTTAGTGGCGTTACAAAATCAAGGCGGTATCAGTGTGAGGTGGTATTAGCGCTAAGTGGCACCGGTCGGTAACCAACCTTGTTTCAGAAGCTTCTCTCGAGTAGAATCTCTTGAGATAATCTGTGTTCTGGATGTATATAATAGAGTGACCTTATTTAAAGGTGCTTTGTGAACCGGTCACTAGGAGAAATCTTCTCATGTTGGGTTTCACTGGAGCACTAAAGAGAATGGTGAGCTTCTAGTCCCCAAGTAATGCAACTGGTTTACATGTCTGCTCAGGGTAGATAAGAGTCTTCTACAATCATAATTCAGCTCGAGACCCCACTATGTACAAATCGGGACCACAGTAGTTCGCCAGGGCGTTGAGTAGCCCAGTGTAAGTATCAAAGAGGCTCAGAAACCGTTAGTCTTCCTCTGATGGTATTAGTCCATATGCATGTTTAGGTTTCAAAGAAACCCTAGCAACTGAGAAAAGGCTATGGACTTTGATCAAACGAAGCGGGACCTAGGTAGCTTACATAGGCGTTGTGAGTGGTCCAAAACAATAAGTGAGGAAACCACATGTCTTACAGTTGTGATGCTGCCCCTAGGGGCTTGCTTAGGCATGTAAGAGGCCTCAACAAATGTGGGAAGACTCTAGGCTCTTCCCAAACAGATCGGGACATCGGTGGCTCGTTTGGGCAATGAATGGCTCGGTTTAAATGGAGAACAACCACTGGTATGACACTCTTCAGGAATAGGCCGATGTTGCTAAGGTCGAGCTCGGTCAGACCAATAAGAAGGTTATCAAGGCAGTGAAGGGAGTGATTGTCCTGAACAAAGCCCTAACAAAAGTTAAGGCAACCGCGGTTGAGGTGCAGATTGACATGGAACGGATCCTGCATGCATATAACATGGAAAGACAGAAACCATACGACATGCTTCTCAAAAAAAAGCTTTGAAGGAGGAGAAAATAAAATTGGAGTAAGTGGACCGAACTCAGCGCAACAATATGACTGTTTTGGAAGCTAAGGTGGACGTTTCCTTTACTGAATGATACTTTTATGCTCTTTTACGCTGCTTACCAGGCAGCTGGAACTTTCCCTCTACCCTTTGACCTGAGCATCATTAGAGGATGGAACTAGGAGGAGATCATAGTGAAAGCTACAGAGTTTCCTGGGTTCTTTACGACTGAACCTAATCATTCTTGAGCCTTTAGGTATATAGATGATGAGGAGGACTTGGTGTCTACTTTTGCTATCATGTCGAGCTACACTGGGGTAAAAACTACCTCAAAATCCTCTACTACTATAGAATTTCAGAATGCAGGAAGAGCTTCAAACCTACCTACCTCTCCATCTGAATCTGTCAAGGAGGTAGAGATCCAAACCGATCCTACCAAAGAAGGGTAGGTCCAAACTGGTCTGGTAGAGGAGGGCTATGACAGAAGTTTAGGATGCATGAGGAGCTTCAAACCTTCTTACCTCTCCATCTGAACCCGTTAATGAGGTAGAGGTCCATACCAATCTTACTAAGAAAAGGGAGATCCAAACTAGTCTAGCAGAGGTGGAGGACGTTAAAATTGATCATGCTCAGTTGAAGGTTAATTTCAAGGTGGCAGTGCAGGCAGAAGGTGAGTCCCCCACTGATTTGGCATCTGAACCCTCCTCGAATTAATAAGAATCATAGTGGCTCACTTGAACGTTGTCCGGTCCGGTACAATAAGTGATGAGCCACTGGGTCTTGCATCGGTGATGCTACTCTAGAGGCCTACTTAAACATTTGTAAGGCCTCAGCAAATGTGGGAAGCCTCTGTGCTCTACCTAAACGGATCGGGACATCGTTGGCTCGCTAGGGCTTTGAGTGGTCAAGTATAAATCAAGAAGGGCCACCGGTCTGGTACCGGTCCAGAGAAAGGTTCAGGATCCTAGAAGTCCCCAACAACTAAAATGAGGCTTTAGACTTACTTAGAATGAACCAAATGCTCAGTGGCACACTTGGGAAATGATCGTCCCAGTAGGCGTATTTAGGAGCCACCGGTCATGTTACTCCAAAGACTTGCATGGGCATGTATGAGGCCTCAGCAAATGTGGGAAGCCTCTAAGCTCTCACTGAAAGGATCAGGATAACGGTGACTCACTAAGGTGTTGAATGGCCTGGAAAAAATGGAAAGGAGCCACCGGTCTAGTACTTGTCTAGAGGCATGCTTGGGATTCTAGAAGTCCCCAACAGCTGAAAATAGGCTCTGGACCAACCTGGTATGAATCAGGACCCCGGTGGCTCACTTGGGTGTTAAATGGCCTGGTATTAGAAGTGAGGAGCCACTGCGCATTATATCGGTGATGCTGCTCCAGAGGCTTGCTTAGTCATGTAGAAGGAATTACCAAATGTGGGAAGCCTATGGGCTCTCCCCGATCGGATCGGGATAACGGTGTCTCACGAGGTCGTTGAATGGCCTGATATAAATGGAGAGGAGCCACCGACCTGGTACTAGTCTAAAGGCATTCTTGGGATCCTTATAGTCTTCAGCAACTGAAATGAGGCTCTGGACCACTCTAATATGAATCGGGACCGTAGTGGCTCACTTGGGCATTCACCGGCTCGGTACAAGAAGTGAGGAGCCATTAGGTCTTGCAGTAGTGCTGCTCCTCCAAAGGCTTGATTATGCGTGTAGAAGGTCTTACCAAATGTGGGAAGCCTCAGGGCTCTCCCCGAATGGATTGGAATAACGGTGGCTCGCTAGGGAGTTGAATGTCCCGGTATAAATGGAGAGGAGCCACCAGTCTGGTACTAATCTAGAGGTATGCTTTAGATCCTAAAAGTCCCCAGTAACTAAAATAAGGCTCTAGGCCAACTTTGTATGAATCAAGACCGTAGTGGCTCACTTGGGCATTAATTGGTCTGGTACAAGAAGTGAGGAACCACTAGGCCTTACAGCGGTGTGTCACTCCAGAGGCTTGCTTAGGCATGTAAAAGGACTTACCAAATACGGGAAGCCTCTAGGCTGTCCCTGAATGGATCGGGACACCGGTAGTTCACTAGGGCGTTGAGTGGCACGGTAAAAATGGAGAGGAGTCACTGGTCTGGTACTGGTCCAGAGGTATGCATGGCATACTAGAAGTCCCCAACAACTTAAATGAGGCTCTAGGCCCTTCCTGAATGAATCGGGACCGCAGTGGCTCACTTAAGCGTTAAACGACCCCGGTACAATAAGTGACGAGCCACTGGTTTTCAACCGATCATGCTGCTTCAGAGCCTACATAGCTGAGTTGGCTTCTCGGATTCATGAGTTGACTTGCTACCGCCACCTAAAAACTTTTGAAGGGTTGATCCAGTTGTTTGAGGGAATTCGTATGAACATGTACAAATCCAATGGATTTGTTGGTTAGCAGATATACTGGTAGCGTAGCGAATTTGCTATAAAGAAGCAGGAGAGGTACAACTCTACTGTATCGCAGCGGTTCAGCTGTGGAGGAACCCTCCAGGTGTGGAGCTGCTGTATTGGAGTTTCCACAAGTATATAAGTAGGTTCGCTTCATTTGAGTAGCATAGTAGACCGATTCCACCAGGAGTCCCACGTACTATATTTGCTTCACAATAAACAAAGCTTGTTAAATGACAAAATGAGCACTACACATTGTGCGTAAGCGACATAGATAAATATGGAGTAAGGATATCAAAAACAATGAATGATAAATAATTCACCTCAATAGTATAAGGATGCTCATACAGAGACATGGAAGCTACGTTGGTCAAGTGAACTTCTCACATACGGTGCCAAAAAGTGTTAGCCAAAAATTTGCTCAGAGTGAGGAATTCCGATTAACACCCTCAACCCGCTACCCGGTGGACTGCGGAGGGTAGTTACCTCTTACCTTGGTGAGATTCTATGAATAAAGAAGGAAGGTGTCTGGTGTGGTAGGTAGGATACAATCATCCCTTTCGTAAGAGCTTCAAGGATGAGAAAGAGACATGACGCTTGAGGATCGCTTGCTGGTGCAAGAGGCTAGTCCTGGTCCCTGTTCCCTCGTTCTGGTACCTTGGTCTTAGTACCTAGGTCCTAGTATCTAGGTCCTGGTACAAAGACCCTAGAACTTGGTCCTTGAAAGTTTCCTAATAAACGTGTGTCTAATAAACCAGAGGGGGGGTGAATAGGTTTTAATCAAGTCAATTACCAATTTTTCTT
Organism: Dipteronia dyeriana; assembly: GCA_032871835.1. Taxonomy (NCBI): domain Eukaryota; kingdom Viridiplantae; phylum Streptophyta; class Magnoliopsida; order Sapindales; family Sapindaceae; genus Dipteronia; species Dipteronia dyeriana. The sequence continues at coordinate 32,005,694 of CM065295.1, read as the reverse complement.
GATTAGTCAATATTCAAAATTCACCCAAAAAAAACAAACATACAACATCAAGTGTAAAGTGTGGAAATATAAACAACACATGATGTATACATGAAAACCCTCCAAATGGGAAAAATCCATGGGCTGTTAAGTGTGCCACACTCGATTGCAGAAATTCACTATATGAGTTAAAAGTTACACCCTCAAGTGATACACGGACTCTCACTCTCGACAACCTCAGGCTATGGTCACTACCACTCACCACTCTTGGTTCAGTCCCTAGTGATATCCCCTGATCCACTACTCTTGGTGTGAGCACCTCCTACTCTACCCGTCGGGCTTTTTACAGTGACACCCGACCAATTGCTTGCTAACCTACCCTTGGTTGCAAGACTTGACTTGCTTGTGCAACTTCACCTAGAAGCCACAAGACTTTGACTCTATGAAGAGTATATGGTCTAAGTGAACAATCAATGAATGCTCAATGCAAAATATGTTAGACCAAACATACAATGCTTAACTATGTGTAGATAATGCAGTACAATAACCTAGTTATCAAACAATGCCTACATGCCCATATATAAGGACTCAATAAGATGCAAAAGGATTCTAGCAACCTAAATGTCAATAAAAGTCCAACCAACACAAGTTGTCATAAAATATAATCAAGGGCAATATATTTGCAATCAATAAATGCAATCAATGAGGCATACACATAAATGTTCATGAACTAGAATAGATGCACAAGGCAATCCTAATCACCAAATGAGCATACATGAACATATATAGATTAGCTATTTAGGTAAAACAACCTAATTATGCAAGTTATCACAATACAACAACTCAAACATCAACAACAATCTCTACTTGTAATAAAAATACTAATCTAGAGGCATACAAGTCATGCAAGAGATATCTTGTTAAGGTAGAACACAAGAATGATGAAGCTGGTGTTCTACTTACCAAGTTACATGTGTTGATGAAGACTCATGCTAATAAACATCCTAGATGTTGCTAGATGATGTTTGTTTCACAAAAGGATGATGGGTTTTGGCTTTAAAGAGTTAAACACAAAGCTTGAAGCTTTCTCTCTCAAATGGAGGTTCTCTCACTCTAAAATTTTGTTCTTTTGGGCTCTAAAGAGGCAAGGAAGAAGAAGAGCACATATATGTACAAGCCTTAGAGAAAACGACGTCGTTTGTCTAGGCAGCTGTCTAGGTAGCATGGTATGGCTGGACATTACCGCTGCCTAGGTCACTGGCTAGGCATGTGCACCAAAAGCGGTCTAAACCGCGGTACACGTCTGACAGCACAACAACTCAAGCTTCAAGCGACCCAAAACATGACCAAACGATATCCAAACCTTTTGTATAGTATACCGTTTGAAAGGTATAAAAGTCTAATTTCTACTCCAATTTACAAAACATGATTTGAATGTATATAAAAAACGTTATGGTCATTTGAGTGACCAAAGGTTAGAAACGGACAACAACAGAGTTGCCCTGTTTTCATGGTCACTTTGGAGATTTCAAAACCAATCCAAACCGTTATGAAATATTACGAATAATATATCGTTGGAAAGGTATGGATGTCTTGTTTGTGTAAAAATTTTAAAACTCATTTTCAATCATTTAAAAAAAACATATGGTCACAAGACCATACAAAGGTCAGTTTTGAAAAAAAACATTTAAATCATTGAAATACACTCTTTTGTAACTAGACACCTTACTCCATATAACCAAACCAAGAGAAGAATGAGACCTTCTCATATGGTCACTTAACGCGCTAAAACAAGCACACCATCGTGCAAGCGCAAACACAACATAATACCACACTTAAATCTATAAATGAAATGAAAGTGTGACTGTGAAGAGTTGCACACATATAAACAATATCAACACAAATGCAAGATCAACAAAGCATGCATGAGGTGTGTGTGTGTGTACCTAAACACTTCAAGAGGCAAAGTCAAGTGAGTATACCTGTTGTTCTTGAAGTCATGGAGATTCTTGGAAGCTTGCCAATGAGGACCTAAGCTACCCATTACACAATCATCCCCAATGTGGTATGGTTTGTCATGAAATAAGCCAATCATAAAATCGAGGTCCTTACAATCTCCCCATTTGGCTATTTCATGACAAAACAACCACTCACAAACATTCCTCATAGTACAAATAAAAAATCTAGCTATTGTTTATGAGAGTCCATTCTACGTTACAAAAAGAGATACCTAATATTCCAAGTCTTCAAGGTCTTCAATCTCTTTATAGATCATCATACGTACACACAATAGCAAGATAGCACTTTCCAAGAACAAGTGCATGTGAGGTGAAAAAACATAAAAAGAAATTGCACTTAATAAAGCAATATAAACAAATGCATGTGCAACGTACCCCCCTAAATGGGTTACTCTCTCTCATGATCTCTCCCCAAAGCATAACCAATGCTCCCCCTATATTTCTCAAGACTTCTCCCATTTTTTGTCATCAGATAGGCAAAAGAGCTCCCTCTATTGGGTTGCTTTAGCAAAGAGAGCTATCAGCACAATTATGATGCATAATCATATAAAAAAACTTTATGCAACATAAGTAATTGAGAGAGATTCAAGGAGTTTTATTTAAAGAAAAATGTGTGACAAGGATGCTTTGCATGCAAGACATGTTGCATTCAAATCCAAAACAAATGGTATTTGGCAAAGCAAACATCAAAAGGGTTTCCAAAAGAATTCAAACCAATTTGTACCCTTTCGTCATAAGCAAACAAGATATAGTTTCAAAATTTTAAAAATAAAGCAACTATATCAATCTTTAAAGGCAAATCAAGACATTGGACCAAGGGATCCTGTTAGATTTTTTCGGATAATTATCCGTATGATAGTAGTTTTGTTTCATAATTAATAAAAGATGGAAGACTAATTTGGATATAAAATCCTTATTAATTGCATGGATACAAGATCCTTATTGATTAGTCTTCTCATTTGCACTCACACATATTTCCATTAAAGCAATCAAACTCAATTCATGCATATCATTTTAAGCATGTCATAATAAGCAAGTTCGCATGACATGGAGATAAATTATAGGTCATTCAAATGTACTTTCCCAATTAAATCTCCTAGTCCAAAAATACATGTTTGAACATAAATATGACATGGATTGTAAACAAAGAAATGGTGCACACTTATTAAGAAAAACATATAAACATATGTGCAACCAAGAATCTCAAGCAATTAACAAAAGAGCATAAAACAATTTAACTTTTTGCATATATCAAATCATGCAAGTTCGCTCTCTTTGTTTGAGCTCCCCAAATGGGGTCAATTCCAACCAAGTCAATGGGAGGTATGAACCCCTATAAGCTTACCAAGTCTAAAGGACTTAGTTGCATCTACGAGTGTTTCATGAGCACTAAGGCAAGCGGGTTCATTCTTTCTAACCCACCTAGGTTCCACTTTATCATTTTTAGTGGTCAAAGACATATTTTTAAGTTCCTTAGGTTCATGCAAACTTGCCCAAACATTCAACCGTTTTTCTTTCATGCTCTTTAACCTACACTTCTTAATATATTTAAAGTAATTTGGTCTTGAGTGACCAATCATATCATAAAAATGACAAGTAGGTACAAAGTAAGAATTTATACCATTGCATTGTGATCTTATCCAGGCATCACCATATTGATAAGGTTGTCTTTGATGGTGCATCAGTTTGTTTCTCCTTGGAGCTTGAGCCGATTGGTGGCACATTTGTGGTTTAGCTTCTTAAGGTGGTTGAGCCGGTTGATCTTGCCTCCTTGGTTGGTCATGCTTCTTGTGGTCACCTTCTTTCCTCATAGTTGGTTTGTTGGAGGAGGTGATTGACTTCTCAAGAATTTTTCCTTTCTTGTTGAATTGCCTAGGCTTTGGTTGAGTTGCCAAGGCTTGTGTGGACTTTCCTTGAGTTAAAGATTTCTTATATGAAGCTTTGATCTTGCCTTGATCTTGAGGTTGTTTGACCTTGGCCTTCTTTAATTATTCAAGGCACCTCATCTCTCTTTCCTTGACAATTTTCAAGGAGTTTTTTTTTGTTGCAAGCTCATCTTTCATTACCTTAATCCTTTGGTTGCAATCTTCAATCTCCTTCTCATACTTGGACGCATCAATCTTATCCATCATCAAGGAGTCATCAATGAATGTCACTTTCTTCATGGTCTTCAATTTGGAGACAAGAATGATGATGTCTTCCATTTGATCTTCCATGATCTCTTTGTACCGATGAATTTGATTTTGACTATTTTGCTTGCTATCTTCAAGGGTACATATCTTTTCCTTCGAGAAAATCTTTCACATTCTCAAAATCTCATTCTCCTTGGAGAGCTCTTCATTTTGCTTCGATACTTTGAGAAGGGTCACTTTACATTCCTCAATTGAGTCATTTTCCTCATCAAGACCTTTGCCTTGGTCACTTGTTACCACACCAAAATCTTCCACATTGGAAGCACCCAAGGCCATGAAGTTAAGCACATGCTCCTCAATATTCTTGAGCAAGGTCTTATTGTGTACCTCTTTCACTTTGCAGTTCATCCATTTCTCCTCCTTTACATTAGAGTTCATACTCTTCTTGTGAGATTTTGTGAATCTCTTAAATCTCTCCACCATGAGAGTCATATCCTCATCGGAGTCATAATCCTTCCTCTCAATATTAGAGGTCAATCTAGCAATACCCGCTCTAAGTGTTTCACTCTTACACATGATGTTTGGTGAAGCAAATGAAGGCAAATGAAATGCAACAAACAAGTGCAAACAAATGCAAGACACACAAACAAGAGCTTGGATCACCTATATATGTCTAGTAACCCGCTCTGATACCAATTGAAAGTTCCCTAATAAACGTGTGTCTAATAACCTAGAGAGGGGTGAATAAGTTTTAATCAAGTCAATTACAATTTTTTCTTGATTAGTCAATATTCAAAATTCACTCAATAAAACAAACAAACAATATCAAGTGTAAAGTGTGGATATATAAACAACACAAGATGCATACGTGGAAACTCTCCAAATGGGAAAAACCACGTGCTGTTAAGTGCACCACATTCGATTGCAGAAATCTACAATATGAGTAAAAAGTTACACCCTCAAGTGATACTTGGACTCTCACTCTCGACAACCTCAGGCTATGGCCACTACCACTCACCACTCTTGGTTCAGTCCCTAGTGATATCCTCTGATCCACTACTCTTGGTGTGAGCACCTCATACTCTACCCCTCGGGCCTTTTACAGTGGCACCCGACCAATTGCTTGCCAACCTACCCTTGGTTGGAAAACTTGACTTGCTTGTGCAACTTTACCAGAAGCCACAAGACTTTGACTCTATGAAGAGTATATGGTCTAAGTGAACAATCAATGAATTCTCAATGCAAAATATGTTAGACCAAACATACAATGCTTACCTAGGTGTAGATAATGCAATACAATAACCTAGTTATCAAACAATGCCTACATGCCTATATATAAGGACTCAATTAGATGCAAAAGGATTGTAGCAACCTAAAAGTCAATAAAAGTCCAACAAACACAAGTTGTCACAACATATAATCAAGGGCAATATATTTGCAATCAATAAATGCAATCAATGAGGCATACACATAAATGTTCATGAACTAGAATAGATGCACAAGGCAATCCTAATCATCAATTAAGCATACATGAACATATATAGATTATCTATTTTGGTAAAACAACCTAATTATGCAAGCTATCACAATACAACAACACAAACATCATCAACAATCACTACTTGTAATAAAAATACTAATCTAGAGGCATACAAGTCATACAGGAGATATCTTGTTAAGCTAGAACACAAGAATGATAAAGATGGTAATCTACTTACCAAGTTACATGTGTTGATGAAGACCCATGCTAAGAAACATCCTAGATGTAGCTAGATGATGTTTGTTTCATGAAAGGATGATGGGTTTTGGGTTTGAAGAGTTAAACACAAAGCTTGAAGCTTTCTCTCTCAAATGGAGGTTCTCTCACTCTAAAAATGTGTTCTTTTGGGCTGTAAAGAGGCAAGGAAGAAGAAGAGAACATATATTTACAAGCCTTAAAGGAAACGGCATCGTTTTAGGCATGGGAAATGAAATCCCGTCATGACCATTATGCATAATGCTAGCCATGCAAGTGTCTAGGCAGCATAGCACAGCTAGACATTACCACTACCTAGGTCGCTGGCTAGGCATGTGCACCAAAAGCAGTCTAGACCGCGGTACATACCTGACATCACAACAGCTCGAGCTTTGAGCGACCCAAAACATGACCAAACGATATCCAAACCTTTCATATAGTATATCGTTGGAAAGGTATGGAAGTCTAATTTCTATTCCAATTTACAAAACATTATTTGAATATCTATAGAAAATGTTATGTTCATTTGAGTGACTAAAGGTCAGAAATGGACAACAACAGAGTTGCCCTGTTTTCATGGTCACTTTGGAGATATCAAAACCAATCCAAACTGTCATGAAATATTACGAATATTATACTGTTGGAAAGGTATGGATGTCTAGTTTGTACAAAAAAATTCAAAACTCATTTTCAATCATTTTATAAAAAGATATGGTTATAAGATCATACAAAGGTCAGTTTTGAAAAAACATTTAAATCATTGAAATACACTCTTTTAAAACTGGACACCTTACTCCATATAACCAAACCAAGAAAAGGATGGAACCTTCTCATATGGTCACCTAATGCGCTAAAACAAGCACACTATTGTGCTAACGCAAACACAACACAATACCACACTTAAATCTATAAATGAAGTGCAAGTGTGATTGTGAAGAGTTGCACACATATAAACAATATCAACACAAATGCAAGATCAATAAAGCATGCATGAGGTGTTTTTGTATACCTAAACTCTTCAAGAGGCAAAGTCAAGTGAATATACATTTTGCTCTTGAAGTCATGGAGATGCTTGGAAGCTTGCCAATGAGGACCTAAGCTACCCATTAGACAATCATCCCCAATGTGGTGTGGTTTGTCATGAAATAAGTCAATCACAAAATTGAGGTCTTTACAGTCCTAGTACCAGGTCTCTTCTCAAGGTCTCCCCTGTAGTTCTCCAATTTGAATAGCATGTTTGGGGGAAGGATTAGAGAGCTAGGACCAATGGGGTCGATACCTAGTTCATAAACATACACAAGCATAATAAAGGAGATAGATGGGAAAAAGACAAGTCTTTTAATAGAGGTGGACTAACCAAGGGGGAAAAACATCACGAATGATCAAATACTGAAAAATCACAAGGCAGTATCCAGAGGAAGTAGAAAGACCCTTCCTTATGTTTATATATATCAAGGAGTGCTCATGGGAGCTCAAAAAAATGGTGGAGTGGTACAATGTAGACATTCCGGAGAGCTTACAATAGCAATCGAATGTTAACTAATCCCAATACAGTATTGTGAGAGGTAATACATGTATGTGAGACAATACCACAATGGTGATATAAGGAGAATTTAGGCGAGATGAATTTTACACTGTTACCGATGGTGAACAACTCTCTTCCAATATATTCCTAGTGAAAATTTATTACGTGTAGTAGATGATCTCTTTTATTGGGGGTCGATCGGGGGATGCTTGGGAGTTTTCGGGTATCGATCGAGGCTTTTCTTAACAGGCCCTTTCTAGATCAAATATCAGATGTGAGATAGGCGTCGAATCACGCGTCCATTTGGGTGTGTATTTTTTACTTGTCTTTCTTGAAAGAGCTTTGTCATATTTATAGGTCCTCATTCTTGTTGCCCACTCAATTAATTCAGTTAATCAACTTGTAATCATAAGAAAACTGATTTGGTATTGATGGAGTTGACTCGTTGATGGCGTTGTGAATGGCCATTAAAGAGCTGACTGATTAATCATTAATGGCGTTGTGAGTGGCCATTAAAAAGTTGACTGATTACTAATTAATAGCGTTATGAATGGCCATTAAAGAGTTGTCTATCTTCATTAATGGGGTTAATTATCTCTATTAATAAGGTTGACTATCTCCAATAATGGCATTGTATATGGCCGGAGAGGTTAATTTCCTCTTCCACATTGCTGGAAAAGAAATACGATGATTCTGTACCTTCAGGAGTGTGTTACCCTGATGTATCGGTCCACTTTTACTGTCGTGGTGCTTGTTTTATGATGCTAGCACCTTCTTGGTACCAGTCTTTCTATCTGGCGGAGGAGGCATACATACTGGATTGGTCTTGGAGTAATATCTCGATAATTGGATAACGGGGTTGATTTTACGGTGTCTATAAACCAGCTACCTAGATACCCTAGTATCAAGGTACCAGGTAGAAGGTACCAAGACACTATCTCGGCTTGATATCTTACTGTTTTAGAGAAATGATGTTGACCTTTCCTAGATAGTAGTATCGAGGTACCTAGGTGGTATGGGAACCGATCCCGATATAGACCCTACTAGGTGGGTCTTATCAGGTACCAAGCAAATGGAAAATTCTTCTTTGGACCCCTGCCAAAAAAGGCTATTAATATTTTCATTTCCCACTCTCTCAAACCCCGCACATATAGAACAAATGTAGCCTTCAAGATGGTCACCATCCTATATTGCCTCATGCACAACCAACTGATCAACATTTCTTGGATTGTGAAAATAGAGACCCTGGCAGTTGGGTATAAAAGGATGGACAAGCAGGCTTTGGTATTCCTGTGTTTCATTATCAAGTTCTGCAAGCAGGCTGGGGTAGACTTTAGGGATGATGATTTTGATTGGAGCCAATGAGACTTGGATGTGCAAACTTGGAAGAGCTTGGAGATAGAACGGGACTTGACTAGCATAGGGAGGAGGAGAACTAGAAAGCAAAAAACTAAAGTAGGAGTAGGAACAAGCACACAACAACAACGAGAAGCAGAAGAGATGAATTTTGAGCAGGTACCGCCATTTCCTGAGTTTGTTGGCGGCGACTAGATTCTATGGCAGACACTTATTTCAGGAATGGTGAGCCTTCAAACATCAATAAATCAGATGAGCTCAAACTTCACAAATGCAATAAGTAACAACAAACAGGCGGTCGAACAACTTCACATTGAGGTCATCGATAACATTGACGATCTTCAGACAAACATCACAGGGATGAGGCAAGATCTGAACCTGATGCCATACTCAAGGAAGCAAAAAAGAACTGTTCCACAATCGACCTCTTCTGGAGGACCCTTGATCGATGTATATGGAGCGGAATATATGGAGGCATTGGAGAGATCCAAATGAGAGTTTAAAGAAATGGATAGAGTTGAGCTTGATCCAAAGGGCAAGGGGTTGAGGATGGATGACGTGGTCGAGTCAACAGACGATGAATTCCCATTATCTCTCATGCATATTATTTTCATGCCTTAATATTTGAACTTTCAATTTCTTTAAGTATTTATTTTGATAAACTTGTTTAGTTTCAATATTTCTTTTATTTTCTTTTCGTTTGATATTAGTTTTGTATAGTTAAGATTTGGTGGATGATATTTGATTTGAGAGATGATTGTTTTTTACATATATTTGTATGGTTGTTAACCATTTTTGTTAGAATTTATGCATTAAGGATAAGTTCTTTATCTCTTGGATTAGACACACTAACCCAAGGGAGCTCAAAAAATAGGTGAGAACCTAATCAAATTTGAGATTACAATAAAGCAACCACCTCAGTTTCATCTCTAAATCTCAAACTCGTGAACTATATTTCTCTCTACTTTTGTTTATAGACATATAAGAATAATTGGTGAATGTGGATATACTTATTGAATATAATTTGGAATATTATCATTTGAGTCCTTATGTTTTTTTAATTATCTGTTTTTTACTCACTTATCCATTTTTCACTATATTGATTCCCATGTTTTCGAAAACCCGTCAATTTGGTCCCTCTGAGTCATACGTTGGTCAACTTTAACAGTTTCAAGGATTTTGTCTTTAAACTAAAAATATGCCATGTGTCAACACTAAACAGTAAATATTTTTTATAAAAAATATTTGTATAAAACAAAAAAAAATCGAAAACTAAAATAAAAATAAATGCTAAAATCATTTTCTATTAAAACACAATTATAATAAAACTTAAAAAATATTGTTAAAAGAAAACTCAGATCTTCTACGATCTAGGAAACTAGAGCGATCACCATAAGCCCGAGCCAAGTCGCGAGAACCCGAAGCTTTCACCACCCTATTCATGCAAATCTCACTAATCTACCACGATTCAAGCCCGTCTTCGCCACCGTTGACCGTTAAAAATATCACATCCTCAGAGAGACTGACTCTTCACAGAAAATGCTTGCAAGAATGGAGAAAGAGCTTTTGGGTTACGAGACCAACGACCTCTATAGACCCAACATCGCTAGTGAGCTCAAATTGGTCCTCCAACACCACCAGTTGTCTCAATAAATGACTTACAAATATTGCCCCCGTTCACCGGTCACGCAGCGGAAGTAAGGTTTTAAAAATTGTATACATATCATATCTGTATCTGGGACCAGTGAACTTTGGAATTGTAATTATTTTTCGGAACTAATACATACAATATGTAAACATAGGAAATTGTAATCGATATAATTAAAAGAAGAAAATCTTACCAACGTTTGGAGGCTCCTTCACTTTACAACATGCTCCTGTCTGCACCACTCGATCTTCCTCGCTATCTCCCGGAACTGGTAACTGCGTGTGGGTGTGTCACGGTCTCAGAAACTTGAACGGAGGATGTAAAGAAATACTTAAAGAAACTCTTTCTTCTCAATTTGGTGTATTGATTTTCTGCACACATGAATAGCATCTCATAAAAAAAATATTGACTTTTTTTTTCTTCGTGTGTATCAGGTAAACCACAAAAACCAAAACATTTTTTTCTTAAAAAAACAAAAAAAATGCCTGCTCCAACTTTGTTTTCAAAAGAAATATATATATATATCTTCAACTTTTGTTCTGCGTTTGATTTTTTGATAAAAAGTCAACGTCTTTTTTTTTTCTTTTATAGATATATATATATATATATCCTTATTTGTATCCTATACAAACACTTATATATGTGCAAACACCAATTTGTATCCAATGCAATCTCTTATGTTATAATTGATATATATCCTTTTCAAATATATCTAATATATTAAAAGTGATAATAAGTATTTTAAATTTAAACTTAAATTCAAATACTTAGATAAATGATTTAGTAAAATAAAAATAATCCTATTATTTTATCTTTACCAAAATCCTTATGTCAACTAACATCCTCCAATTAATAGTTAATTAATAATTCATAATTATCAATATAATTAAATAATCTAATTATTTAATTAATTTAACTATTAACATTCATTAATTAAATAATCTCATTATTCAATTAATTCCCGTATATATACGTGTCACTTTTGTAACACAACTAATTGGACAATCCAATTAATTTACTGTGACCCTTGTTACCTAAATCGATCGGGTTAGCAAGGGGACCTAATGGACCCACAGTATTTTGAGCTCCAATAATCCTCGAAATCGTTAATTAAACTCTTTAATTAATATACCTTGATTATTAACTCCGTTGTTATTCCACTAAAAACCCGAAGTTGCACTCTCTCAACTGTAGACGCTTTTACACAGACCGATACAACTCGGTGTCCATCAATATAGCTATTACATATGGTGTGATCCTCTATAGTAGTTCATAATTAGAGCTGGGTCATAATGTCCATTATACCCCCTTAATTACATATATCCTTTAAGTACCGTTGATTCTATAATGAACAATAAATCCTATTTCCTTACGGAATTAGGAGAGCGCTCATATTGTCCAAGCCTCGAATCAACCCTTAAGGGAACTACCGTCTATTTCTCACAAGAAGGAGTGGATTCCACAATTGTGTACAAACCTTCCCAACCACAGGCCAAACCACAATCCTAACATACGGAGCATATTGATTGGGAACTGCATCCGACCTCACCCATGGTATATCAAAGACCACGATCTAACCCGAAGGAGTCGATAAGACACTCAGGATTAAGATTACCTACATATAACCATCATTTGTTGATATATATGAATCTCATCTGTAAACGGATCTTGGTGAGGGATTCTTATAGATCATGGCCCAGTCCTATATGATCACATCATACAAGGTGCCTCCATTCTCATATCTCCATATGAATGATTCAGGATAGAATCACCGTACATTACAAAATTGACCGCAGCTATAGATTAACCACAAATAAAGTACCTAGCTTTATTTACTATCTATGGACTCTTTAGATTGCACGTCTCTTACTGTATCCATCTGTATATGACACTCATATACACAGTTCGAGATTACATCTGGCAATCTTGGATGTTAAATATATGCACAAGTTATAAAATAAACAACACAACAAGAATGAATTGAACTTTTCCTTTTATTTATTTCATAAATCCATTTACAAATTACATCATTAAGGCATAAACCCTAACAATCTCCCACTTGCACTAAAGCATGTGAGGCATGTCTCGTAACCCTAGACCATCTAGGTGACCCAAAAACACTTTAGCTGGTAAGGTCTTCATAAATGGATCAGCGTGATTGTCTTATGAGGCTATCTTGGTGACGATCACATCTCCTCTCTACACTATCTCTCTAATGAGATGGTACTTTCTCTCTATATGCTTCCCTCTTTTGTGGCTTCTTGGTTATTTGGAATTAGCCACAACACCACTGTTATCACAATAAAGTGGATGGGCATATCCAAATCTGGAACAACTTATAGATCACTCAAGAACTTACAGAGCCAAACAGCCTTTTTAGCAGCTTCACAAGCGGCTACATATTCGGCTTCCATGGTGGAGTCAGCAATGCAAGATTGCTTGATACTTCTCCACACGATGGCTCTACCACCCAGGGTGAATACTGATCCAGACGTGGATTTCCTAAAATCCCGATCTGACTGAAAATCAGAATCGGTGTATCCTAACGAGATCAAATCCTACCCAGAATACACTAGCATATAGTCTTTCGTTCTTCGAAGATACTTGAGAATTATCTTGACAGCAACCCAATGATCCAATCCTGGGTTGGACCGGTATATGCTAACTACTCCCACTGCATAGCAAATGTTCGGTCTCGCGCATAACATAGCATACATGAGACTACCTACTGCCGATGCATGGGGTACACGTCTCATATCCTCAACTTCTTGAGGTGTCTTAGGACACTGTTCCTTAGACAAGTGAACTCCATGCTTAGAAGGTAAATTACCTTTCTTGGAGTTTTACATCGAAAATCGCACAAGAATCTTATCGATATATGATGCCTAAGACAATGATATAAGTTTGTTCTTACGATCCCTTACAAGTTGGATCCCTAGAACATAACTCGTCTTTCCCAAAGCTTTCATTTGGAATTGGCTAGCTAGCCAGCCCTTTACATCAGACAACACTCACACATCATTCCCAATGAGTAGGATATCATCTACGTATAAGACCAAGAAAACTACTTTCTTATCAATGATACGCTTGTAGACACAAGGCTCATCAACGTTCTGCTCGAAGCCATAGGTTTTGATCACATCATCAAACCTTATGTTCCAAGATCTAGATGCTTGCTTAAGTCTATAGATGGACATTTGCAGCTTGCAAACCTTTTGCTTTTGATCTGAAGACACGAATCCCTCTGGTTGCATCATATAGATGCTCTCATCAAGATTGTTATTCAAGAATGCAGTCTTGACGTCCATTTGCCAAATTTCATAATTGAAATAGGCAGCAATGGATAAAAGAATCCTAATAGACTTAAACATGGCTACTGGCAAGAAGGTCTCTTCATAATCGACCCCCTCTTTCTGGGTATAACCCTTGGCCACTAGCCTTGCCCTGAAGGTCTCTACCTTCTCGTCTACTCCTCTCTTTCTCTTGTAGATCCACTTACACCCTATGGGTTTTACCCCATCTGGTAAGTCTACAAGATCCCAGACTGAATTAGAGTACATGAACTCCATCTCAAAATTCATGGCTTTAAGCCATTCCTATTTATCATGATCTTCCATTGCATTCTTAAATGTCAATGGATCATCCACAATATCAGCAGAGACAACACCTTATCTCTCACCTATACCTAAATAATGTTCAGGTTGTCTCACAACCCTCTCACTACGTCTAAGTGGTAGTGTATCCTGATCAGAAACCATCTGACTCTCAAATATTTATGGATCAACAACTCTTGTTGATGAAGCACTAGTCTCACCAGGCTCCAACTCATTTAATACAATCTTGGAACGAGGTTTATGGTCACTAATGTAATTTTTCTCAAGAAACGTTGCATTTGTCGATACAAATACTTTGTTATCTTCAGGACTATAGAAGTGTCCACCTCTGGTCTCCTTGGAGTATCCTACAAACAGGCAGACAACAGACTTGCAGTCTAGCTTTCCAATTCTGTTCTTCAGCACGTGTGCTGGACACCCCTATATACGAAAATGTCGTAAACTAGCTTTACCACCATTCCACAACTCTAGGGGGGTCTTAGAAACAGATCCGGATAGCACTATATTCAAAATGTATGCCGTTGTTTGTAACGCATATCCCCAAAAGGAATTTGGTAATGATGATAAACTAATCATATATCTCACCATTTCCATCAGGGTTCTATTTCTCCTCTAAGCTACACCATTTTGTTGAGGTGTACCGGGAGCTGTGAGTTAGAAAACTATCACATACTCAACCATGAAGTCTTCAAACTCTTGGTCAAGGTACTCACCTCCACGATCCGATCATAGTGACTTGATAGTCTTACTTAATTGATTCTCAACTTTAGCTCAGAATTCTTTGAACTTTTCAAATGTTTCCGACTTTTGTTGCATCAGGTAGACGTATACGTATCTTGAGTAGTCATCTATAAAGGTGACATAATACTCATAATGACCCCTAGATTTAACATTCATCGGTCCGCAGACATTTGTATGTATAAGCTCTAGCGGTTCTTTAGCTCTAAGCCCTTTTCCAGTAAAAGGTCTCTTAGTCATCTTACCTTTCAGACAAGATTCGCAGACAGGTAAAGTGTCAACCTTTAACTCACTTAAAGGTCCGCTTTTTACTAGTCTGTCTATCCGATCAAGGTTGATATGACCAAGCATTAGATGCCAGAGATACATCTCATTATCTGGAGAAATCTTATGTGATTTAGTTTTTGGTTTTTCAATCTTAAACATTTTGGTGTTAAGCAATGTAGTTTGTATTAACGGTCTTAACACATACAAATTGTTTTCATTAATTCTTGAACAAATATTCAGACCATTATTTCCAATAATAAGAGACTTATTATTAAATGAAACAGAATATTTTGTTCTAACAACTTAGAAACGAAATTCAAATTCCGTGTAAATACAAGAATATAAAATATATTGTCTAACAATATATAATTATTACAAAAACGTAATCTAATTACGCCCACTGCTCGTGCCGACACCACATCCCCTAACCCCACACACATTGAGAAGGCTTGCTCCTCTAGCTGTGTCCAAGAATCAGTCCATTGTAAAGAAGAACAAACATGTTTAGTGGCTCCCGAATCAACTATCCAAGGTGAAGAATCATCTTCCACTAAACACGACTCAAGAACAAGTAAATCATATTTACTTTTCTTGAACTTCTTCTTGCTTTAGGCTTTCTCGGATTTTGGCTTACCCTTCGCTTTCCCAGTAGTCCTCTTTCTCTTCTTATTATTAGTGTAGGAAGATGGTTCGACAACATTTGTCTCACCTATCTTACCCTTGTTGTCTTTAGTCAAGGAATAAAATGTAGTGAGCTTATTGAGCAAGTGTGTGAGATTGAACCTTAACTTGTTCATCCCGTAGTTGCTCTTAAACTAATCGAAACTCTTTGGAAGAGTCATCAGTATGATGCCTACTTGACTGGGTTCGTCAATGGCCCCGCCATTGATTTCTATCGTGTTGAAGTAAGACATCATGCTCAGGACATGTTCCCGAACTGAATTACCTTCCTTCATAAGAGCGAGCATAGTGGAACGAACAGCTTCGTGTCGCTTTTTCTAGGAGGGCTACCCGAATATAGCTTGCAATGACTCCATGATTTCGAATGCTGAAGTCATTACTTAATGCTTTGTGACAAGCACGTCTGTCATAGAAGCCAACAGATATGTTCGGGCCTTCTCATCAGATGAGACCCATCGCTTGTATGCCTCACGAACAGTTTGTATGGCATTGTCAGCAGGCGCTTGAGGACATTCCTCCGCAAGCACAAACTTGAGGCCTTTGGTGACCAATATTGCATTAATGTTAAGTTTCCACTTAGTGTAGTTATCACCAGTTAATTTGTCGTTTGTGAGAATTTTAAGTAATGCAGAAGACATTATTACTGAAATAAATAAAACATTCATTCAGTCATTTATTTAAAACAAGTGCAAGTTCTTTGGCATAAATTTAAACATGTAAATGAACATGTTTAACGAGCTAGAACTACCCTAAAACTAGTTGCTATACCATGACAATCCAACATACCAAAAGGAAGTGCCGCCTTAGGGTCAGTCAAGTCTTTGCATGTTGGACCGAGACATTTTCAATCAAATGATATTCTAGAATAACTCTTATTCCATATCATTCAACCATCGTTCATTCAGTCAGATTTTTAATTAACAAACTTAATCAAAACCTTCTTGAGTGTAACCCACCATTTCAGATCTCACGAGCTTAACTCGAGAATTTCCGCCTTAAGGTCGATCAATCCCGAAATACCCTCAGAAATCCTATCCGTTAGAAAGTCAACCTTGGTATTGACCATTATCGAAACCCTCCTTAGGGAGGATAAAATCAAAGTCATCACGAGGCCCCACTCGGATCTCACGGTGTTGAACTAATGATGGAGACTGCGGGATATATATGTCATATATCCCTCTCCCACTCACTATTTTAAAATTAGGGTTTTCTATTAACCGTTAATGCACCTAGATTCTACAGGATTAAACGACTAACTTTAATCAAGTTATCTAGCACATTAATTAATAAGAAAAAAAATTCTAATTAACTAATAAATTATTAATGAATTTTAACAATTAAAAATCTAATCTATTAGAGAATAATCTAAGCTTTTGTAAACTATTTACTAAGGTCAGATTATTATGTTAGTGTTTACCAAGTTTTAACTATAAAACTCTAACACTTTATTCGGTTCATTTATTATTAGGTAATTAATCATATTAATCCTAATTATAATAAATGACCCTATTAATCTAACTTATTAAACTCTTTAATAACTAGATTAATATTAATGAGAATTATCAATTTTTCTAACCATTAAAAACTAATCTCAGTATTCATAGCCACTTATGTATATTGCCCATCTTAATCGCATTAAAAAATACATAAAATATCAGGCTATGATGCATGTGACATATCAAATATATTTGTGTAGACACATCTAATCTAAATGACATACATATGCATGTCAATACTTTTATCATCAAATAATATAAAGCATACATGAATTGACCGAGTACTGTGGATTATTTAACCTAAAAAATTGGAATCTAAAATTACAAAAATTTCCCAAGGCATTCATTGGTCTTCTAGTAACTTCAGATATCTTCCAGTCTCTTTAGGTCACTCTGATTCATCTCATGAATCTTTCTTCGCGATTTTTCCAAGTCTTCAATATAGGTTACATTTTTTTTTTACATTACAATAACAGTAAAAAAAATAAACAAAATAATAATAATAATAATAATAATAATAATAATAATAGTAATACAACCCATAAACCCTAAATCCACAGTACCATATAATTAACGATCAATCATGTTTTTGTAAATTAAAAAAAAATATACATACAAAAACATCATACAGTTAATTTAAATCGTGCCTACACAATCATACATACAGGAGCAACGAATACAATTTCATGTTCCGAAAATAAAACCAGGCTTTGATACCAATTGTTGGAACCCCGTTCACCGATCACGCAGCGGAAGTAAGGTTTTAAAATTTTTATACATATCATATCTGTATCTGGGACCAGTGAACTTTGGAATCGTAATTATTTTTCAGAACTAATACATACAACATGTAAACACAGGAAATTGTAATCGATATAATCAGAAAAAAGAAAATCTTACCAACGTTTGGAGGCTCCTTCACTTTACGATATGCTCCTGTCTGCACCACTCAATCTTCCTCGCTATCACCTGGAACTGGTAACTGCGTGTGGACGCGTCACGGTCTTAGGAACTTGAATGGAGGATGTAGAGAAATACTTGAAGAAACTCTTTCTTCTCAATTTGGTGTATTGATTTCATGCACAACAAGAATGAATTGAACTTTTCCTTTTATTTATTTCATAAATCCATTTATAAATTACATCTTTAGGGCATAAAGCCCAACAACAAAGTCTTAAGTCAATGTCCCGATGACTGAAGTCTTGGACAAAAGATGATTTTACGTGGATGCGAGCCTCTGCCAAGAAAGGGGTGCTTTGCAAAATCGATTTCAAATATGGGTCATTTATCTTTTCTTTCTTCTCTTTGGAAACCTGTTCGTGAAAAGATTGTTACTTGGAGTGGTTTAGGTGGCAAGAATTTTTATTGTTTGAGTAGGAAAAAAAATTTGGTTAGAGAAAATGTTATGATGGAAGAAATTTGGGGTTTGTAGAAGAAGAATTTGAGATTTAGGGTTTGAGCGTTTGTAAATTGAATTGAAGGAGATGAATTAGGGATTTGATTTGGGTGTCGTTTTGGTAAGAAGTTAGAGAGATTTCAGGGGACTTGAATATGGTTTTGAGAAAAGAGAAGAATCATATTCGTGAATGAGGGAATTGAGAGAGAAAATATGTTGTGCTTGAGTGTTTGAGTGAAAATGAGTTGTTAAATTGTGGTATATGTGAGATAAATTTGCTCTATTTCTACAGGTTGTGAAGTGAATATATTCTGGAAAAAATTGAAGGCAAGAAGAAGATGATAGAATCGAATGAAGAGGAAGAACAGAGATTGAAGATAAGGAATTGGAGAAAAGGCAGGAGATGTTGGTGGAGACCAATCTCCAGATTGGATCTCCACCGTCCATTAATCATGATGGACAGTGGATATTCACATATCTTTTTTTAAAAAAAATTGTTTTGTTTTGTTTTTTGTAATTTTTCAGTTTTTCAGTTTTTCAGTTTTTTTAATTTTTTAGTTTTTTTTGCTTTGTTAATTTATATTTAGTCTTCACTATCCAGCTCAAAGATGAATGGTGGAGATAAATATTTTTAAGAAAATAAAACTTTTCCTTTTAGTTTGATTTTAGAGTGAAGGGTAAAAATGTCAATAAGCATTTTTTGTGACGGTTGACTGTCAAAATTGTTGTCAGACGAACCAAATTGAGTGGTTTTTAAAAACATAAGGACCGATCCAGTGAAAAATGGAAAAGTGAGTAAAAAATAGATAATTCAAAAAAATATAAGGACTTAAATGATAATATCCCAATATAATTTCGGGTTGCATGTGTGGATAGTTGTGAATAGAAACACATGTGATTGTTGATAAAATTTTGGTATCCAAGTTTTTGCATTCATTGATTATTTCATTCTTGATTTGATGAGTTAGAGGCTTTTGTAGATAATGCATGTGATTTACAGGTTTTCTTTTCATATGGCCCAACTCGGTTTGGGGGTTTTTGAACTCATGCATAAATCTTGTACAAATTTTTAGCTTATAGTAAAAATCGGTTGGGGGGTCGTTATGTCCCCATTCCAACAATTTTGTGAGTGAATGCTTGTTGTGGTTAGGACTTTGAACTTAATTGCCATATTCATACATAATGTCTTATTTTATGATGAGCCTAATTTTGAGTCTTTTATATTGTTGGGTATTGATTGAGTGTGATTAGTGCCTAGGTTGTCAAGTATTGAGTCAGTTAGGTGCACCCCACTAGACCGGACTCTCTTGTCTTCAAGATTGAGGACAATGTTGGGTTTTGGTTTGGGGGTGTTGATGCCTTTGTTGAGTCGTTTTTTTAGTTGATTTGAGTCATTTTTAGTTATTTTGGTCCAAATTTTTCAATTTGTCACAATGGCCAAATTTTTCGAGCTTTAACTAGCTTGAATGTGATGCATTGAGCGTGTGCTTTTGGCGAGTGTATAAATGCATTTTGAGCTTGTGTATCAAATTGTTGTCACTCATGGGTCTTGCTTGCATTGTCATGGGCTAGTCTCATCCTTTGTGTGCTTAAGTTGTGGGGTCTTGGGGCTATTGCGCCTTGTTCTAATAGTGAAGACTACCCGAGAGTTCACAAACACAAACCTATTAAAAAGCGCATTTGAGTGTATAATTGTTCTATTCTTTAAACACTTTTCTCATCAAATGCGTCACATGCCATAGGACTTACATCTCATATATATAATGGATTGCTTGATGGATGCATTCATTCCCTTGATAGATTAATTGTGGAAGTGATCTTAGACAATGTGTATGAAATTAACCACTTAAAAAGCTTAAACACATTCATTTATCCCTTATATGTGCTTCAAAGCCAATATTGCGACCAAACACTTATCTTTCATTTGGAACCAATATAAACCATATATCCATAGCCAAACACAAACCATCCCTTAAATTGCCAATCATGTGGGTATGTGTGTGTGGTTGAAAGGTATGAGCTCTAATGTTGAAATAACATGTACTTAGGCAACTATGTAAAATGTGCAAGAAATGACTCAACATGTAAAAGTTCCAAATTTTATACTTAAGAGCCAAATTATCAAAATGTAAAATGAAGTTGTGCAAAAGAAGAGCAAAGAAAAATCAATAAAAAAGAAAAGGCAAAGTAAAAAAAAAAAAAAAAAAGAAGAAAGAGCCTTGTGAAATAATTGTTAAGTGCTCACAAAGTAGAGTACAATTGTGAATCACAAATGTGCATGAAAGTAAATTCCTTGTCGATAAAGTGTAATTGATGTTTAATAGAGCTTCGTATGGGGTGTGTGAGTATGACTGGTGATATTTGAACTCAAATTTCCCTATTTCTTTGTTCACCACATCTAACCTCAGAGCCCCATTACAACCGAAGGGAAAAAGCCTATTTGATCTATGATATGTCTTGATTGGGAATGTTTTTTTATGTTTGATTTTCCACGTTCATGGCATAGTAAATCATTCTTAGGCTAGTTCATATACATTATTGGTTTTTTTAAATATATATATATATATACATTGTATGCAATGCATTAGAATTCTATGCTTAAATTCTATCTTTGCACACCTTGCAAGAGTTTGAACTTAAGACTCTGAGCGGAAGAAAAAGAGTGAAGTCAGGCAAGGATTAGAGTTGAAGCGAATTATGCTCAAGGTGTGAGAGTTAGCAGTTCCCGATATGAGAGCACTCCTAGGTGTGGGATTCGTGATAATGCAAGTTTCGCTTTAGTGTCTTCGAGTTGTTTTAGAACATTTTGCATATGTACTTCTCTCTATCACATATCCTTGCATCTCATCACCAGTTTGACATACGGTTTGTTGAATCATTTGTTTTGAGTCTAAGAAAATTTTAGATCGAGTCATTTTTATTCGTGACTTATTTGTTTTGTTTTAAGGTTTGCTCGAGGAGGAGCAAAGCAGGTTTGGGGGTATTTGATCAAGCCAAAATTGTTATATATTTTGGCCCTCATATCCTCATCCTTTTTCTCGTTTTCAGGTGTGTCTTATGGCTATTTCATTACAATTGCAAGCATTAGGTGGAAATAAGGGAATGAAATCAAAAAGGGCAAATTGGTGCAGAAAAGGGAAGAAATAAAGGCCCCAGTGCAAAAATCATGCACCTTACCAGTGCACAAACCGTGCACCGAAGGATGGAAATCTGAGAATACCTCAATACACTGGTACTGCACGGGTACCAACCCGTTCATAACCCATGCATTTGTCCAAACCAGGAAACAGACCATAAGGAAGTCATCAATGCACGGGTACTAACCCGTGCACAACTCGTGCAGTACGTGCATCAGGTGCCGCCACATCAGCAAAATCATATCCATTTTAGGACATATACAAATATATTGGATTTTGATTATTCCCACACGTCATCACACCATTTACATCACACTTTTTTCTCCCTAGATCTACAAACCATTTACTCTCCTAAATCATCCAAAACCCATACATCATCTTCATCTTTTGTCTACTCACAAGTGCTTAGGAGATTGGAATTCAAGCTTCAAGGAAGGAAAACCTCTATATCGGTCCACTCTCACTCTCTTCTCATGTATATTTGTTTGTATTTAGCATGAGTAGCTAATCACCCACTAGAGGGTTGATATGATTCATTTGTGAACTTTATGTATTATAATGAATTCTATCTTTTCTATATATCTATGAAATATGTTTCATTTATTGTTTTAATTGATTTCAATGATAATTTGTCTTAGATTGTACCCTCCTCTCTCTGCAGATTGTTTAAGAAAATACTTTAGTATAGACTTGGGTATACCTCTATTGATTCTCTTGAGGTCATTTGAATGGAAGGATTTAGCATGAGTACTCTTCTAAGTGAAATCCGAACATACTAATCTCAATCTCTATCTAATCTCAAATGGGTAACCAATTCTATACCCTCTTGGTTGGTTATTGTGAGAGATTAAGCACCAATACCTTACCCTCTAGGTTGGTGATTTCATAAAGAGATTAGTCCCTTATTTTGATAAATATACATTCATGAACAATCACTTGTGGGTGGCCAATACTATACCCTTAGATGGAAGCCCATAAAGGATATACATCCAATTCTATACCTTATTGATTGGTTACAATAGTTTAACATACATTCATAAGAATTCTTAATTTACCCATTGTTTGCATATTGGATCCATCAATCTCTTAGTCCATTTATCATCCACTTTCATCTTTAATCTTAGTGCATTTTAATTAGTTTAAACCTAGTTTTCACTTTAGTTAATTTCCAATCAACAACCATTTCAATTTACTTTTATTGCATTTATTACTAGAGTAAAGATTTGATCTTAACTACATCTTGATCTTTGTGGACGATACATTAAATTGCCATGATATTTGTTTTTTACATTTGAGGGCACAATTTTGGTTTTATAAATTTTGTTTTGATATTGCATATTTGGCAAATACGTGTCATGCAACGACACGTACAACCCCCCGTCTCTAGCATCCTCGGTTTATCTATGACTACTTATGACAGGTTGGCTACTGTTATCTATCGCTCGACACTCTACTATTCAACTTTGACACCTTCCTCGATTTCATCTCCTATACCATTAAGGGTCCAGGTGAAGGTTAGGCTCGAATTTGTACGCTAATTCGACGTTATGCCTTCAAATGCAAAAAAAATGCAAAAGTCAAGTACAAACCGAAAATCTAAAATCAAGACTTAAGGTTTAAAATCAAAACCTAGAGTTTACACAATCAAGGCCTAGCTTAAAATAAACCTAGTGTTTACAACCAGAAACCTGAGGGTAACATCGACTCGTTAAAATTTCAGTAGATCTAAGTAGATCAACTAAAAGATCTAGAATCCCACAACACACGACAAGTTGTAGCCAACACAAAACACACAAAACACACAAAACATAGATGCTCATATGGATCTAATCCATCGCTAAATCAATTCCACAAAACCCAATGCAAAGAACAACATGAAGAACAACAAAGAACATAGATTCTAAATCTAGAAAAAATTCTAAAACTGTGGATTTGCTAATTCCCTTTACAAGCATTAAAGTAAATCTAGTACAAAACAAAGACAATCAAGAAATAAACTTTTTGCTTACCTTAAAAAAAAAGAGTTTGATGGTTCCACTGGATTAATACTAAAGATTTACAGGTACTTCGAGCTGTTTTGAGCAAGTTTTTGCTTCAAACGAAAATGAAGAGATATGAGAAACTTAGTGAAGAAGTTTGGTTTATAAACCAAGACTTTTAACCATAGTTTCGACCATGGTTGCCACGTGTCGTTACCGTTGTGGTTACCATCTAACCAAGGTAATTGCTAGAGTTGAAATTCAACTTACCTCCACAAACGCGCCTAAAATGAGGAACTGCGCCAAAAAAAGGTTCCACATCATCCCTAGGGAACTGAACCACTTGTCCTATCGATTGAATTCCTGACACCTAAGATTCATGAGGTGATCGACACCTAGTATCAAAGAAGGAAGAAGCGTTGCCTTACTTGATGCATTGTCGGATCCACGTTGATTCAACAAAAGGACACCCGTAAAAGTATCACCTTGTTTGACATATTGTCGAATCCATGTTCGATTCAACAAAGTCATACCCTCAAATGGTTGACCCCGTAATCGATTGTTTCAAGTAGGTATCCAGTCGAATCTACGCTTGACGCGACAATAATCACTCTCTAATTCAAATACTTCTTTAGAGAGTGGGAGACAAAATGTGGTAGCCAAACATGATCTTTGGGCCCAACATTTATGTCCATTTACAATCTTGAGTCAGGCTCGATTCATACCCAAGTGCTCAATAGATTCGAGTTAACCTGAGAGGCCTTACCAGAGACCGTTTGACTCCTTCACTTCAAATCAACAAATGGAATTGTGGATAATGCATGTTCCAGTTTGAATTAGTAGAATGAAATATGTGATCCCATGAAATCCGGTCTGGATTTCAGGGATCTTCTTCAACAGCACTCCAACGTGCTGATAGGTTTAGGAAATTCTTAAATAAGTCCTCTATCTCTCAAAGAAAGGACCCGATTTTACAGTCTCTAGCAAGCTCTTGCATACTGAAACTCTACCAAGATAACAACTTCGGTCACCGGAAAATCCTTGTCGCGCCTAAACCCCAATCACTCTCAACCATTTCGCTTAGCTCAAGCATACCTAAGGCTCAAAATCAATCACCAACTCATTCTCTTTAATCAACTACCTTCTTTTAATGTCATTAGTTTTCATCTTTTTTAAAGGTGCGACACGTCCGATTCGACAGTTTAGACAAAGTTACTTAAGCCTAACTCGAATCTGACCTGACTTATGTCAATTGTAGTTCGACAACTACGATATGTGCATATATTGAAAAACCATTTGCTAATAGTAGTTCTTATAGAAAAATACTTTGGTACTGACCGGGTACTAACCCCTGGTACTAACCCCTCCAATAGGGTGTTGCTATGTGATAATTTTTATTAACTTTTTATATTTATCTAATAAAATAGGTCACGTGACACCATCCCATTGATGGATTAGCACCTTGGGTATTTACCGGTCGGTACCCAATTATTCTTCGTTCTATGTACGTTCTATAAGGTTCCACCCAGTTAACCAGGCGTTGTCCACACCCGATCAAGAATACCGTTGACAATCTGTAACCGTCCATTTCTCATCATTGATTCGTTTTGGTTTTATTCTCTCGTTGTTATCAGAAACCCTAATCGAATCCTCATACTCCACAACATAAAGGTTGAGCTTTTGCTTCCTTCTTTTCCTCTAAAGTTCGATTAAAAAGCATTCGTGTTTGGTCGCCAAGAAAAATAGTTCAAATTTTTAATAATTTTATCTGTGTTTTTTACAGGATCGTGAAAAAAAAATGGCGGAGACAACGGTCGACAACGGTGTTCCACCGGCCGAAGAAGAGGAGTCGGCGGCGGATAGCTTCTTCGATCTCGATCAAGACAGCAAAGCGGGTGATATAAGTCGAAAACTGGAATCTCTAGAGCGAGAGAACAAGGAAATGAAGGAGAGGATCACGACACTTACAATCGAAGTGGAAGGATCAGAGGAGGAAAAGAAGCTTTTCGATTCCATTGCCGCTCGGGCCGTGGAACTGGAGACGGAGGTTGCTCGGCTCCAACACGACTTGATCACTGCTATGAGCGAAGGAGAGGAAGCGACTCATGAGGTGGCTGAGTTGAAGAAAGCGATTGCAGAGAAGGGAGAGAAATTGGATAGTGTAGAGAAAGAAGTGGATGCGTTGAAGAAAGAGAAAGCAGAGAGCGAGAAGAAAGTCAGAGAATTGGAGAGGAAGGTTGGATTGTTGGAGGTGAAGGAAATTGAGGAGAAGAGTAAGAAGTTGAGAGTTGAGGAGGAAATGAGAGAAAAGATTGATGACAGGGACAGGGGGATTATTGGCTTCAAGAGGAGAGTTGATGAATTGGTATCTGAATTGGACAAGTGGAAATTTGAGAAGAAGTCTGTGGAGGAGACTCTGATACTCTCCGAGATGAAGTCCAAGGAAATGGAGTTTCTCATACTGCAACTGCAAAGAGAGCTTGAGGAGGCTCAGAAGGTGATCACTGAACTTAAAGAGAAGACGTTGGATGGTTTTAATGGGACTGACCGCAGTGTTCAACTCAGTGTTGGTGCTCAAGATATGGGGTTTAACTGGCAGTTGCCTGCTGTGGCCGTGGCTGCCGCTGCTGCTTCTGCCGGTGTGGTTTATGCTTGCTATGCAAGGCGGAGGTAGTTTCACCCAGACCAAAAGGAGAAATGTAAGAGGTGATTGCGCATATCATTTACCAATATGTGCCTACGATTTTTAATTTTTGATTTATAGAATTTTATGCTTTTTTGCTCTGTTTTTGTGTGCATTTCAGATTTTGGCTTACTTTGATATCTCGGGGATGTTTTGATATCTCTCATTACTAGTTAACTTGTTTCAATCGGGATACTGAATTATTCTATATAGTTCTCAGATGAGTTTTCATTGTGGACCTTATTCTCGGTTGATTTATCAATATGTTTTAGAACTTTAGTTTGATTATTTGTGGGCAATTTTGGGATTGGTTAATGCAAATTGTTGGGTGTTTATAATTTTACTACTGTTGATTGGGCCGTTTAGTTGCAGCTTGTGCATTTTTTTTGAAGTTAAGTTCCATGTGTTGCATTGTATGTTCTAGTTTCTGCCAATATGACCTAATTGTAGTTAGTATAAGATTATCTTGTCACAAAACACAAATTGAATATGTTTGCCAATCAGAGGCTTAATAATAAGAAGACTTAATGTATTTTACTGTACTTAAATCTTTAGTTGCTCTGTAACTAGTCTTACACAAAAGGAATCCTCTGAAAATTGGTGAAAATTTAGGCC
The DNA here is from genome assembly GCA_032871835.1 of Dipteronia dyeriana. Classification (NCBI taxonomy): domain Eukaryota; kingdom Viridiplantae; phylum Streptophyta; class Magnoliopsida; order Sapindales; family Sapindaceae; genus Dipteronia; species Dipteronia dyeriana. The sequence goes on along the minus strand of CM065295.1, from coordinate 31,978,695 downwards.
CTGATATATTCTTGCAGTCTTTTCATGAAGTTCCACATGGATTATCTGTGAGAGCTAGATGCTAGAAGTTGATCTTGTAGGAAGCTATAGTCTCATTCTTTTTGTGTACAAATGTTGGACTGGTTGAACTGCTTCATGTTGCCGTTGCCAGAATCATAAGTATATATGGATATGGTCCTGCAATTTTTATTTGTTTTGAATACTTTAAGATGTTCATTTCTTCATCCTGTTATCAAAATTGGCACAGTAAAATGACTTGGAATCATATCTAGCAGTGATGGTAATGCCATTGGGTTTTGGCTTCTGTTGGCCTTAATCTTCTTTGGTCTGCCTTGGGATCTCTATTTGAGAAAGTTGACTCATCCCAGTGAACTTCTCCCTAAAATTAGTCAATTACTAATCTCTTTGATTGTTTTCACTTCATATGTTTGCTATGACTTGGAAGCTGCTCTTGCTAATTCCATCTTATGATGGTTCCTACTTCCAGACAATAGGAACTCATTTCATCCGGACCACTTCATGAATTGTGCTTTACAGCTAGATACTGAAAATTTATCTTTTTCCATGTGAGTTTAAATGAGATTAATGCTAGACATCCCACTTTCGTATTTCACTTGTATCCCAACCAATGACATGGCCCTTGGTAAGTAGATACATGTGCTAAGTGAGATAAATTATCTTTAATTTGTTTCTACTTATCAAGTGCCACATCATTGGTTGGGATGCAAGTGAGTTACAAAGGGTGGGATGTCTAGTATTATTGTTTAAATGATATATCATACATGCAGCACTACCTCGCTGTAGTGTTGTTCTTACATCACACATTCTTTTAGAGCAGCATAGTTAATGAGTTGTAAATTATAGTTGGGTACAAAAACCTTTCTTTCTTTATCATTTATTTTGTGGGAAGCAACATGATGTGTTGGGCCCACAAGGGAGACTCGTCAATTTAGTTTGGTTCATTCTTGCATATGGTATGGTTTAGTTTAGTTTGACTCTGCTGGTTCAAAGTTGAATATATGCATGCCATGCGAATGACCTAAAATGGAAAATCTACAAACAATTTCTGAAGGTGAAGCATACCATTTTTAGTTTAAATGGCCTTGTAGTTTCTTGCTTTTTATGCTTGGAATTTGAAAAAAGATTGAGAAAGAACTAACGATAGTTTAGAAACAATCAATAGATGGACCTGTCTCGAGAGAAGAGTTTTGAATTTTGTGAGAAGGGGCTTGATGGATGAACTTGAAAGTAGTTGATATTACGAGAGTTTTTATTGAGAAAAGGTCGTCTGAAACTTTAATGTGAAAATTGCTAAAACTGACCACGTATAACATAGAAAATTCGTTTTTAACCATAAACGAAAATTTATTCATTAATAACCACTTTTTTAAAAAATTACTTGAATGCTCTCATATAAATACTATTCCTAAACACTCACTCTCTCTCTTTTTCTTTCTCTCTCCTCTTCTCTCCTCTCCCTGATCTCTCTCTCTCCTGTTGGTGGTGCCGGTGAATCGTCGCCAGTGTCGTTGCGATTCGTCGGCCTCCTCTCTCACTGAACCTCTCTTTCTCTCTCCCTGCACCTTTCTCTCCTCTCTCTCTCATTCACCTCTCTTTCTCTCTCATCTCCTCTCTCACACGACATTGCCGGCTTGCCGTCGCTTGGGCTTCACAACCGTCCAGCAGCGCCGTCGAGCTCCCCTTCAGCCAGTGATGTGATTTGTAGAAAAAATAGGAAGAAAACTAAAAACCTAGAAACCTAGAACATTTCAAGTTTTTACATTTGAATTTAGTCGAAATTTTAAGTTTCAATATTTGAATTTATTCAAGATTTCAAGATTTCAAGTTTCAAGATAAAACGAAAAACCTAAAAACCCAGAACATTTCAAGTTTTAACATTTCAATTTAGTTAAGATTTCAAGTTTTAATTCTAATTTAATCAAGATTTCATATTTTTAGGTAAGATTTCATGTTTTTAGACGTGATTTCAAGTTTGGTTCCTGGACATACATTGATTTTATTTTTTTTTAAAATCCCTATTGACGAATAAAATTTCAAAAGTTGTTACAAACGAAAGTTTAATATTTTTCATAGCTATTTTTTGTTTTCTCTCAACTTTAATTATGCATTATGTATTAGTGGAAATGGTGAGAAATATCACCTTCTTGTTGATCAATTGCAGTGATGTCACCTTTATAATAAGTTAAGTTTAAAAGGCACATATTATGGTGAGGTACTGAAATTGCCCTTAAATAATCGATATTTTATTCTTTAAAGGTTGTCGTCTAATAAAGTTGTCTGAAAATCAATCACCTACTCCATTTTTTCTTCACAAAACGAGCTCCATTCCAGATTTATTGTATTCCAGATATTGCACATATTCCATATTTTACACAAGAAGGTAAAATAATATTTCTGATCTTCATTTCCATTTTTTATTGTATTTCTGTGTGGTATAACACTGTATGAAAATTTATGAACATGTTGTCTGAATTTTTTTATGTTGATGTTCTGGAGTTGTAAACTTTTTACAAAGAATGAATGAACATGTATGTATATTTTTTTGTATATATATTTGGGCGAGTTGAGTTGTAGTGGTGCAAACAAGTTTATAATCTTGAGCATACAAGGTGAAAATGTTTTAAAAATAGGTCGAAACATTTGTAAAAAAGCTCGGAAATGTGAAACTAAGTTTCGAACAAATTCTAAAAAAGCTCGATTCCAAAAATAGATGCTGGATACGCAAAAAGAAAAGGCTCGATCCTTGCAAAAAAGGCTCGATCCTTGCAAAAAAGGCTCGATCCTTGGCAAAAAAGGCTCGAACCTTCTAAAAAAAAGCTCGATCCCTGTCAAAAAAAGCTCGATCCCTCACACAAATAGCTCGATCCCGCACACAAATAGCTCGATCCCTTTTGAAAAATGTTCGATACCGCACAAAAAAAGCACGATCCCTCACAAAAAGCTTGATTCCTCAAAAAAGAGCTCGATCCCTTTCAAATAGGCTCGAGGCATATGAAAAAATGCTCGAGCCATATATTAAAAAGCTCGATTATGTAGAAAAAGAGCTCGGTCTTGAACAAAAAAAGCTCGGTCCCGTTAGAAATAGCTCGGTCATGTACAAAAACGGCTCGATCATGTACAAAAAAATCTCGATCCATTTTTTATAAAAGCTTCATATCTTACACTTTTGATTTTTGTTTAATCCTTTATAATTGTAAATTTAATATGAAATATTTTTTTCCTTATTAATGTTTTTTGATGTTGGTTTTAACAGGATAATGGATAGGGTGAGAATAGTCATATCTTACAACGGTCGATGGGAGCAATTACCAGACGGAAATCAGAGATATTTAGGTTCCGATAACCAAGGTTTGTATGTATCAAAGAATTTGAGTTACGACGAACTGGTGTCGATCGTGCAAGCCATTGTGAAGTTTGATGAGAACAAATACAATGTTGAGCTACAGTCTCTATAGATTGTTCCTGGGACTACATGTCGTACATTTATAAGAAACAATGACGATGTTCAGTTTATGCTAGGGGAAGATAGGGTGATCCCTCAAGTATGTATTAGTCTAATCGAGAGGCTTGTGGGAGGTGTCATTGGTGAAGATATCCCTCATCCTGATAACACCCAACAATTTCGATCGTCAGGCGGAAGCAACCAGTTGTTCACAGAAAGAAGTGGGATTGATGGTCGGGAAAACATATGTGTTGTCCCACCAGAAGTAGTCGCCCATGATAATAGACCGGAACCTCAATTCGACGATGTATTTGGTTGTCATATTGAGATGAATGGTAGAGAGTACAACCACCAATACAATGACATCAACAATGAGGAGAATACAGCACTGAATGTTGGAGTGAATCATGAGGTGGATAATGAGGACAATTTAAATTCTGTAGAAAATGTAGAGGACAATCAGGAAGATGCAGAACCTGTCAAAACGGAAAGACGTGTAAGACATGTACACAGATTTAGTTCCAGTGCACCAGATATAGTTAGGACCTCCGAGGGGAGGGCTGATGGAACTGCAGATGATTCAAATAATGCAAGAACATGGGTTATTCCAAGAGTAGAATCATACTCGTTTGGTATTGGTGGAAGCAGGAACTTGTTTGAAGATGAACCTACAAGCATGATATATAAAGGCTAGTTTTTTGCAACGAAAAATGATTTGAAGAGACTAGTAGGCCATTTTGCAATGCGGCAGAACTTCGAGTGGAAGGTAAAAAGGTCGAATAAGACAACATTACATCTAGTTTGTTTGATGGGAAATTGTACGTGGAAGTGCTGGGTTGGGGAGGGGACTGCTCCGATGCCACGGACTTGCTGGGTGGGGAAGGGGACCGCGGTGGTTGAATCGATATGCCAGGAGGTGAGGGGAATGATGTGCTGCGAGATGGGGGGGACCCCTGAGCCTGGGTGTCTGTCCCCCCTGTAAACCTATCAGTCGACCCTCCGGGATTAAACAATTGATCAGGAGGTGGGGGGCCATCCCGGTGTGTACTTAAGGTCGAACCTTGAAGCCCCCAGATCATATCAAGTAACAATCGGTGTTGCTGCTGACGATCCTCATCACTCTTTCGGATATCCAACAACTCCAAGTGTTGACGTTGTCGATCCTCGTCACTCTTTCGGAGGGCTTCACGCACATCGTTCAACATTTCAGTCCACGGAGCCTGAAATCACGTTTACAATGTTAGTACAAAAGTATGAACACGTGTTACTAAAAAACACTTAACTTTGTTTTCAGCTTACCTTTCCATCACGTCCAACACCCCCACGGGGAATCCCCTACGGATGTACCATGTCCGGGGGTGGAAAACTAAACCCGTCTATGCCTATGCCTATGCCTTTCTCGTTGAGGGTCTGTCTGATATCCCTCACTGTCACTGGGCCTCAAACCCCCAGCAGCGGGCTTAGATCCCTCACTGTCAATGGTCCTGTCTGTACCACTGATCCCGCCTAAGGTGGTCTGATCAGGGACCTCAAGCGGCATATCATCCATGTCATCTTCTACATACATGGTCCCCCATCGTCTAGACAGGCATAGTATGGTGCTCGTCTCTCAGCTGGTGTCGACACCAGTTCCTTGAGCACAAACATCTGAAATATTAGTTAGAACAATGTCATTGTACAATTACTAACTAATAAAAACATTAACAAAATAAATACATACCCTGGCTTTGAAAATCTTTGCTAGCTTCTTCCCTTTCGGTTGTTTGGTCAACTCCCACTTCAAAATACGGGGAGTCAGATCAGTAACCATCCAGACACCGACCTCTTTGGCCAACTCAGGGATCACCTCCAAAGCAAATATCTGCATCATGGATAAGTATGATAAGTATCCATACAATTTTGGGCACCAACAATAAAGTACAATTTGTAGTTCGAACTTCTTACCAAACAGGGCATGAGAAAGACCGTATATGTTGTAGGTCTCCACCCTGTGTACATCAGCGCCCTTTTTCTGTCAGCGTCGCTTGAACCCGTCTCTTCGCCCGTCAATCGCATGTTTGAATGAGTGAATAGAATGCCTGTACACGTAGGCACCCCACGGGAACGCATCGAACGCATCTAAGTCCTCTACCACCCGAAACTGCCAAACTGGAATCTTGAATCTCTCATCCACCCCCATCAATATCCAGTTCAGCATATATAAGAGGCAGAGCTTGACAGCATCGTACGCATGTCCGAAATCTGTGCCGGTGATAACACCCCTAATCTGCTCCAGCGACACCTCATCGGCTCCAGGAAAGTACCGCTCATGTAAGCCATTCTCTATTGCTGCATACATTGTGGTCTCTGGTACAACTCCAAACTGGAGTCCGGTGATCAGGCAAAATTCCACATTCGAAAACCTCACCGACTGGGTTCTTAACATGAAGTGCATCTCATCTGTGGGGCCGTTATGATGGAGCTCCCTCAAAAGCAACCGATGGATAATACCACCGGAAAACTTCATCTTCCTATGCATCGTCAGGAAATGCCCAAAACAAGACGCCATGAACCGCCGACGGTCTTCATCTGCAAAATCTGCAGGGACACGGTTCAGCGCATCGTCTATATGGGCGAGGGCATCAAAATGGTTGTGTCGTGTCAGTTTGCCCTCGTACCAGTATTCTTCTGGAGTTTTAAGTGAATCCCTTAACCTAATTCTCATCTGCAATGTAACAAAAATACAACATCATTAGACAAAATTTTATTAAAAAGCTCGATCCCTTTCAAAACAGCTCGATTGCTTTACAAAAAGGCTCGATTCCTTTTCAAAAAGGCTCGATCCCTTTCAAAAAGTCTCGATCCCTTTCAAAAAGTCTCGATCCCTTTCAAAAAGTCTCGATCCCTTTTCAAAAAGTCTCGATCCCTTTCAAAAAGTCTCGATCCCTTTCAAATAGGCTCGATCCAATTCAAAAACAGCTCGAAACATATTCAAAAAAGCTCGATTCCTTTTTAAAAAGACTCGATCCCTTTCAAAAAAACTCGATCCCTTTTCAAAAAAACTCGATTCCTTATCAAAAAGTCTCGATCCCTTTCAGAAAGGCTCGATCCCTTTCACAATAACCTCCACCCATTTTTAAAAAAGCTCGATCCCTCTTAAAATAGTCTCGATCAATTTTCAAAAAAGCTTGATCCTTTTCAAAATGGCTCGATTCTTTTTTTAAAAAGCTCGATTCCTTTTCCAAAAACCTAGATCTACCAAAACCTGTTTTTCACGACAAAAATAGCTCGACTAATCAAATAAGCTCGATTTTCTTGAAAAAGGTCTTAAAAACCCAGATTTCATCTTCCTGAACTGATATTCAACCAAATTACAAACCCTAACCTAAACCACAATCATTCACAATTCTCTATTTTAACCGGTTTCTACAATTCCTATCAACAAAACTCAATTCTAACATGTAAGGCAAGTTAACAACAACAAAAACGAGGAAAAATAACCAATCTTACCTTTGTCAATCGCAGCTCTTCCGATCACTTCACCGTCGATTAGTTTCCCGTCGGTTTGACTGTTGCTTCTCTCTGACTTTGAAAACGACAACTTCCTCACTGTTAAAATATTTCGGGGTATTTTTGTCTCAAACGCTCTTTTGGTGCTTTTTAAACATAAATTAGTAAAGTGGTGATATTTGTACAACATACCCCTCAAATAGTGCCAATAATTTTTTGATCCCTTATGCATTATAGCTGTGCATTAGTGGAGGGCTGGTTATAAAATGCGTCAGTAAATGTTGGCAAAACTTTAATAGCACACGAAGTTTGATTGTTCTAAACGAAATGCAATCAAAAGGCAGGCAGTAAATTGGATAGTTAAGCTAACCGATTTTTTGACCCCAAAACTAAATTCATGTTAATAGAAAACACGTGGAACTCCGATTGCATAGATTTAAAGAGCAAAGTTTTTCTGGAGATGAAAGAATAGGTAATGAACTTCAAGTAATTTGCAGGTTTTTTATTATTATTTTTAATCAGATTTCCTTAATAAAAAGTTAAAAAAAAAACTCTGCATTCAGTTCAGGCTGAAAAAAAACAAATATTCCTGTTTCAGTAGAAACAGACAACAACTTAGGCTAAATCCTGATGAAATCTGCCTATCTACAGTTCCATCATTGAAAACAAATACAACCACACTTGATATTAGTTTAAACACGAACTGCCGGAATAGAAATCACACAGAAATCCAACCAGAGTCTGATACACCAGAGGAACTTCATTGCCTAAGATTGGTGAAGAAACAACAGACATTTATTTTCTCCTTGCTCACCTCAACCAACAGATCTATATATATATAAACAATACAAATTTCTTTAGATCCATCCTGTCAAAAGACCATTAAATCTTGCAATAGTTCTGTTTTGGAAACCCCTCTACCAAATATCAGGCTGTCAAACTGCATCCAGAAAAAAAAACCCACAGGATCCAACCAGCATTTAGCTCACAGTTTGCGGAAAATCATCTATTAAAAGAAATCTGAATTTCATTTTAGCATTATTTAGCAAATATATGGTCATAAAAGACCTAGGTGATTCTTTGTTGACGTGTGTGTGGTGTTAAATGCCCTATGTGAGAGTAGTGAAGGATTAGACCCGGTGTGACTTCCAGTTTGAGCAAATATCCGAAGCTAGAGAACAGAGAATGAGAAAATATATTGTTTGAAAACTTTGTCATGGAAGGAGTAGGCGTGCATGAAAATAGTCTCAACATGGTATCAAGTAATGGCTTACTTACACCATAACCTAGTGCTCTCTACCAGCTAAGAGAATTTTTCATTCATCACGTTCAAACAAATATTCTAAGAATAAATCTATAGTCCAAAATCAGCAGACATAGGTATCAATTGAAATCTCCAAAAATTGTTTAGATCTTAAACTCAGTAATCATGAAACATATGCACTCCCTATACAGAGTTGACAACCTCCACCGGTTATTCATTACATCATTCATTACATCATTGCAACCACCAAATAGTTTAATAATTCATTTCATTTGACATCTAAAACTAATTTCCATTGAATAGCTTAGACTAGTCTCATTACACTTAATGGCATCTCTAAAGCTCATCTTGGTACAACCTGACTCGAAAATTCAACGAATTAATTATAAAAAAAAAATTTGATGAATCATTCAAACCTTCCAGTCATGTTTCTGTCAGACAAATTACTTGATAAGAGCGTGCATAGGATGTTAATTTATCTCCATGAATTCCATCAAACAACATAGAATGTTCATAATTCCTTATAGAAGCAAATCCATTAGCTTCCAAATAACCATGCTAAGTTATTGAACACACAACCATGCACATTTCATAATCAATACAAACAAGTGACAATATTCAGAAATCTGTAAACAATACCTAAATTTAAATCAACAAAATGAGAAATGAGTGCATAGGATTACAAATTTAACTAGTAGCAAGTAATTAAATAACTATAAATAGCAGTTTATCTCACCTTGATCTATCTATCAGAACCACTCAAAACATCGAAGAGTCCACAGCAGCTTCTCCATGAAGTTGGTCTTATAGTGCGTTGATTCAAAAATATAATAGGCTGCAGGGAAAGATAGTACTCAACTGGTTAAGATATATACTAGTAGCTCCAATGATAATTCATTCTTACACTATTGGAAAGTAAGAAAAAAAACGCGTAATAATTGTTGTATCCAGGCTTTAGTTACCTACCGAATTTCCATTGTTTTCAGAAATCTCAAGCTTATCGGCGATTTCATGAGCACCAGTAATGTCCTCAACATTGCCAGAATTTGCCAATGCTGGCAATGATTTGTTCACTTCTTGTTTGTATTCCTTATCAGCAGTATACGATGACTCGCCGGTGTTCTGTATGGAAACTGGCAATTTCGTTTCCTCGATTTCTTTGGACTTCTCTTCATTTATAGCTACAGGTAGAGTAAGTTCACCATTTTCCTCCAAAGAAGGCAGTTTTATTTCTTCAATCACCTTGGACACCACCTCTGGCAATACCGGAGAAATCCCATTGTTCTCATCTGAAGCAAGCACAGTTGCTTCCTCACTGACCTTTAACGCCTCTTTCGACACCTCCTCAGGAATTCCATTGATCTCATTTGACGCCTCTTCAGTTTCATTGGAATCCAATAAGGTAACATCTTCAAGAACCTCTATTATCTGAACTACTGCTGCAGCTTCTTCACCATCACTAATCAACTCTTCAGATTGAGCAACTGGATCGACAACAGAGATGGTAACCTCTTTTTCCTCCTGAAATTCCACTGAATCCACCACCTGTGGAGGACTTTTCTCATTAGGCTCTTCATCATGGTTTTCATTCAGAGTCGCAGAATTCTCATCAACAACACTTACTGTTACAGATTCAACCTCAGTTTTCAACTCTCCATAAGAGTCCTTTTTCTTATCTTCTGATTCAACAACCCTTGGGATCTCCTCCAATTTCCCATTTGAAGATTCCTCCATTTGTGGTGATGATTTTTAGTAACTACTGATAAAACAAATCAAGATGTCTCTCTCTCTCTCTCTCTCTCTCTCTCTCTCCCTCTTACTCCTTTCCAACTTGTATGTAGTGGTCACAATAATTATCAGAGTCCTAATCATAGAATTCCAAATAACTAATCCTCCTTGATTACACCAGCTTATTGAGACAAAAAAAAAACGTGAGAGAGAAGGAAACTACAAGTCAAACAAAAAAAAAGTAAAAGAAAAGTATAAATTCAAGATAATAGTAGTAAGGGTAATACCTAATAACAAACATAAGCTGAAATTGAAGAGTAGGTGTAGAATGGGAGATGGCAATGGTGTTGATAAATTAAATTTGTCACTCCCTCTGGGCAGATTTGCTTTTTTTTTTTTTCTTTTTGGGACCAGGAAGACTTTTGAGTTTTGACTGGTTGTTACAGGGTGTTTATAGAAAAGAAAGTGAGGAAGTGTAAATAAATAAAGATGATGCTGGTATCTTTTGCTTTCTCACTGATGTGTTGTCGGTTTTGAAGTGTACGCGTTTTTATGTTTCATGTTGTCATTCATAGTTGCGAGACTTAGGAGGGCGGGATTTTCAACTTTCGCGTTTACCACCAAGCATTGTGCTTGAAACTTTCAAGTGGACTAATTTGGCTATGCCATGAGGTCTCTATTCTTCTTAAAAGTCTCTATTGATTTGGTGTCGGTTAGACCTAGGGATATACGTTTGTAGAATGAGGATGGATATAGGTTCCCCCATCCCCATCATCATCCCCATCTCCATCCCCACTTCCTAGACTCTTCCCACATCCCTCCTATTTTTCCATTTAGGGAAAATGGGGATGGGGATGGGGATGAGGATGGGGAGGTCCCCCCATCCCCATCCCCAATTCTCCATTTTCTCTGTTTTTTTTTCGTTTTTTCGTATCCCCGTTTCCTTATTTTCTCATTTCCCTATTTAAGTAAAAATTATAAATTAAATTAAAAAAACAAACAAACCTTTCATTACAAATAAAAAATATTAATACATTACAAATTCAACATAAAATATTTTAAATAATTCAAATATATATTATAATTATATTTATATACTTTTAGGGGAAATGTGAAAATAGGAATCTCCATCCTCATCCCCATTTCAATTTAATTGTGGGGGAAATGGGGATGGGATCCCCATTTTAATTTGGGGATGAAAATCATCCCCATCCTCTCCATTTCCTCATTTTTCTCCAAAAAAAATCCCTTAAATGGAGATGGGGTGCAGGGATTTGAGATCTCGGGAATAAATGTGCATCCATAGTTAGACATATTTCCACTTTGGTACGATTAGTTTTTGGAACATGGGTGTGCATAAACGGGAAGGAGTATTTCGAAAATAATTCAGGAATTTCAAATTTGATAAAAGTCAGCATGAAATTTGGTAAAAGCTTAGATATGTTATATGTTATATATGTTAGGGTAGATATAAATACATTTCAGTAAAAGCACCAACCACACAAGCCAACATACAAAAAGGCCAAGCTGTCAACAGTTTAATTAGCTGCCAAGTCTGGTTACAATAAGTCCACGGTGTGTCTTTTCTTGGCTCAGCAGCTGATCATCTCAACCATTTCTTCATCAATATCACAATCATTCAACGTCCATGTTTTGAATAGATTCTAGAAAGAGACGCTGATTGATCCATTTTTTCAAGTTTTGTCTGTAAAAATAGACCCCATCATCTGTAATACTCCAATAACAATGAATGCATTGTAATCTCACATGGGATGCCCAGAAAACTCCATGATTATCGTCATCTATATGGACATAGCACCATTTTAGAGGGAAAAGAATCTTTCTGAATTCCCAGGAAATGGCATCTCCTGCATTGAGAGGCATCATTTCTTCTTTGAATTTCTCGACGCCGCACTTGACATGGACGTGGTGAGAAGCGTTGTTTCTCAGCTCCACCGTCACCATTGGAAACAACAAGTTGAACATTCTATGGGGAAACGAATTAGCAGGCTCCCCCAAACAAGGACTCTGGAATGAGACACACAAGTACAACTCCACCATGAATTTAATGCTATTATTATGCACGGTGATCATGGCCCTGTGTGTGTGCCTTTAGAAAATTATTAAATTGTTCAAGTTGAGGAATGTGTTGTTGGGATTGTTTAATTATATATTTATATATAGAGAGGAAGTTAAAGGAGGTTTATGGAAGATGATGTTTTTTTTTTTTTGACAGCACTAGCTAGTCTCAATTTAAAGTGGTTGTGATTTGGTTGTAACCATGTCCACTGCAGCTTAAAACTACTACAGTATAGACCGACAATTTGTTCCATTTTACTCAAAATCAGAAACAGAAACAAAAAATATCTCCTATCGGTTAATTGGGACCGATAATGCCGCTATTTTGCCATAACAAAAGTTGAAAAACTCTGGTATTTTTCCTTTTGAACTATTACAATATTTCAGGATTATGGGAGGACCAGCAACCTTATGGATGCAGCCGCGTAGGTTTGTTGGGTTTACCATTGAACCAACTTCACCTAGTCGTAAATTCTCATATATACGTTAATGAAATTGTACATTATATTGTTTATCATATCATATGTATTATCGTATAATAACAATCTTATAAATCACATTTGTTATGTACAAAAAGTAGTAAACAGTGTTATGTATAAATATTTTTGAATTCGAAAATATCCAATGACTGAATATATTCTTTACAAGTTACAATTAATTTATATATATATATATATATATATATATATATATATATACTGAAATTTTCAAGTCAGTGCGCACCGATATGAATTCGTTAATGCGATGAATGTAGACCATTAGATTTATATGTTTTGATTCTGTTGACGGGAAATTTACTCGAGATGAGAAATTTCTGTTAACACCCTCGAGACCACTACCATGAAAGCAATGGCCGGGGTCGGTACTATTGGTTCCCGACCTGTTTAAGAGAGAGACGAGTGGCAATAACAGTAAATGGGAGCTCTATTATTGATATATTGCTTTAAGATACAAATAACTCTCTTATTTGCTCACAATCTCTCGGAGGTGTAGGGTGGTGGCACCTTGGTGCCTGTCGAATAGTGGAGATGAAGGTGACCTTGTTCTGTAATCAAAATTTAGGCCCTCCTTCTATGTGTATGTCTATTGTTTATGATTTTCTTTCTCTGTCGTTCCTCTCTGTCCTTTGTTTTCCCCCATTCACCTTGCTTGGCCTCACATATATATATCGTCCAAGTAGGCTTTTAGTTTGTGAATACTCTACTGTAATCTTATGAATCCGTTCTCACCTTACCGGGCGGGATTTGTTATTTAAATTTGAATTGTTTCCGGATTCGATGATATTGTTGACGAAGATAAGTTTGTTCCCTTATTTGAATTTAAACTCTTGATGTTCATGTATATATCATGTGGAGATGATCATGTGTGCACTCGTGCCATAGTTCTTCATGGAGGTCAACCTGCTAGCTGCCCGTTGCCCCGTAGAGTGAGGTGGATCCATGCTCTGGCTATGTTCTTAGAAGCTTAAGATGGATTTTCCCTGACCTGGAGGGGCTTGAGATGCTCTTGTTGACCTCTCCGGGAGGTAGCTGGGGTAGTGTAGATCCAAGCGTGATTCTTCCCTTATGCCCAGCAAGGACAGCGGGCTTCTGGAGAGGTTGGCGGGCTTCTTTTGAATGTCCCATGAGCTTGGAGACTTCCTCTAGCATTTACGGGGCGGTTTGTGGAGCTCGACCTTTGAGCCGAGGTTCCCCGATAGATGGCCTGGAAAAGCCCGGGCTCCAATACTCCTTTAGGGGCTCGTCTCAGTCGCGTCTGGCTTGTCTTCCTGTAACTTTGAAGCCGAACAGGCCTTCCCTGCTCTTGCGAGGTGGCTTTACAGCCTTACCGGGCTTTATGATTGTCGATTGAGGGTGGAAAATTTCTCTTTGACCCCTGGCCAAATTTTTTTATTAATAGAAGTCCCCTCTGACGTGAACACTGGTGGTAGAGTTGGGGTTGGAGTCAGATTCCTTGTTTAATTGAGAAAGTTTTTTGCCATAAAAATAATTAATGAGAGCGAAATTTTCTCATTAATTACCCAACATTTTGAATTTGAAACTGAGTGTTATTCGAAGAAAAAACGGCTGTAATACACCTGTGATCTTCCCGAGGATATCGGCCATAGACCTCTATTAAAGCCCGGTATAACCGTTATCTTCTTTATACTTCCTCAAATCTCAAACTTTCAAATTTCTTCTTCCCTATTTTTTCTACCGAAATCTTCCACTTGCTTTCTCACCTCTCTTTTCCATCAATGTCGACTTCCACAGATAGTGTTGATGCCTTGGTGGAGGGCTCTGGGGGCCCTAACCTAGCTCCTCTTAAGCGGGTGCGAGGGATTTCAAGCAACGAGGAATCTTACCCCCTCCGCCAGTGCCGTCGTTCAACAAGAACGCTTCTATCGGCTCTGGCTTTTCGAACCGGCCTGACAACCCTCTGAACTTAGTCGATGAAGAATCTGACGTCGGGGAGAGACTAGATGCAGTCGGGAGGGCTCAAGTCACGGTGGTGGAGCTTTCTCCAGTGATAACCCTTCATTTCGAACCCAGGGTCATCCCCGACTCTACTGTCGACCCTCAATCGATCGGCCGTCTACGAGACAAGTATGGTATTCTTGATACCGTTTCTCTAACTGTCCCCCATCGGAACTACGATGCTTTTAGCCAGCCCAAAGGAGTGCTTCCTATCCATGTCGCGACTTTTGAGAGCAGGGTGAGGCTCCCTCTCCACCCCACCCTACGACGGGCTATCAATGTACTTCAACTAGCTCCGCTTCAACTGACGCCCGACTTTTTGAGGCATCTAATCGGCTTTCTGGTATTGTGGAGGGAGCAGTACGAGCTGAACGGTGTCACCAGGGAGCCAGAGGCTGAAGAGCTCGGCTTTCTTTTTCCAGATCAGTAGCCTGACAAGAGTCCCACGAGGCCAATTCTATGCCAAGGCTAAGAATAGGCTCAATTTTATCATCTCTGGGGCTTCAAAGAAGAACCCCGCTTGGAAAGACGAATGGGTATTGGAGGGGGGAGACTAGGGGAGCTCCGTCTTCATCTACGGCCATGAGCTCGAGGTTCCCTCCGCCTTTAGTGACAAACCAACCTGGGGTCGGGATTCCTTGCCCGATGAGTCTGAAGCCGTGCTGAAGACCATCCTAGCTCGAAACTATTTGAATCTGAAGTTTTTGACCGCTGACCCCTTCGATCCCCGCAGGGTAAACAGGTACCTGCGGATATCCGGTGCTACCCCTCGTGAGTATCTCGATCTATCTTGCTTTTTTTTATTAGAGGGTTCAGTTCTAATGATCTTGATTCTTTTTTCTAACGGTGTTTGTTGTTGCTCCAGCTTCTCACGAAGCCCGACGAGCTGGGATACCTCCTTCTCCTTCCAGATTATCCCCAAAGGCTCTGTCGACTGTTTCGAAGAAGGGAGGGTCAACCACTGAAGTGGTTGCCCCCTTCGTTCCTCCCCACTTTCCTTCCCAGGTGAAGTCCAAGATGGCTCTTCTAGCATCTCGGGCTGTGAAGGCTCTAAACCGAGGAGGATCTGCTTCTCAAGGCGTCAATAAGTCCATTCTTACCCCTCCTCCAGAAGTTACTGCTCCAAACGATGCCCCCCGAGTCCTGCTACCCCTCTCTACAGATCCGGTTGTATCCCAGGTAGTCAAGGTTCCCAGGGAGCCCGATGTCGATTTTTCTGAGGTCGCCCATTCTTGCCCCTTCCAGAAATCGAGCTCGGCGGGTTAGGACGAGGTCCTACAGTAATTTGTCGCATCTTGTCCAGGCGGCAGGCTTTCTAGGATGACTGTGATGCCAGTGGACATCTTGATCACTAAAGGGTCCACCCTTTTAGCCGAGGTAATTGTCGCTTTTACTTCTTCATTGAGCTGCTTGACTTGTCATTTTCTAACATGATTTTCCTTTGCAGGCTTTCAAGTTTCAGGTGGCCATGGGGAATCAGGTAGCCTTTCTTCGTGATCGGGCAGCCAAGGCTGAGGCTGAAGCTGAGCAAGCCATGGGGTTGCTTGCGTGGGCTCAGACCCAGGTCCAAGAGATGACCTCCAGCCAACAGGGAATGGAGACGCAGCTAGCTGAGCTTCAATGCGATCATGAGAGGCTGAAGAGGGCTTTTGATCAGGAGACTTTCCGATCGAAGCGGCGGGCTAGCCAGCGAGATAACTTGAGCGGAGAGGCGAAAGCCCTAAATGCTGAGAACCAAACCTTGCAAGCTCGAATTACCCAGCTCCAAGCTGAAGTGGAAGCCTCTTTTAGTGAGGGGTATTTCTACGCCTCCTATCAGGTTGCAGAGGCTTTTCCCCCTCCATTTGATCTCTCCAGTATCGCCGGATGGGATAGAGCGGAGGTCATGTCACGGGCTATTGAGATGTCTCGCCCAGAAACTGATAGAGCTGGTCTTTCCGGAGAGGAAGCTAAGAAGCAACTGGAGGTGCCAGATCTGCCTCTTTCTGTTCCAGCCTTTCCAGCATCTGGTCCCGATGAATCCTCAAAGGGGGCTCACAACGAGGAGCTAGAAAGAGGCCTTGCTGAATCCTGAGATCCTCTCACAGTGCTCTCAGGAATGGAGTCAACAGAAAGCGGGAACGTGCCTAAGTCGGTGACTGGCCTTCTTGATGCAGCCATACCGCCTGAAGTTATGGTAGTGATTAATGAAATCGTAGAGGAGGATCCTGTTGACCCCGAGGCAGCCGGGGCTGATCCCTATGAGGAGATGGCGGAGGAGGTAGATGCAGCTGACCAGGACGAACCGCGACTGGAGAGGAGAGGAGAGTAGAGGGAGAGGTTCATTTTATGGAGGAGGGGGCTGAAGGTCCCCAGAAAGATGAAGAAGCTTGAGTTCTCTCTCATGTAATCTACTTTGAATGCCCCGAAAAAGGGGGTGGGCATCCCATCTTCAACTGTGTTTGATCTTTATTTTTTTTCTTTTGTAGCCCGGAACCACGGATTGGGCCCCTCTTGCTTGTAGTAGCCTTGTTGGGGGATATGCTCCCTTACTTAACAATAAAAGCTTAATCTCAGATCTAACTCTGGCTTCCATGTACTTGCTTGATCATCCTGCTTTTATATCGAAGCGAGCTATCTTTAGGAAAGATTAAGATAAGAAAAATAAGTTATTGGCATTGAGCCCCCATACTAATGAAACTCCTAGCTCAACTTCTTCAGCTGACAGTCCCCTTGTTTGATTGTGGGTCTACTATAGTAAGTAACCCTGTATCAAGGAGAGCTAATGGAATAAAAGGAGTATTTAGATTTTAAGTAATTCGAGCCCTCTATCCCCGAGCCCCTTTGGGAGGTTGTAGCCAGAGTAGAACATTAAGTGGAGAATTTTTTAGTCCCTTCTTAGGCTCGGGATCAGGAGGGCTTCCGGGCTTTCAAGCTCGATTCCTTCTTGGGGGTGGTAGCCCGACCAAGGCATCAGGAGCGCTATCTAGCTATTTCCTGGTCTGGATGGCAACTATGCTCTTACACTCAGATCCTTCTTGAGGGTGGTAACCCGACCAAGGCATCAAGAGGGCTATCTAGCTATTTCCTGGTCTCGAGATCTGGATGGCAACTATGCTCTTACACTCAGATCCTTCTTGGGGGTGGTAGCCCGACCAAGGCTTCGGGAGCGCTATCTAACTATATCCTGGTATTTTGATCCGGATGGCAACTGTGCACTTATACTCGAATCCTTCTTGGGGGAGGTCACCCGACCAAGGCATCAGGGATGATGAGGGGGCTTCCCTGGTAAATCCCTGGTCTCGAGATCTGGATGGTAACTATACTCTTACACTCAGACCCTTCTTGACCGGGGGTGGTGCCCGGCCGAGGCATCAAGAGCAGCGAGGGGGCTTCCCCGGGTTACCCCTAGTCTTAAGGCGATAATGTCCAAACTTTCCATGTAGACCCTAATCATTGTTGGACATAGTCAGAGAAGGAGTAAACAAGAAAACATGCAAGCTTTATTGATATGGAAAATGAAGTACAATACTGCCAGAAGAAAAAATAAAAGAAGTTAGTCAGAGGTTGCTTGCTCCCGAGTCCCCTGTTCAAGGGTAGAATTTCCTTAGGTGATCCGCATTCCAAGTATGGTCGATGAGTCGGCCATCCATATCCTTGAGCTTGTATGCCCCATTATGGATCACCATCTTTATTAGGTAGGGTCCTTCCCAGTTGGGCCCTAGGACCCCGTATGACCTCTTCTTGGTGTTCAACGTCACTTTCCGGAGGACCAGATCCCATTCTTTGAAGCTTCGGGTTTTAACCCTCTTGTTGAAGTACCTGGCAATCCAGCATTGGTAGATTGCTACCTTTTCAGCTATTCGATCTTGCTTTTCCTCAAAGAGGTCCAAACTAGCTTGGAGCTTGCTTTCATTGCTTCCCGGTTCAAACCAATGGACTCTAAATGAGGTCAACTTATGCTCTGTAGGTAGGACTGCTTTAACCCCGAAGGCCAGCGAGTAGGGCTTTTCCCCGGTAGCTGTTCTCATTGTAGTGCGGTAAGCCTAGAGGACCTCGGGAAACTCCTCTACCCATTTGCCTTTCTTTTATTGTATCTTTTTCTTCAACAACTTCTTGATGGTTTTGTTCATGGATTTCACCAGACCATTGGTCTGAGGGTGGGCTACCGAAGCAAACTGAAGGTCGATTCCCAAACCTTGACAGAAATCTCTGAATCGGGCATTGTCGAATTGTTTTCTGAGGTCGGTTATGATGACCAGAGGGGTTCTGAACCTACAAACTACATTGGTCTTGATGAACCTTGTTGTGTTTTCTTCCGATATCTGGGAGAGTGGTCCGGCTTCAACCCATCATGTGAAGTAGTCAATTGCTAAGATAACATGCTTGGCCTATCCCAGAGCTGTAGGAAGCGGTCCAATCAAATCGACCCCCATATAGCAAAGTGGTATGGCGAGCTAAGGAACGACAAATGCTCTGGAGGGAGGTGACTCAAGTTTGCGGCCTTCTGGCACGCCTCACAGGTTTGCACCAAGTTCTTAGCATCTTGATGGATGGTCGGCCAGTAATACCCCATGCGGAGAACCTAATATGCCAAGGCCTCTCCACCAATATGGTTCCTGCATTCCCCGGAATGAACCTCTCTCAAAGCCCACTTGACATCTTCCGGGTGTAGACATCGGAGCAGGGGAAGGGATTTCCACCTTCGGTATAAATGTCCATCCACCATGTAATATCGGACTGAGAGTCTTTTAATCCTCCTAGCTGGGTCGGGCTCCCCGGGGAGTTTTTCGTTCTGTAGATATTCTGCTATTGAATCCATCCAGCATGGCTGTCGGTCCAGGGTATAAGCTTCCTTACCAGTCATAATGCTAGGTAGGGGGATTAATTGAAAAGGGAGTCTGTGTGGTAGGGTTTGGCCACCATAGGCAGCTATCTTGGCTAGAACGTCAGCCCGATAATTTAGCTGTCGAGGTATCTGCTCGATTCTGAATCCCCTAAATTTGGTCCTGAGTTGTTGCACCAGTTTCAGGTAAGGTATCATGTTATCCCCTTTTGGCCAGATAATCCCTGGAAATTTGGTTGACCACGAGTGAAGAGTCGCTCTTGATACTTAGGTAATCAACCCCGAGCTCTATGGTAGCTTTTATCCCAACTAGCAAAGCTTCGTATTCCGCTTCATTGTTCGCGACTTTAAATTAGAACTTGAAACAATGGCAGCACTCAGTTCCTTCTGGGTCAATGAGGACTATGCCCGCTCCACCCCCAGACTTCCCGGAAGCTCCATCAGTGTAGAGAGTCCATGACTAGCAGCCTTCTGGCCAGTTGTTAGATTCTGGAATCCTCTCAAGGGTGACATCTGTTACCGCGGAGTTGCCTGATCTGAAGGTACTGAAAGCTCGGCTACAAAGTCCACTAGTGGTTGAGATTTTATCGTGGTCATAGGCTTATACTTTAAATCAAACTGGGTAAGCTCTAGGGCCCATAGAACCAGCCTTCCAGAAACATCCGACCTTTGCAAGAACTGACAGAAGGGTTGGTCCGTCACCACTGCCATTGAATGAGCATGAAAGTAAGGACGAAGTTTCCTTACCGAAGTCACTAATGCATAAGTGAGCTTCTCCAGCAAAGTATAGTTTTGTTCAGGCTTGGTTAGAGCGTGACTCACATAGTAGATAGGTCTCTGGATCCTTTCCCCGTATTCCTTGACCAAGGCCTCACTTACAGCGGTTTCTGAAATGGCCAAGTATATTTGGAGTTCTTCTCCAGGATTTGGCTTGACCAGCAGTTGAGGGCTCGTTAGGTATCTTTTCAAAGCTTGGAAAGCCTGTTCGCTCTCCTGATCCCACTTCATGTTTCTTCCTTGCTTGATAGCTTTGAAGAATGGTAGGCACTTATCGGTAGACCGGGAGATGAACCTGTTGAGCGCTGCTACCTGACCGGTCAAGGATTGAACCTGTTTAACAGATGCAGGGGATTCTAGATCCAGGATAGCCATGATTTTTTCTGGGTTAGCCTCTATGCCTCTCTCATAGACCATGAAGCCCAAAAACTTCCCCGCAGTTACACCAAAGGCGCACTTAGAAGGGTTCAACCTTATCTGGTTTTCCCTTAGGATCATGAAGGTCCTTCGAAGGTCGTCCAGGTGGCCTTCCGAGGTCGAAGATTTAGTGATCATATCTTCGATATATACCTCCATCGACCTTCCAATTTTAGGCTTCAACAAATGGTTGACTAACCGCTAGTAAGTAGCTCCAGCATTTTTGAGCCCGAAAGGCATCACCTTGTAGCAGTATAGGCCTTGTGCGGTGATGAAGCTTGTCTTTTCTTGGTCCGCATGATGCATCATAATCTGATTGTAGCTGAAAAACACATCTATGAAGCTTAGGAGCTTATTCCTGGAGGTGGAATCGACCAACTAATCAATTTTTGGCAAATGAAAACTGTCATTCGGGCATGCCTGGTTTAGGTTGGTGTAGTCCACGCACATACGCCACTTCCCATTTGCCTTTGTGACCATGACCACGTTGGCGAGCCATTCGGGATAGCGGGCTTCTCGAATTAAGCCTGTCTGGGTGAGTTTATCCACCTCTTCTTGAACCGCTATATTTCTTTCATTGTTGAAGTGGCACATTTTTTGTTTGACGGGCTTGAAGGTAGGATCCACCTCCGGCCGATGTGCAGCTAATGTCATTGGGATCCCTGGCATCTCCGCATGACTACAGGCAAAAATATCGTTGAACTCCATGAGGAGCCTAATCAAGCCCTCTTTCATTCCTGGCTCAAGGGTAGCTCCGATCTTGATGACCTCCGAGGGATCGGTTAGTCGAATAGAAATCTCCTCTAACTTGTCGACTGGGTGGCTGCTGGCCCATTCCCTTATCTGTTCTTCCATGTCGGGCATCACAAGGCCTTCTATGGGACAATCGGTGGAGCCCGCATCTTCCAAGTTTAGTGTCGGGGTTATCCCGCCTTGGATAGTCATTACTTGGGCGAGTTGTTTAGCTAGAGCTGTTGGGTTAGCCGACACTGCGTAGCATTTCCTAGCTGCTTGCTGATCACCCCGAACCTCTCCCACCTTGTCTCCTACCGGGAACTTCAGGACATTGTGGTAATAGATAGGACCTCCTTCAGGGATGATAGGAATGGCCTCCCTAATATTATGTTGTAGGCCGACGGGGTATCCACCACCACAGTCGGTCATGATGTTTTGTTAAAGAGGTGAGGCTCCGATGATCACTGGTAGGATTTTTGATTATACGGGTGTGATGGAGTCCCCAGTGAAACCGTATAATGGAGTAGTACAACTGTTGTAGCACTATTTAAAAAGCAACTTTCTGAACTCGTTGGTATCTCCCCAAAAAACTTGTCTGAAAAACTTGACTCTATCTCTAAAAAAGTTGTCTCTCTCCAGATTCTTCACTAGAAGGTAACAAATATTTATGATCTTCAATTAAAATTCTTTTATGCATTTCAGATATTTTGCATTCATTTTTGTGTGGGTTAACAATGCATCAATTCCTCGATAACATTGTATCCATTTCAGATTCTGCACTAGAATGTATGAAAATGGAAAACATCCGTGCTTTTTTCTTGTGTGACCGAGAATATTTAAAGATGAATCGAGCTTATTTTGTATTGGAATGAGGTTTTGTTTAATTTGAAAAAAGCTCGATTATTTGAAAAAAATATTCAACAAAAAAATGCTCGATCCCATAGAAAAAGTTCCTGATCCTTTAGGAAAAGTTCTCGAACCGTTATAAAAGTTCTCGATAATTTGACAAACAATCTCGATCCCTTAAAAAAGTTCTCGATCCCTTAAAAAAATTTCTCGGTCCCTTAGAAAAAGTTATCGGTCCTTCAGAAAATGTTCTCGATCCCTTGATAAAAGTTCTCGATAATTTGATAAATATTCTCGATAATTTG
Source organism: Dipteronia dyeriana (assembly GCA_032871835.1). Taxonomy (NCBI): domain Eukaryota; kingdom Viridiplantae; phylum Streptophyta; class Magnoliopsida; order Sapindales; family Sapindaceae; genus Dipteronia; species Dipteronia dyeriana. The sequence goes on along the minus strand of CM065295.1, from coordinate 31,956,311 downwards.
ATTAATATTCTCTATCCCTTAAAAAGGTTCTCGAACCGTTAGAAATGTTCTCGATCCCTTTCCAAAAAGTTCGATCCGTTTGTAAATGTTCTCGATCCATTACAAAAAAAGCTTGATTCCGAAGAACATGTTCTCGATCCGTTACAATTGAGAAATTTTTGTAATTCTTAGTAATTGTAAAAGTAATTTTTTTTATTTGTTAATAATTGTTTTTGATGATGATTTTCACAGGATAATGGATCGGGTTAGATTAGTAATATCTTACAACGGTCGATGAGAGCAATTACCTGACGGAAGTCAAAGGTTTCTTGGTTCCGATAACCAAGGAATGTATGTGTCCAGAAATATGACTTACGAAGAGCTGGTGTCGATCTTACAAACCGTTGTGAAGTACGATGTGAACAAATACATTGCTGATCTACAATCTATATCAATCGTTCCCGGGACAACATGTCGCACATTTATAAAAAATGACGACGATGTTTTGTTTATGCTAGGGAAAGATAGGGTGATCCCTCAAGTATGTGTCAGTTTAATTGAGAGGACTGCAGGAGGTGTCATCGGTGAAGAAATCTCTCCTCATGATAACACCCAACATTTTCGATCTTCAGGCGAAAGCAACCAGTTATTCACATAAAGAAGTGGGATTGACGGTAGGTAAAACCTAAGTGGTGTCCCACCGGAAGTAGCTGACCATGGTGATATAGTTGGAGCTCAATTGGACGATGATTTTGGTTGTCAAATTGAAATGAATGCTGAGCAGTACAACCACCAATACAATGATATGTACAATGACATGAACAATAAGCGGAACAATGAACCTCATAACTTACCAATCCATGAGGTGGCTAATGAGCCAAATTTGCATATGGTACATAATGTAACAAACAATGAGGAAGATGAAGAACTGTTTGAAACGAAAAGACTTGCAAGACATGTACACAGATGTAGTTCCACTGCATTACATATAGCCGGGACATGTGAGGTCCGGCCTTATGTAACTCCACCTGATTTTGAGAATGCCAGAAATGTGGGTTATTCCAGGAGCACAATCATACTCGTTTGGTATGGGTGGAAGCAGGAACTTGGTAGAAGATGAACCTACCAGCATGAAATATAATGGTCAATGTTTTTATACTAAAAGGAATTTGAAGAGATTGGCTAGGCATTTCGAATAAGACAACATTACATCTGGTTTGTTTGATGGACAACTGTACGTGGAAGTTAAGAGCAGTTAGGAGAGATGAAGCGGCATACTTTCAAGTTAGAAGTTTTATCAACGAACACACTTGTCTGTTGGAGGAGATTCGCCACCGCCACAGACAAGCTAGTGTAGTCATAATTGGAGAAGTGGTTACACCTAGATTGCAGCAACATGATGGTCGACTAATGCGTCCGAAGGACATAATCGCCGACATGAAAATAATGTATGGCATCCAAATAATGTACAGTAAGTCACATCAAGCCCTTGATTATGCATTGTCACTGACCTATGGAACGCACGAGGAAAGCTTCCAACTGCTGCCATCATTCGGTTACGTGTTGGAACAACAAAATCCCGGAATGATTACTGACTTACAATGCGATTAAAATGGTAAATTCCTATACTTTTTCATGTCGTTAGGTGCCTCAGTCAAAGGATTCTAGAGGTGTATGCATCCAGTTATTGTCGTTGATGGTTCCCATTTAAAGGGTAGATTCGGGGGTACAATGTTTGTTGCAACTGCACAAGATGGGAATGAACAGGTTTATCTAATTGTTTTTGGGTAAGGTGACTCGTAAAACAACCTATCATGGGAGTGGTTTTTGGATTGCTTGAAAGGTGCCCTTGGCCATATATATGATTTGGTTTTCATTTCTGATCGACATGCAAGCATTGAAGCAGGGATTTCTAAAGTGTTCTCTTATGCCACCCATACCATATGTTGTTGGCACTTTTATGAAAATATTAAGAAGCGATATCATAGAAAGGATGTTGCCGCAATAATGGACAAAGCAGCCCAAGCGTAAATCGAGTTACAATATAACAGGCACATGGAAGAGTTATGAAACTTGCACCCGAATGCATATGAATATGTATGATGTCGATCCACACAAGTCGTCCCGTGTACACTGTCCCGTCAGAAGGTATAGGGTCATGACAACAAATGTTGCAGAATGCATAAACTCATGCCTAAAATTTGCACGGCAACTGCCTATGTTGACTTTGGCAGAGTTCATTAGGAATATGCTACAACGTTGGTTTCACGATCGTCATAGGGCTGTACAATCCATGCGTCATCAGTTGACTGACGCAACACATCTTGTGAGCCTAAAACGTGTTGATAAGTGCAATTCTATGACCGTTAATCCAATTGACTGGGACATATTCTCGGTGAGGGGGGCTGGAAAACAGTGGATCGTTGACTTAGCCCGGAAGAACTGCACATGCAACAAATTCCAAATGGACCTTCTTCCATGTTCTCACGCTCTCGTTGCTGCAAGGTACATCATTCAATTTTATGTATGGTTAATATTACTTAAACGTGAATCCTATCGTTTTCAATGTTTTTATAGGGACTGAAACATGGATTTCACATCCCTCTGTGTGGACTACTACAAGCGACAAACTCTTATTGATGCGTACTCGGTTCCTATTATGCCGGTTGGACATCCTTCCACCTAAATTGTGCCATCTGACATCGCTGAGAGATTCGTTTTGAATCCAAGCTCCAGAAGACAAGCAGGGCGCTCGAGGGATTCACGTCGTATCTCGTCTTCGGAGAGAACAACTACACAGAATTGTAGACGATGTCGACAACCAGGGCATAATTCGAGGAGATGTTCTAACCCAGCTTTGAGTAATGAAGGTCCGAGCACAGTTATTCCTGAGGAATACAGACGCAAGTGTAGTATTTGTCATACAGTTGGTCACAACAGACAGACGTGCCCTACTAGAGACTCCACCATGAAATGATTTGAGGCGTTATCCTGATGACATTGTGATAATTTGAACTCATATGACTTGTTCATTAACTGAAATGCAATTGTATTTAAATATGATTTGTATATATACAAATGTAAACATTTTTATACAAAAGAATTGGTAAATATGCAAAAGAATTGGGACATATACAAAAGAATTGGTAAGTATACAAAACAATTGGTACATATACAAAAGAATTTGTAAATATACAAAAGAATTTGTACATATACAAAAGAATTGGTACGTATACAAATGAATAACTACATAAATCTAAACGGGTCGGGAGTTTGCAAATATTTCAACGGACATATTCTCCCGAATGATCCCCATATCGTCTTTCGACGAATCAAAATCCTTTCTGTCCGCCAGTAAGTACTCGATCAATCTCAACGTGTGGGGACCACAGTTACCCTTGCAGTTGGACACATTAACAAGAGTTAATAAAATATTAGGTTTATAATAATACAATCTTGAAGTTACTAATATGAAATGTCTTACGATTTCTTCTGCTGGGGGACATGTTTTTCCGACACCACGCTGACATCAAAAGGGCTTACTTGTCTTCTCAAATTTCTGAAGTCCAGCCGGTCGTACAGTATGAAACCCAGCCTCATGCAACATCGAGGGCATAAAGTAGCGCAACTAGGCTACCTGTTGCTTCCGGATATGAGCTGGGACCTCCTGTCTCCAGGGGTCGACTATGAACATCTTCCCGCATGTGAGGTCCACAGTCACCAGTAGCCAATGTTGCCGCCCAATGTTCCACGGAATCAGGACATGTAAACGTAAACAGCAGGTGTTAGGATGTACACAGACATTTATATATACAATTGCAAACCATGTCAAGTAACACTTACCATGTCAACCTCGTGCCACGGACAACATCCAATTGAGGCACCCCCAAGCACCATTGTAAGGTCGTCATCCTTCCACCACGACCTCAAAACATTCCAAAGCCTCAGGGTGATCTGCCTGTGAGAATCACGAGGCATAATTTTCCTGTACTGGTGCTCCAGAAAGGACTGTAGAAACACAAACTCAAAGTTATTAATGTTTTCCATACAAATTTACAAGCATGCATAATCATTATTAATTTCAGTACTTACAAAACATTGCGAGTCCAATATGTTGACCATCTGACTGTACACATTCGGGAAAGCACGTTGACTCTTCCGAAGAATATGGAGGTACGCGTCCATATGTTGGGAATATAAACACGTAAAGATATGTTAGGAGGCTTACACATCTAAAACAAATACTATAAACACAATTTACGGTCCCACGTACCTCACCATCAACATCAATGAAGTTGGTCTGCAACCGATGGAACCATGCAGCATCAACCGGCTCCAGCAAATCAATATCACTTCTGCATTAATGTTCAATCAGCTACACATTTATATAATGCATTAAAAGAAAAACTGTCACCTAAATAACAAAGAAATGTATTTACAATTCCCCGTTTACGTTCTTCTTGAAGGCTCGGTAAGCCTTCAACTGGTCACCGTCCACCAGTACCTGGGAATTAAATACGTGCTCAGGTCCCTCTAGTATTACCCTCGCCCTCTTAGGTCAGCACGGATCTGTGTACGGGCTAAGCAACTGCCAACCGTGCTTCAGTACACACCTTTGCTATCGAACTCCCCCCCCGTCGGGGAATGCTGAGATGAGGATGGGGGAGGGGGAGCCTGCTGCTATAGGGGAGGTGGAGAGGGAACCTTCTTCTCACTCCGAGGGAGAGGGGGTGCGTGCTGCTCGGTCGTCGGTATAGGGGGAGCTAGCTGCTCGGTCGAAGGTGGAGGGGGAGCCAGCTGCTCGTTCGGAGGCGGAAGGGGAGCCTGTTTCTCGCTCGTCGGTGGATCGGGAGTCTGCGAATCGCTCTGAGCGGGAGCGGGGGCCAGTTGCTCGCTCAGAGGTGGAGAGGGAGCCTGCTGGTTACTCCGAGGGAGAGGGGGGCCGGCTGCTCGTTCAGAGGGGGATGGGGATGGGGATGGGGATGGGGATGGGGAGGGCGAGGGCGAGGGCGAGGGCGAGGGGGAGGGCGAGGGGGAGGAGGGGTTGGTTGCTTTCTCGGAGGGGGAGACTGAGCCCCATTCTCCTGAACTGCCCCTCAAGTATGTGGATCCTCTGTATGCTCATACATATACAGCCTCAAGCCTTGAAGGCCCCCGATCAATGCAAGCAACTTCCTATATTGTTATTGTCGATCCTCCCCGCTCTTCCGGATCAAATCCAGCAACTCCCGGTACTATTGTTGTCGATCATTCTCACTCTTTCGAACTGCTTCACGCAACTCGTTCAACTGCTGTTCTAAACGGGCCTAAAATCATGCAACAAACTGTTAATACTAAAACAATCAATAAATCTTGTTAATAAAAACAAAACTACCATCTCAACTTACCTCCCCATCAAGTCCAATGCCTGCACAGGAATCCCCTATATCTGCACCAGTTCCTAAGGTGGTAAACCGAACCTTTCTATGCCTCACTCGTCGAGGAGACGACTCAGATCCACCAGTGTCCATGCCACTGAAATCTGGACCTGCACTTGTAGTCAGACCCTCACCCTTCTCCTCGGGACGAACTGCACTTGTATTCGGATCAGGGACAGTAGGAAGGTGAACCCTGTCGTCATGCACATACGGGCTCCTTCCCTCACTTAGGCCTGCGAAGTATGGTTCCACCGCCTCAGCTGCTGTGGCACGATTTTCATCCTCGCAGACATCTGAAAGCGTAGTTAGATGAATGTCATTGTTACTTATAGTAAGTAATATAACGATACGATTAACAAACAAAATAATTACCCTAGCACTAAAATTCTTGTCCAGCTTCTTCCCTCTAGGTTGTTTGGTCAACTCCCACTTCAACATTCGAGGAGAAAGGTCTGTAACCCTTTGAGTTCCAAAAATTGACTCCCAGTTGAGGGATCATCTCGAAAGCAAATATCTGTATCAAAGATAAGTACAGTTATAATCAAAAACAATTTTGGATTAGAAATTTAATGTACATGTTGGAAATCAAATTTCTTACCAAAAGGGCATGTGATAGACCGTAGATGTTGTACCCCTCTACGGAATGTCCAACATATCCCTATGACTGCTGGCGTCTCTCCTCATGACGTCGCGATAACTCATGTTTGAATGAAAATATAGAATGCCTATAGACATGGGCACCCCACGGGAACGCATCAAAGGCATTGAGGTTCTCTACCAACCGAAACTGTCAAACTGGAATCTTCAATCTCTCGTCCACCCCCATCAATATCCAGTTCAACATGTAAACGAGGCACAAATTAACAACATCGTACGCCTGTTGAAACTCTCTGCGGGTAAGAACAACTCTCAAGTCATCCAACGATACCTAATCATGTCTAGGAAAGTACCGTTGATGTATGTCATTCTCAACTGTAACATACATACTCGTGTCCGGTACGACTCCAAAACATAATCCGGTGATAAGGCTAAATTCCACCTTCGAAAATCTGACCACATGGTTCCCTAACAAGAATTGCATCTCATCTGTCGGCCCGCCATAGTCTAACTCCCGCAACAGCAGCTGATGAATAACACCACCTGAAAACTTCAGCTCCCGGTGCATCGACATGAAATGCCCGAAATAGAAGGCCATGAACCGACACCGATCCTCAACAGTAAACTCTTCAGGGACCCGGTTAAGTGCATCGTCTATACGGGCGAGGGCTTCAAAATGGTCGTGTCAGGTCAATTTTCCCTTGAACCAATCTCCCTCTGGAGTTTTAAGCAATTCCTTCAACCTGCTCGTCATCTGCAATGTCACAGAAACAATACATCACTAACTCTTAAAACAATACATCGTTTGAAACAAATTCTCGATACTTTGAAAATATTCTCGATCCTTTGAAAATATTCTCGATCCTTTGAAAAACCTCTCGATTCATTGAAAATTATTCTTGATCATTTTAAAAATTCTCGACCCTTTGAAAAACATTCTCGATCGTTTAAAAAAATTCTCGATCCTTTGAAAAACCTCTCGATTCTTTGAAAAATCTTTTCGATCATTTTAAAAAATCTCGACCCTTTCAAAAACATTCTTGATCGTTAGAAAAAATTCTTGATCCTTTGAAAATAGTCTCGATCCTTTGAAAAACCTCTTGATTCTTTTAAAAATCTTCTCGATCATTTTAAAAAATCTCGTCCCTTACAAAAATATTCTCGATCGTTTGAAAAAATTCTCGATCCTTTGAAAATAGTCTCGATACTTTGAAAAATCTCTCGATTCTTTGATAAATATTCTCGATCATTTAACAAAAGCTCGATCACTTTGAAAAACATTCTCGATCGTTAGGAAAATATTCTCGATCGTTCCAAACAATTTCTCAATACTTTAAAAAAATTCTCGATGCTTTTAAAATGTTCTCGACCCTTTGAGAAATAAGCTCGATCGTATGATAAAATTTCTCGAATCCTTCTAAAAAATTTCCTCGATCTCGTTTGAAATATTCTCGATTTATTTTATTTTCAAAAGAAAAATGCTCGATACCAGAATATTGAACCTCATTTCAAACCCAAACCAAAACCACAACCAGTATCAACCCTAATCTACAATTTCAATGAACAGAACAAGTCTAAAATGTAATGATAAGTTATGAACAACAAATCGATAAATTAAACAAACTGAACTTACCTCTGTTAATCGTTGCGAAATGTACTGTATTCTCGTTCCGGTCAATAAGCTGTCGATTTCCCCACCGTCGATTTCGTTCTCATCGGTTTCTTTCTCACTGTTGCTTTTCTCAGACTCACAAAACAACTTTCTTTCTTTTTTAATTTTGTCGGGATATTCTCGTCTCTTTACCTTAAATGGTGTCTTTTAAACTTATATTAATAAACTTGTGATATTTGCACAACAACCTTCTGAAATAGTGCTATTTATTTTTCGATCCCATGCAAGTAATGAAAAATAGGTCTTTTAAAAAAAAAATTATGAAAATAGCAAGTTTAATTAAATAAATGATTAGTTACTATACAAAACTCCCCAATATTTTTCTAATTTCTACACTCGTCTTTTTTCAGAAACCTCAATCCAACCTAATAATGTTATTCAACTTATGGTATGTTTTACTCGTGCAACATACACAAGCAGTGTACAGCCGCTAAACAACGTATCATAATTAACAAGATTAATAATACGAATAGTGTAATGACCACTAAACCAAAAGTCGATATATATTATAACATGACTCTTAAAAACAATATCGCGGGTACAAAAATGAATACACTGTACATCTGTCGCTCGCACAAAAATTGTGATTTCTCCCTCATCATCCGAAAACTGTAATTATAAATATATGCATCTGTTCTAAATAAGATCAAAACCTAAAGATTTTCAGTTCAAGGATGCAAGAGAACTACGATTCTCATTTCTTTTACTTGTTGAACTGTTTCTTCTTCTTTTTGTTGATGATACCTAAAGATCTCTCAATGTTGTCGTCATTGCCGTTGTCTCCTCTCCTCCTCTTATTGCCTCCTTGATTGTCTACGTAAGTTTGATCAAAATGAATGAATATCACACGAACCAACACGGATATAGGAAAAACAAATTTGACATGGACAAACTACATAAGTTTCTTGGCATAAAGACGTGAAAGAGGTTGGACCTTTGGGAGAAACCAAAATATATTTGACTAAAATTACAAAGTTGCAGTAATTATTAGCAATTTCCACATTATAAAGGCTAAATGAATAAATACCGTTATGGATATTCTTTTAGCTTCTGTCACTCGCTCCAACAACAAAAGAACTTCATCTTCTTCAGCAGGGAATTCAGGTAACTTTTTACCTGAGACATGGTAAACCGTTAGTCTCTCAAAGATGCTCATCATTTAGTGTGCCTTTTAAGGAGAATAACAAATGTTGAACCTACCGATAAGCTTCTCTATCTGTAAAAACCATTCCAACTCGTACTGATTCACTAGTGATATTGCACCACCGGATCTTCCTGCATGAGCAGGTCTTCCTACTCTGGATATAATCCTGTAGCAAACATGAATCAACAAACACGTGTATATACTATTTCTGATAAAATAATAATTAAGGTATGAAAGTATACAACAATTCAGATATAAAGCATAACCTTAGAATTTGTTGGGATATCATAATTCATAAACATATCGACGGATGAAATATCAAGCCCTCTACTCGCCACGTCAGTGCAGATAAGGATATTACACTCTCCAGCCTTGAACTTATTCAAGGCTCCAAGTCTTTTTGACTGTCACACATGCCATGGAAAAAAGTGAGGGAAAGTCTAAAATAAAGCAAGGGCGTTCAAGGCTCCAAGTCTTTTTGACCATCACACATGCCATGGAAAAAAGTGAGGGAAAGTCTAAAATAAAGCAAGGGCCAAAAATAATGGCAACATAGAGGATAGTTTCAATCATAAATTGCTTAGATTAGTATACCTGGTTCATTTGACCACTAATTGGGATGGCCCTTTGACCAAGATTTGGAAGCAACAAAGCCAGAAGGCGAGTTGCATCACATGTTCGAGTGAAAACCATTGTTGAAAATCCAGGCATCTCTTTAAGAATATATACAAGATAGCATTCCTGTAAACAAAGGTAGATGGATATGAATGTAAGGAGACAGAACTTTGATGAGTTATCATATCAACCACAGTCAATAGCAAAGAAAAAGGTCTGTACTCTATCTGCCTCACACAGAATAAAATGAAATTTGCATTCAAAATCAGGGCAAAGGTGAGACCTTATACTTAGCAGGAACGAAGCGGTACTGCTGCTTCAGTGTGTCAACAGTGGAATATTTAGATGATGCTCAATCTAAATGAATTGACAAAGTGACGGTTGTTAAGTATCAATCTAAAAGACACTTTAGAATGTGCTCAGTGGGATTTTCTTCTTCTTCTTCTTCTTTAGGTAAGTAATAATGTATTAACACAAGGTGCGGAAGAATTATAAATATTACCTTTACGGGATTCTTTAAACAAGCCCTCTCAAGCTTCCTCACCTGCAATATTAAAAAAATCAAATTCATCAAAATGTCATATTTCACCCATTCATTTTCTTTTCCTCCTTCCTAACTAATTATACATTTCTTAAGGTGGTTTTATAAGGTAGATATAATTACATTGCTTGCATATAATGTCAGGTAAACTACGGCCTGGACCAAGCTCGTATAGTTGGTAAGCAGTTAGCACATAGGCGGAACCGCAGAAGTTGTATATTTGTTCAGTTTTATCTGCCACGGGGTGGCCTACTAAACATAATATTTAATTGATTGAAAACTAATGGTGCACAGTAATCCTTTTCTGAATTCCACTAATAAATTTGCCAATATATGTACACATTTAACGATTTATACCTTCTTGGTCATTGTTGCAGAAAATAAGTATGTTTTTCGGGTCTTTGGGATAACATTTAAAATTTCATCAAAAGATTTCTCAAATTCCACGTTCAGCAACCTGTCCGCCCCATCTAGGACCTGCTCAATGTGCAAACAAATCACACAGCTCACAAGACATGAAAAGTAATAAGCAAATGAGGTATGAATACAAAAATATTTTGGCTTAACATTCTAGCCAGGTATAACATAAATTTTCTTGTAATGTACATACCAAATATCTCAATGTGCCAAGAGAAAAACCTTTCGTGTTGGTTAAATGATCCATAAGGCGTGCAGGCATTGCAACCTACATGAAAGAAAAAGAAATTAAACTTTACATCAAAGGGTTAAGGATCATGATTCGTCAATTTTGTTCACATTTTACTTCATTTCTTAAGGGAGATGCACCTAAATTTATAAATGATAACCATATTGATATCAACATCTTAAATGTTTGTTTACAACCATAAAGACATAAACAAATTATGATAATGAAACCAAACCATCTGCCATTCATACCCTAGATAACATATAAGAACTTAAAACCATCATCTGATTCAAATGAAAACTCACAACTATGTGTGGACGCATTCCAAGAGCAAGGGTCTGTTGCATCATATCTATCCCTCCAACAAGCTGTTTGTTCAGGAAATAAGGTCAAGAACCAAATCAATATACACAAATTCTACCAGAAACTTTTTCCGGTCTGCAACATTGTACAATCACACTTCAGAATCGGAGCAATGAAAGCTTTACTACCACAAAAGTCCTATTTCCTTATAAAACACATTTAACCAGACAATAAAAACTTGACTGTAAACTTACCACTACACACTTAAGGCTAATTCCAGATCCTAGAGCTTCGAACTACTCAGCAATCTGAATTGCAAGCTCCCTGGCGTTGGGCAAAGATGAAAAATTAGTCAGAGAGAGGAAGACCAAATTATTTACAAATGCGAACATCTTTCGTATTAATCGTAGCAGTATCTTCTTTCCAAACCTCGTTGGAGAGAGCACGCAGGTAAATAATGTTGGAACCGTCTGTTGATTTTCTGCAATCTCTAAAAGAGCCTGCAATATGGGAAGAGCAAATGCTCCGGTTTTACCAGAACCCGTCTGTGCAAGTACAATCATGCATTTCCCTACATCACAAAATCAATTTCATATATATATATATATATACACGAGGGAATCGTAGGAAATATTCAAAAAAAAATATTGAGCTTTTGTTTTTGGTTAAAACTTTATTTTTGTTTATATTTAACGTCTTTAACCGTGAACTTTAAAATATATCCTCATTTTTGTTTATGTGATCCAATTTTTTTCACCCAAACTTTTTACTTATTAGTAGTTTCACCTCAAAATATTTTGAAATCTAGATTTCTCACGCTCTCCCTCTCTATTTATTCTCTTATTTTTGGCTTCTTTTTTCTCAAACCATGATCCTTTTGAAAACTGATTTGCTTCTTCTCTCTCAAACTGTGTTCTCTCTCTCTGAAAACCGAGCTTCTCCTCTCTGAGAACCGAGTCTACAAATCGGGCTTAAAACTCGTGGGTCTTCGTCTCTACAGGTAAATCGTGTCTCTGAACTGATTTCGGTCACCACATTCTTGAAAGTATATCCAGATCCGAAACCTAGCATTCAGCTCTGTCTTGAAGTAGTTGAAGGTATGTATCCCTTTCCTACTTGTTTTTACAAGAATGAACAAATTTAATTTGAAGAAAAAGAGGATGGTTTCGATTTTGAGTGAAACTCATGTAGTGTCAATTTTTGTTCCCAGGTTACATCATATGCCATTTTAATGTTACATGTCAGTTCAATTTAATATTACATGTTAGTTTATTTGTAAGTATCATGTGTCTGTAATTTCGATTTGGAGTGCAACCCAACTATTGTAAGTTTTTGTACCCTACATGGCAATATTTTTTTAAAGTTGCATGCATGTTTATTTTTTGTACCCAAATTACATGCTAGATTATTTTTTAGGTCACATACTTGGTTATTTATGAAGTTACATGCTAGGTTATTTTTTAAGTCACAAGCTTGGTTATTTATGAAGTTACATGGTGTTAGGTTTTAGATTGTGTTGGCATTAATTCCATAACAAAATGATGTTTACTTGTAATGATTTAGTTGTTTAGATTCATGATGATTCTGTTAGGATTATGCTCGATAGCAAGAGTGTAATATTGTAATTGACAATCTTTTCATATTAATAAAGTGATTTATAGTTTAACAAATCTTATAGCATTTATATTTTAATAATTATAATTATCAAAAGTAAATAATCATAAGGTCAAAAGACTATGAGAAAAAAAGAATTGTTCATACATCTAGATATGTATGAGGTAGACACAATTCCTTAGTTAGTCTTGAATAATATTCACAACTTAAGATAAAATGTTGGACGCCTTTATCTTGTCCAATTTGTAGATTTTTTTGCTAGCATTTGAGTAGGATCAAATGTGTTATGATAAGTCTAAAATCATCAAAGTATGGTGTCTTTAGGCAAAAGAATCTAGTGCACTGGGTGCATTGAATAGGATCACAATGAAATAATTTATCTATAACCGTCAATAGATAAAAGTTTTTTATTTGAAGACAATCAAAGAGTCTATCTCAATCCTTAGATAAATGATGGACTTATGGTTGCAAGTGTTATCATTTGAGCTATCAGTGAGTACGATTATATAGCATAGTCTATCCTCGATAGTTTGGTGGTATTCATTTGTTAATCGATAGAGGACTTTATTTATAGATATGGACATAGTGGCTCCATTTATTAAATGAGAGTATAATACCACCATATGAATGTTTTGAGGTATTGGATATTAAATCTTAACCTTAAGTTTTCAATAGTGTCTATTGAAACATGGCTTCTGTACAAGTCAGAATATCGTCATATGAGTAAATATGGTAACTTGGAGAGCTATAGACGGTCTATGAGCTCTTGGCGATTACTGGTATTCTTCACGATGATACACTTTCTCCAATAAGGTTAGGGTACGAATAAGTAACATCAACTTATTCTATCTTTATTTAAGAGTTCAATTTTAGTTCTTTAGTGGAATGAACTAAAATTAAATAGATCGGACCTAAGTGAATCATTTGTTGATTGTGATTGGGTTGTGTCTATTGGAGTTTAAATTTAGATAGCCCACCAAGATCCTCAATCCACACGAACTTGCACGGATCACTTGATATATTCTAACGGACCAATTTAGGGGTCTATTTAGAATTGTATTTAGGCATGTGAACTTGTTTCTTTTTGTAAGAATAGGTCTAGTTCACTTGTGGACTTTTTATTAAGGTCCAATGGATTTAATAAAATAAGAAAAATAATATATGGCCCATGTACATGTGTTGGGCGGCAAGGCTATTAAGAAAAGCTTAAATTATATTATTTATATTTTATTATTTAATTAAATGAAAATTAATTAATTGGTTGATTAATTAATTTAATTAAAAATCAAAATTTTCTTCTATTAGGAGATGGTCTCCTAATATTACACTATTGTTGGTAGTATAATTAATATTAAAGACTTTATTTGATAAGTACATAAATAAAAGAAATTATTTATCTAATCAAATTAGGAAGTCTTTAATATGGTTACAAATACACTATTGAGTTGGATTAGGAGTCTTGGTGTAGGAAAGAATTTCTTTTGGAAAAGGATTCTTAACCACAAAGTAAATCCACATAAGGATAGAATTCTTAACCACCAAGTAAATCCTTCTTAGGAGAGGATTTGGTTTCCTATATATATACTTGTAAATTTCGACCAAGCATGAATTTTTTTGTGTGAGAAGTTGTTTTTTATTTGTTTTTTTATTGTTATAAAAAAAAAACTTATCCAACTCATTGTGTGAAGAATTCGGTCAAGCATAGAGAAAAGAGGGAACGTTTTTTTATTTTCGATAGTACACTAGTATCCTTTGCATCAAAGGGGTTTTGTGTATAACATCGAACCAAGATTCACGCGAGTTTCAATCAAATTGATTGATAATTCAAAAGTGACCGGACGTTCTTGGTTTTTCTCTTGGAGGATTATTGTGACTAACAAAGAAGAAGATTTTGTTTGTTTCCATCCTCAGGTCTACAATTTAAAGAAAGAGAGCCCACACTCTTAGATGATTCACGTTCGTGATTGCATTGGAAGATCTTGCAGATTCAATTCGACGCTAGTTCAGTCGTCACGAAAAAAAAGGTACGATACTTTTTATATACATCAATTAATATAGGGTTAAGGTTCTTGTTATTAAAAAGGTTTTTTATATATATACGCAAACCCTAATTTTCTCACGATTCCGTTGCGTTTTGAACCGATTTTCCCTATAGATTCAAGCTTCAAATAAGAAGGAACAACTAGTCAAAGCAAGTTCAAAGTCTTCAAAGAGAAAGGATGTTATATGGTTCTACAAAGGTATACTAAGATCTTATCTTTCTCTTACAAGGCTTAGACACACACACACAATTCATACATTTGTGTCCCTGCATTATTGTTCACCATTATAAGCACACACATATAATTCATTCATATGTGTCCCTGCATCATTGTGCACCATGCATAACACATTCACACACTTGAAAATGAATGCTCATGCATTGGTATGAAAAAATAACATGTTTTGAAAAATGCATGATTGGAGACTATCTCTATGTAGTTTGCATTCTAGTGTGAATTGTGTTTGTATGTGTATATATTTGTATAACATGGATATTAAACTTGATTTTAGTCTTAAATCATTCTTGATTGAGTTTCGGTAATTTCGGTTACTCATACTATTGATTTTAAGTTCTAAGTCAAAAGATACTACATTTTCAACTCATGTTGTATACATTGTCTTCGTCTTCGTATATCGAGTCAAATTATTATTTTCTATGTTGAGTATCTTATATTCCCATGTCCATGAGAGAGTTACGGTTCATAATCCATAAACTTATTCGAATTATGAGTTCAGAGGCAGGAGGACGGTTGAAGAACGCAAGGGGATCGCACGAGGAAAATATGTGCAACCAAGCACTCTTTCCCGAGATGGCCGTGGCCATCTCGAGACAGAATGCTTTCTACCCCGAGATGGCCACACGCCATCTTAGGAAGCAAGCATGCTTGGTGTACTTAAGGTCATTTTGGTCCTTTTTCTTCTATTCTATCCCTCTCCTTTATATATCCCTTCCCTCTCACATTTCATTATAAGAAGAGATTCAATATTTGAGTGCAGAATTTTCTCCCAAATTTTCTCACCTTCCAAACACCATAACTTCTTCATTTGAACTCTGATTTGAGTGATTCAAAGTTGAGAGTGTTTTTCTATACATCCTTCATCTTTTCTCTGAAGGTTTTAATTAGTTTTATTGCTGTTTTTGGAGTCTAATCTCACAAAAACTGGACTGCACCAAATCAACTAAGGTATTGATTTTCTCTCAAAGTTTTCTTTTAAAACTTGGTCAATTGCCTTGGGTTTTCTTCTTCAACATATATATGTGTCTTTTAATTGCTTTGATTTGAGTTTTGAACTCATTTAAAGCTAGATTGAGTTTCAATTGAAATCTCACATGTTGAGTTAGATTTTAATTTTGCCTGGGTTTTCACATGTTTGGGATTGTATTGTGCTAGCTTTGATTCTAGGACTATTTGATGATCTTTGATTGATTGATTTTGTGAAAAATAGTTCCTCACATGTATTAGGCTCTCTTTGGTCAAAATCTCACTACAATACATGTGTTTGTGTTCTTTTGAGCTATTCATGTGCTTTGTTAAATCTATGAATAGGAAATATGCCCTATAACTCTTGCTTTAATCTAAATGACTTTGTCACATGATTTTAGCATGTTTTTGATATATGAGATTTAAACTTGATTATGTGTTAATTGAACATATCTTGTGACTCAAGTTTTAGATCTATACATGTATCTAGGTTGTAATTAATGTTGAACATATCTTACATGATCTAGATGGATTAAACATGCATGATTGACTAGACTACATTTGTTTTGTGCATTCATGCTCTTGTCTAGTATTTTCCATAGGATGTGTTAATCATAACATTCTATGTTGCGTGCTTGTTTGCGTTTTGCATTCATAATCACCTAGATGCCTTGTGAGAAGGAAGTCTTGACAATAGATGTGAGACCTATGTTGTTGAGTAAGGAAGTCTTGGAAAGAGGTGGGAGACCTCAGATTGTCAAGCAAGAAAGTCTTGCCTAGGGTCTTGAGGATCCGGAAGGGTGAGCGAGAAAGTCTTGACTAGAGTCGGGAGGACTCGGATAGTTGAGCAAGAAGTCTTGCCTAGGATCGTGAGGATCCGGAAGGGTGAGCGAGAAAGTCTTGACAAGAGGTGTGATACCTCAGATTGTTGAGCAAGAGGGCGATATCTTCATGAGTAGGACAAGAGGGTAGTTTCTAGGTGAAGGGGTCACTTGAGAGATTGTACTTGTCTTATCTACTAGTGGATTTTGTTTGCCGGTGGTTGCTAACCCGTGGATGTTTCCTCTTCGGAGGTTTAACACGTTATATCTTGTGTCAACTTTTCTCTATCTCTATCTCTCTTATATTTGTATTTGTTATTTGAATACTATGGATAGAACTTTATATGTAAGTTGACATTCTTTCTATAATATAAATTGTGTATGTGTTATGATTACTTGTTTGTATCATACTTTACTTGTTTTATATATTGATTAAGTGTGTTTAATTGACATATATATATATATATATATATATATATATATATATATTGTGATACAAGTAATCTAGAGGGACAAACTTTTGTTTGTTTCTAAGGGAGTCGAAAAAGGTGCCTAACCTATTCACCCCCCTCTAGGTTAGCCTTGAGCATTTAACCATGTTTGTATTTTCAATTGGTATTAGAGCAGGACACTAGATTGTACTTAGTGAGAGTCCAGGTGATACATTCTCGGTTTGTGCAAAGCTTTTGAAGTCATGGGTTTACAAGATGATGTAATGGCGGAAGGAGCCTCAAATTCTAGGCCACCATTACTTCGAGGCACTAACTATGGGTATTGGAAGTTGAGGATGAAAGCCTACATCCGCTCTATTGATGAAAGGGCTTGGATGGTAGTGGAAGAAGGTTATAGTCCTCCTACCAAGGTTCAAGAGGATGGAACCATGATACTCAAGCCAAGGAGTGAATAGACAATGAATGAGTTTGAGGTTGCTAAATGGCACCATCGTGCTACAAATGCCATATTTGGAGGAGTTGATGAGCATCAATTCGCCTACATTCAAAATCTTGAATCCGTAAAGGAGGCTTGGGATACTCTCCAAGTTACTAATAAAGGAGCCTTGGCGGTGAAGAAATAAAGGCTTCTAATGTTGGCATCACAATTTGAAGGTTAAATATGGGTGAAGAAGAAAAGTTCGAAGACTTCCAATTCCGGCTTCTTAACATTGCTAACCAATGGCAAGCACTTAGAGTACTTATCTCAAAAGAGTGTTTAAATTGGAAAATCCTTAGGTTTCTTCCAAAGAGATTTAAATCAAAGGTGACAACTATTGAGGAAAGCAAGGATGTCGATAGCATGAACAATGATGAGTTGCTTGGGTCTCTCCAAACTTATGAGATGTGCTTAAAGCCAAAGATTAAGAGTAAGGGAATCGTTCTCAATGCTATTGATGAGGAGAGTGATGATGAAAATGAAGAGATGACTCTTTTGGTTAGAAAGTTCAAGAAGTTTCTAAAGAAGAATGCCAAGCCTAGAGGCAAGTCTTCTATAGAAAAGGGAGTTAAGAAAACATCATCTCCAAGGAATGAGAAGAATAGTCAAGCCATGAACAAGAAAGATGTTCAATGCTACAATTGTCATGGTTTCGGTCACTTTGCTAGTGAGTGCACCAAATTTGACAAAGTCTCCATTTGCTATTCTTTTGTTGAGAAATTTTTGTTGATTCCACAAGCCTTGAAAGTCCTGCTTATGTTGAATGGTTGGTTTATTCTCGAAATCACCTCTTGAGAAAAAAAAAAGGCCCTTGGGTCACGACCCATAAATGAATAGGAAGAGTGGGATGATCTAGTTTGGAAGGCCCTTTTTGAGCCAATAATGTACAATATATAGCGTAGAGAAGAGACTTGTCCCAGTCCGGAAACCAAAGTATAGGGGCTGATGACTTCCTTCCTTTTAATGTAGATAGATTTGAACTGATGAACCATGGATTGAGTTCCCGACTTGCCTTCACAATTTCAGTACTGATTGACGGGTAGGGTTGAGAGTTTCGATTTATGCTTCTGCTGACCTGCCTCTTTCCTTTGACTGGGATGGGATGACTTCTCTTGAGGAGAAGAGAGACAAGGAACCAAATCAATCAACTCAATTAATCACCGGGAACTAAAGAAGTTTTGTCTGCTGGACCCAACTCTTTATATGGGGCCCCTTCCTTAGTTAGTTGGGCCCGTAGCCGTGGACATTAAGGGGACCTCACCAAAAAGGTGGTACAAAATAAAACGAGCTAACGTGAGTTTTCGAACTACGTTTTTTCCCATTTTTAAACATCACTGGGTTTCAAAGCGGTATGAAAAAGTGGATCGAGAAAGAAGTCTTTCATTGCATAAATCAGAGTGTCTTGTATCTGCTCTTCAAGTGATCGATTTGATGATAAAGCATCGTACTGTTTCGAAAATCATGCTTTCCATTCCAAGTGAGATCAAAGTGCCCCTCACTACCAACATGAAACGCGTTTCCAAGATAGAAAAAATGTTAACTAACGTCTCTTTATGCGTTCCAAACCTGCGAAAAGAACTGGGTTCTTTGGGATTGAGTCCCATCTATCAGGAAATTAAAGTGGAATTTCATAATGCGATGATCGAGAGCTCTCACCGCACACTCCGCGCATTCATCACTGATTCTATCAAATATCTGCTCACACTCAGGTGTTTTTTGAGCAGCACTTGTTTCTCCAAGGTGCCCAAGAATTGGGGGAGGTGCGGCTATGAGTCTAGATACTTTTCGCTTGAAAAGGCATGCCTTTCACTTGTCTGGGCCACGTAGAGACTTAGAGACTACATGCTAGCCTACCAAGTCTGGCCTACCTAGAAACATTTGCTCCTGTAGCTAAAGAGAGTGATTCCCCTTTTCCACAATCTGTATGTCGGGGCCATTCCCATTAAAGAATGGTGAGTGCTTACGGAAATGTAATAACAACAATCATGCCACAGCTTTTACCTCGAGTGGCTCTTCGCGGCTTGCAAAGCGTGTTGGCAAAGCCAACTTCTTGGGTTACGGGCGGAGAAACTGGGTCTTGATCATTCTATGAAACAATTTCATAACAGAAGATACTTCATCATTTGAAATCGAAAGATGAAAGCCATCTAAGAAAGACAAGGAAGGCAAAGTGTTGGCGGCTACTTAGAGTGATGATAACTCTGGTGATAATGAGAGCTCTAATAGTGAGTTTTTAACTCATTCTCCACTAGATGTTGATGGTACAATATCTTTAAACAAGAACTTTGATACAAATCATCATGGATGCTCTAGTTCCATTCCAACTAATCTTGAGTTGTTGGCAAAGATAGAGAAGCTTGAAGAAGATAGAGATAATGCTCTAAGAGAGGTAGTTGAGAAGGATGATTTGATTAAGAAACAACTAGATGAGTTTGTGATTGTCACTCGTAGACTTCTTGTTGAGAAATGTGATATTATGAAGAAGTTTAGAGAACTTGAAAAGATAAACCTTGAGAAGGATAATGTGATATCTTCTTTGAAGAAGAGAGAACAAGAATTAATGGAAGAGATAGACACGACTAAGGAGGCCATCAAGGACTTAGTGAATGATTCAGTAAGTGTGTCTAGTGTTAGGAATCTTGTTAACTCTCATAGTGGTGAAGATGACTTGGTAGTTGAAGAGGAGCTCTTGGTAGTACCAATTCCTACTCACTTGGATGAAGTCGTGATTGATAAGAAACCACACAAGAAGAGAAGATCAAAAGCCAAGAAGAAGTTGGCGAACAAGGTATTTTTACAAACTCCTAGTTAAGCTAGTTCAACTCCAAAAGGTACAATCTCATCTTTTATTCTAATTTTCCACTATTGCAACACAATAGGTCACATTAAGCCTAGGTGTTATAAATATATTGAAAAATACAAATTAGGAAATGAATCTAGAGATAAGGAGATTAAACCTCAACTTGAACATGCTAAGGTTTTGAAAGTTGAGAAACAGGATAATATTGCTAAGCATGAGAAGAAGTTATGGAGTAGAAAGAAAACTAATCTTGTTCAACTTGACAAAGCTTGTGTTGAAAATGTTAAGGAAGTGTGTATTAATGATATTCTTGTTAATCAAGTCATTGAAGGACTTTACTCTAGATTTAACATTGTTGTCAAGGATGATATTGAAATGTTTGTGTAGGCACACCCAAGAACATGTGGTTCAAGGGTGAGTGCTCTTATCACTAATATAAGAAGCACATGTGAGGTAACTTTGAGGCAATATATCAATTGTGTTGAGAATTCTTGCTTGCTAGCTTTGAATACTCTATGTATTGATATGAACTTGGTTATCTCACATCATGTTTGTTATGATGGTTGAAATTTATTGGTTAAATTTGGAATTGGCTAGCCAGCCAGCCCTTTACATCAGACAACACTCCCGCGTCATTCCCAATGAGTAGGATATCATCTACGTATAAGACTAAGAAAACTACTTTCTTGTCAATGATGCGCTTGTAAACACAAGGCTCATTGACGTTTTGCTCGAAGCCATAGGTTTTTGATCACATCATCAAAACTTATGTTCCAAGATCTAGATATTAAGTCCATAGATGGACGTTTGCAGCTTGTAAACCTTTTGCTTTTGATCTGGAGACACAAATCTCTCTGGTTGCATCATATAGATGCTCTTATCAATATTGCCATTCAAGAATACAGTATTGACGTCCATTTGCAAAATTTCTTAATCGAAATAGGCAGCAATGGATAAGAGAATCCTAATAGACTTAAACATGGCTACTGGTGAGAAGGTCTCTTCATAATCGACCCCCTCTTTCTGGGTATAACCCTTGGCCACTAGCCTTTCTTTAAAGGTCTCTACCTTTCCCGTCCACTCATATCTTTCTCTTGTAGATCCACTTACACCCTATGGGTTTTACCCCATCCAGTAAGTCTACAAGATCCCAGACTAAGTTAGAGTACATGGACTTCATCTCGAAATTCATGGCTTTAAGCCATTCCTCTTTATCAAGATCTTCCATTGCATTCTTAAATGTCAATGGATCATTCATACTATCCGTAGAGATAACACCTTGTCCCTCACCTATACCTAAATAGCGTTCAGGTTGTCTCACAACCTTCTCACTACGTCTAGGTGGTAGTGTATCCTGATCAGGAACCATCTGACTCTCAGATGTTTGTGGATCAACAACTCTTGTTGATGAAGCACTAGTCTCACCAGGCTCTAACTCATTCAATACAATCTTAGAACGAGGTTTATGGTCACTAATGTAATTGTCCTCAAGAAACGTTGCATTTGTCGATACAAATACTTTGTTGTCTTCAGGACTATAGAAGTGTCCACCTTTGGTCTCCTTGGAGTATTCTACGAACAGGCAGACAATAGACTTAGAGTCTAGCTTTCCAGTTCTGTTCTTCAACACGTGTGCTGGACACCCCCATATGCGAAAATGTCGTAAACTAGCTTTACTACCATTCCACAACTCTAGGGGAGTCTTAGGAACAGATTTGGATGGCACTATAATTAAAATGTATGCCGCTGTTTGTAACGCATATCTCCAAAAAGAATTTGGAAATTATGAGAAACTATTCATAGATCTCACCATTTTCATCAGGGTTCTATTTCTTCTCTCCGCTACACCATTTTGCTGAGGTGTACAGGGAGCTGTGAGTTGGGAAACTATTCCATG
This sequence comes from Dipteronia dyeriana, assembly GCA_032871835.1. Lineage (NCBI taxonomy): Eukaryota > Viridiplantae > Streptophyta > Magnoliopsida > Sapindales > Sapindaceae > Dipteronia > Dipteronia dyeriana. The sequence goes on along the minus strand of CM065295.1, from coordinate 31,934,090 downwards.
CTCGACCAAGAAGTCTTCAAACTCTTGGTCAAGGTACTAACCTCCACGATCCGATCGTAGTGACTTGATAGTCCTACCTAATTGATTCTTTACTTCAGCTCGAAATTCTTTGAACATTTCAAATGTTTCCGATTTCTATTACATTAGGTAGATGTATCCGTATCTTGAGTAGTCATCTATAAAGGTGACATAATACTCATAACCACCCCTAGCTTTAACATTCATCGATCCGCGAACGTCTGTATGTATAAGCATTAGCGGTTCTTTAGCTCTAAGCCTTTTTCCAGTAAAAGGTCTCTTAGTCATCTTACCTTCCAAACAAGATTCGCAGATAGGTAAGGTGACAACCTTTAACTCACTTAAAGGTCCATTTTTTACTAATCTGTCTATCCGGTCAAGGTTGATATGACCAAGCCTTAGATGCCAAAGATACGTGTCATTATCTGGAGAAATCTTATGTCGTTTAGTTTTTGGTTTTTCAACCTTAAACATTTCGGTGTTGAGCAATGTAGTATGTATTAACGGTCTTAACACATACAAATTATTTTCATTAATTCCTGAACAAATATTCAGACCATTCTTTCCAATAATAACATACTTATTATTAAAAGAAAACAGAATATTTTTGTTCTAACAACTTAGAAATGGAAATCAAATTCCATGTAAATCCAGGAACATAAAATACATTGTCCAACAATATATAATTATTACTAAAACGTAATCTAATTACGCCCACTGCTCGTGCCGACACAACATCCCCTGACCCCACACGCATTGAGAAGGCTTGCTCCTCTTGCTGTGTCCAAGTATCATTCCATTGTAAAGAAGAACAAACATGGTTAGTGGCCCCCGAATCAACTATCCAGGGTGAAGAATCATCTTCCACTAAACGCGACTCAAGAACAAGTAAATCATATTTACTTTTCTTGGACTTCTTCTTGCTTTGGGCTTTCTTGGGTTTGGGCTTACCCTTCCCTTTCTCAGTAGACCTCTTTCTCTTCTTATTAATAGAGTGGGAAGATGGTTCGGCAACATTTTCCTAACTGGTCTTACCCTTGTTGTCCTTAGTGAAGGACTCAAAGGTAGTGAGCTCATTAAGCAACTGTGTGAGATTGAACCTTAAGTTGTTCATCCCATAGTTGCTCTTAAACTGATCGAAACTCTTCGAAAGAGTCGTCAGTATGATGCTCACTTGACTGGGTTCATCAATGACCCCGCCATTGACTTTTGCCTTATTGAAGTAGAACATCATGCTCAGGACATGTTCCCGAACTGACGTACCTTCTTTTATACGAGTGAGCATAACGGAACGAACAACTTCATGTCGCTTTTGCTCGAAGGGCTGCCCTAACATAGCTTGCAATGACTCCATGATTTTGAATGCTAAAGTCATTGCATCATGCTTTGTGACAAGCACGTCTGTTATAGTATCCAATAGATATGTTCGGGCCTTCTCATCAGATTAGACCCATCGCTCGTATGCCTCACGAACAGTTCTTGTGGCATTGGTAGTAGGCGTTGGAGGACATTCCTCCGTAAGCACAAACTTGAGGTCTTTGGTGACCAATATTGCATTAATGTTAAGTTTCCACTTAGTGTAGTTATCACCAGTTAATTTATTGTTTGCGAGAATTTGAAGTAATGCAGAAGACATTATTGCTGAAATAAATAAAACATTCATTCAGTCATTTATTTAAAACAAGTGTGAGTGCTTTGATATAAATTTAAACAAGAAGAATGAACATGTTTAACGAACTAGAACTACTCTAAAACTAGTTGTTATACCACGACAATCCAACATACCACAAAGAAGTGCCGCCTTAGGGTCGGTCAAGTCTTTGTATGTTGGACCAAGACATTCTCAATCAAATGATATTCTAGAATAACTCTTATTCCATATCATTCAACCATCGTTCATTTAGTCAGGTTTTTAATTAACAAACTTAATCAAAACCTTCGTGAGTGTAACCCACCATTTCAGATCTTACGAGCTTAACTTGAGAATTGCCGCCTTAAGGCTGATCAATCTCGAAATACCCTCATAAATCCTATCCGTTAGGAAGTCAACCTTGGTATTGACCTTTGTGGAAACCCTCCTTAGTGAGGACGAAAGCAAAGCCGTTACAAGGCCCCACTCGGATCTCACGGTGTTGAACTAATGATGGAGACCGCATGATATATAGGTCATATATCTCTCTCCCACTCACTATTTTAAAATTAGGGTTTTCTATTAACCGTTAATGCACCTAGACTTTACAGGATTAAACGACTAACTTTAATCAAGTTATCTAGCGCATTAACTAATTAGAACCAAATTCTAATTAACTAATAAATTATTAATGATTTTTAACAATTAAAAATCTAATCTATTAGTGAATAATCTAAGCCTTTGTAAACTATTTACTAGGGTTAGATTATTATGTTAGTGTTTACCTAGTTGTAACTATTAAAACCCTAACACTTTATTTGGATCATTTATTATTAGGTAATTGATCATATTAATCCTAATTACAATAAATGACCATATTAATCTAACTTATTAAACTCTTTGATAACTAGATTAATATTAATGAGAAATACCAAGTTTTCTAACCATTAAAAACTAATCTCATTATTCATAGCCAATTATGTATATTACCCATTTTAATCACATTAAAAAAAATGCATAAAATATCAGGCTATGATGCATGTATGACATATCAAATATATTTGTGTAGGCACATCTAATCTAAATGACATACGTATGCATGTCAATGCTTTTATCATCACATAATATAAAGCATACATAAATTGACCGAGTACTGTGAACTATTTAACCTAAAAAAAATTGGACTAAAATTACAAAAAAATTCCCAAGGCATTCCTTGGTCTTCTTGTAATTTTTGAGTCTTCCAGTCTCTTCAAGTCACTCCGACTCATCTCATGATTCCTTCTTCGCGATTTTTCCAGGTCTTCAATATAGGTTACATATTTTTTATTACAATACAATAACAGTAAAAATACATATGTATATATATAAAAAATACAGCCCATAAACCCTAAATCCACAGTACCATATAATTAACGATCAATCATGTTTTTGTAAATTTAAAAAAATATACATACAAAAACAACATACAGTCAATTTAAATTGTGCCTACACAATCATACATACAGGAGCATCGAAAACAATTTCATGTTCCGAAAATAAAACTTGGCTCAGATACCAAATGTTGGAACCTCGTTCACTGGTCACGCAGCGGAATTAAGGTTTTAATTTTTTTTAATACAGATCATAATCTGTATCTGGGATCAGTGAACTTGGGATTGTAATTATTTTTCGGAACTAATACATATAATATGTAAACACAGGAAATTGTAATCAATAAAATCAGAGGAACATACCAACGTTTGGAGGCTCCTTCACTTTACGTTATGCTCCTGTCTGAACCAATCTTACCAACGTTTGGAAGCTTCTTCACTTTACGATGTGCTCCTGTCTGAACCACTCGATCTTCCTCGTTATCTCCCGGGACTGGTAACTGCTTGTGGGAGCATCACGGTCTCAGGAACTTAAATGGAGGATGTAGAGAAATACTTGAATAAACTCTTTCTTCTCAATTTGGTGTATTGATATCACACACATGAGATGCAAAACTTATTGTTTTCGATATATATATATCTATTTTTTTTTCTTTTTGCATGCAGAACAATATATATATATATATATGTGTGTGTGTGTGTGTATTTTTTTTTTTTAAAAAAAAAAACTGATGCGTGATCTCTTTTTTTCTTAACACCAAAAAAAGCTGCACCTCTTGTTTTCACAAATATGTATCTATATATATCACGCCTGCACACAAATATATATGTATATTTTTTTCTTTTTTCAATCTATATCTCTATACTTGTTTGTATCCTATACAAACACTTATATATGTGCACACACCAATTTGCATCCAATGCAATCTCTTGTGTTATAATTGATATATATCTTTTAATTATCCTTTTCAAATATATCTAATATATTAAAGGTGATAATAAGTATTTTAAATTTAAACTTAAATTCAAATACTTAGATAAATGATTTAGTAAAATAAAATAATCCTATTATTTTGTCTTCACCTAAATCCATATATCAACTAACATCCTCCAATTAAGAGTTAATTAATAATTCATAATTATCAACATAATTAAATAATCAAATTATTTAATTAATTTAACTATTAACATTCATTAACTAAATAATCTCTATTCAATTAATTCCCGAATATATACGTGTCACTTTTGTAACACAATTAATTGGACAATCTAATTAATTAACCGTGACCCTTGTTACCTAAATCGATCGGGTTAGCAAGGAGGACCTAATGGACCCACAGTATTTTGAGCTCTGATAATCATGGAATCGTTAATTACACTCTTTAATTATTATTACTTGACTATTAACTCCGGTGTTTTTCCACTAAAAACTCGAAGCTGCATTCTCTCAATTGTAGAGGCTTTTACACAGACTGATACTACTCGGTGTCCATCGATATAGCTATTACATATGGTGTGATCCTCCACAATAGTTCATAATTAGAGCTGGGTCATAATGTTCGTTATACCCCTCTAATTACATATATCATTTTAGCACCATTGATTCTCTAATGGACAATAAATCTTATTTCCTCACGGAATTAGGAGAGCGCTCATATTGTCCAAGCCCCGAATAAACCCTTAAGAGAACTACCATATACTTCTCACAAGAAGGAGTGGATTCCACTATTGTGTCAAAACCTTCCTAGCCATAAGCCAAACCGTAATCCCAACATACGGAGCATATTGATCGGGAACAACATCCGATCTCACCCATGGTATATCAAAGACCACGATCTAACCTGAAAGAGTTGATAAGATACTCAGGATTAAGATCACCCATATATAGCCATTATTGGTTGATATATATGAATCTCATCGGTAAACGGATCTTGGTGAGAGATTCATATAGATCATGACCCAGTCCTATATGATCACATCATACAAGGTGTCTCCATTCCCATATCTTATATGAATGATTCAGGATAGAATCATCGTACATTACGGAATGAACTGCAACTATAGATTAACCATAAATAAAGTACCTAACTTTATTTGCTATCTACAGACTCTTTGGATTGCACGTCTCTTACAGTATCCATCTGTATATGACACTCATATGCACAGTTTGAGATTACATCCGACAATCTTGGATGTTAAATAAATGCACAAGTTATGTAATAAACAACACAACAAAAATGAATTGAAATTTTCCATTTATTTATTTCATAAACCCCAACAGTAATTAATGTTGAACATATCTTACATGATCTAGATGGATTAAACGTGTATGATTGATTAGACTATATTTGTTTTGTGAATTCATGCTCATGTCTAGTATTTTCCATAAGATGTGTTGATTATAACATTCTATGTTGCGTGCTTGTTTACGATTTGCATTCATGATCACCTAGATGCCTTGTGAGAAGGAAGTCTTGACAATAGGTGTGAGACCTATGTTGTTGAGCAAGGAAGTCTTGGCAAGAGGTGGGAGACCTCATATTTTCAAGCAAGAAAGTCTTTCCTAGGGTCGTGAGGATCCGAAAGGGTGAGCGAGGAAGTCTTGACTAGAGTCGGGAGGACTCAGATAGTTGAGCAAGAAGTCTTGCCTAGAGCCGTGAGGATCCGGAAGGGTGAGCAAGGAAGTCTTGACAAGAGGTGTGATACCTCAGATTGTTGAGCAAGAGGGAGACATCTTCATAAGTAGGACATGAGGGTAGTCTCTAGGTGAAGGGGTCACTTGAGAGATTGTACTTGTCTTATCTACTAGTGGATTTTTTTGTCGGTGGTTGCTAACCCATGGATGTTTCCTCTTCGGAGGTTTAACACGTTATATCTTGTGTCAACTTTTCTCTATCCCTATTTCTCTTATATTTGTATTTGTTATTTGAATACTATGGATAGAACTTTATATGTAAGTTGACTTTCTTTCTATAATATAAATTGTGTATATGTTATGATTACTTGTTTGTATCACACTTTGCTTGTTTTATATATTGATTAAGTGTCTTTAGTTGATATATATATTGTGATACAAGCAATCTAGAGGGACAAACTTTTGTTTGTTTCTAAGGGAGTCGAAAAAGGTGCCTAACCTATTCACCCCCCTCATCTAGGTTAGCCTTGAGCATTTAACCGTGTTTGTATTTTCACATGATCTGTTATTTATGAAGTTACATGCTAGGTGATTTGTTAAGTTACATTCCATCCAAGTCCTATTTTGTTACATGTAAGTTCATTTTAAAGTTACATGTCAAATACTTTATATGTCAATTACTTGACTTGAAGGAATATGGATGCAACGAAATTGGTCATCTATCATGGTGGAAGTTGGGTGGTTAATTGTTACGAGGGTGCTATGACAAAGTGGGTCAATGTTCCTAGATGTGTGAGTTATGATGGCTTGGTGAAATTGGTATAAGAAGTTGCTAAAGTTGATGTTGCTAGGTGCAACTTACAATTATGGTCATTGGCGTTTACAATTAGTGGTACTGCTCGTCCGAGAATTGAGAATGACAATGACGTTTCATGTATAATGAATGTAGACAAGCTATTACCCGAGGTTTTTATCTTTTTTTATGTGAAGGAAACAACAGATTGTGTGCAAGATGACAACCTATGTAACCTACCTACTTCGCAACCCGTGTTTGGCGGGTTTCTTCAGTAACTAGCAGGATGTGGGTCCATTTCAATTGTAGACCCAAGTGTATGTAACGATGAAAGCATTGACAATTAAGAGAATAGTCAGTGTTCGGACAATGATAACAGTGATGATAACTCAATACCTGACGTTGACAGAGGTAGTCACGACGATGAAGATTGCCATAATGGAGTGGGTTGTGGTTCTGAAAGTGTTGGAGGACATGGATGTGCTGGTCCATCGGGTTTTGCTACATGTAGCGGTGTTTCCTTTCGAGAGGATGGTTTGGGTGATGATGTTAATCAAACTTTTAAACATGCTTCCCCACGAGCTTGGGTTATTCCTGAAGCCGAAAGGTATTCTTTTGAACCTATTAGCACGGAGGAAGCTTGTTCAGATGATGGCCGGTTATACAAGGATAGAATATTTCATTGCAAGAAAGATCTAAAGCAAACGTTGAATATGTATGCTTTGAAGGAGGGATTTGATGTCTGGATTAGAAGGTCTATCAGGACGCGTTATGAGGCTGGATGTAAGGATGAGGAGTGTGAATTCCATTTACGTGGAATTAAGATGCAAAAAGGAGAATATTGGGAGGTTCGAATGTTCCTAAAGGATCATACTTCAATATCGATAGTTTTCATGCACATCTTCAACAAGCAAATTTATGGACTATCGGTGAACTATTGGCACCAAAGTTACAAGTACACGGGCACTCTCTAAAACCCAAAGATATCATGGTTGAAATGCAAGTGGAACATAGACTAAATTTATTATATTCAAAGGCTTGGAGGGCAAAGGATCATGCAGAGGCATCTGTTTTTGGTCCTCCCGAAGAATCATTCGAACTGTTGTCTGTATACAGTCATCGATTGGAAGAAGTAAATCCCGAGACTATTACGGTGTTGAAAACAAATGTTGCAAATCAGTTTGAATATGTTCATCGCTCATGCCGTATCACTTCATGGATTTCGTACCGTGATTCGACCAGTTATTGCCATTGATGATACTCATTTGAAGGGTAAATTTTATGGTATTATATTTATAGCTATATGTTTGGATGCAAACAATCAGGTTTTTCCTTTGACATATGGCTTTGGTGATTTTGAAGATGAAATGTCATGGACATGGTTTTTAAATGTGCTTAAAAATGCTATTGGTAGTCATGAGGATTGCATGATCATATCCGACCGCCACCTCAATATCAATGTTGCAATGGAGAAAGTGTACCCTAACATACCACATGGATATTATATGTTTCACATGGCTCAAAATATCAAAAAAGATTACAAAAGGAAATATGTGAGCCTTCTTTTCAAGCAAGCATGGAAGGCATACCAAAAATCTGAATTCAAGTAAACGATGTTAGAGATGATGAAGGTTAATAGGGTAGCATTCAAAGAATTAATGAATGTTGGTCCTGAAAGGTGGTCTCGTGCTTACTCTCCTGTTAGGCGTTATAAGTTGATGACCTTTAGCATTGCTAAGTCGATGAATTCATGTTTGGTATATGCTCACCAAATGCCAATAACAACCATGATTGAGTTTATTAGAGACATGCTTCAAAAATGGTTTTATAAGCGTCGGACCAATGCTGGAAAAACTCGGACACAATTGACTCCATGGGCCACTAAATTAATAAAAGAAAGAAACATTCAGAAAAGTACAATGTTTGTCCAATTGATTCTGTTAACTTCAATGTTAAAGATGGAAATAAAGATGGTTTGGTGAACCTTTTTGAAAAAGACTTGTAACTGTTCGAAATTTGAAGTTGATAAACTCCCATGTCGATATGCATTAGCTGCAATAAGGTTAATATCCTCTTCTTCCATTGTAATTTGCCTTATTACCTATTTTGATTCAATTAATTACTCATAATCTTTTCCTTTAGGTATGCGAAGAAACCTTTACCCGATTATTGTAGGGATTGCTACAAAACCAGAAATTGGGTTGAAGCATATGCTAGGAGCATTTTCCCGGTTAGGGATCCTAGTGATTGGAATATTACTGAAGATGTACGATCAAAGGTTGTTCTTCCATGTCCTTTTCGTGCGCAAGCTGGAAGACCAAAAAAGAAGAGATTTAAATCTGCCAGAGAACATGGTAATGGAAAGACCAGAAATTGTATGATTTGTAAAAAATCGGGTTACAACAGACAGAATTGCATGAATGCACAACCTTGTCAGGCTTCGCCACCATGCCCATCCACATCATTTGCAACATCCTCAACATCGAAATGACCACGTAGACCTTACAGGTGCAGGAAGTGTGGAGATAAATGCCACAATTCATAAAAGTGTCCATTGGCACCGGAAAAAGTTGGTACAACCTAGATTTTGCCAAATCAGTAATGATGTTATAATTCTAATATGTATGGGTGAAATATTTTTTTGCGTAATGTAGACTTTATTAAGTTCTTATTGAATTTGATAGTTGAAATAAATTGACTCCAGTAATGTTACATGTTAGAAGTTACATGCCAGTTGGAAATGAAATTACATATCAGTGCGATAAGAAGTTACATTCTTGTTCAAACATAATTTCATTTCAGAATATAATTCTAGTAATGTTACATGTTAGAAGTTAAATACCAATTGGAAATGAAGTTACATGCCAGTACAAAATGAAGTTACATGAGTTACATCCTTGTTCATAAATAATTTCATTTCAAAATACTTCAGTAATGTTACATGTAAGAAGTTACATGCCAGTTACGAAGTTACATGCCAGTGCAATACGAAGTTACATGCTTGTTCAAACATAATTTAATTTTAGAATAAAACTCTAGTAATGTTAGATGTTAAAAGTTACATGCCTGTTGGAAATGAAGTTACATGCCTGTACAAAATGAAGTTACATGTTAGTGCAAAATGAAGTTACATGTTAGTGCAAAATGAAGTTACATCCTTGTTCATACATAATTTCATTTCAGAATACTCCAGTAATGTTACATGTTAGAAGTTACATGCCAGTTGGAAATAAAGTTACATGCCCGTGCAATACGAAGTTACATGTTTGTTCAAACATAATTTAATTTCAGAATAGAACTCCATTAATGTTACATGTTAGAAGTTACATGCCAATTGGAAATGAAGTTACATGCCAGTACAAAATTAAGTTACATGCTAGTGCAAAATGAAGTTACATCCTTGTTCATAAATAATTACATTTCAGAATACTCTAGTAATGTTACATGTCAGTGCAATACAAAGTTACATGCTAGTTCAAACATAATTTATTTTCATAATAGAACTTCAGTAATGTTGCATTTTAGAAGTTACATGTCAATTTAAACATAATTTAATTTTAGAATAGAAAATCCAGTAATGTTACATGCTGGAAGTTACATGCCAATTGGAAATGAAGTTACATGCCAGTTGGAAATGAAGTTACATGCCAATGCAAAAATAAGTTACATCCTTGTTCATAAATAATTTCATTTCAGAATGGGACTCCAGTACTGTTACATGTTAAAAGTTACATCTCAGTTAATAATGAAGTTACATGCTTGTTCAAAAACAATTTAATTCGTAAAGTTCCAGTAATGTACATTGTCAAGTCAAGAAACCTATGAATCTGCCGGTACATTGTTAATATAACTTTCTAGTGCCATTTCCTTCCTAAACCCGGGGATGTTTTTGGTTCCCCACCCCCAAAAACATTTATGTTGCATCAACATTTCTGCATATCGGCATGTGAAGACACCACAACTATCGCTGTCTAGTTGTGCTGGTAGTTTATTTGGAATTGATTGTTCAACAACAAACATCATCCCATTAGGTGTTATGCCTCTTTTGTCAAAATATCCGGATGCTTACAAAATTGATAGAATTAAACGCAAGAGCGGGGTGATCTGCTTGACACGTTTCTCAATATTGGTTGTCTGGTACAGTGGATCATAAATACAGACACTGTGTTTTTCCAAATCAACATCACATAATATTCAATGTCCTGTTGGATCACCAACAACACATGGAACCAACAACTATAAAAAAGAAGTAACAAATTACGATTAGTAACTTCAACAGTATGTTACATGATAGTAAGTTCAAGTTACATGCTAGTTCAGAACCAAGTTACATGCTAGTACGCAACAATGTTACATGCTAGTATAAAACTAAGTTACATGCTAGTTCAAAACATAGTTGCTTGCTAGTAGAAAATAAAGTGACATGTTAGTACAAAACCATGTTACATGTTAGTACAAAACCATATCTGGTTTTCAATGATGAGTATCCTTACTTACATGTTTAACAGTGGCCCAAGCAGTTCCCCACCAAAGTTTGTCTCCAGCAGCATACAATATCCAATCCATCGGACATTTATATTTTATTGCATCAAATTCACAACTCAATGGTGCATCCTCCGACGGTTGGAATTTTTTCCATTCCTCAGATAACTTTGCCTACAAAGTATAAGTTTCTTAGGAACATATGTACATCTTTACGTCAACCAAGCATTTAAAAACAAAAAAAAAAGGTTTTCTTACAAAGAAGTCCGAATATAGCACCGCAACATCTGATTTGTAATCTTTCGATTTCAGTTGTCGTTGCTTACATAGTAAACTCATATATGCTTCAATATGCTAGTTCAAAATGAAGTAAAATTAAATTTATATTTTTTCAATATGCTACATCAATATTTATATAAATTAGCAATTGTAACCAACCTCATTGGACAACCAATAGGTTGTAGATTCCAACTCGATAAAGAATTCCTTAGTTGCGAAGTAGTCAGATCCGACGTTCAACTTGTGAAAAAAAGTTAGAATATTTCACTTACAAGTTACTAATAACAAATTTTTTTATGAAAACAAGGAACAACAAACATGTTACAAAATATTACGTTGTCACTATTTTGCTTTTCTTAAAACGTGCATACATTGCTTTCGATTTTTTTTTTCTCTCTCTCAGTCGCTTGGAATGGGTAATGTATGGTGAAGTCATAAAGCGAGATTTAATCTTCAACCGCTGCTCTCGCTCCCGCTCATTCTGCACAGTCGGTACTCTAGCGTAGTTGCATCCCCTAGTGTTCTATCAACTACCAACGAGGGAGGGGTTTGCATCTTTAATCCATCGTGAATGAAAATGTTTTGGAGCAAAAGCTCAAGACCCTCACCAATGGTTTCATCATCCCCAACACTCCCCTTTTTTCGGGCATGATCTGACCCAAAAACCTCCATTCCAAGGGCTGCATCACCCCCCCCCCCCCCCCCCCCCCCCCCCTCTGAGCATCTCCTCCCCCTTACCAGAAGTAACCTCACCCCCACCATGGCTACCATTACCCTCAACATTTCGACTACCCATGTTTTCCTTTTGCACTTCGTCTGAATTCTCTGGTCTACGTGATTCAAAATGTTGATAAACAGGCATTGAGTAGTTAGGGTCAAACCGAGGTGGCTCAGAATAAGGCGTCCTATCAGGGGTAGTCTGTGTTTTTTTTTAATAAAAAAAAGAGCAAAAATTGAAGTTACATGTCAGTAAGTTCAAGTTACATGCTAGTACAATGCAAAGTTACATGCTAGTTCAAACCAAGTTACATGCCAGTAGAAACAAAGTTACATGCTAGTACAAAACTAAGTTACATGGTACTACAATACGAAGTAACATGCTAATACAAAACCAAGTTACATGCTAGTACAATACAAAGTTACATGCTAATTCAAACCAACTTACATGCTAGTAGAAAACAATGTTACATGCTAGTACAAAACTAAGTTACATGCTACAACACAACCAAGTCACATGCTAGTAAAAAACAAAGGAAGGGAATTGAAAACCAAGTTACATGCCAGTAAGTTGAAGTTACCTGATGACGTGGCTGAACAAGATCGCCCATCCTTTTGTCCATCCGGTCAAGCTGTTTGTTTAGGCGCCTTTCCATTACCAAAACCTCCTTCTGTATCTCCTTATTCACAATGTCTTTAAAGTGCTTTGACATTGCAATCATTAGTTCCCTTATTGTTCTCGAAGAGTCCGTCGAGTCGTCACCCACCTAAAGTGTACAAAGAAAAAAAACTTGAATATCGGTTTCTAGTTTACTTAATGAAATGATTTTATTGGCTAGTAATCAAATTACCGGTGAAATGAGTGGAGATGTACGCGTCCTTTTTGTCATTCCTCCCATTTTTTCTTTCCGAGGAGACATCTTCCTCTTCATATGTTTAGGCTCTGATTGACCTCCATCTTTAGCATCATCATCACTGTAAGAACCTCAATTTTATGATTGACTTATTTCTTGACAAATCACATTTGGGATTCAATGTGTAATGAGTAGCTTAGGCTTTCGATGGCAATCGTCCAAGATCCTAGTGAGCTTCAAGAGGTAGTTCACTTGTGCCTAATTCTTAGTGAAGAGATTTAGTTGCACACATTCACATTTCATATATATTCATTTATATTGACATGCATTCGTTATTGTACACACACACATTATGTTTTTGAGTTGTTGCATGTGTTATCATGCATTTCATTCTTAGTCTTAAGTGTGGTGATTGTTATGTGTTTGATTCATTTTCCATTGTTTGATGAGAAATGTTCATGCTTGTACGATGGTGTTCTTGTCATAGCGTGTTGAGTGACCATTTGAAAAGGTCTTATTTTTCTCTTGTTTTAATTATATGGAGTAAGCTGTCTAGTTTCAAAAGAGTGGATTTTAAAGATTATAATGATTTTTAAAACTGACCTTTGTATTGTCATGTGACCATAACATTTTTTATATTGCTTCAAAATGAGTTTTAATATTTTTTGTACAAACTAGACACCCATACCTTTCCAACGGTATACTATTCGTAATATTTCATGACCGTTTGGATGTTTTTTGAAATCTCCAAAGTGACCATAAAAACAGGGCATCTCTGTTTTTGTCCATTTCTGACTTTTGGTCACTCATTTAACCATAACTTTTTCTATAGTCATCCAAATCACATTTTGTAAATTTTATTAGAAATTATACTTCTATACCTTTCCTACGGTATATTATATAAAAGGTTTCGAAATTGTTTGTTCATGTTTTGATCCACTTGAATTTCAAGCTGGTGTGCTGAGAGTGGAATTCGTGCAGCCTCTAGCGAAAATGGCCCCGAAAGCTCGACAGTAATTTTCACTTCATAACTTTTCGTCCCCTCCTGGTGCGAAACCTGTAGCGAAAAACCTGATTTGGGCAAAAACGTCTTTTCTTGTACATCTCATTTTTACACCTTATATATATCATCTTCTTCCCAAATCAGACTTAGAGATCTGAAATTGAATCCTTAAGAGAGAGAAATTGACCCCTAGAGAGAGAGAGAGAGCTCCAAGAACACTTTTTTACTCAACTAAACTCCCATTCATGCACATCTAGCATCATTCTTCATCTTCCAAGCATAGGTCTTCATATGTTTCATGAATATGTAACTTTTACATGTTCTAGATTGCCTCTTTTCATTCTTATGACATGTGTGCCTAGGTTCAACTTTTATTGTTAATTAAATGCATGTTTTTTTTATGTTTGATTGCATTTATCACATGCTTGTGTTGTTGGTTATTGGTTGAGAGTAGTGATTAGTGATAGCTAACATTTAGGACGATTTTACCCTTCTATTTAAATCTCTATGCTTTGCATTTAGATATTGATTATGTCATATTGATTGCATTTTGATGATTGCATTTATTGACCATGCCATGCTTAATGACAACATGCATTGAAATGGCTTTGTTTAATAACTAGATTGTAATATTTCATATTCATATCTAGTTAAGTCTTTATGAGCATTCATTTAGACATTGATTTCTAGGAATTGCACTTAGTGACATTCTTTAATTCCTAGATAAGCATTTAGTGTTTCCTAGCATAATTTGTATTTAGAATATTTTTACATACTCACATAGGTTGTTGATCTTTTCATTAAGAATTAAGTCTTGTGGTTACCGGTGTGTAGTGCACAAGCAATTCAAGTCTTGCAACCAAAGGAAGGGTTGGCAAACAATTGTTCAGGTACCACTATAAAAGTCCCAAGGGGATAGAGTAGGAGACATTCATACCAAGAGTAGTTTATTAGGGGATATCACTAGAGACTGAACCAAGAGTGGCGAGTGGCGGTGTCTATAGCCAGAGGTTATCGAGAGTGAGAGTTTGAGAATCACTTGAGGGTGTAACCTTTGCTCATATAGTGGATTTCTGCGATCGAGTGTGGCGCACTTAACAACCGGTGGTTTTTTACCCCGTTTGGAGGGTTTTCCACGTATACATCTTGTGTTATTTATATTTCCGCATTTTCACACTTGATATTTTATGTTTATTTTATTGGGTGTATATTGAATATTGACTAACCAAGAAAAATTGGTAATTGACTTGATTAAATCCTATTCACCCCCCTCTAGGTTAGGATAGACATACACACTTTTAAGGGAATTTCAATTGGTATCAGAGCGGGTTCCTTAATGTACTTAGGTGATCCAAGCTCTTATTTTTGTGTCTTGCATTTGTTTGTTGCATTACATTTGCATTAATTCATTCACTTCACCTAAACACCATGTGTGAGAGTGAAACACTAAGAGTCGGTATTGCTGTGGTGACCTCTAAAGATGAGAGGGAGAAATATGACTCTGATGATGAGATGACTCTCATGATAGAGAGACTTAGGAGATTTGTGAAATCACAAAAGAAGGGCATGACCTCTAAATTGAAAGAGGAGAAGAGTATGACTTCCAAGGTTAAAGGGAAAAAGAAAATCTCAAGGAAAGGTGACAATTGCCTTAAGTGTGGTGGATTTGGCCATATTGTCTCCATGTGTAATAACTTGAAGTACAAGAATGGAGGAGAATCTATGATTGTTACTTGGGGTGATAGTGAAGTTGATATGATTGAAAGTTGTTCCACAAGCTTGGGTAAATGTGTGAACAACTACTTGGCATTTTCGGTTTCCTACCATGAAGAGACACAAGCCATCACCAAATGTGTGTCACTTGAAGATTTTAAGATTGGTGACTTGGAGTTGGGAAACCGAAGAGAAGCAAGCATTGATAATATTGATCCTAAAGAAGAGGAAAATGTTTGTGGGGCAATAAATGATCAAGGCGAAGACCTTGAAGAGGAAGTTGTCACAATTAATGAGAAGCTAAGTGAAGTGACCTTTCTCAAAGTTTTAAATCAAAATGAAGAGCTCTCCAAGAAGAATGAGACTTTGAGATTGTGGAGGTTTCCTCGGAAGAAAAGATCCGTACCCTTGAAGAAATCAAACAAAATTGTCAAAATCAACTTCACCGGTACAAAGAGATCATGGAAGACCAAATGGAAGACATTTCCATTCTTGTCTTCAAATTAAAGACCATGGAGAAAGTGACCTCCATTGATGACTCCTTGATGATGGACAAGATTGATGTGTCTAAGTATGAGAAGGAGATTGAAGATTGCCATCAAAGGATGAAGGCAATGAAGGATGAACTCGCCAACAAAGAGAACCCCTTGAAGATTGTCAAGGAAAGAGAGATGAGGTGCCTTGAAGAATTAAAGAAGGCCAAGGTCAAACAACCTCAAACTGAAGGTAAAAGTAAGGCATCATCCAAGTAACCTTCAACTCAAGGAAAGTCCACACAAGCATTGGAACCTCAACCAAAGCCTAGGCAATTCAAGAAGAATGGAAAAGTCCTTGAGAAGTCAATCACCTCCTCAAAGAAACCAACGATGAGGAAAGGAGTTGATCACAAGAAGCATTACCAACCAAGGTGGCAAGATCAGCCGGCTCAACCACCTCAAGGTAGACCACAAAGGTGCCACCAATCAGCTCAAGCTCCAAGGAGATGTAAACCGATGCACCATCAAAGACAACCTCATCAACATGGCGATGCCCGGATGAGATCACAATGCAATGGTATGAATTCTTTCTTTGCACCTAATATCATTTTTGTGGTATTATTGGTCACTTAAGACCAAATTGCTTTAATTACATTAAGAAGTGTACATTAGAAAGCATGAAAGAAAAACGGTTGAAAAAGAGGGCAATTTTGCATGAACCTAGGGATTCTAGAAAATTGTTTATGACCACTAAAAATGAAAAAGTGAAACCTAGGTGGGTTAGAAAGAATGAACCTGCTTGTCTTAGTGTCCATGAGACATCCGTAGACTCAACTAGGTCCAATGGACTTGGTAGGTCTATAGGGGTTCATGCCTCCCATTGACTTGGTTGGATTTGACCCCATTTGGGGAGCTCAAGCAAATAGAGCGAACTTGCATGATTTGCTATAAACAAAAAGTTGATTAATTATATGCTATTTTATACTTATATGTTTCTTTTAATAAGTGTGCAACATTGCTGTACTTGCAATCCATGTCACATTTATGTTCAAACGTGCATTTTTGGAATAGGATAATTAATTGGGAAAGTACATTTGAATGACCTATAATTTATCTCCATGACATGTGAACTTACTTTTTATGACATGCTTAAAATGACATGCATGAATTGAGTTTGATTGCTTTAATGTAAATGTGTGTGAGTGCAAATGAGAAGACTAATCAATAAGGATCTAGTATCCATGCAATTAATAAGGATTTTATATTGAAAATAGTCTTCTCTCTTTTCTTAACGGTGAAACAAGACTATTATCATACGGATAATTATCTGGAAAAATCAAAAAGGGTGCAATAGTCGCTCATGTCTTGACTTACCTTTTAGAATTGATATAGTTGCTTTATTGTCAAATTTTTAAAACCATATCTTGTTTGCTTATGACAAAAGGGTACAAATTGGTTTGAATTCTTTTGGAAACCCTTTTGATGTTTGCTTTGCCAAATACCACTCGTTTTGGATTTGAATGCAACATGTCTTGCTTGCAAAACAATAATTTCACACATTTTCTTTAAATAAACTCCTTGAATCTCTGTAAATTATTTAAGCTGTATAAAGTTTGTGCAATGTTTTTTTGCAAATAGCTCTCTTTGCTAAAGCAACCTGATAGGGAGAGCTCCTTTGCCTATCTCATGGCAAAAAATGGGAGAAGTCTTGAGAGATATAGGGGGAGCATGTTTATGCTTTGGGGGAGTAGTCTTGAGAGAGAGTAACCATTTAGGGGAAGCATTCCACATGCATTTGTTTATATTACTTTATTGAGTGCAATTGCTTTTTATGTTTGTTCACCTCACATGCACTTGTTCTTGGAAAGTGCTTTCTTGCTATTGTGTGTAGGTATGATGATCTACGAAGAGATTAAAGACCTTAAAGACTTAGAATATTAGATATATCTTTTTTGTAACGTAGAGGGACTCTCATGAACAATAGCTAGATTTTTTATTGTATTGTGAGGATAGTCTTGTGAGTGGTGATTTTGTCATGAAATAGCCAAAGGGGGAGATTGTAAGAACCTCAGTTTTATGATTGGCTTATTTCATGACAAATCACATTTGGGATTCAATGTGTAATGGGTAGCTTAGGCTTTCAGTGGCAAGCGTCCAAGATCCCGATGAGCTTCAAGAGGTAGTTCACTTATGCCTAATTCTTAGTGAAGAGATTTAGTTGCACACAATCACATTTCATATATATATACATTTAATTTGACATGCATTTGTTATTGTACACACACACATCATGTTTTTGAGTTGTTGCATGTGTTTTCATGCATTTCATTCTTCGTCTTAAATGTGGTGATTGTTATGTGTTTGATTCATTTTTCGTCGTTTGATCGGAAATGTTCATGCTTGAACAATGGTGTGCTTGTCTTAGCACGTTGAGTGACCATTTGAGAAGGTCTTATTCTTCTCATGGTTTGTTTATATGAAGTAAGATGTCTAGTTTCAAAAGAGTGGATTTCAAAGATTTTAATGATTTTCAAAACTGACCTTTGTATGGCCGTGTGACCATAACATTTTCTACATTAATTCAAATGGAGTTTTGAAAATTTATGTACAAACTACACACCCATATCTTTCCAACGGTATATTATTCGTAATATTTCATAACCGTTTGGATTGTTTTTGAAATCTCCAAAGTGACCATAAAAACAGGGCATCTCTGTTGTTGTCCTTTCTGACCTTTAGTCACTCATTTGACCATAACTTTTACTATAGTCCTCCAAATCAAGTTTGTAAATTTTATTAGAAATTATATTTCCATACCTTTCCAACGGTATATTATACAAAAAATTTCGAAGTCGTTTGGTCATGTTTTGATCCGCTTGAATTTCAAGCTGGTGTGTTGAGAGTGGAATTCACACGAGCCACGAGCGAAAATGGCCCGAAAAATCTTGCTCCATAACGTGTGAAGATGGCCCCAAAAATTCAGCAGTGAGTTTTGCTCCATAACGTTTCTCCCCCTCCTGGTGCGAAACCTGTAGCGAAAAACCTAATTTGGGAAAAAACGTCTTTTCTTGTGCAACTCATTTTTACACCTTATATATATAATCTTATTCCCAAATCAGACCTAGAGCTCTGAAATTGAATCCCTAAGAGAGATAAATTGACTCCTAGAGAGAGAGAGTTCCAAGAACACTTTTTGACTTAACCAAACTCCCATTCATGGGTTTTTATATGTTTCTTAACTAGGTAACTTTTACATGTTCTAGATTGCCTCTTTTCATTCTTATGACATGTATGCCTAGGTTTAGCTTTTATTTTTATTTAAATGTATGTTCTTATGTTTGATTGCATTTATCACATACTTGTGTTGTTGGTTGTTGGTTGTTGGTTGAGAGTAGTGATTAGTGATAGCTAGCATTTAGGACAATTTTACCCTTCTATTTAAATCTCTATGCTTTGCATTTAGATATTGATTAGGTCATATTGATTGCATTTTGATGATTGCATTTATTGACCATATCATGATTAATGACAACATGCATTGAAATGGCTTTGTTTGATAACTAGATTGTAATATTTCATATCCTAATCTAGTTAAGTATTTATAAGCAGTTATTTAGACATTGATATCTAGGAATTGCACTTAGTGACATTCTTTAATTCTTAGATAAGTATTTAGTGTTCCATAGAATTATTTGCATTTAGAATATTTTTACATATTCACATAGGTTGTTGATCTCTTCATTGAGAATTAAGTCTTGTGGCTACCGGCGCGTAGTGCACAAGCAATTCAAGTCTTGCAACCAAAGGAAGGTTTGGCAAGCAATTGGTCAGGAATCATTATAAAAGGCCCAATGGCGTAGAGTAGGAGGCGTTCATGCCAAGAGTAGTGTATCAGGGGATATCTCACTAGGGACTGAGCCAGAAGTGGTGAGTGGTGGTGTCCATAGCTTGAGGTTGTCGAGAGTGAGAGTTTGAGAATCACATGAGGGTGTAACCTTTGCTCATATATTGGATTTCTACGATCGAGTGTGGTGCACTTAATAGCCCGTGGTTTCTTACCCGTTTGGAGGGTTTTCCATGTATACATCTTGTGTTGTTTATATTTCCGCATTTTTACACTTGATGTTTTATGTTTATTCTATTGGGTGTTTATTGAATACTGACTAGTTAAGAAAAATTGGTAATTGACTTGAATAAAACCTATTCACCCCCCTATAGGTTAGGATAGACATACACACTTTTAAGGGAATTTCAATCATCATAACCAGGAACATCATCATCATCATCATTACCATCATCATTACCATCATCATTGGGTTGTTGCTCACCATCATCATAATTAAGTGGAACAAACCGTGGACCATCAGACAAATTCGTGTCAACACCAATCAAGTAAGGCTATAACTTCGCATCGTCAGTTGGATTTAATACCTCCAACATAACATGTTGTATAGTTACCAGAAGTGTCATGATTTTTTAAAGTACAAATATAAAGAAAATTGAATTTAAGGTTAGGACAGAAAAAACATACATTTCCATCATTCACTTCTTGTTCATACTTTACAAATTTGGCAAAGAAATTGTGAGGCATCTTAAAAATCCTCCAGTTCTGTAAGCGGGGATGTCTATGACATAAGTTTTTCCCCACCAATTCAACTAATGAGATGCAGGCTTCCATCGCCAAGAAAAGGCACTTCAGAAATTTTTAACAGTTTAACTACACAAGTTCTAGTAATGTTACATACTACAAGTTACATGTCGGTTATTAATGAAGTTACATGGCAGTTGAAAATGAAGTAACATGTAGTTCATTTAATCACAAAATTTGGAAGACTAATCTCATGCACAATTCAGATAGTTTTACATGCTAGTTCAGAATGAAGTAACATGCTAGTTGAAAATGAAGTTACATGCTAGATCATTTATTCACAAAATTTGGAATGCTAGTCTAATGCACAATTTCAGTAATGTTACATGCCAGTTCAGAACGAATTTACATGCTAATTGAAAATTAAGTTACATGCTAGTTAATTTAATCACAAAATTTGGAAGAATAATCGCATGAACAAATCCAGTAGTTTTACATGCTAGTTCAGATTGAAGTTACATGCTAGTTGAAAATGAAGTTACATGCTAGTTCATGTAATCACAAAATTTGGAATACTAATCTCATGCACAATTCCAGTAATGTTACAAGCTACAAGTTACATATCAATTCAGAATGAAGTTACATGCTAGTTTAAAATAAAGTTATTTACTAGTTCATTCAATCACAAAATTTGGAAGACTAATCTCACGCACAATTCCCGTAGTTTTACAATTTACATGTTACATGCTAGTTCATAATGATGTTACATGCTAGTTGAAAATGAAGTAACGTTCATTAAATCATAAAATTTGGGAGACTTATCTCGTGCACAATTCCCATAGTTTTACTCGCTACAAGTTATATGCTTGTTCAGAATGAAGTTACACGCTAGTTGAAAACGAAGTTACATACTAGTTCATTTAATCACAAATTTTTTAAGACTAATCTCATGCACAATTCCAGTAGTTTTACATGCCTTAAGTTTTATGCTAGTTCTGAATGAAGTTACATGCTAGATCATTTAATCAAAAAATTTGGAAGACTACACTCATGCACAATTATAGTAGTTTTACATGCTACAAGTTACAAGCTAGTTCTGAATGAAGTTACATGCTATTTGAAAATGAAGTTACATGCTAGTTAATTTAATCACAAAATTTGAAAGACTAAACTCTTGCAAAATTCTAGTATTTTACATATTACAAGTTACATGCTAGTTTTGAATGTAGTTACATGCTTGTTGAAAATAAAGTTACATGCTAGATCAGTTAATCACAAAAATTGGAAGATTAATCTCATGCAAAATTCTAGTAGTTTTACATGCTACAAGTTACACGCTAGTTCTGAATGAAGTTACATGCTTGTTGAAAATGAAGTTACATGCTAGTTAATTTAATCATAAAATTTGGAAAATTAATCTCTTGAAAAATTCTAGTATTTTACATGCTACAAGATACATGCTAGTTCAGAAAGAAAATACATGCTGGTTGAAAATGATGCTACATGCTAGTTCGGTTAATCACAAAATTTGGAAGATTAATCTCATGCACAATTCAAGTGGTTTTACATGCTACAGGTTACATGCTAGTTCAGAATGAAGTTACATGCTAGTTTAAAATGAAGTTACATGCTAGTTTAAAATGAAGTTACATGCTAGTTCATTTAATAACAAAATTTGCTAGACAAATCTCATGCACAACTCCAGTAGTTTTACATTTTACAAGTTACTTACTAGTTCTGAATGAAGTTACATGCTAGTTAAAAATGAAGTTACATACTTGTTCATTTGATCACAAAAGTTGGAAGACTAATCTCATGCGAAATTCTAGTATTTTATATGTTACAAGTTACATGCTAGTTCTGAATGAAGTTAAATACTAGTTGAAAATAATGTTACATGCTAGATCATTTAATCACAAAATTTGAAAGATTAATCTCATGCATACTTCCAGTTGTTTTTCATGCTACAAGGTACATGCTAGTTCAGAAAGAAGATACATGCTGGATGAAAATGATGCTATATGCTAGTTCGGTTAATCATAAAATTTGGTAGTCTAATCTCATGCACAATTCCAGTAGTTTTACATGCTACAAGCTACATGCTAGTTCAGAATAATGTTACATGCAATTTTAAAATGAAGTTACATGCTAGTTCATTTAATTACAAAATTTGGAAAACTAATCTAATGAACAATTCCAGTAATGTTACATGCTACAAGTTACATGCCGGTTCAGAATGAAGTTACATGTTATTTGAAAATGAAGTTGCACACTAGTTCATTTAATCACAAAATTTTGTAGACTTATCTCATGCAAAATTCCTATAGTTTTACATGCTACAAGTTACATGCCAGTTCAGAATGATGTTACACACTAGTTCATTTAATCACAAAATTTGGAAGACTAAAATTGTTCAAAATTCCTGTAGTTTTACAATCTACAAGTTACGTGCTAGTTCAGAAGGAAGTTATATGCTAGTTAAAAAATGAAGTTACATGCTAGATCAAATAATCACAAAATTTGGAAGACTAATCTTATGCACAATTCAAGTATTGTTACTTGCTACAAGTAACACTCTAGTTCATAATGAAGTTACATGCCAATTGAAAATGAAGTTACAAGCTAGTTCATTTAATCACAAAATTTGGAAGACTAACCTCATTCACAATTCCTGTAGTTTTACATGAAACTTCAGAATGCAGTTACATACTAGTTGAAAATGAAGTTACATGCTAGTTCATTTAATCACAAATTTTGGATGACTAATCTCATGCACAATTCCAGTAATGTTACATGCAACAAGTTACATGTCAGTTCAGAATGAAGTTACATGCTAGTTCATTTAATCATAAAATTTGGAAGACTAATCTCATGAACAATTCTAGTAGTTTTACATGCTACAAGTTACATGCTAGTTCAGAGTGAAGTTACGTGCTAGTTGAAAATGAAGTTACATGCTAGTTCATTCAATCAAAAAATTAGGAAGACTAATGTCATGCACAATTTCTGTAGTCTTACATGCTACAAGTTACATGCCAGATCAGAATGATGTTACATGCTAGTTAAAAAATAAGTTACACTTTAGTTCATTTAATCATAAAATTTGAAAGACTAATATCATGCACAATTCCTGTAGTTTTACATGATACAAGTTACGTGCTAGTTCAAAATGAAGTTATATACTAGTTGAAAATAAAGTTACATGCTAGATCAAATAATCACAAAATTTGGAAGGCTAATCTTTTGCACAATTCCTGTTGTTTTATATGCTACAAGTTACATGCTAGTTTAGAATGAAGATACATGCTAGTTTAAAATGAAGTTACATGCCAGTTCATTTAATCACAAAATTTGGAAGACTAATCTCATGAACAATTCTAGTAGATTTACATGCTAGTTCTGAATGAAGTTACATGCTGGTTGAAAATAAAGTTACATGCCAGTTCATTTAATCACAAAATTTGGAAAACAAATCTCACGCACAATTCTAGTATTTTTACATGATACAAGTTACATGCTAGTTCATAATGAAGTTAAAGGCTAATTGAAAATGAAGTTACATGCTAGTTCATTTAATCTCAAAATTCGGAGGACTAATCTATTGCACAATTCCAGCAATGTTACATTCTACAAGTTAATTGCCAGTTCAAAAATAAGTTACGTGCTAGTTGAAAATAAAGTTACACACTAGTTCATTCATTAAAAAAAATTGGAAGACTAATCACATGCACAATTCCTATAGTTTTACATGCTACAAGTTACATGCCAGTTAGAATGAAGTTAAATGCTAGTTGAAAATGGAGTTACACACTAGGTCATTTAATCAAAAAATTTGGAAGACTAATCTCATGCGCAATTCCTATAGTTTTACATGTTTCAAGTTACATGCTAGTTCTGAATGTAAATACATGATATTAAAAAAAAAAGTTACATGCTATATCATTTAATCACAAAATTTGGAAGATTAATCTCATGCATAATTCAAGTGATTTTATATGCTACAGATTACATGCTTGTTTAGAATGAAATTACAGGCTAGTTGAAAATGAAGTTACATGCTAGATCATTTAATCACAAAATTTGGAAGACTAATCTCATGCACAAATCTAGTAGTTTTACATGCTGCAAGTTACATGCTAGATCATTTAATCACAAAATTTAGAAGACTAATCTCATGCACAATTCTAGTAGTTTTACATGCTACAAGTTAAATGCTAGTTCTGAATGAAGTTACATGCTAGTTGAAAAAGAAGTTACATGCTAGTTAATTTAATCATAAATTTTGGAAGACTAATCTCCTGCAAAATTAAAGTATTTTACATGTTACAAGTTACATGCTAGTTCTGAATGTAGTTACATGCTAGTTGAAAATAAAGTTACATGCTAGATCATTTAATCACAAAATTAGGACGATTAATCTCATGCACAATTCAAGTGGTTTTACATGCTACAGGTTAAATGCTAGTTGAGAATGAAGTTACATGCTGGTTTAAAATGAAGTTACATGCTAGTTCATTTAATCACAAAATTTGGAAGACTAATCTCATGCACAATTCCAGTAGTTTTACATGCTACAAGCTAGTTCTGAATGAAGTTAAATGATAGTTGAAAATGAAGTTACATACTTGTTCATTTAATCAAAAAATTTGGAAGACTAATCTCATGCAAAATTCTAGTATTTTATATGTTACAAGTTACATGGTAGTTCAGAATGAAGTTAAATACTAGTTTAAAATAAAGTTACATGCTAGATCATTTAATCTCAAAATTTGAAAGACTAATCTCATACACAATTCCAGTTGTTTTTCATGCTACAAGATACATGCTAGTTCAGAAAGAAGATACATGCTAGTTGAAAATGAAGCTACATGCTAGTTCATTTAATCATAAAATTTAGAAGATGAATCTTATGCACAATTCTAGTAGTTTAACATGCTAGTTCATAATGAAGTTACATGCAATTTGAAAATGAAGTTACATGCTAGTTCATTAAATTACAAAATTTGGAAAACTAATCTAATGCACAATTCCAGTAATGTTACATGCTACAAATTACATGCCAGTTCAAAATGAAGTTACATGTTATTTGAAAACGAAGTTGCACACTAGTTCATTTAATCACAAAATTTGGTAGACTTATCTCATGCAGAATTCTTGTGGTTTTACATGCTACAAGTTACATGCCAGTTCAGAATGATGTTACATGCTTGTTAGAAATGAGGTTACACACTAGTTCATTTAATCACAAAATTTGGAAGACTAAACTTATTCAAAATTCCTGTACTTTTACATGCTACAAGTTACGTGCTAGTTCAGAATGAAATTATATGCTAGTTAAAAATGAATTTACATGCTAGATCAATTAATCACAAAATTTGGAAGACTAATCTTATGCACAATTCCAGTAATGTTACATGCTACAAGTTACACGCTAGTTCATACTAAAGTTACATGCTAGTTGAAAATGAAGTTACAAGCTAGTTCATTTAAACACAGAATTTGGACGACTAATCTCATTCACAATTCCAGTAGTTTTACATGAAACAAGTTACGTGCTAGTTTAGAATGACGTTACATGCTAGTTGAAAATGAAGATACATACTAATTCATTTAATCACGAATTTTGGAAGACTAATCTCATACATAATTCATGTAATGCTATGTGCTACACGTTACATGCCTGTTCAGAATGAAGTTACATGCTAGTTGAAAATGAAGTTTCATGCTAGTTCATTTAATCATAAAATTTGGAAGACTAATCTCATGAACAATTCCAGTAGTTTTACATGCTGCAAGTTACATGCTAGTTCATAGTGAAATTACGTGCTAGTTGAAAATGAAGTTACATGCTAGTTCATTCAATCAAAAAATTAGGAAGACTAATCTCATACACAATTCCTGTAGTTTTACATTCTACAAATTACATGTCAGTTCAGAGTGATGTTACATGCTAGTTAAAAGTGAAGTTACACTTTAGTTCATTTAGTCATAAAATTTGGAAGACTAATCCCATGCACAATTCCTATAGTCTTACATGATACAAGTTACGTGCTAGTTCAAAATGAAGTTATATGCTAGTTGGAAATGAAGTTACATGCTAGATTAAATAATCACAAAATTTGGAATGCTAATCTTTTGCACAATTCGTGTTATTTTATATGCTACAAATTACATGCTAGTTAAGAATGAAGATCATGCTAGTGTAAAGTAAAGTTACATGCTAGATCATTTAATCACAAAATTTGGAAGACTAATCTCATGCAAAATTCTAGTATTTTACATGTTACAAGTTACATGCTAGTTCTGAAAGTAGTTACATGGTAGTTGAAAATATAGTTACATGATAGATCATTTATTCACAAAATTTGGAAGATTAATCTCATGCACAATTCAAGTGGTTTTACATACTACAGGTTACATGCTAGTTCATAATGAAGTTTCATGCTAGTTTAAAATGAAGTTACATGATAGTTCATTTAATCACAAAAGTTGGAAGACTAATCTCATGCACAATTCCTGTAGTTTTACATGCTACAAGTTACATGCTAGTTCTGAATGAAGTTACATGCTTGTTCATTTAATAACAAAAATTGGAAGACTAATCTCATGCAAAATTCTGGTATTTTACATGTTACAAGTTACATGCTAGTTATGAAAGAAGTCACATACTAGTTGAAAATAAAGGTACGTGCTAGATCATTTAATCACAAAATTTGAAGGATTAATCTCGTGCACAATTCCAGTTGTTTTTCATTCTATAAGATACATGCTAGTTCAGAAAGAAGATACGTGCAAGTTGAAAATGAAGCTACATGCTAGTTCGTTTAATCACTAAATTTGGAAGACTAATCTCATGCACAATTCCAGTAGTTTTACATGCTACAAGTTTCATGCTAGTTCAAAATGAAGTTACATGCTAGTTGAAAACGGAGTTACATGCTAGATCCTTTAATCACAAAATTAGAATGACTAATCTCATGCACAATTCTAGTAGTTTTACATGCTACAAGTTGCATGCTAGTTCTAAATGAAGTTAAATGCTAGTTAAGAATAAAGTTACATGCTAGACCATTTAATCTCAAAATTTGGAATATTAATCTCGTGCATAATTCAAGTGGTTTTACATGCTACAGGTTACATGCTAGTTCAGAATAAAGTTAAATGCTAATTTAAAATGAAGTTACATGCTAGTTCATTTAATTTCAAAATTTGGAAGACTAATCTCATGCACAATTCCAATAGTTTTACATGCAACAAATTACATGCTAGTTCTGAATAAAGTTACACGCTAGTTGAAAACAAAGTTACAAGCTAGTTCATTTACTTACAAAATTTGGAAGACTAATCTCATGCAAAGTTCTAGTATTTTGCCTGTTACAAGTTACATGCTAGTTAAAAATGAAGAAACAAGCTAGTTCACTTAATCACAAAATTCGGAAGACTATTCTCATGCACAATTCCAGTAGTTTTACATGCAACAAGTTATATGGTAGTTAAGAATGAAGTTACATGCTACTTGAAAATGAAGTAACATGCTAGTTCATTAAATCACAAAATTTGGAAGACTTATCTCGTGCACAATTCCCATAGTTTTACTCGCTACAAGTTATATGCTTGTTCAGAATGAAGTTACATACTAGTTAAAAACGAAGTTACATGCTAGTTCATTTAATCACAAAACTTTTAAGACTAATCTCATGCACAATTCCAGTAGTTTTACATGCCACAAGTTTCATGCTAGTTCAGAATGAAGTTAGATGATAGTTCATTTAAGCAAAAAATTCGGAAGACTAATCTCTTGCACAATTCCAGTAGTTTTACATGCTACAAGTTTCAAGCTAGTTCTGAATGAAGTTACCTGATAGTTGAAAAGGAAGTTACATCCTAGTTAATTTAATCCCAAAATTTGAAAGACTAATCTCATGCAAAATTCTAGTATTTTACATGTTAAAGGTTACATGCTAGTTCTGAATGAAGTTACATGCTAGTTGAAAATGAAGTTACAAGCTAGATCATTTTATCACAAAATTTGGAAGATTAATCTCATGCACAATTCAAGTGGTTTTACATGCTACAGGTTACATGTGAGTTCAGAATGAAGTTACATGCTAGTTTAAATTGAAGTTACATGTTAGTTCATTTAATCACAAGATTTGGAAGACTAATCTCATGCACAGTTCCTGTAGTTTTACATGCTAGTTCTGAATGAAGTTAAATGTTAGTTGAAAATGAATTTAAATGCTAGTTAATTTATTCACAAAAAATTTGGAAGACTAATCTTATGCACAATTCTAGTAGTTTTACATGCTACAAGTTACATGCTAGCTCAGAAAGAAGTTACATGCCAGTTGAAAATGAAGTTACAAGCTAGTTCATTTAATCACAAAATTTGGAAGACTAATCTCTTGCACAATTCTTGAAGTTTTACATGAAACAAGTTATGTGCTAGACCAGAATTACGATGCATACTTGTTGAAAATGATGTTACATGCTAATTGAAAATGAAGTTACTTGCTTGATCAAATAAGCACAAAACTTGGAAGATTAATCTTAAGCACAATTCTTGTTGTTTCACATGCTACAAGTTATGTGCTAGTTCATAATGAAGATACATGCTAGTTGAAAAAGAAGAAACATGCTAGTTCACTTAATCACAAAATTTGGAAGACTATTCTCATGCATAATTCCAGTAGTTTTACATGCAACAAGTTATATGATAGTTCAGAATGAAGTTACATGCTAGTTGAAAATGAAGTAACATGCTAGTTCATTAAATCACAAAATTTGGAAGACTTATCTCGTGCACAATTCCCATAGTTTTACTCGCTACAAGTTATATGCTTGTTCAGAATGAAGTTACACGCTATTTGAAAATGAAGTTACATGCTAGTTCATTTAATCACAAATTTTTTAAGACTAATCTCATGCACAATTCCAGTAGTTTTACATGCCTTAAGTTTCATGCTAGTTCTGAATGAAGTTACATGCTAGTTGAAAATGAAGTTACATGCTAGATCATTTAATCACAAAATTTGGAAGACTACACTCATGCACAATTATAGTAGTTTTACATGCTACAAGTTACAAGCTAGTTCTGAATGAAGTTATATGCTATTTGAAAATGAAGTTACATGCTAGTTAATTTAATCACAAAATTTGAAAGACTAATCTCTTGCAAAATTCTAGTATTTTACATATTACAAGTTACATGCTAGTTTTGAATGTAGTTACATGCTTGTTGAAAATAAAGTTACATGCTTGATAATTTAATCACAAAAATTGGAAGATTAATCTCATGCACAATTCAAGTGGTTTTACATGCTAAAGGTTACATGCTAGTTCATTTAATCACAAAATTTGAAAGACTAGT
Organism: Dipteronia dyeriana; assembly: GCA_032871835.1. Lineage (NCBI taxonomy): Eukaryota > Viridiplantae > Streptophyta > Magnoliopsida > Sapindales > Sapindaceae > Dipteronia > Dipteronia dyeriana. Next base: position 31,904,159 of record CM065295.1, on the reverse strand, counting down.
CTCATACACAATTCCAGTAGTTTTACATGCTACAAGTTACATGCTAGTTCTGAATGAAGTTACATGTTAGTTGGAAAGGAAGTTACATGCCAAGTAATTTAATCACAAAAAATTTGGAAGACTAATCTTATGCACAATTCTGGTAGTTTTACATGCTACAGGTTACATGCTAGCTCAGAATGAAGTTACATGCTAATTGAAAATAAAGTTATGTGCTTTTTCATTTAATCACAAAAATTGGAAGACTAATCTCATGCACAGTTCATGTAGTTTTACATGCTACAAGTTACATGCCAGTACAGAATGATGTTATATGCTAATTGAAAATAAAGTTACATGCTAGATCAAATAATCACAAAATTTTGAAGATTAATCTTAAGCACAATTCATGTTGTTTTACATGCTAGAAGTTACGTGCTAGTTCATAATGAAGATACATGCTAGTTGAAAATTAAGTTACATGCTAGTTCATATAATAACATTGGAAGACTAATCTCATGCATAATTACTTTAGTTTTAAATGAAACAAGTTACATGCTAGTTCAGAATTACGTTAAATGCTAGCTGAAAATGAAGTTACATGCTAGTTCATTTAATCACAAATTTAGGAAGACTAATATCATACCCAATTCAAGTAATTTTACATGATACTATTTACATGCCAATTCAGAATGAAGATACGTGCTTGTTAAAATTGAAGTTACATGCTAGTTCTATTAATCACAAAATTTGGAAGACTATTCTTATGCACAATTCCAGTAATGTTACATGCTTCAAGTTACATGCTAGTTCAGAACGAAGTTACATGCTAGTTGAAAATGAAGTTACAAGCTAGTTCATATAATAACAGAATTTGGAAGACTAATCTCATGCACAATTCTAGTAGTTTTACATGCTACAAGTTGCATGCTAGTTCTAAATGAAGTTAAATGCTAGTTAAGAATAAAGTTACATGCTAGACCATTTAATCACAAAATTTGGAATATTAATCTCGTGCATAATTCAAGTGGTTTTACATGCTACAGGTTACATGCTAGTTCAGAATAAAGTTAAATGCTAGTTGAAAATGAAGTAACAGGCTAGTTCATTTAATCACAAAATTTGGAAGACTAATCTCAAGCAAAATTATTGTATTTTACATGTTACAAGTTACAAGCTAGTTCAGAAAGTAGTTACATGCTAGTTGAAAATAAATTACATGCTAGTTCTGAAAGAAGTTGCAGGTTAGTTGAAAATGAAGTTACATGCTAGTTAATTTAATCACATGCACAATTCTTGTACTTTTACATGCTACATGTTACGTGCTAGTTCAGAATGAAGTTACATGCTAGTTCTTTTAATCACAAAATTTTGAAGACTAATCTATTGTACAATTCCAGTAATGTTACATGCGATTTCAGAATGAAGTTACATACTAGTTGAAAATGAAGTAACATGCTAGTTCATTCAATAACAAAAATTGGAAGACTAATCACATGCATAATTACAGTAGTTTTACATGCTACAAGTTATATGCTAGTTCAGAATGAAGTTACATTCTTGTTGAAAATAAAGTTACATGCTAGTTTATTTAAGAAAAAATTTGGAAGACTAATCTCATGCACAGTTCTAGTAGTTTTACATGCTACAAGTTTGATGCTATTTCTGAATGAAGTTACTTGATAGTTGAAAATGAAGTTATAAGCTTGTTAATTTAATCACAAAATTTGGATGACTAATTGTAGGGAAAATAAAACCACGCGCAGCGAAAGCGTGAGAAAATTTAATAAAATTAGGGTTTGTGTATAAACAAAAAAATTTCACTTTTAAATAACAAGAACCTTTACCTTAGATTAATTGATGTATATAAAAGTGTCGTTCCTTTTTCTCATGACGATTGAACAAGCGTTGAATTGATTCCGCAAGATCTTTCAATCCAATCACGGACTTGAATCACCTAGGAGTGTGGGCTCCCTTTCTTCAAAATGTATACCTGAGGATGGAAATAAACAAAATTTATTTCTTTGTTAGTTACAAATATCCTACAAGAGAAAAATCAAGAACGTCCGGCCACTTGTGAATTATCAATCAATTTGATTGAAACTCGTGTGAACCTTGATTCGATATTGTACACAAAACACTTTTGATGTAAAGGATACTAGTGTACTATCGAAAACAAAAAAGTTCTCTTTTTCTCTTTTCTTCTTGGCCGAATTCCATACCATATAGCTTAGAATTGATTGACTTTTGTCTAGAGTAAAATACTAAATTTTTCTCTCTCAAAATTATCTTTTGCCAAGCGAAATTCTATCTTAGAAAAACCTTAGGTTGGCCAAAATTTTACTCTACGAAATCATAGGGCTGGCCGAAATTCACAAGGGTATATATATAGGATCACAAATTCTTTCCTAAGAAGGATTTACTTGGTTGGCAAGAATCCTTTCTTTAGGTGGATTTATTTGGTAGTTAAGAATCCTTTTCTAAGAGGAATTCTATCATCTTATATATATTTATGAGCTGGCCGAAATTCACAAGAATATATATTAGGATCACAAATCCTTTCCTAAGAAGGATTTACCTAGTTGTTAAGAATTATTTCCTTAGGTGGATTTACTTGGTGGTTAAGAATCATTTTCTAAAAGGAATTTTATCCTCCACCAAGATTCCTAATTCAACTCAATAGTGTATTTGTAACCATATTAAAGACTTCCTAATTTGATTAGATAATTAATTCCTTTCATTTATCTACTTATCAAATATAGTCTTTAATATTAATTATATTACCAACAACAACAAAATTTTAGAAGACCATCTCCTACTAGGTTTTTTTTTACTTTTAATTAAATAATTAATTAATCACCAAATTAATTAATTTCCATTCAATTAAATAATAAAATAATATAATATAATTAAGCTATTCTAAATAGCCTTGCCGCCATATATGTGGGCTAATATATTATTTTCTTATTTTATTAAATCCATTTGACCTTCATAAAAAGTCCACATGTGAACTGGACTCATTCTTACAAAAAGAAACAAGTCCACATGCCTCAATACAATTCTAGATCCCTAAATTGGTTTGGTAGAATATATCAAGTGATCCATGCAAGTTCGTGTGAATTGAGGATCTTGGCGGGCTATCTAAATTTAAGCTCCAATAGACACAACCCAATCACAATCAACAAATGATTCACTTACGTCCGATCTATTTAATTTTAGTTCATTCCACTAAAAAACTAAAATTAAACTCTTAAATAAAGATAGAATAAGTTGATGTTACTCATTCATACCTAGACAATCTTATTGGAGAAAGTGTATCCTCGTGAAGAATACCAGTAATCACCAAGAGCTCATAGACCGCCTATAGCTCTCCAAGTTACCATATTTACTAATATGACCACATTTTGAACTTAGATATTTTGACTTGTCCAGAAGCCATGTTTCAATAGACACTATTGAAAACTTAACGTTAAGATTTAATATCCAATATCTCAAAACATCCATATGATGATATTCAACTCTCATTTAATAAATGAAGCCACGATGTCCATATCTATAAATGAAGTCCTCTATCGATTAAGAAATGAATACCACAAAACTATCGAGGATAGACTATGCTATATAATCGTACTAATTGATAGCTCAAATGATAACACTTGCAACCATAAGTCCATCATTTATCTCAGGATTGAGATAGACTATTCGATTGTCCTCAAATGGAAACTTTTACCCATTGACGGTTCTAGATAAAGTATTTCATTTTGATTTTATTCAATGCACCCAGTGCACTAGATTCTTTTGCTCAAAGACACCACACTTTGATGATTTTAGAATTATCATAACACATTTGATCCCACTCAAATGCTAGCAAAAGAATATACAACTTTGACAAGATAAATGCGCCCAACCTTTTATCTTAAGTTGTTAATGTTATTCAAGACTAACTAAAGAATTGTGTCTACCTCATACATAACTAGATGTATGAACAATTCTTCTTTTCTCATAGTCTTTTGACCTTATGATTATTTACTTTTGACAATTATAATAATTAAACTATAAATGCTATAAGATCTGTTAAAATAGTAATCACTTTATTAATATGAAAAGATTGTCAAATACATTATTATACTCTTGTTATCGAGCATAATCCTAACAATCTCCCACTTGCTCTATAGCAAATGTGTCATATCACTTATCCTTATGTTCTTTTGATGCCCATCAAAACTCTTTTATGGCTGACGCGATCTTGGTAATAGTCACATCACCCCTATGCACAATTTCCCTTAGAAGGTGATACTTTCTTTCAATGTGTTTCCCTCTCTTATATCTTCTTGGTTCTCTCAAATTAGCGCTTGCTCCACTATTGTCACAATAGATTGTGATCTGCTTATTCGCCTCAGGAACCACTTCCAAGTCAATCAAGAATTGGTGGAGCCAGATAGCCTCTTTAACAGCCTCGCATGCTGCAACATACTCGGCTTCCATGGTTGAATCCGCAATACAAGATTGCTTGATACTCCTCCATATGATTGCCCCTCCTCCAATAGTAAACACAGATCCTGATGTTGATCTCCTGGAGTTAGAAGCTGACTTAAAATTAGAATCTATATACCCAACGGGAAATAAATCCCCTCTAGAGTATACAAGCGTATAATCTCTCATTCTCCTAAGATAATTGAAAATATGATTGACTGTCGTCCAGCGATCAGGACTAGGTTTTGATTGAAACCCGCTAACTATGCCCACAAAAAACAAATACCTGGTCTAGTGCAGAGCATTGCATTCATGAGACTTCCAACTGTCGATGCATATGGAACCCTATGCATGAACTGCTCTTCATGCTCATTCTTAGGAACTTGTTCCATAGAAAGTTTGATTCCATGTCTGAAAGGTAACACATCTTTCTTGGAATCTTGCATGGAAAACCTAGACAAGATTTTATCTATGTATGAAGCTTGGGATAATGCAATCGTTCTATTCTATCTATCCTTTATGACTTGGAAACCAAGAATATAACTTGCTTCTCCTAAGTTTTTCATATAAAATTGTTTTGCTAACTATTCTTTTATTGATGTCAATACACCTACATCGTTTCCGATGAGTAGTATATCATCAACGTAAAGAACTAGGAAAACCAACTTGTCGCCTTTAATCCTTTTGTATACACAAGGTTCATCAAGGTTTTGAATAAAACCAAAACTTTTCACGGCTTGATCGAACCTTATGTTCCAGGATCTGGATGCTTGCTTCAATCCATATATGGGTCATTACAACTTGCATACCCTTTCCTCTGGTTGCAACTTCAATCATTCTGGTTGCATCATGTAGATGCTTTCATCAAGACTTCCATTAAGGAAAGCTGTCTTGACGTCCATTTGCCAAATCTTTAGGTCTAGATATGCCGCAATGGATAAGAGTATCCTAATGGATTTAAGCATGACAAAAGGAGAGAAGATTTTTTCATAATCGATACTTTCCTTCTGTGTATAACCTTTAGCTACCAATATAGATTTAAAGGTTTCCACCTTTCCATCCATTCCTCTTTTCTTCTTGTATACCCACTTGCACTTGATGAGTTTTATCCCTTTAGGGAAGTCTACAAGAGACTAGACTTTGTTTTTGAACATAGATTCAATTTATGATTGCATTGCCTTTTGCCAATGGCGACAATCAACATCTTCCATTGCTTTCTGTACGTATAGGGACCATCTTCATCCGAAATATTTTTCTACATATTCTTCTAGACCGATGTATCTCTCGGGTTATCTAACAACCCTCCCACTACGATGAGGTATGGTAGATTGTTGATCGTGTGTTGGTAAGGAACTTACAATTGGGCTTGGTTGCGAAACCTCTTGTGGAATTGTATCTCCTAAAAGCTCATTCAGGACAATTCTACTTTTAGGCACAAAATTATTCATATAGTCCTCTTCCAGAAATTTAGCATTTGTCGAAACAAATACTTTAAGATCTGAAGGACTATAAAAATAATATACTTTTGTTCCTTTTGGATACCCTACAAATAAACGTGTTTCTGAACAGGACTCCATCTTTTCTGTCTTTCCATTTAACACGTGCGCAGGACATCCAAATATCATTAAGTGTTGTAAACTAGGCTTTCGATCGGTCCACAACTCATGCAGTGTTTTAGGAACCGACTTAGATGATACATCATTTAGAATATACATTGCGGTTTGTAAAGTATATCCCCAAAAAGAATTAGGGAGAGTAGAAAAACTCAACATAGACCTAACCATATCCAAAAGAGTTCTATGTCTCCTTTCTGCCACCCTATTTTGTTGAGGTGCGCCTAGTGCAAAAAACTGAGAAATTATCCCATTATCAATAAGATAACGCTGAAACTCACCAGATAGATATTCTCCACCACGATCAGACCTTAAGATTTTTATGCGTTTCTCAAGCTGATTTTCCACTTCAGCTTTAAATGCTTTGAAAATATCAAAATCATATAACTTAAGTCTCATAAGATACACATAGCCAAATCTTGAGTGATCATCCATGAAAGTGATGAAGTACTCATATCCGCATCTAGCTTGAATGCTCATAGGTCCACACACATCAGTGTATCTATCCTAAACATTCGATGGCTCTTGTGCCTTTCGTCGTAAACGACCTTTTGGTCATTTTACCTTTCAAACAAGATTCACAAGTTGGTAGATCATCAACCTTTAAGTCACTTAGAGGTCCGTCACTTACCAATCTTTTAATCCTATTAAGGTTAATATGACCTAGGCGCAAATTCCATATGTAGGTTTCATCTTTTGATAATTTTACTCTTTTATGATTAGGTTCCGTTGATTTCGTGTCTAACAAGTGAGAGATATTCTAGGCAAGTAGAATAAATCATTTTCCAATGTACCTTTACAAACAAATTTGTTATTCTTACTAATAATAAAACCTTTATTAAAAGTAACCGAATATCCAAATTTATTTAGACAAGAGACCGAAATTAAATTCCTCTTGAATTGTGGTACATAATAAACATTTATTAAAACTAAATGCCTATAAGAATATAAACTGATTTTAATTTCTCCCACTACACTAGTAGACACCAATGCTCCATTGCCTAAGTGCAAGTTGAATTCATTCTTATTCAGTCTATTCCTTTTACCCTTTTCACGACAAAAGAAATCTTGGTTACTTTCTTGGTCTCCTTCTAAGAAGGCTCAAGTTGTTTTTTCTTCTGTTGTCTCTTGACCTTCTTACGGGTCTTTAACAGTAGCAACTTACAAAGCATATGAATCTCTTGACCCTTGCCTTTCATAAGGATTTTGTTCCGTGCTTTGAACATCTTGCATCAGGCCTTGCAAGGTGTATTCCTTATTATTCAAGGTATAGTCCAACTTGAATTGATCAAAGGAATCTGATAGTGAGTTGACAATCATGTCAATTTTGGTTTCACCATCTATCTTAGCACTATTCAGTTCAGCAATGTTGAGATGTGCTATGACTTTCTGTTAGGATTATGCTCGATATCAAGAGTGTAATATTGTAATTAACAATCTTTTCATATGAATAAAGTGATTTCTAGTTTAACAAATCTTATAGCATTTATAGTTTAATTATTATAATTGTCAAAAGTAAATAATCATAAGGTCAAGAGATTATGAGAAAAGAAGAATTGTTCATACATCTAGATATGTATGAGGTATACACAATTCTTTAGCTAGTCTTAAATAATATTCACAACTTAAGATAAAAGGTTGGGCGCCTTTATCTTGACAAAGTTGTAGATTCTTTTGCTAGCATGATTAAATGTGTTATGATGAGTCTAAAATCATCAAAGTGTGGTGTCTTTGGGCAAAAGAATCTTGTGCACTGGTCTCATTAAATAAGATCAAAATGAAATACTTTATCTAGAACTGTCAATGGATAAAAGTTTTCATTTGAAGACAATCGGATAGTCTATCTCAATCCTAAGATAAATGATGGACTTATGGTTGCAAGTGTTATCATTTGAGCTATCAATGAGTACGATTATATAGCATAGTCTATCCTCGATAGTTTGGTGGTATTCATTTTTTAATCGATAGAGGACTTCATTTACAGATATGGACATCGTGGCTACATTTATTGAATGAGAGTAGAATACCATCATATGGATATTTTGAGGTATTGGATATTAAATCTTAACGTTAAGTTTTCAATAGTGTCTATTGAAACATGGCTTCTGTACAAGTCAAAATATCCAAGTTCAAAATGTGGTTATATGAGTAAATATGGTAACTTCGAGAGCTATAGGCGGTCTATGAGCTCTTGGCGATTATTGGTATTCTTCATGAGGATACATTTTCTCCAATAAGGTTGTCTAGGGTATGAGTGAGTTACATCAACTTATTCTATCTTTATTTAAGAGTTCAATTTTAGTTCTTTAGTGGAATGAACTAAAATTAAATAGATCGGACCTAAGTGAATCATTTGTTGATTGTGATTGGGTTATATCTATTGGAGCTTAAATTTAGATAGCCCGCTAAGATCCCCAATCCACACGAACTTGTATGGATCACTTGATATATTCTACCGGATCAATTTAGGGGTCCATCTAGAATTGTAATAAGGCATGAGAACTTGTTTCTTTTTGTAAGAATAGGTCTAGTTCACATGTGGACTTTTTTATTAAGGTCCAATGGATTTAATAAAATAAGAAAAATAATATATGGTCCATATATTTGGCATGGGCGGCAAAGGCTATTATAAATAGCTTAAATATATTATTTAATCAAATAGAAATTAATTAATTTGTTGATTAATTAATTATTTAATTAAAAGTCAAAATCTTTTTCCTAGTAGGAGATGATCTCCTAAAACTATACTATTGTTGGTAGCATAGTTAATGTTAAAGACTATATTTGATAAGTCAATAAATAAAATGAATTATTTATCTAATCAAATTTGGAAGTCTTTAATATGGTTACAAATACACTATTGAGTTGGATTAGGAGTCTTGGTGTTAGGATATAATTCCTTTTTAAAAAGGATTCTTAACCACCAAGTAAATCTACCTAAGGAAAGGATTCTTAACTACCAAGTAATCCTTCTTAGGAAAAGAATAAACTCTCCTAATCTATATCAATGAGAAATTCGGCCAGCCCATATGGAGAAAGGAGAAGTTAGATTTCCTTTTAGATAAGGATTCTTAACTACCAAATAAATTCACCTAAGGAAAGGATTCTTGCCAACCAAGTAAATCCTTCTTAGGAAAGGATTTATGATCCTATATATATGAGCATGATAAATTCGGCCAGCCCTAAGGTAATTTAGAGGTGAATTTTGGCCAAGCTAATTTTTCTAAGAGAAGAATTCGGTCATCATAGGAATTTTGACGGAGAAAAATCTGTTTTTACTCTAGACAAAATTTGATCATCTCTAAGCAATAGTGTGGGAATTCGGCCAAGTAGAGAAAAAAGGGGAACGTTTTTGTTTTCGATAGTATACTAATATCCTTTACATCAAAAGGGTTTTGTGTACAACATCGAATCAAGGTTCACGCGAGTTTCAATCAATTTGATTGATAATTCACAAGTGACCGGACGTTCTTGGATTTTTCTCTTGGAGGATATTTGTAACTAACAAAGAAAAGATTCTTGCTTTGTCTCCATCCTTAGGAATACAATTTAAAGAAAGGGAGCCCACACTCCTAGGTGATTCACATTCTTCAATCGTCACGCGAAAAAGATACGATACTTTTTTATACATCAATTAATCTAGAGTTAAGGTTCTCGTTGCATAAAAGGATTTTTTTTATTTATACACAAACCCTAATTTTTTTTGATCACGCTTCCGTTGCGCTTTGAACAGTTGTTTTCCCTACACTTTCATCATGTGGTTTTTCACAACCTGTCCAGGTTTCATCCTAAGATTCATAAAAGCAGTTATTGCCTCTCTCTTAGTCGTCCTAGACCTCATAGCAAACATCTTCTCTAGAGACATCATTATATCAGCATCAGTCTCCATTCCTTCATGTTGTTGTTGCAACACGTCAGAGATGGTGGCCATAATGTAACGAACATTTAGCCATCTCATTTGAAGACTTCCACTATTGATGCTCATCTCTTTGCTCCTGAGTAGATTCATTAGTTTGGTTGTTAAGGAATAGGCATAACGAATTTTACATTTTTCAATTTTCATTAACAACCCAATTTTCCTTTTCCATGTGACATAATTATCATTAGTTAAAGTATTATCTTTTACGATATTGATTAGGGATGGGGTTATGATTTATTTTTAATAACAAAAATTATATAGGTAAACAATCATGATATAGCACTTTTGAATATTTATCTTGAATTAAATAAAATAAAATAAAATAATTCAATCGTAAAATTCAACGGTGATCCAACACCCATAAATGTCACACCTCTTTTGGGAGTACGCACCATTTACTAGTTGGACTAGGTCCCACTTAATCGTTAACATAACAACCAACATTTTCAATTTTAGCCTTGCAATTTTATTAACAAGAACTCTTGGGAGGATATTAATAAAAGTACATTGAGTGTGTTACCAAGTTATCGACCTTCAATATAATCCCTCAAGAATATCCCTCATTTGGGAGTAGATATCGTTTGGGCTAATTGTCTAGTCTATCCTTGTAAGGAAGTATCTTGCTAAATTCCATTCATGAATACCTCTTGGGAGGTTATTACACGAAACATAAAATTCAACTAAACTTGGAGGCCGTAGGTGTTCCAAAACACCTTCTCCCACTCAATTATTTAAGCTGTGTGATCGAATTCCAAATAATGATTTACCAAGTTATCTAGATGTCAATTTAGATACCTAAATCATTTTATGCATGTTCATACCAGAAGAGATATATGAGTGGCACTCTTATTCTATATGACATGTTATCAAACAATGACAAACATTGCAGTATTTACAAAAAAATATAAATAGCTACAATTTTGGTCCATCCTAGAAAAGCAAGTAAATTACATGTCTTGGAATATAAAAAACTTCTTTCTTGGCGAACAAGTCTTCGCGCGACCTTCATCGTCCGGACTCTCTCGGCTGCCTCCCATGGGCGTGGGCACCATTGGCCCTTACCCATGGGCGTGTGCATGCCACAACCGTATAACGGGCTGCCTTGCTCATCCCATGCCACAACAAACGTGGCTGCGTGCTCTTCGCACGCACGTTCGTTGCTACGGCTCGTACGGTCTCAATTTTGTTCCGATTGCTCCTAATTCTTCAAACCTTCGAGTCTTCGAAACTTGAGTGTATTACAAAAGAATTATAAATAAAAATACTGCAGTTTTTTTATTACAAAAACAAAATAAATAAATAAACTTAGTAAATACCAAGAAGGAAATTATGGCGATGACAGACCACCCTTCTTGTTACAATTTCAAAACAAAAATACATTGAAATTCTAGGACCAAAATTGAGCAATAACAATCCACATATAAAAATATATATATATATATATATATAAATATATATATATATATATATATATATATATCCATACATTCCAATGTAAATATATATGCGAATACCTAGAGTGTCATCTCTTTCTAAAACATGCATATATACAATAAAAAGAAAAAGATTCACGAACATATATATCAATTAATCAAGGGTACAACCAGGTTCTGATACCAATTGTAGTGAAAATAAAACCACGCGCAGTGGAAGCGTGAGAAAATTTAATAAAATTAGGGTTTGCGTATAAATAATTTTTTTTCCCTTTTAAATATCAAGAACCTTAACCCTAGATTAATTGATGTATATAAAATTGTCGTACCTTTTTCTCGAGACGATTGAACAAGCGCCGAATTGATTCTGTAAGATCTTCCAATCCAATCATGAACGTGAATCACCTAGGAGTGTGGGCTCCCTTTCTTCAAATTGTATACCTGAGGATGGAAACAAACAAAATCTATTTCTTTGATAGTTACAAATATCCTCCAACAGAAAAATCAAAAACGTCCGGCCACTTGTGAATTATTAATCAATTTAATTTAAACTCGCGTGAACCTCGATTCGATGTTGTACACAAAACCCTTTTAATGTAAAGGATACTAGTGTACTATCGAAAACAAAAACGTTCTTTTTTTCTCTTTTCTCCTTGGCCGAATTCCACACCCTATAACTTAGAGTTAATTGAATTTTGTCTAGAGTAAAATAATAAATTTTACTCTCTCAAAATTCTCTCTTGCCAAGCAAAATTCTCTCTTAGAAAAACCTTAGGTTGGCCAAAATTTTACTTTAAGAAATCATAGGGCTGGCCGAAATTCACAAGGGTATATATATAGAATCACAAATCATTTCCTAAGAAGGATTTAATTGGTTGGCAAGAATCCTTTCTTTAGGTGGATTTATTTGGTAGTTAAGAATCCTTTTCTAAAAGGAATTATATCCTCTTATATATATTTATGAGCTGGCCAAAATTCACAAGAATATATGTTATGATCAAAAATCATTTCCTAAGAAGGATTTACTTGGTTGTTAATAGTCCTTTCCTTAGGTGAATTTACTTGGTGGTTAAGAATTATTTTCTAAAATGAATTCTATCCTCCACCAAGACTCCTAATCCAACTCAATAGTGTATTTGTAACCATATTAAAAACTTCCTAATTTGATTAGATAAATAATTCCTTTTATTTATCTACTTATCAAATATAGTCATTAATATTAATTATACTACCAACAATAGCATAATTTTAGGAGACCATCTCTTACTAGGAAAAATATTTTTACTTTTAATTAAATAATTAATTTATCACAAAATTAATAAATTTCCATTTAATTAAATAACAAAATAAAATAAAATAATTAAGCTATTCTAAATAGTCTTGCCGCCCAAACCATATATATGGGCCAATATATTATTTTCTTATTTTATTAAATCCATTTGACCTTCATAAAAAGTCCACAGTGAACTAGACCCATTCTTACAAAAAGAAACAAGTCCACATGCCTCAATACAATTCTAGATGGACCCCTAAATTGGTCAGGTAGAATATATCAAGTGATCCATCTAAGTTCGTGTGGATTGGGGATCTTGGCGGGCTATCTAAATTTAAGCTCCGATAGACACAACCCAATCACAATCAACAAATGATTCACTTAGGTCCGATCTATTTAATTTTAGTTCATTCTACTAAAGAACTAAAATTAAATTCTTAAATAAAGATAGAATAAGTTGATGTTACTCATTCATACCCTAGACAACCTTATCGGAGAAAGTGTATCCTCGTGAAGAATACCAGTAATCGCCAAGAGCTCATAGACCGCCTATAGCTCTCCAAGTTACCATATTTACTTATATAACCACATTTTGAACTTGGATATCTTGACTTGTCTAGAAGCCATGTTTCAATAGACACTATTGAAAACTTAACGTTAAGATTTAATATCCAATACCACAAAACATCCATATGATGGTATTCTACTCTCATTCAATAAATGGAGCCACGATGTCCATATCTATAAATGAAGTCCTCTATCGATTAAGAAATGACTTCCACGAAACTATCGAGGATAGGCTATGTTATATAATCGTACTCATTGATAGCTCAAACGATAACACTTGTAACCATAAATCCATCTTTTATCTCAGGATTGAGATAGACTCTCCGATTGTCTTCAAATGAAATTTTTATCCATTGACGGTTCTAGATAAAGTATTTCATTTTGATTTTATTCAATGCACCCAGTGCACTAGATTCTTTTGCCCACAGACACCACACTTTGATGATTTTAGACTAATCATAACACATTTGATCCCACTCAAATCCTAACAAAAGAATCTACAACGTTAACAGGATAAAGGCACCCAACCTTTTATCTTAAGTTGTGAATGTTATTCAAGACTAACTAAAGAATTGTGTCTACCTCATACAGACGTATGAACAATTCTTCTTTTCTTATAGTCTTTTGACCTTATGATTATTTACTTTTGAAAATTATAACAGGTAAACTATAAATGCTATAAGATTTGTTAAAATAGAAATCACTCTATTAATATGAAAAGATTGTCAATTACATGATTATACTCTTGCTATCGAGCATAATACTAACACTAATCTCATGCAAAATTCTAGTATTTTACAAGTTATAAATTACATGCTAGTTCTGAATGTAGTTACATGCTAGTTGAAAATAAAATTAAATGCCGGATCATTTAATCACAAAATTTGGAAGATTAATCTCATGCACAATTCAAGTGATTTTACATGCTACATGTTACATGCTTGTTCAGAATGAAGTTACATGCTAGTTTAAAATGAAGTTATATGCAAGTTCATTTAATCACAAAGTTTGGAAGACTAATCTCATTCACAATTCCAGTAGTTTTACATGCTACAAGTTACATGCTAGTTTAGAATGAAGTTACATGCTAGCTAAAAATGAAGTAACATGCTAGTTCATTTAATCAAAAAATTTGGAAGAATAATTTACTGAACAATTCCAGTAGTTTTACATGTTCCACGTTACATACAAGTTAAGAAAGAAGTTACATGCTAGTTGAAAACAAAGTTACACGCTAGTTAATTTAATCATAAAATTTGGAAGACTAATCCCACGCACAATTCCAGTAGTTTTACATGCTACAAGTTACATGCAAGTTCATAATGCAGTTACATGCTAATTGAAAATAAAGTTACACACTAGTTCATTTAATCACTAAATTTGGAAGACTAATCTAATGCACAATTCCAGTAATGTTACATGCTACAAGTTACATAAAAATTTGAAGACTAATCTAATGCACAATACCAGTAGTTTTACATGCTACAAGATGCATGCTAGTTCATAATGACGTTACTTGTTAGATGAAAATGAAGTTACATGCTAGTTCATTTAATCATAAAAATTTGGAAGAATAATTTCATACCCATTTTCGATAGTTTTACAAGCTACAAGTTACATGCCTATTCATAATGAAGTTACATGCTAGTTAAAAATGAGGTTATATGCCAGTTAATTTAACCATAAAATTTGAAAGACTCCTCTCATGCACAACTCCAGTAGTTTTACAAGCTACAAGTTACATACTAGTTCAAAATGAAGTTACGTGCTAGTTGAAAATAAAGTTACATGCTAGTTCATTTAGTCACAAAATATGGAATACTAGTCTCATGCACAATTCCAGTAGTTTTACATGCTACAAGTTATATGCTAGTTCAGATTGAAGTTATATGCTAGTTGAAAATGAAGTTACATGCTAGTTCATTTTATCACAAAATTTGAAAGACCCATCTCATGCACAATTCCAGTAATTTTACATGTTACAAGTTACATGCTAGTTGAAAATGAAGTTACATGCTAGTTCATTTAATCAAAAAATTTGGAAGACTAATCTCATGCACAATTCCAGTAATGTTACATGCAACAAGTTACATGTCAGTTCAGAATGAAGTTACATGCTAGTTGAAAATGAAGTTACTTGCTAGTTGAAAATGAAGTTCCATGCTAGTTCATTTAATCACAAAAATTGGAAGACTAATCTCATGCACAATTCCTGTAGTTTTACATGCTACAAGTTAAGTGCTAGTTCAGAATGAAGTTACAAGCTAGCTGAAAAAGAAGTTACATGCTGGTTCATTTATTCATTAAATGTGGACGAATAATCTCATGCATAATTCTAATAGTTTTACATGCTACAAGTTACATGCTCGGTCTGAATGAAGTTACATGCTAGTTGAAATTGAAGTTACATGCTAGTTCATTTAATCACAAAATTTAGAAGAATAATCTCATGCATAATTCTAGTAGTTTTACATGCTACAAGGTTCGTGCAAGTTCAGAATTAAGGTACTTTTCAGTTGAAAATGAAGTTACATTCTGGTTCAATTATTCATAAAATGTGGAAGACTAATCTCATACACAATTCCAGTAGTTTTACATGCAACAAGTTACATGCTAGTTCAAAATGATGTTACATGCTTGTTGAAAATAAAGTTACATGATAGATCATTTAATCATAAAATTTGAAGACTAATCTCATGCACAATTCCAATAACGTTACCTGCTACAAGTTACATGCTAGTTCAGAATGAAGTTACTTGCTAGTTGAAAATGATGTTACATGCTAGTTTATTTAATCACAAAATAAGGAATACTAATCTCATGCCCAATTCCAGTAGTTTTACATGCTACAAGTTACATACTAGTTCAGATAGAAGTTACATGCTAGTTGAAATTAAAGTTACATGATAATTAATTTTATCATGAAATTTGAAAGACTCATCTAATGCACGATTCTAGTAGCTTTCCATATTACAATTTACATGCTAGTTCAGAATGAAGTTACAATCTAGTTAAAAATGAAGTTACATGCTAGTTCATTTAATCAAAAAATTTGGAAGACTAATCTCATGCACAATTCCAGTAGTTTTACATGCTACAAGTTAAGTGGTAGTTCAGAATGAAGTTACAAGCTAGCTGAAAAAGAAGTTACATGCTGGTTTATTTACTCATTAAATGTGGAAGAATAATCTCAAGCATAATTCTAATAGTTTTACATGCTACAAGTTACATGATCGGTCTAAATGAAGTTACATGCTAGTTCATTTAATCACAAAATTTAGAAGAATAATCTCATGCATAATTCTAATAGTTTTACATGCTACAAGTTTCGTGCAAGTTCAGAATAAAGGTACTTTCCAGTTGATATTGAAGTTACATTCTGGTTCAATTATTCATAAAATGTGGAAGACTAATCTCATACACAATTCCAGTAGTTTTACATGCAACAAATTACATGCTAGTTCAGAATGATGTTACATGCTAGTTGAAAATGAAGTTGCATGCTAGATCATTTAATCATAAAATTTGGAAGACTAATCTCATGCACAATTCTAGTAACGTTACATGCTACAAGTTAAATGCTAGTTTTGAACTAAGTTACGTGCTAGTTGAAAATGAAGTTACATGCTAGTTCATTTAATCACAAAATAAGGAATACTAATTTCATGCACAATTCCAGTAGTTTTACATGCTACAAGTTACATACTAGTTCAGATACAAGTTACATGCTAGTTGAAAATGAAGTTACATGATAGTTCATTTTATCACAAAATTTGAAAGACTCATCTTATGCACGATTCCAGTAGTTTTACATGCTACAATTTACATGCTTGTTCAAAATGAAGTTACAATCTAGTTGAAAATAAATTTACATGCTAGTTCATTTAATAAAAAAAATTGGAAGACTAATCTCATACACAATTCCAGTAACGTTACATGCTACAAGATACATGCTAGTTGAAAATGAAGTTACATGCTAGTTCATTTAATCACAAAATTTGGAAGACTAATCTCATGCACAAATCCTGTAGATTTACACGCTACAAGTTAAGTGCTAGTTTAGAATGAAGTTACAAGCTAGCTGAAAATAAAGTTAAAAGCTGGTTCGTTTATTCATAAAATGTGGAAGAATAATTTCATGCACAATTCTAGTAGGTTTACAAGCTACAAGTTACATGCTCGTTCAGAATGAAGTCACATGCTAGGAGAAATTGAAGTCAAATGCTAGTTCATTTAGCAATAAAATTTAGAAGAATAATCTCATGCATAATTCCAGTAGTTTTACATGCTACAAGTTACATGCAAGTTCAAAAATAAGTTACATGCTAGTTGAAAATGAAGTTACATGCTAGTTCATTTAATAACAAAATTTGGAAGACTCTACTAATGTACAATTTCAATAGTTTTACATACTACTAGTTACATGCCAGTTCAAAATGAATTTACATCCTAGTTGAAAATGAAGTTACATGCTAGTTGAAAATGAAGTTACATGCTAGTTCATTTTGTAACAAAATTTGAAAGACTAATCTCATGCACAATTTCAGTAATGTTACATGCCAGTTCAGAATTAAGTTACATGCTTGTGGAATATGAAGTTACATGGTAGTTCATTTAATCTCTAAATTTGGAAGAATAATCTCATGCACAATTCCGGCAATGTTACAGTCTACAAGTTACATGCCAATTCATAATGAAATTACATGCTTGTTGAAAATGAAGTTACATGCTAGTTCATTTGATCACAAATTTTGGAAGACTAGTCGCATGCACAGTTCCAGTGGTTTACATGCTAAAAGTTACGTGCTAGTTCTGAATGAGGTTACATGCTAGTTTAAAATGAAGCTACATTTTAGTTCATTTATTCTCAAAATTTGGAAGACTAATCTCATGCACAATTCCAGTAGTTTACATACTACAAGTTACATGCTAGTTCAGAATAAAGTTACATGCTAGTTGAAAATGAAGTTACATGCTATTTTATTTAATCAAAAAATTTGGAAAACTAATCTCATGCACAATTCTTGTAGTTTTACAAGCTACAAGTTACGTGCTATTTAAGAATGAAGTTCCAGGCTAGTTGAAGATAAAGTTACATGTTAGTTCATTTAATCACAAAATTTTAGACTCTTCTTATGCACAATTCTATCAGTTTACATGTTACAAGTTACATGCTAGTTCAGAATAAAGTTACATGTTAGTTGAAATTGAAGTTACATGCTAGTTCATTTAATCACAAAATTTATAAGAATAATCTCATACACAATTCCAGTAGTTTTACATGCTACATGTTACGTGCCAGTTTAGATTGAAGTTACATGCTAGTTGAAAGTGAAGTTACATACTAGTTTATTTAATCACAAAATTTGGAAGAAAAATTTCAAGCACAATTCTAGAAGTTTTACGTGCTACAAGTTACATGTTAGTTCATAATGAAGTTACATGCTTGTTAAATATGAAATTACATTCTAGTTCATTTGATCACAAAATTTGAAAGACTCATCTTTAGCTCAATTCCAGTAGTTACATGCCAGTAGAGAATGAAGTTACATGCTAGTTGAAAATTGAATTTACATACTATTTCATTTAATCTTAAAATTTTGAAGACTAATCTCATGCACAATTCTAGTAGTTTTACCTGCTACAAGATGTATGCTAGTTCATAATGATGTTACTTGCTAGATGAAAATGAATTTACATGCTAGTTCATATAATCATAATAATTTGGAAGAATAAATTCATACCCAATTCCATTAGTTTTACATGCTACAGGTAACATGCCTTTTCATAATGAAGTTACATGCCAGTTCATTTACCCATAAAATTTGAAAGACTCGTCTCATGCACAACTCCAGTAGTTTTACATGCTACAAGTTTCATGCTAGTTCATAATTAAGTTACGTGCTAGTTGAAAATAAAGTTACATGTTAGTTCATTTAGTCACAAAATATGGAATACTAGTCTCATGCACAATTCTAGTAGTTTTACATGCCACAAGTTACATGCTAGTTCAGATTGAAGTTACATGCTAGTTGAAAATGAAGTTACATGCTAGTTCATTTTATCATGAAATTTGAAAGACTCATCTCATGCACAATTCCAGTAGTTTTACATGTTACAAGTTACATGCTAGTTCGTAATGAAGTTACATGCTAGTTGAAAATGAAGTTACATGCTAGTTCATTTAATCACCAAATTTGGAAAACTAATATCATGCACAATTCTTGTAGTTTTACATGCTACAAGTTACTTGCTATTTAAGAATGAACTTCTAGGCTAGTTGAAAATAAAGTTACATGTTAGTTCATTTAAGCACAAAATTTGGAAGACTCTTCTTATGCACAATTCCAGCAGTTTTACATGTTAGTTCATTTAGTCACAAAATATGGAATACTAGTCTCACGCACAATTCTAATAGTTTTACATGCTACAAGTTACATGCTAGTTCATTTTATCACGAAATTTGAAGACTTATCTCATGCACAATTCCAGTAGTTTTACATGTTAAAAGTTACATGCTAGTTCATAATAAAGTTACATGCTATTTGAAAATGAAGTTACATGCTAGTTCATTTAATCACAAAATTTAAAAAACTAATCTCATGCACAATTCTTGAAGTTTTACAAGCTACAAGTTACGTGCTACTTGAGAATGAAGTTCCAGGCTAGTTGAAATAAAGTTACATGTTAGTTCATTTAATCACAAAATTTGGAAGACTTTTCTTATGCACAATTCCAGCAGTTTTACATGTTACAAATGACATGCTAGTTCAGAATAAAGTTACATATTAGTTGAAATTGAAGTTACATGCTAGTTCATTTAATCACAAAATTTGAAACACTATTGTCATGCACAATTCTCGTATTTTAAATACTACAAGTTAAGTGCTAGTTCAGAATGAAGTTACAAGCTAGCTGAAAAATGAAGTTACATGCTAGTTCATTTACTCATAAAATGAGGAAGAATAATCTCATGCACATTTCTAGTAGTTTTACATGCTACAAGTTACATGCTCGGTCAGAATGAAGTTACATGCTAGTTGAAAATGAAGTTACATGCTAGTTCATTTAATCACAAAATTTCGAAGAATAATCTCATGCATAATTCTAGTAGTTTTAAATGCTACAAGTTACATGCAATTTCAAAATGAAGATACATGCTAGTTCATTTAATAACAAAATTTGGAAGACTAATTTCATGTACAAATCTAGTAGTTTTACATGCTACTAGTTACATGTCAGTTCAAAATAAAGTTACATGCTAGTTCAATTTGTCAAAAAATCTGGAAGACTAATCTCATGCACAATTTCAGTAATGTTGCATGCTACAAGTTACGTGCCAGTTCAGAATGAAGTTACATGCAAGTTCAAAATGATGTTACGTGTTAGTTGAAAATAAAGTACATGCTAGTTCATTTAATCACAAAATATGGAAGATTCATCTCATGCACAATTTCAGTATTTTTACGTGGTACAAGTTACATGCTAGTAAAGAGTGAAGTTACATGCTAGTTGAAAATGCAGTTATATGCTAGGTCAATTAATCAAAAAAAATTGGAAGACTAATCTCATGCACAATTCCAGTAATTTTACATGCAACAAGTTACTACCCAGCTTAGAATGAAGTTACATGCTAGTTTGAAATAAAGTTACATGCTAGTTCATTTAATTATAAAATTTTTAAGAATAATTTCATGCCCAATTCCAGTAATATTACATGCTACAAGTTACATGCTAGTTCAGAATGATGTTACGTGCTAGTTGAAAATAAAGTTACATGCTAGTTCATTTTAACTCAAAATATGGAAGACTAATCTTGTGAACAATTCCAGTAGTTTTACATGCTACAAGTTACGTGCCGGTTTAGAATGAAGTTACACACTAGTTGAAAATAAAGGTATATGTTAGTTCATTGTATCACAAAATTTGGAAGACTCTTCTAATGCACAATTCCAATAGTTTTACATGTTACAAGTTACATTCTAGTTCAGAATGAAGTTACATGCTAGTTAAAATAATGAAGTTACACGCTAGTTCATTTTATCACAAAAAGTAGACGACTAATCTCATGCACAATTCCAGTTGTTTTACATGCAACAAGTTACTTGCTAGTTCTGAATGAAGTTTCATGCTAGTTGAAAATATAAAATTTGCTAGACTAATCTCATTTAAAATTATAGTAATTTTATATTCTACAAGTTACATGCTAGATCAGAATGAAAATTTAGGCTATTTGAAAATAAAGTTACATGTTAGTTCATTTAATCACAAAATTAGAAAGACTCTTCTCATGCACAATTCCAGTAGTTTTACATGCAACAAGTTACTTGCTAATTCTGAATTAAGTTACATGCTAGTAGAAAATGAAGCTACTTGCTAGTTCAATTAATCTTAAAGTTTTGAAGACTAATCTCATGCCCAATTCCAGTAGATTTACATGCTACAAGAAGCATGCTAGCTAAGAATGATGTTGCTTGCTAGATGAAAATGAAGTTACATGATAGTTCATTAAATCGTAAAAATTTGGAAGAATAATTTCATACACAATTCCAGTAGTTTTACATGCTACAAGTTTCAAGCCAGTTTATAATGAAGTTACATGCTAGTTGAAAATGATGTTACATGTCAATTCATTTAGTCACAAAATTTGAAAGACTCACCTCATGCACAATTCCAGTAGTTTTACACGTTACAAGTTACATGCTCGTTCAGAATAAAGTTACATGCTAGTTGAAAATGAATTTACATGCTAGTTCATTTAATCAAAAAAATTGGAAAACTAATCTCATGCACAATTCCAGTAATATTACATGCTACAAGTTACATGCCAGTTACAAATTAAGTTAAATGCAAGTTGAAAATGAAGTTACATGCTAGTTCGTTTTATTGCAAAATTTGGAAGAATAATTTAATGCACAATTCCAGTAGTTTTACATGCTAGTTCAGAAAGAAGTTACGTGCTAGTTGAAAATAAAGTTACATGCTAGTTCATTTAATCAAAAAATATGGAATACTAATCTCATGCACAATTCCAGTAGTTTTACATACTAGTTTATATTGAAGTTACATGCTAGTTGAAAATGAAGTTACAAGCTAGTTCATTTTATCACGAAATTTGAAAGACTCATCTCCTGCACAATTCTAATAGTTTTACAGGCTATAATTTACATGCTAGTACAGAATGAAGTTACATGCTAGTTGAAAATGAAGTTACATGTTAGTTCATTTAATCAAAAAAGTTGGAAGACTAATCTCATGCACAATTCCAGTAATGTTACTTGCTACAAGTTACATGCCAGTTCAGAATGAAGTTGCATGCTAGTTGAAGCTGAAGTTATATGCTAGTTCATTTAATCGCAAAATTTGGAAGAATAATTTCAAGCACAATTCCAGTAGTTTTACACGCTACAAGTTACATGCTAGTTCTGAATGAAGTTACGTGCTAGTTTAAAATAAAATTACGTGCTAGTTCATTTAATCACAAAATTTGGAAGACTAATCTAATGCACAATTCCAGTATTTTTACATGCTACAAGTAACATGCTATTTAAGAATGAAGTTACATGCTATTTAAGAATGAAGTTACGTGCTAGTTAAAAATAAAGTTACGTGTTAGTTTATTTAATCACAAAATTTTGAAGAATAATCTCATACACAATTCTAGCAATTTTACATGCTACAAGTTACATGCTAGTTCAGAATGAAGTTACATATGCTACAAGTTACATGCTAGTTCAGAATGAAGTTACATGCTAGTTCAGAATGAAGTTACATGCTAGTTCATTAATCATAAAATTTGGAATACTAATCTCATGCACAATTCCAATAGTTGTACATGTAGGGAAAATCGCGCAACAGAATCGTGTAATATTTAAAATTAGGGTTTGGTATAAATAATTTTTTTTCTCTTTTAATAACAAGAACCTTGACCCTTGATTAATTGATGTGTATAAAGTATAGTACCTTTTTCTCATGACGATTGAAAAAGCGGCAAATTGAATCCGCAAGATCTTCCAATCCAATCACGAACGTGAATAACCTAGGAGTGTGGGCTTCCTCTCTTTAAATTGTATACTTGAGGATGGAAAAAATCAAAATCTTTTTCTTTGTTAGTTACAATTATCCTCTAAGAGAAAATCCAAGAACGTCTGGTCACTTGTGAATTATCGATCTACTCGATTGAAACTCGCGTGAACCCGATTTGATTTTGCACATAAAACCCTTTTGATGTAAAGGATACTAGTGTACTATCAAAATTAAAAACGTTTCCCTTTTTTCTCTTCTTGGCCGAATTCACACCCTATATCTTAAAGGTGATTGAATTTTGTCTAGAGTAAAATACTAAATTTTTCTCTCTCAAGATTCTCTCTTGCTAAGCAAAATTCTCTCTTAGAAAATACTTAGGTTGGTCGAAATGTTCACTCTAAGAATCATAGGGCTGACCGAATTCATCAAGGGGGTATATATAGGTTCACAAATCCTCTCTTAAGAAGGATTTACTTAGTTGGGAAGAATCCTTTCCTTAGGTGGATATACTTGGTAGTTAATAATCTTTTTCAAAGAAGAATTCTACTTTACACCAACACTCATAATCCAACTCATTAGAGTATTTGTAACCCTATTAAAGATTTCCTAATTTGACTAGATAAATAATTCTTATTATTTATCTACTTATCAAATATAATCTTTAATATTAATTATACTACCAACAGTAGTATATGACAGGACCCACCCTGACTCCTCTCTTGAGTATGAGGGAGACCCTGTGGGCCGAACTTTTACTAGCATGATAAAAGAAATTTTGACTAAAATTTCCATAGAAAATACTTGCTTTTAAACAAAAAAAAAAGAATATTGAAAATATTGGAGTACAAAGGTACATAAGTGCAACCTTTACACATTTTCGTTCATTACAAAAAGAAGTCAAAAAAATGACTGATCGGACAAAAAACCGACAACTTAAAAAAAAACACTAACTAGTCCATCCCGACCAGAAAACCGAACAGGCCGAGTAAGAAACCCGACCACGGTCGAGTAGGCCAAATAGCCCGAGTAGGTCGAGTAGGCCGAGTGGGTCGAGTAGGCCGAGTGGGCCGAGTAGGCCAAACAAGCAGAGTAAAAATCTGACCACGTTCCGACTATGCCTACCATCCCGACCATGCTTACCATCCTGACCATGTCGACCTTACATCTCTAAATATGTACAAGAAAATTGAAAATGCATGACTTTTATGCTTCCTAATGTCATCGAGTGGCCCACCTTAAAACTTCTGAGTCCGCACAGCTGAGCAGCTACCTGGATAAATATTTAAGAGTGAAAGGATGAGCGCTAACGCCCAGTGAGTGAATGAAAACTTTTAAAAGCACTTTTCTAAACAACTTTACAATATGCATTCAGTAATACATAGTACAAGATAATATATCTACTTTCGTGCTTAATAAAATTAATGCATCTCTTTTCTGAACAAGAGTAAGAAGTTATAAAATCTTAATCTGCACCAAATTAGTACCCAGGGATATCTTCAATACGTAAGCCGAATTACTTCGTGCAAACGCAGAGTCGGGAATAACTTCTGGTCATACATGTGCAGAGTGACTCAATACTCTTTCTCTGGTCATACACGTGCAGAGCGACTCATCTGACATACACATGTGTAGAACGGCCCAAAAAGCCAACAATAATCATAACTAGGGAAGGGTACAGACCTGGTGCTTTTGTAAAAATCATAATCTCTTCTTGATAATTTATAAAAATAATATAACTGATTCTGAATGCTAATATAAGCATAAAACATACTTTCAGTTCTCTGTATAATCACCATCAATCATAAAAGAAATAAAATGCTTGAATGATTTACAGGCAATTAATCTTAAGCATATAGCTGGAAACTTTTGAGTTAAAAACAAAACTGAAACTTAATTCACTCACAACTTAGACGTCAAGCTTAATTCGGACCAAGTATGCTAGGTTCCCCTATTTCGTCTTCTTTCCCTAACAATCACACAAAATCCAATTAGAAGCTGGAATTAAAAAAGAATCAACTGAAATCTTTAGTATCATGAGAGAGCTTCATTGACTTGTCCTTTTCTCTTTCCTTTCTTCTGCTTGATTCTACTGCTTTGTAGCTCTCATAATGTTTATCCTCCAATAATATATTTATGGAAAGACACAGCTGAATTTGTGAGCCAGTTAACTAAGCTCAAAGCTGCCTGTCAACCATACAAACCACTTATGCTTACTCACCTGATGGCTTTTCATTTCACGTCTATCCAATATTTTTTTTTTCAAATTGGGCCTTTATTGGGCCTAAATGGTTTGGGTGTTATAATTCACCTCTCCCTATAAGAATTTCGTCCTCGAAATTTACTTACCTAGCTAAAACAGATGGGGATACTGAGTATACATATGATCTTCATGTTCCCAAGTCGCCTCTTCTTCTGCATGATTTCTTCATAACACTTTTACTAGAGGAATAACCTTTGTACGTAATACTTGTTCCCTAATATCTTAAATCTCAATAGGTTCCTCTTCATAAGTTAAATCTTCTCTTAACTTCAATGGTTGCTTGGTTAAAACATGTGTAGGGTCGACTATATATTTTCGAAGCATAGAAACATGAAATACATCATGAATTTTGGAAAGCTCTGAAGGTAAAGCTAAACGGTATGCCACTGCTCCCACTCTGGCAATGATCTCATACGGACCAATGTACCGTGGACTTAACTTGCCACACCTTCCAAATCGAAGTATACCTTTCCAAGGTGAAATTCGTAAGAACACATAGTCACCCACTTTAAATTCAAGTTCCCTTCTCTGTTTATCCGTGTAGCTTTTCTACCTATCTTGAAGAACCTTTAATTTGTCTATGATGATTTTAATATTTTATGTTGTGACTTGAACAAGTTCTGGACCTAACAACTTTCTCTCACCTACTTCATCCCAACATACCGGTGTTCTACATTTTCTCCCATACAAAGCTTCATAAGGTGCCATTTTGATGCTACCCTGATAACTGTTATTGTAGGCAAATTCTATCAATGGTATATGTACATCCCAACTTCCTTTGAAATCCATTACACAAGCTTGAAGCATATCCTCTAATGTCTGAATAGTACGCTCTAATTGACCGTCAGTCTGCGGGTGAAAAGCAGTACTAAAATGCAATCTAGTTCCCAAAGCTTATTGTAAACTGGGCCAAAATCTAGATGTAAACCGAGAATCTCTATCTGACACTATGGATACCGGTGCGCCATGAAGACGAACTATTTCATCAACATAAATGCTGGCTAATCTGTCAAGAGAGTAAATGATACCGATTGGTAGAAAGTGTGCAGACTTTGTAAGTCGATCAACGATCACCCATACACTGTCGTGACCACTCTGACTATGAGGGAGTCCTACCTTAAAATCCATGGTAACATGTTCCCATTTCCATTCGGGAATAGGAAGTGGTTGCGAAAGTCCTGCTGGTTTCTGATGCTCTGTCTTGTCTTGCTGACAAATTAAACATTTAGCGACGAATTTTGCTATCTCTCTTTTCATACCTTGCCACCAGTAATGCTCTTTCAAAGTAAGATACAGTTTAGTACTTCCTGGATGCATTGCATAAGCTGAAGAGTGAGCTTCCTCTAAAATTTCATTCTTGAGTTCCTTGATGTTCGGTACACACAGTCTATTACCTAGAACTAATGTCCCATCACTTCTCACTACAAAATCAGTTCATAAGCTTTTATGTACTTCTTCCTTCAATTTAACTAAATAAGAATCTTAAGTTTGCAATTCTCGTATATGATCGATTAAAATAGTTCTAACCTAAAAAGTAGCCAGTAATGCTCCACGATCTCGTGCTTCTAGCTTAAGTCTCAACATTCTTAATTCAGCTAATAATGGAAGGTGAAGATGATTTACCTTCCAATTCATCCTCAAATGAGCCATAGAACTTGAAGACTTCCTACTGAGTGCGTCTGCCACCACATTTGCCTTACCAGGATGATATTCAATCGTACAGTCATAATCTTTAATTAACTCAATCCATCTTCTTTGTCTCAAATTTAGTTCCTTCTGAGTGAAGATATTGTAAGGTTTTATGATCTGTATAAATCTGACAAGTGACTCCATATAAGTAATGCCTCTAAATTTTCAATGCAAACACCACTGCAGCAAGATCTAGATCATTGGTTGGGTAATTTTGTTCATGCGTCTTTAATTGTCTTGACGCATAAGCTATCACTTTCCCATGTTGCATCAAAACCCAACCCAAACCATGTCTAGATGCATCACTGTAAACAACAAATCCATCACTTCCGGTTAGAAGAGCAAGTATTGGAGCAGAAGTCAATCTCTCCTTAAGTTCTTGAAAAATTTGTTCTCAAGCTTATGACCACTCAAACTTCACATCCTTCTGAGTTAATCTTGTTAATGGTGAAGCTATTTTAGAAAATCCCTCTGTAAATCTTCTATAGTAACTTGCTAAACCCAAGAAACTTCTAATTTCTGGCACACTAATTGGTCGTTCCCAATTCACTATAGCTTTAACTTTTTAAGGATAAACATAAATACTATAACCAGAAATCACATGGCTCAAAAATGTAACTCTATCGAGCCAGAATTGACACTTGCTAAATTTGGCATAAAGTTGATTCTCTCTCAGGACTTGTAGAATAATCTCTAAATGCTCTGCATGCTCCACCTCATCCTTAGAATAGATTAAAATGTCATCAATGAACACAATAACAAATTTGTCTAGACATAAAAGCTGCTGGAGCATTTGTTAATCCAAAAGGCATAACTAGAAACTCATAATGCCCGTAACGAGTTCTAAAAGCGGTATTTGGTACATCATAGTTCTTAATCCTCAATTGATGATAACTTGTTCACAAATCTATCTTGGAGAACACCTTTGCTCCCTCAAGCTGATCGAATAAGTCATCAATACGTTGAAGTGGGTATTTATGACGCACCGTTGCTTTATTCAACTGTTGGTAATCGATGCATAAACGTAATGTTCCATCTTTCTTTTTGACAAACAAAACTGGCACTCCCCATGGTGACAAACTAGGTTAAATAAAATTCTTTTTCACCAATTCTTCTAATTGAATCTTCAACTCTTTCAATTCGGTTGGAGCCATTCTATAAAGTGGAATAGAAACTGGAGCTATGCCTGGAGCCAAATCTATCACAAATCAATGTCTCTATTTGGTGGTAATCCATGAAGATCTTTAGGAAATACGTCTGGAAATTTCCTTACCACCGATATATCTTCTAATTTTACCTCACTATCCCGAGTATCAATTACATAAGCCAAATAAGCTGAACATTGTTTCCTAAGCAACCGTCTGACAGTAATAGCATATATAACACAAGAAGGAAAAACCCGACGTTCACCACAGAAAATAACATTCGACTCTCCTTGAA
Source organism: Dipteronia dyeriana (assembly GCA_032871835.1). Lineage (NCBI taxonomy): Eukaryota > Viridiplantae > Streptophyta > Magnoliopsida > Sapindales > Sapindaceae > Dipteronia > Dipteronia dyeriana. The sequence goes on along the minus strand of CM065295.1, from coordinate 31,875,487 downwards.
GTGTAAATTTTACCTCTTTTTAAAAACAATTTACTGTAGCATGATGTATAGCCAGCCAATCCATTTCCAAAATAACATCAAAATCACGTATATCAAGCGGAATCAAATCAACATGTAGCTCATATTTACCGACTATGACCTTACTGTTTCTAGATATATTTTCAGCCAATAAAGATTCAACAGTAGGTGTAGCCACTACCATACTAGAATCTAATGGTCTTAATTCAACATCCGCATACACTATAAAAGATCGAGATACAAAAGAATGAGTAGATCCAGGATCAATGAGAATATGAGTATCGTGGCCAAAAATTGTTAACATACCTGTAACGACATCTGGAGTGGTCTCAGCATCTTGCTGAGTCATAGCAAAAACTCTTGCTTGAGTACGAGGTCTACCCGACTGACCTCTCTATTGGTTGCCTCCAACCCTGCTGCGCTAGCTTGGGTTTTCCCTGTAGTTGTAGATTCTCCTACTCGGGATCCCCTTTGTCCTTCAATCTGACCAGTACCACTTTGCATTGGTTGAAAACATATCTTTCTTTCTTTCTTTCTTTCTTCGTTGCCTCCCTAGACTAACTCAGGGCAATCTCTTTTTAGATGTCCAGTCTGCCCACATTGATAACAACCTGATCTCCCCAAATAACACTCACCATCATGGTACTTTCCACATGTCGGACATAGAGGACGTCTACCTCTACCCATACTAACTGAAACAAATATTATAGTGTGTATAGACTTAATCTAGAGAGGGGGGGGGGGGGTGAATAGATTTTAAACAATTTTATCCAATTTTCGTTAAGGACAAGTTTACGTAAATTCCCCTAGCTAGTTATAATAAAATCACAAGTGTAAAAATACGGAAATATAATTGACACTTGAGATAAACGTGGAAACCCTCCAAATGGGAAAAACCACGGGCTGATGAGGGCACCACACTAGAACCTCGAATCCACTAATAGCAAAGAAATTAAAACCTAATCCAGTTTAATCCACTACCACTACCTAATCCCGGTATAAGTGAACCTAGTCCATCTTGCTTGCGATTTAAGCTACCTACTCCCGGAAGCAACACAAGTCCTACTTCTCAATGAAGAGATAAACAGTCGTATGTGAATATGTGATGATATTCAATGAACAAACAAGGCTATGAAACCCTATATGCTTATCTAGGATAATGATATGTGAAACAAATATTATGGTGTGTAATATTAATCTAGATGGGGCGGGGGAGAGGGGGTGAATAGATTTTAATTAATTTTTTCCAAATTTGTGTTAATAGTCAAATTGACGAAAATGCCCTTAATTAGTCACAATACTATCACAAGTGTAATAAGTGCGAAAATAATAAAAACACTTGAGATATACGTTGAAACCCTCCAAAAAGGAAAAAACCACAGGCTGATGAGTGCGCCACACTAGAACCTCGAATCCACTAATGGCAAGAGAATTACAACCTAATCCCGATTTAAATTCACCACCACTACCTAATCCCGGTATAAGTGAACCTAGTTCATCTTGCTTGTGCTTTAAGCTACCTACTCCCAGAAGCAACAAGGGTCTTACTTTTCAATGAAGAGATAAAGTGTCCTAAATGAATACGTGATGATATTCAATGAACAAACAAGGCTAGGAAACCCTTTATGCTTATCTAGGATAATGAGATGACAATTAATGCAATCCTAGATATCAAGTGCTAAATGACATGTTCAAATAGCTTAGCTAAACATAGATCAATCAATCCTATGAAGCTATCACAATACAACACTCAATCATGTCATCACAACAATCTCAAATTTGTATCTAGAAATATTCTAAGAGAATACAATTAATAAAAAGAGATGGTTTAGCAAGCAAAAACACTTAACTTGTAAGAAGATAGTGAAGAGCTTACCAAACAAGATGTGATGAAGCAACCCTATCCATAGATGCACTCTAGAAGAACTTAGATGATGCAAGATGAAGATTTGATGCACATGGGAATGCTTTGAGTGAGTAAAAATGAGTTCTTGGAAGTGTTTTTTGCTTTGAAATGTGTTCTAAGAAAAATATATGATATTTTGAACTCTTACACGACCTTAAGACAATGATATATATATATATATATATATATATGAGATCCAAACAAAGTGATGTCGTTTTGGAAAAAATGTTCCAGCTTCTTCATTATGTACTGGTGAGGTGCGCTGGTCGTGTAGCGCACCACCAGCGCACTGCTTAAAAATTTCAATAGGCGCTGGTCGAGTGGCGCAACATAAGCGCAAAACCACTGGAATGTTTGCGCTGGTGGGGCTGCGCTAGTCGAGTAGCGCACCACCAGCACACACCCACTTTTTGCATCTTTGCACGGGTGCAACAGCGCAACCCAGTGGCGCAACACTAACGACAGTCCATTGTGAAAGGTTTGCTGGTGGGGTGCACTGGTCGAGTAGGGCATCACCAACGCACGACCTATTTTTTCAACACTCAAATGCATAGAAACAATAAGTTCAAGAGTGATGAAATTGCATCCTATTTTATTGCCTAGCATGACATAAGACTTTCATAGCAAGATGCAAATAGGTCAACAAGAGTCATTTACACTAAAATGCACACAAGAAAACACTCAACATATATGATCAAGAGTTATGCGTGAATATGTGAGTGTGTGCAACTATTTCTTCAAAGTAAGTAAGCACAAGAATTTTACCTTTGGTGCTTCTCCTCTTGAGGTCTTGAGAACCTAAGCTACCCTTACATGAACCCTAATAATGTGGTTGTTCACGAAATAAGCCAATCAACAAATGAGGACTTTTCAATCTCCCCCTTTGGCTATTTCGTGACAAAACCACCACTCACATTGATCCTCACAAAACAAAGCAGAAAAACACCAGGAAGATATTCTACATTACAAAGAGATAAGCATAAAAAAAAATTCAAGTCTTCAATCTCTTGTAGAACTATCAACCCTACACACAAGGCAAACACAAATACACTTTCCAAACTAAGTGCATGTGAGATGATCAAGTGAATATAAAACAAAAGCATTTGCATTTAGAAATATGAGTATGATATCATGAAATGCTCATGCAATGATCCCTCTCAACCGGTTACTCCCCCTACATGTAATTTCCCCCTCAAACAAGTACACTCATGCAATGCTCCCCCTCAAAGCCAACATATGCTACTCCCCTAACATCACAATGCTAGGTCAATGCTACTCCCCCTGTTTGTCATGATATAGGCAAAGGAGAAGTCCCCAATCGGGTCACTCAAGGCAAAGAAAGAAAAGAGCATACAAGATTGTTGCATAATTATATAAGCCACATTTATGCAATCTCAATTGATAGGAGAGACACAAGGAGATTTATTTGGAGACAATGTGTGAATCAAAAAGTGCTTTGCATACAAGACAAGTTGCATTCAAGTCCAAAAACAATGGTATTTGGCAAAGCAAATGACAAAGGTTTCCAATATAATTCAAACCAATTTCACCATTTGTCATGAGAGAAGCAAGGATATAGAGCTCTTATAGATATCAAGTTTTAAGGGCACTATATCCAACTTTAAAAGCTAAACATGGCATGAGCAACTTTGCACCCTATTTGATTTTTCCGGGAGGATACCCGTATGATAATAGCCATGTTCAACTAATTAAGAAAGAGAGACATTGATTAAAATTTTTGGTCTCACTAGTATTTATACACAATGTGTTGCATTTAACAAATGCAATCATCAAAACATGCTTTATCATTTTTCATTAGCATGTCATTTAAGAATCATCATGTCATGGAGATAATTATAGGTCATTCAACATGTACTTCCAATGTATATCTCTTAGTCCAAAAATGCATGTTAGAAAATAAATATGACATGGATTATAATCAAAGCAAAGTTCACACTTATTTAAGAAAATACAATATACTATAAGTGCAACCAAGCTACTCAAGCAATCAATAAAGAGGCATAAACATATTTAAGAAAAATTGCATGCAACAAGTATACAATAGCTCTCTTTGCTTGAGTTCCCCATATGGGGAAAAAGACCACAACACATCACTCCATTAAACAAATACCAATAGATCTACTAAGAGTCTTGAATCTAGTAGCATCTAAGGGTTTAGTAAATAGATCCGCTAGTTGATCATTGGTACCTACATGCTCTAGAGCAATGCATTTTCTCTCAACTAGTTCTCTAATGAAATGCTGACGGATGTCAATATGCTTAGTCTTAGATTGCTGAACTGGATTCTTTGAAATATTAATTGCACTCATGTTATCACAAAAGAGAGTAAGAGTACCTTGATTGAATCCATAGTCGACTAGCATTTGCTTCATCCAAAGGAGTTGTGTGCATCCACTCCCAGCAACAACGTATTCGGCCTCAGCCGTGGACAAGGAAATAGAATTTTGCTTCTTGTAAAACCGAGAGACAAGGTTGTTCCCAAGGAAAAAGCAACCGCTTGATGTACTTTTCCTATAATCACAATATCCTGCCCAATCTATATCACTAAAGCCTACAAGACTAGAATTAGTGTCAAAAGAGTATCAAATCCAATAGTTGGATGTCTCATTCACATATCGAATGATTCTCTTAACAGAAGAGAGATGGGACTCCTTAGGATCCGCTTGGTACCTAGCACATACACCCACACTAAAGGAGATATCGGACCTACTTGCGGTAAAATAGAGCAAGCTACCAATCATGCCACGATATAAAGTTTGATCCACACTTTTACCACTAGCATCCTTGCTTAGCTTCAAAGTGGTACTCATGGGTGTATCACAATGTTTGGCACTTTCAAGGCCAAATTTCTTCACTAGGTTTTTGAAATACTTAGCTTGAGATATGAAAATCCCATCATCCATTTGCTTAATTTGTAAACCTAGAAAGTAACTCAACTCACCAACAAAACTCATCTCAAATTCATGAGACATGACATCAACAAATTGTTGGACTTTGGTGTCATTGGTGGAGCCAAAAACTATATCATCAACATAGATCTGAGCTATAAAGAGCTCATATTTGTTTATTTTGATGAATAGAGTCTTGTCAACACTACCTCTAGTGTAGCCATTGTCTATGAGATATTGGGTGAGACGTTCATACCAATCCCTTGGTGCTTGTTTCAACCCATATAAAGCTTTGTTGAGGTGATATACATGATTAGGGTGGTGAGGATCCACAAACTCTTTGGGTTGCTCAACAAACACTTCCTCTTACAAGAAGCCATTGTGGAAGGCACTCTTAACATCCATTTGTTATAATTTGAACTTGTGCAAACAAGAAATGGATAAAAGAAGCCTAATGGACTCAATCCTAGCAACGGGAGCAAATGTCTCCTCAAAGTCAATACCCTCAATTTGAGAGTATCCTTGTGCTACAAGCCAAGACTTGTTTCATACAATGTTGCCATCCTCATCGGATTTGTTCCTATATACCCACTTGGTGCCTATCACATTGGTGTTCTTAGGCCTAGGAACTAGAGTCCAAACCTCATTCCTTTCAAATTGGTTAAACTCTTCTTGCATGGCAAGAACCCAAAATTCATCTTTTAAGGCTTCATCAATTTTCTTAGGTTCTATTTGAGAGGTATAACATGTGTAGCTAATTAGATTAGCCATTTGATGCCTAGTCCTAACACCCTCACTAACCTCTCCAATGATGTCCTCTTTGTCATGGAGTTTCCTAACCCATGGAGCAGGTTCTTTTGAGTTTAAGAGAGGAAGCCTATTAATAGGTTGTGTTATGTCATCATCAAGGTTAGCCTTTTCAACATTAGAGACATCAACAACCTTCTCCAAAGGGGAGTCATTAACTTAATCTACCTCCTCCTCATGGTCATTAGTTTTGAGTCTAGTATCATCAATGACAACATTAGATGATTCCATTACGGTCCTAGTTCTTAGATTAAAAACTCTGTAGGCTCTACTATTCAAGGCATAGCCAATGAAGATACCCTCATCACTCTTAGCATCAAATTTGCTAAGTTGATCACAATCATTCAAAATGTAGCATTTGCTTCCAAAGGTGTAGAAGTAGCTAACATTTGGCTTTCTACCTTTCCATAACTCATAGGATGTTTACCTAGTGTGGGGCTTAAGGAAGACTCTATTTCCTATCTAGTAAGCCGTATTGACGGCCTCGACTCAAAGATTCCTAGGGACATTGTTGCTAAGCAACATCACACGGGCCATTTCTTGAAGAACCCTATTTTTTCTCTCCACAACGCCATTTTGTTGAGGTGTCCTAGGAGCCGAAAATTCATGAGAAATGCCTAGACTATTACAAAAGTTTTCAAAATGGGCATTCTCAAATTCCTTCCCATGGTCACTCCTAATTCTCTTAATGTTTTTAATCTTAGAGTTCATTTCATTTTGAATTTTAAAGCAAAGCATTTTAAACTTGTCAAAAGTTTTAGATATTTCTCTAAGGAAATAGGTCCAAGTGTACGTAGAGAAGTCATCTACACACACAAAAATGTATCTCTTTCCACCTAAACTCTCAGTTTGCATAGGACCCATAAGATCCATGTGGAGAAGCTCTAGAGGTTCTTTGGTGGTTATATACTTGCCCTTTTTATGCATACTTTTGGTTTGCTTCTCTTGTTGGCAAGGTCCACAAACACCGTTAACCTTTTTCCCAAGCTTGGGAAGGCCTCGCAAAACGTTGAACTTATCTAAGATTCTTAAATCTCTAAATTTCATGTGACCAAGTCTTTCATTCCACAACTCTATTTGTTCATCCTTGGACACATTACAAGACACACTTCTTGCCTCAAGACAATAGCAATTGTCACTAGACCTCATACCTTTTAGCAAGGTTTGTCCATTAGGCAAAAGGATAGAATAATCATTTTTCCTAAACAAGACGGAGAGTCCATCATCACTAAGATGTGAAATGCTTATCAAATTGGCTTTTAGACCATCAACATACAAAGCATTGGACAAGAAGGGTAATCCGGGAATGGAAATGGTTCCCTTTCCTTTGACTTTCTTTTTAGATCCATCACCAAAGGTGACATTGCTTCCCTCCTCTATCACAAGAGTCTCAAAGAAACTCTTATTTCCAGTCATGTGCCTAGAGCACCCACTATCCAAATACCAAAAATCACAAGAATGATCTTTCAAAAGCAATTTGTACAACATGGCAAAGGTGTTCATCCTTTCTAATCCACTTAGGTGCAGTATTTTCCTTCCTAGTGGTCAATGGTACATGGGCTCTAAATGTCCTAGGATCATGCAAAGGTGTTCCACTTTTCCTAGTGACATGCATCATGGCTCTAGATGTCCTAGGATCATGCATCATGGCTCTAGATGTCCTAGGAACATGCATAATGGCTCTAGCCTTTTTCTTTTCTATCATGCTTTCAATCCTACACAATTTAATATACCTAAAGCAATTTGGTCTAATGTGACCAACAATACCACAAAAATGACATGTAGGTAAAAAGTTAGGAATTATACCATATCCTTGAGGATGCATTGGAGCCTTCCCATGTCTTTGTGGTTCTCTTGCTTGTTGTTGAGGAGCTTTCCTTATTTGTTGTTGAGCAAGACTTGATTGCTTCCTTGGTTGAGCTTGCATGATAGGTGTCTTCCCTTTGTCAGCTATTTGTTGAGGGAAGTTAACTTGAGGAGCCCTTATAGAATGAGCTTGAGGTGGGCTTCTTGGTGCCACCTTCACTTGAGCACTACTTGAACACTCTCTTAGATCAAGCTTCTTTCGAGGAGTTTGATGAGAAGGGGGCCCATTGAAGTTCATGCTTCTTACAAAAGTGGTCTTGCTTGGAGTGAAGAACATCTTGTCATCTTCAAACCCAAGCCCCTTCTTGTCACTTGGCCTCTTTCCAACATCTAGCATGTGGTCAAGTTTTTTGGTGCTAGAGTTCATCTTGGCCAACAACTCTCTAGCATCTTCAAGCTCTTTCTTCAATCCTTCTTCACTCCTCTTAGATCTCTCCAATTCTTCATTTAGTTGGTCAACTTGAGTTGAAAGGTCTAGGTTTTCTTCTTTCAATCTTTTGATTTCATTCTTGTTTTTTAACCTTGAGCTCTCAAACTTAGCCATGTAGTCCTTGAGATTCATCATATCCACACTTCCATTTGTGGATTGTGATGAAGATCCATCATCACTTGAGTAGTCTTCCTCTTGACTTTCATTCTCTTATTCACTAGCATCTTTCCTCCTAAGAGAGGATGTAAATGCTATGAAGTTAGCCATGAGTTCTTCATCATCCGAAGACTCATCTTCTTCATTAGAGTTATCACTTTCACTCCATGTGGCAACCATCACTTTTCCCTTCTTCTTGTTCTTGTGATTTGCACATTCCGGGGAATAGTGACCTATTCCACCATATTCATAGCATTGGACTCCTTTCTTCTCAGTCTTCTCTTGCCTAGGCTCAAACTTCTTAAATGGAGCCTTTTTCTTAAAGTTTTGACCCTTGAATCCAACACCTTTCTTCTTAGACTTGTAGAATTTCTTGAACTTCCTTATTAGCAAGGCCAACTCTTCATCCGAGTCATCTCCTTCCTCCTTCTCAACTTTAGAGGCTTTCAAAGCAATATCTTTTTGCTTTTTCGATGGTGTGGGGTTAGGACATTTCCAAGATTCATAAGCTAAAAGCCTCCCAATCACTTCACTTGGCTTCATGTCCTTGTAACCACTATTTTCTTCCAAAGCCGTCATCGTAGACTCAAATCTATGGGGTAGAGATCTCATAATCTTCTGCTTGATCTTCCTATCCGAATAAGGATCACCATGTTGATGACTTTGGTTCACAATGTCCATCAACCTCACTTCGAAGTCATTGAAGCACTCGTTCTTATCCATCTTGAGCAATTCAAATTGCATTTGGAGAACTTGAAGCTTCAATTCTTTAACTACATCGGTTCCTTCATGTGTAACTTCTAGGATATCCCATGCTTCCTTAGCTATCCTAGTATTTTGAACCAACTTGTATTGGTTATCATCCATTTCACATAGGATGGCATGCATTGCCTTCCTATTCCACTTTGAGGCCTCAAACTCTTGTGCATTCCACTGTGCCTTTGGTTTGAGTACATCATCTCCTCCATCTACAGGAGTCATCATGGGTGGAGTGTAGCTATCTTCAACTACCATCCATGCCCTGTCATGAATTTGGCATATGTACGACTTCATCTTGCCTTTCCAAGAGGCATAATTCAATCTGGTGAGAAGTGGAGATCTAGTGCTGGAAGCTCTTTCATTGCCACCGTTTCCACTCATTGTGTTTATGAATGAATGATATGAATGGTCAACACAAACACACAAAATGCAACACACACCAAAATGAGCAAGGATCACCTATGTATGTTTAGAAACCTGCTTTAATACCAATTGAAACAAATATTATGGTGTGTAATATTAATCTAGAGAGAGGGGGGGGGGGGGGGGGGGGTGAATAGATTTTAATTAATTTTTACCCAATTTTCGTTAAGAGTCAAATTGATGAAAATGCCCCTAATTAGTCACAATAATATCACAAGTGTAATAAGTGCGGAAATAATAAAAACACTTGAGATATACGTGGAAACCCTCCAAATGGGAAAAAACCACGGGCTGATGAGTGCGCCACACTAGAACCTCGAATCCACGAATGGCAAGGAATTACAACCTAATCCCGGTTTAATCCACCACTACTACCTAATCCCGGTATAAGTGAACCTAGTTCATCTTGCTTGTGCTTTAAGCTACCTACTCCCGGAAGCAACACAAGTCTTACTTCTCAATGAAGAGATAAAGTGTCCTAAGTGAATATGTGATGATATTCAATGAACAAACAAGGCTAGGAAACCCTATATGCTTATCTAGGATAATGAGATGACAATTAATGCAATCCTAGATATCAAGTGCTAAATGACATGTTCAAATAGCTTAGCTAAACATAGATCAATCAATCCTATAAAGCTATCACAATACAACACTCAATCATGTCATCACAACAATCTCAAATTTGTATCTAGAAATATTCTAAGAGAATACAATTAATTAAAGAGATGGTTTAGCAAGCAAAAACACTTAACTTGTAAGAAGATAGTGAAGAGCTTACAAAACAAGATGTGATGAAGCAACCTTATCCTTAGATGCACTCTAGATGAACTTAGATGATGCAAGATGAAGATTTGATGCACATGGGAATCCTTTGAGTGAGAAAAAATGAGTTCTTGGAAGTGTTTTTTACTTTGAAATGTGTTTTAAGGAAATTATATGATATTTTGAACTCTTACACGACCTTAAGACAATGAGATATATATATATGAGATCCAAACAAAGTGATGTTTGTTTTGGAAAAAATGTTTCAGCTTCTTCATTGTGCGCGGTTGAGGTGCACTGGTCGAGTAGCGCACCACCAGCGCATTGCCTAAAAATTTCAATAGGCGCTGGTCGAATGGCGCACATCAGTGGCGCAACACAAGCGTAAAACCACTTGAATGTTTATGCTGGTTGGGCTGCACTAGTCGAGTAGCGCACCACCAGTGTACGCCCACTTTTACATCCCCAGTGGCACAACACTAGCGACAGTCCACTGTGAATGTTGCGCTGGTGAGGTGCGCTGGTCGAGTTGCGCACCACCAGCGCACGGCCTATTTTTTCAACACTCAAATGCATAGAAACAATAAGTTCAAGAGTGATGAAATTGCATCATATTTTAATGCCTAGCATGACATAAGACTTTCATAGCAAGATGCAAGTAGGTCAACAAGAGTAATTTAAGCCAAAATGCACACAAGAAAACACTCAACATATATGATCAAGAGTTATGCATGATTATGTGAGTGTGTGCAACTATCTCTTCAAAGTAAGTAAGCACAAGAATTTTACCTTTGGTGCTTCTCTTCTTGAGGTCTTGAGAGCCTAAGCTACCCTTACCTGAACCCCAACAATGTGGTGTTTCACAAAATAAGCCAATCAACAAATGAGGAATTTTCAGGATGAAAATTAATGCAATCCTAGATATCATGAGCTAAATGACATGTTCAAGAAGGTTAGCTAAACATAGATTAAACAATCCTATGAAGCTATCACAATACAATACTCAATCATGGCATCATAACAATCTCTAATTTGTATCTAGAAAATCTTCTAAGAGCATACAAATAATTAAAGAGAAGGTTTAGGAAGTAAAACAGTTAACTTGTAAGAAGATAGTGAAGAACTTACCAAACAAGATGTGATGAAGCAACCCTATCCATTGATGCACTCTAAATGAACTTAGATGATGCAAGATGAAATTTTGATGCACATGGGAATGCTTAGAGTGATTTAAAATGAGTTATTGAAAGTGTTTTTCCTTTGAAATGTGTTCTAAGGAAAATATTTGATGTTCTAAACTCTTACACGACCTTAAACCAAAGAGTTATATATATATATATATATATATATATATGAGATTCAAACAAAGTGAGGTCATTTTGGAAAAAAAGTTCCTGCTTCCTCTGTGTGTGCTGTTGATGTGCGCTGGTTGAGTAGCGCACCACCAGTACACAACCTAATTTTACAATAGGCGCTGGACGAGTTGTGTATCCCAGTGGCGTAACACAAGCGCAAAATCTCTGGGATGTTTGCACTGGTGAGGTTGCGCTAATCGAGTAGTGCACAACCAGCGCACACCCACTTTTTCAACTGTGCGCGGGTGCAACAACGCAGCTCAGTGGCGCAACACATGCGAAAGCTCACTGTAATGTTACACTGGTGAGTTGAGCTGGTCGAGTAGTGCACTACCAGTGCAAAGCCTATTCTTTCAACACTCAAACACATAAACACACAAAATCAACAAGTTCAAGATTGATGAAAGTGCATCCTATTCTAATGCTTAGCATGACATAAAACTTTAATTACAAGATGCAAATATATCAAACAAGAGTCATTTAAATCAAAATGCACACAAGTGTAACCACTCAACATATATGAATAAGAGTTATGCATGAATATGTGAATGTGTGCAACTATCTCTTCAAAGTAAGTAAGCACAAGAATTTTACCTTCTGTGCTTCTCCTCTTGAGATCTTGAGAGCCTAAGGTACCCTTACATAATACCCCAAAAATGTGATTTGTTCACGAAATAAGCCAATCAACAATTGAGGACTTTACACTAACACTCTGTTGACGACTACCCATTGGTTGTTGGACTGATGCTTGACTAGAACCAGGTCCACGACTCTGTTGACAGTTACTAGTCTGACCTGAAAAACTGCCTACTGCCTTAGGCATTTTGCTATAAAAGCCCTCAGCTGCTAGTTACTACGCTTTTGCTTCTGTTTTTCAAATCTGTGAGAGTCATAAAGGCCTCTTTTAACTCTCAATGTAGCTTCAAACAACTTACCAAACTCAACATGTCCAGAAGTATTCACTATTGTCTTAATTTCCGATCGAAATCCATCTTCAAATTTTCTACACTTATTTTCTTCATCAGCGACTACATACGGAGCAACCCTCGAAAGTTCTGTAAATTTCTTCTCATACTCTTCTACTGTTATAGATCCCTGTACTAGTTTGAAAAATTCAGCTCTTTTCAAATCTTGATAGAAACGGGGATAATAATGATCATTAAATTGCTTCTTAAAATCCTCCAAAGTAATTCCTTCAGGAGTTCTTCGTTGAACTAAGGCCCACCAATCATATGTTTTTTTCTTTAGCAAAAACGTAGCAAAAGAGACCTTATGTTCATCTGTGCACCTAATAACTTCAAATACACGTTCCAGCTCATTCAACCTAGAACTAGCACTATCTGGATCTCCAGTTTCATCAAAATTCGTATCTTCCAATTTTTGTGCACGCTCAATTGAATTCCCTAACACTCGCGTTTGATACTGAACCATCGCAGTTAACAGTTCTGTAATTCTATCCATTGGTTTCTCCCTAGGGTCTGGTACATGAGGTTGAGCTATAGGTGGGTGAAGGTGTGATTCTGCCTCATTTTCACCTTGGTTATCACTCCTCTCTCCTAGGTCAGCTACCGTTCTTGTGCCTGGGCGGCCAACTCGACGCATGATGCTGTTACAAAATCAAAGTTATGCTTAAATGCATGAAGCTAAATGGAAACAATTATTCTGTGGTCTAAGGAATTATAAACTGTGGTTCTGATACCAAGTTGACAGGACCCACCCCGACTCCTCTCTTGAGTACGAGGGAGACCCTGTGCGCTGAACTTTTACTAGCATGATAAAAGAAATTTCGACGAAAATTTCCATAAAAAATACTTGCTTTAAAAAAAAAAGAATAATGAAAATATTGGAGTACAAAGGTACATAATTGCAATCTTTATACATTTTCGTTTATTACAAAAAGAAGTCAAAAAAATGACCGATCAGACTAAAAACTGACCACTTAAAAAAAACTAACTAGTCCATCCCGACCACGGCTGAGTAGGCCAAATAGCCCTTGTATGCCGAGTGGGCCGAGTAGATATCCGACCACGTTTCAACCATACCTACCATCCCGACCATGCTTACCATCCCGACCATGCCAACCTCACATCTCTAAATATGTACATGAAAATGAAAAATGCATGACTTTTATGCTTCATGACGTCATCGAGTGGCCCACCTCAAAACTTCTAAGTCCGCACAACCGAGCAGCTACCTGGATAAATATTTAAGAGTGAAAGGATGAGCGCTAACGCCCAGTGAGTGAATGAAAACTTTTAAAAACACTTTTCTAAACAACTTACAATATGCGTTCAGTAATACATAGTACAAGATAATATATCTACTTTCGTGCTTAATAAACTGAATAAACTGAATAAACTGAATGCATCTCTTTTCTGAACAAGAGTAAGAAGTTATAAAATCTTAATCTGAACCAAATTAGTACCCATGAATATCTTCAATACGAATTACTTCGTGCAAATGCAGATTCGGGAATAACTTCTGGTCATACACTTGTAGAGCAACTCAATACTCTTTCTCTGGTCATACACGTGCAGAGCGACTCATCTGACATACACATGTGTAGAACGGCCCCAAAAGCCAACAATTATCATAACTCGGGAAGGGTACAGACCTGGTGCTTTTGTAAAAATCATAATCTCTTCTTTATAATTCATAAAAATAATATAACTGATTCTGAATGCTAATATAAGCATAAAACATACTTTCAGCTCTCTGTATAATCACCATCAATCATAAAAGAAATAAAATGCTTGAATGATTTACAGGCAATTAATCTTAAGCATAAAATTGGAAAATTTTGAGTTAAAAACAAAACTGAAACTTAATTCACTCACAACTTAGACGTCAAGCTTAATTCAGACCAAGTATGCTAGGTTCCCTTACTTCGTCTTCTTTCCCTAACAATCACACAAAATCCAATTAGAAGCTGGAATCAAAGAAGAATCAACTGAAATATACAGTATCATGAGAGAGCTTCATTGACTTCTCCTTTTCTCTTTCCTTTCTTCCTTTTGATTCTACTGCTTTCTAGCTCTCATAATGTTTATCCTTCAATATATATACTTATGGAAAGACACAACTGATGTTGTGAGCCAGTTAACTAAGCTCACAGCTACTTGTTAACCATACAAACCACCAATGCTTACTCACCTGATGGCTTTTCATTTCACGTATATCCAATTTTTTTATTTTTATTTTTTCAAATCGGGCCTTTATTGGGCCTAAATGGTTTGGGTGTTACAGTATATTATTATAAGACCTTCTCCTAATAGGAAAAAGATTTTGATTTTTAATTAAGTAATTAAATAATCAACAAATTAATTAATTTCCATTTAATTAAATAATAAAATAAAAAATAATATATTTAGGCTTTTATACATTAGCCTTACCGCCTATAACAATATATAGGTATATATATTATTTTTCTTATTTTATTAAGTCCATTGGACCTTAAGAAAAAGTTCACATGTGAACTAGACTCATTCTTACAAAAAGAAACAAGTCTACATGCCTCAATACAATTCTAGATGGACCCTAAAATTTGTCCGGTAGAATATATCAAGTGATCCATGCAAGTTCGTGCGGTTTGGGGATCTTGGCAGGCTATCTAAATTTAAGCTCTAATAGACACAACCCAATCAC
The DNA here is from genome assembly GCA_032871835.1 of Dipteronia dyeriana. Classification (NCBI taxonomy): domain Eukaryota; kingdom Viridiplantae; phylum Streptophyta; class Magnoliopsida; order Sapindales; family Sapindaceae; genus Dipteronia; species Dipteronia dyeriana. The sequence goes on along the minus strand of CM065295.1, from coordinate 31,860,448 downwards.
AATCAATAAATGATTCACTTAGGTCCGATCGATTAATTTTAGTTCATTCAACTAAAGAACTAAAATTACACTCTTAAATAAAGATAGAATAAGTTAATATTCCTCATTCATACCCTAGCCAATCTTAATGGAGAAAGTGTATCCTCGTGAAGAATATCAATAATCGCCAAGAGCTCATAAACCACCTATAACTCTCAAAGTTACCATATTTACTCATATGACCACATTTTGAACTTGGATATTTTGACTTGTCCAGAAGCCATGTTTCAATAGACATTATTGAAAACTTAACGTTAAGATTTAATATCCAATACCTCAAAACATCCATATGATGATATTCTACTCTCATTTATTAAATGCAGTCACGATATCCATATCAATAAATGAAGTCCTCTATCGAATAACAAATGAATACCACCAAACTATCGATGATAGACTATGCTATATAATCGTACTCATTGATAGCTCAAATGATAACACTTGCAACCATAAGGGTAGGGAAAATACACGCGCAGCGAAAGCGTGAGAAAATTTATAAAATTAGTGTTTGCGTATAAATAAAAAATTTCCCTTTGACTAACAAGAACCTTAACTCTAGATTAATTTATGTATATAAAAAGTGTCGTACCTTTTTCTCATGACGATTGAACAAGCGCCGAATTGAATCCGCAAGATCAACCTATCCAATCACGAACGTGAATTACCTAGCAGTGTGGGCTCTCTTTCTTTTAATCGTATACCTGAGGATGGAAATAAAAAAAATCTTCTTCTTTGTTAGTTACAATAATCCTCCAAGAATAAAACAAAGAACGTTAGATCACTTGTGAATTATCAATCAATTTGATTGAAACTCGTGTGAACCTTGATTCGATGTTGTACACAAAACCTTTTGATGTAAAGGCTACTGGTGTACTATCAAAAACTAAATGTTCTTTCTACCTATTTCTTCTTTCCCGAATCACACACTACTTATTACAGTTGATCGAATTTCGTCTAGAGTAAAATCAGAATTTTCTCCCTCAAAATTCCTATGATGGACTAATTCTTCTCTAAGAAAAATAGGGATGGCCAAAATCTCTCTATGAAATTGCTTAGGCTTGCCAAAATTAATCATACATATATATATATATATATAGGATCATAAATCCTCTCCTAAGAAGAATTTACATGGTTGGAAATAATCTTTTTCTTAGGTGGATTTATTTGGTAGTTAAGAATCCTTATCTAAAAGGAATTCTATCCTAATATATATATATATGGGCTGGCCGAAATTTCATAGAATACAATTTGGAGACTTAATTCTTTTCCTAAGAAGGATTTACTTGGTAGTTAAGAATACTTTCCTTAGGTAGATTTACTTGGTGGTTAAGAATCCTTTTAAAAAAGGAATTCTATCCTACACCAAGACTCCTAATTCAACTCAATAATGTATTTGTAACCATATTAAAAAATTCCTATTTTGATTAGATAAATAAATCATTTTATTTATCTACTTATCAAATATAGTCTTTAACATTAATTATACTACCAACAATAATATAATTTTAGGAGACCATCTCCTACTAGGAAAAAGATTTTGACTTTTAATTAAATAATTAATTAATCACCAAATTAATTAATTTTTATTTAATTAAATAATAAAAAAATAAAATATAGTTAAGCTATTCTAAATAGCCTTGCCGCAAAAACATATATAAATGGGCCAATATATTATTTTCTTATTTTATTAAATCCATTTGACCTTTATAAAAAGTTCACATGTGAACTAGACCCATTCTTATAAAAAAAAAACAAGTCCACAAGCCTCAATTCAATTCTAGATGGACCCCTAAATTTCTTCGGTAGAATATATCAAGTGATCCATGCAAGTTCGTGTGGATTGGGGATATTGGCGGGCTATCTTGATTTAAGCTCCAATAGACACAACCCAATCACAATCAACAAATGATTCACTCATGTCTGATCTATTTGATTTTAGTTCATTTCACTAAAGAAATAAAATTGAACTCTTAAATAAAGATAGAATAAGTTGATGTTACCCATTCATACCCTAGACAACCTTATTGGAGAAAGTGTATCCTCACGAAGAATACTAGTAATCGCTAAGAGCTCATAGACCGTCTATAGCTCTCCAAGTTACCATATTTACTCATACGACCACATTTTGAACTTGGATGTTTTGACTTGTCCAGAAACCATGTTTCAATAGACACTATTGAAAACTTAACATTAAGATTTAACATCCAAAACCTCAAGACATTTATATGATGGTATTCTACTCTCATTTAATAAATGGAGCCAAGATGTCCATATCTATAAATGAAGTATTCTATCGATTAACAAATGAATACCACCAAACTATCGAGTATAGACTATGCTATATAATCGTACTCATTGATAGCTCAAATGATAACACTTGCAACCATAAGTCCATCATTTATCTCATGATTGAGATAGACTCTCCAATTGTCTTCAAATGAAAACTTTTATCCATTGACGGTTATAGATAAAGTATTTCATTGTGATCCTATTTAGTGCACTAGATTCTTTTTCCCAAAGACACCTCACTTTTATGGTTTTAGACTTATCATAACACATTTGATCCCATTCAAATGCTAGCAAAAGAATCTACAATTTTGACAAGATAAAAGCGCCCAACCTTTTATCTTAAGTTGTGAATATTATTCAATACTAACTAAAGAATTGTGTCTACCTCATACATATCTAGATGTACGAACAATTCTTCTTTACTCATTATCTTTTGACCTTATGATTATTTACTTTTGACAATTATAATACTTAAACTATAAATGCTACAAGATTTGCTAAACTAAAAATCACTTTATTAGTATGAAAAGATTGTCAATTACATTATTACACTCTTGCTATCGAGCTTAATCCTAACAATAAGTCCATCACTTATCTCAGAATTGAGATAGAATCTCTGATTGTCTTCAAGTAACGTTTATCCACTGACGGTTTAGGATAAAGTAATTCACTGTGATCCTATTCAATGCACCTAGTGCACTAGATTCTTTTGCACAAATACACTACACTTTGATGATTTTAGACTCATCATAACACATTTGATCCCACTCAAATGCTAGGAAAAGTGTCTACAACTTTGACAAGATAAAGGCGCCCAACCTTTATCTTAAGTTGTGACTATTAATCAAGACTAACTAAAGAATTGTGTCTACCTCACACATATCTAGATGTATGAAAAATTCTTCTTTTTTCATAGTCTTTTGACCTTATGATTATTTACTTTTGACAATTATAATAATTAATCTATAAATGCTATAGGATTTTAAAACTAAAAATCACTTTATTATTATTAAAAGATTTTCAAATACGTTATTATACTCTTGCTATCGAGCATAAGCTCAACAATCTCCCATTTGCTCTATAGCAAATGTGTCATATCTCTCATCCCCATGTTCTCTATGTTAGGATTATGCTCGATAGAAAGAGTGTAATATTGTAATTAACAATCTTTTCATATGAATAAAATGATTTCTACTTTAACAAATCTTATAGCATTTATAGTTTAATTATTATAATTGTCAAAAGTAAATAATCATAAGGTCAAAAGACTATGAAAAAAGAAGAATTATTCATACATCTAAATATGTGTGAGGTAGACACAATTCTTTAGTTAGTCTTGAAAAATACTCACAACTTACGATAGAAGGTGGGGCGCCTTTATCTTGTCAAAGTTGTAGATTCTTTTGCTAGCATTTGAGTGGGATCAAATGTGTTATGATGAGTCTAAAATCGTCAAAGTGTGGTGTCTTTGGGCAAAAGAATTTAGTGCATTGGGTGCATTGAATAGGATCAAAATGAAATACTTTATCTAGAACCGTCAATGGATAAATGTTTTCATTTGAAGACAATCGGAGAGTCTATCTCAATCCTGAGATAAATGATGGACTTATGGTTGCAAGTGTTATCATTTGAGCTATCAATGAGTACGATTATATAGCATAGTCTATCCTCGATAGTTTGGTGGTATTCATTTGTTAATCGATAGAGGACTTCATTTATAGATATGGATATCGTGGCTCCATTTATTGAATGAGAGTATAATATCATCATATGGATGTTTTGAGGTATTGGATATGAAATCTTAACGTTAAGTTTTCAATAGTGTCTATTGAAACATGGCTTCTGGACAAGTCAAAATATCCAAGTTCAAAATGTGGTACTATGAGTAAATATGGTAACTTGGAGAGCTATAGGCGGTTTATGAGCTCTTGGCGATTACTGGTATTCTTCACGAGGATACACTTTCTCCAATAAGGTTGTCTAGGGTACGAATGAGTAACATCAACTTATTCTATCTTTATTTAAGAGTTCAATTTTAGTTCTTTAGTGGAATGAATTAAAATTAAATAGATCGGACCTAAGTGAATCATTTGTTGATTGAAATTGGGTTGTGTCTATTGGAGCTTAAATTTAGATAGCCCGCCAAGATCCCCAATTCACACGAACTTGCATGGATCACTTGATATATTTTACCGGACCAATAGGGGTCCATCTAGAATTGTAATAAGGCATGTGAACTTGTTTCTTTTTGTAAGAATAGGTCTTGTTCACATGTGGACTTTTTTTTTATTAAGGTCCAATGGATTTAATAAAATGAGAAAAATAATATATGGCCTTAATACTATGTACGGGCGGCAATGGCTATGGATAATAGCTTTAATATATTATTTTATTTTATTATTTATTTAAATGGCAATTAATTAATTATTTAATTAAATTTCAAAATCTTTTCCTATTAGGAGATGGTCTCCTAAAACTATACTATTGTTGGTAGTATAGTTAATGTTAAAGACTATATTTGATAAGTAGATAAATAAAAGGAGTTATTTATCTAATCAAATTAGGAAGTCTTTAATATGGTTACAAACACACTATTGAGTAGGATTAGGAGTCTTGGTGTAGGAAAGAATTCTTTTTGGAAAAGGATTCTTGGTCACCAAGTAAAACTACTTAGTGGTAGATTTCTTACTTGAAAAGTATTCATAACCACCAAGTTAATCTACCTAAGGATAGGATTCTTGTTTATCAGGTAATCCTTCTTAGGGAAGATTGAACTCTCCTAACCTATATAAAAGACCAAAATTTCGTCCAACACAATATAGTTATCGGAGTAGTTAGTTTTATTTTTAGATAAGGATTCTAACTACCAAATAAATCCACCTAAGGAAAGGATTCTTGCCAACCAAGTGAATCCTTCTTAGGAAAGGATTTATGAACCTATATATATGTGTGAATAATTTCGGTCATGACTAAGGAAATTAGAGGTAATTTCTGCTTTATTTGAGAAAGAAAAAGTTTCGGCCATCATAGGAATTTTGAGGGAGAAAAATTTGTTTTTACTCTAGACAAAATTCGATCATCTCTAATCAATAGTGTGTGAATTCGGCCAAGTAGAGAAAAAAGGGGAACGTTTTTGTATTCGATAGTATACTAATATCCTTTACATCAAAAGGGTTTTGTGTACAACATCAAATCAAGGTTCACGCGAGTTACAATCAAATTGATTGATAATTCACAAGTGACCGAATGTTCTTGGATTTTTCTCTTGGAGGATATTTGTAACTAACAAAGAAAAGATATTTTCTTTGTCTCCATCCTCAGGGATACAATTTAAAGAAAGGGAGCCCACACTCCTAGGTGATTCACGTTAGTGATTGGATTGGAAGATCTTACGAAATCAATTCGGCGCTTGTTCAATCATCACGCGAAAAAGGTACTATACTTTTATATACATCAATTAATCTAGGTTAAGGTTCTCGTTGCATAAAAGGGAAAAAAAAATTATACGTAAACCCTAATCTCATTTTTTCTCACGCTTCCGTTGAGTTTCTAAACCATTTTTCCCTACACTCTAGATGCCCATCAAAACTCTTTTGTGGAAGAGCCTTTATAAAGGGATTCATTAGATTATCTGCTGACGCGATCTTGGCATGCACAATTTCCCTCAGACGGTGATACTTTCTTTCATTGTGTTTCCCTCTCTTATGATTTATCGGTTCTCTCGAATTAGCCACTGGTCCATTATTGTTAAAATAGATAGTGATCTGCTTATTCGCATCAGGAACGACTTCTAAGTCAATAAAGAATTGGCGAAGCCAAACAGCCTCTTTAGCAGCCTCGCATGCGGCAACATACTTGAATTCCATGGTGGAATCAACAATATAAGATTGCTTGATACTCCTCCATATGACTTCCCCTCCTCCAATAGTAAACACAAATCCTGATGTTGATATCCTGGAATCATAATCTGACTGAAAATCAGAATCTGTATACCCAACGAAAATTAAATCCCCTCCAGAGTACACAAGCATATAATCTCTCGTTCTCCTAAGATACTTGAAAATATGCTTGACAGCAGTCCAGTAATCAGGATTGGGTTTCGATTACCTGCTAACTATGCCTACAGCAAAACAAATATCTGGTATAGTCAAAAGCATTGTATACATGAGACTTTCAACTGCCGATGCATATGGAACCCTACTCATGAATTGCTCTTCATGCTCATTCTTAGGAACTTGTTCCTTAAAATTTTTGATTCCATGTCTGAAAGGTAACATACCTTTCTTGGAATCTTGCATGGAAAACCTAGACAAGATTTTATCTATGTATGAAACTTGGGATAATGCAATCGTTCTATTCTTTCTATCCCTTATTATTTGGATACCGAGAATATAACTTTCTTCTCCTAAGTCATTCATATCAAATTGTTTTGCTAACTATTCTTATATTGATGTCAATACACCTACATCGTTTCCGATGAGTAGTATATCATTAATGTAAAGAACTAGGAAAACCAACTTGTCACCTTTAATCCTTTTGTATACATAAGGTTCATCAAGGTTATGAATAAATACAAAACTTTTCACGGCTTGATCGAACCTTATGTTCCAGGATCTGGATGCTTGCTTCAATCCATATATGGATTTTTGCAACTTGCATACCCTTTCCTCTTGGCCTTTTTCAGTGAATCCTTCTAGTTGTATCATGTAGATGCTTTTGCCAAGACTTCCATTAAGGAAAGCTGTCTTGACATCCATTTGCCAAATCTCTAGGTCTATAGATGCCGCAATGGATAAGAGTATCCTAATGGATTTAAGCATGGCCACAGGAGAGAAGGTTTCTTCATAATCGATACATTCCTTCAGTGTATAACCTTTAGCTACCAATCTAGCTTTAAAATTTTCCACCTTTCCATCCATTCCTCTTTTCCTCTTGTATACCCACTTGCACCCAATGGGTTTTATCCCTTAAAGCAAGTCTACAAGAGACCAGACTTTGTTTTTGAATATAGATTCAATTTTGGATTACATTGTTTTTTGCCAATGGCGACAATCAACATCTTCCATTGCTTCCTTGTACGTATAGGGATCATCGTCATCTGGAAGATTCTCTACAAATTCTCCTAGACCGATGCATCTCTCGAGTTGTACACTAACCCTCCCACTACGACGAGGTATGGTAGATTGTTGATCTTGTGTTGGTACGGAACTTACAATTGGGCTTGGTTATGAAACCTCTTGTGGAATTGTATCTCCTGAAAGCACATTCAGGACAATTCTACTTTTAGGCACAAAATTATTCATATAGTCCTCTTCCAGAAATTTAGCATTTTTCGAAACAAATACTTTAAGATCTAAAGGGTTATAGAAAAAATATCCTTTTGTTCCTTTTGGATACCCTACAAATATGCATGTTTCTGTACGGGACTCCATCTTTTCTGTCTTTCCTTTTAACACGTGCACAGGACATCCAAATATCCCTATGTGTTTTAAATTAGGCTTTCGCCTAGTCCACAACTCATACGGTGTTTTAGAAACCAACTTAGATGGTACATCGTATAGAATGTACATAGCGGTTTGTAAAGCATATCTCCAAAAAGAATTAGGGAGCATTGAATAACTCAACATAGACCTAGCCATGTCCAAAAGAGTTCTATTTCTCCTTTCTGCCACCCTATTTTGTTGAGGTGTACCTGGTGAAAAAAACTGAGAAAATTATCCCATTATCAATAAGTTATTGCTGAAACTCACCAAATAGATATTCTGCACCATGATCAAACCTCAAGATTTTTATGCCTTTCTTAAGCTGATTTTCTACTTCAGTTTTAAATGCTTTGCACATTTCAAAAGCATCCGACTTATGTCTTATGAGATAGACATAGCCAAATCATGAGTGATCATCCGAGAAAGTGATGAAGTACTCATATCCACCTCTAGCTTGAATGCTCATAGGTCCACACACATCAGTGTGTATCAAACCTAAACATTCGATGGCTCTTGTGCCTTTGGTCGTAAATGACCTTTTGGTCATTTTATCTGCCAAACAAGATTCACAAGTTGGTAGATCATCAAACTTTAAGTCACTTAGAGGTCCGTCACTAACCTATCTTTTAATACTATTTAGGTTAATATAACCTAGGCGCAAATGCCATAGGTAGGTTTCATCTTTTGATAAATTAACTTTTTTATGATTAGGCTCTGTTGATTCCGTGTCTAACAAGTGAGAGATATTTTTGTGCAAATAGAATAAACCATTTTCCAATGTACCTTTCCAAATAATTTTGTTATTCTTACTAATAATAAAATCTTTTATTAAAAGTAACCGAATATCCAAATTTATTTAGATAAGAGACCGAAATTAAATTCCTCTTGAATTGTGATACATAATAAACATTTATTAAAATTAAATGCCTATAAGAATATAAATTGATTATAATATCTCCCTCTACACTAGTAGACACCAACGCTCCATTGCCTAAATGCAAGTTGAATTCATTCTTTTTCAGTCTATTCCTTTGACTCTTTTCACCACAAAGGAAACACTTCCCTTTGATCTTGGTTACTTTCTTAGTCTCTTTATAAGATGGCTTGCTTTTTCTTCTATTGTCTCTTGATCTTTTTACGGGTCTTTAACAGTAGCAAACCAAGCATATGAATCTCTTGACCCTTGCCTTTTATAAGGATTATCTTGGTACTTAGAACATTTTACATCAGGCCTTGGAAGGTGTATTCCTTATTATTCAAGGTGTAGTCCAACTTGAATTGATCAAAGAAATCTGATAGTGAGTTGACAATCATGTCAATTTTGGTCTCTCCATCTACCCCAACACCATTCAATTTAGCAATGTTGAGATGTGCTATGACTTTCATCATGTGATCTTTCACACCTTATCCAGGTTTCATCCTAAGATTCATAAATGCAGTCACTACCTCTCTCTTAGTCGTCCTAGACCTCATAGCAAACATCTCCTCTAGAGACATCTTTATATCGGTAATAGTCTCCATTATTTCATGTTGCTGTTGCAACACGTCGGAGATGATGGCCATAATGTAACATTTATCCATCTCATCAGAAGACTCCCACTGCTGAAACTCATCTCTTTGCTTCTGAGTAGATTCATTAGTAGGAGTAGGTGGTTTATAAGTGCACATAATGAACTTATGCTTTTCGGATTGCAACAAAAGCCCAATTTTCCTTTTCCATGTGACATGATTATCACCAGTTAAAGTATTGTCTTTAGGATTTTGATTAGGGATGGGGTCATGATTTCTTTATATTAACAAAAATTATATAAGTAAATAATCATGATATAGCCCTTTTGATTATTTATCTTGAATTATAAATAAAATAATTCAATCGTAAAATTCAACGGTGATCCAACACCTATAAATGTCACGCCTCCTTTGGGAGTTCGTACCATTTACTAGTTGGACTAGGTCCCACCTAATTGTTAACATAATAACCAACGTTTTCAATTTGAGCCTTGCAATTTTATTAACAAGAACTCTTGGGAGGATATTAATAAAATTACATTGAGTGTGTTACCAAGTTATCGACCTTCAATATAATCCCTCACGAATATCCCTCATTTGGGAGTAGATATCGTTTGGGCTAGTTGTCTAGTCTATCCTTGTAAGGAAGTATCTTGCTAAATTCCATTCATGAATACCTCTTGGGAGGTTATTACACGAAACATAAAGCTCAACTAAACTTGGAGGCCGTAGGTGTTCCAAAACACCTTCTCCCACTCAATTATTTAAAGCGTGTGATCGATCTACAAAGAATGATTTACCAAGTTATCTAGATGCCAATTTAGATACCTAAACCATTCAATGCATGTTCATACCAAAAGAGATATATAAGTGACTCTCCTATTCTATATGACATGTTATCAAACAACGACAAACATTGCAATATTTACAAAAATATATATGGCTACAATTTTGGTTCATCCAAGAAAAACCAGTAAATTACACGTCTTGGAATACAAAAAAAAAACTCTTTTCTTGGCGAACAAGTATTTACGCAACCTTCGTCATTTGGACTCCCTCGGCTGCCTCCCATGGGCGTGCACACCCTTGGCTCCTACCCATGGGCGTGCACATGCCACAACCCCATAAAGGGCTGCCATGCGCAGCCCATGGCTTCCATAGGGCTGCCATGCACAGCCCATGCAAGAACAAACGTGGCCGCGTGCTCTTTGCACGCACGTTTGTTGCTACGGCTCGCACGGTCTCAAACTTGTTCCGGTTGCTCCCAATTTTTCAAAGCTTCGAGTCTTCGATACTTGAGTGTAATATTGAAGAATTATAAATAAAAAATACTGCAGTTTTTTTATTACAACAACAAAATAATTAAAAAAAAACTTAGCAACTACCAAGAAGGAAATTTTGGTGATGATAGACCACCCTTCTTGTTACAATCCCAAAACAAAAATACATTGAAATTCTAGGACAAAAATTGAGCAATAACAAACCACATATAAAACATATATATATATATATATATATATATATATATATATATATATATCCATACATTCCAATGTAAATATATATGTGAATATCTAGAGTGTCATCTCTTTCTAAAACATGCATATATACAACAAAAAGAAAAAGATTCACAAACACAAACATCAATTAATCAAGGGTACAACCAGGCTCAGATACCAATCGTGGAAAAATCGCGCAACGGAATCGTGTAATATATAAAAATTAGGGTTTGGTATAAATAATTTTTTCCCTTTTAATACCAAGAACCTTAACCCTAGAGTAATTGATGTATATAAAGTATCGTACATTTTTCTCGTGACGATTGAACAAGCGCTGAATTGAATCCGTAAGATCTTCCAATCCAATCACGAACGTGAATCACCTAGGAGTGTGGGATACCTTTCTTTAAATTGTATATCTGAGGATGGAAACAATTAAAATATTTTTCTTTATTAGTTACAATTATCCTCCAAGAGAAAATCCAAGAAGGTCCGGTCACTTGTGAATTATCAAACTACTCGATTGAAACTCGCGTGAACCCGATTTGATTTTGTACACAAAACCCTTTTGATGTAAAGGATACTAGTGTACTATCAAAAACAAAAACGTTCCCTTTTTTTCTCTTCTTGGCCAAATTCACACCCTATATCTTAGAGTTGATTGAATTTTGTCTAGAGTAAAATACTAAATTTTTCTCTCTCAAAATTCTCCCTTGCGAAGCAAAATTCTCTATTAGAAAATACTTAGGTTGGCCGAAAGTTTCACTCTAAGAATCATAGGGCTGGCCGAATTCATCAAGGGAATATATATAGGATCACAAATCCTCTCATAAGAAGGATTTACTAGGTTAGCAAGAATCATTTCTTTAGGTGGACTTACTTGGTAGTTAATAATCTTTTTCAAAGAATAATTCTACTTCACACCAAGTGATATGAACCTCACCAAGAGCAGTGAGACCCGGAACCAATACATGGTAACTAACGATCATTTTTTAATCAAGTTTATAAAAAAAGAACGTTATCGGACTGTGACCTGTTACCTATAAGGAGGTAAGAACCAACGATATCAAGAAGTTGAAGATGCCACAGTCAAGAACAAGAAGAAGATGTGAGTGATAAGTCTAGATTTCAGAACCAAAATAGATGAACTCTCGCTATTTTTTTTTTATTCAATCAAGTCTGTCGAATTACATCCAATTTGTTGCTTTATATACTAAAACCCTAAACGAAAAGATAGGCTACAAGCCAACCTAAAAGGAAACAAGATAATTCGGCCATTAAGGCCTTACAAGAAAAAAAAAACTAAATTGAGAAACTATTGACTTGTTCCCTAATTGGAAAGCTAAATATGGAAACAAATCAGCCCCTTAATTTGGAAAACAAATCAACTATTATTCTTTGGAAATTAAAAGGAAAAAAATCAGTCAAAGTTGAATCTTCTCCTAGCTTGTACCACACACCCAAGTCTTCCTTATTCTGCCTAATCCATTGTCTTGATGATATTAATTAAGGCTTGGTCTTCATGTGGGCTTTTCTTAGTCTTCAACAATTCAAAATTAGTCCAAATGTCTTGAATGCCATTTAGTGCTTCTTTGAATGTCTTAGCTTTTGCCCTTGTTATTGGCCCAACCAGAACATGCAATGGATCATTTGATGCAGCTGCCTTGTCCTCATCATTCCCTCCCTCTTGAAAAGGATTTGTCCTCAAATCGTCACCTACATCAAAAGGAGACAAATCAAAAACATTGAATCTTGCACTAACATTATACTCACCTAGAAGATCCAACTTGTATGCGTTGTCATTGATCCTTTCAATCACTTGAAATGGGCCATCTCCCCTTAGAAGTAGTTTAAAACTCTGATGGGCTGAAAACCGTTCCTTCCTTATATGCAACCACACCCAATCACCAGGTTCAAACATAACTTTCTTATGCCCTTTATTTGCTTGGTTGGCATATTGCTCAGTTCGTCTTTCTATGTTTTGCCGAGTATTTTCATGGATTTGCTTATCAAAATCTATCTTTTTCTTTCCATCCAAGTTAATATGCTCATTCATAGGTAAAGGAATTAAATCCAAAGGAGTCAATGGGTTAAAACCATTCACAATTTCAAAAGGCGAAAAATGAGTTGCAGAATGCACACTCCTATTATAAGCAAACTCTACATACTGCAAACAATCCTCCCATGTTTTCAAGTTATTTTGTATTATAGCACGCAACAAGGTAGATAAAGTCCTATTAACTACTTCAGTTTGACCATCAGTTTTTGGATGACAAGTAGTAGAAAATAAAAGTTTAGTGCCTAACTTACCCCATAAAGTCTTCCAAAAGTAGTTTAAGAAGTTAGGATCTTTATCAGAAACAATGGTCCTAGGCATGCCATGCAATATCACAATTTCTTTAAAAAATAAATCAGCAATATGTGATGCATCATCGGTTTTATGACAAGGAATGAAATGTGCCATTTTAGAAAACCTATAAAGAACCACATATATAGAGTCCCTACCCCTTTTTGACCTAGACAAACCCAACACAAAATCCATAGAAATATCAATCCAAGGTCCACTAGGTATAGGCAAAGGTGTATACAATCCATGAGGCTTAATCCTAGAATTGGCTTGTCTACATGTAATGCATTTCTCACAGATTCTTTCTACATCACGTTTCATATGAGGCTAAAAAAATGTTCATGCAAAGTATCTAGCATCTTAGCTATACCAAAATGCCCCATCAAACCTCCCCCATGAGCTTCTCTAACAAGCAATTCACACAAAGAACTCTTAGGCACGCATAATTTAGTTTCACTAAACAAAAATCCATCGTGCCTATAAAATTTGCCAAATGAAACCTTTTCACATGCATTGACCACATTGCCAAAATCAGAATCTTCCACATAAAATTCTTTAATGTATTCAAAACTAAACAATCTAGCATCCATAGTAGAAAGTAGAACGTACCTTCTTGACAGAGCATCAGCGACCACGTTTTCCTTACCCTTTTTATACTTGATCACATATGGAAATGTTTCAATGAACTCCACCCATTTGGCATGCTGTTTATTTAGCTTGTGTTGCCCCTTTATATGCTTCAAGGACTTCTGATCCGAGTGAATCGCAAATTTTTTTGGCCAAAGGTAGTGTTGCCAAGTTTCCAATGCCCTAATTAAATCGTATATCTCCTTGTCATTATTAGGATAATTCAAGGCTGCTCCTCTTATCATCTCACTGAAATAAGCAATGGGACGACCTTTTTGCATTAGAACAACTCCAATACATATTCCTGAAGCATCACACTCTATCTCAAAAGTTTTAGCAAAGTCAGGCAAAGCAAGCAAAGGTTCATTAGTTAATTTTTCCTTAATCAAGTTAAATTCCTTATCTTGTTCATTACGCCACTTAAAACCCACATTCTTTTTGATAACTTCAGTTAAAGGTGCAGCTATACTACTAAAATCTTTCACAAACCTCCTTTAAAAACTAGCCATCCAATGAAAACTTCTCACTTGTCCCACATTTTTAGGTTTCTGCCACTCCTTAATTGCCTTAACCTTTTCTTCATCAACCCCAATCCCCTAAGCACTAACAACAAAATCAAGAAATGCAAGCTTATCGGTGTAAAAGGTACACTTTTTGAGATTAGCAAACAACTTTTCTGTTCTTAAAACACCTAAAACAAGTTTTAAATGTTCAACATGCTCATCCAAGTTTTTGCTATAAATCAGAACGTCATCAAAATAAACAACCACAAACTTCCCAATAAAAGCACGCAAAACATGGTTCATTAATCTCATGAAAGTACTTGGTGTATTAGTAAATCCAAAAGGCATAACTAACCACTTATACAAACCATATTTTGTTTTGAAAGCAGTTTTCCACTCATCGCCTTCCTTCATCCTAATTTGATGATATCCACTTTTAAGATCAATTTTAGTAAGAACAATAGAACCATGCAATTCATGAAGCATATCATCTAATCTAGGAATAGGATGTCGATACTTTACAGTGATATTATTGATGGCATGACAATCAATGCATATCCTCCATGTTTCATCCTTTTTTGGCACTAGCAACTCGGGAACCGTATAAGGGCTCATGCTCTTACGCACATAACCCTTTTCCATGAGCTCACTAACCTGCCTTTGAAGTTCCTTTGTCTCCTCAGGATTACTTCTATATGCTGGTCTATTTGGGATGGGTGCTCTGGGTAAAAAGTCAATTTGGTGCTCAATTCCCTTTATTCGTGGTAAACCAATAAGCATCTCTTCAGGAAACACTTCATCGAAGTCCTGCATTATAGAAAAACAACACTAGGCAAGGAAGGGTTAAGTTCATTAGTACTGAAGCAAGCCTCTTCTTACAAAAGTACAATCATTGGCTGATTTGAAAATAAAGCCTTTTTGACCTCACTCTCCCTTGCGTAAAAGCTCACTCGTTTTCTCTTATTTTTTCTCAACAACTCTCTTTCTTTTCTATTTTTTTCCTTTAAACTCTCACTTTCTTTTTTGACATCTCTCTCTTCTTAACCTCACGTGATCTTTATACACTTGTTTTGGGGTTAAAGGTACAAGAGTGATTGACTTTTTATTGAGTACAAAGGAGTATCTATTGGTATACCTATCATGAGTCACATGTCTATAACTGCCATGGTCTCCTCAAAAGGATATGGCTCGCATTTATTGGTACCACGTCACAAAGGACTTCATCTTTGTATTTTCCAATTGAAAACGACACCAACACCTATTTTGTCACCTTGATTTCCCCACTATCATATTGTAGCTTATAAAAAGGGTGCTTCAAAATGGCCAAATTCAGTTTCTCCACAAAACTAGTGCTAGCCACATTAGAAAAACTCCCCCCATCAATGGTCATGCTACATACCTTATCATTAACATGGCAGCAGGTGTGAAAAATGTTGTCACGTTGTACCTTATCATCTTCATTGGCTTGAGTTCTAAGAGCTCTTCTTGCAACCAAAAGCTCTCCCATACCTATCTCCTCTATTCTCATACTTATCTTCTCTATTCCCACACCTAACTTCTCTACCTCCTATTCCATGCTTAAATCTACCCGTACCCGCATTAGACATGCGATCATCCTCCTCTAGGTCATTCCAATAATCATCTCCATAGTCATTCCTAGGTGGGTTCCTTTCTCTTCGTTCCATAGTAAGAGCCTTGAATGGCTGCTCCCTTTGCGAACTAGATTCCACTTTGTCTATCCGATCATGCACCTCACCAAACTTAATCTCCATCCGCTCCATGCTTTTTTGTATGGTTTTATATAAAAAAATTAAGATCTACTGTTTCTAGTGGATCGTCAAATAAGTCTTTACTCTTATCATGGGACATATTTTAATCTTACAAAACAGAGAAAGTAAGTAAGCCTCTCAAAACACTCCCTCACGTGTTTGACCCTCAAAGATGGTGGCACTCACACTTGTGTTTCACTTAATCTTTTGGCTTTACCCTCTGATGAACTCACACTCTCTTGCCTTTTTTTAACTCTTTCAGTTCCTTTTTTTTTTACTTAGACAGACACTCACAAGAAGTTTAAGAAATAAGATGTAACAAAAAAAAAAAAATAGGACAAGGATAACAAAGACGAGATTCCACTGAAACTTTTTTTTTTATTATCAACGCACGAATCAAGAAAAGGAATAAAAAAAAATTGTTGATATAAGTTCAACTACACGACTTAAAAAAATGTACTCAATATTTTGTTGGGATTTTTTTTTATAAAGAATATGATAATTTTTTTTTCGTAACGGATCTTAATTTTTTTTAAGATCAAAAAGAAAAAAAAATTGACAAAGAAGAACAAAGATAGATTAAACCTGATTTTAGAACCAGGCTCTCATACCAGTTGATATGAACCTCACAAAGAGTAGTGAGACCCGAAACCAATATATGGTAACGCATGATCATTTTCTAATCAAGTTTATAAACAAAGAACGTTATCGGACCGCGACCCGTCACCTATAAGGAGGTAAGAACCAACGGTATCAAGAAGTTGAAGACGCCACAATCAAGAACAAGAAAGAGATGTGAGCGATAAGTCTACATTTCAGAACCAAAAGATATGGACTCTCGCTATTTTTTTTATTCAATCAAGTCTGTCAAATTACATCCAATTCGTTCCTTTATATACTAAAACCCTAAACGAAAAGATAGGCTACAAGCCAACCTAAAAGGAAACAAGATAATTCGGCCATTAAGGCCTTACAATCAAAAAAAGTAAATCGAGAAACTATTGACTTGCTCCCTAATTGGAAAGCTAAATCTGGAAACAAATCAGACCCTTAATTTGGGAAACAAATCAACTATTATTCTTTGGAAAAACAAATCAACTATTATTCTTTGGAAATTAAAAGGAAATAAATCAGTCAAAGTTGAATCTTCTCCTAGTTTGTGCCACACGCTCAAGTCTTCTTTATTCAGCCTAATCCATTGTCTTGATGACATTAATTAAGGCTTGGTCTTCATGTGGGCTTTTCTTAGTCTTCAACAATTCAAAATCAGCCCAAGTGTCTTGAATTAGGCCATTTTGTGATTCTTTGAATCTCTTAGCTCTTACCCTTATTAATGGCCCAACCGGAACATGCAATGGATCATTTGATACAGCTTCCTTGTTCTCATCACCAAGACTCCTAATCCAACTCATTAGAGTATTTGTAACCATATTAAAGATTTTCTAATTTGCCTATTATTTATCTACTTATCAAATATAATCTTTAATATTAATTGTACTACCAACAATAGTATAATATTAGGAGACATTCTCTTTATAGGAAAAAGATTTTGACTTTTAATTAAATAATTAACTAATCAACAAATTATTAATTTCCATTTAATAAAATAATAAAATAAAAAATAATATATTTAGACTTTTATACATTAGCCTTGCCGCCTATAACAATATATAGGTATATATATTATTTTTCTTATTTTATTAAATCCATTGGACCATAATAAAAAGTCCACATGTGAACTAGAACCATTCTTACAAAAAGAAACAAGTCCACATGCCTCAATACAATTCTAGATGGACCCCTAAATTGGTCTGATAGAATATACAAAGTGATCCATGCAAGTTCGTGAGGATTGGGGATCTTGGCGGGATATCTAATTTTAAGCTCCAACAGACACAACCCAATCACAATCAACAAATGATTCACTTAGGTCCGATCTATTAATTTTAGTTCATTCCACTAAAGAACTAAAATTGCACTCTTAAATAATGATAGAATAAGTTAATATTCCTCATTCATACCCTAGACAATCTTAATGGAGAAAGTGTATCCTCATGAAGAATATAAGTAATCGCCAAGAGCTCATAGACCGCCTATAACTCTCCAAGTTACCATATTTACTTATACCACATTTTGAATTTGGATATTTTGACTTGTCCAGAAGCCATGTTTCAATAGACACTATTGACAACTTAACGTTAAAATTTGATATCCAATACCTCAAAAAATCCATATGATGATATTCTACTTTCATTTATTAAACGTAGCCACGATGTCCATATCTATAAATAAGTCTTCTATCAATTAACAAATGAATACCACAAAACTATCGAGGATAGACTATGCTATATAATCGTACTCATTGATAGCTCAAATGATAACACTTACAACCATAAGTTCATCATTTACCTCAGGATTGAGATAGACTCTCCGATTGTCTTCAAGTGAAAACTTTTATCCACTGACGGTTTAGGATAAAGTAATTCATTGTGATCCTATTCAATGCACCTAGTGCACTAGATTGTTTTGTCTTAAGACACCACACTTTGATTATTTTAGACTCATCATAACACATTTGATCCTATTCAAATGCTAGCAAAAGAATCTACAACTTTGAAAAAATAAAGGCGCCCAACTTTTATCTTAAGTTGTGAATATTATTCAAGACTAACTAAAGAATTGTGTCTACCTCACACATATCTAGATGTATGAACAATTCTTCTTTTCTCATAGTCTTTTAACCTTACGATTATTTACTTTTGACAATTATAATAATTAGACTATAAATGTTATAGGATTTGTTAAACTAGAAATCATTTTATTTTTATGAAAAGACTGTCAAATACATTATTATACTTTTGATATCGAGCATAATCCCAACAGTACATGCTAGTTCAGAATGAAGTTATATGCTAGTTGAAAAAGAAGTTACATGCTAGTTCATTTAATCACAAAATTGGGATGACTAATCTCATGCAAAATTCTAGTAGTTTCCCATGATACAAGTTACATGCTAGTTAAGAATGAATTTACATGCTAGTTGAAAATAATGTTACATGCTAGTTCATTTAATCACAAATTTTGAAAGATTAATCTCATGCACAATTCCAGTAGTTTTACAAGCTACAAGTTACATGCTAGTTAAGAATGAAGTTACTTGCTAGTTGAAAATGAAGTTACACACTAGTTCATCTAATCAAAAAAATTAGAAGACGAATCTCAAGCACAATTCAAGTAGTTTTACATGCAACAAGTTATGTGCTAGTTCCGAATGAAGTTACATGGTAGTTGAAAATGAAGTTACTTACGAGTTCATTTAATCACAAAATTTTGAAGACTAATCTGATGCGTAATTCCAATAATTTTACATGCTACAAGATGAATTCTAGATAAGAATGAAGTTACTTGTTAGATGAAAATGAAGTAACATGCTATTTCATTTAATCACAAAATTGGGAAGACAAATCTCATGCACAGTTCCAGTAATGTTACATGCTACAACTTACATGCCAATTCAGAATGAAGTTACATGCTTGTTGAAAATGAAGTTACACACCAGTTGAAAATGAAGTTACGTGCTAGTTTATTTAATCATAAAATTTGGAAGACTAATCTCATGCACAATTCCTGTAGTTTTACATGCTACAAGTTTTGTGCTAGTTTCGAATGAGGAACATGCTAGCATCAAATGAAGTTACATACAGGTTCATTTATTCATAGAATGTGTAGACTAATCTCTTCCACAATTCCAGTAGTTTTACATGCTACAAGTTACATGCTAGTTCGGAATGAAGTTACATGCTAGTTCGGAATGAAGTTACATGCTTGTTGAAAAGAAAGTTACATGTTAGTTCATTTAATCACAAAATTTGAAAGACTCATCTCATGCACAATTCCAGTAGTTTTACATGCTACAAGTTATGTGTTAGTTTAGAAAGAAGTTACATGCTAGTTGATAAGATAGTTACATGGTAGTTCATTTAATCACAAAATTTGGAAGACTAATCGCATGCACAATTCCAGTATGTTACATGCTACAAGTTACATGTCAGTTCATAATGAAGTTACCTTCAAGTTTAAAATTATCTTGCATTCTAGTTCATTTAATCACAAAATTCGAAAAACTTATCTCATTCTCAATTCCTGTAGTTTTGCATGCTACAAGTTACATGCTAGTTCAGAATGAAATTACTTTCTAGTTGAAAATGAAGTTACATTATGGTTCATTTATTCATAAAATGTTGAAGACTAATCTCATGAACAATTTCTGTAGTTTTTTATACAAAAGTTACCTGCTAGTTCAGAATAAAGTTACATGCTAGTTGAAAATTAAGTTACATGCTAGTTCATTAAATCAATAAAATTGAAAGAATAGTTTCATGCACAATTCTAGTAGTTTTAAATGCTACAAGTTACATGCTTATTCAGAATGAAGTTACATGCTAGTTAAAAATGAAGTTACAAGCTAGTTCATTTAATCACAAAATTGGGATGACTAATTTCATGCACAATTCTAGTAGTTTTACGTGCTACAATTTACATGCTAGTTCAGAATGAGGTTACAGGCTAGTAGAAAATGAAGTTACATGTTAGGTCATTTTATCACAAAATTTGGAAGACTAATCTCATGGTCAATTACAGCAGTTTTACAAGCTACAAGTTACACGCCAGTTCAAAATGAAGTTACATGCTATTCGAAAATAAAGTTACATGCTAGTTCATTTAATCGCAAAATTTGGAAGACAAATCTCGTGCACAATTCCAGTAATGTTACATGCTACAAGTTACATGCCAGTTCAGAATAAAGTTACATGCTAGTTGAAAATGAAGTTACATGCTAGTTCAATTGAGCACAAAATTTTGAAGACTAATTTCCCGCACAATTCAAGTAGTTCTATGTGCTACAAGTTACATGCTAGTTCATAATGAATTTACAAGCTAGTTGGAAATGAAGTTACACACTAGTTCATTTAATCACAAAAATTGGAAAGCTAATCTCATGCACAAATCCTGTAGTTTTACATGCAACAAGTTACGAGCTAGTTTTGAATGAAGTTACATGCTAGTTGAAAATGAAGCTACAAGCTAATAAATTGAACCACAAAATTTTGAAGACTAATCTCATGCATAATTCCAGTAGTTTTACATGGTATAAGATGCATGCAAGTTCAGAAGGAAGTTACTTGTTTGATGAAAATAAAGTTACATGCTAGTTCATTTAATCACACAATTTGAAGACTAATCTCATACAAAATTCCAGTTGTTTTACATGCTAAAAGTAACATGCCAGTTTAGAATGAAGTTACATGCTAGTTCAAAATGAAGTTACATGCTAGTTCATTTAATCCCAAAATTTGGAAGAACAATTTCGTGCACAATTCTAGTTCTTTTACGTACTACAAGTTACATGCTAGTTCAAAATGAAGTTAAATGCTAGTCAAAAATTAAGTTACATGCTAGTTCATTTAATCACACAATTTGGATGACAAATACCATGCATAATTCCAGTAACGTTACATGCTACAAGTTACATTGCCAGTTCAGAATGAAGTTACATGCCAGTTCAGAATAAAGTTACATGCTAGTTCATTTAATCACAAAATTTGGAAGACAAATCTCATGCACAATTCCTGTAGTTTTACAAGCTACAAGTTATGTGCTAGTGCAGAATGAAGTTACACGCTAGTTCATTTATTCATAAAATGTGGAAGACTAATCTCATACACAATTCCAGTAGTTTTACAAGCTACAAGTTACACGCTAGTTCAAAATGAAGATACGTGCTAGTCGAAAATGAAGTTACACGCTAGTTCATTTAATCACAATTTTTTTAAGACAATCTCAGTCACAACTCCAATAATGTTGCATGCTACAAGTTACATGCTAGTTGAAAATGAAGTTTCATGCTAGTTGAAATGAAGTTACATGCTAGTTCATTTAATCACAAAATTTGGTAGACTAATCTCTTGCATAATTCCAGTAATTTTGCATGCTACAAGTTACATGCTAAATTAGAATGAAGTTACATGCTTGTTGAAAAAGAAGCTACATGCTAGTACATTTAATCACAACATTTTGAAGACTAATCTCAAAATTTTGAAGACTAGTCTCAGTCACAGTTCCAGGAGTTTTACATGCTACAAGATGAAAGCTAGTTCAGAATGAAGTTACTTGCTAGATGAAAAAGATGTTATATGCTAGTTCATTAAATCATAAAAATTGGAAGACAAATCTCATGCACAATTCCAGTAATGTTACATGCTACAAGTTACATTCCAATTCCGAATGAAGTTACATGCTAGTTCATTTAATCATAAAATTTGGAAGACTAATCTCTTGCACAATTCCAGTAGTTTTACAAGCTACATGTTACATGCTAGTTCAAAATGAAGTTACACTCTAGTTGAAAATGAAGTTACATGCTAGTTCATTTAATCAAAAAATTTGGAAGACTAATCTCATGCACAATTCCAGTAGTTTTACATGTTACAAGTTACATGCTAGTTCAGAATGAAGTTACATGCTAGCGAAAAATGAAGTTACATGCTGGTTCATTTATTGATAAAACGTGGAAGACTTATATTATACACAATTTCATTAGTTTTACATGCTACTAGTTACACACCAGTTCAAAATGAAGTTACATGCTAGCCAAAAATGAAGTTACATGCTAGTTCATTTAATCAAAAAATTTGGAAGTAAACTCTCGTGCACAACTCCAGTAATGTTACGAGCTATAAGTTACAAGCCAGTTTAGAATGTAGTTACCTGCAAGTTCAAAATGAAGTTACATGCTAGTTCATTTAATCACCAAAATTTAGAAGACAAATCTTATGCACAACTCCAGTAATGTCACATGCTACAAGTTACATGCCAGTTCAGAATGAAGTTACATGCTAGTTGAAAATGAAGTTACATGCTAGTTCATTAAATCACAAATTTTGGAAGACTAATCTCACACACAATTACAGTAATGTTACGTGTTATAAGTTGCATGAGTGTCAGAATGAAGTTACATGCTAGTTGAAAATGAAGTCACATGCTAATTCATTTAATCACAAAACGTGGAAGACTAATCTCACGCACAATTCCAGTAGTTTTACATGCTACAAGTTACGTGCTAGTTCAGAATGAAGTTACATGCTAGTTGAAAATAAAGTTAAAAACGAGTTCATTTAATCTCAAAATTTGGAAGACTAAACTCATGCAAAATTCTAGTTGTTTTACATGCTACAAGATACATGCTAGTTCAGAATGAAGTTACATGATAGAAGAAAATGAATTTAAATGCTTATTCATTTAATCATAAAAATTGAAGACTAATCTCAAACACAATTCCAGTAGTTTTACTTGATACAAGTTGAACGTCAGTTTAGAATGTAGTTACATGCTAGTTCATGTAATTACAAAATTTGGAAGAATAATTTCGTGCACAATTCTAGTAGTTTTACGTTCTAAAAGTTACATGCTAGTTCAGAATGAGGTTACAGGCTAGTTGAAAATGAAGTTACATGTTAGGTCACTTTATCACAAAATTTAGAAGACTAATCTCATGCACAATTCCAGCAGTTTTACACGCTATAAGTTACACGCCAGTTCAAAATGAAGTTACATGCTATTCGAAAATAAAGTTACATGCTAGTTCATTTAATCACAAAATTAGGAAGAAAAATCTCATGCACAATTCTAGTAATGTTACATGCTACAAGTTACATGCCAGTTCATAATAAAGTTACATGCTAGTTGAAAATGAAGTTACATGCTAGTTCATTCGATCACAAAATTTTTAAGACTAATTTCCCGCACAATTCTAGTAGTTTTATGTGCTACAAGTTACATGCTAGTTCAGAATGAAGTTACAAGCTAGTTGAAAATGAAGTTACACACGAGTTCATTTAATCACAAAAATTGGAAGGCTAATCTCATGCACAATTCCAGTAGTTTTACATGCAACAAGTTACGAGCTAGTTCTGAATGAAGTTACATGATAGAAGAAAATGAATTTAAATGCTTATTCATTTAATCATAAAAATTGAAGACTAATCTCAAACACAATTCCAGTAGTTTTACATGGTACAAGTTGAACGTCAGTTTAGAATGTAGTTACATGCTAGTTCATGTAATTACAAAATTTGGAAAAATAATTTCATGCACAATTCTAGTAGTTTTACGTGCTAAAAGTTACATGCTAGTTCAGAATGAGGTTACAAGCTAGTTGAAAATGAAGTTACATGTTAGGTCATTTTATCACAAAATTTGGAAGACTAATCTCATGCACAATTCCAGCAATTTTATACGCCATAAGTTACACACCAGTTCAAAATGAAGTTACATGCTATTCGAAAATAAAGTTACATGCTAGTTCATTTAATCACAAAATTAGGAAGACAAATCTCATGCACAATTCCAGTAACGTTACATGCTACAAGTTACATGCCAGTTCAGAATAAAGTTACATGCTAGTTGAAAATGATGTTACATGCTAGTTCATTTGATCACAAAATTGTGAAGACTAATTTCCCGCTCAATTCTAGTAGTTTTATGTGCTACAAGTTACATGCTAGTTCAGAATAAAGTTACAAGCAAGTTGAAAATGAAGTTACACACTAGTTCATTTAATCACAAAAATTGGAAGGCTAATCTCATGCACAAATCCAGTAGTTTTACATGCAACAAGTTACGAGCTAGTTCTGAATGAAGTTACATGATAGAAGAAAATGAATTTAATTGCTTATTCATTTAATCATAAAAATTGAAGAATAATCTCAAACACAATTCCAGTAGTTTTACATGGTACAAGTTGAACGTCAGTTTAGAATGTAGTTACATGCTAGTTCATGTAATTACAAAATTTGGAAAAATAATTTCATGCACAATTCTAGTAGTTTTACGTGCTAAAAGTTACATGCTAGTTCAGAATGAGGTTACAAGCTAGTTGAAAATGAAGTTACATGTTAGGTCATTTTATCACAAAATTTGGAAGACTAATCTCATGCACAATTCCAGCAGTTTTACACGCCATAAGTTACACACCAGTTCAAAATGAAGTTACATGCTATTCGAAAATAAAGTTACATGCTAGTTCATTTAATCACAAAATTAGGAAGACAAATCTCATGCACAATTCCAGTAACGTTACATGCTACAAGTTACATGCCAGTTCAGAATAAAGTTACATGCTAGTTGAAAATGATGTTACATGCTAGTTCATTTGATCACAAAATTGTGAAGACTAATTTCCCGCTCAATTCTAGTAGTTTTATGTGCTACAAGTTACATGCTAGTTCAGAATAAAGTTACAAGCAAGTTGAAAATGAAGTTACACACTAGTTCATTTAATCACAAAAATTGGAAGGCTAATCTCATGCACAAATCCAGTAGTTTTACATGCAACAAGTTACGAGCTAGTTCTGAATGAATTTACATGCTAGTTGAAATTGAAGCTACAAGCTAATAAATTCAACCATAAAATTTTGAAGACTAATCTCGTGCATAATTCCAGTAGTTTTACATGCTATAAAATGCATGCTAGTTCAGAAGGAAGTTACTTGCTTGATGAAAATGAAGTTACATGCTAGTTCAATTAATCATAAAAATTTGAAGACTAACATGCTAAAAGTTACATGCCAGTTTAAAGTGAAGTTACATGCTAGTTGAAAATGAAGTTACATGCTTGTTCATTTAATCCCAAAATTTGATAGAACAATTTCATGCACAATTCTAGTTGTTTTACGTGCTACAAGTTACATGCCAGTTAAAAATGAAGTTACATGCTAGTCGAAAATTAAGTTACATGCTAGTTCATTTAATCACACAATTTGGATGACAAATCCCATGCATAATTCCGGTAACGTTACATGCTACAAGTTACATGCCAGTTCAGAATGAAGTTACATGCTAGTTCATTTAATCACAAAATTTGGAAGACAAATCTCTTGCACAATTCCTGTAGTTTTACAAGCTACAAGTTACGTGCTAGTGCAGAATGAAGTTACATGCTAGTTGAAAATAAAGTTAAAAGCTAGTTCATTTAATCACAAAATTTGGAAGACTAAACTCATGCACAATTCTAGTTGTTTTACATGCTACAAGATACAAGCTAGTTCAGAATGAAGTTACATGATAGAAGAAAATGAATTTACATGCTTATTCATTTAATCATAAAAATTGAAGACTAATCTCAAACACAATTCCGGTAGTTTTACATGATACAAGATGAACGTCAGTTCAGAATGTAGTTACATGCTAGTTCATTTAATTACAAAATTTGGAAGAATAATTTCATGCACAATTCTAGTAGTTTTACGTGCTACAAGTTACATGCTAGTTCAGAATGAGGTTACAGGATAGTAGAAAATGAAGTTACATGTTAGGTCATTTTAGCACAAAATTTGGAAGACTAATCTAATGCACAATTCCAGCAGTTTTACACGCCATAAGTTACACACAAGTTCAAAATGAAGTTACATGCTATTCGAAAATAAAGTTACATGCTAGTTCGTTTAATCACAAAATTATGAAGACAAATCTCATGCACAATTCCAGTAATGTTACATGCTACAAGTTACATGCCAGTTCAGAATAAAGTTACATGCTAGTTGAAAATGAAGTTACATGCTAGTTCATTTGATCACAAAATTTTGATGACTAATTTCCCGCACAATTCTAGTAGTTTTATGTGCTACAAGTTACATGCTTGTTCAGAATGAAGTTACAAGCTAGTTGAAAATGAAGTAACACACTAGTTCATTTACTCACAAAAATTGGAAGGCTAATCTCATGCACAAATCCAGTAGTTTTACATGCAACAAGTTACGAGCTAGTTCTGAATGAAGTTACATGATAGAAGAAAATGAATTTAATTGCTTATTCATTTAATCATAAAAATTGAAGACTAATCTCAAACACAATTCCAGTAGTTTTACATGGTACAAGTTGAACGTCAGTTTAGAATGTAGTTACATGCAAGTTCATGTAATTACAAAATTTGGAAAAATAATTTCATGCACAATTCTTGTAGTTTTACGTGCTAAAAGTTACATGCTAGTTAAGAATGAGGTTACAAGCTAGTTGAAAATGAAGTTACATGTTAGGTCATTTTATCACAAAAATTGGAAGACTAATCTCATGCACAATTCCAGCAGTTTTACACGCAGTAAGTTACACACCAGTTCAAAATGAAGTTACATGCTATTCGAAAATAAAGTTACATGCTAGTTCATTTAATCACAAAATTAGGAAGACAAATCTCATGCACAATTCCAGTAACGTTACATGCTACAAGTTACATGCCAGTTCAGAATAAAGTTACATGCTAGTTGAAAATGATGTTACATGCTAGTTCATTTGATCACAAAATTGTGAAGACTAATTTCCCGCTCAATTCTAGCAGTTTTATGTGCTAGAAGTTACATGCTAGTTCAGAATAAAGTTACAAGCAAGTTGAAAATGAAGTTACACACTAGTTCATTTAATCACAAAAATTGGAAGGCTAATCTCATGCACAAATCCAATAGTTTTACATGCAACAAGTTACGAGCTAGTTCTGAATGAATTTACATGCTAGTTGAAATTGAAGCTACAAGCTAATAAATTCAACCATAAAATTTTGAAAACTAATCTCGTGCATAATTCCAGTAGTTTTACATGCTATAAAATGCATGCTAGTTCAGAAGGAAGTTACTTGCTTGATGAAAATGAAGTTACATGGTAGTTCAATTAATCATAAAAATTTGAAGACTAACATGCTAAAAGTTACATGCCAGTTTAAAGTGAAGTTACATGCTAGTTGAAAATGAAGTTACATGCTTGTTCATTTAATCCCAAAATTTGATAGAACAATTTCATGCACAATTCTAGTTGTTTTACGTGTTACAAGTTACATACCAGTTCAAAATGAAGTTACATGCTAGTCGAAAATTAAGTTACATGCTAGTTCATTTAATCACACAATTTGGATGACAAATCCCATGCATAATTCCAGTAACGTTACATGCTACAAGTTACATGCCAGTTCAGAATGAAGTTACATGCCAGTTCAGAATGAAGTTACATGCTAGTTCATTTAATCACAAAATTTGGAAGACAAATCTCTTGCACAATTCCTGTAGTTTTACAAGCTACAAGTTACGTGCTAGTGCAGAATGAAGTTACATGCTAGTTGAAAATAAAGTTAAAAGCTAGTTCATTTAATCACAAAATTTGGAAGACTAAACTCATGCACAATTCTAGTTGTTTTACATGCTACAAGATACATGCTAGTTCAGAATGAAGTTACATGATAGAAGAAAATGAATTTACATGCTTATTCATTTAATCATAAAAATTGAAGACTAATCTCAAACACAATTCCGGTAGTTTTACATGATACAAGATGAACGTCAGTTCAGAATGTAGTTACATGCTAGTTCATTTAATTACAAAATTTGAAAGAATAATTTCTTGCACAATTCTAGTAGTTTTACGTGCTACAAGTTACATGCTAGTTCAGAATGAGGTTACAGGATAGTAGAAAATAAAGTTACATGTTAGGTCATTTTATCACAAAATTTGGAAGACTAATCTCATGCACAATTCCAGCAGTTTTACACGCTAAAAGTTACACGCTAGTTCAAAATGATGTTACATGCTATTCGAAAATAATTTTACATGCTAGTTCATTTAACCACAAAATCTGGAAGACATATCTCATGCACAATTCCAGTAATGTTACATGCTACAAGTCACATGCTAGTTGAAAATGTAGTTACATGCTAGTTCATTTGATCACAAAATTTTGAAGCCTAATTTCACGCACAATTCTAGAAGTTTTATGTGCTACAAGTTACATGCTAGTTCAAAATGAAGTTACAAGCTAGTTGAAAATGAAGTTACACACTAGTTCATTTAATCACAAAAATTGGAAGGCTAATCTCATGCAGAAATCCAGTAGTTTTACATGCAACAAGTTATGAGCTAGTTTTGAATGAAGTTACATGCTAGTTGAAATTGAAGCTACAAGCTAATAAATTCAACCACAAAATTTTGAAGAATAATCTCCTGCATAATTCCAGTAGTTTTACATGCTATAAAATGCATGCTAGTTCATAAGGAAGTTACTTGCTTGATGAAAATGAAGTTACATGCTAGTTCAATTAATCATAAAAATTTGAAGACTTATCTCATACATAATTCCAGTTGTTTTACATGCTAAAAGTTACATGCCAGTTTAAAATGAAGTTACATGCTAGTTGAAAATGAAGTTATATGCTTGTTCATTTAATCCCAAAATTTGGAATTCTTGTTCATTTCTTGCACAATTCTAGTAGTTTTAGGTGCTACAAGTTACATGCCAGTTCAAAATGAAGTTACATGCTAGTCAAAAATTAAGTTACATGCTAGTTCATTTAATCACACAATTTGGATGACAAATCCCATGCACAATTCCAGTAACGTTACATGCTACAAGTTACATGCCAGTTCAGAATGAAGTTACATGCTAGTTGAAAATAAAGTAACATGCTAGTTCATTTAATCACAAAATTTGGAAGACAAATCTCATGAACAATTCCTGTAGTTTTACAAGCTACAAGTTACATGCTAGTGCAGAATGAAGTTACATGCTAGCAGAAAATGAAGTTACATGCTGGTTCATTTATTCATAAAATGTGGAAGACTAATCTTATACACAATTCCAGTAGTTTTACAAGCTACAAGTTACACGCTAGTTCAAAATCAAGTTACGTGCTAGTCGAAAATGAAGTTACACGCTAGTTCATTTAATCACAAAATTTTTAAGACAAGTCTAAGTCACAACTCCAGTAATGTTACATGCTACAAGTTACATGCCAGTTCAGAGTGAAGTTACAAACTAGTTGAAAATGAAGTTGAATGTTAGTTTATTTAATCACAAAATTTGGTTGACTAATCTCAAGCACAATTTCAGTAATTTTACATGCTACAAGTTACATGCTAGTTCAGAATGAAGTTACATGCTAGTTGAAAAATAAGATACATGCTAGTTCAATTAATCACTAAATTTTGAAGACTAATCTCAAAATTTTGAAGAGTAATTTCAGACATAGTTCCAAGAGTTTTACATGCTACAAGATGCATGCTAATTCAGATTGAAGTTACTTACTATATGAAAAAGAAGTTATATGCTAGTTCATTAAATCATAAAAATTGGAAGACAAATCTCATGCACAATTCTAATAATGTTACATGCTACAAGTTACATTCCAATACAGAATAAAGTTACATGCTAGTTCATTTAATCATAAAATTTGGAAGACTAATCTCTTGCACAATTCCAGTAGTTTTACAAGCTACATGTTACATGCTAGTTCAGAATGAAGTTACACTCTAGTTGAAAATGGAGTTACATGCTAGTTCATTTAATCAAGAAATTTGGAAGACTGATCTCATGCACAAGTAAATTAGTTTTACATGCTACAAGTTACATGCTAGTTCAGAATGAAGTTACATGCTAGCGGAAAATGAAGTTACATGCTGGTTCATTTATTCATAAAATGTGGAAGACTTATCTTATACATAATTCCATTAGTT
Source organism: Dipteronia dyeriana (assembly GCA_032871835.1). Lineage (NCBI taxonomy): Eukaryota > Viridiplantae > Streptophyta > Magnoliopsida > Sapindales > Sapindaceae > Dipteronia > Dipteronia dyeriana. The sequence continues at coordinate 31,829,836 of CM065295.1, read as the reverse complement.
TTACATGCTACAAGTTACACACCAGTTCAAAATGAAGTTACATGCTAGTTCATTTAATCAAAAAATTTGGAAGTCAACTCTCGTGCACAACTCCAGTAATGTTACGAGCTACAAGTTACAAGCCAGTTTAGAATGTAGTTACCTGCTAGTTCAAAATGAAGTTACATGATAGTTCATTTAATCACCAAAATTTAGAAGACATATCTCATGCACAACTCCAGTAATGTCACATGCTACAAGTTACATGTCAGTTCAGAATGAAGTTACATGCTAGTTGAAAATGAAGTTACATGCTAGTTCATTAAATCACAAATTTTGGAAGACTAATCTCACACACAATTACAGTAATGTTACGTGTTATAAGTTGCATGACTGTCAGAATGAAGTTACATGCTAGTTGAAAATGAAGTCACATGCTAATTCATTTAATCACAAAACGTGGAAGACTAATCTCACGCACAATTCCAGTAGTTTTACATGCTACAAGTTACGTGCTAGTTCAGAATGAAGTTACATGCTAGTTGAAAATAAAGTAACATGCTAGTTTATTTAATCACAAATTTTTGAAGACTAAACTCATGCACAATTCTAGTTGTTTTACAACCTACAAGATACATGCTAGTTCAGAATGATGTTACTTGATAGAATAAAATGAATTTACATGCTTATTCATTTAATCATACAATTTGAAGACTAATCTCACACACAATTCCAGTAGTTTTACATAATACAAGTTGAACGTCAATTCATAATATAGTTACATGCTAGTTCATTTAATTACAAAATTTGGAAGAATAATTTCATGCATAATTCTAGTAGTTTTACGTGCTACAAGTTAAATGCTAGTTGAAAATGAAGTTACATGTTTGTTCATTTAATCAAAATATTTGGAAGACTAATCTCATGCACACTTCCAACAGTTTTACACGATACAGGTTACACGCTGGTTCAAAATGAAGTTACATGCTAGTTGAAATTGAAGTTACATGCTAGTTCATTTAATCACAAAATTTGGAAGAAAAATCTCATGCACAATTCCAGCAATGTTGCATGATACAAGTTACATGCCAGTTCAGAATGAGGTTACATGCTAGTTAAAATCAAGTTACTTGCAAGTTTATTTAATCATAAAATTTGGTGGACTAATCTCACGCACAATTCCAGTAGTTGTATAACCTACAAGTTACATGCCTGTTCAGAATGAAGTTACATGCTAGTTGTAAATGAATGTACACACTAGTTCATTTAATAAAAAAATTTAGAAAAATAATCTCAAGCACAAATCGTGTAGTTTTACATGCAACAAGTTACGTGGTAGTTCTGAATGAAGTTACATGCTAGTTGAAAATAAAGCTACACTCTAGTTCATTTCATCACAAAATTTGGAAGACTAATCTCATGCACAATTCCAGTTGTTTTACATGCTTAAAGTTACATACTAATTCAGAACGAATTTACATGCCAGTTGAAAATAAAGTTACATGCTAGTTAATTAATTCTCAAATTTTGGAAGACTAATCCCATGCAGGATTTTTACAGTTTTACATGCAACAAGTTACCTTCTAGTTCGGAATGAAGTTACTTTCTAGTTGAAAATGAAGCTATATGCTAGTTCATTTAATCACAAAATTAGGTAGACTAATCACGTGCGCAATTATAAGAATTTACATTCTACAAGTTATATGCTAGTTTGTAACAAAGTTCTAGGCCAGTTGAAAATAAAGGTACATGTTAGTTCATTTAATCACAAAATTTGAAAGACTCTTCTCATGCACAATTCTAGTAGTTTTACATGATACGAGTTACATGCTAGTTCAGAATGATGTTACATGCTAGTTGAAAATAAAGTTACATGATTGTTCATTTAATCGTAAAATTTTGAAGACTAATCTCATGCACAATAATAGTAATGTTACATGCTACAAGTTACATGCCAGTTCAGAATGAAGTTACATGCTAGTTGAAAATGATGTTACATGCTAGTTCATTTAATCACAAAATTTAGAAAACTAATCTCATGCACAAGACCTGTAGTTTTACATGCTACTAGTTACATGCTAGTTCAGAAAGAAGTTACTTGCTTAATGAAATTGAAGTTACATGCTAGTTCAATTAATCAATACAAATTGAAGACTAATCTCATACATAACTTCAGTTGTTTTACATGCTACAAGTTACATGTCTGTTTAGAATGAAGTTACATGCTAGTTTAAAATGAAGTTACTTGCTAGTTCATTTAATCCCAAAATTTGAAAGAACAATTTCATGCACGATTCCAATAGTTTTACATTCTACAAGTTGCATCCTAGTTCATAATGAAGTTAAATTCTAGTTGAAAATTAACTTACATGCTAGCTTATTTAATCACAAAATTTGGAAGACAAATCTCAAGCACAATTCCAGTAATGTTACATGGTACAAGTTACAAGCCAGTTCAGAATGAAGTTACTTGCTAGTTGAAAATGAAGTAACGTGCTAGTTCATCTAATCATAAAATTTTGATGACTATTTTCAAGTACAATTCCAGTAGTTTTGCATGCTACAAGTTAAATGCCAGTTCAAAATGAAGATACATGCTGGTTGAAAATGAAGTTACATGCTAGTTAATTTAGTCACAAAAATTGGAAGACTGATCTCTTGCAAAATTCCAGTAGTTTTACATGCTACAAGTTACATGCTAGTTAAGAATGGAGTTACATGCTAGTTGAAAAAGAAGTTACATGCTAGTTTATTTAATAATAAAATTTGAAAGACTAATCTCATACACAGTTCCAGTAATGTTACATGCTACAGGTTACATGGCTGTTCAGAATGACATTACATGCTAGTTCATTTAATCAGAAAATTTAGAAGTCTAATCTCATGCACAATTCCAGTAATGTTGCAAGCTACAAGTTACATGCTAGTTCAGAATGAAGATACACGCTAGTTGAAAATGAAGTTAAATGCTAGTTCATTTAATTACAAAATTTGGTAGACTAATCTCATGCACAATTCCAGCAGTTTTACATGCTACAAGTTACATGCTAGTTCAGAATGAAGTTACATGCTAGTTGAAAAAGATGTTAGGATTATGCTCGATAGCAAGAGTGTAATATGGTAATTAACAATCTTTTCATATGAATAAAGTGATTTCTAGTTTATCAAATCTTATAGCATTTACAGTTTAATTATTGTAATTGTCAAAAGTAAATAATCATAAGGTCAAACGACTATGAGAAAAGAAGAATTGTTCATACATCTAGATATGTATGAGGTAAACACAATTCTTTAGTTAGTATTGAATAATATTCCCAACTTAAGATAGAAGGTTGGGCGCCTTTATCTTGTCAAAGATGTAGACTCTTTTGCTAGCATTTGAGTAGGATCAAATGTGTTATGATGAGTCTAAAATCATCAAAGTGTAGTGCCTTTGGGCAAAAGAATCTAGTGCACTGGGTGCATTGAATAAGATCAAAATGAAATACTTTATCTAGAACCATTAATGGATAAAAGTTTTCATTTGAAGACAATCGGAGAGTCTATCTCAATCCTGATATAAATGATGGACTTATGGTTGCAAGTTTTATCATTTGAGCTATCAATGAGTACGATTATATAGCATAGTCTATCCTCCATAGTTTGGTGGTATTCATTTGTTAATCAATAAAGGACTTCATTTATAGATATGGACATCGTGGCTCCATTTATTGAATGAGAGTAAAATACCATCATATGGATGTTTTGAGGTATTGGATATTAAATCTTAACGTTAAGTTTTCAATAGTGTCTATTGAAACATGGCTTCTGGACAAGTCAAAACATCCAAGTTCAAAATGTAGTCATATGATTAAATATGGTAACTTGGAGAGCTATATGTGGTCTATGAGCTCTTGGCGATTACTAGTATTCTTCACGAGGATACACTTTCTCCAATAAGGTTGTCTAGGGTACGAATGAGTAACATCAACTTATTCTATCCTTATTTAAGAGTTCAATTTTAGTTCTTTAGTGGAATAAACTAAAATTAAATAGATCGGACCTAAGTGAATCATTTGTTGATTGTGATTGGGTTGTGTCTATTGTAGCTTAAATTTAGATAGCCCCCCAAGATCCCCAATCCACACGAACTTGCATGGATCACTTGATATATTCAACCGGACCAATTTAGGGGTCCATCTAAAATTGTTATAAGGCATGTGAACTTGTTTCTTTTTGTAAGAATAGGTATAGCTCACATGTGGACTTTTTATTAAGGTCCAATGGATTTAATAAAATAAGAAAAATAAAATACGGCTCTTATATTAAGGTATGGGCGGCAAAGGCTATTAATAATAGCTTTAATATATTATTTTTTATTTTATTATTTAATTAAATAGGAAGTAATTAATTTGTAGATTAATTAATTATTTAATTAAAAGTCAAAATCTTTTCCTAGTAGGAGATGGTATCCTAAAACTATACTATTGTTGGTAGTATAGTTAATGTTAAAGACTATCTTTGATAAGTAGATAAATAAAATGAGTTATTTATCTAATCAAATTAGGATGTCTTTATATGGTTACAAATACACTATTGAGTTGGATTAGGAGTCTTGGTATAGGAAAGAATTCTTTTTGGAAAAGGATTCTTGGTCACCAAGTAAAACTACTTAGTGGTAGAATTCTTATTTGAAAAGGATTAATAACCACCAAGTTAATCTACCTAAGGATAGGATTCTTGTCCATCAAGTAATCCTTCTTAGGAAAGATTGAACTCTCCTAATCTATAACAAAGACATAAAATTCGGCCAACAACATATGGTTATAGGAGAAATTAGATTTCCTTTAGATAAGGACTCTTAACTACCAAATAAATCCACCAAAGGAAAGGATACTTGACAACCAAGTAAATCCTTCTTAGGAAAGGATTTATGATCCTATTTATATATGCATGGTGAATTTCGGTCATCACTAAGGCAACTAGAGGTGAATTTCGGCCAAGCTAATTTTTCTAAGAGAAGAATTTGGTCATCATAGGAATTTTGAGGAAGAAAAATCTGATTTTACTCTAGACAAAATTCGATCATCTCTAAGCATTAGTGTGGGAATTCGGCCAAGAAGAGAAAAAAAGGAAAACGTTTTTGTTTTCAATAGTATACTAGTATCCTTTACATCTAATGGGTTTTGTGTACAACATTGAATCAAGGTTCACGAGAGTTTCAATCAAATTGATTGATAATTCACAAGTGACCGGACGTTCTTGGATTTTTCTCTTGGAGGATATTTGTAACTAACAAAGAAAAGATTTTTTCTTTGTCTCCATCCTCAGGAATACAATTTAAAGAAAGGGAGCCCACACTCCTAGGTGATTCACGTTTGTGATTGGATTGGAAGAACTTACAGAATCAATTCGGCGCTTGTTCAATCGTCACACGAAAAAGGTATGATACTTTTATATACATCCATTAATCTAGGGTTAAGGCTCTTGTTGCATAAAATGGAAAAAAAATTATTTATACACAAACCCTAATTGAAAATGCAGTTACATGCTAGTTGAAAATTCAGTTACATGCTTGTTCATTTAATCACTATATTTGGAAGACTAATCTCATGCATAATTCCAACAGTTTTACATGCTACAGGTTACACACCAGTTCAAAATGAAATTACATGCTAGTTGAAATTGAAGTTACATGCTAGTTCATTTAATCAAAAAATTTGGAAGACGAATCTAATTCACAATTCCAGTAATGTTACATGCTACAAGTTACATGTCAGTTCAGAATGAAGTTACAAGCTAGTTGAAAATGAAGTTACATGCTAGTTCATCTAATCATAAAATTTAGAAGACTAAATTCACACACAATTCTAGTAATGTTACGTGTTATAAGTTACATGCCTGCCAGAATGAAGTTACATGCTAGTTGAAAATGAAGTCACATGCTAGTTCATACAATCATAAAAAATTTAAGACTAATCTCACGCAAAATTTCAATAGTTTTACATGCTACAAGTTACATGCTAGTTCAAAATGAAATTACATGCTAGTTGAAAATGAAGTTACATGCTAGTTCATTTAATCACAAAATTTGGAAGACTAAACTCATGCACAATTCTAGTTGTTTTACATTCTACAAGATACATGCCAGTTCATAATATAGTTACTTGCTAGAAGAAAATGAATTTACATGCTTGTTCATTTAATCATAAAAATTGAAGACTAATCGCATACACAATTCCAGTAGTTTTACATGCTACAAGTTGAACGTCAGTTAAGAATGTAGTTACATGGTAGTTCATTTAATTACAAAATTTGGAAGAATAATTTCATGCACAATTCTAGTAGTTTTATGTGCTACAAGTTACATGCTAGTTAAGAATGAAGTTACATGCTAGTTGAAAATGCAGTGACATGCTTGTTCATTTAATCACTATATTTGGAAGACTAATCTCATGCACAATTCCAGCAGTCTTACAAGCTACAGGTTACACGCGGTTCAAAATGAAGTTACATGCTAGTTAATTTAATCAAAAAATTTGGAATATGAATCTAATGCACAATTCCAGTAATGTTACATGCTACAAGTTACATGCCAGTTCAGAATAAAGTTACATGCTAGTTAAAATGAAGTTACATGCTAATTCATTTAATCACAAATGTTGGTAGACTAATCTCATGCACAATTCCAGTAGTTGTACAACCTACAAGTTACATGCTACTTAAGAATGAAGTTACATGCTAGTTAAAAATGAAGTTACACACTATTTCATTTAATTACAAAATTTAGAAGACTAATCTCAAGCACAATTAATGTAGTTTTACATGCAACAAGTTACGTGGTAGTTCTGAAAGAAGTTACATGCTAGTTGAAAATGAAGTTACATGCTAGTTGATTAAATCACAAAATTTGGAAGACTAATCTCATGCAGAATTCTTACAAATTTACATGCAACAAGTTACGATCTAGTTCAGAATGAAGTTACTTGCTAGTTGAAAATGAAGCTACATGCTAGTTCATTTTATTACAAAATTAGGTAGACTTATCTCATGCACAATTATAGTAGTTTTACATTCTACAATTTACATGCTAGTTCATAACGAAGTTCTAGGCTAGTTGAAAATAAAGGTACATGTTAGTTCATTTAATCACAATATTTTGAAGACTAATCTCATACACAATTGAACTAATGTTACATGCTACAAGTTACAAGTCTTTTCAGAACGAAGTTACATGCTAGTTGAAAATGAAGTTACATGATAGTTCATTTAATCAAAAAAATTGGATGACTAATCTCATGCACAATTCTAGTAGTATTACAAGCTACAAGTTACATGTTAGTTAAGAATGAAGTTATTGCTAGTTGAAAATAAAGTTACAAGCTAGATCATTTAATCCCAAAATTTGGAAGACTGATCTCATGCAAAATTCCAATAGTTATACATCCTACAAGGTACCTGCTAGTTCGAAAAGAAGTTACATGTTAGTTGAAAAAGAAGTTACATGTTAGTTTATTTAATAATAAAAATTGGAAGACTAATCTCATACACAGTTCCAGTAATGTTACATGCTACATGTTACATGCCTGTATAGAATGACATTACATGCTAGTTGAAAATGAGGTTACATGCTAGTTCATTTAATCATAAAACTTGGAAGACTAATCTCATACACAATTCCAGTAATGCTACATGTTACAAGTTACATGCCTATTTATAATGAAGTTACATGGTAGTTGAAAATGAAGTTACATGCTAGTTCATTTAATCACAAAATTTGGAAGACTGATATCATGCACGATTCCAGTTGTTTTACATTCTACAAGTTACATGCTAGTTAAGAATGCAGTTACATGCTTGTTGAAAATAAAGATACAAGCTAGATCATTTAATCACAAGATTTGGAAAACTAATCGCATGCACAATTCCAGTAGTTTTAGATGCTACAAGATATATGCTAGCTCAGAATGAAGTTACTTGCTAAATAAAAGTGAAGTTACGTCCTAGTTCATTTAATCACAAAAATTTGAAGACTAATCTCATACACAAATCCAGTAGTTTTACATTCTAAATGTTACATCAGTTCAGAATGAAGTTACATACTAGTTGAAAATGAAGTTTCATGCTAGTTCATTTAGTCACAAAATTTGGAAGAGTAGTTTCACGCACAATTCTAGTAGTTTTACGTGCTACAAGTTACATGCTAGTTCAGAATAAAGTTATATGCTAGTTGAAAATTATGTTACATGCTAGTTCATTAAATCACAAAATTTGGAAGACTAATATCATGCACAATTCTAGCAGTTTTCCAAGCTACAAGTTACACGCCAGTTCAAAATGAAGTTAAATGTCAGTCGAAACTGAAGTTACATGCTAGTTCATTTCATCGTAAAATTTTGAAGACAAATCTCATGCACAATTCTAGTAATGTTACATGCTAGTTCAAAATGAAGTTCCATGATAGTTGAAAATGAAGTTACATGCTTTTTCATTTAATCACAAAACTTAGAAAACTAATCTCATGCACAAATCTGGTAGTTTTACATGATGCAAGTTACGTGCTAGTTCAGAACGAAGTAACTTGCTAATTGAAAATGAAATTATTTGCTTGTTCATTTATTCAATAAATGTGGAAGACTGGCCTCCTACAAAATTCTAATAGTTTTACCTGCTACAAGTTACAGGCCAGTTAAGAATGAAGTAACTTGCTAGTTGAAAATGAAGTAACCTGCTAGTTCATTTAATCACAAAGTTTTGATGATTATTTCATGTCCAACTCCAGTAGTTTTACATGCTACAATGTCTGTTCAAAATGAAGTTACATGCTAGTTAAAAATGAAGTTACTTGGCAATTCATTTAATCACAAAATTTGGAAGACTAATCTCATGCAATATTCCAGTAGTTTTACATGCTACAAGTTACATGCTAGTTCAGAAAGAAGTTACATGGTAGTTGAAAAAGAGTTACATGCTAGTTAATTTAATAATAAAATTTGGAAGACTAATCTCATACACAGTTCCAGTAATGTTACAAGCTACAAGTTACATGCCTGTTCAGAAAGACATTACACGCTAGTTTAAAATGAAGTTACATGCTAGTTCATTTAATCACAATATTTCAAAGACTAATCTCATACACAATTCCAGTAGTGTTATATGCTACAAGTTACAAGCCTGTTCAGAATGAAGTTACATCCTAGTTGAAAATGAAGTTACATGCTGGTTCATTTAATCAAAAAATTTGGAAGACTAATCTCATGCACAATTCCAGTAGTTTTACATGCTACAGGTTACATGCTAGTTAAGAAAGAAGTTGCATGCCAATTTATTTAATGTTAAAATTTGGAAGACTAATCTCATACACAGTTCCAGTAATGTTACATGCTAAATGTTACATGCCAGTTTAGAAACACATTACATGCTAGTTGAAAATGAAGCTACATGCTAGTTCATTTAATCACAAAACTTGAAAGACTAATCTCATACACAATTCTAGTAATGTTACATGCTACAAGTTACATGCCTATTTAGAATAAATTTACATGGTAGTTGAAAATGAAGTTACATGCTAGTTCAATTAATCACAAAATTTGGAAGACTAATCTCATGCACATTTCCAGTTGTTTTTCATGCTACAAGTTACATGCTAGTAAAGAATGCAGTTACATGCTAGTTGAAAATAAAGTTACAATCTAGATCATTTAATCACAGAATTTGGAATTCTAATCTCATGCACAATTCCAGTAGTTTTACATGCTACAAGATATGTGCTAATTCAGAATGAAGTTACTTGCAAAATAAAAGTGAAGTTACGTCATAGTTCATTTAATCACAAAAATTTGAAGACTAATCTCGTACTCAAATCTAGTAGTTTTATATGCTAAAAGTTACATGTTAGTTCAGAATTAAGTTACATTCTAGTTGAAAATTAAGTTACAAGCTAGTTCATTTAATCACAAAATTTAGAAGACTAATCTCATACACAATTCCAGTAATGTTACATGCTACAAGTTACATGCTTGTTCTGAATGAAGTTACATGCTAGTTGAAAATGAAGTTACATGCTGGTTCATTTAATCACAAAAATTGGAAGACTAATCTCATGCACAATTCCAGTAGTTTTACATGCTACAAGTTATATGATAGTTAAGAATAAAGTTACTTGCTAGTTGAAAATAAAGTTACAAGCTAGATCTTTTCGTCACAAAATTTGAAAGACTAATCTCATGCAAAATTCCAGTAGTTATACATGCTACAAGTTACAAGCTAGTTCAGAAAGAAGTTACATGTAAGTTGAAAAAGAAGTTACATGCTAGTTTATTTAATAATAAAATTTGGAACACTAATCTCATACTCAGTTCCAGTAATGTTACATGCTACGAGTTACATGCCAGTTCAGAATGACATTACATGCCAGTAGAAAATGAAGTTACATGCAAGTTCATTTAATCACAAAACATGGAAGACTAATCTCATACACAATTCCAGTAATGTTACATGCTACAAGTTACATGCCTGTTTAGAATGAAGTTATATGCTAGTTGAAAATGAAGTTACATGCTAGTTAAGAATGAAGTTACATGCTAGTTGAAAATGAAGTTACAAGCTAGATCATTTATTCACAGAATTTGAAAGACTAATCTCATGCACAATTCCAGTAGTTTTACATGCTACAAGATATATGCTAGTTCAGAATGAAGTTACTTGCCAGATGAAAATGATACCTGTTTCGAATGAAGTTACATGGTAGTTGAAATTGAAGTTACATAGTAGTTCATTTAATCACAAAATTTGGAAGCCTAATCTCATGCACAATTCCAGTAGTTTTACATTCTACAATTTACATGCTAGTTAAGAATGAAGTTACGAGCTAGTTGAAAATAAAGTTACAAGCTAGATCATTTAATCACAGAATTTGGAAGACTAATCTTATGCACAATTCCAGTAGTTTTACATGCAACAATATATATGCTAGTTCAGATTGAAGTTACATGCTGGATGAAAATGAAGTTACATGCTAGTTCACTAAATCACAAAAATTGGAAGACTAATCTCTTGCAAAATTCTAGTATTTAATCACAAAACTTTTTTAGACTAATCTCTTGCACAACTACAGTAGTTTTACATGCTACAAGTTACATGTTAGTTCAAAATGAAGTTCCATGCTAGTTGGAAATGGAGTTACATGCTAGTTCAATTTGTCACAAAATTTGGAAGACTGATCTCATGCACAATTCACTAATGTTGCATGCTACAAGTAACATGCCAGTTAAGAATGAAGTTACATGCTAGTTGAAAATAAAGTTACAAGCTAGATCATTTAATGACAAAATTTTGAAGACTAATCTCTTGCAAAATTCTAGTAGTTATATATGCTACAAGTTACATGCTAGTTCAGAAAGAAGTTACATGTTAGTTTAAAAAGAATTTGCATGCTAGTTTTTTAATAAAAAAATTTGGAAGAATAATTTCATACACAGTTCCAGTAATATTACATGCTACAAGTTACATGCCAGTTCAGAATGACATTACATGCTAGTTGAAAATGAAGTTACATGCTGGTTTATTTAATCAAAAAACTTAGAAGACTAATCTCATACAAGTAATGTTACATGCTACAAGTTACATACCTTTTTCGAATGAAGTTACATGGTAGTTGAAAATGAAGTTACATGGTAGTTCATTTAATCACAAAATTTGGAAGACTAGTCTCATGCACAATTTACATGCTAGTTAAGAATGAAGTTACATGTTAGTTGAAAATAAAGTTACAAGCTAGATCATTTAATCACAGAATTTGGAAGACTAATCTTATGCACAATTCCAGTAGTTTTACATGCTACAAGTTATATGATAGTTAAGAATGAAGTTACGTGCTAGTTGAAAATAAAGTTACAAGCTAGATCTTTTAGTCACAAAATTTGAAAGACTAATCTCATGCAAAATTCCAGTAGTTTTACATGCTACAAGTTACAAGCTAGTTCAGAAAGAAGTTACATGTAAGTTGAAAAAGAAGTTACATGCTAGTTTATTTAATAATAAAATTTGGAACACTAATCTCATACACAGTTCCAGTAATGTTACATGCTACAAGTTACATGCCAGTTCAGAATGACATTACATGCTAGTTGAAAATGAAGTTACATGCAAGTTCATTTAATCACAAAACATGGAAGACTAATCTCATACACAATTCCAGTAATGTTACATGCTACAAGTTACATGCCTGTTTAGAATGAAGTTATATGCTAGTTGAAAATGAAGTTACATGCAAGTTAAGAATGAAGTTACATGCTAGTTGAAAATAAAGTTACAAGCTAGATCATTTATTCACAGAATTTGAAAGACTAATCTCATGCACAATTCCAGTAGTTTTACATGCTACAAGATATATGCTAGTTCAGAATGAAGTTACTTGCTAGATGAAAATGATATTACATGCTAGTTCATTAATCACAAAAATTGGAAGGCTTATCTCATGAAAAATTCTAGCATATAACATGTTACAAGTTACATGCTAGTTCAGAATGAAGTAACGTGCTAGTCGAAAATGTAGTAACTTGCTAGTTCAATTAATCACGAAATTTGGAAGACTAATCTCATGCAGTATTTCAGTTGTTTTACATGCTAGTTGAAAAAGAAGTTACATTCAGGTTCATTTCATCACAAAACATGGAAGACTAATCTCATAGACAATTCTAGTAATGTTACATGCTACAAGTTTAATGCTTGTTCATAATGAAGTTACATGCTAGTTGAAAATGAAATTAGATTTTAGTTCATTTAATCACAAAATTTTCAAGACTAATCTCATGCACAATTCCAGTAGATTTACTAGCTACAAGTTACATGCTAGTTCAGAATGAAGTTACTTGTTAGATGAAAATAAAGTTACATGCTGGTTTATTTAATCACAAAATTTGGAAGACTAATTGCCTATGGAATTCCAGTAAGGTTACATGCTACAATTAACATGCTTGTTCAGAATGAAGTTACATGCTAGTTGAAACTAAAGTCACAAGCTAGTTCCCTTAATCACAAAATTTGGAAGACTATTCTCATGCACAATTCAAGAAGTTTTACATGCTACAAGTTACATGCTAGTTCAGAATAAAGTTACATGCTAGTTGAAAATGAAGTTACATGCTAGTTCAATTAATCACAAAATTTGGAAGACTAATTTCTTGCACAGTTCTAGTAGTTTTACATGCTACAGGATACATGTTAGTTCAGAATGAAGTTACTTGCTATATGAAATGAAGTTACATGCTAGAAAATTTTGTCAAAAAATTTGAAAGACTAATCTCATACACAATTCAAGTAATTTTACAAGCTACAAGTTACATGCTAGTATTGAATGAAGTTACATGCAAGTTGACAAAGAAGTTACATGCTAGTTCATTTTATCACAAAATTTGGAAGAATAATCTCATACACAGTTCCAGTTATGTTACTTGCTACAAGTTACTTGCAAGTTCAGAATGACATTACATGCTAGTTGAAAAAGAAGTTTCGTGTTAGTTCATATAATCACAAAATTTGGATGACTAATCTCATACACAATTCCAGAAATGTTACATGCGATAAGTTACATGCTTGTTTAGAATGAAGTTACTTGCTAGTTGAAAATGATGTTACATGCTAGTTCATTTGATCATAAAATTTGAAAGACTAATCTTATACACAATTCCAGTAGTTTTACTTGCTACAAGTTACATGCTAGTTCATAATGAAGTGCTAGTTGAAAATAAATTTACATTCTAGTTCATTTAACCATAAAATTTGGAAGAATAATTTCACGCACAATTCTAGTAGTTTTAAGTGTTGCAAGATACATGCTTTTTCAGAATGAAGTTACTTGCTAAATAAAAGTGAAGTTACATGCTAGTTCATTTAATCAAAAAAATTTAAAGACTAATCTCATACACAAATCCAGTAGTTCTTCATGGCAAAAAATACATGTCAGTTCAGAATGAAGTTACAAGCTAGTTGAAAATGAAGTTACATGTTAGTTCATTAAGTCAAAAAATTTGGAAGAGTAATTTCATGCACAATTCTAGTAATTTTACAAGTTACAAGTTACATGCTAGTTCAGAATAAAGTTACATGCTAGTTGAAAACGAAGTTACATGCTAGTTCATTAAATCACAAAATTTAGAAGACTAATCTCATGCACAATTCTAGAAGTTTTTCAAGCTACAAGTTACACGCCTGTTCAAATATAAGTTAAACGCTAGTCGAAACTGAAGTTACATGCTAGTTCATATCATCGTAAAATTTGGAAGACAAATCTCATGCACAATTCTAGTAATGTTACATGCTACAAGTTACTTGCCAGTTCAAAATATAGATCCATGCAAGTTGAAGTTGAAGTCACATGCCTGTTCATTTAATCACAAAATTTAGAAAACTAATCTCATGCACAAGTCCGGTAGTTTAACATGCTACAAGTTACGTGCTAGTTCAGAATGAAGTTACTTGCTAGTTGAAAATGAAATTACATGCTGGTTCATTTATTCAAAAAATGTCGAAGACTGACCTCCTATGCAATTCCAATAGTTTTATATGCTACAAGTTACATGCCAGTTAAGAATGAAGTTACTGGCTAATTGAAAATGCAGTAACGTGCTAGTTCATTTAACCACAAAATTTTGATGATTATTTTCATGTACAATTTCAGTAGTTTTACATGCTACAAGTTAAATGCCTGTTCAAAATGAAGTTACATGCTAGTTGAAAATGAAGTTACTTGCTAGTTCATTTAATCATAAATTTTGGAAGAATAATCTCATGCAAAATTCCAGTAGTTTTACATGCCACAATTTACATGCTAGTTCATAAAGAAGTTACATGCTAGTTGAAAAAGAAGTTACATGCTAGTTTATTTAATAATAAAATTTGGAATACTAATCTCATACACAGTTCCAATAATGTTACAAGCTACAAGTTACATGCCTATTCAGAATGACATTACAAGCTAGTTGAAAATTAAGTTACATGCTAGTTCATTTAATCACAATATTTGGAAGACTAATCTAATATATAATTCCAATAATGTTACACGCTACAAGTTACATGCTAGTTGCAAATGAAGTTACATGCTGGTTCATTTAATCACAAAATTTGGAAGACTAATCTCATTCACAATTCCAATAGTTTTACATGCTACAAGTTATATGCTAGTTAAGAATGAAGTTACATGCTAGTTGAAAATAAAGTTACAATCTAGATAATTTAATCACAAAATTTGGAAGACTAATCTCCTACAAAATTCCAGTAGTTATACATGCTACAAGTTATTTGCTAGTTTAGAAAGAAGTTACATGTAAGTTGAAAAAGAAGTTACATGCTAGTTTATTTAATAATAAAATTTGGAAGAATAATTTCATACACAGTTCCAGTAATATTACATGCTACAATTTACATGCCAGTTCAGAATGACATTACATGCTAGTTGAAAATGAAGTTATATGCTAGTTTATTTAATAACAAAACTTGGAAGACTAATCTTATACACAATTCAAGTAATGTTACATGCTACAAGTTACATACCTGTTTCGAATGAAGTTACATGGTAGTTGAAATTGAAGTTACATAGTAGTTTATTTAATCATAAAATTTGGAAGACTAGTCTCATTTACAATTCCAGTAGTTTTACATTCTAAAATTTACATGCTAGTTAAGAATGAAGTTACGGGCTAGTTGAAAATAAAGTTACAAGCTAGATCATTTAATCACAGAATTTGGAAGACTAATCTTATGCACAATTTCAGTAGTTTTACATGCAACAATATATATGCTAGTTCAGATTGAAGTTACGTGCAGGATGAAAATGAAGTTACATGCTAGTTCACTAAATCACAAAAATTGGAAGACTAATCTCGTGCAAAATTCTAGTATTTAATCACAAAACTTGGTAGACTAATCTCTTGCACAACTATAGTAGTTTTACATGCTACAAGTGACATGTTAGTTCAAAATGAAGTTCCATGCTAGTTGGAAATGGAGTTACATGCTAGTTCAATTTGTCACAAAATTTGGAAGACTGATCTCATGCACAATTCACTAATGTTGCATGCTACAAGTAACATGCCAGTTAAGAATGAAGTTACATGCTAGTTGAAAATAAAGTTACAAGCTAGATCATTTAATGACAAAATTTTGAAGACTAATCTCTTGCAAAATTCTAGTAGTTATATATGCTACAAGTTACATGCTAGTTCAGAAAGAAGTTACATGTTAGTTTAAAAAGAATTTGCATGCTAGTTTTTTAATAAAAAAATTTGGAAGAATAATTTCATACACAGTTCCAGTAATATTACATGCTACAAGTTACATGCCAGTTCAGAATGACATTACATGCTAGTTGAAAATGAAGTTACATGCTGGTTTATTTAATCAAAAAACTTAGAAGACTAATCTCATACAAGTAATGTTACATGCTACAAGTTACATACCTTTTTCGAATGAAGTTACATGGTAGTTGAAAATGAAGTTACATGGTAGTTCATTTAATCACAAAATTTGGAAGACTAGTCTCATGCACAATTTACATGCTAGTTAAGAATGAAGTTACATGTTAGTTGAAAATAAAGTTACAAGCTAGATCATTTAATCACAAAATTTGGAAGACTAATCTTATTCACAATTCCAGTAGTTTTACATGCTACACTATATATGCTAGTTCAGAATGAAGTTACTTACTAGATGAAAATGAAGTTACATGCTAGTTCACTAAATTACAAAAATTGGAAGACTAATCTTGTGCAAAATTCTAGTATTTTACATGTTACAAGTTACATGCTAGTTCTGAAAGAAGTTACCTGCTAGTTGAAAATTTAGTAACATGCTAGTTCATTTAATCAAAAAATTTGGAAGACTAATTTCATACACAGTTCCAGTAATATTACATGCTACAAGTTACATGCTAGTTCAGAATGACATTACATGCTAGTTGAAAATGAAGTTACATGCTAGTTTATTTAATCACAAAACTTGGAAGACTAATCTTATACACAATTCAAGTAATGTTACATGCTACAAATAACATACCTGTTTCGAATAAAGTTACATGGTAGTTGAAAATGTAGTTACATGGTAGTTTATTTAATCACAAAATTTGGAAGACTAGTCTCATGCACAATTCCAGTAGTTTTACATGCTACAATTTACATGCTAGTTAAAAATAAAGTTACATGTTAGTTGCAAATAAAGTTACAAGCTAGATCATTTAATCACGAACTTGGAAGACTAATCTTATGCACAATTCCAGTAGTTTTACATGCTACAATATATATGCTATTTCAAAATGAAGTTACTTGCTAGATTAAAATGAAGTTACATGCTAGTTCCCTAAATCACAAAAATTGGAAGACTAATCTCATGCAAAATTCTAATATTTTACATGTTACATGTTACATGTTACATGCTAGTTCTGAATGAAGTTACCTGCTAGTTGAAAATTTAGTAACATGCTAGTTCATTTAATCACAAAATTTGGAAGACTAATCTCATGCACAATTTCAGCAATTTTACATGCTACAAGTTATATGCAAGTTCATAATGAAGTTACATGCTAGTTGAAAATGAAGTTATATGCTAGTTCTTTTAATCCCTAAATTTGGAAGACTAATCTCATGTACAATTCAAGTAATGTTACGTGCTACAAGTTACATTCTTGTTCAGATTGTAGTTACACGCTAGTTCATATTATCAAAATTTTTGGAAGAGTAATCCCATGCACAATTCCAGTAGTTTTACTTGCCACAAGTTACTTGCTAGTTCTGAATGAAGTTACATGCTAGTTGAAAATGAAGCTACATTTTAATTCATTTGTTTAAAAAATTTGGAAGATTATTTTGATGCACAATTCCAGTAGTTTTACATTCTTCAAGTTACATGCTAGTTCAGAATGAAGTAACATGCTAGTTGAAAGTGAAGTTACACGCTAATTCATTTAATCAAAAAATTTGGAAGACTAATCTTATGCAGAATTCTTACAGTTTTACATAAAACAAGTTAAGTTACTTGCTAGTTGAAAATGAAGCTACGTGTTAGTTCATTTAATCACAAAACTTGGTAGACTAATCTCTTGCACAACTCTAGTAGTTTACATGGTAAAAGTTACATGCCAATTCAAAATGAAGTTCCATGCTAGTTGGAAATGAAGTTACATGCTAGTTCAATTTGTCACAAAACTTGGAAGACTAATCTCATGCATAACTCAGTAGTGTTGCATGCTATAAGTAACATACCTGTTCAGAAAGAAGTTACATGCTAGTGGAAAATGTTGTAACATGCTAGTTCATTTAATCACAAAATTTGGAAGACTAATCTCATGCAGAATTCTTACAGTTTTACGTGCAACAAGTTACGTGCTAGTTTAGAATGAAGTTACTTGCTAGTTGAAAATGAAGCTACATGCTAGTTCATTTAATCACAAAACTTGGTAGACTAATCTCTTGCACAACTACGGTAGTTTTACATGCTACAAGTTACATGTTAGTTCAAAATGAAGTTACATGCTAGTTCAATTTGTCACAAAATTTGGAAGACTGATCTCATGCACAATTCAGTAATGTTGCATGCTACAAGTAACATGCCAGTTAAGAATGAAGTTACATGCTAGTTGAGAATAAAGTTACAAGCTAGGTCATTTAATTACAAAATTTGGAAGACTAATCTCCTGCAAAATTCTAGTAGTTATATATGCTACAAGTTACATGCTAGTTCAGAAAGATGTTACATGTTAGTTGAAAAAGAAGTTACATGCTAGTTTATATAATAATAAAATTTTTAAGAATAATTTCATACACAGTTCCAGTAATATTACATGCAACAAGTTACATGCCCGTTCAGAATGACATTACATGCTAGTTGAAAATGAAGTTACATGCTGGTTTATTTAATCAAAAAACTTAGAAGACTAATCTCATACAAGTAATGTTACATGCTACAAGTTACATACCTTTTTCGAATGAAGTTACATGGTAGTTGAAAATGAAGTTACATGGTAGTTCATTTAATCACAAAATTTGGAAGACTAGTCTCATGCACAATTTACATGCTAGTTATGAATGAAGTTACATGCTAGTTGAAAATAAAGTTACAAGCTAGATCATTTAATCACAGAATTTGGAAGACTAATCTTATGCACAATTCCATTAGATTTATATGCTACAATATATATGCTAGTTCAGAATGAAGTTACTTACTAGATGAAAATGAAGTTACATGCTAGTTAACTAAATTACAAAAATTGGAAGACTAATCTTGTGCAAAATTCTAGTATTTTACATGTTACAAGTTACATGCTAGTTCTGAAAGAAGTTACCTGCTAGTTGAAAATTTAGTAACATGCTAGTTCATTTAATCAAAAAATTTGGAAGACTAATTTCATACACAGTTCCAGTAATATTACATGCTACAAGTTACATGCTAGTTCAGAATGACATTATATGCTAGTTGAAAATGAAGTTACATGCTAGTTTATTTAATCACAAAACTTGGAAGACTAATCTCATACACAATTCAAGTAATGTTACATGCTACAAATAACATACCTGTTTCGAATAAAGTTACATGGTAGTTGAAAATGAAGTTACATGGTAGTTTATTTAATCACAAAATTTGGAAGACTAGTCTCATGCACAATTCCAGCAGTTTTACATGCTACAATTTACATGCTAGTTAAGAATGAAGTTACATGTTAGTTGAAAATAAAGTTACAAGCTAGATCATTTAATCACAGAATTTGGAAGACTAATCTTATGCACAATTCCAGTAGTTTTACATGCTACAATATATATGCTAGTTCAAAATGAAGTTACTTGCTAGATGAAAATGAAGTTACATGCTAGTTCCCTAAATCACAAAAATTGGAAGACTAATCTCGTGCAAAATTCTAATATTTTACATGTTACAAGTTACATGCTAGTTCTGAATGAAGTTACCTGCTAGTTGAAAATTTAGTAACATGCTAGTTCATTTAATCACAAAATTTGGAAGACTAATCTCATGCACAATTTCAGCAGTTTTACATGCTACTAGTTATATGCAAGTTCAGAATGAAGTTACATGCTAGTGGAAAATGAAGTTACATGCTAGTTCTTTTAATCCCTAAATTTGGAAGACTAATCTCATGTACAATTCAAGTAATGTTACGTGCTACAAGTTACATTCCAGTTCAGATTGTAGTTACACGCTAGTTCATATTATCAACAAAATTTGAAGAGTAATACCATACGCAATTCCAGTATTTTTACTTGCTACAAGTTACTTGCTAGTTCTGAATGAAGTTACATGCTAGTTAAAAATGAAGCTACATTCTAGTTCATTTGTTCACAAAATTTGGAAGATTAATCTGATGGACAATTCCAGTAGTTTTACATGCTTCAAGTTTCATGCTAGTTCAGAATGAAGTAACATGCTAGTTGAAAGTGAAGTTACACGCTAATTCATTTAATCAAAAAATTTGGAAGACTAATCTCTTGCAGAATTCTTACAGTTTTACATGAAACAAGTTAAGTTACTTGCTAGTTAAAAATGAAGCTACATGATAGTTCATTTAATCACAAAACTTGGTAGACTAATCTCTTGCACAACTACAGTAGTTTTACATGCTACAAGTTACATGCCAGTTCAAAATAAAGTTCCATGCTAGTTGGAAATAAAGTTACATGCTAGTTCAATTTGTCACAAAATTTGGAAGACTAATCTCATGCACAATTCAGTAATGTTGCATGCTACAAGTAACATGCCAGTTCAGAATGAAGTTCCATGCTAGTTAAAAATAAAGTTACATGCTAGTTCATTTAATCACTAAATTTGGAAGACTAATCTTATGCGCAATTCCGGTAATGTTACATGATACAAGTAACATGCTCGTTCAGAATAAAGTTACATGCTAGTTGGAAATGATGTAACATGCTAGTTCATTTAATTACAAAATTTGGAAGACTAATCTCATGCAGAATTCTTACAGTTTTACGTGCAACAAGTTACGTGCTAGTTCAGAATGAAGTTACTTGCTAGTTGAAAATGAAGCTACATGCTAGTTCATTTAATCACAATATTCGGTAGACAAATCTCTTGCACAATTATAGTAGTTTTACATTCTACAAGTTACATGCTAGTTCCAGGCTTGTTGAAAATAAGGTTACATGTTAGTTCATTTAATTTCAAAACTTGGAAAACCCTTCTCATGCACAATTCCAGTAGTTTTACAAGCTACAAGTTAACTGTCAGTTCAACATGAAGTTACATGCTAGTTGAAAAAAAAGTTACATGCTTGTTCATTTAATCATAAATTTTGGTAGACTAATCTCATGCACAATTCCAGTAATATTACAAGCTACAAGTTATGTGCCAGTTCAGAATGAAGTTGCATGCTAGTTGAAAATAAGGTTACATGTTAGTTCATTTAATCATAAAATTTGGAAAACTAATCTCATGCACAAGTCTGGTTGTTTTACATGCTACAAGTTACGTGCTACTTCAGAATGAAGTTCCTTGCTAGTTGAAAAATGAAATTACATGCTGGTTCATTTATTCATAAAATGTGGAAAACTGACCTCCTGTATAATTCCAGTAGTTTTATATGCTACAAGTTACATCCTAGTTCTGAATGAAGTTACATGTTAGTTGAAAAAGAAGATACATGCTAGTTTATTTAATAATAAAATTTGGAAGAATAATTTCATACACAGTTTCAGTAATATTACATGCTACAAGTTACATGCCAGTTCAGAATTACAGTACTTGCTAGTTGAAAATGAAGTTACATGCTAGTTTATTTAATCAAAATACTTGGAAGACTAATCTCATACACAATTTAAGTAATGTTACATGCTACAAGTTACATACCTGTTTCGAATGAAGTTACATGGTAGTTGAAAATGAAGTTACATGCAAGTTCATTTAATCACAAAATTTGGAAGACTAGTCTCATGCACAATTCCAGTAGTTTTACATGCTATAATTTACATGCTAGTTAAGAATGAAGTTACATGCTAGTTGAAAATAAAGTTACAAGCTAGATCATTTAATCATAGAATTTGGAAGACTAATCTTATGCACAATTCCAGTAGTTTTACGTGCTACAATATATATGCTAGTTCAGAATGAAGTTACTTGCTAGATGAAAATGAAGTTACATGCTACTTCACTAAATTACAAAAAATTGGAAGACTAATCTTGTGCAAAATTCTAGTATTTTACATGTTACAAGTTACATGCTAGTTCTGAATGAAGTTACCTGCTAGTTGAAAATTTAGTAACGTGCTAGTTCATTTAATCACAAAATTTGAAAGACTAATCTCATGCACAAATTCAGCAGTTGAAGTTATATGCAAGTTTAGAATGAAGTTACATGCTAGTTCTTTTAATCCCTAAATTTGGAAGACTAATCTCATGTACGATTCAAGTGATGTTACGTGCTACAAGTTACATTCCAGTTCAGATTGTAGTTACACGATAGTTCATAATATCAAAAAAATTTGAAGAGTAATCCCATACACAATTCCAGTAGTTTTACTTGCTAGTTCTGAATGCAGTTACATGCTAGTTTAAAATGAAGCTACATTCTAGTTCATTTGATCACAAAATTTGGAAGATTAATCTGATGCACAATTCTAGTAGTTTTACATTCTTCAAGTTACATGCTAGTTCAAAATGAAGTTACATGCTGGTTGAAAGTAAAGTTACATGCTAATTCATTTAATCAAAAAATTTGGAAGACAAATCTCATGCAGAATTCTTACAGTTTTAAATGAAACAAGTTAAGTTACTTGCTAGTTAAAAATGAAGCTACATGATAGTTCATTAAATCACAAAACTTTTTAGACTAATCTCTTGCAAAAATACAATATATTTACATGCTACAAGTTACATGCCAAGTTAAAATGAAGTTCCATGCTAGTTGGAAATGAAGTTACATGCTAGTTCAATTTGTCACAAAATTTGGAAGACTAATCTCATGCACAATTCAGTAATTTTGCATGCTATAAGTAACATGCCAGTTCAGAATGAAGTTCCATGCTAGTTGAGAATAAAGTTCCATGCTAGTTCATTTAATCACTAAATTTGGAAGTCTAATCTCATGCACAATTCCGGTAATGTTACATGCTACAAGTAACATGCTCGTTCAGAATAAAGTTACATGCTAGTTGGAAATGATGTAACATGCTAGTTCATTTAATCTCAAAATTTGGAAGACTAATCTCATGCAAAATTCTTACAGTTTTACGTGCAACAAGTAACGTGCTAGATCAGAATGAAGTTACTTGCTAGTTGAAAATGAAGCTACATGTTAGTTCATTTAATCACAAAATTCGGTAGACAAATCTCTTGGACAATTATAGTAGTTTTACATTCTACAAGTTACATGCTAGTTCAGAATGAAGTTCCAGGGTTGTTGAAGATTAGGTTACATGTTAGTTCATTTAATTACAAAACTTGGAAAACTCTTCTCATGCACAATTCCAGTAGTTTTACAAGCTACAAGTTTTCTGTCAGTTCATCATGAAGTTACAGGCTAGTTGAAATTAAAGTTACATGCTTGTTCATTTAATCATAAAGTTTGGTAGACTAATCTCATGCACAATTCCATTAATGTTACTAGCTACAAGTTATGTGCCAGTTCAGAATGAAGTTGCATGCTAGTTGAAAATGATGTTACATGTTAGTTCATTTAATCACAAAATTTGGAAAACTAATCTCATGCACAAGTCTGGTTGTTTTACATGCTACAAGTTACGTGCTACTTCAGAATGAAGTTCCTTGCTAGTTGAAAAATGAAATTACATGCTGGTTAATTTATTCATAAAATGTGGAAAACTGACCTCCTGTATAATTCCAGTAGTTTTATATGCTACAAGTTACATCCTAGTTCTGAATGAAGTTACATGTTAGTTGAAAAAGAAGTTACATGCTAGTTTATTTAATAATAAAATTTGGAAGAATAATTTCATACACAGTTTCAATAATATTACATGCTACAAGTTACATGCCAGTTCAGAATTACATTACTTGCTAGTTGAAAATGAAGCTACATGCTAGTTCATTTAATCACAAAATTCGGTAGACAAATCTCTTGCACAATTACAGTAGTTTTACATTCTACAAGTTTCATGCTAGTTCAGAATGAAGTTTCAGGCTTGTTGAAAATAAGGTTACATGTTAGTTCATTTAATTACAAAACTTGGAAAACTCTTCTCATGCACAATTCCAGTAGTTTTACATGCTACAAGTTATCTGTCAGTTCAACATGATGTTACATGCTAGTTTAAAATGAAGTTACATACTTGTTCATTTAATCATAAATTTTGGAAGACTAATCTCATGCGCAATTCCAGTAATGTTACAAGCTACAAGTTACGTGCTAGTTCAGAATGAAGTTGCATGCTAGTGGAAAATGATGTTACATGTTAGTTCATTTAATCACAAAATTTGGAAAACTAATCTCATGCACAAGTCTGGTTGTTTTACATGCTATAAGTTACGTGCTACTTCAGAATGAAGTTCCTTGCTAGTTGAAAAATGAAATTACATGTTGGTTCATTTATTCATAAAATGTGTAAGACTGACCTCCTGTATAATTCCAGTAGTTTTACATGCTACAAGTTACATCCTGGTTCATAATGAAGTTACATGCTAGTTGAAAATGAAGTTACATGCTAGTTCATTTAATCACAAAACTTTGAAGAATAGTCTCATGCATAACTCCAGTAGTTTTAATTGCAACAAGTCTCATGCTCGTTCAGAATGAAGTTACATGCTTGTTGAAAATGAAGTAACATGCTAGTTTATATAATCCGAAAATATTGAGGACTATTTTCATGCACAATTCTAATAGTTTTACATGCTACAAGTTAAATGCTAGTTCAAAATGAAGTTACATACTAGTTAAAAATGAAGTTACTGTTAGGATTATGCTCGATAGCAAGAGTATAATAATGAATTTGACAATCTTTTCTTATTAATAAAGTGATTTCTACGTTAACAAATCTTATAGCATTTATATTTTAATTTTTATAATTTTCAAAATTAAATAATCATATGGTCAAAAGACTATGAGAAAAGAAGAATTGTTCATACATCTAGATATGTATGAGATAGACTCAATTCTTTAGTTAGTCTTGAATAATATTCATAACCTAAGATAAAAGGTTGGGAGCCTATATCTTGTCAAAGTTGTAGATTCTTTTTCTAGCATTTTAGTGGGATCAAATGTGTTATGATGAGTCCAAAATCATCAAAGTGTGGTGTCTTTTGGCAAAAGAATCTAGTGCACTGGGTGCATTGAATAGGATCATAATGAAATACTTTATCTAGAACCGTCAATGGATACAAGTTTTCATTTGAACACAATCAGAGAGTCTATCTCAATCCTGAGATAAATGATGGACTTATGGTTGCAAGTGTTATCATTTGAGCTATCAATGAGTACAATTATATAGCATAGTCTATCCTCGATAGTTTGGTGGTATTCATTTGTTAATCGATAGAGGACTTCATTTATAGATATTGACAACGTGACTCCATTTATTAAATGAGAGTAGAATACCATCTTATGGATGTTTTGAGGTATTGAATATTAAATCTTAACGTTAAGTTTTCAATAGTGTCTATTGAAACATGGCTTCTGGACAAGTCAAAAAATCCAAGTTCAAAATGTGGTCATATGAGTAAATATGGTAACTTAGAGAGCTATAGGCGGTCTATGAGCTCTTGGCGATTACTGGTATTCTTCAAGAGGATACAATTTCTCCAATAAGGTTGTCTAGGGTATGAATGAGTAACATCAACTTATTCTATCTTTATTTAAGAGTTCAATTTTAGTTCTTTATTGTAATGAACTAAAATTAAATAGATCAGACCTAAGTGAATCATTTGTTGATTGTGATTGGATTGTGTCTATTACAGCTTAAATTTAGATAGCCCACCAAGACCCCCAATCCACACGAACTTGCATGGATCACTTGATATATTCTACCGGATCAATTTAGGGGTCCATCTAGAATTGTATTGAGGCTTGTGGATTGATGAGGATGTGGCTAGCACGAGATCATGGAATGCTGATCCAATTTAAGTTTCTATTGGTCTAGTTACAAAAGCACGAGCCAAGAAGTTCCAAAATGCATTAAATGGGCTGATTCAAGGGATTTGGGCTCATACAAGCACGTGTAGGCCCCTCGAATGTGATGAAAGAAATCTCAAGCCCATAACAAACATGATTCAAGTCCAAGAACATCAATAGGAGTTGGAGCTGATTTAGGAATGAATAAATGTCAATTTTATTTCTTGTTGAACAATTTTAGGCTTAGATATTAAGGAATTAAAGTCAAGGTTGACTTCCTTGATTTGAGGCCGAACTTAGCTTATTTAAGAATGTTTTTAATTTGTCAACTTTCCTTTTTCGTTTCCTTGGGCACAATTTCAGGAATCTTTGTAATAAATCTTCTGATTTCTAGGGATTTCTAAGCTGGTCTTCTGTGGCCTTAGTACTATAAATTGTACCTTTTCTTTCAATAAGAGGCAGTCGATTATTTCATAAAAAAAATAGAGAGCAATTTCTCTTTTGTTCTGTGAGAACTAATTGGAACTTATCAAAATTTTTTTGTGGCATTTCTTCCGGACTTATCAATCAAGGATCCCATCCTTGATTGTGGCGTCTTCCTTATACCAGGGTTCGCATCTCGCTATAGGTGTTGGGTCGCAGTTTCCATCAAAACCAGATCATAGAACTGTCTTAGTCACAAATCGACAAGGATCGTATCATTTAGTATCAGAGCCTAGGTTTCTAAACTCAGGTTTAAACTAGCCCTATTCTTTGTCTTTTCTGTATTCGTTTGATTAAAAAAAAACCCGTACTTGAGTCCATTTGATCAAGGTCGGTAAAAAAGAAGAAGAAAAGAGTACAATTTTTTTTTGTTTGTGTAGCTGACATATATCAACTATTACTATTTCTTTCTTTGATTTCGTGAATTGATATTCAAAAAAAAAAACTCGTAGTGGAAACTCGTCTTTGTTTAGTTCGTTGTGAATCATTTCATGTGAACCTAGAAAAAAAAATCTTGGTGCAATGAACGTGGGAAAGAAATCCTGATTATTTGTTTGAATTAGTTTGATAAGAACTCTTGAGAAATAGCGAGTGGAAAAAGGCACGAGTGGTGAGTACATATTGAGGGTAAAAGCTGAATTTTATTGTGTGAAAACACAAGTGTTGAGTGAATTGATTATTCGAGTGAAACACGTGAGGGAGTGTTGTGAGGTTTTGTTTATTCTAATCTTTATTTTGCAGGAAAAATATGTCCATAAACAAAGATAAAGGAACTACTGAAAATACTTCCATTCCGGTGGATCTAAAGATTTGGAAGGAGGCATTAGTAGGGGAGGTGAGACGGTTGATGAGAAAGGAATTGGAACCTTTACATGAGCATTCAGATCAAGTGGAGAATGCATGCACGGAGCAGCCACAACCAGTTCCACAAGCACGTGGGAGACAAAGAGTTTCGATTAGAAAAGAAGTTAATGATCACTACAGGGATCAATATGGTGAGGAGGAGGAGTCCGTGGGTAGTCATAGGAGGAATGGATGGGATAAGAGAGATCAAAACCGAGGGGATGATAACCTTAGTGGTATAAAGATGAAGGTCCCATCATTTCAAGGGAAATCCTATCCTGAAGCCTACCTTGAATGGGAAAAGAAGATGGATTTGTTTCTTTTTGTAAGAATGGGTCTAGTTCACATGTGAACTTTTTATAAAGGACAAACGGATTTAATAAAATAAGAAAATAATATATTGGACCATATATATTGGTATGGGTGGCAAGGCTATTTAGCGCAGCTTAATTATATTATATTATTTTATTATTTAATTAAATAGAAATTAATTAATTTGGTGATTAATTAATTAATTATTTAATTAAAAGTCAAAATCATTATCCTAGTAGGAGGTGGTCTCCTAAAATTATACTATTGTTGGTAGTATAATTAATGTTAACGACTATATTTGATAAGTAGATAAATAAAATGAATTATTTATCTAATCAAATTAGGAAGTCTTTAATATGGTTACAAATACACTATTGAGATGGATTAGGAGTCTTGGTGTAGGATAGAATTCCTTTTTGAAAAGGATTCTTAACCACCAAGTAAATCTATCTAAGGAAAGGATTCTTAACTACCAAGCAAATCCTTCTTAGGAAAAGAATTAAGTCTCCTAATATATATCGTATGATTTTTGGCCAGCCCATGTATATATAGGAGAGGATAGAATTCCTTATAGATAAGGATTCTTAACTACCAAATAAATCCACCTAAGGAAAGGATTCTTGCCTACCAAGTAAATCCTTCTTAGGCAAGGATTTATGATCCTATATATGTGTGTGTGTGTGTGTGTGTGTGTGTGTGTGTGTGTGATTTTCAGCCAGCCTATTGGCAATTCATAGAGATTTCGGCCAACCCTATTCTTCTAACAAAAGAATTCGGCCATCATAGGAATTTTGAGGTAGAAAAATCTGATTTTACTCTAGACAAAATTCGATCAACTCTAAGAAATAGTGTGTGATTCGGGAAAGAAGAAATAGGAAGAAAGAACGTTTGGTTTTCGATAGTACACTAGTTGCCTTTACATCAAAAGGTTTTGTGTACAACATCGAATCAAGGTTCATGCGAGTTTCAATCAAATTGATTGATAATTCACTAGTGACCTGACGTTCTTTGTTTTCTTCTTGGAGGATTACTGTAACTAATAAAGAGAAAGATTTTGTTTGTTTTCATCCTCAGGTATACGATTTAAAGAAAGGGAGCCCACACTCCTAGGTGAATCATGTTCGTAATTGGATTGGAAGATCTTAGGGAATCAATTCGGTGCTTGTTCAATCGTCACGAGAAAAAGGTACGGCACTTTTTATATACATAATTAATGTAGGGTTAAGGTTCTTATTAGTCAAAGGGAAAATTTTTATTTATACGCAAACCCTAATTTTATAATTTTAATAAATTTTCTCACGCTTCCGTTGCGTTTTGAACCCTTTTTTCCCTACAATTGGTATCAGAGCCTGGTTGTACCCTTGATTAATTGATGTATGTGTTCATGAATCTTTTTCTTTTTATTGTATATATGCATGTTTTAGAAAGAGATGTCACTCTAGGTATTCGCATATATATTTACATTGGAATGTATTGATATATATATATATATATATATATGTTTTATATGTGGTTTGTTATTTCTCAATTTTTATCATAGAATTTCAATGTAATTTTGTTTTGGGATTGTAACAAGAAGGGTGGTCTATTATCACCATAATTACCTTCTTGGTAGTTGCTAAGTTTTTTTTTTTATTTTGTTGTTGTAATTGAAAAACATGCACTTGTTATAATAAAAAAAAACTGCAGAAATTTTTTATTTTAAATTCTTCCGTAATACAGTCAAGTATCGAAGACTCGAAGATTTGAAGAATTGGGAGCAACCGGAACAAGTTTAGGACCATGCGAGCCATAGCAACAAACTTGCGTGCGAAGAGCACACTGGTTCTGGCATGGGCTGCACACGGCAGCCCTATGGAAGCCATGGGCTGCGCATGGCAGCCCTTTATGGGGTTGTGGCATGCGCACGCCCATGGGTATGAGCCAAGGGTGCGCTTGCCCATGGGAGGCAGCCGAGAGAGTCCAAACGATGAAGGTCACGTGAAGACTTGTACGCAAAGAAAGGAGTTTTTTGTATTCCAAGACATGTAATTTACTTACTTTTCTAGGATGGACCAAAATTGTAGCTATTTATATTTTTTGTAAATACTGTAATGTTTGTCATTGTTTGATAACATGTCATATAGAATAGGAGTGCCACTCATATATCTCTATTAGTATGAACATGCATAGAATGGTTTAGGTATCTAAATTGACATCTAGATAACTTGGTAAATCATTCTTTGGAATTCGATTACACGCCTTAAATAATTGAGTGGGAAAAGGTGTTTTGGAACACCTACGGCCTCCAAGTTTAGTTGAGCATTATGTTTTGTATAATAACCTCCCAAGAGGTATTCATGAATGAAATTTAACAAGATACTTTCTTACAAGGATAGACTAGACAATTAGCCCAAACGATATCTACTCCTAAATGAAGGATATTCGTGAGGGATTATATTGAAGGTCGATAACTTGGTAACACACTCGATGTGAGTTTATTAATATCCTCCCAAGATTTATTGTTAATAAAATCACAAGGCTAAAATTGAAAGCGTTGGTTGTTATGTTAACAATTAGGTGTTACCTAGTCTAACTAGTAAATGTTGTGAACTCCCAAAGGAGGCGTGACATTTATGGGTGTTGGATCACCGTTGAATTTTTACGATTGAATTATTTTATTTTATTCAAGATAAATATTCGAAAGTGCTTTTTCATGATTATTTACTTATATAATTTTTGTTATTATAAAGAAATCTTGACCCCATCCCTAATCAACTGAAAAGTCCTCATTTGTTGATTGGCTTATTTCATGAACAACTATATTGTTGGGGTTCATGTAAGGGTAGCTTAGGCTCTCAAGACTTCAAAAGGAGAAGCATCAAAGGTAAAATTCTTGTGCTTACTTACTTTGAAGAGACAATTGCAACACCTCATATATTCATGCATCTTATTTGTTGAGTGTTTTCTTGTGTGCATTTTAGTTTACATGACTCTTGTTGACCTATTTGCATCTTGCTATGAAAGTTGTATGTCATGCTAGGCATTAAAATAGGATGCAATTTCATCACTCTTGAACTTATTGTTTTGGGAATTTGAGTGTTGAAAAATAGGCCTTGCGCTAGTGGTGCGCTACTCGACCAGCTCACCTCACCAACCCAACTTTCACAGTAGATCGCCGTTAGTCATGCGCCACTGATCTGCGCTGCTGCACCCGCGCGTAGCTGAAAAATATGGGTGTTCGCCGATTGTGCGCTACTCGTCTAGCGCAGCCTCACGATCATTAACTTTCCAGAGAATCTGCACTTGTGTTGCGCTACTAGGATGCGCCATTCAACCATCCCCTGTTTCTAAAAATAGGTTGAACACTGGTGGTGCGCTACTCGACCAGCGCACGTCACTAGCGCACACAGAGGAAGCTGGAACGTTTTTTTTTTCAAAACGACCTGACTTTGATTGGATCTTATATATATATAACTCAATTCCTTAAGGTCGTGTATGAGTTCAGAATATCACATTTCTTCCTTAGAACATATTTCAAAGGAAAAACACTTCCAAGAACTCATTTTTAATCACTCAAAGCATTCCCATGAGCATTAAATCTTCATCTTGCATCATCTAAGTTCATCTAGAGTGCATCTATGGATAGGGTTGCTTCATCACATCTTGTTTGGTAAGTTCTTCACTATCTTCTTACAAGTTAAGTGTTTTGCTTACTAAATCATCTCTTTAATTAATTGTATTCTCTTAGAATATTTTTAGATACAAATTAGAGATTGTTGTGATGATATGATTGAGTGTTGTATTGTGATAGCTTCAATGGATTTATTGATCTATGTTTAGCTAAGCTATTTGAACATGTCATTTAGTACTTGATATCTAGGATTGCATTAATTGTCATCTCATTATCCTAGATAAGCATATAGGGTTTCCTATCCTTGTTTGTTCATTGAATATCATTACATATTCAGTTAGGACACTTTATCTCTTCATTGAGAAGTAAGACTTGTGTTGCTTCCGGGAGTAGGTGGCTTAAAGCACAAGCATGATGAACTAGGTTCACTTATACCAGGATTAGGTAGTGGTGGAGAATTAAACCGGGATTAGGTTGTAATTCCTTTATCATTAGTGGATTCGAGGTTCAAGTGTGGCGCACTCATCAACCCGTGGTTTTTCCCATTTGGAGGGTTTCCACGTATATCTCAAGTGTCTTTACTATTTCCGCATTTATTACACTTGTGGTATCTTTGTAACTAGATAGGGGTATTTTCATCAACTTGACTCTTAACGAAAATTGGGTAAAAATTAATTAAAATCTATTCACCACCCTCTAGATTATTCTATACACACCATAATATTTGTTTCAATTGGTATCAGAGCCGGTTCCTAGACATACATAGGTGATCCTTGCTCATTTTGGTGTGTGTTGCATTTTGTTTGTTTGTGTTGACCATTCATACACTTGCGCTCATATCATTCATTCATAAACACAATGAGTGGAAGCGGAGGCAATGAGGTAACTTCCAGCACTAGACATCCACTCCTCACCGGGTTGAATTGTGCCTATTGGAAAGGCAAGATGGAGTCGTACATATGCCAAATTCATGACAGCGCATTGATGGTGGTTGAAGATAGCTACACTCAACCCATGATGACTCCCGTAGATGGAGGAGATCATGTAATCAAACCAAAGGCTCAGTGGAATGCACAAGAGTTTGAGGCTTCAAAGTGGAATAGGAAGGCAATGCATGCCATCCTTTGTGCAATGGATGATAACCAATACAAGTTGGTTCAAAATACTAGGATAGCTAAGGAAGCATGGGACATCCTAGAAGTTGTACATGAGGGAACCGACATGGTTATGGAATCGAAGCTTAAAGTTCTTCGAACACAATTCAAATTGCTCAAGATGGATAAGAACGAGTGCTTTAATGATTTTGAAATAAGGTTAATGGACATTGTGAACCAAAGTCATCAACTTGGTGATCCTTATTCGGATAGGAAGATCAAGCAGAAGATTATGAGATCTCTACCCGATAGGTTTGAGTCAAAGGTGACGGCTTTGGAAAAAAATAGTGGTTACAAGGATATGAAGCCAAGTGAAGTGATTGGGAAGCTTCTAGCATATGAATCTAGGAAATGTCCCAACCCCACACCATCAAAGAAGCAAAAAGATATTGCTTTGAAAGCCTCCAAAGTTGAGAAAAAGGAAAGTGATTACTCAGATGAAAAGATGGCCTTGCTAATAAGGAAATTCAAGAAATTCTATAAGTCCGAGAAGAAAGGCTTTGGATCCAAGGGTCAAGACTTGAAGAAAAAGGCTCCTTTCAAGAAGTTTGAGCCTAGGCAAGAGAAGACCGAGAAGAAAGGAGTCCAATGCTATGAATGTGGTGGAATAGGTCACTTTGCCCCGGAATGTGCAAATCACAAGAACAAGAAGAAGGGAAAAGTGATGGTTGTCACATGGAGTGAAAGTGATGACTCTAATGAAGGAGATGAGTCTTTAGATGATGAAGAACTCATGGCCAACTTTATAGCATTTACATCCTTTCTTAGGAGCAAAGATGCTAGTGAAGAAGAGAATGATAGTCAAGAGGGAGACTACTCAAGTGATGATGGATCTTCATCACAAACCACAAATGAAAGTGTTGATAGGATGGATCAGAAGGACTACATGGTCAAGTTTGAGAGCTTAAGATTAAAGAACAAGAATGAGATCAAGAGATTAAAAGAAGAAAATCTAGACCTCTCAACTCAAGTTGACCAACTAAATGAAGAGTTGGAAAGATCTAAGAGGAGTGAATAAAGGTTGAAGAAAGAGCTTGAAGATGCTAGAGATTTGTTGGCCAAGATGAATTCTAGCACCAAGAAACTTGACCACATGCTAGATGTTGGAAAGAGGCCAAGTGACAAGAAGGGGCTTGGGTTTGAAGATGATAAGATGTCCTCCACTCTAAGCAAGGCCATCTTTGTAAGAAGCATAAACTTCAATGAGTCCTCTCCTCATCAAACTCTTAGAAAGAAGCTTGATCTAGGAGAGTGTTCAAGTAGTGCTCAAGTGAAGGTGGCACCAAGTAGCCCACCACAAGCTCATCCTACAAGGGCTCCTCAAGTTAACTTCCCTCAACCAAAAGCTCACAAAGGGAAGACACCTATCTTTCAAGCTCAACCAAGGAAGCAATCAAGTCTTGCTCAACAAAAAAAAAGGAAAGCTCCTCAACAACAAGCAAGACAACCACAAAGACATGGGAAGGCCCCAATGCATCCTCAAGGATATGGTATAATTCCTAAATTTTTACCTACATGTCATTTTTGTGGTATTGATGGTCACATTAGACCAAACTGCTTTAGGTATATCAAATTGTGTAGGATTGAAAGGATGATAGAAAAGAAAAAGGCTAGAGTCATGAAGCATGATCCTAGGACATCTAGAGCCATGATGCATGATCCTAAGAAACCTAGAGCCATGATACATGTCACTAAGAAAAGTGGAACACCTTTGCATGATCCTAGGACATTTAGAGCCCATGTACCATTGACCACTAGGAAGAAAAAAATTGCACCTATATGGATTAGAAAGGATGAACACATTTGCCATGTTGCACAAATTGCTTTGAAAGCTCATTCTTGTGATTTTTCATATTTGGATAGTGGGTGCTCTAGGCACATGACTGAAAATAAGAGTTTCTTTGAGACTCTTATGATAGAGAATGGAGGAAATGTCACCTTTGGTGATGGATCCAAAAAGAATATCAAAGGAAAGGGAACCATTTCCATTCCCGGATTACCCTCATTGTCCAATGCTTTATATGTTGATGGCCTAAAATCCAATTTGATAAGCATTTCACATCCTAGTGATGTTGTACTCTCCGTCTTGTTTAGGAAAAATGATTGTTCTATCCTATTGCCTAATGGACAACCAAGGATGAACATATAGAGTTGTGGCATGAAAGACTTGGTCACATGAACTTTAGGGATTTAAAAATCTTAGAAAAGTTCAATGTTGTGCGAGGCCTTCCCAAGCTTGGGAAAAAGGTTAATGGTGTTTGTGGACCTTGCCAACAAGGGAAGCAAACCAAAAGTATGCACAAAAAGGGTAAGTATATAACCACCAAAGAGCCTCTAGAGCTTCTCCACATGGATCTTTTGGGTCCTATGCAAATCGAGAGTTTAGGTGGAAAGAGATACATTTTTATATGTGTAGATGACTTCTCTAGGTACACATGGACTTATTTCCTTAGAGAAAAATCTAAAATTTTTGATAAGTTTAAAATGCTTTACTCTAAAATTCAAAATGAAATGAACTCTAAGATTAAAAACATTTAAAGAATTAGGAGTGACCATGGGAAGGAATTTGAGAATGCCCATTTTGAAAACTTTTGCAATAGTCTAGGCATTTCTAATGAGTTTTCGGCTCCTAGGACACCTCAACAAAATGGAGTTGTTGAGAGGAAGAATAGGGTTCTTCAAGAAATGGCCCGTGTGATGTTGCTTAGCAACAATGTCCCTAGGAATCTTTGGGGCGAAGCCCTCAATACGGTATGCTACATAGGCAATATAGTTTTTCTTAGGCCTACACTAGGCAAACCTTCTATGAGTTATGGAAAGGTAGGACGCCAAATGTTAGCTACTTCCACACTTTTGGAAGCAAATGCTACATTTTGAATGATCGTGATCAACTTGGCAAATTTGATGCTAAGAGTGATGAGGGTATCTTCATTGGCTATGCCTTGAATAGTAGAGCCAATAGATTTTTTAATCTAAGAACTAGGACCGTAATGGAATCATCTAATGTTGTCATTGATGATACTAGGCTCATAACTAATGACCATGAGGAAGAGGTAGATTTAGTTGATGACTCCCCTTTGGAGAAAGTAGTTTATATCTCTAATGTTGAAAAGGCTAATCTTGATGATGACATAGCACAACTTAGTGATAGGATTCCTCACTTGGACTCAAAAGAACCTGCTCCATGGGTTAGGAAGCTTCATGACAAAGATGACATTATTGGTGAAGTTAGTGAGGGTGTTAGGACTAGGCATCAAATGGCTAATCTTATTAGCTACACTTGCTACACCTCTCAAATAGAACCCAAGAAAATTGATGAAGCCTTAAAAGATGAATTTTGGGTTCTTGCTATGCAAGAAGAGCTTAACCAGTTTGAAAGAAATGAGGTTTGGACTTTAGTTCCTAGGCCTAAGAAAACCAATGTGATAGGCACAAAGTGGGTATTTAGGAACAAATCCGATGAGGATGGCATCATTGTAAGAAACAAGGCTAGGCTTGTAGCACAAGGATACTCTCAAATTGAGTGTATTGACTTTGAGGAGACATTTGCTCTCGTTGCTAGGATTGAGTCCATTAGGCTTCTTCTATCCATTTCTTGTTTGCACAAGTTCCAATTATATCAAATGGATGTTAAGAGTGCCTTCCTCAATGGTTTCTTACAAGAGGAAGTGTTTGTTGAGCAAACCAAAGGGTTTGTGGATCCTTACCACCCTAATCATGTCTATCACCTCAAGAAAGCTATATATGGGTTGAAACAAGCACCAAGGGCTTGGTATGAGCGTCTCACCCAATATCTCATAGACAATGGCTACACTTGGGGTAGTGTTGACAAGACTCTATTCATCAAGAAAAACAAAGATGAGCTCTTTATAGCTCAAATCTATGTTGATGATATAGTCTTTGGCTCCACCAATGACACCAAAGTCCAACAATTTGTTGATGTCATGTCTCATGAATTTGAGATGAGTCTTGTTGGTGAGTTGAGTTACTTTCTAGGTTTACAAATTAAGCAAATGGATGATGGGATTTTCATATCTCAAGCTAAATATTCCAAAAACCTAGTGAAGAAATTTGGCCTTAAAAGTGCCAAACATTGTGATACACCCATGAGTACCACTTTAAAGCTAAGCAAGGATGCTAGCGGTAAAAGTGTGGACCAAACTTTATATCATGGCATGATTGGTAGCTTGCTCTATTTGACCGCAAGTAGGCCCGATATCTCTTTTAGTGTGGGTGTGTGTGCTAGGTACTAAGCGGATCCTAAGGAGTCTCATCTCTCTTCTGTTAAGAGAATCATTCAATATGTGAATGGGACATCCAACTATAGGATTTGGTACTCTTTTGACACTAATGCTAGTCTTGTAGGTTTTAGTGATGCAGATTGGGCAGGAAATTATGATGATAGGAAAAGTACATCGGGCGGTTGCTTTTTCCTTGGGAATAACCTTGTCTCTTGGTTTTGCAAGAAGCAAAATTCGATTTCCTTGTCCACGGCTGAGGCCGAATACATTGCTGCTGGGAGTGGATGCACACAACTCCTTTGGATGAAGCAAATGCTAGTCGACTATGGATTCAATCAAGGTACTCTTACTCTCTTTTGCGATAACATGAGTGCAATTAACATTTCAAAGAATCCGGTTCAACATTCTAAGACTAAGCATATTGACATCCGTCATCATTTCATTAGAGAACTAGTTGAGAGCAAATGCATTGTACTTGAGCATGTAGATACAAATGATCAACTAGCGGATCTATTTACTAAACCCTTAGATGCTACTCGATTCAAGACTCTTAGTAGATCTATTGGGATTTGTTTAATTGATTGATGTGTTGTGGTCTTTGACCCCATATAGGGAACTCAAGCAAAGAGAGCTATTGTATACTTGTTGCATCCAATTTTTTCTTAAAAATATGTTTATGCCTCTTTATTGATTACTTGAGTATCTTGGTTGCACTTATAGTATATTGTATTTTCTTAAATAAGTGTGAACATTACTTTGATTACAATCCATGTCATATTTATGTTCAAACATGCATTTTTGGACTAGGAGATATACATTGTAAGTACATGTTTGAATGACCTATAATTATCTCCATTACATGATGATTCCTAAATGACATGCTAATGAAAAATGATAAAGCATGATTTGTTGATTGTGTTAAATGCAACACATTGTGTGAAAATACTAGTGAGACTAAAATGTTTAATCAATGTCTCTCCTTCTTTATTAGTTGAACAAGGATATTATCATACGGATATCCTCCCGGAAAAATCAAATAAGGTGCAAATTTGCTCATGCCTTGTTTAGCTTTTAAAGTTAGATATAGTGCCTTTAAAACTTGATATTTATAAGAACTCTATATCCTTGCTTCTCTCATGACAAATGGTGAAATTGGTTTGAATTATATTGGAAACCGTTGTCGTTTGCTTTGCCAAATACCATTGTTTTTGGACTTGAATGCAACATGTCTTGTATGCAAAGAACTTTTTGATTCACACATTTTCTTCAAATAAATCTCCTTGTGTCTCTCCTATCAATCGAGATTGCATAAATGTGGCTTATATAATTATGCAACAATCTTGTATGCTCTTTTTTTTCTTTGCCTTGAGTGACCTGGTTGGGAACTTCTCGTTTGCCTATATCATGACAAAACGGGGGAGTAGCATTGACCTAGCATTGTGATGTTAGGGGAGCAGCATAGCATGTATAGCATGTGTTGGCTTTGAGGGGAATATTATATGCAGGGGGAGTAACCCGTTGAGGGGAAGCATTGCATGAGCATTTCATGATATCATACTCATATTTCTAAATGCAAATGCTTTTGTTTTATATTCACTTGATCATCTCACATGCACTTAGTTTGGAAAGAGTATGTGTGCTTGCCTTGTGTGTAGGGTTGATAGTTCTACAAGAGATTAAAGACTTGAAGTTTTTTTATGTTTATCTCTTTGTAATGTAGAATATCTTCCCGGTATTTTTCTATTTTGTTTTGTGAGGATCAATGTGAGTGGTGGTTTTGTCACGAAATAGCCAAAGGGGGAGATTGAAAAGTCCTCATTTGTTGATTGGCTTATTTCGTGAACAACCACATTGTTGGGGTTCATGTAAGGGTAGCTTAGGCTCTCAAGACTTCAAGAAGAGAAGTATCAAAAGTAAAATTCTTGCCCTTACTTACTTTGAAGAGATAATTGCACACATTCATATATTCATGCATCTTATTTGTTGAGTGTTTTCTTGTGTGCATTTTAGTTTACATGACTCTTGTTGACCTATTTGCATCTTGCTATGAAAGTTGTATGTCATGCTAGGCATTAAAATAGGATGCAATTTCATCACTCTGGAACTTATTGTTTTGGGCATTTGAGTGTTGAAAAATAGGCCTTGCGCTAGTGGTGCGCTACTCGACCAGCGCACCTCACCAACCCAACTTTCACAGTAGACCGCCGTTAGTCATGCGCCACTGATCTGCGCTGCTGCACCCGCGCGTAGCTGAAAAATATGGGTGTTCGCCGATTGTGCACTACTCGTCTAGCGCAGCCTCATGATCATAAACTTTCAAGAGAATCTGCACTTGTGTTGCGCTACTAGGATGCGCCATTCAACCATCCCCTGTTTTAAAAATAGGTTGAGCGCTGGTGGTACGCTACTCGACCAGCGCACGTCACTAGCGCACACAGAGGAAGCTGGAACGTTTTTTTTTTCAAAACGACCTGACTTTGATTGGATCTTATATATATATAACTCAATTCCTTAATGTCGTGTATGAGTTCAGAATATCACATTTCTTCCTTAGAACATATTTCAAAGGAAAAACACTTCCAAGAACTCATTTTTAATCACTCAAAGCATTCCCATGAGCATTAAATCTTCATCTTGCATCATCTAAGTTCATCTAGAGTGCATCTATGGATAGGGTTGCTTCATCACATCTTGTTTGGTAAGTTCTTCACTATCTTTTTACAAGTTAAGTGTTTTGCTTACTAAACCATCTCTTTAATTAATTGTATTCTCTTATAATATTTTTAGATACAAATTAGATATTGTTGTGATGACATGATTGAGTGTTGTATTGTGATAGCTTCATAGAAAGCTATTTGAACATGTCATTTAGCACTTGATATCTAGGATTCCATTAATTGTCACCTCATTATCCTAGATAAGCATATAGGGTTTCCTAGCCTTGTTTGTTCATTGAATATCATCACATATTCACTTAGGACACTTTATCTCTTCATTGAGAAGTAAGACTTGTGTTGCTTCCGGGAGTTGGTGGCTTAAACACAAGCATGATGAACTAGGTTCACTTATACCGGGATTAGGTAGTGGTGGAGAATTAAACCGGGATTAGGTTGTAATTCCTTTATCATTAGTGGATTCGAGGTTCAAGTGTGGCACACTCATCAGCCCGTGGTTTTTCCCATTTGGAGGGTTTCCACGTATATCTCAAGTGTTTTTACTATTTCCGCATTTATTACACTTGTGGTATCTTTGTAACTAGATAGGGTATTTTCGTCAACTTGACTCTTAACGAAAATTGGGTAAAAATTAATTAAAATCTATTCACCCCCTCTAGATTAATTCTATACACACCATAATATTTGTTTCATCAACATCCTAAAAGATAATACTTTAACTGATGATAAATATATGACATGGAAAAGGAAAATTGGGTTGTTATTGCAAGCTGAAAAACTTAAATTTGTTATGTCTATTTCTTAACCACCAAACTAATGAATCTACTTAGGAGCAAATAGACGAGTATTAGTAGTGGAAGTCTTCATATGAGATGGCTAAATGTACGTTACATTATTGCCATATCTTCGACGTGTTGCAACAACAACATGAAGGAATGAAGACTGATGCCGATATAATGATGTCTCTAGAGGAGATGTTTGCTATGATGACTAGGACGACTAAGAGAGAGGCAGTGCCTGCTTTTATGAATCTTAGGATGAAACCTGGACAGAGTGTGAAAGATCACATGATGAAACTCATAGCACATCTCAACATTGCTGAACTAAATGGTGCTGAGATACATGGTGAGACCAAAATTGACATGATTGTCTACTCACTGTCGGATTCCTTTGATCAATGCAAGTTGGACTACACCTTGAACAATGAGGAATACACCTTGCAAGGCCTGATACAAGATGTTCAAAGAGCGGAAAAAATCCTTGTGA
The DNA here is from genome assembly GCA_032871835.1 of Dipteronia dyeriana. Lineage (NCBI taxonomy): Eukaryota > Viridiplantae > Streptophyta > Magnoliopsida > Sapindales > Sapindaceae > Dipteronia > Dipteronia dyeriana. The sequence goes on along the minus strand of CM065295.1, from coordinate 31,789,214 downwards.
AAGGCAAGGGTCAAGAGATTTATATGCTTGGTAAGTTGCTATTGTTAATGACCCATAAGAAGGTCAGGAGACAATAGAAGAAAAAGCAACTTGAGCCTTCTTAGAAGCAGACCAAGATAGTACCAAGATCGAAGGGAAGTGTTTCCTGTCGTGAAAAGGGTCAAAGTAATAGACTGAATAAGAATGAATTCAACATGTATTTAGGCAATGGAGCATTGGTGTCTACTAGTGTAATGGGAGATATTAGAATCAATTTAGATTCTTATAGGCATTTAGATTTAATAAACGTTTATTATGTATCACAATTCAGGAGGAATTTAATTTCGGTCTCTTGTCTAAATAAATTTGGATATTCAAATACTTTTAATGAAAGGTTTTATTATTAGTAAAAATAACAAAATTATATGCAAAGGTACATTGGAAAACGGTTTATTCTATTTGCATAGAAATATCTCTCATTTGCTAGACACTGAATCAACGGAACCTAATCATAAAAGAGTAAAATTATCAAAAGATGAAACCTACCTGTGGCATTTGTGCCTAGGTCATATTAATCTTAATAGGATTAAGAGATTGGTAAGTGACGGACCTCTAAATGACTTAAAGGTTAATGATCTACCAAATTGTGAAATCTTGTTTGGAAGGTAAAATGACCAAAAGGTCGTTTACGACCAAAGGCACAAGAGTCATCGAATGTTTAGGATTGATACACACTGATGTGTGTGGACCTATGAGCATTCAAGCTAAAGGTGGATATGAGTACTTCATCACTTTCACGAATGATCACTCAAGATTTGGTTATGTGTATCTAAATAGACATAAGTCATATGCTTTTGACATGTTCAAAGCATTTAAAGTTGAAGTGGAAAATCAGCTTGAGAAACGCATAAAAATCTTGAGGTCTGATTGTGGTAGAGAATATCTATCTGGTGAGTTTCAACAATATCTTATTGATAATGGGATAATTTCTCAGTTTTCTACACCAGACACACCTCAACAAAATGGGGTGGCAGGAAGGAGAAATAGAACTCTTTTGGACATCTTTTTAGGGATATGCTTTACAAACCGCAATGTACATTCTAAACGATGTACAATCTAGGTCGGTTCCTAAAACACCGCATGAGTTATGGACCGGGCGAAAGCCTAGTTTACAATACTTAAGGATATTTGGATGTCCTACGCACGTGTTAAAAGGAAAGACAAAAGATGGAGTCTCGTTCAGAAGCATGCATATTTGTAAGGTATCCAAAAGGAACAAAAGGATATTATTTTTATAGTCCTTCAGATCTTAAAGTATTTTTTTCGACAAATGCTAAATTCAGGAAGAGGACTATATGAATAATTTTGGGCCTAAGAGTAGAATTTTCCTAAATGAGCTTTTTGAGAGATACAATTCCACAAGAGGTTTCGCAACTAAACCCAATTGTAAGTTCCGTACCATCACAAAATCAACAATCTACCTTACCTCGTCATAGTGGGAGGGTTAGTAAACAACCCGAAAGATACATTGGTCCAGGAGAATCTGTAGAGAATCTCCCGGATGACGATGATCCCTATAGGTACAAGGAAGCAATTGAAGATGTTGATTGTTGCCATTGGCAAAAGGCAATGCAATCTGAAATTGAATCTATGTTCAAAAACAAAGTCTAGTCTCTTATGGACTTCCCTAAAGGGATAAAAACCATTGGGTGAGAGTGGGTATACAAGAGGAAAAGAAGAATGGATGGAAAGGTAGAAACCTTTAAAGCTGGATTTGTAGCTAAAGGTTATACAAAGAAGGAAGGTATCGATTAATAAGAAACCTTCTCTCTTGTGGCCATGCTTAAATCAATTAGGATACTCTTATTCATTGCGGCATATTTGGACCTAGAGATTTGGTAATTGGACATCAAGACAGATTTCCTTAATGGAAGTCTTGACGAAAGCATCTACATGATGCAACCAGAAGGATTCATTGAAAAAGGCCAAGAGGAAAGGGTATGCAAGTTGCAAAGAACCATATATGGATTGCAGCAAGCATCCAGATCCTATAACATAAGGCTCGATCAAGCCGTGAAAAGTTTTGGATTTATTCAAAACCATGAAGAACCTTGTGTATACAAAAGTATTACAGGTGACAAGTTGGTTTTCCTAGTTTTTTACGTTGATGATATACTACTCATCGAAAATGATGTAGGTGTATTGACATCAATAAAAGAATGGTTAGCAAAACAATTTGATATAAAGGACTTAGGAGAAGCAAGTTATATTATTGGTATCCAAGTCATAAGAGATAGAAAGAATAGAACGATTGCATTATCCCAAGCTTCATACATGGATAAAATCTTTTCTAGGTTTTCCAAGCAAAATTCCAAAAAAGGTATGTTACCTTTCAGACATGAAATCAAACTTTCTAAAGAACAAGCTCCTCATAATGAGCATGAAGAGCAATTCATGAGTAGGGTTCCGGCAGTTGGAAGTCTAAGGTATGCAATGATCTGTACTAGACCAGATATTTGTTTTGTTGTGGGCATTGTTCATAGGTTTCAATCGAAGCTTGGTCTCGATCCCTGGACGGCTGTCAAGCATATTTTCAAGTATCTTAGGAGAACGAGAGATTGTATGCTTGTATACTCTAGAGGGGATTTAATTCCAGTTGGATATATAGATTCTGATTTTCAGTCAGATTCTGACTCCAGGAGATCAACATCAGGATCTGTGTTTACTATTGGAGGATGGGCAGTCATATGGAGAAGTATCAAGCAATCGTGTATTGATGGTTTCACTATGGAAGCCAAGTATGTTGCCGCATGCAAGGCGGCTAAAGAGGTTGTCTGGCTCCACCAATTCTTGATTGACTTGGAAGTGGTTCCTGATGCCAATAAGTAGATCACTATCTATTGTGACAATATTGGAGCAGTGGCTAATTTGAGAGAACAAAGAAGTCATAAGAAAAGGAAACACATTGAAAGAAAGTATCACCTTCTGAGAGAAATTGTGCATAGGGGTGATGTGACGATTACCAAGATCGCGTCAGCAAATAATCTAGTAGATCCCTTTACAAAGGCTTTTCCATAAAAGAGTTTTGATGAGCATATATAGACCATGGGGATGAGAGATATGACACATTTGTTGTAGAGTAAGTGGGAGATTGTTAGGATTACGCTCAATAGCAAGAGTATAATAATGAATTTGAAAATATTTTCATATTAATAAAGTGATTTCTACTTTAACAAATCTTATAGCATATATAGTTTAATTATTATATTTGTCAAAAGTAAATAATCATAAGGTCAAAAGACTATGAGAAAAGAAGAATTGTTCATACATCTGGATATGCATTAGGTAGACACAATTCTTTAGTTAGTCTTGAAAAATATTCACAACTTATGATAAAAGGTTGGGCGCCTTTATCTTGTCAAAGTTATAAATTCTTTTGCTAGCATTTGAGTGGGATCAAATATGTTATGATGAGTCTAACATCATCAAAGTGTGGTGTCTTTGGGCAAAAGAATCTAGTGCACTGGGTGCATTGAATAGGATCACAATGAAATACTTTATCTAGAACCGTCAATGGATAATATTTTTCATTTGAAGACAATCGAAAAGTCTATCTCAATCCTAAGATAAATGATGGACTTACAGTTGCAAGTGTTATCATCTGAGCTATCAATGAGTATGATTATATAGCATAGTCTATCCTCGATAGTTTGGTGGTATTCATTTGTTAATCGATAGAGGATTCATTTTTAGATATGGACATCGTGGCTCCATTTATTAAATGAGAGTAGAATATCATCATATGGATGTTTTGAGGTATTGGATATTAAATCTTAAAGTTAAGTTTTCAATAGTGTCTATTGAAACATGGCTTCTGGACAAGTCAAAATATCCAAGTTCAAAATGTTGTCATATGAGTAAATATGGTAACTTGGAGAGCTATAGGCGGTCTATGAGCTCTTGAGGATTACTGGTATTCTTCACGATGATACACTTTCTCCAATAAGGTTGTCTAGGGTATGAATGAGTAACATCAACATATTCTATCTTTAATTAAGAGTTCAATTTTAGTTCTTTAGTGGAATGAACTAAAATTAAATAGATCGGACCTAAGTGAATCATTTGTTTATTGTGATTGGGTTGTGTCTATTGGAGCTTAAATTTAGATAGCCCGCCAAGATCCCCAATCCACACGAACTTGCATGGATCACTTGATATATTCTACCGGACCAATTTAGGGGTCCATCTAGAATTGTATTGAGGCATGTGGACTTGTGTATTTTTGTAGGAATAGGTCTAGTTCACATGTGGACTTTTTATAAAGGTCAAATTGATTTAATAAAATAAGAAAATAATATATTTGCCCATATATATTGGTATAGGCGGCAAGGCTATTTAGAATAGCTTAGTTATATTATTTTATTTTATTATTTAATTAAATAGAAATTAAATATTTTGGTGATTAATTAATTATTTAATTAAAAGTCAAAATCTTTTTCCTAGTAGAAGATGGTCTCCAAAAATTATACTATTGTTGGTAGTATAATTAACGTTAAAGACTATATTTGATAAGTAGATAAATAAAAGGAATTATTTATCTAATCAAATTAGAAAGTCTTTAATATGGTTACAAATACACTATTGAGTTGGATTAGGAGTCTTGGTGTAGGATAGAATTCCTTTTTGAAAAGGATTCTTAACCACCAAGTAAATCTATCTAAGGAAAGGATTCTTAACTACCAAGTAAATCATTCTTAGGAAAAGAATTAAGTCTCCTAATATATATCCTATGATTTTTGGCCAGCCCATGTGTATATAGAAGAGTATAGGATTTCTTTTAGATAAGGATTTTTAACTACTAAATAAATCCACCTAAGGAAAAAATTCTTGCCTACCAAGTAAATCCTTTTTAGGAGAGGATTTATGATCCTGTATATATATATATATATATATATATATATATATATATATATATATATATTATATGTATGTATGTATATGTGTGTGTGTGTGATTTTCGGGCAACCTAATTGCAATTCATAGAGATTTCGGCCATCCCTATTCTTATATGATCCCTATTCTTATATGAAAAGAATTTGGCCACCATAGGAATTTTGAGGGAGAAATTTTTGATTTTATTCTAGACAAAAATTGATCAACTCTAAGAAATAGAGTGTGATTCGCGAAAGAAGAAATAGGAAGAAAGAATATTTGGCTTTTGATAGTACACTAGTAGCCTTTACATCAAAAGATTTTGTGTACAACATCGAATCAAGGTTCATGCGAGTTTCAATCAAATTGATTGATAATTCACAATTGACCTAACGTTCTTTGTTTTCTTCTTGGAGGATTACTATAACGAACAAAGAAAAAGATTTTGTTTGTTTCCATCCTCAAATATACGATTTAAAGAAAGGGAAACACTCCTAGGTGATTCATGTTTGTGATTGGATTGGAAGATCTTGCGGAATCAATCTGGTGCTTGTTCAATCATCACGAGAAAAAAGTACGACACTTTTTATATACATCAATTAATCTAGGGTTAAAGTTCCTGTTAGTCAAAGGGAAATTATTTATTTATACGCAAACCCTAATTTTTTAATTTTAATAAATTTTCTCACGCTTCCGTTGCGTTTTGAACCTTTTTTTCCCTACAGGTACATGCTAGTTCATTTAATCATAAAATTTGGAAGACTAATCTCTTGCAAAATTCCAGTAGTTTTACATGCTACAAGTTACATGCTAGTTCAGAAAGAAGTTACGTGTTAATTGAAAAAGAATTTACATGCTAGTTTATTTAATAATAAAAATTGGAAGACTAATCTCATACACAGTTCCAGTAATGTTACATACTACAAGTTACATGCTACAAGTTACATGCCAATTCAGAATGACATTACATGCTAGTTGAAAATGAAGTTACATGCTAGTTCATTTAAACACAAAATTTGGATAACTATTTTCATGCACAATTCCAGTAGTTTTACATGTTACAAGTTAATTGCCAGTTCAAAATGAAGTTACATGCTAGTTGAAAAAGGAGTTACATGCTAGTTCATGTAATCACAAAATTTGGTTGAGCAATCTCATGCACAATTCCAGTAGTTTTACAAGCTACATTTTACATGCTAGTTAAGAATGAAGTTACATGCTAGTTGAAAATGAAGTTACACACTAGTTAATTTAATCAAAAATTTAGAAGACTAATCACAAGCACAATTCAAGTAGTTTTACATGTAACAAGTTACGTGCTAGTTCTGAAAGAAGTTACATGCTAGTTCTTTTAATCACAAAATTTGGTTGACTAATCTCATGAACAATTATAGTAGTTTTACATTCTACAAGTTACATGCTAGTTCAGAATGAAGTTCCAGGCTAGTTGAAACTAAAGTTAAATGTTAGTTCATTTAATCACAAAACTTGGAAGACTCTTCTCATGCACAATTCCAGTAGTTTTACATGCTACAAGTTACCTGCCAATTCAGAATGAAGTTACATCTTCATTGAAAATGAACTTACATACCCGTTCATTTAATCACAAACTTTGGAAGACTAATCTCATGCACAATTCCAGAAATTTTACATGCTACAAATTACATGCCAGTTCATAATTAAGTTACTCGCTAGTTGAATGATGTTACATGCTAGTTCATTTAATCACAAAATTTGGAAGACTAATCTCATGAAGAATTCTTACAGTTTTACATGCAACAAGTACATGCTAGTTCATAATGAAGTTACTTGCTAGTTGAAAATGAACTACATGCTAGTTCATTTAATCACAAAATTAGGTAGACTACTCTCATGCACAATTATAGTAGTTTTATATGCTACAAGTTAAATGCCTAATCAAAATGAAGTTACATGCTAGTTGAGAATGAAGTTACATGCTAGTTCATTTAATCACAAAATTTGAAATACTGATCTCATGCAAAATTCCAATAGTTTTACATGCTACAAGTTACATGCTAGTTCAGAAAGAAGTTACATGCTAGTTGAAAAAAAAGTTACATGCTAGTTTATTTATTAATAAAATTTGGAAGACTAATCTCATGCACAGTTCCAGTAATATTACAAGCTACAAGTTACAAGCCACTTCAAAATGACACTACATGCTAGTTGAAAATGAAGTTACATGCTAGTTTATTTAATCACAATATTTGGAAGACTAATCTCATACACAATTCCAGTAATGTTATATGCTACAAGTTACATGCCTGTTCAGAATGAAGTTACGTGCTAGTTCATTTAATCACAAAATTTGGAAAACTAATCTCATGCACAATTCCAGTATTTTCACATGCTAGTTCAGAATAAAGTTACATGCTAGTTGAAAATTAAGTTACATGCTTGTTCATTTAATCATAAAAATTGGAAGACTAATCTTATGCAAAATTCTAGTATTTAACATGTTATAAGTTACTTGCTCGTTCAAAATGAAGTTACTTGCCAGATGAAAATGAAGTTACATTCTAGTTCATTTAATCACAAAAATTGGAAGACTAATCTGATGCAAAATTCTAGTATTTTACATGTTACATGTTACATGATAGTTCTGAATGAAGTTACATGCTAGTTGAAAATGAAGTAACGTGCTAGTTCATTTAATCACAAAATTTGGAAGACTAATCTCATGCACACTTCAAGCAGTTTTACCTACTACAAGATATATGTAAGTTCAGAATGAAGTTACATGCTAGTGGAAAATGAAGTTACATGCTATTTCATTTAATCACTAAATTTAGAAGACTAATCTCATGTACAATTCCAGTAATGTTACATGCTACAAGTTACATTCAAGTTCAGATTGAAGTTACATGCTAGTTGGAAATGAAATTACACGCTAGTTCATTTAATCAAAAAATTTGGTAGAGTAATCGCACTCACAATTCCAGTAGTTTTACTTGCTACAAGTTACGTGCTAATTCTTAAAGAAGTTACATGTTAGTTGAAAATAAAGCTACATTCTTGATGAGGACCAGCCAGTTGATCACCATTCGGCTAAGGTTAGAAAAGATCTAGATCCTTTAACCATTCATGGAGGACCAATGACAAGAGCTAAAGCTTAAAGGAAGAAATAAGCCTTAACTTGTTTAATGGAAAGCATTTGGAAGGAGCAAGTTAGTCAAGATTTGGTCAAGATTCTAAGGATGCAAGAAGAGTATAAAATGGTTAACATGTTTCAAACAAGTCCAAATCCCGAAGACAAGAGTCCAGCCTTGTTAGAATGAAGTATTCTAGCCTATCTTGAAGAATAAACAACCATTCGGCCATGTTGGTTTTTGTGGGCCTATTTTATAATTAGTTTGGGTTTAATTATGTTGGGTTTTGTGGGCTTATTTTATAATTAGTTTGGGTTTAATTACGTTGGGTTTTGCGGCTTATTTTTTGATTAGTTTTGGTTTTAATTATGTTGGGTTTTGTGGGCTTATTTTATGATTAGTTTGGGTTTTTGTGTTGGGTTTTATTTTGTTAAGTGTGAGTTCATGTGTTCTTTGATTAGGAATAAGGAGTTGCAAAGGTTGAATACGTTATTGCCATTATTCATGGTCTAGATGTCATTTAGTGGGAGGTTACACATTTAAAGGGCAGTTATATTTGTGTTGTATTGTCCTTGGCCTTTGTTCTATATAAACAAGGCTACTTTTTCTATGTAAGGGCAGAAATTTGAGTAATATAAACTTATTTGAGCACTTTGTGAGTGTTTTGCTTTTATGTTCTTGCATGAACTTTGAAACTTATCAAGCTTATTCAGCTTGTGGCGTTCAACAACCTCAAAATCTTTGTTTTGCCTTTAAACTTATCAAACTATATAGTTTGTGGCGTTTTGGGGAAATCAAAGTGTTGTTCTAATTATCTTTTATCATCATTCCATTGATAAAGTGATTAGAATAGTTTCTCTTACTTCAATCTTGAACGATCGGGTTTGTTTCAATTAGTTGGAGGGTGTTAAATTGGATTCCATATGTATCATAGCTCTTTAGCTATTGGGGCGTATGGTTGCTAAGTTAATGATTTCCATCATTTTGGTATCAGGGCTTGGCTCAAGTTTGAGGTTTGCATATCCATTTATTTGTTGTTCTTTTAGTTTTTTTTCTCACTTTCTTTTCTTCTTCATCTTATAGCACCGTATCTATAATTCATCTTAATTGTTGTGCTTCTTGAGGTTATTATCATTCTTCTTTGTTTTCCATACAAAAAAAACAAAAAAAAACCCAAAAAACAAAAACAAATATTGCGGATTCAAGGAATTCTTGCAAAATTCCAAAAATCTTTCTTCGTTCATATCATTCTTGTTTCTGTTTGGAAAATATTTATATATTATCTTCTTAACAAAAACAAACAAAATTCTTGTTGGGATAGAAATTGATATTTCAGTTCTAATCTTTGCTTACTTTAAGTGGCCTACCTTTTGTTTGTTTTTATTAGACCTACCCAATTTCACTCCGTTGAATTTGCCATAATCTGAATTGTTTATTTAAAATGACCTTAGTTAATCTAAGAACCCAAAGAACAAAACAAGAGAGGTAAAAGGCAAGAGTGGTGAAATTAGCATCGAGAAAAGCCAAATAATTGTGTGAAACACGAGTGGTGTGAATCAATTCTTTGAGAGAAAGACGTGAGGGAGTGATTGTGAAGGTGTTCTAACTTTTTTTTTCAGGTTTTAAACATGCCTAACAAAGATAAAGAAGTGAGTTCTTCCTCAAATGATCAAGTGATTCAAGCAATGCAACAGCAATTTAAACATATGTTCAAAGTGATGGGAGATGTAGGAGATCGTTAAGAAAGACATGATAAAGCAATTACCAGATTGCAAAGAGAACCACGACGTGGAAGACAACCAGTCTTTGTCAATGATGTATATGATGGTAGAGAAGATACGGATGATGGCCAAGCTACCATCATTGGTCTAGGCGTTAATCCTAGAAGACAAGCTAGGAGAGGACGTTTTGATGGTGTGGACCGAAACATAGGCAACATCAAAATGAAAATTCCTCATTTTCAAGAGAAGAACAATCCGGATGCCTATTTGGAATGGGAATGAAAAGTGGAGCTGATCTTTGAATGTCATAACTACTTCGAAGAGAAAAAGGTAAAACTAACTGCTGTTGAATTTTATGATTATGCTCTTGTTTGGTGGGATCAACTGTGTAAAGACAGGCGTAGAAATGGTGAAAGACCGGTAGAGACTTGGTTGGAGATGAAACAAATCATGAGGAGGAGATTTGTCCCTAGCTATTACTATAGGGATTTGCATCAACGGTTGCAAACCTTGACACAAGGTTCCATGAGTGTAGAAGAATATCACAAGAAAATAGAGATTGCCATGATAAGGGATAATATGGAGGAGGACCGTGAGGCCACCATGGCTTGGTTTTTGAGTGGGTTAAATAAGAACAGTGCTGATCTTATGGAGTTGCAACATTATCTGGAGATTGAGGACATGGTGGCTGTGGCCATGAAGATTGAAAGGCAACTCAAAAGAAAAGGCATCAGGTATGATTCAAAACTTTATTCAGGTTCTTCTTCTTGGAAACCAAATTGGGGTAAAAAGGATGATAAACACATTGTTAAGCCTAAAATTGATGAAACTAAAAGCAAAAAATTAAATAGGCAGCAAGGGTAGAGGTGAGAATCAACCTAATCAAACTAGAGGCATTAAGTGTTTTAAGTGCCTTGGATATGGTCATGTGGCACGTGAATGTCCTAATAAAAGGGTAATGATCAAGAGGGATGGGACAATTGAATCAAAAAGTGAGAGAGAGGATGAAGATGACATGCCACATTTAGAAGATGCTAGTGATGTAGAGTATGCTAGTGGAGAATTTTTGGTGGTACAATGCACACTTAGTTTGCAAAGTAAAAATAATGAACATGGTGAGCAACATGAAAATTTGTTTCATACTCATTGTTTGATTGCTAACAAGTTGTGTAATGTGATTGTTGATAGTGGAAGTTGTACAAATGTGGCAAGTACCTTGCTTGTAAAGAAACTGAAATTACCTACTATTAAACATCCAAAACCATACAAGTTACAATCGTTGAATGATAGTGGTGTTGTAAAGGTAAATTAGCAAGTGTTAATTTCTTTTTCAATTGGTAGATATAAGGATGATGTTTGGTGTGATGTGGTACCTATGTATGTTGGTCATATGTTATTGGGGAGACCATGGCAATATGATCGAAGGGTAATGCATGATGGGTTTAAGAACCGTTATTCTTTGATCATGGAGGGACAGAAATACCAACTTGAACCTTTGTCTCCAAAGACAATTTTTGAAGACCAAATGCATATAAAACAACAATATGAAGAGCTTGATTCTTCATTAGCTAAAACTTTGGGAAAGGGAGCAAGAAAGAGAGGAAAAAAAGGTGAGTTGAGTGGTAAAAATGAGAGCAATGGGAAACACAAGGGGAGAGAAAACAAGGAAGGTTTGAGTGAAAGAAAAATGAGTGTTCATGCAAAAGTGTGTGATGTGAAGAAAGCATACAAGGATGTTTTAATTGTTTCTAACGAAATTAACTAGAGTTTGCATAGTGTTATTGTTGATCTTTTGCAGAAAAATGAGGATCTCTTTCCCGAAGATGTTCCTAATGGTTTGCCACCAATTAGAGGAATTGAACATCAAATTGATTTCATTCCGGATGCAAGCATACCAAATAGTCTAGCATATAGATACAACCCCGAAAAGACCAAGGAAATTCAGAAGCAAGTAAGTGAGCTTATGGAAAAGGGATATGTACGTGAAAGCATGAGTCCATGTGCGGTTCCTGTTTTGTTGGTACCTAAAAAGGATGGTTCTTGGAGAATGTGTGTTGATTGTCGAGCCATCAACAAAATCACGGTAAAGTATAGACATCCTTTCCCTATGTTAGATGATATGTTGGATGAATTGCATGGTTCTTGTATGTTTTCAAAGATTGATTTGAAATCTGGATATCATCAAATAAGAATGCATGAGGGTGATGAATGGAAAACCTCTTTTAAAACTAAACATGGTCTATATGAATGGTTAGTAATGCCTTTTGGCCTAACTAACACACCTAGTACTTTTATGAGATTGATGAACCATGTTTTGCGTGCTTACAATGGAAAGTTTGTAGTAGTTTATTTTGATGATATACTTGTGTATAGCAAAAAATTAGACTAGCATGTAACACATTTAAAGGCTATTTTTGATGTGCTTAGAAAAGAAAAGTTATATGCTAATCTAAATAAATGCTTTTTTTACACTAATGAACTTACTTTTCTTGGTTATGTTGTTAATGATAAAGGAATACATGTTGATCAAGAAAAAAGTGAAAGTAATTAGGGAGTGGCCGAAACCCACTTGTGTTAGTGATGTAAGGAGTTTTCGTGGTCTTGCTAGCTTTTATAGGAGATTCATTAAGGATTTTTCTACCATTGTTGCACCATTAACCGAATGCATCAAAAAGAATGTGGGATTTAGGTGGGGTAAAGAACAAGATGATGCTTTTAACTTGCTTAAACACAAACTTAGTTCAACACCTTTGCTTGCTTTGCCTAACTTTGCTAAAACTTTTGAGATTGAGTTTGATGCAAATGGAATAGGTATTGGAGGAGTCTTAATGCAAGAGGGCAGACCCATTGCATTCTTTAGTGAGAAGCTAAGTGGAGCAAGTCTTAACTACCTGACGTATGATAAGGAGTTTAATACCTTGGTGAGAGTGTTAGAGACATGGCAACACTATCTTTGGTATAAGGAATTCATTATACACACCGATCATGAGTCCTTGAAATATCTCAAAGGATAAGGAAAGCTAAGCCGTAGGCATGCAAAATGGGTGGAGTTTATTGAATCCTTTCCATACATCATCAAGTACAAACAAGGTAAGGAGAATGTGGTTGTCGATGCTCTTTCTAAAAGGTATGCTCTAATTTCTAAACTTGATGCAAAATTATTGGGTTTTGAGTACATTAAAGACTTATACAATCCTAACTTTGATTTTGCTAATGTTTATGGGGCATGTGAGCAAAGGGGTTTTGACAAGTTCTTTAGGCATGATGGTTTTCTTTTCAAAGAAAACAAGTTGTGTGTTCCTAGATGTTCAATGAGAGAATTGCTTGTGAGAGAGGCACATAGTGGCGGGTTAATGGGGCATTTTGGAGTTAAAAAGACTTTGGGTGTGTTAAGTGATCATTTCTTTTGGCCACACATGAAAAGAGACATTGAGAGAATATGTGAGAGATGCATTACTTGCAAACGAGCTAGATCTAAAGTAATGCCTGCCTCATGGGTTGTATACTCCTCTTTTTATACCTAGTGAGCCTTCGGTTGATATATCAATGGACTTTGTCTTGGGATTACCTAGGTCAAAAGGTGGGAGAGATTCTATTTTTGTTGTTATTGACAGGTTCAGCAGGATGGCACATTTCATTCCTTGCCACAAAACAGATGATGCAACATTTGTTGCAGGGCTGTTCTTCAGAGAAATTGTGAGGTTACATGGAATTCCAAGGACAATTGTGAGTGATAGAGATGTGAAGTTCCTTAGCCACTTTTGGAAAACGCTTTAGAGAAAGTTGGATACAAAGCTGTTGTATTCAACCACTTGTCATCCATAAACAAATGGACAAACGGAGGTGGTAAACAGAACTTTATCAACGCTTTTGAGGGCCATAATTCAAAGGAATTTAAAGAATTGGGAGGAATGTTTGCCACATGTGGAGTTTGCTTATAATCGAAGTGTGCATGCTACAACAAACCATTCACCATTAGAAGTTGTGTATAGGTTCAATCCATTATCTCCTATGGATTTACTACCATTACCTTTGGAAAGAGCTAACTTGGATGGTAAGCAAAAAGCTGATTTTGTCAAAGCCTTGCATGAAAAGGTGCGCTCACAAATTGAAAAGAAAACTCTACAATATGAGAAGCAACAAAACAAGGGCCGTAAGCAAGTAGTATTTGAACCAAGTGATTAGTTTTGGGTACACTTGAGGAAGGAAAGATTTCCTAGCAAACGGAAGTCCAAACTCATGCCAAGAGGGGATGAACCATTTCGAGTCCTTTAAAGAATCAATGACAATGCATACAAGGTGATGAAGGTGCTGATTCGAGGATGAATACTTTCGAGGAAAGGGGGAATGATGAGGACCTGCCAGTTGATCACCATTCAGCTAAGGTTGGAAAAGATCCAGATACTTTAACCATTCATGGAGGACCAATGACAAGAGCTAAAGCTAAACGGATGAAAGAAGCCTTAACTTGTTTAATGGAAAGCATTTGGAAGGAGCAAGATAGTCAAGATTTTGTCAAGGTTCTAAGGATGCAAGAAGAGTATAAAATGGTTAACATGTTTCAAACAAGTCCAAATCCAGAAGACAAGAGTCTAGCCTTGTTAGAATGAAGTATTCTAGCCTTTCTTGAAGAATAAAAGGCCATTCGGCCATGTTGGGTTTTGTGGGCCTATTTTACAATTTGTTTTGGTTTAATTATGTTGGGTTCTATAGGCTTATTTTATAATTAGTTTGGGTTTAATTATGTTGGGTTTTGTGGGCTTATTTTATGATTAGTTTGGGTTTTTATGTTTGGTTTTATTTTGTTAAGTGTGAGTTCATATATTCTTTGATTAGGAAAAAGGAATTACAAAGGTTGAATACTTTATGGCCATTATTCATGGTCTAGATGTCATTTAGTGGGAGGTTACACATTTAATGGGCAGTTATATTTGTGTTGTATTGTCCTTGGCCTTTGTTCTATATAAACAAGGCTGACTTTTCTATGTAAGGGCAGAGATTTGAGTAATATATGTTAGGATTATGCTCGATAGCAAGAGTGTAACAGTGTAATTAACAATCTTTTTCATATGAATAAAGTGATTTCTAGTTTAACAAATCTTATAGCATTTATAGTTTCATTATTATAATTGTCAAAAGCAAATAATCATAAGGTAAAAAGACTATGAGAAAAGAAAATTTGTTCATACATCAAGATATGTATAAGGTAGACACAATTCTTTAGTTAGTCTTGAATAATATTCACAATTTAAGATAGAAGGTTGGGCGCCTTTATCTTGTTAATGTTGTAGGTTCTTTTGCTAGCATTTAAATGGGATCAAATGTGTTATGATGAGTCTAAAATCGTCAAAGTGTGGTGTCTTTGGGCAAAAGAATCTAGTGCACTGGGTACATTGAATAGGATCAAAATGAAATACTTTATCTAGAACCGTCAATGGATAAAAGTTTTCATTTGAAGACAATCAGAGAGTCTATCTCAATCCAGAGATAAATGATGGACTTATGGTTACAAGTGTTGTCATTTGAGCTATCACTGAGTACGATTATATAGCATAGTCTATTCTCGATAGTTTGGTGGTATTCATTTGTTAATTGATAGAGGACTTCATTTATAGATATGGACATCGTGGCTCCATTTATTGAATGAAAGTAGAATACCATCATATGGATGTTTTGAGGTATTGGATAGTAAATCTTAACGTTAAGTTTTCAATAGTGTCTATTGAAACATGGCTTCTGGACAAGTCAAAATATCCAAGTTCAAAATGTGGTCACATGAGTAAATATGGTAACTTGGAGAGCTATAGGCGGTCTATGAGCTCCTGAGGATTACTGGTATTCTTCACGAGGATACACTTTCTCCAATAAGGTTGTCTAGGGTACGAATGAGTAACATCAACTTATTCTATCTTTATTTAAGAGTTCAATTTTAGTTCTTTAGTGGAATGAACTAAAATCAAATAGATCGGACCTAAGTGAATAATTTGTTGATTGTGATTAGGTTGTGTCTATTGGAGCTTAAATTTAGATAGCCCGCCAAGATCTCCAATCCACACGAACTTGCATGGATCACTTGATATATTCTACCGGACTAATAGTGGTCCATCTAGAATTGTAATAAGGCATGTGAACTTGTTTCTTTTTGTAAGAATAGGTCTAGTTCACATGTGGACTTTTTTTATTAAGGTCCAATGGATTTAATAAAATGAGAAAAATAATATATGGCCTTAGTACTATGTATGGGCGGCAATGGCTATGGATAATAGCTTTAATATATTATTTTATTTTATTATTTAATTAAAAGGTAATTAATTAATTGTTTGATTAATTAATTATTTAATTAAAAGTTAAAATCTTTTCCTATTAGGAGATGGTCACCTAAAACTATACTATTGTTGGTAGTATAGTTAATGTTAAATATTATATTTGATAAGTAGATAAATAAAATGAGTTATTTATCTAATCAAATTAGGAAGTCTTTAATATGGTTACAAACACACTATTGAGCAGGATTAGGAGTCTTGGTGTAGAAAGAATTCTTTTTGGAAAAGGATTCTTTTTGGAAAAGGATTCTTTTTGGAAAAGGATTCTTGGTCACCAAGTAAAACTACTTAGTCGTAGAATTCTTATTTGAAAAGGATTCATAACCACCAAGTTAATCTACCTAAGGATAGGATTCTTGTTTATCAAGTTTTCCTTCTTAGGAAAGATTGAACTCTCCTAACCTATATGAAAGACCAAAATTTCGTCCAACACAATATAGTTATAGGAGTAGTTAGTTTTCTTTTTAGATAAGGATTCTAACTACCAAATAAATCCACCTAAGGAAAGGATTCTTGCCAACCAAGTGAATCCTTCTTAAGAAAGGATATATGAACCTATATATGTGTGAATAATTTCGGTCATGACTAAGGTATTAGAGAGTAATTTCGGCCAAGCTTTATTTGAGAAAGAAAAATTTTTGGCCATCATAGGAATTTTGAGGGAGAAAAATCTATTTTTACTCTAGACGAAATTCGATCATCTCTAATCAATAGTGTGTGAATTCGGCCAAGTAGAGAAAAAAAGGGAAAATTTTTGTATTCGATACTATACTAATATCCTTTACATCAAAAGGGTTTTTTTGTACAACATTGAATCAAGGTTCACACGAGTTACAGTCAAATTGATTGATAATTCACAAGTGACCGAACGTTCTTGGATTTTTCTCTTGGAGGATATTTGTAACTAACAAAGAAAAGATATTTGCTTTGTCTCCATCCTCAAGAATACAATTTAAAGAAAGGGAGCCCACACTCCTAGGAGATTCACGTTCATGATTGGATTGGAAGATCTTACGGAATCAATTCGGCGCTTGTTCAATTGTCATGCGAAAAAGGTACGATACTTTTATATACATCAATTAATCTAGGGTTAAAGTTCTCGTTGCATAAAAGGGAATTTTTTTTATACGCAAACCCTAATCTCATTTTTTCTCACGCTTCCACTGCGTTTCTAAACCGTTTTTTTCCCTACAATTATTATCAGAGCCTGGTTGTACCCTTGATTAATTGTTGTATGTGTTCGTGAATCTTTTTCTTTTATTGTATATATGCATGTTTTAGAAAGAGATGGCACTCTAGATATTCGCATATATATTTACATTAGAATGTATGGATATATATATATATGTTATATATGTGGATTGTTATTGTTCAATTTTGGTCATAGAATTTCAATGTAATTTTGTTTTGGGATAGTAACAAGAAGGGTGGTCTATTATCACTATAATTTCCTTCTTGGTAGTTGCTGAGTTTTATTTATTTTTGTTGTTGTAATAATAATAAAAAAAAAACTGCAGTATTTTGTTATGTAAATTCTTCTGTAATACATTCAAGTTTCGAAGACTCGAAGGTTTGAAGAACTAGGAGTAACCGGAACAAGTTTGGGACCGTGCGAGCCGTAACAATGAACGTGCGTGCAAAGAGCGCGCAGCCACGTTTGTTGTGGCATGGGCTGCGCACGGCGGTCCTTGTGGTAGCCATGGGCTGCGCATGGCAGCCCTTTATAGGATTGTGACATGCACACACTCATTGGTAAGGGCAATGGGTGCGCACGCCCATGGGAGGTAGCCGAGGGAGTCCGAACGATGAAGGTCTCGTGAAGACTTGTTCGCCAAGAAAGAAGTTCTTGTATTCCAATATATATGTAGTTTACTTGTTTTACTAGGATGAACCAAAATTGTAGCTATTTATATTTTTGTAAATATTGCAATGTTTGTCATTGTTTGATAACATTTCATATAGAATAGGAGTGCCACTCATATATCTCTTTTGGTATGAACATGCATTGAATGGTTTAAGTATCTAAATTGGCATCTAGATAACTTGGTAAATCATTCTTTGGAATTCGATCACACGCCTTAAACAATTGAGTGGGAGAAGGTGTTTTGGAACACCTACGGCCTCCAAGTTTAGTTGAGCTTTATGTTTCGTGAATAACCTCCCAAGAGGTATTCATGAATGGAATTTAGCAAGATACTTCCTTACAAGGATAGACTAGACAATTAGCCCAAACGATATCTACTCTCAATGGAGGGATATTCGTGAGGGATTCTATTGAAGGTCGATAACTTGGTAACACACTCAATGTGAATTTATTAATATCCTCCCAAGAGTTCTTGTTAATAAAATCACAAGGCTAAAATTGAAAATGTTGGTTGTTATGTTAACAATTAGGTGGGACCTTGTCCAACTAGTAAATATTGTGAACTCCCAAAGGAGGCTTGACATTTATGGGTGTTGGATCACCGTTGAATTTTTAAGATTGAATTTTTATGATTGAATTATTTTATTTAATATAAATATTCAAAAGTGCTTAATCATGATTATTTACTTATATAATTTTTGTTATTGTTCAGAAATCATGGCCCCATCCCTAATCAACATCCTTAAAGACAATACTTTAACTGGTGATAATTATGTCACATGGAAAAGGAAAATTGGGCTACTATTGCAATCCGAAAAGCATAAGTTCGTTCTGTGCACTCCTAAACCACCTACTCCTACTAATGAATCTACTCAGGAGCAAAGAGATAAGTATAAGCAGTGGGAGTCTTCTGTTGAGATGGCTAAATGTTACAATATGGCCACCATCTCTGACGTGTTGCAACAGCAACATGAAGGAATGGAGACTGCTGCCGATATATTGATGTCTTTAGAGGAGATGTTTGCTATGAGGTCTAGGATGACTAAGAGAGAGGCAGTGACTGCTTTTATGAATCTTAGGATGAAACCCGGACAGGCTGTGAAAGATCACATGATGAAAGTCATAGCACATCTCAACATTGCTGAACTGAATGGCGCTGAGATAGATAGTGAGACCAAAATTAACATGATTGTCAACTCACTGTCGGATTCCTTTGATCAATTCAATTTGGACTACACCTTGAATAATAAGGAATACACCTTGCAAGGACTGATGCAAGATGTTCAAAGCGCGGAAAAGATCGTTGTGAAAGGCAAAGGTCAAGTGATTCATACCGTAGGTAAAGTTGCTACTGTTAAGACCCGTAAGAAGGTCAAGAAACAACAGAAGAAAAAGCAACTAGGACCTACAAAGAAGGAGACAAAGAAAGTAACCAAGATCAAAGGAAAGTGTTTCCTTTTTGGTGAAAAGGGACATTGGAAAAGAAATTGTCCAAAGTCTCAGGGAAAGGAAGAAGGTAATATTAATTATCTTGAAACATGTTTTTTGGTGGATTATATGGATTCATGGATCATAGACTCTGGAGCCACTAATCATGTTTGTTTTTCCTTACAGGGGTTCAAGGAAAAGAGAAGGCTTAAAGAGAACGAATTGAACTTGCATTTAGGCAATGGAGGATTGGTGTCTACTAGTGTGGTGGGAGATATTAGAATCAATTTTGATTCTTATAGGCATTTAGTTTTAATAAACGTTTATTATGTACCACAATTCAAGAGGAATTTAATTTCGGTCTCTTGTCTAAATAAATTTGGATATTCGGTTACTTTTAATAAAGGTTTTATTATTAGTAAGAATAACAAATTTGTTTGCAAAGGTACATTGGAAAACGGTTTATTCTATTTGCATGGAAATTTCTCTTACTTGTTAGACACGGAATCAACGGAACCTAATCATAAAAGAGTAAAATTATCAAAAGATGAAACCTACCTATGGCATTTGCGCCTAGGTCATATTAACCTTAATATGATTAAAAGATTGGTATGTGACGGACCTCTAAGTGACTTAAAGGTTGATGATCTACCAACCTGTGAATCTTGTTTGGAAGGTAAAATGATCAAAAGATCGTTTACAACCAAAGGCACAAGAGCCTTTGAATGTTTAGGATTGATACACACTGATGTGTGTGGACCTATGAGCATTCAAGCTAGAGGTGGATATGAGTACTTCATCACTTTCACAGATGATCACTCAAGCTTTGGCTATGTGTATCTCATGAGACATAAGTCGGATGCTTTTGATATGTTCAAAGCATTTAAAGCTGAAGTGGAAAATCAGCTTGAGAAACGTATAAAAATCTTGAGGTCAGATCGTGGTGGAGAATATCTATCTGGTGAGTTTCAGCAGTATCTTATTGATAATGGAATAATTTCTCAGTTTTCTGCACCAGACACACCTCAACAAAATGCAGAAAGGAGAAATAGAACTCTTTTGGATATGGTTAGGTCTATGTTGAGTTATTCAACGCTCCCTAGTTCTTTTTGGGGATATGTTTTACAAACCGCCATGTATATTCTAAACGATTTACCATCTAAGTCGGTTCCTAAAACACCGCATGAGTTGTGGACTGGGCGAAAGCCTAGTTTACAACACTTAAGGATATTTGGATGTCCTGCGCACGTGTTAAAACTAAAGACAGAGAAGATGGAGTCCCGTTAAGAAACATGCATATTTGTAGGGTATCCAAAAGGAACAAAAGGATATTATTTTTATAGTCCTTCAGATCTTAAAGTATTTGTTTCGACAAATTCCGAATTTCTAGAAAAAGACTATATGAATAATTTTGTGCCTAAAAGTAGAATTGTTCTAAATGAGCTTTTAGGAGATGCAATTCCACAAGAGGTTTCGCAACCAAGCCCAATTGTAAGTTCCGTACCAACACAACATCAACAATCTACCATACCTCGTAGTAGTGGGAGGGTTATTAGACAATCCGAGAGATACTTCGGTCTAGGAGAATCTGTAGAGAATCTTTCAGACGACGATGATCCCTATACGTACAAGGAAGAAATGGAAGATATTGATAGTCACCATTGGCAAAAGTCAATGCAATCAGAAATTGAATCTATGTTCAAAAACAAAGTCTGGTCTCTTGTAGACTTGCCTAAAGGGATAAAACCCATCATGTGCAAGTGGGTATACAAGAGAAAAAGAGGAATGGATGGAAATGTGGAAACCTATAAAGCTAGATTGGTAGCTAAAGGTTATACACAGAAAGAAGGTATCGATTATGAAGAAACCTTCTCTCCTGTGGCCATGCTTAAATCCATTAGGATTCTCTTATCCATTGCGTCATCTCTAGACCTAGAGATTTGGCAAATGGACGTCAAGACAGCTTTCCTTAATGGAAGTCTTGATGAAAGCATCTATATGATGCAACCAGAAGGATTCATTGAAAAGGGCCAAGAAGGGTATGAAAGTTGCAAAGATCCATATATGGATTGAAGCAAGCATCCAGATCCTGGAACATAAGGTTCGATCAAGTTGTAAAAGGTTTTGGATTTATTCAAAACCTTGATGAACCTTGTGTATACAAAAGGATTAAAGGCGACAAGTTGGTTTTACTAATTCTTTAAGTTAATGATATACTACTTATCGGAAACGATGTAGATGTATTGACATCAATAAAAGAATGGTTAACAAAACAATTTGATATGAAGGACTTAGGAGAAGCAAGTTATATTCTTGGTATCCAAGTCATAAAGGATAGAAAGAGTAGAACGATTGCATTATCCCAAGCTTCATACATAGATAAAATCTTGTCTAGGTTTTCCATGCAAAATTCCAAGAAAGGTATGTTACCTTTCAGGCATGGAATCAAACTTTTTAAGGAACAAGTTCCTAAGAATGAGCATGAAAAGCAATTCATGAGTAGGGTTCCATATGCATCGGCAGTTGGAAGTCTCATGTATGCAATGCTCTGTACTAGACCAGATATTTGTTTTGCTGTAGGCATAGTTAGCAGGTTTCAATCGAAACCTGCTCCTCATCACTGGATGGCAGTCAAGCATATTTTCAAGTATCTAAGGAGAACGAGAGATTATATGCTTTTATACTCTGGAGGGGATTTAATTCCCGTTGGGTATACAAATTCTGATTTTCAGTCAGATTCCGACTCCAGGAGATCGACATCAGGATCTGTGTTTACCATTGAAGAAGGGGCAGTCATATAGAGGAGTATCAAGCAATCTTGTATTGCTGATTTCACCATGGAAGGAGAGTATGTTGCCGCATGCGAGGCTGCTAAAGAGGTTGTCTGATGCGAATAAGCAGATCACTATCTATTGTGACAATAGTGGAGCAGTGGCTAATTCGAGAGAACCAAGAAGTCATAAGAGAGGGAAACACATTGAAAGAAAGTATCATCTTCTAGGGAAATTGTGCATAGGGGTGACGTGACGATTACCAAGATCGCGTCAGTAGAAAATCTAGCGGATCCCTTTACAAAGGCTCTTCCTCAAAAGAGTTTTGACGGGAATCTAGAGAACATGGGGATGAGAGATATGACACATTTGCTATAGAGCAAGTGGGAGATTGTTAGGATTATGCTCGATAGCAAGAGTGTAATAGTGTAATTAACAATCTTTTTCATATGAATAAAGTGATTTCTAGTTTAACAAATCTTATAGCATTTATAGTTTCATTATTATAAATGTCAAAAGTAAATAATCATAAGGTCAAAAGACTATGAGAAAAGAAGAATTGTTCATACGTCTAGATATGTATGAGGTAGACAAAATTCTTTAGTTAGTCTTGAATTAAATTTACAACTTAAGATAGAAGGTTGGGCGCCTTTATCTTGTTAAAATTGTAGATACTTTTGCTAGCATTTGAGTGGGATCAAATGTGTTATGATGAGTCTAAAATCCTCAAAGTGTGGTGCCTTTGGGCAAAAGAATCTAGTGAACTGGGTGCATTGAATAGGATCAAAATGAAATACTTTATCTAGAACCGTCAATGGATAAAAGTTTTCATTTGAAGACAATCGGAGAGGCTATCTCAATCCTAAGATAAATGATGGACTTATGGTTGCAAGTGTTATCATTTGAGCTATCAATGAGTACGATTATATAGCATAGTCTATCCTCGATAGTTTGGTGGTATACATTTGTTAATCGATAGAGGACTTCATTTATAGATATGGACATCGTGGCTCCATTTATTGAATGAGAGTAGAATACCATCATATGGATGTTTTGAAGTATTGGATATTAAATCTTAACGTTAAGTTTCCAATAGTGTCTATTGAAACATGGCTTCTAGGAGAGCTATAGGCGGTCTATGAGCTTTTGGCGATTACTGGTATTCTTCACAAGGATACACTTTCTCCAATAAGGTTGTCTAGGGTACGAATGAGTAACATCAACTTATTCTATCTTTATTTAAGAGTTCAATTTTAGTTCTTTAGTGGAATGAACTAAAATCAAATAGATCGGACCTAAGTGAATAATTTGTTGATTGTGATTAGGTTGTGTCTATTGGAGCTTAAATTTAGATAGCCCGCCAAGATCTCCAATCCACACGAACTTGCATGGATCACTTGATATATTCTACCGGACTAATAGGGGTCCATCTAGAATTGTAATAAGGCATGTGAACTTGTTTCTTTTTGTAAGAATAGGTCTAGTTCACATGTGGACTTTTTTTATTAAGGTCCAATGGATTTAATAAAATGAGAAAAATAATATATGGTCTTAATACTATGTATGGGCAGCAATGGCTATGGATAATAGCATTAATATATTATTTTATTTTATTATTTAATTGAATGGCAATTAATTAAAAGTCAAAATATTTTCCTTTTAGGAGATGGTCTCCTAAAACTATACTATTATTGGTAGTATAGTTAATGTTAAAGACTATATTTGATAAGTAGATAAATAAAAGGAGTTATTTATCTAATCAAATTAGAAAGTCTTTAATATGCTTACAAACACACTATTGAGTAGGATTAGGAGTCATGGTGTAGAAAGAATTCTTTTTGGAGAAGGATTCTTGGTCACCAAGTAAAACTACTTAGTGGTAGAATTCTTATTTGAAAAGGATTCATAACCACCAAGTTAATCTACCTAAGGATAGGATTCTTGTTTATCAAGTAATCCTTCTTAGGAAAGATTGAACTCTCCTAACCTATATGAAAGACCAATATTTCGTCCAACACAATATAGTTATAGGAGTAGTTAGTTTTCTTTTTAGATAAGGATTCTAACTACCAAATAAATCCACATAAGGAAAGGATTCTTGCCAACCAAGTGAATCCTTCTTAAGAAAGGATTTATGAACCTATATATATATGTGAATAATTTCGGTCATGCCTAAGGTATTAGAGAGGAATTTCGGCCAAGCTTTATTTCAGGAAAGAAAAAGTTTCGTCCATCATAGGAATTTTGAGGGAGAAAAATCTGTTTTTATTCTAGACAAAATTCGATCATCTCTAATCAATAGTGTGTGAATTCGGCCAAGTAGAGAAAAAAGGGGAACGTTTTGTATTCAATAGTATACTAATATCCTTTACATCAAAATGGTTTTGTGTACAACATCGAATCAAGGTTCACGCGAGTTACAATCATATTGATTGATAATTCACAAGTGACCGAACGTTCTTGGATTTTTCTCTTGGAGGATATTTGTAACTAACAAAGAAAAGATATTTGCCTTGTCTCCATCCTCAGAAATACAATTTAAAGAAAGGGAGCCCACACTCCTAGGTGATTCATGTTAATGATTGGATTGGAAGATCTTGCGGAATCAATTCGGCGCTTGTTCAATCGTCACGCGAAAAAGGTACGATACTTTTATATACATCAATTAATCTAGGGTTAAGGTTCTCGTTGCATAAAAGGGAAAAAAAATTATACGCAAACCCTAATCTCGTTTTTTCGCACGCTTCCGCTGCGTTTCTAAACCGTTTTTTCCCTACAATATAAACTTATCTGAGCACTTTGTGAGTGTTTTTGTTTTAAGTTCTTGCATGAACTTTGGAACTTATCAAGCTTATTCAGCTTATTCAGCTTGTGGCGTTCAACAACCTCAAAATCTTTGTTTTTCCTTTAAACTTATCAAACTTCATAGTTTGTGGCATTTTGGGGAAATCAAAGTGTTGTTCTAGTTAGCTTTTATCATCATTCCATTGATAAAATGATTAGAATAGTTTCTCTTACTTCAATCTTGAACGATCGGGTTTGTTTCAATTAGTTGGAGGGTGTTAAATTGCATTCCATATGTATCATAGCTCTTTAGCTATTGGGGCGTATGGTTGCTAAGTTAATGATTTTCATCAATTCTAGTTCATTTATTCATAAAATTTAGAAGACTAATCTCATGCACAATCCCAGAAGTTTTACATGCTTCAAGTTACATACTAGTTCAGAATGAAGTTACAAGCTAGTTGAAAGTGAAGTTACATGCTAGTTCATTTAATCAAAAAATTTGGAAGACTAATCTCATGCAGATTTCTTATAGTTTTACATGCAACAAGTTACGTGCTAGTTCAGAATGAAGTTACAAGTTAGTTCATTTAATCATAAAATTTGGTAGACTAATCTCGTGTACAATTATAGTAGTTTTACATTCTACAAGTTGCATGCTAATTCAGAATGAAGTTCCAGGCTAGTTGAAAATAAAGTTACATGTTAGTTCATTTAATCACAAAATTAGGAAGACCCTTCTCATGCATAATTCCATTAGTTTTACATGCTACAAGTTACCTATCAGTTCAGAAGGAAGTTACATGCTAGATGAAAATGACGTTTCACGTTTGTTCATTAATCACAAAATTTGGAAGACAAATCTCATGCTCAATTCCAGTAATTTTATGTGCTACAAGTTACATGCCAGTTCAGAATGAAGTTACATGCTTGTTCATTTAATCACAAAATTTGGAAAACTAATCTCATGTACAAGTCCGGTAGTTTTACATGCTACAAGTTACTTGCTAGTTCAGAATGAAGTTAGTTGCTAGTTGAAAAATGAAATTACATACTGGTTCATTTATTCATAAAATGTGGAAGACTGACCTCCTATACAATTCCAGTAGTTTTACATGCTACAAGTTACATGCTAGTTCAGAATGAAGTTACATGCTAGTTCAGTTAATCACAAAAATTGGAAGAATAGTCTCATGCACAATTCTAGTAGTTTTAATTGCTACAAGTTACATGCTCGTTCAGAATAAAGTTACATGCAAGTTGAAAATGAAGTAACATGCTAGTTCAGTTAATCACAAAATTTGGAGGAATATTTTCATGCGCAATTCCATTAGTTTTACAAGATACAAGTTAAATGTCAGTTCAAAATAAAGTTACACGCTAGTTGAAAATGAAGTTACATGATAGTTCATTTAATCACAAAATTTGGAGGACTAATCTCATGCAAATTTCCAGCAGTTTTAAATGCTACAAGTTATATGCTAGTTCAGAATGAAGTTACATGCTTGTTTAAAAAGAATTTACAAGCTAGTTTATTTAATAATAAAATTTGTAAGACTAATCTAATACATAGTTCCAGTAATGTTATATGCTACAACTTACATGCTAGTTCAAAATGACAAGTTACATGCTAGTTGAAAATGAAGTTACATGCTAGTTCATTTAATCAAAAAATTTAGAAGACTAATCTCATACACAATCCTAGTAATGTTACATGCTACAAGTTACATGCCTGTTCAGAATGAAGTTGCATGCTAATTGAAAATAAAGTTACAAGCTAGTTCATTTAATCACAGAATTTGGAAGCCTAATCTCAAGAACAATTCCAGTAGTTTTACATTCTACAAGTTACATGCTAGTTTAGAATGAAGTTACATGCTAGTTAAAAATAAATTTACATGCTAGATCATTTCATCACAAAATTTGGAAGACTAATCTCATGCACAATTCCAATAGTTTTACAAGCTACAAGATACATGCTAGTTCAGAGTGAAGTTACTTGCTAGATGAAAATGAAGTTACATGCTAGTTCATGTAATCACAAAAATTGGAAGACTAATCTCATACATAATTCCAGTAGTTTTACATGCTACAAGTTATATGCTAGTTCAGAATGACAAGTTACATGCTAATTGAAAAAGAAGTTACATGCTAGTTCATTTAATCACAAAATTTGGAAGACTAATCTCTTACACAGTTATAGTAATGTTACATGCTACAAGTTACAGGCCAGTTCAGAATGACAATACATGCTAGTTGAAAATGAAATTACATTCTGGTTCATTTAATCACAAAATTTGGAAGACTAGTCTCATACACAATTCCAGTATTGTTACATGCTACAAGTTACATGTCTGTCCATAATGAAGTTACATGCTAGTTGAAAGTTAAGTTATATGTTAGTTCATTTAATCACAAAATTTGGAAGACAAATCTCATGCACAATTCCCGTAGATTTAAGTTCTACAAGTTACATGCTAGCTCAGAATGAAGTTACATGCTAGTTCATTTAATCACAAAATTTGGAAGACTAATCTCTTATAGAATTCCAGTTATGTTACTTTCTACAAGTTACATGCCCGTTCAAAATGAAGTTACTTTCTAGTTGAAAATGAAGTTACAAGCTAGTTCATTTAATCAAAAAATTTGGAAGACTATTCTCATGCACAATTCCACTAGTTTTACATGCTACAAATTTTATGCTAGTTCAGAATGAAGTTACATTCTAGTTGAAAATGAAGTTACATGCTAGTTCATTTAATCACAAAATTTGGAAGACTAATCTCATGCACAATTCCAGTAGTTTTACATGCTACAAGATACATGCTTGTTCAGACTGAAGCTACTTGCTAGATAAAATGAAGTTACATGCTAGTTCATTTAATCGCAAAATTTGGAAGATTAATCTTCTGCACAATTCAAGTTGTTTTACTTGCTACAAGTTACATGCTAGTTCGTAATGAAGTTACATGCTAGTTGAAAATGAGGTTACATGGTAGTTCATTTAATTACAACGATTTGAAGACTAATCTCATGCACAGTTCCTGTAGTTTTACATGCTACAAGTTACATGCTAGTTCAGAATGAAATTACACGCTAGTTAAAAATGAAGTTACATGCTAGTTCATTTAATCACAAAATTTGGAAGACTAATCTCATGAACAATTCCAGTAGTTTTACATGCATGTTACATGCTAGTTCAGAATTAAGTTACATGCTAGTTAAAATTTAAGTTACATGCAAATTCATTTAGTCACAAAATTTGGAAGACTAATCTCTTACACAGTTCTATTAATGTTACATGCTATAAGTTACATGCCAGTGCAAAATGTGGTTACATGTTAGTTAATAATGAAGTTTCATGACATTCTATATGAAAATTTAAGCAAAATTATTAACAGTTAAACTTCAAAAATAAAATTATGGACAAATGCTTAAAAATAAGATTTGAGAGCTCGCCGATACTGCCTAAGGGAAGCCGTATGAGTAGAAAAATACGTACAAGGTTATACTAAACAACCTACAGGGGGGTGAATAGGTTGTCTCTCACTTTTAACAAATCTTTCGAGACTAGTGACAAAACTTTGATAAGCGTACAAATTAACATTTAACATGATTGTTATGAGAAAACAATATATTTAAGTATGCTCAAATCTCCACTCTTAGTCTACAAAACATATAACAAGAATCAATCATTTCTACCATGTTCAACAATTGCATTAACAATCATATCATCCCCAAATATGAAGGAGTCGGTATCAACAACAATCATATCAACCTCAAACAAGAAAAGATTTTATTACAACCACAACTACTATCATTCATAGCAAGGAGTAATTTTTTGCAACTATAATCAATTAAATTGATTAAAACCACAATTACTATCACCCAATGCAAAGAGGAATTTTTTGCAACTAAAACCAATTGGATTGATTACAACTACAATTACTATCGACCCCAAACAAGAGGAATTCACTGTAACTACAATCAATTGAATTAATTATAATTACAATTACTATCGACTCCAAAACAAAGAAGAATTCATTGCACTATTCTCATTTGAATTTCAAGAATGAAGGAATTGATTGCAATCTCAACTACTATACAGCCTCAAACAAGGAGAAGTTGATTGCAAATACAATCATACAATTATTACAAAATGTTTCATGCATTATTTGTGATCAACAATACAAAGGAATATGGTAATACAAAGAATCATCATGCAAATCAAGAAATATGAAATAGCATCTACAAGATTCATTATATCAACCAATGAATATGCCAACAAATATCAACTTGAAACATGTGAAAAAATCATAAAAGAGAACAAAGTCTAGCATACTATGCTCCCCCTTGATAAATGCACTATCTAAGATCAAGATAGAATAATGTTCACAATAAATCCACACAATCACACATTCAAGCAATTTTAAAGAAATCCAACAAAATAAGCTCCACAAAGTATGAGAGATACATCAAGATTTTTAATCTCTCTCATAATTCTTCTAAAAATTGCTAGAATATCAAAATACTTTATAAGCAAAAGTGTGTGTGTGTGTGAATTTTGCTTCAAGCATATATAAAAGGAGTGATTGTGATATCAACTTGCAAACCGCTTCAACACATATGCATCTAAAGCTTTTCCAATCAAGGTCAAACCGATTATCATCCGGATTTTTACTTTAAAGAGAATAGATTTCAACATATGAGCGTTGTGTGTGCATGTGGCTCTTCATCCCATTTCTGTTTTTCAACCCGAGCAATCACAATTTTCAAATATACTTCATTTTAAGCCTTCCTCCATTTATTTTTAGGCTTTGAATCAAAGATTTTCTTTAATTGATTATAATTCACACTTCTTTGGTTTTTGCATACATAAACATAAATTCTTCATGATGGCTTTCACTCATCACAATGGTGTAGCCCTTTCCTACATTAGGCGGCTTCACAACCAAGGTGTGTAGCCCTTTCCATAAAGGTGCTCGTTGAGTTCTATGTAGTTGCCGAAGCAAAATGGATATTAACCATAGGTCATCTATCATGTACTAAGCAATAAAATTTTATATGCATCCATAATCTACACATTTTCAAACTCAACTACTCAAACTTAAGCATATAAGAGAAAAAAAATGCAATTTTTGAAAATCAAGTTTTATGGCTCATAAGCACATGATCTAAGAGAAATAATTAGAGACTTATTTAAGATCATTACTTCTCTAATGAGTAGCTTTCAAAGCATATGAAGCTCATATTTTCAAAACGTATGTCACTCATCATTCAAACAAGCATTTCAAGCATCATGAGTAAGATCATTGTGAACACATCACTAAAAGATCTTTAGAGAGCAAATGTCAACAAGAACCATATGAATGCTATACTAGTTCTCTAATATGACATGCTATATGATGCAATGCAAGAATAGAAATGACTTTCTCCAAAAGTCTTAACAAGATAATCACCAAATAGATTTCATAAGAGCAATTTCTCAAAAGTTAATCAATGGAGTTTGACAATCAAAACAAAGTTTTGTGAGATAGGTAAGTTTGTGTCTAGACGTGGAGTATTCCAAGCTAGCTAGCTAGAATTCTCAAAACACTTGACACTTAGCCTTAAAGCTAACTCATATGTGCTACTTACACTAGAGGTAAGAGCACTCACCCTTGAACCATTTGTTCTTGGGTGAAATCTTACAAAAATCATGATAATTTCTCATGGGAAAAATATATCTAGAAGATAAATCATCAATTATCTTCTCTATAAAAATATTACTCATGTTAAACAAATCATTATTGCCATCAACAAAGATATTATCAAGACTATACATATGATCATATGAAACGCTCATTTTCACCCAAATCTTCTCAACTATTTTCTTCATACGATTATCATTATCACACATAAAATTCAAAGTGTTATCATGCAAGAAACATTCATAGAAGATTTTCACATCTCATTAGCATGCATCATATTCCCTAGTTTGCATCGTCTAATTTACTCATGGCAATATAGCAAAAAATAGCAAACCAGAGTAAATTTCGATATGTTACTATTTAGGTAAGAGTGTGCCGATGGTGAAGACTCCTTAATTTCCTTGATTTTGCACTTGACCTTGGAAGACTTGGCCTTTGAAATCCTCTTGTTACTTAATGACTTGCCTTTAGTTGTAGGAGACTTCACTTGCTCATCTATAATGTTTAAGTCACTTGAATCTCATGAAGATTACCAAACTCTTTGGCCTTCATGATTGCCAACTCCTCTTCCTTGCGTTTCAAGAAATAAAAACAAATTATTAGAAAAATCATTTGTTAAACTGTCTAACACACGAGCCTCTTCAACCATCTTCTTTTCTAGACATTTGATCACTTCATTCTTCACTTCAACTTCCTTTACCTTTTCATCTCTTTCCTTGTCAAGAGTTTGAACTCTTGCCATCAAGTAGAAGTTGGTGGTCTTTGAAATGCAATTATCTTCATTGAGTTGCAAAGACAAGTAATCATGTCTAGGTCGATCATCCTTCGAAAAAGCTTCTTCATCTTTGCTTTTGTCACTAACTTTCTTTTCAAGCTTATCAACAAAATTGTTAGTAGACAAATGAAACATAAAACAAGAAGAACCTTTTGTTTCACAACCAACCAATGAGGACAACCAAAAATATACAGTTGTAGACTAAAGGTTGTTTTCCATGATTAGTAAATAACCTTGTAGATCCCGAATCACACTAACTACTTTAAGTGACCAGCTTTGATACCAATTGAAATATACGTACAAGGTTATACTAAACAACCTAGAGGGGGGTGTGAATAGGTTGTCTCTCACTTTTAACAAAAATTTCGAGACTAGTGACAAAACCTTGATAAGCATACAAATTAACATTCAACATGATTGTTATGAGAAAACAATATATTCAAGTATGCTTAAATCTCAACTCTTAATCTACAAAACATACAACAAGAATCAATGTATCTTATGAACAAATATATTCAATGTAGAACAAAATTCCATATATTTTACTTAGAGTATTACAATGTGGTACTTTACAACTTGAATGGAATATCACAAGATAAAAAGTTATCTACCATATACAAACAATATTGTGTAAGGAAGTCAATTACAAATATGACAATATACAAAATATCAATTACACATATATAGATATGAGAGATAAAGATAGAGAAAAGTTGACATAAGATATAACATGGTAAACCTCCGAAGAGGAAACATCCACGGGGGTTAGCAACCACCGGCAAACAAAATCCAGTAGTAGATAAGAAAAGTACAATCTCTCAAGTGACCCCTTCACCTAGAAACTACCATCTTATCCTACTCATGAATATGTCACCCTCTTGCTCAATATTTCGAGGACTCACACCTCTTGTGAAGACTTCATCGCACACCCTTCTGGATCCTCAGGACCCTAGGCAAGATTTCCTTGCACACCCTTCCGGATCCTCACGACCCTAGGCAAGACTTCCTTGCTTGACATTCCGAGGTCTCCCACCTCTTGCCAAGACTTCCTTGCTCAACAATATAGGTTTCACACCTATTGTCAAGACTTCCTTCTCACAAGGCATCTAAGTGACCATGAATGCAAAACGCAAACAAGCACACAATATAGAATAAGATGATCAACAAATTCTATGGAAACTAGAATTAATCAATGAGCACACAAAGTATATTTTCTAGTTTATAATCCAAAAATGACACCACACAAGATGATGCATGAGCATATGAAATGTATGGATTAGGTACACTCCATGAAGATCTAGACATAGACAATAAAGTTCACAAAACAAGGTTGTCTAAATCTTATGCATGAATAAAAATCTAGAGCATGAAAATTTCCAAACACGCACTTTAAACCTAGATTTTATTCATGTTACTAAAGATTGAAATAAAAATGTTCATGAAGCACATATTCAATACTTTAGAACTAAAACAAAAAAGCTAGAAACACAAGATATGATCAATCAAATCTCTAGCAATCATTTAGAGCATATATTCACAAAATAGTCAATTAAACTCTAATAGACTCTAAATATAAAATCAAATGTGCTAATCCTATATCTATTCAAAAAATGAGTTCTAGCACATGATAAGACTATTAATCATGAAAATAAACTCAATCAAAGCACAAATATTCCTAGATAAGATGCTAGCACAATACAACTCACAATCATGTGAAAACATAGGTTTGATTGAAACCTAACTCACAATCAAGTTTCTAATTAAGCACAACTAGCATTTAATTGAAGATCTATCACTCATCAACATATGTTCAAGTCAAATACACACAAGTAGGAAGAATACCCAAGGTATTTGAACATTAGAATCAAGGAAATCAAAAGATAAACCAATACCTTGTCATTTTCGAGTACAGTCACGAAAATGGTGTGATCCACC
The DNA here is from genome assembly GCA_032871835.1 of Dipteronia dyeriana. Lineage (NCBI taxonomy): Eukaryota > Viridiplantae > Streptophyta > Magnoliopsida > Sapindales > Sapindaceae > Dipteronia > Dipteronia dyeriana. The sequence continues at coordinate 31,755,902 of CM065295.1, read as the reverse complement.
AGAAATATTGAAAAAATGACTTCACGGTTTCTTGGAGATGATAGAGGACTTCAATAAAAAACTTCTCCAACTTTAATCACTCAAATCGGATAAGTAACGAGAGATATGGTGATTCAAAGTTGAGAGAAAAAACCTGGAAATTTTCTGCACTACATTTTCTTCTTCCTTGAATTCAAATGAGAGAGAGAAGAGATATATAAAGGAGAGGGAACAAATGAGCATGAAAGGACCAAACTACCCCCTTTGAGAATGCTTCCCCGAGATGGCACATGGACATCTCGAGGCAGCAAGGAGTTGTGGCCGAGATGGCCACACGCCATGGTGCTCCTCCCTTGCGCTCCTCTCACGTTCTTCGACCGTTCTTTGGCCTCCGAACTTGGAATTCGAATCCGTTTATGGATTACAAACCATAACTCTCTCACGGACATAGACATATAAGATACACAACCCAAAAAATTATAATTTGACTCGATATATAAAGACGAAGACAATGTACTAAACATGACTGGAAAGTATCATAACTTTTGACTCGGAACTTGAGATCAGTAAAATGAGTAACCAAATTGACCGGAACTAAATCAAGAATGTTTTAAGAATAAAATCAAGTTCAATATCCCTGTTATACAAATATATAAATATACAAATACATTTCACACAAGAATGCAAACTACATAGACATAGTCTCCAATCGTGCATTTTCCAAAGCATGTTATTTTCATACCAATGTATGAGCATTCATCTTCAGGTGTGTGAATGGGTTATACCAAATGATGCGCTACAATGTAGGGACACAAATGTATGATATATTTGTGTGTGCGCATTTAATGGTGCATAACTATATAGAGACACATATGTATAAATTTTGTGTGTGTGCGCCTAAGTTTTGAAAGAGAAAAGAAAGGTCTTAATATACCATTGTAGATTCATGATGCGCTTTTCCCTTTGAAAACTCGAACTTGCTTGAATAGTTGTCATTTCATCTTCAAAGCTTGAATCATCATAAATCGTAGACAACTAAACAATACAAAGGAAATGTTGTTTTGATATAGAATAATGCCAACATAACTCACAAACCTAACATAAGTTATAATGTGCGATGACCTTCCTTGATGCATTTACAGACCGGAAACCTTGGCATAGGTAGTGTATTGTAGTCGTATACACATAATTTCCCTACGGTAAAGAACTGAAGGATTCTAGATCCTCCATCAATGCAAATAGCCATAATGACACTTTTCTCCTCAAATATTGTCCAAACAAACCATTATTGACAATCAATTTCAAGGCCATCTTCAAACCATCCTTTGGTTGTTCAAATTGACCACCCATAAACTTTTCCTATACTTGTTTCACCTGTACATTCTCATCCCTTTCAAAATATATAAAGTGGATCCTATTAGGAATGACATGATAGGGCTTCAAAAAAATGTCTGACATCACCCCAAATCTTAGGCCTGTGACCAAACAAAATTCTCTTTTCGTGAATTTGGCCACTTTACCTCCTACTAAGAAATGGAATTCATCCTCACGCGTCACTCCGGGTATAGATATTTGACTCACTATTAAGTTATGCTATACGCCTGTAGAAAAAGTCACCTCTTTCGGGATGGCAAGTAGGTGCCCAAAACATATTATTTGTAACTGATCCAATTGTCCTACTTTTTTAAGAACCTTAGCAATATCCGCGAGCCCATTTAGATTGCAGTACAAATTAGTTGTGGACTTTTTTACCCATGCATTCATCAGTTTAATGAGGAAATCATCATAATTCATATTCTCCATCTATAAAATTACAACATATTAAGTTACTTATAGTCACTGAAATAGATCTATATAACACACATAAGTTTGATTAGGTTAATCAATTCATATCACTATTTGAAAATCTTTATTTTGTCAGTATCAAATTATTAAACTATAAAGAAATCAAACTATGTAAACAAAAAACAAAAAGAAAAAAACAGGCACTATACAAGTGATTCACAGCAACAAAAATGTTGCGTGTAGTATTCTCATCGGTAATATAAAAATAAGAAAACAAGAAAATCTCAATTGAAATTCAAACAAACAAATAATCTAAAACCCAAAAACTAGAAACTAGCTTTGTCGGTCTAACACAAAATCCCAAGAACAAAAGCATCAATCATCATCAACTCTCCATTAATTAATTATAATTTTTAAGTACCAAAATTTCTCAAACCCATCGTCATATCATCTTCAGTCCACTTTACAAAAATCTTCCACCAAAACAGATGTTTACACCATCAAATTTTTCATTCACTAAAGGAGAAACTAGTCAAACAGCCTACCCAATCTCTCTCAGACCATGATAGTCTACCCACCATCTACATCTCTACTAAATCTCCTAATAAACCCTACAACGTCTACATCAATGGAAATTTGAATCGATAAATATTAATTAATGGTAAATCGTAAATCGAAAATCACAAATCAACAAATATTATAATTACCTCAGCCGATGATTCGGGTATTAGATTTGAAGAAGATGGTCAGATGAAGAAGAAGATTGTGACAATGACGAGAGGAAGGCGTGAGGCGAGCGGCAACGGCAACAGCAGCTACACAGCCACGATGATGAGGAGGGGCAGCAATAGTCACAAGATGAGTGTGAGCGACAGTGACAGGCGAACAACGACAGCGGTGGAGAACAACAATAATTGGCGATGGAGAACTGAGAAAATCAGTAATCGGTGATGAATCCTTTCTCTCTCTTCCTCTCTCTTTCTTTTTTTTTTACTTCATGTAACAAACCCTAATCCTTTTTCACTTGATGTAAGAAATGATAAATTTTGGAATTGTATTTTTCACCGCCCATTTCGCTAAGGGTTATAATGTCTAAAAGTGTTAAATATTGATAAAAACAATAAAAAATATAATGGTGGCTAAAAATAATCAACTGATAAATTTTATGGTTACTTATGAATATACCATATATATATATATTCCAATCGCTTATATCTTTGTGTTGCATGTGGACCATTGATTATGAAGAAGTTTTGAGAAGTGCATACACTTAAAGTCAAAATATGTAATCTAATGGTCCACATCCGATGCACTGAAGAACTTATATGAGTGCGCACTGACTTGAAAATTTCTATAGAAAAGATACCTTAATTTTTTTCCTACTTTCCTTTTAACTTGTGTTAATAAAATCATAATCAAAATAAGACATGACTCGTTAATGTATGTGTGAGTGAACCTTCTAGTGCATGAGGGATGGCCTCCTCCTGTATCTTTGAAGGGGTTTTCCATCTTAAATTTTCACAAACTTTGACTAATTTGTCACGTAAACCCAGTTCATTAAATGTCTTCTCTATGTCATCTTCAACTAAATATCCTTCCAAAAATAAATTCCAAGTTGATGAAAAAACCAGACAATCAGCTATTGTTGACGACGATTTTTGGATCAACCACACGTGAAACAGATAATATGAATAAAATGTAAACTACAAATCAAAATAAATAAAAATCATGAGGAGGCGTAAGATTTTTACGTGGTAAAACCCTAAGGTGGGGAAACATCCACGATTGTCGGAACCAACAAGAGAAAGAATATCCACTAGATTGTCAAAAGAATGCACTCTCAATCTTGTTTGATCTTTCTTATGCTTAATTAGTGTTCATCCTTACTATAGATGTTGCTAGGGTCTATTTATACATGTATAGATCCCTAATTCTTGGTGTACAAGTAAGGAAAGTTCCCATAATTAAATAAAACTCAAACTTATTGGAGTCGTGTAATCTTTCTTCCTTGCTTTGTGTTGATTGTCTTCTGATTGCATTAGATCTCTTACTCAACACTACCAAAAAAAGGTCATTTTCGACAGCTAAATGCCATTAAAAAAGGCTATTTCCCGTCGGAAATACGCTTTTCCGACGGAAAATATTCATCGGAGGCCGTCACAAATACGCTTGTTGCAAATGTCGTCGGTAATAGTAATTATAAAAAAAAATGGCGAGCCCTACATCACCCAAGCTAATTCCATGCGTTTATGTGGCTCGAACTTGTGACCTCAGTGATTGATAATGAATGTTGCTCTTACCGCTTTACTATAACTTTATATCTGATATCTTTTGCATACAATTTATATATAAGTTATTTATATGTTTGAATACTATCTAATTAAATATATTTTTTTGTATAATATTTAAATATAACTATTGATATTGTTTTTTAAAATATCATTTTTGTCAAATATTTTCCTTATGTGATAGGAAATTACATTTTGCTACTTTTTCTTGAAATAAGATACGTATATTATACCCTTGTTAATTTTATTTTTTATAATCAACATTTTACTAAAAAATTAATAATTTAAACTTATTTCAGTAAAATTTATAATTATTTGTATGATAAACAAATAGATATTAAAAAATATTATTAGATTTTTTTTCCAAACAATCTGATATAGTAGCGTCATTAAACATAATTATAAATAACTAGGTAATTACAAGAATGTAATTACCAAAAATTTTTGCTATATTTTATATTTATATAATTTAGTTAGATGTACACATAAAGTAGACTACTTATTAGTACCATTGTTTTGTCTCTAGAGTCTGGTCCCTATTTATAATTTTCTTGCAGTGATCGTCATAATTTTTTAATTTTTTTTTTTACATTATCTATGATATAGGTTTTTAAAAAATTCAAAATTAAATCAAAATATTTGGTGAAAAATGTGACAGAGAGATTTCGTCAAAAAAATAGTGATAAATAAAAAAATAACACATATAGTGATACATTTAAAATACTGACCTACAAGTTATGTATATTTTTTGTAGTGTATAAATTGTCAAATACATTCCATTGTAATTTATTAATTAATATTATAATAATAAATTAATTATTTTTTCCATGACAATGCCATAACAAATAATGTAGAAAATAGTTCTACATTTTCGATAACGTAATATCCATTAACATTAATTTGAATTAAATTTTATCATTTCCGATGACACTTTTTATGCCGTAAGAAACGTGTGTAATATTGATTGTTTATTTCATTATTTCTGGCGGCACGAAAAATACCGTCGGAAATATGGACTATTTGCCGTTGGAAATGTTGTATTACTTTTTTCATATTCCCGACGGTATAAAGACTATTTCTGACGGTTACTCGACCGTCGGAAATGTGGTATTTTATTTTCACTCATTTCCGATGGCTCTAATATGGCCGTCGGAAAAGGTACTATTTTCGATGGTAATTAGTGCCGTCGGAAATAGTTCATCACTAATATGCACTTTTTTTGTAGTGCAACCTGGACTTTGATATCTACAAGGAAATTTACTTCCTCGTCAAAGTCTACTTGCAGACACCTTGTTTAAGTAGGATTCATTCTCTACGTGTTTTGGGTCGTGACTTTTCTAAATCTGAACGTTTGTCCACACCAATCATCTGCTGAACCCGACCAGACTCGCTTTTCCCCGATCAATGATCTTTCTCGATCACGATCTTTACCCCTACCATCTCGACTACCCTGATCAAGTCTTCCATCCCGATCGTTTGTGTTGACTTGGTCAGGGGATTTGAAGAGTGTTTTTTAGTCAACTTGGGTTTATTCGATCGGGTTATCTTTTGGTGACATGGCACCGTCCAAATTTTACCAATATAATACCCCCTTAAACATATGAGACCGAGTGTTTCGTTCAAAATGAGTTTCACTCGGCAAAGTGTGTTTAATGTGTCATTTTTTCTTGTTGTAGCTCATTAATGCACATTTATAATTTTACAACTAAGCATCGATGTCAATCACGTCTATTTTGGTTGACGCAATCATTTAGCCATCTTTTTAAATTTTGAACGGCACGTGATTTTCAATTTGCTTGCACCTACTTCTACTCTCCTCTGATGACGTGAGTGTACTATGATGACATCACTCATTCTATATATAACTCAAAACTCTTCATTTCTCACTTACGTCTTTACAAATCCTTTTCATAGAGAAAAACCCTAATCTTCGTTTCTTCTTCAAGCTTTTACTCTCATTTGATTTCCTTCATTTCTTTACGAGCCGTTTGTGTTCTCATCGCGTTCATTTAAACTCCAGGTATGGATCCGACTCTCTGCTATCGGCATTTTGAACTTCTCATGCATGCTATTGAGGCTGGCAATAATAAGAATATCGCTAGGCTTGAATCTATACTTTGGGGTCATTTTTACGCGTACACTCATTCATTTCAACATGTTGCTTTAAATGTAGATTATTCTGTGATTCAGCCTGAATTTGTCCCTTCATCTGCCAGTTCTTTTGGTTCAGCTTCTTTGATGTTTACCTAGATATGTCGAAGATAACTAGCAGAAGACAAACTACCAGAGGTTCACCCAAAGAAACCGCCCGTCTAGTGAACCACTTGAAGATAATTTCGCAGACACTAAAGATAAAGGACGTTCCGAGAGAACAACGAGCTTGAGAAGTTTAAGGATCGGTTCAACCTTTCAGGTTCGATACAACTGTCTTGCACCAATAATCATGTTGTATGGATCCCTCCCTCTAGTACGGTTAAGGTTTATGGAACTATGTTATCTTCTGGGGTCACTTTCCCCATATAACCCTTCATCGCTCAATTCTTGGCGAATGTAGGGATTGCCCCCGCCAATCTTTCTCCCAACTCATACCGGGTGCAAATCGGGCTGTGGCACTTATGGAAGAAAACCGGGGCCAAGTACCCCCCAACCCCTTAAGTGATACATAATTTTTACACCCTAGGGCGAACGGATACTACGGTACTTTCTTTCTTCAGTCTACCCCCCCGAGCAATTGGATTCCTCATGGCTACAATAAAAAGCCTACCCCTCATACGCATAAGGACCATAAGGGCTTTATTTGGGGGTTCCCATCGTCGAACACGCATTGGAAACATAGTTGGTTTTTTGTCAGGGCAACTGGGTAAGCCCATGGTTGCTGATGCCACCCATCGGTTGGATCGGAGCAGTGTCCTAGGGTATTTTTATAGCCTCGAGCTATAGAACAAAGCCGTGTCTGTGATGACCAGGGAGTAGGTCAATACTGTTATGAATGTGACTCAGACTTCTTGGGAGGTCAGGGGATCACCGCAACTTGTACTCAGAGAAGGAATAGATGGAGCTGGGACTTTTTCCCAAGAATTTTGTCCGATGCAAACATTGTATGCTCTTGTTTCTATATTCCTTAATGCATTTATCCTATGTATATACATGTTCTTACCTTCTTTCTTTGCGTTCGCCTTTCCTGTGTTCGAAGTGGACATCGTTGCTATCGAGTAGGCCGAAAAGGCTAAGAACCTTGATCTGGTGAGCAGAAAAGCCATTGTTAATCAAGTGGCCTAGGGAATTGCCCCTCCCGAACATGATTTGGTCTATCATGACTATGATTCTGATCATGATTCGTTGGCGGTTCCTGCTCAACTGGATGAGACAAGCAGTCACAGTGTCGCTCCATCTCAAGGTGGTTGGAGAGGGTCATCAATAGACATGTCTGCCCGGATGCAATCTGCTCCTAAAGAATCTAATCAAGAAAGATCTAGCAAAGAGAGATCTAGTAGAGAGAGATCAAGCCGAGGTAAGCTCATTAGAGACAGACCAAGGAAAGATGAATCAAGTAAAGGCCTATCTCGTAAGGCAAAATCTGGTGAGAAAGCTACTGGCAACAAAGTACCTAAGACTGTGGAAGGATTTTTTGCCCTTGAGGCCATTCATAAAAAAAGCATAAGCTCTGTGTAATGCTGACCCGTTACTGCTATATCCAGGGGTTAGCCCTATCATTTTAGACGAAGAAGTGCTTTCTACATTGCCCTTTGCTCACATTTTTGCCAACTTTGCTAATTCTTACTTTATATTACAGGCGATGTAGAAGCTAACTCGAGTCTTGGATGATAAGATGAAGCATGACACTAATATATCTCAGCTAAGAATGCCCTTGTTGAGAAAGATGACGCTTAGAAGTCTTCTTCTCTTAGTGCCTCTATAGTTGAGCAGTATAAGAAGAATTTGAAGGCCCATGCTGCCACTAAGGTTGCTCTAAGGAAAACTATAGCCAACATTCAGGGCAGGGCTTCTGCGACCGAGACAACTCCCAGGGAACTTTCCACGAGAAATGTTGAGTTAGAGAAGAGGGTCACCTAGGCACAGCTATGAAATGTTGAACTCGAATCGAGGGCTATCATAGCTGAAACAGCAGTATAAAAATATGAAGAAGAGACCCGGATTGCCCAAAACACCCTTACCTCTGCTCAACAAATTATACTTAATGAACAGCAGACGTTTAAGGAAGCACGAATTCAATATGAAAACCAAGAAAAGGACATTAAGCAATAACAGGTCAGCATTAAGGTGCTTAGGAAGCTAGGTCAACCCTCGAAGTCCAGAATATGGACCGCTATAAAAGATCCCTAGCCTTTGATGCTGTCATGCTGAGGGAATTCAAGAGAGAGCTGGCCACCGCTTAAGCATTCTTTGGCAGTAAAGAGAGGTCCTCGGAAGAAGCTCACTAGAAATGGGACAGAACAATCAAGAAGCATAAAAACGAGTCCCTAAAAGCCATCAGGAATCAGATGATCAGATATAGGGCTTATTATAGATCCATCGGGAAGGATCCCCATCCCAGGCACCTGGAGCTTCCTTCGAAATTTTTCTAGTGGTTTTTCATTTCGGTGAAGGGAATGGCGCCTTAACCAACGGTGTTGATGTTGGTCCCTTATCGGGTACAGTTTATTCCCCATTCATGGCCAACGACCCAGAAGACCATATTACTTGGCCAAACTTTAAAGACTTAAACCAAGATCATAGGGGAGGTGGCCTTCTTCTTGGTGGGTTTGGTCCTTCTAGTGCCCTAGATGCTTAACTCACTTTCTTCACCTATTATCATCATTACCATTGTAACCGCTGTTTTCTAATTTCTTAATTTTTAATGTAAATGACATCACTTTCATACATGGATATATACATTTTCACTGACTCTTCTTAAGAAAATGACTTAGTATGAACTGTTGATTTCATCGTATAATCGGGATGATCAAACCATAACGAGCAATTAACTAAAACCTGGGTAATTTATAAATGGTTATAACCACTTGTTAACTCGAACTATGCATGTCCAGCCATGCCAAGTTAGTTATCTTGGTTACGACCACACTCTTTCATCTGGTGTGAATCACCCCGTAATTTAATCCTATTATTGTGTCGAACCGAACAATCCGCCTCTGACTAAGTGTGTTTACCTCGGTCTTCGCCTTAGGTTAGCCAAACTATGTGTACTATCTTACACCGAGCTAGTTGACTCGGTTGAAATTATACTACTGTAATTGGTTACGACTAGTTCTTAGTTTTATATATATATATACACATATATTTCTAGCTTGGCTAGGGTTGTTTACTAGCTCAAACTATATTAAGTCTATCGTCCTTACTTCGGCTAAGCAACTTCGCACGGCAGGGTCTGTCACGAACCTTTGTTCGGGCAGCGTCGGGGAATATACTTATATTAGCCAATCAATTGTTCAGACACTCGATCAGTTCGCTGATCTCATTTTTACGTCCAGAAGTGCTTTTTTATAACCCATTTGAATGGTATCTAGTTTATAGAATCTTGTCTTTTATTTGTCAACTAAGTCATTGGGACGTCTCCTAATAGTCTGTTGATCAAGACATATTACAGTAAGGCATCTTATATATCTACTGACTTTACAGGTGCTTAACATTTTGTTTGCACTTGTTTTTGAGTAGAAATATTTATCCCTTACTCAACTCTCGGCGCATCCCATCAAGTGCTTACGACCTGAAGGTGCCCTAACAATGCTTCATTACACCCAGTTAGTTTCAGTGAGTGTATATTATCTTTGCGTCATGTGTTTTTGGAGCCCTCACTATGCCCAAGATTGCTTTTGTGTGCGAAAGCATGTTTAGAACACTATTCTTGACATCAGAAATTACTCCCTCATAGGGGTTTTTATTAAATGCTAAAAAGAAACATCAAACAATCAGCTAACAAAGTGAATTCATCTCTGAACTAAAAAGTAAAAAGAAACATTAAAAATAAGAAACTCTTATAGGTAGAATGTCTTCAGGTATTGGGCATTGCATGGCCTGGGTAGCTCGCTCCTTTTTGGTCGGGCTAGGCGATATGCCTCATGGCTAGCCAACCCGACCATTCGATATGGTCCTTCTCATCTATCTGCCAATGCCTAGCTAATTTATCTCTTGTATTGGGTGATACTCTCCTCAGAACTAGATCTCCGAGATAGAACCTCCTTACCCGATCATGTGAGTTGTAATATCTAGCCACTCTTTACTGATAAGCAACGTTTCCTATTCATAATAGGTTCCTTTTTTCCTCCAGCTCATCTAAGTTCTGTTCTAACCATTTCCACGTTAGATTCAGGGTGGAAAAGCTACACCCTTGGTGAGTTATGAGCTATTTCAACTGGAATCATCGTCTCTATTCTAAACACTAGTGAATATGGAGTCTCTTATATTGAAGTCTTTTTCGTGGTTCGATATACCCACAGAACTTCATGTAGCTTGTCTGCCCGGCTCCCTTTATTAATGTCCAGTTTTACCTTTAAGGTGTGCTTGATTATCTTGTTTATTGCCTCTGTCTGACAATTTGTCTGAGGATGAGTCGGTGTAGCATAATAAGTTCTTATGCTGAAAATCCTTACACATGTTCCTGAAATTGTTACTGTCGAATTGGGTCCCGTTGTCTATGACTATTGTATCAGGGATTCCAAACCGATAGATGACGTTTTTTCTTCACGAAATTGGTGGTGTTAGCTTCAGTTATGTGCACCAGTGCTTCTGCCTCAACCCACTTTGTAAAATAGTCCAGGGCTGCAATGGCATGTTTCGCCCCTCCTTTTGTTGTTGCTGGCATCGGGCCAATCAAATCTAATCCCCATAGCAAATAGCCAAGGTGAGAGCTACTTTTTCAACAGTTCGAGGGGCCTTTTGATGTCAATAGCTATCCTCTAGTAACCACCGCATTGATCCGTGACCATCTGAGCTTCTTGGAACAAGGTCGGCCAGTAGAAGCCTAGCCTAGGAGTCTTGTACACTAGGCTTTTTCACCCGGAGTGGTTCCCACACACTCTCTCATGGATGCTTTCCAATATCTGTCTGCCTTCTAATGGGAAAACAAACCTTTGTAAGGCCTTTGAAAATCCTCTCATGTATAGTTCTCCTCCGACCATTGAGTATCAGGTTGCTCTATAATTGAGACATTTTGCCTCAGTTGCTTCCATCAGGAGTCTGCCATTCCCTAAGTACTCCTTGATTGGGGTCATCCAAGTGGCTTGTTCACCTTTAACCGATCCTACTTCCAATATTTCCTCTTGATCCTCACTGCTCGATCTCTTGAGATGAGCAACTAGGATGGACTTTGACTGTATACCGATAGTTACAGATGCCAATTTTGACAAAGCATTTGCCTTTTCATTCATTTCTCTAAGGGTCTGAGTAATCTTGTACGTCTTAAATCTTCCAAGCAACATCCTGGCTATCCCCAGATATGCAGCCATGTTGCTGTCTTTGACCTAATATTCATCCAAGATTTGGTTTGCCACCACCTCTGAATCATTAAATAGTGTCTCATACTCGGCCATGTTATTAGTGGCTTTGAAATCAAACTACAGGGCTTATTCTATCTGGTCACCTTCTAGGGTGGATATAACTATCTCTGCTCTGCTGCCGTATGTGTTTAACGATCCATCCACATGCAGTTTCCAGATGAATTCTTTCTTTTCCTTCAACAACCTGATCACCTCACTGTTTGGTTCAGCGAATTCAGTAATCAAGTCGGCTACAGCTTATCCCTTTATCGCGGCTCTTGGCAGATACGCTATGTCGAATTCACTTAACTCCACTACCCATTTCGTTAAGCTTCCAGATACTTCAGGTTCTGACAGAATTTGCTTCAGCGAGTAGTTTGTGTAGACCTTGATCTTGTGGGCTTGAAAATATGGTCTCAACTTCCTTGTCGCAATCACAAGTGCCAGTGCCATTTGTTCGACTGGTGAGTATGTTGTTTCAGCTGATAGTAAAGCCTTGCTTGTGTAATACATTAGCTTTTGTACGCTCTCATCTTACCTGGCCAGCACCGAACTTGTTGCTACAGCCGTTACTGACAGGTATAGGTAGAGCACTTCTCATTCAAGAGGTTTAGATAAAATTGGTGCTCTACCTATGTATTCCTTGATCTTTTTAAATGCCTGCTCACACTTGTCATTCCATTCAACCCCTTTGCCTTTCTCGGTTGCCCTAATAAAAAGACACTTGTTGTTGATTGCTTATGAACCGGTTCTGAGATGTTAAATAACCTGTTAACCTCTGAATTTCCTTTAATGTCCTCGGGGACCTTATCTCTTCTAGTACCTTTATGTTTTTTAGGTTTACCTCGATTCCTCTCTGATGGACTTGAAATCCTAGAAATCTTCCCGATAGTACCCTAAACTTACACTTATTTGAATTAAGCTTCATGCTGAACTTCCGTAACACCACAAATGTCTCTTTAAGATCTTTCAAATTGTTTTTCAAATGTTATGCTTTTTGTTAGCATGCCATCCATATATACCTCCATATTTTTACCGATCTGTCAAGCGAACATCTTATTTACCAGTCTCTGGTACGTTGTCCCGACATTCTTAAGACCAAAGGTCATAACTTTGTAGCAGTATAACCTCTGATCAGTTGTGAAAGATGTTTTGTCTTTATCAGGTTCGAACATTCTGATCTGGTTGTATCCCGAGTGAACTTCCATGAAGCTCAATTACTTGTGACCAGTTGTTGCGTCCACCAACTGATCGATTAGAGGCAGGGGGAAGCTATCCTTCAGGCATGCTTTAATTAGGTTAGTGAAATCAACACACATCCTCCACTGGCCATTCTTCTATTTTACCAATACCACGTTGGCAACCCACTCAAGATACTTTACTTCCCTTATGGATCCTGCTGCCAATGACCCTCCCACCTAATTATTTATTGTCTTGCTTCTTTCAGGGTTAAACAGTCTTCTTTTCTGAACGACCAATTTTCGGTCTGGGTCGATTGCCAAGTAGTAGGAAATTATTTTCGGGTCAGTCCCAGGTATGTCCTTGTTATTCCATGCAAACACGTCTTTGTACTCCTTCAGTAAGTTGACCATCTCGTCCTAAACTTACACTGTCAATCGAACCCCAGGCTTTACAGTTTTTTCAGGGTTATTATCATCAACTACAACTTTCATGGTTGGTTCATCCTCCCGATTTTTCCCATCTTCTGGAGATGTCTCCCTCCGGTCTAGGTCAAACTGGGTTAGAGTTTCCGCTCCAGCCTCTACCTAATCCAGTTTCGGGTCTTCATCTTCTCCATGGGTATATATCTGCATTACTCCAGGTTCTGCTCTTTCCCTGTACACGACCAAATTATCCTTTCTTGCCCATTCTTGTGATCTCTTCATGACACCTACTCCAGCATACGTTGGAAATTTTACTATTAGTGCGTAGGTGGCAGTCACAGCCTTTGTCTTATTCAAAAAAAGGTTGCCCTAGTCAGGCGTTGTTGTTAGGGTTTATGCCCTAAAGATGTAATTTATAAATAGATTTGTGAAATAAATAAAAGTAACGTTCAATTTCTTCTTGTTGTGTTGTTTATTTTATAACTTGTGCATATTAACATCCTAGATTGCCGGATGTAATCTTGAACTGTGTATATGAATGTCATATACAGATGGAGACAGTAAGAGACGTGCAATCTAAAGAGTCCATAGATAGCAAATAAAGCTGGGGCTGAATAGGTTTTAATCAAGTCAATTACCAATTTTTCTTGATTATTCAATATTCAAAATTCACCAATAAAACAAACATACAACATCAAGTGTGAAGTGCGGAAATATAAATAACACAAGATGTATATGTGGAAACCCTCCAAATGCGAAAAACTACGGGCTGTTAAGTGCACCACACTCAGTCACAGAAATCCACTATATAAATAAAAGGTTACACCCTCAAGTGATTCACGGACTCTCACTCTCGACAACCTCAAGCTATGGACACCGCCACTCACCACTCTTGGTCAGCCCCTTTTGATATCCCTTGATACACTACTCTTGGCGTGAACGCCTTCTACTCTACCCCCTTGGGCCTTTTACAGTGGCACCCGACCAGTTGCTTGTCAACCCACTCTTGGTTGCAAGACTTCCCTTGCTTGTGCAACTTCACACCGAAGTCACAAGACTTGACTCAATGAAGAGTATATGGTCTAAGTGTATATATGACACTATGCTCAAGCAATTATGTGTAAGACCAAACACAAAATGCTTAACTAGATGTAGATAATGCAATTAAACATCCTAGTTATCAAACAATGCCTACATGCCTATACCAAGGACTCAATTAGATGTGTAGATAAAATCTAACAACCTAATTGTCAATAAAAGTCCAACCAACACAAGTTGTCACAAAAAATAATCAAGGGCAATTTTGTAATCAAGAAATGCAACCAATGAGGCATACACATAACACATAAATGTTCATAAACTAGACTAGATGCACAAAGTCAACCAAATCATCAATTATGTATACATGAACATTCATGGATTAGCTATTTAGGCATAAATGACCTAATAATGCAAGCTATCACAATACAAACCCCAAACATGTCATAATTTCAACAAATATGCAATTAATGTGAAGAAATGCTAATTTAAGCAATAAATGACATGTCTTGGTAAGCTAGAACAATAAATGAACAACAATGGTGGTTCTACTTACCATTCAATGAAAACTCATGCTTGGAATGATGCTTGAATGCAAGATGAAGATGAGTTTGGGGTTTGGAGAGTTAAATAACAAAGCTTGAAGCTTTATCTCTCTAATGGAGGTTCTCTCAATCTAAAGATGGGTTCCTTGAGCTCTAAGAAGGCAAGGAAGAAGAAGAGGACATATATAAAGAAGCCCTACACAAAACGGCATCGTTTTGGACTTGGGAGACAAAGTCCTGTATGATCGCTGTGTGTGCCGCATCCTAGGCAAGTGTCCAGACCGTGGTCTGTGTAGTATGGCATGGCTGGACATTACCACTGCCTAGGTAGCTGGCTAGGCATGGCACCAACAGCGGTCTAGGCCACGGTACACGCCAAACAGCATAACAGCTCGAGCTTCGATCAACCCAAAACATGGCCAAACGACATCCAAACCTTTTGTATAATATACCTTTGGAAAGGTATGGAAGTCTAATTTCTACTTCAATTTACAAAACATGATTTGGATGTCTTTTGAAAAAGTTATGGTCATTTTAGTGACCAAAGCTCAGAAACGGACAACATCGGAGATGTCCTGTTTTTGTGGTCACTTTGGAGATTTCAAAAATATTCCAAACGGTCATGAAATATTATGAATAATATACCGTTGGAAAGTTATGGGTGTATGTTTGTACAAAAATTTTCAAAACTCATTTTGAATTATTTTATAAAAAGATATGGTCACAATACCATACAAAGGTCAGTTTAAAAAAATATTAAATCATTGAAATACACTCTTTTGAAACTAGACACCTTACTCCATATAACCAAACCAAGAGAAGAATGAGACCTTCTCATATAGTCACTCAACGCGCTAAAACAAGTACACCATCGTGCAAGTGCGAACACAACAAAATACCACACTTAAATCTACAAATGAAGTGCAAGTGTGATTGTGAAGAGATGCACACATATAAACAATATCAACACAAATGCAAGATCAACAAAGCATGCATGAAGTATGTGTGTGCACCTAAACTCTTCAAGAGGCAAAGTCAAGTGAATATACCTTTTGCTCTTGAAGTCATGGAGATGCTTGGAAGCTTGCCAATGAGGTCCTAAGCTACCCATTACATAATTATCCCCAATGTGGTGTAGTTTGTCATGAAATAAGTCAATCATAAAATTGAGGTCCTTGCACCTAGAACACCCACTATCAAGATACCAAATGTTAGAGGCTTTCGCCTTCAAGGACACTTGGGCCACATGGCAAGCATACTCATTTGTTCTAGTCCATCTAGTAGCAACATTGTCATTTCTAGGAGCCTTGGGTTCATTGGCTCTAAAATTCCTAGGTGCATGCATTTTGGCTCTTCTAAGCATATTCTTCTTAATCATGCTTTCAAAATGACACAACTTAATAAATTTAAAACAATTCGTCCTTATGTGACCTTCAACACCACAATAATGATAAATGGGAGTAAAGTAAGAATTCATACCATATCCTTGTGCAAGCATGGAAGACTTCTCTCTCCTTTGAGTTGTCCTTTGGTGTTGATCCGAATCTCTTTTTTGAAACACCTTTTGTGATTGAGCCAAATTAGCTTCTCTTCTTGGTTATGGGTTAAAACTTCTTTGTTGACTTTAAGAGCTCCTTGGAAGTTGAGGTCTTGTTTGATGAGTTCTAGCTTTTGGTGGATGAGCTTTAGCTTGAGAATTTGTTTGAGCCTTCATTTGAGCTTGTTTTGATGATTCTCCAACTTCATTCGAACTCATTTATTGGTGTGAACCTTGAGTCTCTTTATCCTCCAGACTCTTGACAAAGATGGTCTTCTTCAAGGAAGTGGCATCCTTGCCTTCCACATATCCTAAGCCCGTTTTATTACTAGGACTCTTCCCACATGATAGCATCTTGTCAAGTCTCTCGGTTCCGGATGTCATATTGGCAACTAATTCTTTTGTTTCCCTAAGCTCATCCTTTAAGTTCTCTTCACTCTTCTTAGTGATCACAAGCTCCAACTTCAAACTCTCTTCTAACTCTTTTTCACTATTTACTTTCTCACTCAAGTGAGTAATCTTAAGAGTCAACTCTAGTTTCTCATTTTTCAACTCTTGAATCTCCTTCTTCTTTTTCAATCTAGACTTTTCAAAATACTTCATAAAGTCTATCTAGTCCATTTCCTCATCAATCTCAAATCTGGAGTTAGAAGAGGTACTCATCACTAGAGTCACTTGTTTCTTCCTTATCACTCACAACTTCATTGCCATTATGAGATGTTGTGAAGGCAATGAAGTTGGCAACTCTATCTTCATCATCCAAGATTTTTCTTCCTTCTCTAAGTCTTCACTATCGCTCCAAGTTGCCGTCATTGCCTTCCCCTTCTTCTTTTTCTTCAAATTTGCACATTCTGGAGCGATGTGACCAAAACCACTGTATTCATAGCATTGAATGCCCTTCTTGTAGTCACTTTCTTGAGACTTTTCCATCTTCTTGAAAGGAGTTTTCTTTTTCACTTCCTTTCCCTTAGACCCAAATCCTTTCCTCTCAAACTTCATAAATTTCTTGAATCTTTTAACCATGAGGGACATTTCTTCATCTGAGTCCTTCTTCATTTCTTCAACCTTAGTGGTCTTCAAGGTAATGCTCTTTTGCTTCTTCGGAGGTGTGGGTGGGTGTTCCATCTTGACTCATAAGCTAGAAGTCTTCCAATAACTTTACTTGGCTTCATATTCTTGTACTTACCATTCTCTTCAAGTGACATCACCTTTGATTCAAACCTTGACGGAATTGACCTCATAATTTTTTGCTTGACTATCCTATCTGAATAGGGGTCACCAAGTTGATGGCTTTGGTTGATAATATCCATCAACTTCACTTGGAAGTCATTGAAGCATTCATGCTCCTCCATCCTAATCATCTCAAATTGCATTTGGAGGACTTGGAGCTTTGAGTCCTTGACTACCTCAGTTCCCTCATGTGCCGTTTGAAGAATGTCCCAAGCCTCCTTTGCAATCCTAGTGTTTTGGACCAGCTTGTACTGATTATCGTCCACGGCATAAAGGATGGCATGCATAGCCTTGTTGTTCCACTTGGATGCTTCAAGCTCTTGAGTACTCCAATTAGACTTGGGCTTAAGAGTATCTACACCATCGTCAGTGGTCATTGTAGAAGGAGTATACCCATCTTCAATAGCCATCCAAGCACGGTCATCTATTTGGCGAAGATAGGCTTCCATCTTGCCCTTCCAATGAGCATAATTCACCTCATTGAGCAAAGGGGGTTTGTACTTGAGGCTCCCTAATGACTATTTCCATTTCCACTCATAGTGTTTGAGGGTAATAAATGATATGAAGATGCAAATGTAATGCAACACACAAAATACAAACAACCAAAATACATAAGGTGAGACACACACAATGCACAGATCACCTAAGTATATCTAGGCACCGGCTCTGATACCAATTGAAATTCCCTAGAAAGTGTGTGTCTATAACCTAGAGGGGGGTGAATAGGTTTTAATTTGATAGATTACCGATTTTCTTAATTAATCAATATTAACAATTCTATCCCATTCTACTATATGTTCAAATAAAAGACAACAAACATAAAACAATAACAACAGGCAATATATACGTGGAAACTCTTCAAATGGGAAAAACCACGGCCTGTTTAGAGCGCCACCCTTGATCCTCAAAATCCAATATTGAGTAAAAGCTTACAACATAGGTTGACCTCCCGTCTAACCCTCCAGTTACTAACCCTTTCACTCTACCCAACGGGCCTTAATAGTGATTTTGGATCACAAACCTTGTGCACTAATCACATAGCCACAAGCTTAACCAATAATGAAGAGATAATGGCAACCTAAGTGAATATGCAAGAATATTCTATATGCAAAAATGCTAGGTCAAGACATTCAAGCTTATCTAGGATTAATAATTACAATTAAAGCAAATCCTAGATATCAATGTTCTAAATACAAAGGCAAGAAGAATTAGCTAGAAGGGTAAAACTGTCCTAAATTCTAGCTATCACAAATTAATGCATCTCAACCAACAATCAATACACAAGCATGCCATGAAAGCAATTAAACATTCAAACAAGCATTTAATATGCAATAAAGACTAAAACCCTAGGCATACATGTCGTTGCAATGAAACTATGAGGTCTAAAGCATGTAGAAGTTACCTAATCAAGAAGAAGTTGATGCTCCATGCTTGAATGATCCTAGAATGAAGCTAGATGATCATGAGATGAAGTTGGGTTGAGTAAATATGAGTTTTTGGGAGTCCCTCTCTCTCTAGAAAAACTAAGAACACATAAAATGGATTCTTGGACTCTTAAGCCCAAAGAGAAGAGAATAGAACATAAATATATGTTGCCCTACACAAAATGGTGTCGTTTTGGGCGAAAGGCAACCAAAACCCATCAAGACCGCTAGCTGTACCACAGTCTAGGTAAGTGTCCAGACCGCGGCACAAAGAGCGGTGTATCGCCTGAACAGCGCCGTTGTGTAGGCCGCTGTGCATGCAGTCTGCACAGACCGAAGTCTGGACAGCATGCAACATCTGTGAAACTCCACTTGGGAGATCACGACATATGCAACACGCACAGACTGCGGTAGCCACAACGTGTATCCTCTGGTAAACACCGTTGTGCAAGCCTCGGCGGGGGCACTGCACAGAGAGCGATCTGAACCACGAAAAAAAGGAAAAAAACCTCTTTTTAAAGCACAAACATACATTCAACACTCAAACAAAAATAAGACACACAAGGCACATAAAATGGCAAATAAGCATGCAAGCAAGATAATTAAAAGAAAATGCATGAGTGTGTGTGTGCACTAATACCTCTTCAATGAAAGTTAAGCAGGTGATTTTACCTTTGATGCTTGAGCTTGGTTACGAACAATGAAGCCCTAAACTACCCTTACATATAGATCCCCAAATGTGGTTGTCAACGAAATAAGCCAATCAAACACCGAGGAACTTACAGTCTTTATCTTGTTAAAGTTGTAGATTCTTTTCTAGCATTTGAGTGGGTTCAAATTTGTTATGATAAGTCTAAAATCATCAAAGTGTGGTGTCTTTGGTCAAAAGAATCATCAAATTGAAAACATTAGTTGTCATGTTAACAATTAGGTGTCCTACTAGTAAAAGTTACGAACTCTCAAAGGTGACGTGACATTTATGGGTGTTGGATCACCATTGAATTTTTATGGTTGAATTATTATTTTTTATTTAAGATAAATATTCAAAAGTGTTTTATCATGATTATTTACTTATATAATTTTTGTTATTGTTCAGAAATCATGACCCCATCCCTAATCAACATCCTTAAATTTAATACTTTAACTAGTGATAATTATGTCACATGGAAAAGGAAAATTGGGCTTTCATTGCAATCTAAAAAGCATAAGTTTGTTCTGTGCACTCCTAAACCACCTACTCCTACTAATGAATCTACTCAGGAGCAAAGAGATGAGTATCAACAGTGGGAGTCTTCAGATGTGATGGCTAAATGTTACATTATGGCCACCATCTCCAACGTGTTACAACAGCAACATGAAGGAATGGAGACTGTTGCCGATATAATGATGTCTCTAGAGGAGATGTTTGCTATGAGGTCTAGGACAACTAAGAGAGAGGTAGTGACTGCTTTTATGAATCTTAGGATGAAACCTGGACAGGCTGTGAAAGATCATATGATGAAAGTCATAGCATATGATTGCTGAACTGAATGGTGCTGAGATAGATGGTGAGACCAAAATTGATATGATTGTCAACTAACTGTCGGATTCCTTTGATCAATTCAAGTTGGACTACATCTTGAATAATAAGGAATACACCTTGCAATACCTGATGCAAGATGTTCAAAGCGCGGAAAAAATCCGTGTGAAAGGCAAGGGTAAAGTTGCTACTGTTAAGACCCATTAGAAGGTCAAGAACTACAGAAGAAAAAGCAACTAGGACCTATTAAGAAGGAGACAAAGAAAGTAACCAAGATCAAAGGGAAGTGTTTCCTTTGTGGTGAAAATGGACATTGGAAAAGAAATAGCTCAAAGTCTCAAGACAAGAAGGAAGAAGGTAACATTGATTATCTTGAAACATGTTTTTGGCATATTCTATGGATTCTTGGATCATAGACTCTAAAGCCACTAATCATGTTTGCTTTTCCTTATAGGGGTTCAAGGAAAGGAGAAGGCTTAATGAGAACAAATTCAACTTGCCTTTAGGCAATGGAGCATTGGTGTCTACTAGTTCAGTGGGGGATATTAGAATTAGTTTAGATTCATATAGGCATTTATATTTAATAGACGTTTATTATGTACCTCAATTCAAGAGGAATTTAATTTCAGTTTCTTGTTTAAATAAATTTGGTTATTCGGTTACTTTTAATAAAGCTTTTATTATTAGTAAGAATGACAAAATTATTTGCAAAGGTACTTTGGAAAACGGTTTATTCTATTTGCATGGAAATATCTCTCACTTGTTAGACATAGAATCAACGGAACCTAATCATAAAAGAGTAAAATTATCAAAAGATGAAACCTACCTATGGCATTTGCGCCTAGGTCATATTAACCTTAATAGGATTACAAGATTGGTAAGTGGCGGAGCTCTAAGTGACTTAAAGGTTGATGATCTACCAATTTTTGAATCTTGTTTGGAAGGTAAAATGACCAAAAGGTAGTTCATGACCAAAGGCACAAGAGCCATCGAATGTTTAGGATTGATACACACTGATGTGTGTGGTCCTATGAGCATTCAAGCTACAGGCGGATATAAGTACTTCATCACTTTCACGGATGAATGCTCAAGATTTGGCTATGTGTATCTCATGAGACATAAGTCGGATGCTTTTGACATGTTCAAAGCATTTAAAGCTGAAGTTGAAAATCAGCTTGAGAAACGCTTAAAAATCTTGAGGTCTAATCGTGGTGAAAAATGTCTATCTGGTGAGTTTCAGCAATATCTTAATGATAATGGGATAATTTCTAAGTTTTCTGCACCAGGTACACCTTAACAAAATGAGGTGGCAGAAAGAAGAAATAGAACGCTTTTGGACATGGTTAGGTCTATGTTGAGTTATTCAACGCTTCTTAATTCCTTTTCGGGATATGCTTTACAAACCGCCATGTACATTCGAAATGATATACCATCTAAGTCGGTTCCTAAAACACCACATGAGTTGCTAACCGGGCAAAAGCTTAGTTTACAACACTTAAGGATATTTGGATGTCCTGTGCACGTGTCAAAAGAAAAGACAGAAAATATGGAATCTCGTTCAGAAACATGCATATTTGTAGGGTATCCAAAAGGAACAAAATGATATTATTTTTATAGTCCTTCAATTCTTAAAGCATTTGTCTCGACAAATGCTAAATTTTTGGAAGAGAACTATATAAATAATTTTGTACCTAAAAATAGAATTGTCTTGAATGAGCTTTCAAGAGATACAATTCCACAGGAGGTTTCACAACCTAGCCCAATTGAAAGTTCCGCACCAACACAAGATCAACAATCTACCATACCTTGTCATAATGGAAGGGTTAGTAGATAACCCGTGAGATACATCAGTCTAGGAGAATCTATAGAGAATCTTCTGGACGACAATGATTCCTATACGTACAAGGAAGCAATGGAAGATGTTGATTGTCGCCATTGGAAAAAGGCAATGTAATGCAAAATTGAATCTATGTTCAAAAACAAAGTCTGGTCTCTTATAGACTTGCCTAAAGGGATATAACCCATCGGGTGTAAGTGGGTATACAAGAGGTAAAAAGGAATGGATGGAAATGTGGAAATATTTAAAGCTATATTGGTAGCTAAAGGTTTATACACAGAAGGAAGGTAACGATTATGAAGAAACCATCTCTCATGTGGCCATGCTTAAATCCATTAGGTTACTATTATCCATTGCGACATCTCTAGACCTAGAGATTTGGCAAATGGATGTCAAGACAACTTTCCTTAATGAAAGTCTTGATGAAAACATCCACATGATGCAACCAGAAGGATTCATTGAAAAAGGACATGAGGAAAGTGTATGCAAGTTGCAAAGATCCATATATGGATTGAAGTAAGCATCCAGATCCTGGAACATAAGGTTCGATCAAGCCGTGAAAAGTTTTAGATTTAATCAAAACCTTGATGAACCTTGTGTATACAAAAGGATTAAAGGTGATAAGTTGGTTTTCCTAGTTCTTTACGTTGATGATATACTACTCATCGAAAACGATGTAGGTGTATTGACGTTAATAAAAGAATGGTTAGCAAAACAATTTGATATGAAGGACTTAGGAGAAGCAAGTTATATTCTTGGTATCCAAGTCATAAGGGATAGAAAGAATAGAATGATTGCATTATCCCAAGCCTTATACATAGATAAAATCTTGTCTAGGTTTTCCATGCAAGATTCCAAGAAAGGTATGTTACCTTTCAGACATGGAATCAAACTTTCTAAGGAACAAGTTCCTAAGAATGAGCATAAAGAGCAATTATGAGTATGGTTCCATATGCATCTGCAGTTTGAATTCTCATGTATACAATGCTCTGCACTGGACCAGGTATTTTTTTTCCTGTGGGTATAGTTAGCAGGTTTCAATCGAAACCTGGTCTTGATCACTGGACAGCAGTCAAGCATATTTTCAAGTATCTTAGGAGAACGAGAGATTATATGTTTGTATACTCTGGAGGGTATTTAATTCCCGTTGGGTATACAGATTCTGATTTTCAATCAGACTCTGACTCTAGGAGATCAACATCAGGATCTGTGTTTACTATTGGAGGAGGGGCAGGCATATGGAGGAGTATCAAGCAATCTTGTATTGTTGATTCTACCATGGAAGCCGAGTTTGTTGCTACATGCGAGGCTGCTAAAGAGGTTGTCTTGCTCCGTCAATTCTTAATTGACTTGGAAGTGGTTCCTGATGCGAATAAGCAGATCACTATCTATTGTGACAATAGTGGAGCAGTGGCTAATTCGAGAGAACCAAGAAGTCATAAGAGAGGAAAACACATTAAAATAAAGTATCACCTTCTGAGGGAAATTGTGAATAGGGGTGACGTGACAATTACCAATATCGCGTCAGCAGCTTTACAAAGGCTCTTTAACAAAAGAGTTTTAATGAGCATCTAGAGAACACAGGGATGAGAGATATGACACATTTGCTATAGTGCAAGTGGGAGATTGTTAGGACTATGCTCGATAGTAAGAGTGTAATAATGTATTTGACAATTTTTTCATATTAATAAAGTGATTTCTAGTTTAACAAATCTTATAGCATTTATAGTTTAATTACTATAATTGTCAAAAGTAAATAATCATAAGGTTAAAAGACTATGAGAAAAGAAGAATTGTTCATACATTTAGATATGTATGAGGTAGACACAATTCTTTAGTTAGTCTTGAATAATATTCACAACTTAAGATAAAAGGTTGGGCGCCTTTATCTTGTTAAAGTTGTATATTCTTTTGCTAGCATTTGAGTGGGATCAAATGTGTTACGATGAGTCTGAAATCATCAAAGTGTGGCATCTTTGGGCAAAAGAATCTAGTGCACTGGGTGTATTGAATTGGATCACAATGAAATACTTTATCTAGAACCGTCAATGGATAAAAGTTTTTCATTTGAAGACAATCGGAGAGTCTATCTCAATCCTGAGGTAATTAATGGACTTATGGTTACAAGTGTTATCATTTGAGCTATCATTGAGTACGATTATATAGCGTAGTCTATCCTCGATAGTTTGGTGTTTTTCATTTGTTAATTGATAGAGGACTTCGTTTATAGATATGGACATTGTGGCTCCATTTATTAAATGAGAGTAGAATATCATCATATGGATGTTTTGAGGTATTGGATATTAAATCTTAACGTTAACTTTTCAATAGTGTCTATTGAAACATGGCTTCTAGACAAGTCAAAATATACAAGTTCAAAATTTGGTCATATGAGTAAATATGGTAACTTGGAGAGCTATAGATGGTCTATGAGCTCTTGGCGATTACTGATATTCTTCACAATGATACACTTTCTCCAATAAGGTTGTCTAGGGTATGAATGAGTAATATCAACTTATTCTATTTTTATTTAAGAGTTCAATTTTAGTTCTTTAGTGGAATGAAGTTCTTTAGTATAATGAACTAAAAATAAATAGATCGGACCTAAGTGAATCATTTGTTGATTGTGATTGGGTTATATCTATTGGAGTTTAAATTTAGATAGCCCGCTAAGATCCGCAATCCACACGAACTTGCATGGATTACTTGATATATTCTACCGGACCAATTTAAGGGGTCCATCTAGAATTGTATTAAGGCATGTAAACTTGTTTCTTTTTGTAAGAATTGGTATAGTTCACATGTGGACTTTTTATTAAGGTCTAATGGATTTAATAAAATAAGAAAAATAATATATGGCACATATATATGTGTTGGGCGGCAAGGCTATTTAGAATAGCTTAATTATATTATATTATTTAATTATTTAATTAAATAGAAATTAATTAATTATTTAATTAAAAGTCAAAATCTTTTCTAGTAGGAGATGGTCTCCTAATATTATACTTTTGTTGGTAGTTTAATTAATATTAAAAACTATATTTGACAAGTAGATAAATAAAAGGAATTATTTATCTAATCAAGTTAGGAATTTATTAATATGGTTACAAATACACTATTGAGTTGGATTAGGAGTCTTGGTGTAGGATAGAATTCCTTTTAGAAAAGGATTCTTAACCACCAAGTAAATCTACCTAAGGAAAGGATTCTTAACAACCAAGTAAATCCTTCTTAGGAAAGGATTTGTGATTCTAATATATATTCTATGAAGATTTCAGCCATCCCATATATATATATAAATATACAAGAGGATAGAATTCCTTTTAGATAGGGATTCTTAACTACCAAATAAACCCACCTAAGGAAAGGATTCTTGTCAACCAAGTAAATCCTTCTTAGGAGAGGATTTATGTTCCTATATATATATATATATATATATATATATATATATATATATATATATGTGTGTGTGTGTGTGTGTGTGTGTGTGTGTGTGTGTGTGTGTGTGTGTGTTTGTTAATTTCGGCCAGCCTAAGTTGATTTCATAGAATTAATTTCGACTACCATAGAAATTTTGAGAGAGAAAAATTTGATTTTACTCTAGAAGAAATTAGATCAACTCTAAGAAATAGTGTGAGATTCGGAAAAAGAATAAAATGAAGAAAGAACGTTTAGCTTTCGATAGTACACTAGCAACCTTTACATTAAAAGGTTTTGTGTACAACATCGAATCAAGGTTCACGCGAGTTTCAATCAAATTGATTGACAATTCATAAGTGACCTGACGTTCTTTGTTTTCTTCTTGGAGGATTATTGTAACTAACAAAGAGAAAGATTTTGTTTGTTTCCATCTTTAGGTATACAATTAAAAGGAGAGGAAGCCCACACTCCTAGGTGATTCACATTCGTGATTGGATTGGAAGATCTTACGGAATCAATTCGGCGCTTGTTCAATCGTCATGAGAAAAAGTTGTGACACTTTTTATATACATCAATTAATCTAGGGTTAAGGTTCTTGTTATTCAAAGGGAAAATTTTATTTATACGAAACCCTAATTTAATTTTGAATTTTTCTACACTTCCGTTGCGCCTTTTTTTTCTCTTCAGGTTGCGGGACCATTAACGAACCCATTCAAGTGAGCATCGTACTAACAATTCTTTCGAAGAGTTTGGATCAGTTTAAAAGCAACTACGAGATGAACAAGTTACTGTTCAATCTCACAAAGTTTCTCAATGAGCTCGCTACATTTGAGTCTTTGACTAAGGACAACAAGTGTAAGACCGATGAAGAAAATGTTGCCAAGCCATGTTTCTCCTCTAATAATAAGAAGAGAAAGAGGTATGCTGGGAAGGCGAAGGGTAAGCCCAAACCCAAGAAAGCCCAAAACAAGAAGAAGTCCAAGAAAGATAAGTATCATTTACTTGTTCTTGAGTCATGTTTAGTGTAAGATGATTCTTCACCCTGGATAGTTGATTCGAAGGCTACAAACCATGTTTGTTCTTCTTTGCAATTGACTGATTCTTGGACACATCTAAAGGAAGGAGACTCCTCAATGCGTTTAGGGTCAGGGGATGTCGTGTCGACACGAGCAGTGGGCGTAATTAGATTACATTTTTATAATAATTATATATTGTTGGACAATGTATTTTATATCCTGGATTCACACGGAAATTGATCTTCATTTCAAAGTTGTTAGAACAAAAATATTCTGTTTCTTTTGAATAATAAGTCTGTTATTATAGGAAAGAATGTTCTGAATATTTGTTCAGGAATTAGTGAAAACAATTTATATATGTTAAGACCATTAATACATACTACACTGCTCAACACCGAAATTTTTAAGGTTGAAAAATCAAAAACTAAACGACATAAAATTTCTCTGGATAATGACACGTATCTCTACATTTAAGGCTTGGTCATTTTACATTGACCAGATAGACAGACTAGTAAAAAGCGGACCTTTAAGTGAGTTAAAGGTTAGCACCTCCTATCTGCGAATCTCGTCTAGAAGGTAAGATGACTAAGAGACCTTTTACTGGAAAAGGGCTTAGAGCTAAAGAACTGCTAGAGCTTATACATAGAGACTTCTGCAGACCGATGAATGTTAAAGCTAGGGGTGGTTATGAGTATTATGTCACCTATATAGATGACTATTCAAGATACGAATACGTCTACCTAATGCAACGGAAGTCAGAAACATTTGAAAAGTTCAAAGAATTTCGAGTTGAAGTTGAAAATCAATTAGGTAGGACTATCAAGTCATTACGGTCGGATCATGGAGGTGAGTACCTTGCTTAAGAGTTTGAAGACTTCATGGTCGAGCATGGGATAGTTTCCCAACTCACAGCTCATAATACACCTTAGCAAAATGGTGTAGCAAAGAGGAGAAATAGAACCCTGATGGAAATGGTGAGATCTATGATTAGTTTCTCATAATTACCAAATTTCTTTTGGGATATGCGTTATAAATAGCGGAATATATTTTTAATGTAGTGCCATCCAAATTTTTTCATAAGACTCCCCTAGAGTTATGGAATTGTCATAAAGCTAGTTTACGATATTTTTCACATATAAGGGTGTCCAACACACATGCTGAAGAACATAAGTGGAAAGCTAGACTCCATGTCTATGGTCTGCCTGTTTGTAGGATACTCCAAGGAGACTAGAGGTGGACACTTCTATAGTCCCAAAGATAACAAAGTATTTGTATCGACAAATGTAACGTTTCTTGAAGACAATTATATTAGTGACCATAAACCTCATTCTAAGATTGTATTGAATGATTGGAGCATGGTTAGACTAGTGCTTCATCAACAAAAGTTGTTGATCCATAAACATCTGAGAGTCAAATGGTTCCTAATTAGGACACAATACCACCTAGACATAGTGAGAGGGCTGTAAGATAGCCTGAACGTTATTTAGGTATAGGTAAGAGACAAGGCGTTGTCTCTACTGATAGTGTGGATGATTCATTAACATTTAAGAATGCAATGGAAGATCTTGATAAAGAGGAATAGCTTAAAGCCATGAATCTCGAGATGAAGTCCATGTAATCTAACTTAGTCTGGGATATTGTAAACTTACCGGACGGGTTAAAACCCATAGGGTGTAAGTGGATCTATAAAAGAAAGAGAGGAATAGACATGAAGGTAGCAACCTTCCAAGCAAGGCTAGTGGCTAAGGGTTATACCTAGAAATAAGAGTTCGATTATGGAGAGACCTTCTCGCCAGTAGCCATGTTTAAGTCTATTTGAATTCTCTTATCCATGGTTGTCTATTTCGAATATGATATTTGGTAAATAGATGTCAAGACTGCATTCTTGAATGGTAATCTTGAAGAGAGCATCTATATGATGCAACTAGAGGGATTCGTGTCTCCAGATCAAGAGCAAAAGTTTTACAAGCTACAAAGGTCCATCTATAGACTTAAGCAAGCATCTAGATCTTGGAACATCAGGTTTGATGATGTGATCAAAATCTATGGCTTTAATTAGAACGTCGATGAGCCTTGTGTCTACAAGCGGATCATTTACAAGAAAGTAGTTTCTTGGTCATATACATAGATGATATCCTACTATTTGGGAATGGTGTGGGAGTGATGTCTGAGGTAAAAGGCTGGCTGGCTAGCCCATTCCAAATGAAAGATTTGGAAGAGGCGAGTTATGTTCTAGGGATCCAACTTATAAGGGATCGTAAGAACAAACTCATAGCATTGTCTTAGTCATCATATATCAACAAGATTCTTATGCAATTTTCGATACAGAACTCCAAGAAAGGTAATTTACCTTCCAAGCATAGAGTTCACTTGTCTAAGAAATAGTGTCCTAAGACAACTCAAGAAGTTGAGGGTATGAGATGTGTACCCTATGCATCGGCAGCAGGCAGTCTCATGTATGATATGTTATACACGAGACCGAACATCTGCTATACAGTGGAAGTAGTCAACAGATACCAGTCC
The DNA here is from genome assembly GCA_032871835.1 of Dipteronia dyeriana. NCBI lineage: Eukaryota > Viridiplantae > Streptophyta > Magnoliopsida > Sapindales > Sapindaceae > Dipteronia > Dipteronia dyeriana. Next base: position 31,726,664 of record CM065295.1, on the reverse strand, counting down.
AACCCAAGATTGGATCATTGGGTTGATGTCAAGACTATTCTCAAGTATCTTCAGAGAATGAGAAATTATATGCTAGTGTATTCCGGATAGGATTTGATCTTGTTAGGATACATGGATTCTGATTTTCAGTCAGACAGGGATTCTAGGAAATCCACGTCTGGATCAGTATTCACCTTAAGTGGTGAAGCCATTGTGTGGAGATGTATTAAACAATCTTACATTGTTGACTCCACCATAGAAGCCAAATATGTAGCTTCTTGTGAAGCTGCTAAAGAGGTTGTTTGGCTCCATAAGTTCTTAAGTGATCTGGAAGTTGTTCCAGATCTGAATAAGCCCATCACACTTTATTGTGATAACAGTGGTTCTGTGGCCAATTTCAAAGAACCAAGAAGCCACAAAAGAGAGAGGCATATAGATAGAAAGTATCATCTCATTAGATAAATAGTGCATATAGGCGATGTGAACGTCACCAAGTTAGCCTCTCAAGATAATCATGCTGATCCATTTACCGCTAAAGTGTTTTCGGGACACCTAGATGGTCTAGGGTTACGAAACATGCCTCACATGCTTTAGTGCAAGTGGGTGATTGTTGAGGTTTATGCTCTAAAGATGTAATTTGTAAATGGATTTGTGAAATAAATAAAAGAAAAGTTCAATTCATTCTTGTTGTGTTGATTATTTTATAACTTGTGCACATTAACATCCTAGATTGCCGGATGTAATCTAGAACTATGTATATGAGTGTCATATACAAATGGATACAGTGAGAGACGTGTAATCTAAAGAGTCCATAGACAACAAATAAAGTTTGGTACTTTATTTGCGGTTAATCTATAGCCACGGTCCATTTCATAATGTACGGTGATTCTATCCTGAATCATTCATATAAGATATGGGAATTGAGGCACCTTGTATTATGTGATCATATAGGACTGGGCCATGATCTATATGAATCTCTCACCAAGATCCGTTTATCGAAGATGGCTATATATGGGTGATCTTAATCCTGAGTGTCATATCAACTCCTTCAGGTTAGATCGTGGTCTTTGATATACCATGGGTGAGGTCAGATGCAGTTCTTGATCAATATGCTCCATATGTTGGGATTGCGGTTTGGCTTACGACTGGGAAGGTTTGTATACAATAGTGGAATCCACTCATTCTTGTGAAAAGTATATGGTAGTTCCCTTAAGGGTTGATTCTAGGCTTGAACAATATGAGCGTTCTCCTAATTTCGTGAGGAAATATGATTTACTATCCATTAGAGAATCAACGGTAATTAAAGGATATATGTAATTAGAGGGGTATAACGGATATTATGACACAACTCTAATTATGAACTACTGTGGAGGATCACACCATATGTAATAGTTATATCGATGGACACCGAGTTGTATCGGTCTGTGTAAAAGCGTCCTCAGTTGAGAGAGTACAACTTTGGATTTTTAGTAGAATAACATCGGATTTAATAACCAAGGAATATTAATTAAAGAGTTTAATTAATGATTCCGAGGATTATTGCAACTCAAACTATTATGGGTCCATTAGGTCCCCTTGCTAGCCCGATTGATTTAGGTAATAAGGTTCATGGTAAATTAATTGGATTGTCCAATTAATTGTGTTACGAAAGTGACACGTATTTATTCGGGAATTAATTAAATAATATGATTATTTATTTAATGAATAATGGTGATTAAATAAATTAAATAATAATATTATTTAATTATGTTATTAATCACTAAATGGAGGGTGTTAATTGATATTTGATAGAATAAGATAATATGGTTATTTTATTTTGTTTTATTAAATATTTGAAACTGATTTTAAAATGTTTAAATTTAGAATTGATTTTTAATTATTTTTAAATAGAATAAATGAGATATTTTTTATTAGATTTTTTTTTTAAAATCAAATAAAGATTTGATCAGTTTTTAGAAGTTAAATATATATATATATATTATTTTTTGAAAACCGAATAAAAGATTACATTAAAAAAAAGGATATCGTTTTTTTTAAGTTAAGAAGATATATATATATGCTTTTAAAAAAAACAACAAATAACTTATCCACGTATAATTCAGTTTAAAAAATAGATTTCGGCATATGTGCGTGAGACACATGAAAAAATATATATTTTTGCAAGTGCATGCATGCGTGTGTATCTACGTATATCAGTGTTTCGCTGGGTCAGGTGTTTCATGTGCAAGTGTTGTGCGTAAGTTAAAAAGAAGATAGACATATCCATGTATGAGTGCATATTTTTTATGAAAGTGTTGCACAGTAAACAAAGAAGAAAAAGTTTTATCTTATTCTCTCTTCAATATCCTCCTAAGTTCCTGAATACGTGACGCGTCCACAAGCAGTTACTAGTCTCGGGAATAGCTAGAAAGATTAGTGGTATAGACCATGAGCATATTGAAAAATGAAGGAGCCTCCAAACGTTGGTATGGCTCTATTAATATCTTCTAATTATATTAATTACAATTTCCTATGTTTACATATTTATTTACTACTGTAATAATTTATATGTATTAGTTCCGAAAATATTGCGATCTCAAGTTCAATGGTTCCAGATCGTTTACGATTTATATTAAAAAAAAAACCTGTTTCCATTGCATTACTCGTTAACGGGGTTCCAATAATTGTATGACCAATTATCTAGGTTCACAACCACAAAATCTAATAGTATTGTCTTGATACACGGGGAACTCCCAATCTCCACGGGTAATTTCACTGTTCCCATCGATCTTACTTCTGCTCCTCCAAAGCCTCTAACTTGGACTCTAAGGGGTTGAAGATCTTTCATTTGTAACCCAAGCTGATCAAACACTTCCACACTTAAGATGTCTGTTGTTCTCCCATTATCGATCAGTACTCTTTTTACTTCCCTATGCCCTACTCGAACAGATAGCATCATTCGGTCTTACCTCTGATCCACGCGTATCTGATTCGGTAAAGACTGTGAGATCCCATCCTTGTTTCAACCTTTTCAGGTCGGGGCCCAACAAATTAACCTCCAACTTCCTCTGCCCATTTACAGCTTCTCTGACCTCGGTCATTCTTTCTCGGTTGCTTGTCCCAGTGTGCGGTCCACCAAAGATTGTGTTAATTGGGCCACTATCCAGATTTCTTCTAACGCTCTTCTGGTTTCTATCGCACTCCTCCCTCAAAGTGTTCTTGTACCGATCATCTCCATTTCTAAAGATCATGTCTTTGAGGTGTCCTTCTTTGATTAATTTTTTTGATGTAGTCCTTCAGTTGATAGCACTTAGAGGTTTCGTGGCCATTGTCCTGGTGAAACCTACAATACTTAGTGGTGTCTCTCCTAGTAAAGCTGGATTGCTTTAGAGGCTTACTGTACAAATTCTTATCCTCTATCACATTCAAGATCTCCTCCTACTTCCTTCCAATGGGGTATAATTGGTGTACTACCGCTTGTAGTGCTTGCCACCTTTGTCATCATCTTTATGCCCATCCTTAATCTTTCCCCTATTGCTTTTCGGGTCTCCCTTGCTACTATTCTTCGAACTGTCATCCTTTTGCTTTTGACTACTCTCGGGCCGACCCCATGTATGAGTTCTCCACCGTGGGCTATCTGTTCCTCCTCTGCAATGGTGTATGCTCCAACATAGTCTATCATTCTCGCATATGTGATCAGACCCTTTTGCCTCAAACTCAAGGTTAGACGGTTGTGTTGTAGGCTATTGACAAAGGCACACACCATCACATAGTCATTGGGATTCTGTACTTCAGACACCTCTTGTGAGAATCTAGTTAGGTAATCCTTGAGCTTCTCATCCTTTCTTTGCTTTAGGGTCGACAAAGCTTATATAGATTTCCTTCGCTGGATATTTCCCATAAACTGCCTGGTGAAAGCTTGTATTAGCTCCTCGAAGTTCCTGATGGAGCCTATTATTAGTCCTCCAAACCACCTGGATCCTTGATCTCCTAAGGTCTGTAGGAACATTCAGCACATAAGGGCAACATCATAGTCTTACTTCGCCATTGCGCTCTGGTACGCCCTTACATGCTCCTACGGGTCAGTATTAGCCTTGAACTCTTTCACATGCGGCATCCTGAAGTTTTTTGAAAAACTAGTATGCCATATAGATTCAGTGAACGGGCTTTCGGAATTTCAAATCAATGGATTTCCTAAGCTCTGCCTTAGCTCAAGGGCCTCTATTCTTCTGATGAGGACTTCTCGCTCCCCCAGCGGCTCTCTACACTCATCAAACTTCTGGCGGATTGTAAGCCTATACGGGTCCTTGGGAATTTGCCCGCTGATTTTGGCACCGAAGGGACCGCGCCTGGCCACTAAGGCTAGATCTTTACGCCTTTTGGTAGCAGTTACACTATCACTCGAACTCGAGTGAGACCTTTTTCTCCTGCCATCATAGTTGTCTACCTGCTCAGGGTGATCTTTTGTTCTATCATACTTCTCCACGTCTTCCTGTGAACTACCAGTCTTCTTGGCGTCGTTTCTCCTATGAGAACATCTCCTTTTTTCATGGTGCTTCGCTTTATCTCTCCTGGATTTCTAGGGTGCTCATGGGGTGGTTTCCACTGTTTCACAGCGTACCTTGGGATCCTGGGTTACCACCAGCGTAGAGAGTTGGTATGGTGAACTTAAATTGGCAGTGACCATTATGCTAATTCTCTATCTAGCGGCATTGTAAGTGACTTTCCGCAGTGATTCCTGGATTTTTTGAACACGTCCGGGGAAATTCCTGTTGTTACACATGTAGATGTAACGGCGTCAGGTTTGGCTGATGGCACGGTCCTTGAGGATGGATCTTCTCCAACAATGCTATCATCAACAGGATTGGGGACATTAGCAATGCGCGAAGATAATCTCATGTCTCTGCTAGTGGCCATGATATTGGTCTTCACAAACTTTTGTCGAAATTAACTGTCCAAACTTGATGCTAACGGAGGTTCAACCCCTTCTTCTACCGTCAATTGTTGACGGTGTTTTTTGGATCGACCGCACATCAAACAGATAATATGAATAAAAGGTAAACTACAAATCAAAGTAAATATAAAGCAGGAAGAGACGTAAAAATTTTACGTGGTAAAACCCCAAGGCGGGGAAACATCCACGGTTACCAGAACCAGCATGAGAAAGACTATCCGCTAGATTGTCAAAAGAATACACACTCAATCTCGCTTGATCTTTCTTATTCTTAATTAGCATTCATCCTTTCTATGGATGTTGCTAGGGTCTATTTATACATATATAGAACCCTAATTCTTGGTGTACAAGTAAGAAAAGTTCCCATAATTAAATAAAACTCAAATTTATTGGAATCGTGTTATCTTTCTTCCTCGCTTTGTATTGATTGTCTTCTGATTGCATTAGATCTCTTACTCAACTTGGACTTTGATATCTACAAGGAAATTCACTTCCTCATCAAAGTATACTTGCAGACACCTTGTTTAAGTATGATTCATTCTCTACGTGCTTTGGGTCGTGACTTTGCTAAATCTGAACATTGTCCACATGTCACTCAACCGATCATTTGCTGAATCCGACCAGTCCTGTTTTTCCCCGATCGATGATCTTACCTGATCACGACATTTACCCCGACCATCTCGACTAACCCGATCGAGTCTTCCAGTCTGATCGTTTGTGTCGTCTTGGTTGGGAAATTTGACGAGTGCTCTTTGGTCAACTTGGATTTATTCGATCGGGTTATCTTTTTGTGACGTGACATTGTCCAAATTTTACCAATAACAGCTACAAATTTACATTTATTTCAAATTGAAATTCAAATTATATACCATACAAACAACTAACAAACAAAAATAGAATGCTTCAGCTACCGAGAAGGAGACAGGCAAGTAGAAACAAAATGATGAAAAAGAATGTATCTTTATATACCGAGCTTCATGATTTGAAAAGAATTAAAATAACGATTATTTTATTCAAAAACAGGAATACAAATAGGACTCGCAGTTCCCAGTCCTACGAGTAGAGAAACAAACAAGAAGCTGGCTAGTCGCGGTGCGAAGAGGCAACGGTGGCGGTGGCTGTGGTGGTTAGGGTTTTTGTGTCTCTTTCATTCACTCAGTTTTTTTTTGGGTAATATCACTAATGTCCCTATTTTTTCATGAATTGTTACCTTATTAAAAGTCTTTGTCTTATTAGTCACTTGAGTCCCTTGTTTTTTTTTCAAAATACATCATTTTAGTCCTTCTGTTAGTCACCAATTAGTCAAATATAACATATCCAAGGGTATTTTAGTTCTTAAATTCAAAATTCTGACACACTTAAGAATTTTTCCAACATAGGGGTCATAGTAAATATAAAAAAATTCGAAAAGACAAAAGTGAAATTTGAAAAAGCAAAAAACGAGGATCTGCAAAGTGGGAAATAATTACTATTTTTTATGTATAATGTTTTCATCTGGGTTCAATTCTTCATCTAAGCATCGGTATTTCATCTGGCTATTTATAAAATCAATTTTTTCTTCTTCAAAATTCATGGAATATGGGGCTAAACACTCAGCACCCAGCACCTAGCACCATTAATCAAACCAGAGGTAAGAGGCAAACATAAAATAATCAATTTACCAAATCGGACAGCAAAAACTAAAACAACTAAAAACATTGAATCCAAACAGATTTTTTTAAAAAAAATTAAACCCTAGTTCATTTACATACTCGTTAAATTTTGAAAAGAACTCATCACAAATATCACATTCAATAACAAAAATCAACACTCAGACATAAATCCAAATAGGAAGAGTTGGTGGCTATTAGTGGTAGTTGGGTTTGGTGATTGAGGTAGATATTGGTATGATTGTGGGGATTTTGAATTGATTTTTTTAGGTGGATTTACGGGTTAGATTGTGGTGAATGGAAGAGAGAAAAATGAAATTTGATTTTGGTTTCAGTTTTTTTATTTCTGTAAATGGAAGAGAGAGGCGGTGGTGCGATTGAATGAGTGAGAAAGGATGGGAAGAAAAATCAAAACTGGTTTTGGTCTCTGATCTATCTCTTGTCTTCTACTTCGTTCTTTTGGTGTTTTTTAGTTTGATACACTGGTGCTTTTTTCCCAGGTTTTCTTTGTTGTTGATACTGGTGTTGTTTCTAAGATATTTGTATTTTTAATTGTTTTTATTTTTTAACTATTTAATTGAATTATGGCTATTTAATATCCGTAAAAAATATATATCAAAATATTATCCAATTTATTATCCGTAAAAAATTTATTATCAAAATTTATCAAAATATTATCCAACTTTTTATCTATAAAAAAATTATTATCCAATTTCAAAATATTATCAAATTAAAAAATTATTACACTTTCATTTCAAATTAATTGATAATTCAAAAAAAATTGAATTATAGCTATTTAATGACAATTTATCTTGATTAAATAGCAACAAAAAAAATAACACTAAAGGGTAAAATTATATTTTTATATATTTTTTTATAGTTGACTATTAGTTATTAATCAAGTGGACTAAAATAAGGTATTTTAAAATAAGAAATGTTTAAAATAACTAATATGATAATCACATTTTAAAAAGTGATAAATAATAAAAAAGTAAAGACTTTAGTGATATTATTCCTTTTTTTATGGCACTGTTTCAAGCTAAATTAATGAAGCGACATGGCTTTGGTATAACTATGCAACGATGTCGTTTCAATTTTTTAATTTAATTTTAAAATAAAATAACACGATTTGTTGATTTCTCTTTCTCAACTATATTTATTTTATTTTATTTTATTCTTCATACTCCATTCAAAGTTTGTTTCCTAGGATTATAAAATAGCAAATCTCCCTTTAAAACCCTAAAACGGCTCTCGGTAAGAAACAGCCCTAACACACTCAACCACCATGGCCACCACCACCAATAATATGACTCCACCACCACCACCTCCTCCTCCGTCGGCAGTAGCCAACCCAGTCAGCTTAAAAATCATAGAGTCAGCTGTAAACGCTCTCATAAAATGGAGAAACGCAAAATCCGTAGCACAAGCCTCAACTTCTAGAGCAAGACGATTTCATCTACCTAAACCTAACTCTCAAAAACATCCCACCAAAATCTCGACCTAACCCTTACAAAATCTCCCTCCCTCACCCGATATTCTGTCTAGAAGACGACAACCCGCCGCAACTCTGCCTAAAAATCGATGATCGTCCCACGTCTAATCTCTCAAAAGACTGCTTTGAAAAGAAAAAAAAAAAACATTCCCATCTCCAAAGTCCTCAGGTCACCAAACTGGAGACCGATTACCGGCCTTTTGAGGCCAAAAGGAAGCTGTTCAATTCCTACGACAGGTTATTTGCTGACAAGAGAGCGGTTCCTCTGCTGCGTAAGTTGTTGGGGAAGCAGTTTTCGAAAAAGAAGAAGCTTCCAGTTCCGTTGAATTTGAAGCGTAAGAATTGGAAGGAGCAGATTGAGAAGGTTTGTGGGTCGGCACTGTTGTATATGGAAACGGGCACTTGTAGTGTTTTGAAGGTAGGGAAGGTGTCAATGGGAGCGGATGAGGTTGTGAAGAATGTTGCAGCTGCTGTTAATGGGATTGCAGAGATTGTGCCCAGAAACTGGAGGAACATAAGATCGTTGCAGCTGAAATTGTCAGATAGCATGACTTTGCCTGTTTATCAGGCAGTGCCTGATATTAATTTGAAAATTGATGGAATCCAGAAGGAGGAAGAAGAAGAGGTCATGTAACAAGAAGAAATAGCTGGTGGTAGGTATGGTTTTGTCATGATACTTGATCGTGTAATCAAAGGTTGTCAATTTTATTTGTCCTTGTCGAAATTTATATATATATATATAAATTCCAGTAAAAGTCTATCTCACTAGTCACGGATCACAAACCCAGTGTCTGTCTATTATTATTATTATTATTATTATTATTATTATAATTATTTGATATATCGGCTGTGAGAACCTGGGACATTAATTGCCATAATAACTAGTCAAAGAGATTATATCAGTATAATATCCAAAGCTCTTTTATGTAGGCGAACTATCCTTAAGGCAGGTGACCGCAATAGCTACGCAGGGTTTCCGATCACCTCTTGCTGTGTTAAGTATAACTTTTAGTTAGCCAGAAGAAAATTTTCTAATATAAATTCTCTCTTAAATTCTTCTCCCCTTAGTTTTGCATCAATAGAAGAAGCCTTAAAAGTCTATACTAATTTTAATGATCAGTTCATATATGAAAATATGAAATCTCATTTACAATAGTATTTGATCTCCCATATTCCAGTAATGTAAGTGGTATATATATAAAAATAGCATTTGATCGGGGTTGGTTTACATTTATCATATATGTATATATTAAAAAACTATGCATTATCATGCTAGTTAAAATATATAATTACCAATGTTGTATTATGCACTAAAAATATTATCTTCTCTCTTTCTCCGTTCAACTTTTATGTAATTTAAAAATGGGTAAACACACGTTAGTCATTAACATGGAGTCGTTACTACTTACTCATCACTCATCAGTGCTTGAAATTTTTTTTTTTTTAAATATAAGAAAAAGTAAAACGAAACCATTAAAGAATATTCAAGAAAAAAAAAAGAGCAAATGTGGGCTAGTAAAGGAGGAATTCGGTGAGCCTTGTGTCCTTGTCGATGGTCATTCAACTAGGAGGTTCACGCTATCCTTCCCTGCCACCACTTGCCACTGTCGTGGAAGGACAATAGCAATGAAGGTAGGCGAACTTCCACAATAGTTATTCAATGGGAGGTTCGTAACAGAGGACTGAGATGAGGCTCAACCTTGAAGCTCCACATTGGTTCTTGAATTGGGAGGAGCCTACCCGTTTGTATTTTGACAAGCCATATATCCTAATGATATGTTATCCTTGGTTATAGCAAATGTCACTTGTTTTGGTAGGTGACTTCAAAATGAAATTTAATTTCACCACTTATATTCAAACCATGGTATTTTAATCTAGTCTTCCCACACCTGATGTGAGAATTGCATCATAAAGTCCGATAGATAGACGAGCCACAACAGTGTCAGCATCATATATATTGAAATTTTTAAATCAGTGCTCACTGATATAAATTCATTAGTGTGTTGGATATGAATCCTTAAATTTATATACTTTGACTCAAAGTGTATGCACTTGTCAAAGTTTCTTCATAATCAGCGGTCTACATGCAATGCATTAATATAAGTGATATCAATATGTATCGAAGAAAGAAGGACTACATATGTATATATATATATATATATATATATATATATATATACTTAGTCTTCAGTCTTCACTAACAGGAGATCAAACCCAAACATTGATCAGATCCAACTGAGATTATATCAAATATTTTGGATCGTAGTTACTGTGAGAATTGCATCATAAAGTCCGATGATAGACGAGCCACAACAGTGTCAGCATCATATATATTGAAATTTTCATGTCAATGCTCACTGATATAAATTCTTTAGTGTGTTGGATGTGAACTCTTAAATTTATATACTTTGACTCAAAGTGTATGCACTTGTCAAAGCTTCTTCATAATCAGCGGTCTACATGTAACGCACTAATATAAGTTATATCAGTACATATCGAAGAAAGAAGGACTACATATATATATATATATATATATATATATCCTTAGTCTTCAGTCTTCACTAACAGGAGGTCAAACCCAAACATTGATCAGATCCAACTGCGATTATATCAAATATTTTGGATCGTAGTTACTCCATTCAAAATGATACGTTATAATATAGTTATTTACATTTATCATATATGTATATATTAAAAAAAAACCCAACTATGCTTTAAAATGCTAATTAAAATATATAATTGCCTACGTTGAATTATGCACTAATAACATTATCTTCTCTCTCTCGTCTTCTCCTCCTTAAAAAGGATTTGGTTGTCAATAAAGTGGGTGTGGAAACTAATCATATCTTAATCACACATTCATTGTAAAAAAATCAAATCAGCAGGATATTCAAATTCCCTAAAAAAAACCTGAATTTATATAATACTTTAAAAAATATATAAATCTTCTCTCTTTCTCCGTTGAACTTTTATGTAATTTACAAATGGGTAAATACACGGTAGTCATTATCATGGAATTGTCACTCATTAATGAATAAGGTGCTTGAAATATATATATATATAACATGGAGTCGTTACTCATTAGTGAATAGTGGAAATGGTGAGAAATGTCACCTTTTTTTGTTTAGTTGCAGTGATATCATCAGTCTAATAAGTTAAATTTAAAATGCACCTAATATGGTGAACTACTGAAATTGCCCTTAAATAATCGATTCTTTATTCTTTAGAAGCCTCTCTCTCCAAAAAGTTATCTGAAAATCAATCAACTACTCATCTGTCTCTCCAAAAAACGAGTCTTTCTCCAGATACTGCACATGAAGGTAAACAAATATTTCTGATCTTCATTTTTATTTTTTTCAAACATTTCTGTATGTTTTAACAATGTATGAACATGTTGTCTCCATTTTGTTTGATATGTGTACAAGTTGTAAACTTTTAAAAATTAATGTATGAACATGTATGCATTTTTTTGTTATTTACATTTGGTAGAGCTGATTTGAAGTGGTGTAAACAAGTTTAAAATATTGGTCATAAAAACTCGAAAGCATTTTAAAAAAGCTCGAGCAAATTTTAAAAAAGCTCGATCCCTAAAAGAAAAAGTCGATCTCTTACAAAAAAAACTCGATCATGTAAAAAAAAAAATTCGATCATGTACAAAAAATGCTCGATCCTTAAAAAAAAACTTGAACCTTAAAAAAATAACTCGAGGCATTTTTGAAAAAAGCTCGAACCATATTAAAAAAAACTCGAATATGTACAAAAAGAGATTGGTCCCTAACAGAAACAGCTTGAGCAAGTTCAAAAAAGCTCGATGAAGTTTAAAAAAGCTCGATGAAGTTCAAAAAAGCTCGATCTCATATACAAAAAAGACTCGATCATATATAAAAAAAAACAGCTCGATCGCTTACACTTTAGATTTTTGTTTAATCCTTTATAATTGTAAATTTAATATTAAGTATTATTTTCCTAATAATGGTTTTTGATGATGATTTTGATAGGAAAATCGATATGGTGAGAATAATCATATCTTACAACGGTCGACGGGAGCAATTATCTGATGGGAGCAATTATCTGATGGAAGTCAGAGGTATTTAGGTTCCGATAACCAATGTTTGTATGTGTCAAAGAATTTGACTTACGACGAATTGGTGTCGATCGTGCAAACCGTTGTGAAATATGATGAGAACAAATACAGTGTTGTCTACAGTCTATATCAATCGTTCCTGAGACTACATGTCCTACATTTATAAGAAACGATGATGATGTTCAGTTTATGCTAGGGGAAGAAAGGATGATCCATCAAGTATGTGTCAGTCTAATCGAGAGACCAGCAGGAGGTGTCATTGGTGAAGATATCTCTCATCGTGATAACGCCCAACAATTTCGATCGACAGGCATAAACAACCAGTTGTTCACAGAAAAAAAGTGGGATTGATGGTAGGGAAAACATGTGTGTTGTCCCACCGGAAGTAGCCGGTAATGCTGATACACTGGGACCTCAATTCGACGATGTCTTTGGTTGTCAAATTGAGATGAATGGTAGGCAGTATAAATACCAATACAATGAGATCTACAATGACATCAACAATGAGCAGAATACAGCACCGAATGTTGGGCAAATTCATGAGGTGGATAATGAGGGCAATTTTAATCTAATAGATAATGTAGAGAACAATGAGGATGGTGAAGAACCTGTCCAAATGGAAAGACGTGTAAGACGTGTACACAGATTTAGTTCCAGTGCACCAGATATAGCTGGGACATCCGAGGTCCTGGCTAATGTAACTCCAGATGATTCTAATAATGTCACTACGTGGGTTATTCCAGGAGCAGAATCATACTCGTTTGGTATGGGTTAAAGCAGGAACTTGGATGAAGATAAACCTAAAAGCATGATATTTAAAGGGCAATTTTTTCCAACGAAAAAGGATTTGAAGGGACTAGTATGACATTTTGCAATGCGGCAGAACTTCGAGTTGAAGGTGAAAAGGTCCAAAAAGACAACATTACATCTAATTTGTTTGATGGAAAATTGTACGTGGAAGTTAAGAGCGGTGAGCAGAGATGAAGGGACATACTTTTAAGTAAGAAGTTTTGTCAACGATCACACTTGTCCGTTAGAGGAAATTCACCGCCGCCACCGACAAGCTAGTGCAGTCATAATTGAAAAAGTGATTGCACCTAGACTTCAACAACAAGTTGGTCGACTAATGCGTCCGAAGGACATAATCACCGACATGAAATCAATGTATGGAATCCAAATCATGTACAGTAAGGCACACGCCACCCTCGATTATGTGTTGTCACTGACCTATGGAACGCATGAGGAAACCTTCCAACTGCTTCCATCACTCGGTTACGTTTTGGAACAAAAAAATCCCGACACAATCACTGACTTACAGTGGGATAAAGATGGTAAATTCCTATACTTTTTCATGTCGATTGGTGCCTCACTTAAAGGATTTTAGACGTGTATGCGTCCAGTAATTGTCGTTGATGGTACCCATTTGAAGGGACGATTTGGGGGTACAATGTTTGTTGCAATAGCACAAGATGGGAATGAACAAGTGTATCCAATTGCTTTTGGATAAGGCGACTCAGAAAACAACCTTTCATGGGAGTGGTTTTTGGATTGCTTGAAGGGTGCCCTAGGTCGTATTGATGAGTTGGTTTTCATTTCCGATAGACATGCAAGCATTTAAGCAGAGATTTCTAAAGTGTTCCCTTATGCCACCCATACCATATGTTGCTGGCATTTTGTTCTGAAAATATTAATAAGCTATTTCATAAAAAAGATGTTGCCGCAATAATGGACAAAGCAATTTGTGCGTACACCGATTTTGAATATAACCGGCATATGGAAGCGCTAAGAAACTTACACCAGAATGCATATGATTATGTAATTGATGTCGGTCCACACAAGTGGTCCAGTGTACACTGTCCTGAAAGAATGTACAGGGTGATGACAACAAATGTTGCAGAATGCATAAACTCATGCCTAAAATTTATACTACAACGACCTATATTGACTCTGGTTGAGTTCATTAGGAATATGCTACAACGGTGGTTTCACGATCAATATAGAGCATCCATGCGTTATCAGTTGACCAACGCAGCACATCTTGTCATCTTAAAACTTGTGGAGAAGTGTGGTTTTATGACCATAAATCCAGTAGATTGAAATATTTTCTTGGTCAATCGGTCTGGAAAACAGTGGACTGTTGACTTAGCTCGGAAGACCTGTACTTGCATCAAATTCCAAATGGATCATTTTCCATGTTCTCACGCACTTGCGACCGTAAGGTACATTACTTGCAAGTTTTACTGTGAGGTGACTATTACTGAAACGTGAAGCTCATCGCTTTCAATGTTTTTTACAGAGAGCGAAACTTGGATTTGACATCTTTGTGTTCGGACTACTACAAGAGACAGACACTTATTGACGCATACTCAATTCCTATTATGCCGGTTGAACATCCTTGCACTTGGGTTATGCCATCTGACATTACTTAGAGGGTGATTTTGAATCCAATCTCCAGAAGAGAAGCAGGACGCCTGAGGGCGGGTAGACATGTCTCGGCTTCGGAGAGGACAACTACTCAATCGTGTAGAAGATTTGGACAACTAGTGCATAATTCCAAGAGATGTTCTAACCTACCTTTGATTAATGAAGGTCCAAGCAGAGTTGTTCCCGATGAATACCGCCGCAAGTGTAGCATCTGTCATTCAATTGGACACAACAAACAGACGTACCCTAAAATGGACTCTAATAGGGAATGAATGGTAAAGCTTTGATCACACTGTAAATATTTGGAATCGTATCAGATTGTAATAATTTACAGTTGTATGAGTTGTGTGTTGACTTATTTTGTACTAAAAAAAATATATCAGATTGTCAAGGTTTGCTATGTGTTTCGTACATGTAATGACAGACACTGGAAACAAAAACATGAGAAGAAATTAAGATAATATTAATGAAATACAATGTCTTTGTACATAAAAATTGTTATGAAATATACAAAAAAATACAACATTAAATATACAACCAATCACTAGGCGGGCCTAGAGTTACAAAAAATCTCCACAACCATTTTCTCCCGAATGATCCCCATGTCGTCCTCTGACCAATCAAAAGAGCGTCAACCCGCCAGTAAGTACTCGATAAGTCTCAAAGTATGGGGACCACAGTTGCCTCCGCAATTGGACACATGAAAACGCGTTACAAATCGTTTTTAAATAATATCTAATCACGTGAATGAAATAGAATGTCTTACGATTTTTTTTGTTGGGGGATTATAGAAGTGGAGACCACTCTGACAAATAAAGACTTATTTTCCCTAGGGAACGGCTGACAACCACCTCGCTGTATAGTGTGGAGCCCCACGTCATTCAACATGGACGATAAAAACCACCGTAATGCCCGACTTGCTGCTTCCTGATATAATGAGGAACTTCTTGTCTCCATGGGTCAAATATGTCCAGCTTCCCGAGAATAAGGTCGACGGTCACCACCAGCCAATGTTGGCACCCAACATTGCACGGTATCAGGGCCTGTAATAGTATGCAGAAGGTGTTAGGTCAGGATATACAAACAGTTTATATTTGAAATCATTTCCACCGTCTAACACTTACCAAGTCAACCTCGTGTCATGGGCGGTTTCCACTCGTGGTAGCTCCACATACCGTCTGAAGGTCCTCTTCCAACCATCAGGTCTGTAACACATTCCACCTCACCATTGTCATAGCTCCGTGTGAATCACGAGGCATCGTTCTCTCCCACTGTAACAACATAAGTGGTTGTACATACAATCATTGACAAATTCGTATCAATAATAAAAAACTAAAAAACGAGATGTGATTCCAATAATTTATAACTACTTACATAGAATTGTGTATCCAATACGTTGATCCTCTGGTTGTACACAGTGGAGAATCCTCGTTGACACTTCCGAAGAATATGGAGGTAAGCATCCATATGCTGACAGACAATAAAAGTAATGAATTGTTAAGAATACAATATTATTTAAACAAACATTAAATTGAAAATCAAGTAAGTACGTACCGTGTCATCCAAGTCTATGAAGTTGGACTGCTTACGCATGAACCATTGGGCATCCACTGGTGTCAGCATGTCCACATCACGTCTGTTTAATGGTTGGATTAGCTTTATCAAAATGTGAATAAACATGAAAACACTGCCAAATTCATAGATGAAGTTGTACTCACAGTTCCCCGTTGGTGTTCTTCTGGAAGGCTTTATATGCCGTAAGCTATGAGGCATCCACAAGTCCGTGGGGGTCATATATGTGTTCCACGGACTCGGGTTGTGTCCTCAACCTCTTCGATCGGCATGGATCTGTGTAAGGGCTCATCAACTGCCATTTGTGCTTAAATGTATGCTTCCTGAGCAGTACTTCAGCCTCCGAGGAGCTCTGGAGCTGGGTCAATGTTTTAGGTGGGGGAGAGGACCCCTGAGGCTGGATCCACATGCTGGGTGGGAGAGGAGACTGTTGAGCCTGGGTCGACATGCTGGGTGGGGGAGGGGATTGTTACGGCTGGGTTGACATGTTGAGTAGGGGAGGGGACCGCTGCGGCTGGGTCGACATGCTGGGTATGGGAAGGGACCGCTGAGTCTAGGTCGATATGTTGGGTAGTGGAAGGGACCGCTGCAGCTGAATCGATGTGTTGGGTGGTGAGTATAACTCGGGTTTGGTAGACCTAGATAGGACAACTGGAAGGTCCTCGCTACGACCATATGTTCTGTCTGTCCTATCCCCCCCTCCCATCACCCGTATACCACTGTTTCTGTCTCCGGGACTAAAGCATGGGTCAGGAGGTGGAGGTCATTCCTGTGTGTATGCATGGTCGACCCCTGAAGCTCTTGGATCATATCCAATAACACACAGTGTTGTTGCTGACGATCTTCGTCACTCTTCCGAATCATATCGACCAACTCTAGGTGCTGACACTCTCGATACTCATCACTCTTCCGGAGGCACATCGTTCAACAGATCTGCTATGGGCTCTGAAATCATGTCTACATTGTTAGTACAACAGTATCAACATCACGTGTTAATAAAAAAGCAAAACTTTCTTTTCAACTTACCTCTGCATCAAGTCCAATGCCCCCACGAGAATCCCCTGTAAATGTACCATGTCCGGGGGTGGTAAACTAAACCCGTCTATGCTTATGCCTTTCTTGTTGAGGGTCTGTCTTATATCCCTTACTGTCACTGAGCCTTAAACCCCCAACATCGGGCTTAGATCCCTCACTATCACTAGTTATGTCTGTCAAACCCCCACCCTTTGTCCCACTGTTCCCGCCAAAGGTAATCTGATCAGGGATCGGAGGCAAATAAGAAGCCTGTCCTCCTCTACATATAGGCTCCCCCCCCCTCCCCCCGCCTACGTTTAGCCCTGCTTAATACGGTGTTTGTCTCTCAGCTGGTGTGGGCACCAGTTTCTTCCTCGTAAACATCTGAAACATTGGTTAGAACAATGTAATTGTATGTTTAATAACTAATATAAACATTAACAAATTAAATACATACCCTAGCTTTGAAAATCTTGGCCAGCTTCTTCCCTCTCAATTGTTTGGTCAACTCCCACTTCAAAATACGGGGAGGCAGATCCGTATCCGGGTGCCGAACTTTTGGCCCAAATCAGGGATCACCTCGAAAGCAAATATCTGCATCAAAGATAAGTACGATAAGTATCCATAACATTTAGGACAACAACAATAAAGTACAACTTGTAATTCAAAGTTCTTAACAATAGGGTGTGAGATAGACCATTTATGTTGAAGGTCTCCACCGTATGTACGTGAGAGCCCTTTTCCTGCTGGCGTCGCTCGAACCCGTTTCACCGTCCGTCAAACGCATGCTTGAATGAGTAAGTAGAATACCTGTACACGTGGGCACCCCATGGGAACGCGTCGAACGCATCGAGATCCTCAACCAGCCGAACTGCCAAACTGGAATCTTGAATCTCTCGTCCACCCCCATCAGTATCCAGTTCAGCATATATATGAGGCAAAGCTTTACAACATCGTACACCTCTCCAAACTCTCCGATGATGAAAACACCCCTCATCTCTCCAAAGAAACCTCATCGGCTTCAGGAAAGTACCGTTGATGTATGCCATTCTTCAATGCTGCATACATGGTCGTGTCCGGTACAACTCCAAACCGTAATTCAGTGATCCGAAAAAATTCCACCTTCCAAAACCTCACCGACTGGTTCCCTAACATGAATGGTATCTCATCTGTTGGGCCGTTATGATGGAGCTCCATCAAAAGCAACCGATGGATAACACCACCCAAAAACTTCATCTCCAGATGCATCGTCTGGAAATGCCAAAACATAACGCCATGAACTGACGCCGATCTTCATCTACAAATTCTGCAGGGACTCGGTTTAGAGTGTCGTCTATATGGGCAAAGGGGCATCAAAATGGTCGTGTCGAGTCAATTTATCCTCGTACCAGTCTCCTTATGGAGTTTTAAGCAAATCTCTCAACCTATTTCTCATCTGCAATGCAACAGAAATACAACATCATTAAACAAAAACAAACTCCTATAAAAAAATAAGCTCGATCCTATGACAAAAATGCTCGATCCCATAAGAAAAAATCTCGATCCAATGTAAAAAAAAGCTCGGTTCAACTAAAAAAAAGCTCGGTCCTATAAAAAATAAGCTCGATCCCAGGATAAAAAAGTTCGACCCTTTAAAAAAAAATCTCGGTCCTATGAAAAAATGCTCGATCTCTAAAAAAAAGCTTGATCCTATGTTAAAAAAAAACACGATCTTATTTAAAAAAAACTCTATCCCATGATGAAAAAGCTCGATCCAATGTAAAATAAGCTCGAGCCTATTGAAAAAAGCTCGATCCCATTCAAAAAAAGCTCGAACCCTTATAAAAAAGGCTCGACTTACCAAAACCTAATTTTCACGAAAAAAAACTCGACTCATCTTCAAAAAAGATCGATCATATTAAAAAAAGGGCTCGATCCCATAACAAAACAGTTAAATCCTATGTAAAAAAAACTCGATCTTATTTAAAAAAACTCGATCACATGATGAAAAAGCTCGATCCAATGTAAAAAAAAAACTCGAACCTATTGAAAAAAACTCGATCCCTTTAAAAAAAGCTCGAACCCTTACAAAAAAAGCTCGATCCAATGTAAAAAAAAACTTGAGCCTATTTAAAAAAACTCGATCCCTTTCAAAAAAGCTCGATCCGATTAAAAAAAAACTCGAACTCATATAAAAAAAAAGCTCGACTCATCTATAAAAAAGGTCAACCTTTTAAAAAATATTCGATCCTATGAAAAAAAAAGGCTCGATCCTATAACAAAACAGCTTGATCCTATGTAAAAAAAGCTCAATCATTTTAAAAAAAAGCTAGATCCCATGATGAAAAGGCTCGATTCAATGTAAAAAAAGCTTGAGCCTATTGAAAAAAGCTCAATTCCTTTTTAAAAACCCAAAATTTCTCAATAGATATTCAACCAAATTTCAAACCCTAACCTAAACCACAACCATTCTCAGATCTCTGTTTTAACACTAATCTACAATTTCAATAAATAAAACTCAATTCTAACATGCAATGCAAGTTATCAACAACAATAAACGAGGAAAAAAAACTAATCTTACCTTTTTCAATCTTAGTTGTTCTCGTGTACTCTTGACCCCAATAGTGAATAACGATGGAAGGTATTTTTAGTGTTGTGCTAGAAATATAATTTATTTTTTTAATATAAAAAATCAAATGAAACCATTAAAGAATATTCAAGGAAAAACAAGAGCAAATATGGACTAGTAAAGGAGGAATTCATAAGGTCATTCAATTAGGAGGTTTTCACGATCCTTCCCTGCCACCACTCGGCGCTATCCTGGAAGGACAGTAGCAATGGAGGTAGGCAAACATCCAAAATAGTTATTCAATGGGAGGTTCATGACAGATGACTGAGATAAGGCTCAACCTTGAACCTTCACATTGGTTCTTGTGGGAATAGCATGCCTGTTTGTATTTTGACAAGCCATATATCCTAATGATATCTTTAGCTATACAAAATGTGACTTGTCTTGGTAGGTGACTTCAAAATGAAGTTTCACCACTAATATTCAGACCATGGTATTTTGAATATATTCTCACATTTAATCTCCCCACACATGTTGTGGGAATTGCATAATACTTGTAGAATCTATTACTGTATTGTCCGATAGACATACTACTGAGCCACAACAGTGGCAGCCTTTATATATATATATATATATATATATATATATATATATATATATATATATATATATATCAGAAATTTTCAAGTCAGTGCGCACTAATGTAAATTCGTCAGTTCGTTGGATGTGAACCATTAGATTTACATACTTTGACTCAAAGTGTGTGCACTTGTCAAAACTTCTACATGATCAATGGTCCACATGCAAGGCACTGATATAACTTAAATCATTGCGCACTAACTGTAAAATCACTTATATATATATATATATATATATATATATGTAAAACCTGTAAAAAATAGTCAAACCACCGAATATGCCATTTAATCAACTGGTTAATAAAAGAAAATGAAGGCTAGTTGATTTTGTATGTGTTTCGATCTCAGATGTATGTTCCAGACTGCTCAGACAATTCGGGTGGGTTTCGAGTTGACGCTCATGTCAGAACCAAATCTGAAAGATACAATTCTAGAGAAATGGCTAGACTAAAAATGTAATAGAAGATACGTGTGTCTCGAATATAAGGTTATATCTCATATTTATACTAGAAGAAATGTGCCCGATCGCCTATAATTGAGTGTTTCGGCTGACACCAACAAACTAGTTCAGCGGTTGAAAGCTTAGTTGATACTTGCTATTGGGTTAGTCGTTTGCCTGGTTGACACATGGCTCGTATCGAAGATGTTGCTCTGTTGGTTAGGTGATACGTAAGTTTAGTGTGTAAGGATCGAAATGTCAACATTCGAGGACTGAAATCTGGTCCTAGTTCTACCTATGGATTTGCCTAAGATATACTCTCTGATGGGATTTGTTTATTCAAATGAGACCTCTCGGGTTACTACATGCTTGGGTTTTGGCCCAATTTATGAGCTTCATATTTGGGTTGAAAATGTCTTCAATTTTGGTAGGCTTTCTATACGCTCTTGCATATGTGCCCACTATATTCTTTAAATCGATCCAATAAAGTTGGTTCAATAGTAGTAGGCCTATATTTTGGGTATAATATTAGCCCCCAAGTAATTTGGCCATTTGTAAGTCCTTCGGGTATTAACATGTTAGCCTTTTGGCCATGTTGTCTTTTAGCCTTCAAGCCATAAATAAAATATCACTAATGCTAGTCAATCTAGAAATTTAGTCCAAATTTCAACCCAAATGATGTGACAAGTGATTTTTTCATTAACCACATCATCCCATGTTTTGTATGGTAATGACAACTCACTTGCCACATCATTTGGGTTGAAATTTGGGCTAAAGTTTTGGGTTTTCTAGCACTACTCATATTCATACCAAATTTAAACTTTCAGTTGTAGTAATAGTTAAACTACAAAAGCCAAAATGGTTCATATCAAGCTTACGATGGTTAAAGAGTAGTCAATAAAAGAGTAGATTATAGCTAAAATGAATCACAACCAATAGCTAAAAACCATCATAATAGTTAAATAAAAGTTGGAAAGAATTATCGAAAACAAGAGATAAAGTTTATATTAAAAAGGAAAGCATACGAAGAGGTCGGACATACCCGACTCTAGAAGTTTTGATCCCAAGAGTTAAAACAAATAGGAACAGAATACAAAATATTTTTGATCGACATAAAAAAGTTCAGACAAAATCCAAAACTTCAAAAGGTTTGGATCTAAATCTAGAAGAGTTAAAACTAAAAGGCTAAGATCTTTGGCTGAAACGAGGTAGCATCAGTCTTTTTTCCCTCGTCTTAGTCTTCATATTCTTCTCCATTTATTCCACCTTCCTGGGCCTCTTCGCTTTCATCTTCTTCGGACAACGAATCAAGACCACAATCAATGAGAGGATCCAACCACATATTACCATGTCCTAAAGACCTGAAAGTATGATCAGATCGAGCATCAAAATCATTATTCATATTGAACAGAGGCAGATGTATGTTCTTTCAGTCTATCTCCCTTGATATACTTGAACTTTCAAGTCTTCATTCACTTTCTCAAGGTTCTCTTTTATAGACTACATTTTGGTAATAGCAGAATAGTCTAAAGCCCGGATAAGGGTTTTGTAAGCATCAACCACTTTTGCAAACTCTCAATAAGTATAGGCATCAAAGAAAGATGAATACTTGAAAAGACCAACTACCCGAATCCCGATTTCGTCCTGAGCCGTTTTGAAATCTGACTTAAACTTCCCGAGGTGAATTTTAAGGACTTCCTAATCTTTATCCAACTCAGCAATTCACCGCTCAACCCTTTTACAATTTTCTATCTCTTCAACAAGGCTTGTTTCATTATTAATCAAACCAGAATTCTGGTTAGAAGTTTCAAGTTTTCATTCAAAAGTTTAAATAGTTAGACAAGAGTTTCTTATTCTCCTATGTTAGTGTAGGGAAAATCGCACAACGGAAGCGTGAAAAAAAAAATTAAGGTTTGGTATAAATAAATTTTTTTCCCTTTTTAATAACAAGAACCTTAACCCTAGACTAATTGATGTATATAAAAAGTATCATACCTTTTTTTTCGTGACGATTGCACTAGCATCAAATTGAATCCGCAAGATCTTCCAATCCAATTACGAACGTGAATCACCTAGGAGTGCGGGCACCCTTTCTTTAAATTGTATACTTGAGGATGGAAACAAACAAAATCTTTTTCTTTGTTAGTCACAATAATCCTCCAAGAGAAAAACCAAGAACGTTCGGTCACTTGTGAATTATCAATCAATTTGATTGAAACTCAGGCGAACATTGATTCGATGTTGTACACAAAACCTTTTTGATGCAAAGGATACTAGTGTACTATCGAAAACAAAAACGTTCCCTCTTTTCTCTATGCCTGGCCTAATTCTTCACACAACGAGTTGGACAAATTTTTTTTTTATATATATAACAATAAAAAACAACTTCTCACACCAAAAATTAATTCTTGGTCGAATTTAATAGGTATTATATATAGGAGACCAAATCCTCTCGTAAGAAGGAATTACTTGGTGGGCAATACTACTTTCCTCAGGTGGATTTACTTGGTGGCCAAGAATTCTTTTAAAAAAAGAATTCTTTTCTACACCAAGACTTCTAATCCAACTCATTAGTGTATTTGTGACCATATTAAAGAATTCCTAATTTGACTAGATAAATAAATCATTTTATTTATCTACTTATCAAATATAGTCTTTAATATTAATTATACTACCAACAATAGTATAATATTAGGAGACCTTCTCCTATTAGGAAAAAGATTTTGACTTTTAATTAATTAATTAATTAATTACCAAATTAATTATTTTCCATTTAATTAGATAAAAAAAATAAAAAACAATATAATAAGCTATTTTATAAAGCCTTGCAGCCTAAGATCACACATGGGCATATATATTATTTTTCTTATGTTATTAAATCCATTGGACCTAAATAAAAAGTCTTCATGTGAATTAGACCCATTTTTACTAAAAGAAAGAAGTCCACATGCCTTAATACAATTCTAGATGGACCCATATATTGATCCAGTAGAATATATCAAATGATCCATACGAATTCGTGTGGATTGGGGATATTGGCGGGCTATTTAAACTCTAATACACAAAACATAATCACAATCAACAAATGATTCACTTAAGTTTGATATATTAATTAGTGAAGAATACCAGTAATCGCCAAGAGCTCATAGACCGCCTATAGCTCTCCAAGTTACCATATTTACTCATATGACCACATTTTGAACTCTGATATTTTGACTTGTCCAGAAGCCATGTTTCACACTATTGAAAACTTAACGTTAAGATTTAATATCCAATACCTCAAAATATCCATATGATGTTATTCTACTCACATTTAATAAAAGGAGCCATGATGTCTATATCTATAAATGAAGACCTCTATTGATTAACAAATGTTTAACACCAAACTATCGATGATAGACTATGCTATATAATCGTACTCATTGATAGTTCAAATGATAACACTTGCAACCATAAGTCCATCATTTATCTCAGAATTGAGAAAGACTCTCCGATTGTCCTCAAGTGAAAACTTTTATCCATTGACGGTTCCAAATAAAGTATTTCACTGTGATCCAATTCAATACACCCAGTGCATTAGATTCTTTTGCCCAAAGACACCACACTTTGATGATTTTAAACTCATCATAACACATTTGATCCCACTCAAATGCTAGCAAAAGAATCTACAATTTTGACAAGATAAAGGTGCCTAACCTTTATCTTAAGTTGTGAATATTATTTAAGACTAACTAAACAATTGTGTCTACCTCGTACATATCTAGATATATGAACAATTCTTCTTTTCTCATAGTCTTTTGACCTTATGGTTATTTGCTTTTGACAATTATAATAATTAAACTATAAATACTATAAGATTTGTTAAACTAGAAATCACTTAATTAATATGAAAAGATTGTCAAATACATTATTATACTCTTATTATCGAGCATAATCCCAACAATCTCCCACGTGCTCTATAGCCAATGTGTCATATCTCTCATCCCCATGTTCTCTAGATGCCTATCAAAACTCTTATGTTGAAGAGCCTTTGTAAAGGGATCCACTAGATTATCTGTTGATGCGATCTTAGTAATCGTCACGTCACCCCTATCATAATTTCCCTCAAAAGGTGATACTTTCTTTCAATATGTTTCCCTTTTTTTATGACTTCTTGGTTCTCTCCAATTAGCCACTGCTTCACTATTGTCACAATAGATAGTGATCTGCTTATTCGTATCAGGAACCACTTCCAAGTCAATCAAGAATTGTCAGAGCCAGACAGCCTCACATGCTGCAACATACTCGACTTCCATGGTGGAATCAACAATATAAGATTGCTTGATACTCCTCCATATGCCTGCCCCTCCTCCAAGTGTAAACATAGATCCTGATGTTGATCTTCTAGAGTCAGAATCCTATTGGGAATCAGAATCTGTATACCCAACGGGTATTAGATCCTCTCCAAAGTATACAAGCATATAATCTCTTCTTCACCAGATATATTTGAAAATATGCTTAATTGTTGTCCAATGATCAGGACTAGGTTTCGATTGAAACCTACTAACTCTGCCAACTGCAAAACAAATATCTGGTCTAGTGCAGAGCATTGCATACATGAGACTTCCAACTGCCAAGGCATATGGAACCCTACTCATGAATTGCTCTTCATGCTCATTCTAAGGAACTTGTTCCTTAGAAAGTTTGATTCCATGCTTGAAAGGTAGCATACCTTTCTTGAAATCTTGCATGAAATACCTAGACAAGATTTTATCTATGTACGAAGCTTGGGATAATGCAATCGTTCTATTCTTTCTATCCTTTATAACTTGGATACCAAGAATATAACTTGCTTCTCCTAAGTCCTTCTTATCAAATTGTTTTGCTAACCATTATTTTACTGATGTCAATACACCTACATCGTTTCCGATGAGTAGTATATCATCAATGTAAAGAACTAGGAAAACCAACTTGTCACCTTTAATCCTTTTGTATACATAGGGTTTGTCAAGGTTTTGAAGAAATCCAAAACTTTTCATGGCTTGATCGAATATTATTTTCCAGGATCTGGATGCTTGCTTCAATCTATATATGGATCATTGCAACTTGCATACCCTTTCCTCTTGGCCTTTTTCAACGAATCCTTCTGGTTGCATCATATAGATGCTTTGGTCAAGACTTCCATTAAGAAAGGCTGTCATGACGTCCATTTGCCAAATCTTTAGGTCTAGAGATGCTGCAATGGATAAGAGTATCCTAATGGATTTAAGTATGGCCAAAGGAGAAAAGGTTTCTTCATAATCGATACCTTCCTTCTGTGTATAACCTTTAGCTACCAATTTAGCTTTAAAAGTTTCCACCTTTTCATCCATTCCTCTTTTCCTCTTGTATACCCACTTGCACTCGATAGGTTTTATCCATTTAGGCAAGTCTACAAGAGACCAGATTTTGTTTTTCAACATAGATTCAGTTTCGGTTTGCATTGCCTTTTGTCAATGGTGACAATCAACATATTCCAATGCTTCTTATATTTAAAGGGGTCATCATCATCCGAGAGATTAACTATAGATTGTCCTAAACCGATGTATCTCTCGGGTTGTCAACTAACCCACCCACTACGACGAGGTATGGTAGATTGTTGATCTTGTGTTGGTGCGGAACTTTCAATTGGGCTAGGTTGTGAAACATCCTGTGGAATTGTATCTCCTGAAAGCACAGTCAAGACAATTCTATTTTTAGGCATAAAATTATTCATATAGTGCTCTTCCAGAAATTTAGCATTTGTCGAAACAAATACTTTAATAACTGAAGGACTGTAAAAACAATATCCTTTTGTTCCTTTTGGATACCTTACAAATATGCATGTTTCTGAACGGAATTCCATCTTTTCTATCTTTTCTTTTAACACGTGCACAGGATATCCAAATATCCTTAGTGTTGTAAACTAGGCTTTTGCCCGGTCCACAACTAATGCGGTGTTTAGGAACTGACTTAGATGGTATATCATTTAGAATGTACATGGTAGTTTGTAAAGCATATCCCTAAAAGAAATTAAGAAGCGTTGAATAACTCAACATAGACCTAACCATGTCCAAAAGAGTTATATTTCTTCTTTCTGCCACCCCATTTTGTTTAGGTGTACCTGGTGCAGAAAATTGTGAAATTATCCCATTATCATTAAGATATTACTGAAACTCACCAAATAGATATTTTCCACCACGATCAGACCTCAAGATTTTTATGCATTTCTCAAGCTGATTTTCAACTTAACCTTTAAATTCGTTGAACATGTCAAAAGCATCTGACTTATGTCTCATGAGATACACATAGCCAAATCTTGAGTAATCATCCGTGAAAGTGATGAAGTACTCATATCCGCCTCTATCTTGAATGCTCATAGGACCACACACATCAGTGTGTATCAATCCTAAACATTCGATGGCTCTTGTGCCTTTGGTCGTGAACGACTTTTTGGTCATTTTACCTTCCAAACAAGATTCATAAGTTGGTAAATCATCAACCTTTAAGTCACTTAGAGCTCCGTCACTAACCAATCTTTTAATCCAATTTAGGTTAATATGACCTAGACGCAAATGCCATAGGTAGGTTTCATCTTTTGATAATTTTACTCTCTTATGATTAGGTTTCATTGATTCTGTGTCTAACAAGTGAGAGATATTTCTATGCAACTAGAATAAACCGTGTTCCAATGTACCTTTGCAAGTAATTTTGTCATTCTTACTAATAATAAAATATTTATTAAAAGTAACCGAATAACCAAATTTATTTAAAAAAGAAACCGAAATTAAATTCCTCTTGAATTGAGGTACATAATAAACGTCTCTTAAATCTAAATGCCTATAAGAATATAAATTGATTCTAATATCTTCCACTACATCAGTAGACACCAACGCTCTGTTGCCTAAATACAAGTTGAATCCATTAACATTCATTTTATTCCTTTGTCACTTTTTACCATAAAGGAAACACTTTCCTTTGATCTTGGTTACTATCGTGGTCTCCTTCTAGGTAGACCCAATTTACTTTTTCTTCTGTTATTTCTTGACCTTCCAATGGGTCTTAGCAGTAGCAAATTTACCAACCATATGAATCTCTTGACCACAAGAATCTTTTTAGGGCTTCGAACATCTTGCAACAGGCCTTGCAAGGTGTATTCCTTATTTGTTCAAGGTGTAGTCTAACTTGAACTAATCAAAGGAATCTGACAGTGAGTTGACAATCATGTCAATTTTTTGTCTCACCATCTATCTCAGCACCATTGAGTTCAGCAATGTTGAGATATGCTATAACTTTCATCATGTGATTATTCACAGCCTGTCCAGGTTTGATCTTAAGATTCATGAGAGTAGTCACTACCTCTCTCTTAGTCGTCCTGGAATTTATAGCAAACATCTCTTCCAGAGACATCATTATATCGGCAGCAGTCTCCATTCCTTTATGTTGCTATTGTAAAATGTCGGAGATGGTGGCCTTAATGTAACGTACATTTAGCCATCACATCTGAAGACTTCCACTGCTGATACTCATCTTTTTGCTCCTCAATAGATTCATTAATAGGAGTAGATGTTTCAGGAATAGACAGAACTAACTTATGGTTTTTCAACTTGCAACAACAACCCAATTTTCCTTTTCCATTTGACATAATTATCATCAGTTTAAGTATCATCTTTTAGGTTGTTTAATTAGGGATGGGGTCATGATATCTTTTTAATAACAAAAATTATATAAGTAAACAATCATTATTAAGCACTTTCGCATATTTATCTTGAATTAAATAAAATAATTCAATCGTAAAAATTCAACGGTGATCCAACACCCATAAATGTCACGCCTCCTTTGGGAGTTCACACCATTTACTAGTTGGACTAGGTCCCGCCTAATTGTTAACATAACAACCAACGTTTTCAATTTTAGCCTTGTGATTTTATTAACAAGAACTCTTGGGAGGATATTAATAAACTCACATTGAGTGTGTTACCAAGTTATCGACCTTCAATATATTCCCTCACGAATATCCCTCCTTTGGGAGTAAATATCGTTTAGGTTAATTGTCTAGTCTATCCTGTAAAGAAATATCTTGCTAAATTCCATTCATGAATACCCATTGGGAGGTTATTACACGAAACATAAAGCTTAACTAAACTTGGAGGCCGTAGGTGTTCCGAAACACCTTCTTCCACTCAATTATTTAAGGCCTGTGATCAAATTCCAAAGAATTATTTACTAAGTTATTTGGATGCCAATTGGATACCTAAACCATTCAATGTATGTTCATACCAAAAGAGATATATGAGTGGCACTTGTATTCTATATGACATGTTATCAAACAATGACAAACATTGCAACATTTACAAAAATATAAATAGCTACAATTTTGGCCCATCCTAGAAAAGCAAGTAAAGTACATATGTCTTAGAATACAAAAAACTCCTTTCTTGGCAAACAAGTCTTCACGCGACCTTCGTCGTTTGGATTCCCTCGATTGCCTCCCATGGGCATGCACACCCTTGGCTCTCTCCCATGGGCGTGCGCAGCCCACAACCATAAAGGGCTACGATGCACAGCCCATGGTTTCCATAGGACTGTCGTGCGTAACCCATGCCACAACAATCGTGGCGGTTGCTATGACTCGCACGGTCCCAAACTTGTTCCAGTTGCTTCCATTTCTTCAAAACTTCGAATCTTCGATACTTGAATGTATTACAGAAAAATTTTAAATAAAAAAATATTACACTTTTTTTTTTATTATTATTATTACAATATAGTACGGTTTTTTTTATTAAAATAACAAAAAAACAAAAACTTAGCAACTACCAAGAAGGAAATTATGACGATGATAGGCCACCATTCTTGTTACAATCCCAAAACAAAATTCATTGAAATTATATGACCAAAATTAAGCAATAACAATCACATAAAAACATGTATATGTCCATACATTCCAATGTAAATATATATATATATGAATACCTAGAGTGCATCTCTTTCTAAAACATGCATAATCATAATAAAAATAAAGGGTTCACGTACACATACATCAATTAATCAAGGGTACAACCAGGCTCTGATACCAATTGTTGGAAAAATCGCACAATGGAAACGTGAAAAAAAAAATTTGGGTTTGGTATAATTTTTTTTTTTTTCCTTTTTAAAAACAAGAACCTTAACCATATATTAATTGATGTATTTGAAAAGTATCGTACCTTTTTTTTTGTGATGATTGAACTAGCGTCAAATTGAATCCGTAAGATCTTCCAATCCAATCACGAACGTGAATCACCAAGGAGTTTGGACTCCCTATCTTTAAATTGTATACCTGAGGATGGAAACAAACAAAATCTTATTCTTTGTTAGTCACAATAATCCTCCAAGAGCAAAACCAAGAACGTTCGGTCACTTGTGAATTACCATTCAATTTGATGGAAACTCGCATGAACCTTGATTTGATATTGTACACTAGTATCTTTTGATACAAAAGATACTAGTGTACTATCGAAAACAAAAACGTTCCCTCTTTTCTCTATGCTTGGCCAAATTCTTCATACAATGAGTTGGACAAAGTTTATATATATATATAACAATAAAAAACAACTTCTCACACCAAAAATTAATTCTTGGTCGAATTTAATAGGTATTATATATAGGAGACCAAATCCTCTCCTAAGATGGAATTACTTGGTGGGCAAGAATCCTTTCCTTAGGTGGATTTACTTGGTGACCAAGAATCCTTTTAAAAAAAAGAATTCGTTTCTACACCAAGACTCCTAATTCAACTCATTAGTGTATTTGTGACCATATTAAAGATTTCCTAATTTTGCTAGATAAATAATTTCTTCTATTTATCTACTTATCAAATATAGTCTTTAATATTAATTATACTACCAATAATAGTATAATATTAGGAGACATTCTCCTATTAGGAAAAAGATTTTGACTTTTAATTAAATAATTAATTAATTACCAAATTAATTAATTTCCATTTAATTGAATAATAAAATATAAAACAATATAATAAGCTATTTTATATATCCTTGCTGCCCAAGACCACACATGGATATATATATTATTTTTCTTACTTTATTAAATCCATTGGACCTAAATAAAAAGCCCACATGTGAACTAGACTCATTCTTACTAAAAGAAAGAAGTCAACATGCCTTAATACAATTCTAGATGGACCCATATATTGGTCCGGTAGAATATATCAAGTGATCCATACAAGTTCGTGTAGATTGGGGATCTTAGCGGGCTATCTAAATTTAAGCTCCAATAGACTTAACCTAATCGCAATCAACAAATGATTCACTTAGGTCCGATCTGTTAATTTTAGTTCATTCCACTAAAGAACTAAAATTGAACTCTTAAATACAGATAGAATAAGTTAATATTGCGCATTCATACCCTAGAAAACTTTATTGGAGATAGTGTATCCTCGTGAAGAATACCAGTAATCACCAAGAGCTCATAGACTGCCTATAGCTCTCCAAGTTACCATATTTACTCATACGACCACATTTTGAACTTGGATATTTTGACTTGTCTAGAAGCCATGTTTCAATAGACACTATTGAAAACTTAACGTTAAGATTTAATATTCAATACCACAAAATATCCATATAATGGTATTCTACTCATATTTAATAAATGGAGCCACGATGTCCATATCTATAAATGAAGTCCTCTATCGATTAACAAATGAATACCACTAAACTATCGAGGATAGACTGTGCTATATAATTGTACTCATTGATAGTTCAAATGATAACACTTGCAACCATAAGTCCATCATTTACCTCATGATTGAGATAGACTTTCGGATTGTCTTCAGATGAAAAATTTTATCCATTGACGGTTCTAGATAAAGTATTTCACTGTGATCCAATTCAATGCACCCAGGGCATTAGATTCTTTTGCCCAAAGACACCACACTTTGATGATTTTAGACTCATCATAACACATTTGATCCCATTCAAATGCTAGCAAAAGACTCTACAACTTTGACAAGATAAAGGTGTCCAACCTTTATCTTAAGTTGTGAATATTATTTAAGACTAACTAAAGAATTGTGTCTACCTCATACATATCTAGATATATGAACAATTCTTCTTTTCTCATAGTCTTTTGACCTTATGATTATTTACTTTTGACAATTATAAAAATTAAACTACTAATGCTATAAGATTTGTTAAACTAGAAATCACTTTATTAATATGAAAATATTGTCAAATACATTATTATACTCTTGCTATCGAGCGTAATCCCAACAATTAACCTAACCACTTGGGCGATGAGATCGCACATAATTGTACTTCTTTACAAATTGTCAAGAAAAACAAACATGATATAAAAATAAATAGTATATCGAAGGCTATTTCTAAAAATATAAGCAAGATAAAGTTACAAAGCATACCATGGAAAGTAAGTGAAGGCCTTGTTGACCATGTTCAACTATGTCAGTCACCTCAAAAGCTTTACAATCCTTCGGTGTGCCAAAAGTTAAATCGCCTGCTAAAGCTTGTTTCAGTGAAAATGATGGGTTAAAAGGGTTTAAGTTCTACAAAACATCCATTTTAGTAGATACAGGCCGATGGAATCCTTCGCATGCAAAGAAACCAAGAAAAATGACTGAAGGATAAATTGTCCTAGAAATTTGAATATTTTCAGGAGGAGCAAAGGAAAGCAGTTTCTCGAGCTTTAGCAAAAGAATTGTTTACACGAATACTCTCGGGCTCATACACCAGAACCGAACCAAAAGTGTTTGGAAGAACAGTACCATAAAAGTCACTACCAGTTCTCTCATCATTTTCCCAAGAGGATGTTTCTACCCTTTTGAATTCCGAACGAGACAAAAGATCTTCTTTTACTTTTAACAGGTGGACCAAAATATTTCAATTTCCTTAGGCCTTACCCAACACTTGGAAGATCAAGTATGCTATATACTATTTTCCTATCCTCTCCAATAGGCATCCATCTGGAAGGATGAGGAGAAGCAAGCAGTTAGAACCCAGCTCATTGACGAACCGGTGAATGATGAATCAAGTATTCCATAATAAAAATTTCCTCCAATAAATTATCAGACATGATTGGTTATACCTAATATATAGGCATATTGTTGTTGGGCTGGTTTTTAGAATATCATTGGCTTAGATCCAATAGCCTATAGAAGGCCTACCTAAATTGAAGACGGTTTCAACTCAAGTATGAAGCTCGAGAATTGGGTCAAAACCCAAGCAAGTGAACTCATGAGTTCTCTTTAGAAAAAACAAATCTCATCAAAGAGTATGTCTCAGGCAAAGCCATACATAAAACCAGGACCAGATTTCAATTTTTGAAGGCCGACATTTCGGTCCTGACACACTCAACTTATGTGTCACTCAACCAACAAAGCAACAACTTTGAGACTAGTCATGTGTTAACCAAGCATATGATCAACCCAAAAGAAAATATCAACTAGGCTTTCAGTCGTCCGGCTAGTTTGTTGGTGTCAACCGAAAAACTTAATTATAGGCACTCCAACACGTTTCCTCCAGTATATCTGACCTCATATGCAAGATACACATTTCTTCTATTACATTTTTAGTTTGTTCATTTCTCTAGATTGTATCTTCTAGATTTGGTTATGATTTGGATGTTAACCTGAAACCCATCAGAACTGTCCGAGCAGACTAGAACATATATCTAATATTAAAACACATACAAATCAGTCGGTCTTCACTTTCTTTCATTGACTAGCTGATCAAACGGCCTATGAGGTGGTTTGCTACTATTTACTAGTTTTTCATGTAAACAATATATATATATATATATATATATATATATATATATATATATCCTTAGTCTTCACTCACAGGAATTCAAACCCAAACCTTAATAATATCTAAGTGCGATTATATCAAAATTTTGGATTGTAGTTACTCCATTCAAGGTGACATGTTATAATATAGCTCAAATGTTTTGAATTATAGTTACTATAGATGGTTAATTTACAATTACTGTGGATTAGGTTGAATGTGAGATAGGCTCAAGCAACTTGGTTTAACCTTTGTCGAACCGAAAGTGTCAATTGCTCCTTTAACCTGTAAAATAGATGAAAATAAACAGAAACAAACAGAGAAAATGAGAAATTGTGGGAGATTGTTCTTAGCCTTATGTTTGCTTGAGCTGAGCGTGGTTTTGATTGATAATGGGGTTCGAGAGATTATAGAGATCATAGAAAATGTATTAAAGTAGAGGGATCAAATGTTCAAGAAGTGGTATGAGTCTTTGTTCAAGCAGAGTTTCAACACATCAAAGCTTTTTTAATCATAAAAAAAAACAAAATCCCTTTTTCAGTGAAAGGAATAATGTATTTATGTTTTTCCTTCCCTTCAACCACGTGAATCGTAGAGGATCAAATCCACATGATCATATTCGGATTTTAAGGGATTGAAACCCAATCAAACTCACTTTAGTTGTTACTAGATAACAATTGAAACCAGCCTAAGTCAAATGACCTATCTCCGCTGATAAGCCCTTAGGTCGACCCTTAAGGTATGGGTTCAACCTGTATTAAATGTTGACCCTGTCGTGGGCTTGAAAGTTAGGCTTGAGTATGTTTCTGACTACCATAGTTTGTCCTCTACTCTCTAAGGAAGTAATTTCCAAGAGAGTGCGATTGTCGAGTCGAACACTGACTTGTCGACGTGTCGAGCGTAGCTCGGAGTTTAGTCCAATATATCGGATCTTATGCTAGGACAATCAAACGAACCTTGAACTTTATAACGGTGAAATGTCGAATGCTTATTTATTTTGAAAAGCGAAAAAGTCAGCTGATGGGACTGAGTTGGTTCAGTTCTCTAGGGTTAACGTGGAACCTCGTTTTTTACGCACTCTTAAATAAGTTGAATTTCGAACTTGACTTTGCAATTACCCTGGGTTAATTAGTAACCGCAACGATTTTGACTCGTGGCAACTGAGGTTAAAAGATAAGTTTATCAACCAAACTCTTCCACTTCCCTACTTTATTATCATTTATTATCTCGAAACAAAAGCATTTTCTGCAAGCATTCTCGGTGAATCTTTACCAAAACCAGTCCAATTTCTCCAGTGAATATAGTTTGAATCTTTCGCAAGGTAAGCAAAATTATTTAATTTTTATTATCGTTTTTATCAAACGTTGTAAGAATTACTTTTACTCGTCTGTAAGGAACCATCAGAGTAAGTTTTAGGGATTTAGGACTAGGAATTCACTTATGCTATTCGTTGTTGTGTTCCATCCTGAGTTGATTTGATTTTCTTGGTAAGATCTATTTAGACGATGCTTTGTAGGATTTAGAAGGTTTGAGACCATGTCATGTCACCGTAGCATTCCAGATTCGGTTTAAATGTAATTTATAAGGTTTTTATTAATGGTTTTTATTAGATTGACCTTAACATATTGAAACCCTAAGCATCTGATTTGGAGCTTCTAGTTCTTTGCTTGATTTTTTCATTTCTTAATTATCAGCTTTTGAAAGCATCATGTCGAGTGAGAGTACGACTTCAGACCCAGTTTTCACCTAGACTCCTCGCGGTTTGGGAGACGAGGTCGTGGAGGGTGTTGAGTCCAACACTAGAGATGTCGTACACTTAGATAGATTAGGCATTATTTAGATTGGGGCCATACAATCTGTCATGCGTCCCCACTGGTTTTTGAAACATGTAGAATTTGAAAAACCATCTTTCATGGGTAACGTCAGGCATTCTAACTGAAGAGAACCTATATATCGTCTTTACAAATGACAACACGGATCGTTTGAGGGTAACATATGGCATCTCTGACTCTGTCGAACTACGTGCTGTGAAGAATTACGAACGAACAGACAGGAGCATTCCCGGATGGACATGCTTTTACAAGTTTATCCTTTGACAAGGGTTTTGATTCTCTGTTCCCTTCTTAGCTCACATGCAATAAATGTTCTACGATATTGCCCCTAGTCAGCTGATGCCTAATAGTTACCGGATAGTTTTGAGTTTAATTGTCCTTTGCGAGAAGAAAGAACTGAAATTTGGATTAGGCTCACTTCTACACAATTACTTCTTGAAGAAGCATACTCATGAGAATGGTTAATTCACGATATGTTTAAGACCAGGCATGAGACACATCATCTTAGATCTTACTACCAAATATAAGAAGTGGAAGATACCTTCTTTTTTCCTAAGGGTTCTTTAATAGATGGTCCTTTTGAGGTGGATACGTATTGTTACTCTCGTTTGTAGAGTTGAGCTGGTAAGTGTTAACTTCTGGCATCATTTTCTTAGTTTATGTTTTTCTTAGCATTGATAAGCATGTTTGTCTTTGTTGAATTAGTGAACGAGGAAGGTAGGATATATTGTCCAGACGTTGTAGAGCGTACCAATAACATGTTGGCTATACCTGCCAGTGAGAAGAGTTGGAAGTTAATCTTAGGGCTAGTTTTTTTGTGACTATATTCGACATTGAATTTGCCCAGTATTTTGTGGCTATGAGAGGATTTGAAATACTATGTGGTATGGCATTTTTAACTTCTATAACTAACGTCGAAATTCGTTTCATAGACAAGGTGATGTCGAACGTAAAGTTCAATTTGCCTGATCCTAACGAGGCAATGAAGATCTAGAGGGAGGCAACGAATAAAAAGCGAGAGGCTATACTGGCAAAGAAAAATGTGTAATATCAATTTTGTGTTTGAAGCTTGATTGTTTTACAAAGGAGAAGTTACGACAGTTGTTTGAGTTTTGAGGTACGTTAGTAAAATTTCAAGGTTGAAATTTCTATAAGGAGATAGAATTATTAACTGTAATTTTCAAACTAAATTAAATCAAGAAAGAAATAAATTCTTTCTATATTAGTTAGCCAACCCAAAAATCTTGCATGAAATAATAGCAAATAGAGGCAGAATTAAATCTTATTAAATGGACTTTCCTTTCTAGAGTGATTCCTTAATGAGTTAGGGTTTTGAATACTCTTGTTTTATATATATGCACCGTATACAGAAGATCAGCCTCTTTATAATATTATGGGAATCAGCTTCAGTTTTTGGAAAAGGGTTTGTGTGATTTTTGGTGTTTATATGTAAAGGTAAATTCTTATACGAATTTGAGGTAAGTAAACTCATAAACGATCATTGCCTATTATACATGTTTTCAAATGAGTATATATTGTGTAAGAAAACTCATTTTGTTTATGTTTCAAATTATTGAATTACCACTTTTAGCATCTCCATCTAATTATATTCTGTTAACGATTTTACTTGTGTTAATAAAATTGTTTCAGTAAGAATTGTGTATGAAATGTTTTGAAACTAATTCCTTCGTAACTCATTTTCAATACCATTTGACTGCTTATACTTTTATTGTTATACAAAAAGGGTACTGATTTAATTATACGTACTGAAAAGTCCTCATTTGTTGATTGGCTTATTTCATGAACAAACCACATTGTTGGGATTCATGTAAGGGTAGCTTAGGCTCTCAAGACCTCAAGAGGAGAAGGACCAAAGGTAAAATTCTTGTGCTTACTTACTTTGAAGAGATAGTTGCACACACTCACATATTCATGCATAACTCTTGATCATATATGTTGAG
Source organism: Dipteronia dyeriana (assembly GCA_032871835.1). NCBI lineage: Eukaryota > Viridiplantae > Streptophyta > Magnoliopsida > Sapindales > Sapindaceae > Dipteronia > Dipteronia dyeriana. The sequence continues at coordinate 31,689,308 of CM065295.1, read as the reverse complement.
TGTTTACTTGTGTGCATTTTAGTTTAAATGACTCTTGTTGACCTATTTGCATCTTGCTATGAAAGTTTTATGTCATGCTAGGCATTAAAATAGGATGCAATTTTATCACTCTTGAAGTTTGTGCATTTGAGTGTTAAAAAAATAGGCCTTGCGCTGATGGTGCGCTACTCGACCAGCGCACCCCACCAGCGTAACATTCACAGTGGACTATCGCTAGTCATGCGCCACTAAGGTGCATTGCTGCACCCGCGTATAGTTGAAAAATATGTGCAAGCGCTGGTAGTGCGCTACTCGTCTAGCGCAGCCTCACCAGTGCAAACATTCCAGTGATTTTAAGCGTGTGTTGCGCCACTGTGCAGCACCTTTCGACTAGCGCCTATTGAAATTTTTACGCAGTGCGCTGGTAGTGCGCTAGTCGACCAGCGCACCTCACCAACGCACATTGAAGAAGCTGGAATATTTTTTTCAAAATGACATCACTTTGTTTGGATCTCATATATATATATCACATATTTTCCTTAGAACACATTTCAAAGGAAAAACACTTCCAAGAACTCATTTTTAATCACTCAAAGCACTCCCATGTGTATCAAAACTTCATCTTGCATCATCTAAGTTCATCTAGAGTGCATCTATGGATAGGGTTGCTTCATCACATCTTGTTTGGTAAGCTCATCACTATCTTCTTACAAGTTAAGTGTTTTTGCTTGCTAAACCATCTCTTTAATTAATTGTATTCTCTTACAATATTTCTTGATACAAATTAGAGATTGTTGTGATGACATGATTGAGTGTTGTATTGTGATAGCTTCATAGGATTGATTGATCTATGTTTAGCTAAGCTATTTGAACATGTCCTTTAGCACTTGATATCTAGGATTGCATTAATTGTCATCTCATTATCCTAGATAAGCATATAGGGTTTTCTAGCCTTGTGTGTTCATTGAATATCATCATATATTGACTTAGGACACTTTATCTCTTCATTGAGAAGTAAGACTTGTGTTGCTTCCGGGAGTAGGTAGCTTAAAGCACAAGCAAGATGAACTAGGTTCACTTATACCTGGATTAGGTAGTGGTGGTGGATTAAACCGCGATTAGGTTGTAATTCCTTACCATTAGTGGATTCGAGATTCTAGTGTGGCGCACTCATCAGCCCGTGGTTTTTCCTATTTGGAGGGTTTCCACGTATATCTCAAGTGTTGTTTATATTTCCGCATTTTTACACTTGTGATTTTATTGTAACTAGCTAGGGGTTTTTTCATAATCTTGAACTTTAACGAAAATTGGGTAAATTGTTTAAAATCTATTCACCCCCCTCTAGATTAATATTAAGCACACCATAATATTTGTTTCAATTTGTATCAAAGCAGGTTTCTAGACATACATAGGTTATCCTTGCTCATTTTGGTATGTGTTGCATTTTGTGTGTTTGTTTTGACCATTCATACACTTGCATTCATATCATTCATTCATAAACACAATGAGTGGAAACGGTGGCAATGAGGGAGCTTTTAGCACTAGACCTCCACTCCTCACCGGGTTGAGTTATGCCTATTAGAAAGGCAAGATGGAGTCGTACATATGAAAAATTCATGATAGGGCATGAATGGCAGTTGAAGATGTCTACACTCCACCAATGATGACTCCTGCAGATGGAGAAGATAATGTGCTCAAACCAAAGGCTTAGTGGAATGCACAGGAGTTTGAGGCTTCAAAGTGGAATATGAAGGCAATGCATGCCATCCTATGTGCAATGGATGATAACCAGTACAAATTGGTTCAGAACACTAGGATAGCTAAGGAGGCATGGGATATCCTAGAAGTTTCTCATGAGGGAACCGATGTGGTTAAAGAATCGAAGTTTCAAGTTCTCCAAACACAATTTGAGTTGCTCAAGATGGATGAGAACGAGTGCTTCAATGACTTTGAAGTAAGGTTGATGGACATTGTGAACCAAAGTCATTAACTTGGTGATCCTTATTCGGATAGAAAGATCAAGCAGAAGATTATGAGATCTCTACCCGATAGATTTGAGTCTAAGGTGACGGCTTTGGAAAAGAATAATGGTTACAAGGACATGAAGCTGAGTGAAGTGATTGGAAGGCTTCTAGCTTATGAATCTAGAAAATGTCCTAACCCCACACCATCGAAAAAGCAAAAAGACATTGCTTTGAAAGCCTCTAAAGTTGTGAAGGAGGAGAGTGGTGACTCGGATAAAGAGATGGCTTTGCTAATGAGGAAGTTCAAGAAATTCTACAAGTCTGAGAAGAAAGGTGTTGGATCCAACTGTCAAGACTTCAAGAAAAAGGCTCCCTTCAAGAACTTTGAGCCTAGGCAAGAGAAGACTGAGAAGAAAGGAGTCCAATGCTATGAATGTGGTGGAATAGGTCACTTTGCCCCGGAATGTGCAAATCACAAGAACAAGAAGAAGGGAAAAATTATGGCTGCCACATGGAGTGAAAGTGATAACTCTAATGAAGGAGATGAGTCTTCGGATGATAAAGAACTCATGGCTAACTTCATAGCATTTACATCCTCTCTTAGGAGCAAAGATGCTAGTAAGGAAGAGAATGAAAGTCAAGAGGAAGACTACTCGAGTGATGATGAATCTTCATCACAATCCATAAATGGAAGTGTGGATAGGATGGATCTCAAGGACTACAAGGCTAAGTTTGAGAGCTCAAGGTTAAAGAACAAGAATAAGATCAAGAGATTGAAAGAAGAAAACCTAGACCTCTCAACTAAAGTTGACCAACTAAATGAAGAGTTGGAGAGATCTAAGAGGAATGAAGAAGGATTGAAGAAAGAGCTTGAAGATGCTAGAGAGTTGTTGGCCAAGATGAACTCTAGCACCAAAAAACTTGACCACATGCTAGATGTTGGAAAGAGGCCAAGTTACAAGAAAGGGCTTGGGTTTGAAGATGACAAGATGTCCTCCACTCCAAGCAAGACCACTTTTGTAAGAAGCTTGAACTTCAATTGGTCCTCTTCTCATCAAACTCCTAGGAAGAAGCTTGATCTAGAAGAGTGTTCAAGTAGTGCTCAAGTGAAGGTGGCACCAAGAAGCCCACCTCAAGCTCATCCTTCAAGTTATCCTCAAGTTAACTTCCCTCAACCAATAGCTCACAAAAGGAAGACACCTATCATGCAAGCTCAACCAAGGAATCAACCAAGGAATCAATCAAGTCTTGCTCAACAACAAAGAAGAAAAGCTCCTCAACAACAAGCAAGACAACCACAAAGACATGGGAAGACTCCAATGCATCCTCAAAGATATGGTATAATTCCTAACTTTTTACCTACATGTCATTTTTGTGGTATTGATGGTCACATTAGACCAAATTGCTTTAGGTATATCAAACTGTGTATGATTGAAAGCATGATAGAGAAGAAAAAGGCTAGAGCCATGATGCATGTTCCTAGGACATCTAGAGCCATGATGCATGTCACTAGGAAAAATAGAACACCTTTGCATGATCCTAGGACATTTAGAGCCCATGTACCATTGACCACTAGGAAGGAAAATACTGCACCTAATTGGATTAGAAAGGATGAACACATTTGCCATGTTGCACAAATTGCTTTGAAAGCTTATTCTTGTGATTTTTGGTATTTGGATATTGGGTGCTCTAGGCACATAACTGGAAATAAGAGTTTCTTTGAGACACTTGTGATGGAGAAGGGAGGAAATGTAACCTTTGGTGATGGATCCAAAAAGAAGGTCAAAGGGAAGGGAACCATCTCCATTCCCGGATTACCCTCCTTGTCCAATGCTTTATATGTTGATGGTCTAAAAGCCAATTTGATAAGCATTTCACATCTTAGTGATGATGGACTCTCCGTCTTGTTTAGAAAAAATGATTGTTCTATCCTATTGCCTAATGGACAAACCTTGTTAAAAGGTATAAGGTCTAGTGACAATTGCTATTGTCTTGAGGCTAGAAGTGTGTCTTGTAATGTGTCCAAGGATGAACAAATAGAGTTGTGGCATGAAAGACTTGGTCACATGAACTTTAGGGATTTAAGAATATTAGATAAGTTCAATGTTGTGCGAGGCCTTCCCAAGCTTGGAAAAAAGGTTAATGGTGTTTGTGGACATTGCCAACAAGGGAAGCAAACCAAGAGTATGCACAAAAAGGGCAAATATGTTACCACCAAGGAACCTCTAGAGCTTCTCCACATGGATCTTATAGGTCCTATGTAAACCGAGAGTTTAGGTGGAAAGAGATACATTTTTGTGTGTGTAGATGACTTCTCTAGGTACACATGGACTTATTTTCTTAGAGAAAAATCTGAAACTTTTGATAAGTTTAAAATGCTTTGTTCCAAAATTTAAAATGAAATGAACTCCAAGATTAAAAGCATTAAGAGAATTAGGAGTGACCATGGGAAGGAATTTGACATTTTGAAAAATTTTGCAATAGTCTAGGCATCTCTCATGAGTTTTCGGCTCCTATGACAGCTCAACAAAATGGAGTTGTTGAGAGGAAAAATAGGGTTATTCAAGAAATGGCCCGTGTGATGTTGCTTAGCAACAATGTCCCTAGAAACCTTTGGGTCAAAGCCGTCAATACGGCATGCTACATTGGAAATAGAGTCTTTCTTATGCCCCACACTAGGCAAACCTCCTATGAGTTATGGAAAGGTAGGAAGCCAAATGTTAGCTACTTCCACACCTTTGGAAGCAAATACTACATTTTGAATGACCGTGATCAACTTGGAAAATTTGATGCTAAGAGTGATGAGGGTATCTTCATTGGCTATGCCTTGAATAGTAGAGCCTATAGAGTTTTCAATCTAATAACTAGAACCGTAATGGAATCATCTAATGTTGTCATTGATGATACTAGGCTCAAAACTAATGACCATGAGGAGGAGGTAGATTTAGTTGATGACTCCCCTTTGGAGAAGGTTGTTGATGTCTCTAATGTTGAAAAGACTAACCTTGATGATGACATAACTCAACCTATTGATAGGATTCCTCCTTTGAACTCAAAAGAACCTGCTTCATGGGTTGGGAAACTCCATGACAAAGATGACATTATTGGAGAAGTTAGTGAGGGTGTTAGGACTAGACATCAAATGGCTAATCTAATTAGCTACACTTGTTACACCTCTCAAATAGAACCCAAGAAAATCGATGAAGCTTTAAAAGATGAATTTTGGGTTCTTGCCATGCAAGAAGAGCTTAACCAATTTGAAAGAATGAGGTTTGGACTCTAGTTCCTAGGCTTAAGAACATCAATGTGATAGGCACCAAGTGGGTATATAGGAACAAATTCGATGAGGATGGCAACATTGTGCGAAACAAGGCTAGGCTTGTAGCACAAGGGTACTCTCAAATTAAGGGTATTGACTTTGAGGAGATATTTGTTGTCGTTGCTAAGATTGAGTCTATTAGGCTTCTTTTATCCATTTCTTGTTTGCACAAGTTCAAATTATATCAAATGGATGTTAAGAGTGCCTTCCTCAATGGTTTCTTGCAAGATGAAGTGTTTGTTGAGCAACCCAAAGGGTTTGTGGATCCTCACCACCCTAATCATGTCTATCACCTCAACAAAGCTTTGTATGGGTTGAAACAAGCACCAAGGGATTGATATGAGAATCTCACCCAATATCTCATAGACAACGGCTACACTAGGGGTAGTGTTGACAAGACTGTAATCATCAAGAAAAACAAAGATGAGCTCTTCATAGCTCAAATCTATGTAGTTTGGTTTCACAAATGACACCAAAGTCCAACAATTTGTTGATGTCATGTCTCATGAGTTTGAGATGAGTCTTGTTGGTGAGTTAAGTTACTTGCTAGGTTTACAAATTAAGCAAATGGATTATGGGATTTTTATATCCCAAGCTAAATATGCTAAAAACCTAGTGAAGAAATTTGGCCTTGAAAGTGCCAACCATTGTGATACACCCATGAGTACCACTTTGAAGCTAAGCAAGGATGCTAGTGGTAAAAGTGTGGACCAAACTTTATATCGTGGCATGATTGGTAGCTTGCTCTATTTGACCGCAAGTAAGCTCGATATCTCTTTTAATGTGGGTGTATGTGCTAGGTACCAATCGGATCCTAAGGAGTCTCATCTCTCTTCCGTTAAGAGAATCATTCGATATGTGAATGGGACATCCAACTATGGGATTTGGTACTCTTTTGACACTAATGCTAGTCTTGTAGGCTTTAATGATGAAGATTGGGCAGGAAATTGTGATGATAGGAAAAGTACATCGGGCGGTTGCTTTTTCCTTGGGATCAATCTTGTCTCTTGGTTTTACAAGAAGTAAAATTCGATTTCCTTTTCCACGGCTGAGGCCGAATACATTGCTGCTGGGAGTGGGTGCACACAACTCCTTTGGATGAAGTAGATGCTAGTTGACTATGGATTCAATCAAGGTACTCTTACTCTATTTTGTGATAACATGAGTGCAATTAATATTTCAAAGAATCCGGTTCAGCATTCTAGGACTAAGCATATTGACATCTGTCATCATTTCATTAGAGAACTAGTTGAGAGCAAATGCATTGTACTTGAGCATGTAGGTACGAATGATCAACTAGCGGATCTATTTACTAAACCCTTAGATGCTACTCGATTCAAGACTCTTAGTAGATCTATTGGGATTTGTTTAATGGAGTGATGTGTTGTGGTCTTTGACCCCATATGGGGAACTCAAGCAACGAGAGCTATTGTATACTTGTTGCATGCAATTTTTCTTAAAAATGTTTATGCCTCTTTATTGATTGCTTGAGTAGCTTGGTTGCACTTATAGTATATTGTATTTTCTTAAATAAGTGTGAACTTTGCTTTGATTAAAATCCATGTCATATTTATGTTCAAACATGCATTTTTGGACTAGAAGATATACATTGGAAGTACATAATTGAATGACCCATAATTATCTCCATGACATGATGATTCTTTAAATGACATGCTAATGAAAAATGATAAAGCATGATTTGATGATTGCAATTGTTAAATGAAACACGTTGTGTGAAAATGCTAGTGAGACTAAAATGTTTAATCAATGTCTCTCTTTCTTTATTAGTTGAACATGGCTACTATCATACGGGCATTCTACCTGGAAAAATCAAGTAGGGTGCAAAGTTACTCATGCCATGTTTCGCTTATAAAGTTGGATATAGTGCTATTAAAACTTGATACCTATGAAAAATCTATATCCTTGCTTCTCTCATGACAAATGATGAAATTGGTTTGAATTATATTGGAAACCTTTGTTATTTGCTTTGCCAAATACCATTGTTTTTGGACTTGAATGCAACATGTCTTGTTTGCAAAGCATTTTTTATTCACACATTTTCTTCAAATAAATCTCCTTGTTTCTCTCCTATTAATTGAGTTGCATAAATGTGGCTTATATAATTATGCGACAATCTTGTATGCTCCTTTCTTTCTTTACCTTAAGTGGCCCGGTCGGGGACTTCTCCTTTGCCTATATCATGATAATAAGGGGGAGTAGCATTGACCTAGCATTGTGGTGTTAGGGGAGTAGCATGTGGTAGCATGTGTTAGCTTTAAGGGGAGTAGTACTTGTTTTTGGGGAGATTACATTTAGGGGGAGTAACCCTTTGAGAGGGAGCATTGCATGATATGGTGCATTACTCATACTCTTATATGCAAATGCTTTTGTCTTCTATTCACTTGATCATCTCACATGCACTTGGTTTAGAAAGTGTACTTGTTGTTTGCTTTGCGTGTAGGGTTGATAGTTCTACAAGAGATTGAAGATTTGAAGTTTTTTTTTATGTTTATCTCTTTGTAATGTAGAATATCTTCCCGATGTTTTATTTTGTTTTGTGAGGATCAATGTAAGTGGTGGTTTTTTCACGAAATAGCCAAATGGGGAGATTGAAAAGTCCTCATTTGTTGATTGGCTTATTTCGTGAACAAACCACATTGTTGGGGTTCATATAAGGGTAGCTTAGGCTCTCAAGACCTCAAGAGGAAGAGCACCAAAGGTAAAATTCTTGTGCTTACTTACTTTGAAGAGATAGTTGCACACACTCACATATTCATGCATAACTCTTGATCATATATGTTGAGTGTTTACTTGTGTGCATTTTAGTTTAAATGACTCTTGTTGACCTATTTGCATCTTGCTATGAAAGTTTTATGTCATGCTAGGCATTAAAATAGGATACAATTTTATCACTCTTGAACTTATTGTTTTTGTGCATTTGAGTGTTAAAAAAATAAGCCTTGCACTGGTGGTGCGCTACATGACCAGCGCAACATTCACAGTTGACTGTCGCTAGTCATGCGCTGCTGCACCCGTGCAAAGTTGAAAAAAAATGTGCATGCACTGGTGGTGCTCCACTAGTCTAGCGCAGCCTCACCAGCGCAAACATTCCAGTGATTTTGCGCTTGTGTTGCGCCACTCTGCAGCGCTTGTCGACCAGCGCCTATTGAAGTTTTAAGGCAGTGTGTTGGTGGTGCGCTAGTCGACCAGCGCACATTGAAGAAGCTGGAACGTTTTATTTCAAAACGACATCACTTTGTTTGGATCTCATATATATATATATATATATATATATATATATATATATATATATATATATATATATCTCATTTTCTTAAGGTCGTGCAAGAGTTCAAAATATCACATATTTTCCTTAGAACACATTTCAAAGGAAAAACACTTCCAAGAACTCATTTTTAATCACTCAAAGCATTCCCATGTGCATCAAAACTTCATCTTGCATCATCTAAGTTCATCTAGAGTGCATTTATGGATAGGGTTGCTTCATCACATCTTGTTTGGTAAGCTCTTCACTATCTTCTTACAAGTTAAGTGTTTTTGCTTGCTAAACCATCTCTTTAATTAACTGTATTCTCTTACAATATTTCTAGATACAAATTAGAGATTGTTGTGATGACATGATTGAGTGTTGTATTGTGATAGCTTCATAGGAATGATTGATCTATGTTTAGCTAAGCTATTTGAACATGTCATTTAGCACTTGATATCTAGGATTGCATTAATTGTCATCCTACTATCCTAGATAAGCATGTAAGGTTTTATAGCCTTGTGTGTTCATTGAATATCATCATATATTCACTTAGGACACTTTATCTCTTCATTGAGAAGTAAGACTTGTGTTGCTTCCGATAGTAGGTAGCTTAAAGCACAAGCAAGATGAACTAGGTTCATTTATACCGGGATTAGGTAGTGGTGGTGGATTAAACCGGGATTAGGATGTAATTCCTTACCATTAGTGGATTCGAGGTTCTAGTGTGGCGCACTAATCAGCTAGTGGTTTTTCCCATTTAGAGGGTTTCCACGTATATCTCAAGTGTCATTTATATTTCCGCATTTTTACACTTGTGATTTTATTGTAATTAGCTAGGGGGTTTTTTCGTAATCTTGACCTTCAACGAAAATTGGGTAAATTTGTTTAAAATCTATTCACCCCCCCCCCCCATCCCCTCTAGATTAATATTAAGCACACCGTAATATTTGCTTCATGTACATCCATGACATATCATGTTTTCGAATATATATATATATATATATATATACATTAATTTTCAAGTTAGTGCGCACCGATATAAATTCGTCAGTGCGTTAGATGTGGACCATTAGATTTACATACTTTGACTCAAAGTGTATGAACTTGTCAAATGGTCCACATGCAATACACTGATATAAGTTATATCAGTGCGCATTGACAGGAAAACCACTATGTGTGTGTGTGTGTGTCACATATTTAACTGTTTAAGCTATTTTGACTATGATTTAGAATAAGTGAGTTATGTTACTGGTTTCTCCTTAAGTAGTCACTATTTTGTTTGTAAATGTGATTTAAAACCTTGTATGGTAATAAAAGTCTTAGAATGTTTTGATATAACTATTTTGAAACGTTTATAAGATATGATATACGATAAGTTTATTTAGTTGATATTCTTATTTTCAAAATAAATGTCTCTAACATGTGATTCAACAAGGTAACGAGAATGATTGTTTTCTACTTTGCCTCATTGACTATAGTATCTGAATTATTTGGGTTGGGTCACTGGGCTACAGGAGACACTATACGTGATTTGTGACACTACAGATGACTTATGAAGTTGTGTTAGCAGTCTTAGAGATATATATCACAAATTTTATTTCATATGCATATATGTTTAAGGATTTATGTAATGTTGTAAATACATTAGACTCCATAGATTTTAGTAAAATGAATAGTATCAGGTTTTAGTATTGTAATTTTTGGATATATTGTTGAAGATTCTAATTGTGAATTTTTATGAACTAAGGTTTTTGCAAGGTCCGAATCTCATAACATCCCGGTCCATCGAGTCAAGGATTTGGGGTGTTACAAAAGTGATGGTTGAAGCATCGAAGGAGAAATCGATCATGACGGTCTACGAGTCGGCCTTTGAGTCTCCTCTAGATTAAGCACCCTAGAAGGGTGAAGAAGATGAATTTTGAAGAATTTGATCCCAATGAGAAAGTCGTTGAGGCCTCACCAAAGAAGCCTGACTCGACTTTAGTGTTGTTCCCATTGGCAGTGTCAACTTTCAAGGAGTCAAATAGCTTTTTGAAGAAGCCGGAAGACCTTTTGTTTCCAGTTGATGAAGAATATCTTAAGGGAAAGAATATGGAGGATGCGGTTAATACCGTTTTGGTTTCTACTTTCCAAGTAAGCTTTAGTTTTCATAAACTTTCAATCATATGTCGAATGTTCATGAGATGAATTTCTTAGACTCTACAGGTGTAACTGCAATTGAAGAAAAGGTTTGTGGCCAGTTGAGAGATGTGTGTAAAGTTGCAAAAGACCAACCACTCTCTCATGAGGGATCTTGACAAGCTAGACAAAGCTATGAAAGAGGTCGAGGCGAGGGCATCAAAGGAATCAGATAGAGCCACTTCTCTTGGAAGAGGAGCTTAAGAAGTTGAAGGAGGCCCTCACCGAAAAGGATCGACAATGTGAGGAATTGGAGAGATCGGAGATGGTTCTTGTTGAGGACCGCATTGGTCTAGAGCAACGAATCATGACCATTACGGTCGAGGCCATGTGTGCAACCAGAGTAAAACACATATCAAACAATGATTAGCTGATGAGCCTTTAAAGTGGGACCCTCAAATGGAGATCGATGAATGAGAGGAGGCTGAATTCTCAAGGCTGAGGGTTCGCCAGAAGCAAATGCTACAAATGTCGAGGGTGACAGAGAAACTGAGAAAAAGGCTTAAGAACTAGTTGAAGGCCTCGAAGTTACAGCCGAAGCGGGTGCTGATGAATATGGTTCGACCCATCCTTAGCTCATTTGTCATGGACAAGACCATTTTGTTTTAAATTGTCAAACTGTGTATATATTTTTTGTCGAACGAAAGTACTACTTAAAAGTTTCTATGTCAATATTACTTGTAATTAATTTGTAGGTATTGTGATGTTTGTATTAATTTTCTTTGATGTTTGGAGGTCGAATCAAACACTTTAATTTCCTTTAATTTTTATCTATAGTTTCTGTTGGCACTGTTTATGCCATATATTCCTTTATTTCTTGTCGTACGAAGGCCAACTTCTACTCTAGTCCATTTGTGATACTTCATTGTAAAAGTAGAGGTCGATGAGACCTGTTATTCATGAATGATGAAATTAGAGGTCAACAGAGACCTTGAAATAAAGTAGAGGTCGACAATGCCTGCTACTTGTTAAGGAATTGAATATCGATAGATATACCGAAATATCCACCGATATATCTGTATTTTAGAGGGACCGATATCGAAACATGTAAATATCAAATATCTGCAGAATATCCAGTCAATTTCAAAATATATGTAAAAAAATTCCAATATTCCAAAAAATTCCGATATTCCCAAAATTTCACGAATTTCACCTCAAAAGTCCATGGATATTTTATTTATTATCAAAATAATTTGTTTTATTCTAAATAATTAAATTATTGTTAAAATATTTTAGATTGAACATTATTTTAGAAGAAGCATTATCAAATTTATAGAAATTCCCAACGTAATAATCAATAGTAAAATTATTGAGGACTTGAAGTAAAATTGGATAAAGAATCAAAGAGTGGACGTGTAAAATATGTAAAATTTTGTGAACGAACAGTCATTACAACTAAAAGAAAAATACAACCAGGTATATGACTTTTATTACAAAAAATTACATATTAATAATAAATATGAGTAATTGCACAAACCTCCACTAAGTTTTGGTATAATTGCATTGATATGGAACTTTGGTCTGTAATTGCACAAACATCTCATACCGTTAGTTGACTTCTGTCAACTTTAATATTTGACCACAATTTTTAACGGAAATGACCAAAAAAAGCCCTAATCACTTTTTTATATTTTATTTTATTATTTTAAATATATTAAAACATTAAAAAAAATCAATGCAAACTCGTCTCTTCCAAATTCTTTTTTTTTTGTTCATCCATTTTCTTGGATTTTCTCTTATTTAAAATATATTAAAACATAAAAAAAAATCGATGCAAATTCGTCTCTTCCAAATTCTTTTTTTTTCTTTCTTCCATTTTCTTGGATTTTCTCAATCCCCAAACACCATATCAAAAATTTTTTTTATGGATAACATTTTTTTTATGGACAACAAAGTAACAAAACAAAGCAAATTAATAAGGACAATCGTCACACCATTTCAGATTTCGAACACCAGTTTCATCACCTATTACACATCAACCCACAAACAATTTTACTTAATCAACACAATCAAAAATTTATCAACATGGACAATTTTATTAATCAACAAATCAAAACCCTCAAAATTAAATCAAGTACTAATTCTAATCCCTAATTATTTTCTATACCAATTTCCAAAAAATAATGAATTTTTTTCCTTTTTTTTCTTGAACAAATCAATAAAACAATCGAAGAACACATCAAGAATATCGACTGGAAAAATGGCGACTTGAAACCCTGCTGGTCTTCTTGTTCGACCCGGACTACCGTGCCACCTCAAGATCCAATGATCTGCTCCTCACTTTGCCCGAGCTTGATGATTTGAATAATTGTGACCTCACAGTAGTGATTTGCACCTCGCCTTGACGATTTGGATCCGCGTCCATTTGCACTCCAAGTGGAGCGATTTGGTCCAGGTTGGCCATTCTAGACTTTTGCACTTGGTTAGAAGATCAGAAGAAGAAGAAGATTAAGTATCCAGTATTTTTTTTTTTTGTAATTGTGTTTTTGAATGACATGCAGTATTCAAACAAAAATGGAGGATTGTAAATTTCTTGAAATTGACTGAAGATGAAAGTTATGTTAATTGAAAAATAGTTTTGAATTTGGTTTTTGAAGATTTGTTTTGCATTTGATATATGGAAATTTTTTTATGATTGAAAATTTGTTTGTATTTGGTTTATGAAAAATTGTGTTGAGAGAAAAATATTAAATTTTGGTGTTTTGATCGCGAGAAAAGTTATGAAAAATAAAATATAAGAAATGAAAAACAATTGGAATAGATTTTTTTTTTTTTTGAGATCCGGATCTCCATAAATTGTGTTATTTTATTTTTTAAGTTTTCCAAATATATTCATAATATCTATTTTGATGGATGAGATCTAATCTTCTCCATCAATTTATTATAATTTTTTCCTAAAAAAATTATTATATTTTTTATTGATTTATTAATTAAATAATTATTAATTGAAATGGACAATTTTACGTTTGATCCGTTAACTTCTAATGGAGGATAACAGACAGCAGGGGACGTTTGTGTAATTATGGGAAAAGTTCAATATCCATGTAATTATGCTTAAACTTGAGGGATGTTTGTGCAATTACTCCTAAAAAATAATAATAATATCATTGAAATAATATTCATACTTATAATACTTAATAATTTTTATTATAGCTGATTGGTGGGTAATGAATGGAAATTGTGCTTCATCATTGCATGCAATAGCAGTTCGCATACTGTCACAAACATCATCATATTCTGCATGTGAAAGAAATTGATGCACATTTTCTTTAATCCGCACAAAACAAAGGAATTGTCTTGCTTATTCTGAGCTTGAACAACTTGTTTACTGTTATTATAATATGAAGTTGAAACTTAGGGATATGGCAACTGAAAAAGATAATGTAAATGAAAATGATTTTATAGATCTACTTCAAGTAGTTGCTGAAGCTGGAGATGATAATGAGAACCCTATTTTTGACTGAGTTAAACCTGCCTACTTAGATAATGATGAGGGAAATCTTGATCCACAAATGCTTTTTATGCAAGAGACATGGGAATAAATGTTGAACAAGTGATTAGAGAAGATGTTGGTGTAGATCGTAGAGTTATTGTTACTAGCTCTTCTGATTACTAACATACTTCTGATAGAAATAATGGAGGAAAAGATGATGGAGATGATGAGGATGGTAGGGATGAGGCAAGAGGTTGGGATTCTAGTGCAGGAGGTTGGAATGCTGGTGCAACAGGTTAGAATGCTAGTGCGGCATGTTGGATGCTCATGCAGGTAATTCTGATCAAAATCGTGGTAGACAACATGGAGGATCAAGTCAAATTGATGAAGATTCTTTAAATATGACTTTCTCCTCAATAAGTATAGACACGGAAAATAGTTCTTTGGGTGATTCGAAGACAAGGTTAGGTACTCATGTAACATATTATGGTAGTTGTTGTGGCTACAATATATTTGATTATCCTTCTCCACAAATGCCATATGCAATACTTATACATGCCGATCATCAATATCCACCAAGTTAGGTAAATCCAAACTACCCAATTCATGGATCAGTTAGAAGAGATCAAGCAACATATGTGTGGCATATTAATAACTACCTTGAAAACTATGCAAACACATTTTCTTGAGAAAATTGTTGTTCTAATCAAGATAGAAATGTATCTTATGTATTTGAACTAGCAAGGAAATTATTTTGGTTTTAAATTTCAGACATGCACCGTATTATTATATATGAATTATGATTTACGATGGAATCTTGGAAGGAACTATATGTATTTTTTTAATGATAATTTTGTTTATTAAATATTTAATCTCTTTATATTGTATATAATATTGTAAAAGTAAAACAAAATACTATTAAATTAAATACTTAATTTTAATAATTATATACAGACTCTATCTTTGTTATAACGTATAACAAACCCATAACTATGCTAATTTATTGTTGAGATATGATTCATTTGTTATAAAATTACTTGTTTATGCATGTCCTAAAATTCCAAAAAAAAATTCTAACTTTAGATGTACATATCCATTATTTTTTTAAAATTTTGACAGAATATCCACTGATATCGATAATATCATCGATACATTCATAAATTTAGAAGCCTGATATCAATACCGATACCGATATTTTATTCCTTACCTGTAAATAATAGTAATTTAAAGGTCGAAGAAGACCTTTTGGTCGAAGTAGGGGTCGATAAGACTCGCTACTTATAAATAATTGTACTTTTGATGTCGACATGGACCTTCAAATAAAGTAGAGGTTGACAAGGACCTTCACACAGACTGTAGAAGTCAAATGACAAATAACTTTTTAATGGAAATTGAATTGAAAAATCAAATTTTATCGATAGTGCAAGGGTCGTATGACTAATTTGTAATGATTACATGGAGAAGTGAAGTGTGAGGTCGACTTGACCGTTATGATTACATTAAGAGGTCGACTCGACCATTTTGATTAAATTGATATCACATATTTTTTTTATTACATTTATGGTGTGTTTGTTTGATAGGATGGGACTAGAATTGGACTATTTTTAATCCAATTCATTGTTTGGTGTATTTAATAAGATAGGACTATTTAGTCCGGTGATCATTTTTATCCTGTTAGAACAAGATACAATAATCCTCTCAACTTCAACGGGATTATTTATCCCATCACTGTTTCTTAACCCCCTCTTCTCACTTTCACACATTTCTCTTCTCAGTTCTCACATTCACTCATCTGGTTTCTCAAAATCATTCTCTAGTATCTGGTGAAAGTATTTTGACAAAACAAAGACTATAGATTTTGAGGTGAGTTGTTTACCTCTGAACTCTTGGTAATTGTTGCTAATTAATGATGTTTTTTAATATTTGGGTTTAGGGTTTTTTTTTTGTTCTTGAATTTTGCTAATTTGTTGTATTTTTCATAATAGATATGTCATGTTGTATTGTTCATAACAGATCTCATGCCAACTCTGCTTCTAATACCTTGAGTATTCATTTTGTTTTGGTCGATGAAAAATGCAATTATAAGATCTATTATAATGGGATTTTTCCAAAAAAAAAAATGAAATAAAAAATGAAATCTGCAAAGAATATTGCCTTATGTTCCCCATCCCTTGCCACTGATGGTAAGTACAAAATACATAAAGACATATTTAATGTATAATAGTTAAACTATGAATTGCACAGACTTGGGTGTTCATGGGTGCTTGAGATTTTTATGTGTGAGGATTTCTAGTGTTGTGTTTTGTTTTGGTTGCCCGTTGGTTAGGTGTTTATAAGTGCCTCTGTTGTTTTGTTTTTTGATTGCTTCTGCGTTTGTTTTGCTCCCTAGTGTTGTTCTTTTGTTGGGTGGGTCTGGTGTTTCCATCTTTGTTTTCACCAAATGTTTGTGGTGCTCTGTTTCTTGACCTTTGTGGCCTTTTTTCTAATAATAAGCTGTTAAAAAAAATATATGATATCAATCACGGACCGTATCTTAA
Source organism: Dipteronia dyeriana (assembly GCA_032871835.1). Taxonomy (NCBI): domain Eukaryota; kingdom Viridiplantae; phylum Streptophyta; class Magnoliopsida; order Sapindales; family Sapindaceae; genus Dipteronia; species Dipteronia dyeriana. The sequence goes on along the minus strand of CM065295.1, from coordinate 31,672,627 downwards.
CAAAATCAATAAGTTCATTAAGAATATATATCAATAGAACACATGAGGAAATTGTTTAATAGTGATTGCGTTGTAATTTTACTTTAGAAAAAAAAACTAGAAATAGGTACATCATGGAGACTGTTGATAATCTTCCATAACAATGAATTAGATTTGCTTAGGCATTAAAAAATGTGTTTGAAATGCACACAATCAAAAAGTGATCAAACATCAGTACCACGTATCATTGTCATCATCATAATCGCACCTACTACCCTTCTTAGTTTCTTACTCTTTGAGGCTTGTTTTTATTTAGTCTTCTTGATATTTAAAACCTTCTTCACGCTCTTTTGCTCTTTCACCAAGAATGCTAGAATTATCCTAGAAAGGGTTTTAACAGAGTCAATAATCCATCGAAATTGCATAATTAACTTTTAACCAAATTTTAGAAACTAATAGCAATCAAATACAAGTATCTGTAGCAATACCTCTCTTTAGCAGCCCCTCCAGACAATATTTAATCTAAGAAAGAAATAATAAAGAAAATTGACAACAATCGAATGGGTTGTCTTACACTGTAACCTTAAACTTTTAATTATAGATAATATTTTTGTTTGATATTTACTTTTAATTACATTTGTGTTATTTTAATCTTAGTTTAGTCAAAAAGTATGACAAATGCTTGTTATTTCATGAAGTAGTTATGGATGGCATGGATCAAGAAGATACTAACTTATTCTTAATTGCGCGAGTGTTACATTTACAAAGATTGTATCTACTTACAATGGGTTTAGTTATGCATTATGTAATGGAGTACCATTATAATAGGCGAATGCTAAGTAACCGTACATTTGTCACTTATGCAACCCGTCTTGAATATATAAAATGTATAATTACCAACAACGATATAGAGTGTATTCGTTGGTTAAGAATGGATAGAAGAACATTTGATGTGTTATGTGAATTGCTTCGTAACACTAGGAGGTTGAAGACTGATGGTTTGGTTTCCGTTGAGGAACAAGTGTGCATATAGTTACACATACTTGCTCACCATGTTAAAAACCGAACCATTCGTAATAGGTTTTATCGTTCTGGGGAGACAATGAGTAGGTACTTCAATTCAGTTTTAAGTGCATTTTTACAATTACACAATAGCCTACTAGTTTCACCAGATCCTGTTCCTGAAAATTGCATTGATGAAATGTGGAAAAGGTTTAAGGTAAGCACTACATATAACTAGCAAATAATTTTAGTTACTCCTATCTTTATAAACTTCCCTCACATAAAGATTTTTTTATATAGGCTTGTTTAAGGGCCTTGGATGGGACATACACTAGAGTGCATGTACCTGAAGTTTCTAAACCATGGTTTAGAACAAGAAAATATGAAATTGCAACATTTCATCAATGCATACCTGAAGTTATGCATTATGTATTAGGTGCTTGTTCTAGAGATATATTGTTCACATTTGTGTTTTCAGGATGGGAGGGTCAGATTCTATAATACTTCGAGATGCATTATCTAGACCAACTGGGTTGAAAGTCACCACCGGTAAGCATTAGTAAAATGATTAATATAAGGAAAAATGTAAATGCAACAAACATTTTTAAAAAAAAAAATCTTTGTGACTGTTAGGTTGTTATTACCTTATGGAAGGTGGTAACACAAATGAGGAAGGATTTCTAGCACTATTTAGAGGAACAAGATATCATATATCTGAATGGAGAAATAGTTGTGCACTCATTAACCATGAAGAATACTTTAACAAGAAGCATGCATCAACATGAAATGTTATTGAACATTGTTTTGGACTACTGAAAAAGCGTTGGGCAATCTTGCGAAGTCCATCCTCTTATCCGATAAAAACAAAATGTAAAATCATAGTTGCGTGTATCTTATTATGAGAGAAATGACAGTAGATCCATTAGAGCATGAGGTAATTGAAGTTGATAAGGATGAAGTGGATAATGATTTCATTGGTCAAGCTTCTTCCTCTCAATATTGGACAACATGGAGAGATAACATGGCAATACAAATGTTTAATGAATGGATAGGAAATTGATATACTTGATCTTGATTTGTAAATATTGTTGTTTGCCTTAAACTATAAATGTGTGACTATTTAATCTTATGTACTTGCACGTTATGTATTAATACATTATCTTTTGCTATTATTAATTTTTATTTTTAACTTTAATTAGCTATTTAGTATTTCAATTATTTACGATTTCTTTGTTATGTTACATGATGGTTTGGTTTATTGTATATGCTTTGTTATTATGTATGTGTAAGAATGGATGCTAGAGAGTGTAGCAAAATAAATGAGCAAGAAAGAAGAGGAAATATATGGGTATGGGTGAAAGAAGAAAAGGAGGCTTTATTAGGTATCATGGATAAAATTATAGCAAATGGTAGTCATGCAGATTGTGGAACACTGAAAAATATTGAGTTATGGTTAGCAACTAATCTACCGAATTGTAGTTTGAGAGCTATTCCTCATATTGAGTCCAAACTCAAGACTTGAAAAAAAACAATATGGAGTGATATATGACATGATAAATACTAATGGGTTTGGTTGGAACGATGTGAGAAAATTTGTAGAAGTTGATCGCAATGAAGCATGGCATTCGTATGTACAAGTGAGAGTATTTTTTTTTCAATATTATTTGTCAAACAATGTAATAATTGTATGTTTATAGTTTACTCATTTTAATTCTTCTTCCAGCATCATAAACAGGCAGAAGGATATAGAGATAAACCATTTCCCCTCTATAAAAGGATAGCTAATATCTTTGGAAAAAACCGTGCCACAGTAAAAACGACATTTACTCCTGAGAGCCTAGCAACATAATTGGAGGAGGATGACAACTTTGGTAATGAATTTTATATGCCAATAGGAAACGTTTTTCCTATGTCTGTTAATTAAACCGATTCTAATCAACAAATGAACCAAGCTTCATCTCAGCCAGTGAGTAGAAAAAGTTCCAGATCAAGAGATCTGATTGTTCACAGCATGGATAGATTTACTAATGTAATAAAGGATGCAATTGACACCTTGGACAAGATTATTAGCAAAAAGCAAGATGAATGAAAATCGAGTGATAGCTGATTTTTTGTAAGAAATGTAACTTCCTCTCTCAAACCAAATACTTGTAATGCTAAAGTTTATGCAGAAACCGAAAATTATAGAGATCTTTAAAGCACAACAAGATGTGAAACAGAAGTTGCAGTTGGTTGCATCACTCCTTAGTGGTGCCTTTGATGTTTGATTGTCTCTAATGATGGTAACATAACCTTTTGGATTCACTTTTTCGATTATCTTAGTATGTGCAGTGATTTTTGGACTATTTTAGTATCTACACATGATAGTCACAAACGTTAGAAACTGCCTAGTTTATGTAGTTGGTGGCTATTGACTAATTCTTTTATATGTAGGTAATCATATATGGTTGATGTTACTTTTGGGCTGCTTGTATCAGTCAGTAATGAATTTAATTAATGTACTTAATTGCAATATGGTGCAAAAATGAAATATATATAACTCTTGGTTAAATTATTGTGATGTTTAGTTTGGTATTTATATGACAGGTTAAAGGATTTGCTTCAATTTTTTTTTGGGATTTGCTTTTGGTTCTTACGGATTTATTGGTAAATTATATATAGCTCTTGGTCACATTATATGACATGAATTGTCATAATTCATTATTGACCCATTTTTAAAGTTAGTTGAAAAAACATGACTTGATATTTTTTCTGCAAAATCTCAATACATGAATCAAAACAGTGATGTTCTAAATATAATCTGTTATTTCACCAAGATTTAGAGTTGTTGCTTTATTTAAACCTTAGATATGACAAGTAGCTAGCAAGATTAAAATTAATCCATACAAACTCAACTGTTCTGTTGTTAAGTTAATTTACAATAAAATTTGCATTTTATTTTATTCTAAATTTAAAATTAATTTACCTATTATTTTATTCTAAATGTTATTTTAATATTTAAATAAGTTTAAATACTTTTATTTAAAAGATAAAATCAGGAATTAAAAAATAATAATAATTTTAATTGTAGTCCGGTCCAGACTTTCAACAAACATGGTATTACATTATTTTTGTCCAATCCCATCATATACCAAACATAGGACAACACTATTTTTAGTCATATCCAATGTTGCACCAAACATGAGAACACATTATAATTAGTCTAATCCAATATAATCCAATCCAATCCCATGTCTTAAAAACAGTTCAATCATATCCCGCGTACCAAACGCACCCTTAGGGTTTATCCATAGTGTTATTCCCGCAACTTCTAGTGTGCTAAGTCGAATGTGGACATTGGAAGTTATTTTAGACCCTTAAGTTTGGTAGTGGTTCCTTGAATGCAGGATGTTTACTTGACGATGGGAACCCTTGAGCACAGAGCTTGAATATCTAGACGACATTGGCAGTATCGAACCTTATTGTAGGCAGTCATTGTCGAACTCCTGCAAGAACTCACTTTTGGGCTTGTCAAATGTCGACAACTTTCAATTAAAGTAACTTGGGGAAGTAGACTAGTTTTTTGTTAGAAAAAAAATATTTTTTGTGAGCTCAATTCGCACTTAAAGCTTCATCATTGCTCTTGTTTGTATATTTGTTAGTATCACATGTGTAAAAAGTGAATTCGTGAATTTAGTAGCAAAATGTGAAATATATAAGTTAGAAATGATATTGTTTTAAATGTAGGGCGTTCCATTTGTTGTGGATTTCTCAATTGTCGAGATCTTGCAACTTGTATGCTCATAGCTCTTTGATGTTTGTTACTTGGTAAGGTCATTCCCAAGTCAGACTTAGCTTTCCTGCACCTTATCCTCTAGGGTTTTGGAAGATTCTTCTTAACACTCAATCTTCAATTTTAAAAGTTCTGATTCTTACATTTTTGTTGGAATATCGAGCTACTTTTTGTTGGTATACCTGTACTTTCAAAGCAGGTCGCTCTCGACATTCGTCGAGGTGATCTAGTTCAAATACAAGTTCTTGGTTATTCTGTTCGTCATTTGGGTTTTCACTTTGAGCGGTCGCAAGCCTTGTTTCAATAGGAATTACTGCTTCTAAGCCATAGATAAGTGAGAAAGGTGTTTCTTCTGTCGATCGACGAGTAGTTTTGTACGACTAAAGTATTTCAGGTAGTTTATCGGCCCATTCACTTTTCTCATTTTCGAGGCACTTCTTTAAAGTGTTAATGATTATTTTTTTTGTCAACTCAGCCTGTCCGTTAGTTTGAGGGTCGCGAAGAGTTGAGAAGCTCAACTTTATTTGACGATTGTCGTAAATTTTTTGGAATCGAACGAAATCAATTGAGTGTCATTGTCGGTCACTATCTTTTTAGGTACTCCAAACCTGTAAATAATATTTTTTCCAAACAAAGTTTCGTACCTCTATGTCTCGCACGTGTTGGAACACTCATGCTTCGACCCATTTTGTGAAGTTGTCCATTAAGACTAGCATGTAGACTACTCCGTCTGGAACTGCTAGGAGCTTACCTAAAATGTCCATTCCTCATTTCATAAATGGACAAGGGGCTGAGATAAAGTTCAACATACCTGGTGGGAGATAGGATATTTGTGCAAATCTTTGACACTTGTTGCAACTTCTCTTATGATTTTGAGAGTTAGATCGCATTATAGGCCAGTAGTACCCAATTGGGATTGCTCGATTTGACAAACTCTTTATGCCTGAATGGTTTCCACATTCTTCTTGATGGAGTCTTTCCAGGATGTCTTATTTTTTGTGGAGGGTGAGACATCTTAATTAGGGGCCTGTAAAAGACATTATATATAGAGTGCCGTAAAGGATACAAAACTTTACTACCTTAGCGTTTATTTTCCTTGCTCCATTTCTATCGCTTGGCATGATGTCAGCCTGGAGGTAATCTATTTAAGGGTTCATCAGTGTTAACCTGTAGTCGACATACGTTACTTTTTCCTCATCATATATCATAGGCCACTGTAGATATACGATAGGGATTGAATTAGGACCATTGGTCTGAGTCGTCGATTCCAAACTCGCCAGTGCATTTGCTCGAGCATTGTCTGACCTTGGTACCTGTAAAATAGTAAATTCTTCGAAGGTTGACTGTAACTGCTTGGCTTTCTTCAAGTACGCCATCATCCTTTTATCTTTGGCTTCATATATCCTATTCATTTGTTGAACGGCTAGCTACGAGTCATTTTGTATTTGTATATTTTTTATTCCTATGCTTTTTGCTAGGTCGAGCCTAACGATTAATGCCTTATATTAAGCTTCATTATTTGTCATGCGGAACTCACAATGGATTAACTTTTCTAAATTGTCTCATTATGGAGATTTAAGCATGAGATTGGGCCCGCTTCCTTTAATATTGATAGACCCATCAACAAATAACATCTAGGTTTTGTTTGTAAAACCTTCCGCGAAAGTCATTAGTTTTTGTTCAGCCTGTAAATTTTCATTAGGGGTGAAGTCTGTAAAAAATTCAACAAATACCTGAGATTTCATTGTTGTTCATGGCTGATAGGTGATTGATGAAATCAAGAAGCATCAACATCATCAAGGGATCTATTGCTTATTCCAGTTGGGCCAATTACAAGGGCAAGAGGATCAAAGAAGTATTTAATGATGGGCTGATTATGAGTTGCGTTGTTGAAGTCCAAGTTCGGCCCACATGAAGACCAAATCTGGACTGAACTTCGTAGGCCTCTATAGAGGGAATATAAGGTCGGAACGTCTGTTATAATATGTTTCTGGAAAGCCCAAGATGAGCCCTACAGATGTTATGAAGATGAAAATATGTTGAAATTAAATATGCTAGAATTTGGACTGCTCAGCTCAAGTCTTCGCGCAACAAGTTAGATGACCAAATTTGGGCCTGTTGTGATCTATTATGGAGTACGAAGTCTTCATAACATCTGTAGGACTCGTCTTGGACTTTCTCGAAACATATTATAATAGACAATCCACCAAATTTAGACACTTTGTGATCTGTTTCGGAGGACGGAGTCTTCATAACATCTATAGGGATCGTCTTGGGCTTTCCGGAAACATATTATAATAGACAATCCGACCAGTTGTAGACACCACACTCAAGAAGTAGTGAGAATTATGAGTGATAAGTCAGGGATTGAACGCCACAAGGTAGATCCCTTGATAAGTTCACAAGTTCTATGAAGAACCAAATAAAAAATTATCTCAATTTTATTTCAATTCAAAATCTCATCTCATAATCCATTCATGTGTCCCTTTTATACTAAAAATATCTAAGACCTATAAAGGGAATGAATATTCGGCAATTAATGCCTTATAATTAAAAAATAAATGCAAAACAAATTTAGAAAATAAATAAAGACTAAAGACTAAAAACTATCGACTAGTTGATTTGTTCCTTATTTGGAAAATTGAATTTAGGAAACAAATCAACTCTTTATTTGGGAAAAATAAATAAAATAGGATATATGCTAAAGTTGGATTCTCCTCCAACCATACGTTGCCCAAAAAGTAGGAAATATGTTGAAATTAAATAAGCTGAAATTCGGAATGCTCAACTCAAGTCTTCACGCAACAAGATAGATAGCCGAATTTGGGCATGTTGTGATCTAATACGGAGGACGGAGTCTTCATAACATCTGTAGGGCTCATCTTGGGATTTTTAGAAACATATTATAATAGATGATCCGACTTTATATTCCCTCTATGGAGACCCACGAAGTTCAGCACGAATTTGGTCTTCATGTGGGTCCAAGTTCAGCCCACATGAAGACCAAATCCGAGCTGAACTTTGTCGGCCTCTATAGAGGGCATATAAGGTTGGATCGTCTATTATAATTTTTTTTTTTTGGAAAGCCTAAGACGATCCCTACATATGTTATGAAGATTCCGTCCTCCGTAATAGATCACAATAGGCCCAAATTCGGCCATCTATCTTGTTGCCTGAAGACTTGAGCTGAGCAATTCGAATTTCAGCATATTTAATTTCAACATATTTCATACTTTTTGGGCGATGTATGGCTGGAGGAGAATGCAACTTTAGCATATTCCCTATTTTATTTATTTTCCCCAAATAAAGAGTTGATTTGTTTCCCAAATTCAACTTTCCAAATAAGGAACAAATAAACTAGTTGTTAGTTTTTAGTCTTTATTTATACTAAATTTGTTCGCATTTATTTTCTGATTGTAAGACATTAATTGCCGAATATTTATTCCAGAGAGAATTTTCTCTTTGGTTCCCAAAATTAACGTATCACTCACTTTTCTTTCGTGTTCTTGAGTGTGGCATACCGTTGATTCTTATCTCAATATAGATAACGGGTTACGGTCTTATATTGTTCTTATTTACAAACTTGAATTTAGAAAACAATCCTCACTACATAAAAAAAAATACAAAAAAAAGACCTTTTGGGATGATTTTTTTTTCGTCTCAATAGCTCAAAATTCTTCTCTATAGACCTATTGGGATGAATAAAATTCATCCCAAAACCCGTCGCCTCAGGTGGGTCGCAATAGCCTCTTTGGGACGAAAATTTAAATTCGTCCCTATAAAGTACCTATTGGGACGAAATAAAAAATACATTAAAAAATTAGTTATTTTGGGACGAAATTTAGATTTCGTCCCAACTTATACATTATTGGGACGATTTATTTAGATCGTCTCAATAGAAGATTTATTTCGTCCCTACAAAGAAAGAGAGAAAAAAAAGTCAACAACAGTGACCCATCAGACATGCCACACACTAGCACACCCCAGCAATTTAATCCCTTCCACCATGTCTTTGGTGGGTGTTAAACCCATGATCAACAATATTAATGGTGGACATGCTTTACCACCAGACCAAGTATGCCAATTTGTTATTGTTTGCATAAAACTTATATATAACATATTAAGTTGTTAAATTTTCATTGATGATTTTAAATCAAAGTCTGATTTTAAATCAAATTTTAAATTCAATGATGGTTGTGCACATCCCTTCCACACCTAGTGGTCAGAGGTTCGAATCTCACCATACACATTTTACAAGTATATATGGAAAGTTTTCTCTCGATTTGTGGGATCATCCATCTCTTCAGTTGTGAGAGTTGTAGTTTATATGTAACATCTTCCCAATAGTGGGAGTAATATTCTAGGTTGTACTTGTAGAGTCTAATTAATCTTGTCAGGTCCCGACAGTAGTTGTATTTAAAAAAAATGATAAACTTATTATAAAATTTTAATTTCTATTAGGATGATTATTTTTCGTCTTTTTACATTCAGTGGTGTAGATCTCAATATATTACACTACACAACTTCAAATTTGATAAATATTGCAAAACTATTTATATATAATGTAAATTAGTTTCTAAATTAAATTTGTATCGAACAAATTTTTTTAAAAATATTACTAGATAATTTAAATTGATTCCAGTTATCTTTATAATTATTTTGTATGATATATAAATGGCTATTAAAAAACATTTATTAGATAATATTTTATTAAATTGTTAGATCAATGGTTACAAGAATGAATCAGGATTGAAACTCCCACTTCAGTAGAAATTTCTCTCCACATTTACGATTTAATGAGTAAATTCATCCCAAATTATGTCGTCTAAGATGGGTCACAATAGGTTCCTTGGGACGAAAATTAAAATTCGTATGAAATACTACCTATAGATACAAAATAATATAGAGACGATTTTTCTTTTCGTCCTTATAAAATATCTATGGGGACGAAATTTGGAAAAAAAAACTTGTTTGTTTGGAACCCTATCATCCCACTACCTACCCAACCCCAGCTCACTTTCATAACAACCCTCCTATTACAATCGAGCCTCATTTAATGTTTAGCGTCGAACCACTCACCTGAAACTGAAGCAAAGCTTATCCATTTTGCTATTGTTTAGAATTTATTAATTAAAGCATACTATTTATATAGAACTTTTATATGTTATTTAATTTTTATTGTAGATTAATTCCAATAATTTCTTTTCTTGTTAAAAAAATATTTATTGTAGCATTTAATTAAACTATTTTTCTCAAATCATATACTATCAGATGAAATGGTCTATCGTTAATCGTACACGGAATAGAGAGACTTTGTTTATATTTTTCAACTTAATCGAAAAATGTAATATTTGAATTCCTATCACAAAGGGAAGGATAAATATGCAACAAATTTTCTAAAAAGTAGTTTTGTATTTTAGATTTTTATTTATTATATTTATAAAAGTATATGTACATTTTTTTATATTTTTTTTGAATTAATCTACAGTAATTAATATAAAAGTTGAAGCAAATTTAATTGTGATCTTTGTTTCTTAAGATAAACTTAAAAAATAAAGATAAAAATGAAAAATATAATCCCGATAAATCATTATCAGCAATAAATATTATTTTTGTCTAAATAAAATAACCTCTATAATTTCTTTTATTTTTTTTCTTTTCTTTCCAAAAAAAAGATGTCAAACATTTTAGGGACGAATAATTTTCGTCCCAATAGACTTTCTACTGGGACGAACGATTTATTTCGTCCCAATACACATCTTATTGGGACAAATTATTTTCGTCCCTAAAAGTCTCGTTAGTTTTGCATTTTTTAGGGACGAATAATTTTTTCGTCCCAATAGACGTTCTATTGAGACGAATTTTTTCGTCTCTAAAGGTTTCCTTAGGTTTGAAATTTTTAGGGACGAATATATTATTGTGTACCGATAGATGTTCTGTTAGGACGAAAAAAAATCGTCCCAATAAATTTTCATATGTATAGGTCAATTTCTTATAGTGCCTTACTACAATATATTGGTTCCGGGTCTCACTGTTCTTATCGAAGTTTATATCACATATATTGGTTCCGGGTCTCACTATGCTTGGTGAGATTCATATCAGTGATGTCATACTCACCGAGTTCAACTGCCCATTTAGTCAATGGACCTAAAAGTTCAAGCATATACAATATATATTTTTTAATGGGAATGAAGTTAATACCTTGATAGTGTGGCATTGGACATATGGCATTAGCTTTGCCAGGATAAGTGCTAGGGCCAGTTTCTCAAGTTGGCTATATATGGTTTCAGCGTTGAGTAGAGCTTTACTCATATAATATACTGGATGTTGTGTGTCTTCATCTTCTCTTACTAGAACAACACTCACTGTTGTATCGAAAACTACCAAATACAATTATAGTACTTCTTTGTTTTTAGGCTTCGTCAACAGTGGGGGCGAAGCTAGGTAGTCCTTTAGATCTTATAGAGCCTCCTCGCATTGTTCATTCCACTCAAATGCTTGTTCTTTCTTCAAGTATTGAAGAAGGGTTGGCATCATTCGGAGACTTGGAAATGAACCAGTTCAAGGCTGCCACTTAACTTGTGAATTTTTGGATGTCTTTGATGCATTTTGGTGATTATATTCCTCTAATCGACCTGATCAGGGTTGGCTTTTGTTCCTCTTTGGGTCACCAGATAACCTAAAAGTTTTCCAAAAGATACACCAAAGAAGCATTTAGTGGGGTTTAGTTTTCTACCGTATTTGTTGAGCACGTCAAACGACTACTTCAGGTGGTCTATGTGTTATTGAGCAATGAGGGACTTGACTAGCATGTCAATGATGTAGACCTCCATCGTCGACCCAAGCATTTCGGTGAACATCTTGTTGGCCATTCTTTAGTAGGTTACACTTGTATTTTTCAAACCAAATGACATTACTTTTTAACATAAAATACCTCGTTCGGTGTTGAAAGTGATCTTTTCCTGGTTTTTTGGATGCATCAAGATCTGGTTATATCCTGAGAAGGGGTCCATGAAGCTTAGAAGCTCGTGCCCTGTTGTTGCATCGTCAGTATGTCGATGTGTGGAAAGGGAAATGGGTCTTTAGGGTTGGTCTTGTTATGTTCCGTGAAGTCGATACAAACATGCAATTTTCCATTTTTCTTTTTTGCGACCACGACATTTGCTAACAAGTCTGGGTACTTTAAATCTCGGATCGACCTGATGTTGATCAACTTTTACACTTCCTAGTTGATTTTCTTATTCCTCTCTAGTGCGAACTTTCTTCTCTTCTATCTCACTAGAGGGTGGTCGGGGTCTTCCTGTAAACGATGAACAATTACCTCTGGGTCGATCCCCAACATGTTTGAATATGACTAGGTGAAGCTAACGTGGTGTTCGTTCAAGATGTCGACCAACTGCTTTCGAATTTCTTTGAGTAGTCTTGAATCAATTAACACTTTATTCTCTGAATGATCTGGGTTGTCGAAACTTTGTCGAGCTCTTTCATTTTTGGTTTGTTTGGAGTCGATTTGGGTGTAGGCTTCTATAATTTGTATAACAACTCTTTCTTTTTCTTAATGACTTTCTGGATCACTCTCTTACGGCTCTCTGTTCGCCTTTGATTTCTCGTACTCCCCATTTGGTAGGAAATTTGATCATTTGATAATAGATCAATGGAATTGCCTTCATTTCATGTATACAGGGTCTTCATAGGATAACGTTGTATGGAGATGGATTGTCGAGCACCAGGAAGTTGATATAAAATTTTACTCCATCAGCATAGACTGGTAACACGATTTCACCCAGGGCGCTTTTCTGTTCACCATTAAATTCAATTAGCATTGTCGATTGATAACTTATCTTGGATTCTTAGACCTGTATTTCTCTGAGTGCATTGTAAAATAAAATATTGCAAGAACTACCAATGTCGATTAAATTTCTATTAGTTAAACAGTTTGCTATATGTAATGAAATAACTAAAGCATAATGGTGAGGTGTTAACAAATTTGATTTGTCTGCAGGTTTGAATGTGATGGTTTCGTTAATCCTTGATTCGTGTTCTCTGTCATGCTGGATCTCCGAGTTTGACACTTGTCGAGTGTGTCTCCTTGCAACTGAATAGGTTTAACCGCTGACTACTGATCCTGATGTAATGAAACTATTAACTATTTTCTATCCAGGGGGTTCTGAAGGGCTTTTGTATTGATCAACATGTTGATTTTCATCGCGTCGAGCTGGGGTCTCTTTTCCTTTGTCGCTCAGGAATTCTAACAGTGTCCCCGCTTCAAGAGCTCGACTGCCTCTAGTTTGAGTGCTATACAACCATATGTCTGATGGTTGTGATCTCCGTGGAACTCGTATTGAAATTTGGCGTTTCGATGTTCTTGGGAATCGTTCATCTTTCTTGTCCATTTGACAATGTTTTCCATTTCTTTTATGAACTCTACTAAATCGTCAGGTTCGATGCTAATGTTGTGCTCCGGGACAAGGATACATTATCAACCTGATCTTGGTTGATTTTACTCATACGACTGCCTGTCGTTTGGTCCATTGTAGCAGGACAGATTGCTACCCCTATTGGATAAGGTTCGGTTGTTTTATCTATTGACCTTCGATCGACACGATAGTTCCGTCTGTTGTTGGAGTAATTGTTTGCTTGTACGGTGATGATCGCCTCATCTTCTTCACAATTGATCTAAGCCCATGCTTTGGCTAGTGCATCTTCCATCGTATTGCATGGGTACTTGGTAAGTCTTTTATAGAGGCCAGAGTCGAACTTAAGTCTCTTTCTAAATGCGGAGATTACGGATGCTTGATTGCAATATGGGATCTGCACTTTCTCCATGTAGAAGCATCCAATAAAAAGCTCATTGGATTTTCACCACGGCTCTGGGATATTCTGAAAAGGTCATCCGACTGTTTTCTAGCTTTCGGTTGCTTACAAATTGTTCCTCGAACGTATCTGTAAGCTGCACAAAAGATGTTATAGAATTATTTGGTAAGTTTGTATACCATTGTAAAGTAAAACCGTTGAGACTGAATCTGAATGACTTACACATGCATTCTTTTATGAGATCGTATGGAATCGTTACGGTGAAAATGTGCTACTTTTATTGTGCTATGTAGTCGTTTGGATCTGTCATGCCCTCAAACTGCTTCATATTTAGAAAATTGAATTTCCTGGGCATCTCGACCAAAGAGATTGCGTCGACGAACGAAGAGTCTGTGAAATTGTTTACCGTGCTTTTCTTGATAGGGATCGGGACTCCTAGAATCTGCTGTATGAGGGCTTCCTTTCTACAAACCTGTGAGAAGTTATAAATCAGTAAATATGTAAACCCGAATTAGATTTTACCAATTCTAGGGTCGGCTGGAGTGACATAGGGGTCATAAAGGCATTATCTGTTATGAGCTACCATTCCGGTTCGATTTCCATGATGAGTCTTGCAGGATCGACACATTGGGTGGATCTGCTTCAACTTGAACTGTTAGGGTCACGCTCTAAGGGTTCGTTCCTTCGACAGGATTCATCTCTGGCAGTTGAGGATCCATCACTGCTGCGACCGGAGTTGTCCTATCGATATCTTGCATGGTGTCAACCATTGGGACCGAATGTATCGATGCTATGTTGTTATGCGCCCCCTTGATTATTGCTCATAATTCTGTGTTGCGGGTTCAATCGTAATGTTTTCTGCTTCGAGTTCTTATAGCTTCTCAGCATTCGCAGTCAATGCGGCGATATGCTCCTCAACGATTGGGGTGTTTCCATCTCCTAACATCTTGAGAGAGTCGTTCACTTGATTTGATTGGCTCGTTCACTTGATTTGATTGGCTCGTTATGTAGTTGCAATAGGCCCCGCAATGGGTGACAAACTGTTGATGGTCAATCTACAATTACTGTGGATCGGGTCGGATGCGAGTTAAGCCCAAACAACTTGGTCTAACCTTTGTCGAACCAAGATGTCGATTGCTCCTTTAACTTGCAAAAAATATGAAAATAAATAGAAATTGTGTGAGATTATTCTTAGCCTTATGTTCGCTTGGGCTGAGTGTGGTTTTGATTGATAATGAGATTCGAGAGATTATAGAGATTGTAGAAAAGATATTAAAGTAAAGGGTTCAAGTGTTTCAACAAGTGGCATGAGTCTTTGTTTAAGCAGAGTTTCAACATGCCAAAGCAGTTTTAATCAGAAAGAAATTAGAATCCTTTTTCAATGAAAGGCAAGTTATATTTATAGGCTTTTATCCCTTCAACCACGTGAATCATGGAGGATCAAATCCACCTGATCATGCCCGGATTTTAAGGGATTAAAACCTAGTCAAACTCACTTCAGTTGTTACTAGATAACAATTGAAACTAGACTAATGGGTCATTTATTTTTTCCACTTAAAACTTAATGGGTCTGAATCATAATTATTAAGTTGTTTTGTTTGTTTTTGTAAATAGCCAAACAACTTAAAAATACCAAAAAATAACTTAAAATAAAAATTAAAAAATCCTAAAATTTCACTTAAATGCTAATCACTCAATTGTATTAAATGTAATCCAAAATCTTTTGTTCCGATATTATCTCCATATATAATATATTTTCAATTTCATCATAATTATATATGGTGTAGAAATCTTTATTTTAATATATTACGTATTTTAAATAGCTTTAAAATAAAAAAAGAACTCTAATCACTTATCATATTGGTGTTTAATATCAATACTTTATTATAATATTATGGGGATGTATTTATATATTATTATTTTTAGAGTGTTTTGTGTGAGTTTTCATGTTGCCCTTTTTATTTTTTGAAAAAAAAATATTTTTTCTTTTCTTAGCAAAAATGAATCTTGTTTGTAATCGAAGAAAAATATCATGATCATATGTGTTCATATATAGTTATTATTATTTTGATTGTTTTTATTACATATTATATGTATAATTGTTTAGCATGAGTATAAATATAAAATTAATTATTTTCAGACAATTTTACTTTTAAAGAACAAACGTGTTAACAATTCATTTAGATATGAGAAAAAAAAACATGTCATTCAAGTTCAGATTTCAATCTCTATTCAGTTTTTAGAAAAATTCAGGACCATTCAGTCGTCAGACAAAAAAACAAACGACCCCTAAATCAAATGATCTATCTTCGTTGACAGACCCTTGGGTCAACCCGTAAGGTATGGGCTTGACCCGTATTAACTGTTGACCCTGTCGTGAAGTTTAGGTATGGTGCCTGTTTTTTGTTACCATAGTTACTCCGTTCAAAATGACATGTTATAATATAGTTATTGAAAGGTTATGAAACGAACCCAATCAAATTTTCAAATATTAAAAATATTTTAAACAATTCAATGAATATCAAATTGCTCTGTAGCCAATATGGCAATATAGTAGCCTTGATCAAATTAGGGTTTTGACTTTTGATCGTTGAAGGTCATAGGTGAGGTAGGCTCAAGCCCAAAAAAAAAAAGTCCTGGCCTAGAAAGAAGCCCATAAAAGCAGGCACGAGCCCAAAAAGAAGCCAATAAAAGCCTGATGATCGTTAGGACAGGCGACAGCCCATAGTCCGCAGCCAACCTCTGCAATCTCCTCTCTACAAAACTTGCATTTTAAAACCCTAAGACACTCTTTCTGTAAAACCCTATTACACTCGATCTGTCCCGAGTCTCTCTCGCATAAGCAACCATGTCCAGGATCAATACAACTCCACCGCCGTCGTCGTCAGCCAACCGAATCAGCTTAAAAACCCTAGAGTCAGCTGTCAACGCGCTCTTGAAATGGAGAAACTCAAAATCCAGAACACAAAAAACTCAACTTCTGGAGCAAGACGATTTCCTCTACCTAGTACTTACTCTCAAGAAAATTCCTCAAACAGCTCGCACTAACCCTCACAAAATCCCTCTCCCTCATCCTCTAATCAGCCACGAAGACGATAACGCGCTGGAAACCTGCCTGATAATCGACGATCGTCCCAAATCCAACCTCACCAAAGACGAGGCAATGAAGAAGATCAAGAACGACAACATACCCATCTCCAAAGTCATCAAGCTCACCAAATTGAAGACCGATTACCGCCCCTTTGAGGCCAAAAGGAAGTTGTGTGATTCTTATGACATGTTCTTTGCTGACAAGAGAGTGATTCCTCTCTTGCCTAAGTTGTTGGGAAAACAGTTTTTCAAAAAGAAGAAGATTCCTGTTCCGATGGATTTGAAGCACAAGAATTGGAAGGAGCAGATGGATAAGGTTTGTGGGTCAACATTGCTGTATATCAAGACCGGCACTTGTTGTGTTTTGAAGATAGGGAAGGTCTCGATGGGACCGGTGGAGATTGTGGAGAATGTGGCGGCTGCCATTGATGGGATCGCCGAGATTGTTCCCAGAAAATGGGGAAACATAAGGTCGTTCCATCTGAAAGTGCTGGACAGCTTGGCTCTTCCTGTTTATCAATCTGTGCCTGATATGAAGTTGAAAATTGATGGAGTGAAGAAGGATGATGAGGAGGTCTTTAACCTTATATTGGGTGAAGGAAATGTTAAGGATGTTAAAAGTGATAGTAACAAAAAGAAATCGAAGAAGGGTTGGATTCATGAGGTTAGGTATATGGATAGTAATATCGGGGACGTGTTAGATGATGACGAATTGGGTAGTGGTGGTGTTGAGGTTGATGTTGGTGAAAGTGAGGGTAATGAAGATAGTGAGACTGATCAGATGGATGGTGGTGAAGTCAGGAGTCAAAAGAGGAAGAAGGGAGATAAAGCGAAAGTAGAGAAACCGCCGAAGAAGATGGCTAAGTTGAAGAAAGAGGATGGTATTGAGGGTTCGAAAGATCTGAAGCTGACTAGGAAGATGTCAAAGGTGGTGAAGAAAGAGGGCAGCGTCAAGGATAGGAAAGATGAGGATGTTGTCAAGCAAAAGCAGCAAGAGAAGGAAGAGCTCCCTTTGAAGGAGAGGAAGAAGAGTTTGCTTGGGAAGTTGAAGAGTCCAGAACTGAAGGTGAAGGACAAGAAGGAGAAGAAAAAGTGAGTATAACTTATCATGGTAGCTTATTGAAGTCACTGCTTGTTGGACATACAGAAGATAAAGTATGGTTGTCAACTTGTCCTCTGTCCAATTTTGGTTTTAAGTTCTTAACAGGAATTTATGTTATTGAATATTACAAATTTTGAGGTTAGTTGATGCTTAATGTTGTTGTCTCTTCATTATAGAGAGCCTTCAAATGGTTTTTATTTTGTTGACTTATTTTTGTTGACTTATTTTTGTTGTTTGTTTCATTTTTCAATTTAGCATTGCTGTAATCTATTGTTATAAGTTCAGAAAACTGAATTGCTCGTTCTCTGTTTGTTGTTCCTCTGTAAAAGAAATTTTATCATGAATTCTGTTATGAATCAGTATCATGGAGTGTCTACTTAAGAACAAGCTGGGTCTGTAATCAAATGAATTTGAAGCAAGATTTGCTCGGCTATTTTTGTTGTTGCTGTTGTAGTAGTTCCTGAAGGTCACTGTCCTCAGATGCATCTCAGGACATTCACAAGTCCTGAGATGTGGTGTGGGAATAAGTAGTTGTGAGCCTTTGAGAACGCCTTTTAGTTGGGTTTTAGGTAATGGTGCATTTAAAATGAACTGCCAGCATCTACTCAAATAAATTTTTATCTGCTGTCAGGGCATCGTATTGTTGATCATAGATTTCCCAGTGCTTGAAAGTGGGAAATTGATGATTCCCTCACGTTGTGAAATTGCAGAAATATAGAGGATCCAAACATGTGAAGTTAGGATTTGTGGCAGCATGGGCCATAATTTTGTTCATTAATGTATTTTCCCTTGATCTTTTGTTTGTTTTTATGTAACCAGATGGGGAGAATAGCATGAGCCACTAGCAGTAAGAATGGTACCTATAATATTGTTATTATCCTGTTTGAATTAACTTATTCAGAATTGTTTGGGATATTTGATATTTCTTACCATGGTTCTTGTCCAGTTGTGATATTTAGTTTGGTATGGACATAGAAGCACTTTTTCATAACTGAGTTTACAGTTTTAATCGGATCAATAGAAAGTAGCTGATTCACAATGCTCTTGGTTATACAAAATAATTTGATGATTGCATAATACTCTTGTTTCATGTTAACTCCTTCGTGAGCCATGTATTTTCCTTGATATTGTTATATATATTAGCAAAATCCTTTGAGGCTGTGGGCAATATCACCTATCATCTAGACTGAAGCCTATTTATCAAATATCTTGATCACAGTTTTTATTTATTTATTTTCATTTCTTTTAATCCATGTAGTAGATTGATAAATTGGTTGAAACTAATGTATCGTTTGATATTTAAAAAGCGATTCTCTTGAAAGTAGGATTAGTTTTGTTCTTCATACTCATTCGAGGACTTTTATCCCAGAATGTATATACCTTGGATTGAGGGACCTGATACTCATGTGACATGTGCCATAGTTTCATTTCAGTCCAGGTTAGGTGCTGACTTGGGTGTACAAGTGCTATCTATTTGTATAGTTAAATTAAGGATTCAATCTTATGGAAACAAGAAGCATGCGCTATGACTAGTTTGGCTGTCATTGGGTTCTAAATGTCAGATGAAGAATTATCTTTAGTAGTTTTGTTGAAATTTGATTATACATAGTTGATTTTCGCTCGATTTCGACTTGGGAGTATTTGAGTTAGATAATTGGTGATCAAGCTAGTCATAATTGGTACCTACTAACTCAGTCTCACCAGAGATGCATAATCAAGTCTAGGTAACAGAAAGACAGAAGTTTAGATAGGGGTATCAGGGGCATGCAAGCTAGTAGAGTAGCAGGTATTAAAGGATGAGTGAGATGCTTTGGCCCTTGTTTATTTTGGAGAGTTTTACATAACCAACAACTCTTCTTTTTTCACAAATCCTCTCAACCTTTGGAGATTATTATTATTATTTGAATTATTACTATCAATTCAGGGTTTAAGGGATGAGGAAACTACTCAAAATTTTTAGGTTCGATGGACATGTCATTAGGTCAATTTAATGTTGTTGAGATTATTATATATTTGTGATTTTCTGTTTAGGCAACAAAACAATTCAACTGAGTTTATGCTTTTTTATTTATTATTATTCAACAAGCAAACAAGGAAAACAACAGGAAAAACAAAACAAACAGAGTAAAAATAACAGCAACAAAACAACTACCCAGGCTCATCAGCCAGCTCTAGACCTGTTATCCAGGAAGGAAATTCTTCCATCCAAAAGATGTACCCCGCAATCTCCAGAGCATGCTTAGCTAAGGTTTGGGCCACACCATTAGCTTTCTTGGAGTGAACAAAATTTCACGTTCCTCAAGTTAGAACACAGATTTGATGTTAGCACACCATTTTCTGAAAAAGTACACCAACTTTCCTTGATCCAGTTCACGACCAGAGCTTCATCCGATTCAAAGATGCACGGGGCTAAGTCACAATCCACACTGAATTGGACACTCTTAAACATAGCAATGAGTTTGGCAGAGTTGGCATTCATGTTAGCCAAGAGAATGTCCCAATCCACACTGAATTGGACACTCTTCAACATAGCAATGAGTTTGGCAGATTTGGCATTCATGTTAGCCAAGAGAATTTGAGCGCAAGAAGCAAGGACATCACCGTTAGAATCCCGAATGACCACCCCAATGCCAGTCCGTCCACCAACTATATCCACCAGAGCAGCACAAGTAGCCTTATAAACCCCCTCCACTGGCGGAAGCCACCTATTCAGCTCCTGATTTCTTCTAGGCATCAGACGATTACCAATCTTCAAGTTGGCAGTGATGAAATCATCCAAAAAGACCTTGCTCCAATTACAAACATCATCCCTGCTTCCCAGTTTGGATCCATGAGCAAGAGAATTGCGACAGTAACAAATTCTCTAAACCACAACACAAAACAAGCCAACATCCTTCCTATTCGCAGGGTAGACACGATCCACCATCAGCTAGACATGACCACGGTTCGGTTCGAACCGTGAAACCGAACCGAACCGAACCGTAACCGTGTGAAATGAACCGTAACCGTAACCGGAACCGTGGAACCGGTTCTGGAACCGTGGGGGAGACGATTCGATTCCGGTTCCTCCTTTGAAAAAACCGGCCAGGAACCAGCGGTTCGGTTCCGGTTCAGGAACCTCCGGTTCCTGGCCTTTATTATTATTATTTTTTTTAATTTGAATTTGAAAAAAATAAATAAATAAAAGAGCCGTTGGGCCCAACGGCAATTTTTTTTATTTTTTCTTTTCCCCTTAAATCTTTAATTTCCTATAAATACCCCCCCTAATTCATTTGTTTTCACACAATTGCTCTCTCAACTCTCTCTCAAATCTCAATTCTCCTAATTCTCTTCAATTATCTCTTAATTAGTCAATTATTTATTTGTTTATATTTAGTGTATTGCAATTATTATTTTTTAAAATCATTTAAAAATCCTTGTCAACAATTTTTTTAAATATATTTCCAATAAAAAAAAATTAATTTTAATTTCATCCATTTATCTTAATTTTTTTGAAGAGTTTTTTTACAAATTATTTTTTTCGATGGCAAGTGGAAGTGGAAGTGGAAGTCTAGTAAGAGACATTCCACCAAGGCATTCCGTTTCCAGGACCGGTAAGGGTTGTATGTCAGAGCCGGATCGGGTCCAGCCGAATAATATCGGTTTTGATGACACCGCTTACCATGAGTTCCTGCAACGACAAGCCTATCTTGAATCTCTAAACTATCCAGTCAATCCAAACCCCCCTTTAATAATTTATGAACCCAATTCTAGCCAGCCTACTAGCGGCCCTAGCTCCGGTAATATGACAAGCCAATCAGAAAATATACCCAATTTTGCTACATATCCAATTTTTGAAGAGGCGGTAGAGAAGGATAAGAAGCAGGTCAAATCTGATCTATTCGTTCTCCACATGAAGAAAGTTACGAAACCGAATGGAACATGTTGGGCGGTGTGCAATTACTGTCCTAAAGAATACAAGTGGACTAAATCTAGAGGATACGACACATATAGGAAGCATATTACGACCTGTCATCCAGCAGAACTTGCCAAGGGGAATGCACAATCTCAAAATTTCAGGTTTTCTACCTCTAACACTCAATTAATTAAATATAGTGATCAAGCTAATAGAGAAGAATTAGTTAGGATGGTAGCTGTAAACATTTACCTTTTAGTTTTGGTAAAAAAGTTGGTTTTATTAAATATTGTCATAAAGTATTAAATCTTACTGCATGTTGTGTCCCTAGGACCACTCTCACGCGTACAATGTATGATATTTATATAAAGGAAAAAAGGAAAAAAGGAAAAAAGGATTTTGAAAAAATATTTTGCGAACTATAAAGGTCGTGTTTCCGTATGTGCTGACATATGGACTGGCCATTGACGAATGCATTCATACTTGGGTGTAACTTGTTATTATATGGACAAAGCATGGACAATACAAAAAAGAATTCTTGCATTTAGAGTTTTTGATGATGCACATATTGCTGATAATATTTATAAAAATATAAAAATCATTTTTGAAGAGTATAAAATTGAAAGCAAAATTTTTTCAATTGGTTTTGATAATGCTTCTAATAATACGGCAGTTATTCCTGCTTTAATTGAATTATGCAAGCCTTATTTTAATAGTAAATTTTTTCATTAAAGATGTGCTTGCCATGTTTTAAATTTTTGCATTAAAAAAGGTTTGGAAATTCTTCAATCTTTTATTAAACACATTAAAGGGGCCCTCTTATATTTGTGGAAACATCCTAATGTTATGAAAGCATGTGTAAGATTTTGTAAACAGACAGGTAGACATCCCATTAGATTTTCTCGTGATGTTCGAACACTTTGGATCTCTACTTATAAATTGCTTTGTGAAAGTTATGAATATAGAGATTTATTAGTTTCTTTTATGCAATATAATGTTAGTCAAATCAATCTTTATGCACACCATTGAGATGTTTGTACAAAAATTTATAATTTGTTAAAAGTTTTTAATAGTGCTACTAACAATTTGTCAGGTATTTATTATCCTACTACTCAATTATTTATTATTGAGGGTTGTAATATTGGTGGTGCATTTGATGACTGTTCATCTGATATACAATTACAGGCATGCATTGAAGCTATGAAATTTTTTTTGTTAGACTATTATAGGGAGTTTCCAATTATTTACCTGTTTGCGTTGTGTTTTGACCCACGTTGTAAACTAGATGCATTGACAGATTATTTAACTCTTTATTATAAATGTTTAGGTATACAATTAGAAATTAATACTTATTGTGCTGCAATTAAGACATTATTTTATCAGTTATATGATGAATATCGTAGAATTTACGGTCCATCATTGAACATTAGTATTCCACAAAATGAAAATGTCTCCCAAACTCGATCTTCTAGAGTGTTGGGGGCAAGGTCTGCACTTTTATCCCAAAACGGTCTCGTATGATGAGATAGAAACTTATCACAGTACCAATTTTGAGTTTATAGGAGACGATGATGTAAATAAATTTGATATTCTACATTGGTGGAGAGAACATCAAAAGCACTTCCCAATCTTGTCTATAATAGCCAAACAAATTCTTGCAACACCGGTTTCTACAGTGGCTGTGGAACAAGAGTTTAGCGCTGGTGGAAATATTTTGGACGCAAGACGGTTGCTTTTGAGTCCAGAATCAATTCAAGTTCAAGTGTGTGTTGATGATTGGACAAAGGCTGAATATAGACAACAAGAAATGGAACCAGAAGTGATATACGGTTTCTTCGATGATGATCACACCACCGGCACCGGATTGGAAGACAACGATTAGTTACAAACTTACAGAATTACATATGTAAAAGACAATAAAATGTAAAAGACAATAAAATGTAAAAGAACTACGTGGTTTTTTATTCTTCTAAACCCCGAGAGGATACGTAGGCAACTTAATTTTGATACAAATTAAGTGCAAGACCAATTTTTTTCATTTTTAGTTTTATACATTTATTTCAATTTATGTATTTAGTATTATTTTTTTTAATTTTAATTTTCGGCTTACGGCCTTACACAATAAAATTCATTTACGATTTCACATTATTACATGTCTTATGTTTTCGTATTTTTTTTAAAATAAGTATAAATGTATAATAAGAAAAAAAAAAGAGGAACCGAACTGGCCGAACCTGAACCGGAACCGGAACAGGCGGTTCCGAACCGGAACAGGCGGTTTCGAACCGGAACCGGAACCTACCGGAACCGACCGGAACCGTGGCCATGTCTACCATCAGCTCAAAAATATTGGCAAAATTACCAATATGCCTCCCACTCAAATTTGACCAATCTCTAAGGAGATTTTTCAGTTTATTGCACCCCCCAGAGAGCATGAAGGGTGGTCTCATCACAGACATTACAAGCATCACAAATGCCTCTCGTTTGAACTCCTCTTCGTGCAATATTGATCTTGGTAGAGATCCGATCATTATAGGCTTTCCAAATTAAAATCTTAACCTTCAGAGGGATCCAAAGCTTCCATAAGAAGGTCCACCAAAGAGTGGAGGAATGTGGGTTCGAGGGACTTGGCCGAGACACGAGGTTACACCCGATCCAGTAGCCACTTTTAACCGTGCATGAGCCTTTTTCATATATGCTTTTGTTTCTAATACGGGTGTACCTCTCGCAGCCTTTTGGAGAGATGTTGAAGTTTTACACCCCACTTGTGAGAAAAAAGTACACATTATAAAACATATTCAGCTTTATGAATTGACAGATTAAAGTCCATATATCCGTACCCTACCATACCCAATATGAATAAATTAAAGAGATTATGAAAAAAATGCATACCAAGGACATCTCAAACGGCACACTATTTTAATGTAAAAAGTTGCTCCAATACAGCACTATATTTCAAATGCCAAGATAATATTTAGTGTAGAGTGAAACTAGAGATACACATTTAGGGAATGATGATAGATATACCAGATAAGTCATTTTTTTTTTTTTGTATGTTGTGATGATGTCGGTACTAGAGATGCACATTTAGGGAATGATGATAGATATAAT
The DNA here is from genome assembly GCA_032871835.1 of Dipteronia dyeriana. NCBI lineage: Eukaryota > Viridiplantae > Streptophyta > Magnoliopsida > Sapindales > Sapindaceae > Dipteronia > Dipteronia dyeriana. The sequence continues at coordinate 31,647,862 of CM065295.1, read as the reverse complement.
AACTTAAGTTTAGATATAGCCCCCCACATTTCCTTATTTGAGGAAAATGGAAATGATGAGATAAGTCACATTTTTGTGTGTGTGTTGTGATGATGTCACCGATTTAATAACTTAAGTTTAGAAGACACCTATTATGATGAACTATCCAAATTACCTCTAAACTTTACTTTTTAAAAGGCAACTTTCTGAACTCGTCTGTATCTCCCTAAAAAAGTTGTTTGAAAATCGATTTACAACTCTTCTCTCTCTCCAAAAAACTTGTCTCTCTCCAGATTCTACACAAGAAGGTAATAAATATTTATGATCTTCACTTATATTTATTCATGCATTTCAGATATTTTGCATGCATTTATGTGTGGATAACAATGTATCAATTCATTATGATATGTTGTTCTAGTCTTTGTGTGAACATATAATAGATCCGAGAATATTTAAAGAAGAATCGAGCTTATTTTATATTAGACCAAGCTTTTTTATATTTGAAGAAAGCTCGATTATTTTAAAAAAATATTCGATAATTTGAAAAATATGCTCGATCCCTTACAAAAGTTCTCAATCTCTTATAAAATTTCTTGATCCCTTACAAAAAAGCTCGATCCCTTACAAAAAGTCGATCCCTTAGAAAATGTTCTCGAACCCTTACAAAAAAGCACAATCAATTATAAAAAGCTCGTTCCATTTAAAAAAAGCTCGATTCCTGTTTAAATAAGCCCGGTCACACTATAAAACAAGGATCGATCCTTTACGAAAAATACTCGATCCCTTACAGTTAAGAAATATTTTTAATTTTTTATAATTTTAAATGTAATATATTTTTTTAATTTGTTAATAATGGTTTGTGATGATGATTTTCACAGGATAATGGGTCGGGTGAGAATAGTCATATCTTACAATAGTCGATGAGAGCAATTACCCGATGGAAGTCAGAGGTTTTTTGATTCCGATAACTAAGGATTGTATGTGTCAAAGAATATGACTTATGAAGAACTGGTATAGACCATGCAAATCGTTGTGAAGTACGATGTATTGATTTACAGTCTATATCAATCGTTCTGGGATAACATATTGCACATTTATAAGAAACGACGTTGATGTTCTGTTTATGCTAGGGGATGATAAGGTGATCCCTCAAGTATGTGTTAGTCTAATTTAGAGGGCAGTAGAAGATGTGATAGCTAAAGATATCCCTCATCGTGAAAACACTCAACAATTTCGATCGTTTAGCGGAAGAAACCAATTGTTCACTGAAAAAAGTGGGATCGAAAGGTAGCAAAACATGTGTGGTGTCCCACCGAAAGTAGCCGACCATGGTGATATAGCTGGACTTCAATTCGACGATGTCTTTGGTTGTTAAATTGAGAAGAATGCTGGGCAGTACAACAACCAATACAATAAGATGGATAATGACATGAACAATGAGCAGAACAATGAACCGAATGTTGTGCCAATTCATGAGGTAAATTTACATCCGGTAGATAATGTAGAGAACAATGAGGATGATGAAGAACCTGTCCAAATAGAAAGTCGTGCAAGACGTGTACACAGATGTAATTCCAGTACATCAGATATAGTTGGGACCTCTATGGTTTGGTATAATGTAATTGCAACTAATTTTAATAATGCCACAACGTGGGTTATTCCAGGAGCAGAATCATACTCGTTTGGAATGGGTAGAAGCAAGAACTTGGTAGAAGATGAACCTACATGCATGATATATAAGGGGCAACATTTTCCTACTAAAAAGGATTTGAAGAGACTGGTTTAGCATTTTACAATGCGACACAACTTCGAGTGGAAGGTGACAAGGTTGAATAAGATAACATTACATCTGGTTTGTTTGATGGACAACTGTACGTGGAAGTTAAGAGCGGTGAGAAGAGATGAAGGGACATACTTCCAAGTAAGAAGTTTTGTCAACGAACACACTTGTCTGTTGGAGGAGATTCACCGCCGCCATCAACAAGCTAGTGCAGTTATAATTGAAGAAGTGGTTGCATGTAGATTTCAACAACAGTATGGTCAACTAATGCGTCCGAAGAACATAATCACCGACATGAAAACAATGTATGACATCCAAATCATGTACAATAAGGCACATCAAGCGCTCGATTATGCATTGTTACTAACCTATGGAACGCATGAGGAAACCTTCCAACTGCTGCCATCATTCGGTTACGCGTTGAAATAAAAAAATCCGGACACAATCACTGACTTACAATGCGATGAAGATGGTAAATTTCTCTACTTTTTCATGTCGTTGGTGCCTCACTTAGAGGATTCTAGAAGTGTAAGCATCCATTTATTGTCGTTGATGGTACCCATTTAAAGAAAAGATTTGGGGGTACAATGTTTGTTGCAATTGCACAAGATGGGAATGAATAGGTGTATCCAATTGCTTTTGGGTACGGTGACTCAGAAAACAACCTATCATGGGAGTGATTTTTGGATTGCTTGAAAGGTGCCCTTGGCCATATAGATGATTAGGTTTTCATTTCCAATCGACATGCAAGCATTGAAGCAGGGATTTCTAAAGTGTTCCCTTATGCCACCCATACCATATGTTGCTGGCACTTTCCTAAAAATATTAAGAAGCGATATCACAGAAAGGATATTGCCGCAATAATGGACAAAGCAGCCCGAGCGTACACCTAGTTGAAATATAACCGGCATATGAAAGAGTTACGAAACTTGCACCGGAATGCATATGATTATTATAAGTTCCACGGCTTTTGATTGACTTATTTCAATTGACAAACCACATTTGAGGATTAAAATGTAAGGGTATTATAAAGTCCTCAATTATTAATTGACTTATTTCGTAAACAAATCACATTTTAGGGTATTATGTAAGAGTAGCTTAGGCTCTCAAGACCTCAAGAGGAGAAGCACCGAAGGTAAATTTCTTGTGCTTACTTACTTTGAAGAGATAGTTGCACACACTCACATATTCATGCATTACTCTTATTCATATATGTGTGTGGTTATACTTGTGTGCATTTTGATTTAAATGACTCTTGTTTGATATATCTACATCTTGTAATTAAAGTTTTATGTCATGCTAGGCATTAGAATATGATGCACTTTCATCACTCTTGAACTTGTTGATTTTGTGTGTTTGAGTGATTGAAAAAGTAGGCTTTACGCTGGTGGCGCGTTACTCGACCAGCTCACCTCACCAGTTCAACATTCCAGTGGATTGTCGCATGTGTTGCGCAACTGAGCTGAGTTGTTGCACCCGCACACAGTTGAAAAAGTGGGCATGCGCTGGTAGTGCACCATTTGTCTAGCGCAGTATCACCAGCGTAAACATTCCAGAGAATTTACGCATGTGTTGCGCCACTGGGATGCGCCACTCGTCCAACACCTATTGTAGAATTAGACTGTGTGCTACTCGAACAGCGCACGTCACCAGCACACACAGAGGAAGCTGGAACGTTTTTTTCAAAATGACCTCACTTTGTTTGGATCTCATATATATATAAATCATTGCCTTAAGGTCGTGCTAGAGTTCAGAACATCATATACTTTCCTTAGAACACATTTCAAAGGAAAAACACTTTCAAGAACTCATTTTTAATCACTCAAAGCATTCCCATGTGCATCAAAACTTCATCTTGCATCATCTAAGTTCATTTAGAGTGCATCAACGGATAGGGTTGCTTCATCACATCTTGTTTGGTAAGTTCTTCACTATCTTCTTACAAGTTAAGTGTTTTACTTGCTAAACCTTCTCTTTAATTATTTATAGGCTCTTAGAAGATTTTCTAGATACAAATTAGAGATTGTTGTGATGCCATGATTGAGTGTTGTATTGTGATAGCTTCATAGAATTGTTTGATCTATGTTTAGCTAAGCTTCTTGAACATGTCATTTAGCTTTTGATATCTAGGATTGCATTAATTGTCATCTCATTATCGTAGATAAGCATATAGGGTTTCGTAAATTTGTTTGTTCATTGAATATCATCATATATTCACTTAGGACATTTTATCTCTTCATTGAGAAGTAAGACTTGTGTTGCTTTCGGGAGTAGGTAGCTTAATTCGCAAGCAAGATGAACTAGGTTCACTTATACCGGGATTAGGTAGTGGTGGTGAATTTAAATCGGGATTAGGTTGTAATTCTCTTGCCATTAGTGGATTCGAGGTTCTAGTGTGGCGCACTCATCAACCCGTGGTTTTTCCCATTTGGAGGGTTTCCACGTATATCTCAAGTGTCATTTATATTTTTGCATTTTTAAACTTGTGATTTTATTGTAACTAGCTAGGGCCATTTTTGTAATCTTGACCTTTAACAAAAATTGGGTAAATTTGTTTAAAATCTATTCACCCCCCTCTAGATTAATATTACACACCATAATATTTGTTTCAATTGGTATCAGAGCAGGTTCCCAGACATACATATGTGATCCTTGCTCATTTTGGTGTGTGCTCATTTTGTGTGTGTATTGATCATTCATACATTTGCATTCATATCATTCATTCATTAAACACAATGAGTGGAAATTGTGGCAACGAGGGAGCTTCTAGCACTAGACCTCCACTTATCACCGGGTTGAACTATGCCTCTTGAAAAGGCAAGATGGAGTCGTACATTTGCCAAATTCATGACAGGGCATGGATGGCAGTTGAAGATGGCTACACTCCACCTATGATGACTCCTGCAGATGGAGGAGATGATGTACTCAAACCAAAGGCACAGTGGAATGCACAAGAGTTTGAGGCTTCAAAGTGGAATAGGAAAGCAATGCATGCCATCCTATATGCAATGTATGATAACCAGTACAAGTTGGTTCAAAATACTAAGATAGCTAAGGAAGCATGGGATATCCTAGAAGTTGCACATGAGGGAACCGATGTGGTTAAGGAGTCGAAGCTTCAAATTCTCCAAACGTAATTTGAATTGCTCAATATGGATGAGAACGAGTGCTTCAATGACTTTGAAGTATGGTTGATGGACATTGTGAACCAAAGTCATCAACTTTGTGATCTTTATTCGGATAGGAATATCAAGCAGACAATTATGAGATCTCTACCCGATAGATTTGAGTCTAAGGTGACGACTTTGGAAGAGAATAGTGGTTACAAGGACATGAAGCTGAGTGGAGTGATTGAGAGGCTTCTAGCTTATGAATCTAGAAAATGTCCTAACCCTACACCATCGAAAAAGCAAGAAGACATTGCTTTGAAAGCCTCCAAAGTTTAGAAGGAGGAGAGTGATGACTCAGATGAACAAATGGCCTTGCTAATGAGGAAGTTCAAGAAATTCTATAAGTCCGAGAAGAAAGGCTTTGGATCTAAGGGTCAAGACTTGAAGAAAAAGGTCCACTTCAAGAAGTTTGAGCCTAGGCAAGAAAAGACCAAGAAGAAAGGAGTTCAATGTTATGAATGTGGTGGGATAGGACACTTTGCCCCGGAATGTGCAAATCACAAGGTAAAGAATAAGGGAAAAGTGATGGCTGCCACATGGAGTGAAAGTGATAACTCTAATGAAGGAGATGAGTCTTCGGATGATGAAGAACTCATGGCTAACTTCATAGCATTTACGTCCTCTCTTAGGAGCAAAGATGCTAGTACAGAAGATAAGGAAAGTCAAGAGGAAGACTACTCAAGTGATGATGGATCTTCATCACAATCCATAAATGGAAGTATGGATATGATGGATCTCAAGGACTACATGGCTAAGTTTGAGAGCTCAAGGTTGAAGAACATGAATGAAATCAAAGAGATTAAAAGAAGAAAACCTAGACCTCTCAACTCAAGTTGACCAACTAAATGAAGAGTTGGTGAGATCTAAGAGGAGTGAAGAAGAGTTGAAGAAGAAGCTTGAAGATGCTAGAGAGTTGTTGGCCAAGATGAACTCTAGCACCAAAAAACTTGACCATATGCTAGATGTTGGAAAGAGGCTAAGTGACAAGAAGGGGCTTGGGTTTGAAGATGACAAGGTGTTCTCCACTCCAAGCAAGACCATCTTTGTAAGAAGCATGAACTTCAATGGGTCCTCTTCTCATCAATCACATAGGAAGAAACTTGACCTAGGAGAGTGTTCAAGTAGTGCTCAAGTGAAGGTGGCACCAAGAAACCTATCTCAAGCCCATCTTACAAGGGCTCCTCAAGTTAACTTTCCTCAACCGAAAGCTCATCAAGGGAAGATTCAAATCATCCAAGCTCAATCAAGGAAGCAATCAAGTCTTGCTCAACAACAAAGAAGGAAAGCTCCCTAACAACAATCAAGACAACCACATAGACATGGGAAGGCTCCAATACAACCTCAAGGTTATGGTATGATTCCAAACTTCATTCCTACATGTCATTTTTATGGTATGGATGGTAACATTAGACCAAATTGCTTTAGATATATTAAATTATGTAGGATTGAAAGCATGATAGAGAAGAAAAAGACTAAAGCCATGATGCATGTCACTAGGAAAAATGGAACAACTTTGCATGATCCTAGGACACTTAGTGCCCATGTGCCATTGACCACTAGGAAGAAAAATATTGCACCTAGGTGGATTAGAAAGGATGAACACTTTTGCCATGTTGCACAAATTGCCTTGAATGCTCATTCTTGTGGTTTTTGGTATTTGGATAGTGGGTGCTCTAGGCACATGACTGGAAACAAGAGTTTATTTGAGACTTTTGTGATAGAGGAGGGAGGAAATGTCACCTTTGGTGATGGATCCAAAAAGAAGGTAAAAGGAAAGGGAACCATTTCCATTCCCGGATTACCCTCATTGTCCAATGCTTTGTATGTGGATGGTTTAAAAGCCAATTTGATAAACATTTCACATCTTAGTGATGAAGGACTTTTCGTCTTGTTTAGGAAAAATGATTGTTCTATCCTATTGCCAAATGGACAAACCTTGTTGAAAGGTATGAGATCTAGTGACAATTGCTATTGTCTTGAGGCTAGAGGTATCTCTTGCAATGTGTCCAAGGATGAACAAATTGAGTTGTGGCACAAAAGACTAAGTCACATGAACTTTAGGGATTTAAGAATCTTAGATAAGTTCAATGTTGTGCGAGGCCTTCCCAAGCTTGGGAAAAAGGTTAATAGAGTTTGTGGACCTTGCCAACAAGGGAAGCAAACCAAAAATATGCACAAAAAGGGCAAGTATGTAACCACCAAGGAACCTCTAGAGCTTCTCCACATGGATCTTAGGGGTCCTATGCAAACCGAGAGTTTAGGTGGAAAGAGATACATTTTTGTGTGTGTAGATGACTTCTCTAGGTTCACATGGACTTATTTCCTTAGAGAAAATTCTGAAACTTTTGACAAGTTTAAAATGCTTTGTTCTAAAATTCAAAATGAAATGAACTCCAAGATTAAAAGCATTAAGAGAATTAGGAGTGACCATGGGAAGGAATTTGAGAATGCCAATTTTGAAAACTTTTGCAATAGTCTAGGCATCTCTCATGAGTTTTCGGCTCCTAGGACACCTCAACAAAATGGAGTTGTTGAGAGGAAAAATAGGGTTCTTCAAGAAATGGCTCGTGTGATGTTGCTTAGCAACAATGTCCCTAGGAATCTTTATGCCAAAGCCGTCAATACAGCATGCTACATAGGAAATAGAGTTTTTCTTAGGCCCCACACTAGGCAAACCTCCTATGAGTTATGGAAGGGTAGAAAGCCAAATGTTAGCTACTTCCACACATTTGGAAGCAAATGCTACATTTTGAATGACCGTGATCAACTTGGCAAATTTGATGCTAAGAGTGATGAGGGTATCTTCATTGGCTATGCCTTGAATAGTAGAGCCTATAGAGTTTTCAATCTAAGGACTATGACCGTAACGGAATCATTTAATGTTGTCATTGATGATACTAGCCTCAAATCTAATGACTATGAAGAGGAGGTAGATTTAGTTGATGACTCCCCTTTGGAGAGGGTTGTTGATGTCTCTAATATTGAAAAGACTAACCTTGATGATGACATAACACAACCTATTGATATGATTCCTCTTTTGAACTCAAAAGAACCTGCTCCATGGGTTAGGAAACTCCATGACAAAGAGGACACCATTGGTGAGGTAATTGAGGGTGTTAGGACTAGGCATCAAATGTCTAATCTAATTAGCTGCACATGTTACACCTCTCAAATAGAACCCAAGAAAATTGATGAAGCTTTAAAAGATGAATTTTGGGTCCTTGCCATGCAAGAAGAGCTTAACCAATTTGAAAGGAATGAGGTTTGGACTCTGGTTCCTAGGCCCAAGAACACCAATGTGATAGGCACCAAGTGGGTATATAGGAACAAATCCGATGAGGATGGCAACATTGTGCAAAACAAGGCTAGGCTTGTAGCACAAGGATACTCTAGAATTTAGGGCATTGACTTTGAGGAGACATTTGCTTCCGTTGCTAGGATTGAGTCCATTAGGCTTCTTTTATCCATTTCTTGTTTGCACAAGTTCAAATTATATCAAATGGATGTTAAGAGTGCCTTCCTCAATGGTTTCTTGCAAGAGGAAGTATTTGTTGAGCAACCCGAAGGGTTTGTAGATCCTCACCACCCTAACCATGTCTATCATCTCAAGAAAGCTTTATATGGGTTAAAACAAGCACTAAGGGCTTGGTATGAGCGTCTCACCCAATATCTCATAGACAATGGTTACACTAGGGGTAGTGTTGACAAGACTCTATTCATCAAGAAAGACAAAGATGAGCTCTTTATAGCTCAAATATATGTTGATGATATAGTCTTTGGCTTCACAAATGACATCAAAGTCCAAAAATTTGTTGATGTCATGTCTCATGAGTTTGAGATGAGCCTTGTTGGTGAATTAAGTTACTTTCTAGGTTTACAAATTAAGCAAATGGATAATGGGATTTCCATATCTTAAGCTAAGTATGCCAAAAACCTAGTGAAGAAGTTTGGCCTTGAAAGTGCCAAACATTATGATACACCCATGAGTCACTTTGAAGCTAAGCAAGGGTGCTAGTAGTAAAAGAGTGGACCAAACTTTATATAGTGGCATGATTGGTAGCTTGCTCTATTTGACAGCAAGTAGGCCCGATATCTCTTTTAGTGTGGGTGTGTGTGCTAGGTACTAATCAGATCCTAAGGAGTCCCATCTCTCTTCTGTTAAGAGAATCATTCATTATGTGAATGAGATATCTAACTATGGAATTTGGTACTCCTTTGACACTAATGCTAGTCCTGTAGGCTTTAGTGATGCAGATTGGGCAGGAAATTATGATGATATGGAAAGTACATCGGGCGGTTGCTTTTTCCTTGGGAACAACCTTGTCTCTTGGTTTTCCAAGAAGCAAAATTCGATTTCCTTGTCCACAGCTGAGGCCGAATATATAGCTGCTGGGAGTGGGTGCACACAACTCCTTTGGATGAAGCAAATGCTAGTCGACTACGGATTCAATCAAGGTACTCTTACCCTCTTTTGTGATAACATGAGTGTAATTAATATTTTAAAGAATCCGATTCAGCATTCTAGGACTAAGCATATTGACATCCGTCATCGTTTCATTAGAGAACCAGTTGAGAGCAAATGCATAGTACTTGAGCATGTAGGTACTAATAATCAACTAGCGGATCTATTTACTAAACCCTTAGACGCTACTCGATTCAAGACTCTTAGTAGATCTATTGGGATTTGTTTAATGGAGTGATGTGTTGTGGTCTTTGACCCCATGAGGGGAACTCAAGCAAAGAGAGCTATTGTATACTTGTTGCATCCCATTTTTCTTAAAAATGTTTATGCTTCTTTATTGATTGCTTGAGTAGCTTGGTTTCACTTATTATAGTATATTGTATTTTCTTCAATAAGTGTGAACTTTGCTTTGATTACAATCCATGTCATATTTATGTTCAAACATGCATTTTTGGACTAGGAGATCTACATAGGAAGTACATATTGAATGACCTATAATTATCTCCATGACATGATGATTCTTTAATGACATGCTAATGAAATATGATAAAGCATGAATTGATGATTGCAATTGTTGAATGCAAAATATTGTGTGAAAATAACTAGTGAGACTCAAATGTTGTATCATTGTCTCTCTTTCTTTATTAGTTGAACATGTCTATTATCATACAGGTATCCTCCCGGAAAAATCAATTAGGGTGCAAATTTGTTCATGCCATGTTTAGCTTATAAAGTTGGATATAGTGCCATTAATTTGATATCTATAAAATCTCTATATCCTTGCTTCTCTCATGACAAATGGTGAAATTAGTTTGAATTATATTGGAAACCTTTGTCATTTGCTTTGCCAAATACCATTGTTTTTGGACTTGAATGCAACATTTCTTGTGTGCAAAGCATTATTGATTCACACATTTTCTTTCAAATAAATCTCCTTGTTTCTCTTCTATTAATAGAGTTGCATAAATGTGGCTTATATAATTATGCACCGATCTTGTATGCTCATTGCTTTCTTTGCCTTGAGTGACCCAGTTGGGGACTTCTCATTTGCCTATATCATGACAAAAAGGGGGAGTAGCATTGACCTAGCTTTGTGGTGTTCGGAGAGTTGAATGTGTTGGGGAGTAGTACTTGTTTAAGGGGGATATTAAATGTAGGGGGAGTAACTCGTTGAGGGGGAGCATTGCATGAGCATTTCATGATGTCATACTCATATTATTGAATGCGGGGGAGCATTGCATGAGCATTTCATGATGTTATATTCATATTATTGAATGCAATTGCTTTTATTTTATATTCCCTTGATCATCTCACATGCACTTGGTTTGGAAAGTGTATTTGTGCTTGCTTTGTGTGTATGGTTGATAGTTCTACAAGAGATTGAAGATTTGAAGTTTTTTTTTTATGTTTATCTCTTTGTAATGTAGAATATCTTCATGGTGTTTTATTTTATTTTGTGAGGATCAATATGAGTGGTGGTTTTGTCACGAAATATCCAAAGGGGGATATTGTAAAGTCATCAATTGTTGATTGGCTTATTTCGTGAACAAATCACATTTTGGGGTATTATGTAATGGTAGCTTAGGCTCTCAAGACCTCAAGAGGAGAAGCACCAAAGGTAAATTTCTTGTGCTTACTAACTTTGAAGAGATAGTTGCACACACTCACATATTCATGCATTACTCTTATTCATATATGTGTGTGGTTATACTTGTGTGCATTTTGATTTAAATGACTCTTGTTTGATATATTTGCATCTTGTAATTAAAGTTTTATGCCATGATAGGCATTAGAATAGGATGCACTTTCATCACTCTTGAACTTGTTGATTTTGTGTGTTTGAAAAGTAGACTTTACGCTGGCGGTGCGCTACTCGACCAACGCAACATTCCAGTGGATCGTCGCATGTGTTACGCCACCCGCGCACAGTTGAAAAAGTGGGCGTTCGCTGGTGGTGCACTACTCGTCTAACGCAGCCTCACCAGCGCAAACATTCCAGAGAATTTGCGCATGTGTGATGCCACTGGGATGCGCCACTCGTCCAACTCCTATTGTAGAATTAGGCTATGCGCTACTCGACCAGCGCATGTCACAAATGCACACAGAGGAAGCTGGAACATTTTTTCCAAAACGGCCTCACTTTGTTTGGATCTCATATTTATATAACTCATTGCCTTAAGGTCGTGCTAGAGTTCAGAACATCATATATTTTCCTTAGAACACATTTAAAAGGAAAAACACTTTCAAGAACTCATTTTTAATCACTCAAAGCATTCCCATGTGCATCAAAACTTCCTCTTGCATCATCTAAGTTCATTTAGAGTGCATCAACGGATAGGGTTGCTTCATCACATCTTGTTTGGTAAGTTCTTCACTATCTTCTTACAAGTTAAGTGTTTTACTTGTTAAACCTTCTCTTTAATTATTTGTAGGCTCTTAGAAGATTTTCTAGATACAAATTAGAGATTGTTGTGATGCCATGATTGAGTGTTGTATTGTGATAGCTTTATAGGATTGTTTTATCTATGTTTAGCTAAGCTTCTTGAACATGTCATTTAGCTTTTGATATCTAGAATTGCATTAATTGTCATCTCATTATCCTAGATAAGCATATAGGGTTTCGTAGCCTTGTTTGTTCATTGAATATCATCATATATTCACTTAGGACATTTTATCTCTTCATTGAGAAGTAAGACTTGTGTTGCTTTCGGGAGTAGGTAGCTTAATTCGCAAGCAAGATGAACTAGGTTCACTTATACCGGGATTAGGTAGTGGTGGTGAATTTAATTCGGGATTAGGTTGTAATTCTCTTGCCATTAGTGGATTCGAGGTTCTAGTGTAGCGCACTCATCAGCCCGTGGTTTTTCCCATTTGGAGGGTTTCCACGTATATCTCAAGTGTTGTTTATATTTCCGCATTTTTACACTTGTGATTTTATTGTAACTAGCTAGGGACAATTTTTAATTGACCTTTAACAAAAATTGGGTAAATTTATTTAAAATCTATTCACCCCTCTCTAGATTAATATTACACTATAATATTTGTTTCAGGTGGTTTAGGTCGGCTTCGCTCATGACCAAGCTCAAGCTTCTAAGGTATATCACTTGCTTAGCTCTTTGAAGAGATTTAGTTGCACACACATACTTCATGCATGTTTTGTTCACCTTGCATTTGTGTTCCCTATTGCTTATATGTGTGTATCATTTACACATTGCACACACACACTTACATGAATTTGTATTGACATGCATGTATTCCTTGTTACTCATGTGCGCATTTATTCACAATGATACTTGCACTTCATTTCTAGATTTAAGTGTGGTTTTGTGTGGTGTGCTTGTCTTAGTGTGTTGAGAGACCATTTGAGAAGGTCTTATTCTTCTCTTGGTTTGGTTATTTGGAGTAATGTGTCTAGTTTCGAAAGAGTGGATTTCAATGATTTAAATGTTTTAAATGTTTTTCAAAACTGATATTTGCATGATCTTGTTACCATAACATTTATACAATGCTTCAAAATGAGTTTTGAAAAATTTTGTACAAAATAGACACTCATACCTTCCAATGGTATATTATTCGTAATATTTCATGACTGTTTGGATTGGTTTTGAAATCTCTAAAGTGACCATAAAAATAGGGCAACTCTGTTGTTGTCCGTTTCTAACATTTTGTCACTCAAATGACCATAACTCTTTATATAGACATCCAAATCATATTTTGTAAATTGGAGTAGAAATCAGACTTCCTTACATTTTCAACGGTATATTATACGAAAGGTTTAGATGTCGTTTGGTCATGTTTTGGGTCGCTTGAATCTCAAGCTTTTGTGTTGTCACGGCTGCGCCAGTCCACAAGCGGACCTCACCAACGCCATTGGACAGTAGGTGTGAGCTGGTGTGGCACTTGTCGACTAGCGCAGCTCACTAGCGCACTGATTAAAAATTATGGGCATTTTCAAAACGACATAGTTTTGCTCTAGGTCTCATATTTATATGCCATTTTCTTCCTCACTCATTTTTGAGAGCTTAAAAACCCTATTTTAGTGTGAGAAAATATTTCTTAGCAAGAGAAGCCCCCAAGAACACTTCTTGACTCAACCAACCTTCAATCCATGAACATCTATCATCATTCTTCATCATTCTTCATCATTCAAGCATGAGTCTTCATATGTTTCATGACTAGGTAATCTATACATGTCTTAGACTTCATTATTTCATTACTATAACATGTATGTCTAGGTTTTAGCTTTTATTGCAAATTAAATGCATGTTCTTGTGTTTAAAAACTTTTATGACATGCTTGTAATGTTGGTTGTTGGTTGAGAATTTTGTTTTGTGATAGCTAAAATTTAGGACGATTTTATCCTTCTAACTAAATCTATATGCTTTGTATTTAGATATTGTTTAAGTCTAATTGATTGCATTTGTTAATTGCATTAATTGTTCTTTGCCATGTTATATGACAACTTTTGTTGAATGGCCTTTGTTTGATAATTAGATATTAGTCTCTCATAGCTATATCTAGTTAAGGCTTCTTGCACTTGCATTTAGACATTGATATATAGGAATTGCATTTATTGACTTATTTGAAATCCTAGATAAGCATTTAGTGTATCCTAGCACTACTTGTATGTTTGAATATTTTATCATATTCACTTAGGTTGTTTGACTCTTCATTGAGGTTAAGTCTTGTGACTAATTGGTTAGTGCACAAGCAAATAGATCAAGAATCACTATCAAAGGCCCGTTGGGTAGAGTGAAAGGGTTAGTAACTGTGTGCAGTGTGACGGGAGGTCAACCTAGGTTGTAAACTTTCATTCAATAATGGATTTGAGGATCGGATATGGCTAGAAGGATAGCTCATGGTTTTTTCCCTTGTCGAAGGGTTTCGACGTATATATCGTGTGTCTTTTATTGTTTTATGCACAATTAGTTTTAATTGAATGCTTTATAATTTGGGGCAATATTTGGAATATTGATTAATAGAAAAGTTAGTAATTGATTCGATTAAAACCTATTCACCCCCCCCCCCCCCCCCCTCTAGGTATAGACATACACACTTTCTAAGGAATTTCAATTGCTTCCTAGATCCATATCACCGAAGAAGAAAAAAGGCATATCATTGAAGACCTCCAAGATTGTGAAGGAGGATAAAGACTCGGATGAAGACATGGCTCTAATGGTGAAGAGATTCAAGAAATTTGTGAATCTTCACAAGAATGACTCGAAGAAGAAGATTGAGCCAAGACAATAGAAGCTTACAAGAAAAGACATTCAATGCTATGAGTGTAGCGAGATTTGTCACATTTCTTCCAAATGTACTAATTTGAAGAGGAAGAAAGGAAATGTGGTGGCCACCTCATCAAGTGATAGTGGAAGTAAAGAAGATTCCTCAAGTGATAAGAAGTATGTTCTTGACTACATGGCTTTTGGAGCCTCCTATGTGGAAGTTGTAGAAAAAGGCAATAAGGTAATAGTTTGTGACCTTGAAGAAGGATATGATGAAAAAGTAGATAAGAGAGTGATCAATGAAGCTACTTGTGTTGATGATGCCAATATGACAATAAGTGAAACTAATGGTGACTCTAGTGTTGAGAGCTCTTTATCTTACTATACAAATGGAAGTGTAGAGAACATGGATCTTGAAGGGTTCATTTTGAAGATATAGAAAGAGGTTCTAAGATTAAAGGAAGAGAACCTCAAGTTATCAACCGAGATGATTCACTTGAATAAAGAAGTGAAGATAGCTAAGAGAAATGAATCCTTGATGGAAAAAGAGCTTGAAGAAGCAAGAGAAATTATTGCCAAGATGACTTCAAGTGTAAAGAAGATTGACCACGTATTAGGAGTTGGCAAGAAGCTAAGTGACAAGAGAGGTCTAGAGTTTGAAGATGGCAAGGAGACCTCAACTACTAACAAGATGGTATTTGTTAAGAGCATGGACTTCAAAGAGCCCCTTCCTCTACTTCATCCTAGGAAGAAAATTGAACTAGGAGAGTGCTCTAAGAATGTCCAAGTCAAGATGGCACCAAGGAGTCAAGCTCAAGCTCAACCATTGAGAGAACATCATGCAAGTCTTCCTCAACTAGAATGCCATCAAGCCAAGAAGCATTTAATGCAAGTCCAACCAAGTAAGCAATCTTCTCAAACTCAACAACAAAGGAGAAGAGAACCAATACCACACCAAAGGAAAGCTCAAAGACATGGGAAAACACCTTTGTCCTCACAAAGGAATGGTATGACCACTTATTTTATTCCTTCATGTCATTTTTGTGGCATTGATGTTCATATTAGACCAAATTGCTTCAAGTACATAAACATGTGTAGAACTAAGAGCATGATTGAACGAAAAAGGTCTAGAGCCAATATGCATGTGCCTAGGAAATCTAGTGTCAATGATTCTAGGAGTAATATGATGACTTTGACCACTAGGAATGACAATGTGTCATCTAAGTGGATTAGAAAAGATGAACCTACATGCCATTGTGCTAAGGGTTCACCCATAGACTCAACTAGATCCAATGGACTTGGTAAGTCTATAGGGACTCATATCCCCTCTTGACTTATTTTGGATTGACCACATATGGGGAGCTCAAGCAAAGAGAGCAAATTGGCATTACATTGTGCTCATAATAATATTTATGCTCCTTTATTAATTACTTGAGATGATTGATTGTACATATATTTTTAATAAGTGTGCAACTTTACTTAACATGCAATCTATGTCTTATTTATGACCAGACATGCATTTTTGGACTAGGAGAATTGATTAGGAAGTACATTTTGAATGACCGAGAATTGATCTCCATGACATGTTGATTATTTCTATGATATGCTTTAAATTGATATGCATGATGAGATTTTTTGAATGCTCTAAAATGAATGCAAAAAATTATGTGTGAAAGCGATTTTGAGACTTCAATCAATAAGGAGCTTGTATCAATTTCAGGGATTTTAAAATCCAAAAGTCTCTCTCTCTTTACTTGTCAAACAAGACTACTATCATACGGGCATTCCACCCGAAAAAATCAAATAGGGTGCAATAGTCGCTCATGCCTTGTTTTACTTGTAAAGTTTGATATAGTTGCTCTTATTTGAGTTTATCTTGAAACTATATCTTGCTTATGCAATGAAAAAGGGTGAAATTGGTTTGAATTCATCTTGGAAACCTTTGTTATTTTGCTTTGCCAAATACCATGCTTTTGATCTTGAATTCAACTTGCTTGTATGCAAAGCATTCATTCACACAATTTTCATGGAATAAAACTCCTTGATTCTCTTTTCTTAATTGAGTTGAATAAATTTTCTTATATGATTATGCATATGTCTTTTGCCATAAGCTCTCCTTGTTAATGCTTCCTAAGGGGATACTCCTTTGTCTATCTCATGACAAAAAGAGGGAGTGGTGTGGATTTAAGAGGGAGTTGAGAGTGGTATGTTTTAGGGAGTTGAGATTTGAATTTGAGGGGGAGCTGACCTATTTATGGGTAGCATTTGCATTTGCATTGTTGATGCATGTTGCTTGTTTTTATTGTATACAAATTGCTCTTGTTTTTATTTCTTTGATCACCTCACTTACACTTGTCTTGGAAAGTGTAGTTACTTTGCTTTGTAGGGATGATCATTCTACAACAGGTAGAAAATTTGAAGATCTAGACTTAGGTTTCTCTTTGTAATGCAGAATGTGTTTGTTGACCCATTGTCATTTAGTTTGTTTATTGGTGAGGATGAATTGTGAGTGGTAGTTTTGTCAAGAAATAGCCAAAAAGGGAGATTGTAAGTTTCTCAGTTTTTGATTGGCTTATTTCGATTGACAAACCACATTTGGGGATCAAAATGTAAGGGTAGTTTAGGCCGGCTTTGCTCATGACCAAGCTAAAGCTTCTAAGGTATATCACTTGCTTAGCTCTTTGAAGAGATTTAGTTGCACACACACACACACACACACACACACACACACTTCATGCATGTTTTGTTCACTTTGCATTTGTGTTCCTTATTGCTTATATGTGTGCATCATTTACACATTGCACACACACATTTACATGAATCTGTATTGACATGCATTCATTCCTTATTACTCATGTGTGCATTCATTCAAAATGATACTTGCACTTTATTTCTAGATTTAAGTGTGGTTTTGTGTGGTGTGCTTATGTTGTGTCCACGCTTGCACGATGGTGTGCTTGTCTTAGTGTGTTGAGTGACCATTTGAGAAGATCTCATCCTTCTCTTGGTTTGGTTATTTGGAGTAATGTGTCTAGTTTCGAAAAAGTGGATTTCAATGATTTAAATATTTTTTAAAACTGACCTTTGCATGGTCTTGTGACCATAACATTTTATACAATGCTTCAAAATGAGTTTAATTTTTGTTTCACAAACTAGACACCCATACCTTTCCAACGGTGTATTATTCGTAATATTCCATGACTGTTTGGATTGGTTTTGAAATCTCCAAAGTGACAACAAAAACAGGGCAACTCTATTGTTGTCTGTCTCTGACCTTTGGTCACCCCATTAACCATAGCTATTTCTACAGACATCCAAATCATATTTTGTAAATTGGAGTAGAAATTAGACTTCCATACCTTTCTAACAGTATATTATACAAAAGGTTTGGATGTCGTTTTGTCATGTTTTGGGTCACTCAAATATCGAGCTTTTGTGTTGCTGCGGCTGCGCCAGTCCACAAACGGACCTCACCAGTGCCCTTGGATAGTAGGTGTGCGCTGGTGTAGCGCATGTCGACCAGCGCAGCTCACTAGTGCACTGAATAAAAATTCTAGACATTTTCAAAACGACGTAGTTTTGCTCTAGGTCTCATATTTATATGCCATCTTCTTCGTCACTAGTTTTTTAGAGCTTAAAAACCCTATTTTAGTGTGAGAAAAGATTTCTTAGCAATAGAATTTCCAAGATTTATTCTTTAACTTTCCGAACCACAACCCATCTTCATCTTGCATCTTTAGCATCATTCAAGCATGGGTTTTCTTTGATTGGTAAGTAGAACCTCCATTAAAGTTCATTTATTTTTCTACCTTACCAAGACATGTCATTTATTGCTTAGATTAGCATTTCTTCATTTTAATTGCATATTCATTGAAGCTATGACATGTTTGGGGTTTGTATTGTGATAGCTAGCATTTAGGTCATATTTTCCCTCTAGCTAATTAGGTCATGTTGATTGCATTTGATGATTGCATTTATTGACCATGACATGTTTATTGATAACTTGTGTTGAAGTGGCTTTATTTGATAACTAGATTGCAATATTGTAAATCCATATATAGTTAAGTCTTTATGTATTGCATTTAGACATTATTGTTTATGCCTCATTGATTGCATTTATTGATTGCAAAATTGCCCTTGATTATTTGTTGTGACAACTTGTGTTGGTTGGACTTTTATTGACAATTAGGTTGTTATATTTTATGTACATCTTATTGAGTCCTTATTTGTGGGCATATAGGCATTGTTGATAACTAGGATGTTATATTGTATTATCTACATCTAGTTAAGAATTTTGTGTTTGGTCTTACACATAATTATATTTGAGTATAGTGCCACAGATACACTTAGACCTTATACTCTTCATTGAGTCAAAGTCTTGTGGCTTCAGTATGAAGTTGCACAAGCGAGAAGCCTTGCAACCAAGGGTGGGTTGACAAGCAATTGGTCGGGTATCCACTGTAAAAGGCCCGAGGGGTAGAGTAGGAGGTGCTAGCGCCAAGAGTAGTGGATCAGGGGATATCACTTGGGATTGAACCAAGAGTGGTGAGTGGTAGTGGCCATAGTCTGAGGATGTCGAGAGTGAGAGTCTGAGTATCACTTGAGGGTGTAACCTTGTACTCATATAGTGGATTTCTGCGATCGAGTGTGGCTCACTTAACAGACCGTGGTTTTTTCCCGTTTGGAGGGTTTTCCACATATACATCTTGTGTTATTAATATTTTCATACTTTACACTTAATGTTGTATGTTTGTTTTATTGGGTGAATTTTGAATATTGACTAATCAAGAAAAATTGGTAATTGATTTGATTAAAACCTATTTACCCCCCTAGGTTTATAGACACGCATTTATTAAGGAACTTTCAATTTTGTAATTGATGCTGGTCCACACAAGTGGCCCTGTGTACACTGACCTGACAGATGGTACAGGATAATGACAACAAATGCTACAGAATGCATAAACTCATGCCTAAAATTTGCACGCCAACTGCCTATGCTGACTCTGGCAGAGATCATTAGGAATATGCTACAACGTTGGTTTCATGATCGTCATAGGGCTGAACAGTCCATGCGTCATTAGTTGATCGACGCAACACATCTTGTGATCCTAAAATGTATGGAGAAGTGCAATTTTATGACCGTAAATCCAGTCGACTGGAATATATTCTCGGTGAAGCAGTCTAGAAAATAGTGGACCGTTGACTTAGCCCAGAAGACCTGCACATGCAACAAATTTCAAATCGACCATCTTCCGTGTTCTCACGTTCTCGCTGTCGTAAGGTACATCAGGCGTTTAAATGTACGGGTTAATATTACTGAAACGTGAATCTCATCGTTTTCATTATTTTTATCGAGACCGAAACATGGATTTCACATCCCTATGTACGGACTTTTATAAGAGGCAGATACTTATTGACGCGTACTTGGTTCCTATTATACTGGTTGAACATCCTTCCACTTGGATCGTGTCATCTGACATCGTTGAGAGGGTGGTTTTCAATCTAATCTCCAACAGATATGCAGGACGCCCGAGGTAGGTAGACATATCTCGTTTACGGAGAGGACAACTACACAGAACTGTAGGAGATGTGGACAATCATGGTATAATTCTAGGAGATGTTCTAACCCAACTATGATTAATAAAGGTCCGACCAGAGTTGTTCCTAAGAAATACCAGCACAAGTGTAGCATATGTCATACAGTTGGCCACAACAAACAGACGTGCCCTAACAGAGACTCCACCGTGGAATGAATTGAGGCGTTTCGATTGATGACATTGTGATAATTTGTAATCATATGACTTGTTCATTAACTTATATTAAAATTTAATTGAATAGGATTTTCAATTTGTGTTATACTTGTGATTCCAGACAGTTGAAACGAAAAAAAAAACTTAATTTTTTTTTTCAATTGAATTGTTTTTGTACAAAAAAATTGTTACATATAACAAAAAAAAAATACTACAAAAATCTAAATGGGTCGGGAGTTACAAAAAATCTCAACTGCCATCTTCTCCAGAATAATCCTCATATCTTTTTCTGACCAATCAAAATCCTTCCTATCCGCCAATAAGTATTCGATCAATCTCAATGTGTGGGAACCACAGTTACCCCTGCAGTTGGACACATTAACATGCATTAATAAAACATTAGTTTCTTAATAACACAATCTCAAAGTTAATGAAAACAGAATGTCTTACGATTTCTTCTGTTGGGGAATATGTGTTTCGGACACCACACTGATGGAAAAAGGCCTATTCTTCTTGGTGAACGTCTCACGGGCAACTGGTCCCACCAGTATGAAACCCGGCCTTATATAAAATCGAGGGCAAAAACCAGCGCAAAGGGGCTATTTGCATCTTTCGGATATTCACTGCGACATCTTGTCTCCAGGGGTCCAGTCTGAACATCTTCCTAGTGGTGAGGTCGACGGTCACCAAGAGCAAATGTTAGCACCCAATGTTGCACAGTATCAGGACCTGTAAATGTAACAAGAAGGTGTTAGGATATACAAAGACGTTTATATTATAAAATTACAAACCGAGTAACACTTACCATGTCAACTTCGTGCCACGGACATCTTCCACTCGGGGCACTACCACGTACCATCGTAAGGTCCTCATCGGTACACCAGGACCTGAGCACATTCCACCTCACCGTGGTGATCTCCCAGCGAGCATCACGAGGCATAATGTACTGGGGCTCCAGGAATGACTGTACAAACATTTGATCGATAGAAAGTTACTAATGTTTTACAAACTAAATTACAAACATACGTAATCATTACTTATTAAATACTTACAAAAAACTGTATCCAATATGTTGATCATCTGGTTGTTCACCTTCGGGAATGCTCGCTGACACTTCTGAAGAATATGGAGGTACGCATCCATATGCTCGGAATATATACACGTAATAAACTGTTAGGAGTGTATCATTACTAAAACAAACATAAAATAACAATTTGCCTAACACACGTACCTCGTCCTCCAACTCTATGAAGTTAGCCTGCATCCGATGGAAGTATGCAGCATCAACTGGCTCCAACAAGTCCACATCACCTCTGCAATCACTTTTCATTAGCTACACAATTATTTAATTGAACAGAAAAATACTGCCATCTAAATAGATAAAATTAGACTTACCGTTCCTCGTTTATATTCCTATTAAAGGCTTGGTAAGCCTTCAACTGGTCACCGTCCACTAGTCTGTAGGGATCAAAAATGTGGTCCGCAGCCTGAGGTATTACCCTCGGCCTCTTTGGACGGTAGGGATCTATTAACGAACTGAGCTGCGATGAGGAGATCTGTCCCCTCTACGGCTGGATCGATGTGGAGGGTGGAGGGGGAAAGGCCAAATGGCGCTCTATCGGTGGGGAATGTGGAGGGGACTGTTGTCGCTCAATCAATGAGGGAGGTGGAGGGGATGACAACCGCTTGATCAATGAGGGAGGTTGAGGGGATGACAACCGCTTGATCGATGAGGGAGGTGGAGGGGACGGTTTCCACTCGATCTATAAGGGAGGTAACGGGGACGGCTGTCGCTCGATCGATGGGAGGTCCTATAGAATTGATGTACATGTAATAGGCCATGTATCTCCGGTACACTGGTGAGACTCACTCTCTAGAAATGCCCCTCTGGTATGTGGATCCTCCCAATGTCCACTAGCCCGTCTGTCCCCTAGGTATACCCACATGTCCTGTCTCTGGGAGTAAAGTTTGGATCAGGACCAGGTGGACCATCCCGGTGCGTATGAGTCCTCGAACCCTGAAGCCCCTCGATCAATGCGAGTAACTCTCGGTGCTACTGCTGTCGATCCTCCTCGCTCTTCTATATTATATCCACTAACTCCCGGTGCTACTGCTATCGATCATCCTCACTCTTCCGGGGGGCTTCATGCAACTTTTGAACTGATGTTCCCATGAGGCCTGAAATCATGAAAATATTGTTAGAACTAAAACAATCAGCATGTTGTGTTAATTGAAAACAAAACTAGCATCTCAGCTTACCTCTTCATACGTTCGAGTCCTTGCGCAACTCACTTAGGATGTCTCCTAGTTTTATCTGCGTAAGGGTTTGCCGAATCGTTAAGCTTTTTAACTGCTTAACACAGCTGCACATCTCACCGGGATTTTTCCCGACGGTGCCCCGAGTCTTTTTCTAAAATCTGGTGCATCGGGTTTTCCTTTTGGCTAAGGTCGACTGACCTTGTTCTGCTAGCGTGCTCCTTCAAACTTCTCCTCTCATTAGGGAATTTTGCCAAATTAATGGTCCCAAGCATTTTATCTCTTTTTTTGTGCTCGCATGTTCTTATTATCATACTCGTCTCTCATATGTTATTTATCATATGCTTAAATTTTCAGAATCCCATTGTCCGGTTTTTATTAATAACTGCAAAACTGACAATGGAAATCTAAGAATTGCTAAAAATTAGAAATATCCCAGCTAAAAATTTAAAAAACAAAACTTCAAGGATATAAAATCTCAAATATAGGGCATTGCATGGTTGGGGTAAAACCTCTCCATCTGGTCGGGCAATCCAATATGCTCTATGACCAGCTATTCCTTCAATCTTGTATGGGCCTTCCCATTTATCAGCCAACGAGCCTGAAACTTTGTTCTTTGTGTTCAGCGACACTTTCCTGAGCACCAGGTCTCTTAGTTGGGATTTCCTGATCCAAACTTGAGAGTTGTAGTGTCAGACCACTCTTTGTTGATATGCCACATTTCATACTCGGGATTTCTCCATTTTTTCTTCTAGCTCATCTAAGCTTTGTAACAACATATCAACATTCTAGTTTTCATCATATAGCCTGACCCTAGGTGACATGTATGATGTTTCTACCGGGATAACAACTTCTGCTCCGAACGCCAAAGAGAACGGAGTTTCTCCTGTAGAAGTTCTTGTTGTCGTCCGATATGCCCATAACACCTTTAGAAAATTTTTCAACCCAACTACCTTTCTTGGCATCTAGCTTTGCTTTGAGTTCGTGCTTGATGATTTTATTTACTGCTTCAGCTTGCCCATTCGTTTGAGGGTGGGCAGGTGTGGCATAATAATTTGCTATTTGGTACTCGTTGCACAGTTGTCTGAATTTTTGATTATCAAACTGGGTGCCGTTGTCAGTCATAATAGTACTCGAGACTCCAAATCTATAGAGTATATTTTTCTTCACAAAGTTCATGGCATTTGCTTCTGTGATACGTACCAATGCTTCAGCTTCTTCTCATTTTTTAAAATATTCAACATCCACAATTGCGTGCTTAGCTCCACCCCCTGTCCCTGCCAACATTGGACCATTTAAGTCTAGTCCCCACATGGCGAATGACCATGAGGATGTGAGGCTTCTAAGTGTTTCAGAAGGCCGTCGAATATCATTGGCGATCCTTTGGCAAGCAATACAGCTTCAGAGCATCGTTGTGCATCTGAGAACAAAGAGGGTCATTAATAACCTTGCCTGAGTACCTTGTGCCTTAAACTCCTGCCTCCAGTATGGTTTCCGCATACTCCGCCATTGATTTCCTGTAGTATCTGATGTGCTTCTTCCTTTGATACACATCTCTAGAGTGTTCGAGAAAATCCTCTTCTGTACAGTTTCCCTCCAATCAACGTGTATCTTGATGACCGGTACTTGATACGTTTGGATTCTAAATCTTCTGGGAGCACACCTTCTTCCGGGTATCTTTTAGCTGAGTCATCCAACCGTCTGACGGTGTTCAGATTTCTGAGATTTTGAAGTTTTTCGGCTCAACTATACTTGGTCTTAGGAGATGTACGACCAGAATAGTTTTTGGCCTGATTGTGGTTATTGCTGATGCTAGTTTGGACAAAGCATCTACCTTTTCTTTTTCTTCTCTAGGGATCTGGACAATTCTGTATTCCTTGAATCTTTGAAGGAGTTTTTTTGCAATTCCCAAATAAGCCATCATACCTTCATCTCTGGCGTGATATTCATCTGAAACTTGGTTGATGACTATCTGTGAGTCACTGAATATCTCGACCTCAGCTGCTCCGAGAGCTATGTAAACTCTAAGTCCTGCTAGCAATGCCTCATATTCCGATTGATTGTTTGTTGCTTTGAAATTGAATCTCATGGAACATTCAGCATCATCTCCTTCTGGGGTGCACACCACGATCCCTACCCCGCTGCCATGAGTGTTCGAGGAACCATCGACATATAACCTCCAAGGGAAACTCTTGCTTATAATCCTTTTTGCTTCCATGTTTGGTTCTTTGAATTCTACTACGAAATCTGCCATTGCTTGGCCTTTGAATGATGCCTGGGGATGTACTGAATATCAAATTCACTCAGCTCGATTGCCCATTTTGTTAACCTCACCGAAATTTCTGGCTTCTATAGATTCGCTTAAGTGGGCAATCGGTGAGAACCTGGATTGTATGAGTCTAAAAGTATGGCCTCAGCTTCCTTGTTGCCGAAACCAATGCTAGAGCCATTTTTTCCTCATGTGAATATCTGGTTTCAGCTGGAAGAAGATCCTTACTGGTGTAGTACACTGGCCTTTGTACTTCATCTTCTGTCCTGACTAGAACCGAGCTTGCTGCTAATTCTGTAACGGATAAGTACAAATGAAGTATTTCTCCCATTTTAGGTTTTGAAAGGATGGGAGCCTACCCTAAGTACTCTTTTATTTTTAGGAACGCCTGCTTGCACTCTTTATTCCACTCGAGTCCTTTCCCCTTTTTGATCACTTTGAAAAAGGGGGCACACTTATATGTGGCCTTTGAAATAAATATGCCCAAGAAAGCTAAGCATCCTGTTAAGCGTTGCAATTCTTTTAGCATTTTATGTGAAGTCATTTTTTGGAGGCCCTGGATCTTCTCAGGCTTCACTTTGATTCCCCTCTGGTGAACTTGGAAACCAAGGAACCTTTCTGAAGGAACCCCAAATAGGTACTTATTCAGATTTAACCTCATCTGGTATCTCCTCAAGACATCAAATGTTTCCCGTAGGTTCAAAGTTCCATGTTTCTTCCTATTTAACGAGCAAAAATCCTATTGACCAATCTTTGGTATGTTGCTCCAGCATTTTTTAACCCAAAAGGCATTATTGTATAACAGTATAATCCTTGATCTGTTGTGAATGCTGTTTTTTCTTCATCAGCTTTATTCATTCGAATTTGATTGTATCCTGAGTAAGCGTCCATGAAACTAAGTAATTCATGGCCTAATGTACCATCGACCAGTTGGTCTGTTCTCAAAAGTGGAAAGCTGTCTTTTGGGCAGGTCTTGTTCAGATCTGTGAAGTCCACACACATTCTCCACTGGCCATTTTTTTTCTGGACCAGGACCATATTTGCTACCCACTGAGGGTAGTTGACTTCCCTAATCGACCCTACAAGAAGTAACTTATCCACTTCCTACTTAATTGCTCGACTTTTCTTGAGGTTAAATGACATTCTCTTTTGCATTACTGGTTTCGCGTTTGGATCCACCACCAGATGATGTGATATTATTTGGGCATCTATCCCTACCATGTCTTCATGACTCCAAGTGAACACATCTTTGTATTCTCTAAGCAAATTAATAAGGTCCTTCTTAACCTCTCTTTCCAAATTGCCCCCAATTTTGATCTTCTTATCTGGTTCATCTTCCTTTAAGACTACCTTTTCTATCGGTTCACTTTTAGATACCTCTGGTTCTTCCCTTGGATAGAACTAGAACAATAGTGATTCCTGCTCGATCTGATCTGGTCTGGTCGTGTTATGGTGCACACTTGTTCACTATTGTCTCTGCCTTTGTAAACCAAACGATTAACTCTTCAGGCCATCTCCTGGGATCCTTTGACTATTCCTACCCCCCATTCAGTTGGAAACTTAAGCATTAGAGCATTGGTAGCCATTACTGCCTTAGTTTTGTCCAGGAATGGTTGACCTAACAGCGTATTACAAGGCCAATTTCCCAAGTCTAACACTACAAAGTCGAGTAACACTGTTTTTTGACAAGGTGCTACTCTGATTTTCACGGGTAGCTTCGCTGTCTCGAGAGACCTAACATCGACTCTCCTGAATCCTCTGAGTGGGGTATAGAAAGGTTGCAAATCGTTTTGATCTAACATAAGCTGATAAAAAACAACCACATTAAGAATGTCTGCCAAACTGCCATTGTTTACTAAAATTCTTTTGACTTCTTTGTGGCCAATTCGGGCACTTATGACGAAGGCCTCATTTGGTCGGACATCGACCTCATTGAATATTATCGGGTCCCATCCTTCCTTTATTCTTTTCGGGTCTGGTTCGACGGAGTTGACATCAAAATTCTGCCTTGCCTCCACTGCTTCTCGGATTTCCTAAGTCCGCCCCCGGTTACTTCTCCCAGTTGATGGTCCTCCGAAGATAGTTTGTATTACTTTATTTACCTCGGGACTGGCCTTATTGTTCCTACCAGAACTATGATCTGCCTTGGTCTCTTTCTTTATTTCTGGCTTCTCATCTTTCTTCAAGATTATACCTTACAGGTGTCCCTCCCGAATAAGGGCCTCTAGTAGTCTCTAAGCTGGTAACATTTGGAAGTTTCATGACATGTTTCCTTATGGAACCTGTAATATTTCACAGTGTCTCGCCGAGCAAATTGAGATTGCCAACGTGACTCTTTTACCAGATTCTTTTCTTGTGGTATTGCTAGGATTTCTTCTTGTTTTTTCCGAAATATGGTGTAGTTCATGCATTTTCCTCAAAAAAAAAATCGTGGTCTGGTCAGTACTACGCTCATTTCCCTCATCCTTGCTCATTTCTTTACTATTTTCTTTCTGTTTTCCTTTATGGTTCGGTACCTTTGACTCAGTATCTATTTGTTTGGGTCTTCCTCCATGCATGTAGCAACCTTCTGTTGATAATTCCTCTTCCTCGGCTAATGCATATCCTCTAGCCATATCCATCATATATGTATATCTGGTTAGACGAGCCCTTCTTAGGTCAAAAGACGGTCGTCCATCCTACAGGTTGTTTATGAATGCAGCGAATATTGCTTCTTCATTTGCACTGCCGATTTCTAAGACCGTCTAGCCAAATCTCCCCAGGTATTTCTTTTGTGACTCGCCATTCCCTTGCTTTAGCTGAGAAAGGTAAGCGACTGACTTTTTCCTGTGCACATTGCCTAGGAATTGTCTTGAAAAGCTTCTATTCAATTCACCGAAACTCCGAATACTTGCCGGGGGCAATCTTCCGAACCATCTCGAGCCAGTGTCTCCTAGTGTTTGTGGAAAATTGAGACACAACAAAGAGTCGCCGTGGGCATACTGAGCCTTAGCGCTTTTATATCGTCTGACGTGTTCTTTAGAATCTGCATCCTTATTGAATTGTTCCACGTGTGGCATCCTAAACCTTTCTGAGAATGGGGTTTGCAGGATGTCCCTAGTAAAAGAACTATCAGAATCATCATCAGACAACTCATTATATCCATATCGCCTAATCAACACGTCCATTTGAAGCCTGTTGTTTTCGACTTCTCGAGTCAGACTCTGAATCATAACATCTCTGTCCCCCACCGGTTCTTCATGATGGTTAAATTGTAGGGTGATCATTATACCCGTTTCCATCCTCTCTTCCCTATATTCCCAAGTCTCATGAGCTAATCCATACAGGTGTATGGTTCCATGACGATGTTTACGATGATGCCAATCGCTATCCTCTGATGACGATGACCGATCCCTGCACCGGTCATATTTACGGTGTCTATCATGGGCCACCTGACCATGACTCCGCCTTTGGCATGGTCGTTCTTCTTCGGGCGTTTCACGATCTCTGTCTCGGTTGTGTGTTACACCCTCATATTGATTGATTTGATCTGAGTTCCTAACAATTGTTGGTACATCTGATTTCGGCCCAACTATAACCAAACAGAGCCTTATAGGTAGAGGGTTTAGCGGATGTACCTCTACGTGCGCACTACGTCAACATTGGTGAAAAAAAATAGGCTTTACTGAAGAATAAGAGCCAGAGAAGGTTGCTTATCCAGCCCAGTTGCTTCTGTAGCCAATAGGTCTACTCCTTCTCTCGCCGCGTCCATTAGTAGCTGTTGCAGTGCCTCATAGAAATGACGTGCTACGTCCTCGCTGGTAGGAGGGATTTGTTGGATACCAGCTAGGGATATGGTTGATTTCCGGTGGTTGTTGTGGGATCATGAGTGACCCTACCTATATGTGTGTAATCTGGAGATTTTTAGATATCCCTAGAACTGTCTTTGCTTCTTCTTTCGGCCATTGCTTAATCAGATCAAAGGTTCAAGGTTTCTCCCTCCTTCTATTGCCAATTGTTGACGTCTGTTTCTCGATGGATGAGAAAAGTCAACAATGTTGGATTTGGTAATGACCTGTCAAAGAGAAAGAGAAAGAGAATGCAATTGGAAGTTAATAAGATACGAGTTTATGTGGTAAAACTCCAGAGATCAAAGAAACGTTCACGGATGGTTGAATACAGAACCGAGCCAAATCCACTTTTAAAATAAAGAATTACACTACTCGATCTCTTTTGTCTCTCTCTTCTAGTGATTTTTTCTGTATATATGTTCTATATCTATAATAGTGGGATTGGGGGTCTATTTATACATACATAAAACCCTAATCCTTGTTGTACAAGTAAAAGGAATTGTATTTTGATTAAGGCTGGTTGCTTGTTGAGGTCTTCTTTTATCTTATTTTTTGTGTTCGGCGATTGTGTGGAGATCGAATGGGACTCTGGTGGTATAGTCCATTTAGGACTTATTTCCTTATCGATGTGTGGTTTTCTTGAAGAAGTAGATTTGTTGCTTGATTTGGAATCTACTTCCTATTTGGTGTTTTATTCTTCAAGAAACTTTTTTTGATACGAATGTCTTGTGTATTGGATCGTGATTCTTGGTTCACCCACGTGAATCGTGTGCTAGGTTTCTTTATTCAGGGTTTTCAGTATTGTCCAGAGTATAACATAATGTGCTAAGTACTCAGTCCCGAGTAGGACACAACGTGCCGAATATCCGTATTCAGACTTACTCGGGTTCCTATCCCTTTGTGATATCTTGAAAGGTATTTTCTAGATGCCTACTTGGATGCCTATCTGGTAATTGTTTCAAGGGACTGTCCATCTTGTCAGTGACATGTACATTCGATAAAATATACATATAACAATATTATTATTGTCATTATTTTTTAATTTTATTCTTATTATTATATCATTTTATTTTTATTTTGTTATTATTATTATTATTATTATTATCATTATTATCATTATCATTATTATTGTTTTATTTTTATTTTTATTTGATTTTTTATTTTTATTTTTGACATTATTAATACTCTTGCTATTGGAAATGAACAAGTGATATTTATCGATATTTAAATTAAAAAGACAATTTAAATGAGAATTCCCTTTAAATATTTTAAATATTCATCTGAGTTTTATATTTAGAGATATTTAAATAATTGTTAAATCAATTTAATTTTTCATTTCTCTATTTTTTTAATTTTTATTATCGCTCTCCCAGTCGAGCCAACCTTTCGCTTTCAATCCTTTTAGCGAAGCAAAAGCTTATTACGCAGTTCAGAATTTTATTATTATTTAACCATTATTTCAATTTTAAATTTTAAATTTTTATTTTTAAAATTTGGCATGAGAGGTATTTAAGTCATATTGTTATTTTTTCTGGTTTGATGTAATTATATAAATAATAAGGGGAACTTAGTGCAATTTATCATTATATAAAAATAGACGATGTTACTGTTCCATCAGTTATTACCAATTTATAAATGTTCAGGGGTTTTATTGTTAACAAGTATAGGGGTTAAGATATCAATTCGAACATAGTATATGGGTATCATTGTCAAAAGTTTTATTGAAAGAATTAGAGAATATCCTTATATTGATACTCTTTTACATTAAATTGGTATTGGATACATTGAAATGTGAAAAAATTTAATATAAAAATATTCTATTGAGATTTTTTTTTACACCAATTTGATGTAATTTATAATGCTCTTCATTAGAGATGTCTTTAGGAATGCCAATGAGTCATCAAATGGAGAATCGGAGGAGGTTCCCCACCCTCGTCCTCTGTTCTCTGCCACTTACCCATCCTCGGCCCCACCTCAAATGCCCCCACCTTAAATGGGGATAGGGTCTGCCAGAATTGAATGTCTTTTATATTTTGGGTATCTCAGTGCATGAACACTTCTATTCCTGTGTAGCAATTTCACTTTCTTTTATATATATATATAGCTATTTCATTTAATCTTCCATAACTGTTTATTTTAACTTTTACCGATATGAAAAGTTCATGCTCTTAATAATATTTGATTTCAGTTGAGGAAAATACATGTGAAGAAGTTAACAAACGAATTAGAAGGAAGAATACTGTATGAGGGGAGAAGATATTGAGTCATCGACAATCAAAAATAATTAGTACATTTAATTTTATAAGTATATAATATCTAAAATTAAAATGAAAAAGATTTTCTTTTTACGTTTCAATATATTTTTTTTTTTTTACATTTTATTTCTAAAGACACTATTTAAAAATTTTAAATTAAAAAAAAAATTAATTTTTTTTAAAATTTAAACTTTTTTTGAAGACATATTCTTTTCTCTAAAATTATCCATTGTATATTTTAGCACTCATATTCTAAAGACACTTCATTAAAAAAAAATGAAATTTCTAAAAACACTTTATTTTATTTCAATATTACTCGTTTTGAATATTTCTTTTTAGAAACTTTGAAACAGGAATACAAAAGAGATGTGAAGTAATAAAATAAAAATAAAATAAAAGTAAGAATAAAACTGAACAAAAGTAAGAAGATAAAAAAAAAACTGTTTTGGAGATCAATATGTTAAAATAGGAAAACAAAATTTGTTTTTCTCTTTTGGATTTTAAGTTGAGCAAAAAAAAATTGTTGACAAAGAAATTAATTTTAAATATATTTTTATTGATTTTTTTAAATATATATTTTCTAGTGATGGTGATGATTGAATGTGAGTGATATTTAAGGGAAAAAACCGATATTAAATTTTGTTTAACAGGAAAACTTTATATATATATAACTATTGATGATAATGATAGAGGGTTTGATAATGTATGAGAAAAAAAATATTTTGAAAAGAAGAAAAAATATTTTAGGATTTGTAAAACATGAGAAAAAAATAGTGGAAAAAAAAACGTTTTCTTAAAAAATGGTTTAGAGTGTCTTTAGAACTTTATTGTTTTATTTAGTACTTTTAATTTGGGTTAAAATTGTAATTAATAAAAAAAATTAAATGAAGTGTAAACAGATAATTAATAGATTGTTATAAATTTCTCTTTAAAAAATAAATATTACTTTAAGTATCATTATAATGTTAACAGTATCCTTATTGAAATGAATCATTTTAATGAATCATTTTAATGTATTTTATTTATAAACCCTTTTAAATTATAAACACACCCAATTTATATAAAAAAATCAGATTATTTTTAAAATCAAATCCTCTTC
Organism: Dipteronia dyeriana; assembly: GCA_032871835.1. Classification (NCBI taxonomy): domain Eukaryota; kingdom Viridiplantae; phylum Streptophyta; class Magnoliopsida; order Sapindales; family Sapindaceae; genus Dipteronia; species Dipteronia dyeriana. The sequence goes on along the minus strand of CM065295.1, from coordinate 31,615,787 downwards.
TAATGATGGTGTAATTTACATTTGGAAATGTCTCGAATATAGGAACCTTATGAAAGGGAAGATATAGAAATATAATCTGGATGTTATAAAACAAAGCATAAAAATATAGAAAGTAATAATACTAATCAAGAGAGGAGAATGAGAAGAAATCGATTCTATGAATTTTAATTATCTGTATCAAGATAACTTATACAATGTGCATATATATAGGCATAGAAAGAATTGAATTTATAATGAAATAGAATAGAAATAGTTACTTCTCAATGAAATAGAAAAAGAGATTAAGAGAATTAATAGCGGATTATTCTCTAGGTGGTGGAAGTCAATTATATCACAACACTCCCCTTTAGATGTACGCCACCTTGATAATAATTTATGAGATTCTTCTAAAAAATTACTGGACATGCTTAAATACTGCCTCATTAAAAACCTAGCCAGTAAAACCCAGTGAGACAAAACATGGTCAAGGGAAAAAGAGTACAATGCACAAAATGTCTAAAGTGAAGAATATTCTCCTTCTAAAAAGTGATTCGTTCTCAATCTTGAAGCTTGCAAAGTCGACGCATCCCAATGCCATATATGAATTTCTCTAATGTTGACGTTGGTAAGATTTTCTTAAATAAATCTGCAAGGTTATTTATAGACCATATCTACTTGACATCAATTTGTCAACTTTCTTGAAATCCATGAGTGTAGAAGAACTTGGGTTATATGATTGATTCTGTCTCCCTGGATGTATCTTCTTCTGACTTGTGTAATACAAGTAGCATTATCTTCATATATTGAGATAAGAAACTCTTGTATTGTGTTAAATATAATACAATACTAATAAGATACGGTGTATCATTTCATCATTATCTTAAATCGAAATGGATCTTTTTTAGGATTTAAAAATCAAACAACCATACAGATGCTCAAAGAATGAGACTCATCCATATTGAGGACGAAACTAGTAATACATTTAAAATATGCTCAATCTTCAAACCGAAACAATATTTTGTTTTCCCCAAAACCTTTATCTCAAATTTTTGTTTCAAATACTCAATAGTTTTGGAAGCTCTTCAGGCGCCCCAATTTAAATTCATGTTATCGACAGATACTGTTTCAATATCAAATCCGGATTTCGATGTCTTTAAGAATACACTTGAGGTATAAAGAAACTTTAAATGCCCATTTTATGATATTTTCTCTAAAATAATCATATCACATTCTTCCGAATTGCTTCAAAACATATAAAAATCGTTGTAACTTTATTAAACATAAGTTACGAGAATTTTAATTATATGCTTCTGCATTTTGAATAGGCATGCCAACGGTTCCGACCAGTTTCGGTTCTGGTTCTGGTTCCGGTCCCGGAAGGAGCCAGAACCTGAACCGGAATCTGAACCATAGATCATCGGTTTCGGTTTCAGTTTCAGTTTCAGTTTCAGTTCCGGTTCCAGTTCCGGTTCCACCGGCTCTGGTCTAGTTCCACCGGCTTCGCTGGTTCGGTTCCTTTTTTTTTTACATTTTAGTATAAGAAAAATTAAAATATATATATATATTCTGGAACCGAAACCGAACTGCCGGTTCAAACCGCCAGTTCCAGGGTGGTTTTTTTAGAGGAGAACCGGAATTGAACCTTCAACCCCACGGTAACGGTTACGGTTACGGTTCCGGTTACGGTTGCGGTTACTATTCCGGTTACGGTTCCGGAACCGGTTCTGATTACGGTTACGGTTACGGTTACGGTTACGGTTCAGGTTCATTTCACACGGTTCCGGTTCGGTTCCACGGTTCGAACTAAACCGTGGTCATGTCTAATTTTGAATCCTTCCGGGATTATTTTGATCATAGAAATATTAATTATTCAATAAAATATTTACATATGATAAAATACTAGGTTTCTATAGTACGCCCTTTGTTTCGAGGTATAAGCAATATCTCGTTATCTTATTTTTCATAGGAATACTCGTTTTAACAAAAATGCTTGACTTCTTCAAGCATCTACACTATATGTGTAGGAAAAATCGGTTCAAAATGTGGCGGAAGCATAAAATTAGGGTTTGATATATTAAAAAATTTTCTCTTTCATAAAAAGAACCTTAACCCTAGATTAATTGACGTAAATTAAAAGTATCGTACTTTTTTTCTCGTGACGATTGAACTAGCGCCGAATTGAATCCGCAAGATCCTCCAATCCAATCATGAACGTGAATCACCTAGGAATGAGGGCTCCCTTTCTTTAAATTGTATACCTGAGGATGGAAACAAACAAAATCTTCTTCTTTGTTAGTCACAATAATCCTCCAAGAGAAAACCCAAGAACGTCCGGTCACTTATGAATTATCAATCTATTTGATTGAAATTCACGTGAACCCGATTTGATTTCTGTACACAAAACCCTTTTGATGTAAAGGATACTAGTGCACTATCGAAAACAAAAACGTTCCCTTTTTCTCTTCTCATTGGTCGAATTCTGCACACAATAGTTGGATGAAGTTTTTTTTTTTAACTATATAAGCAAAATAATAAAAATAAAAAACTTCTCTAAGACACCAACAAGCCTTGACCGAATTCTTTAGCATAGAATTATTAGCTTGGCCGAATTCCTCTATATGAATATATATAGGTGTCCAAATCCTCTCATAAGGAGGATTTACTCGATGGACAAGAATCCTCTCCTTATGTAGATTTACTTGGTGACAAAGAATCCATTTCAAAGAAAGATTTCTTTTCCACACCAAGACTCCTAATCCAACTCAAATAGTGTATCTATTCAATAACCAATTATTGAATATAATTAAATTGTGACTAAATCAAAAATTTTCTAATAGAAATCAAATACTTCCTAATTTGACTAGATAAATAAATTCCTATTATTTATCTACTTATCAAATATAGTATTTGATACTAATCATATTAGAAACAATAATATAAATCTAGGCGACCATCTCCTACTAGGAAAAAGATTTTGACTTTTAATTAAATAATTAATTAATAAATTAATTAATTAGTTTCCATTTAATTAAATTTTAAAATAAGAAAACAATATATAAGACTAATAAATAGTCCCTTGCCGCCCAAGTCAATATATATGGGCCAATATTGTTTTATTTTATTTTATTAAATCCATTGGACCTTAATAAAAAGTCCACCTGTGAACTAGATCCATTATTACTAAAAGAAACAAGTCCACATGCCTTAATACAGTTATAGATGGACCCATAAATTGGTCCGGTAGAATATATCAAGTGATCCATGCAAGTTCGTGTGAATTGAGGATCTTAGTGGGCTATCTAAATTTAAGCTCCAATAGACATAACCTAATCATAATCAACAAATGATTCATTTAGGTTTGATCTATTAAATTTAGTTCATTCCACTAAAGAACTTATTGACAGTGATTTTTAGATCGCGTAGGATTGATCACGCGTCTAATAGGTTTTTGTAGATTGTTGAAGATGTTATAAGAAAGATAGAAAAAGAAGAAAAACATGCACACATAATTTTACATGGTAAAACCCCAAGGTGGTGAAACATCCACGGCTGCCGGTGACGGCGAGAAGAATCCACTATAATATAATGATTACACACTCAATCTCTCCTTTTTGGTGTATCTCTATCTTTTTCTTGTATATTTTCTTATGTGTTGTTGTATATGGCTCTGTCTCTATCTTTTTTGTATATGTCTTTTTTATAATGAGATTATGGGTCTATTTATATGTGTATAGAACCCTAATCCTTGTTATACAAATAATGAAATGTGATAGTGTTTAATTAGAATTGGTAACTTGTAGAAGTCATCTTTGTCTTCTTTCCTGTTTCAAAGATCTTGTGTATTGAATTAGGGTCTTCGTAGGATTCTGGTTGAATGTTTCGTTTATCACTTATTTCCTGATCGGTGGGAAGTCTTTTAGAAGGGAAAAGTTATTGCTTGACTTGGACTCATTTCCTGTTTGGTGTTTATCCTCTTGGAAGCTTTGAGTTCTTTCCTGAATAGACTTCTCTGATACTGGATAGAAAATAGAGATATTTTCTTATTGGAGTGTGATTCTAAATTCCTTGTTTGAGTAAAACAATTCTTCTTCATATTTGAGTCGTAGTTGCCTTTAATGTCTCCCATGCGTTGTCCAACTGACCAATTGTCTAGTTCCGACCAGACTTCTTTTATCTCGATCAGATGGTCCCGACCAAGTTATCTCTACCGGATCGATTAGTTTCCCCTATCAGGTTATTTGTGCCCGTTTCCCCGACAAGGTTATTTGTGCCCAATCGGTTAATTTTTCCGGCCATCTTGGGTAATCTTGACTAGCCCTTTAGATCATCTATTAATTGCCTTGGGTTGATCTTTCCTGACTCTTGTCACTTAACATATCTAATCATGCTGACTTGTCATGCTATCAAAAAAATCCTTATAACAATACCCCCTCAAATCCGCGAGATGAGCTCTTGACGGCTCAACGAAAGGGATTTGAATATTTTTGATTTTTTGACACTCCTGATCTTGTTTATGGCTTTAACCTGATCAAGTATCTTATTAAACTGATCAGTTTTGGACTCCTTGACTTTTTGCTCCCTTGTAGCTGGACCAATCGGTGTCAGGAATCTTTGCTCAAGATAATTCCCCACTGTCTTGATTTGATCGGTGTCCTGGCTTTTTGCTTAGGATAATTCCCGACTTTTTTTCCTTTTGGACTAGTTGGTGTCTTGGCTCTTTGCTCAGGATAATTCCCGACTGTCTTAATTTAGTTGGTGTCCTGGCTTTTTGCCTAGGATAATTTCCGACCGTATTTTTTGGTAGACTAGTTGGTGTCCTGGCTTTTTGCTCAGGATAATTCTCGATCGTCTTAATTCAGTCGTTGTCCCGACTTTTTACCTAGGATAATTCCCGACTGATTTTCTTTCGAACTAGTCGGTGTCCCAACTCTATGCTGAGGATAATTCCCGACTGTCTTAATCCATCAGTGTCCTGGCTTTTTGCTCAGGATAATTCCCGATTTAATTTTCTTTTGGACTAGTCGATATCCCGGCTCTTTGCTTAGGATAATTCCCGACTATCTTAATTCGGTCGGTGTCCTAGCTTTTTACCTAGGATAATTTCCGACCGTCTTTTTTAGTGGACTAGTCGGTGTCCCGGCTCTTTGCTCAGGATAATTCTCGATCGTTTTAATTTAGTCGATGTCCTGACTTTTTGCCTTGGATAATTCCCGACTGTCTTGATTCGGAACACCATTTTTGGCTTCTTTTATTAATTGATCTACAAATTAACAATATTAAAAACAATTAGAAAAGCTAAAAATAAAAAATAAAAAGTAAACTAAAAATATCTTAAACAAAAACTTAAAGCAACTAAGCAATCTCTCTAAAGAGTATGAGTTTTTTTTTTTGTTAGTAAGACCAGTCGGTGTCCTGGATCTTTTCTCAGGATAATTTCTGACTGTCTTGGTTCGATCGGTGTCCTAGCTTTTCGTTCAGGATAATTTTCGACCGTCTTCTTTTTATTTTATATTTTTGAGAACTCTATTTACGAATTTGCTCGCTTGTGTATATTCGGATGCTAATAAAACATATAATCCACCCCCTAGCACCCCTTCTTTCTTTTTTATTTTTTTTTTATTTTTTTTTTGGGCTTGCTAGAGTATCTCAGTGTTTCATCTGTCTATGTTGTAGTCGCTAGGATGTTCTTGATTTTTATGGATGTGACCCATTGTATTAACTCCACTTTGAAGCTTTGAGTACTATTTTCGCAATATTCTTCCTCTAGATTGGTCAAGGCCATAGCTCTTACTACGGGTCTTGTAGTTGATCAACATCAGAATTCCTTTTGTGTTCTGTTCATGAGTGTTCCTTGAAGCTGAATTCTACACCTCTTCTTTAGCACCAGTTGTTGACGGTGATTTTTGGGTTGTGTAGGATTGATCACGCGTCTAACAGGTTTTTGTAAATTGTTGAAGATGTTATAAGAAAGATAGAAAAAGAAGAAGAACATACACACATAAGTTTATGTGGTAAAAAAGGTGGGAAAACATCCACGGTTGCCGGTGACAGCGAGAAGAATCCACTATAATATCATGATTACACACTCAATCTCACCTTTTTGGCGTATCTCTCTTTATTTCTTGTATATTTTCTTATGTATTGTTGTATATGTCTTTGTCTTTATCTTTTTTGTATATGTCTTTTTTATAATGAGATTATAGGTTTATTTATATGTGTATAGAACTCTAATCCTTGTTATACAAATAAAGAAAGGTGATAATGTTTAATTAGAACTAGTTACTTATTGAAGTCGTCATCGTCTTCTTTCCTGTTTCGGAGATCTTGTGTATTGAATTAGAGTCTTCATAGGATTCTTGTTGAATTGTTCGTTTATGACTTTTTTCCTGATTAGTGGGCAGTCTTTTAGAATAGCAGAGTTATTGCTTGACTTGGACTCGTTTCCTGTTTGGTGTTTATCCTTCTGGAAGCTTTGAGTTCTTTCCTGAATAGACTTCTCTAATACTGGAGAGGAAATAGAGATATTTCCTTATTGCAGTATGATTCTAGATTCCTTGTTTGAGTAAGACAATTCTTCTTCGTATTTGAGTCGTAGTTGCCTTTAATGTCTCCCACGCGTTGTCCAACTGACCAATTGTCTAGTCCCGACTGGACTTCTTTTATCCTGATCAGATGTTCTCAACCAAGTTATCTCTACCCGACCAAGTTATTTGTGCCCGAACAGTTAATTTCCCCGACCATCTTGGGTAATATTGACTAGGCCTTTAGATCATCTATTAATTGCCTTGGGTTGATCTTTCTTAACTTTTGTGACTTGGCATATCTAATCATACTGACTTGTAATGCAATCAAAAAAAGCCAATAACAGAACTAAAATTGAACTCTTACATAAAAATAGAATAAGTTAATATTGCTCATTCATACCCTAGACAATCTTAATGGAGAAAGTGTATCCTCGTGAAGAATACCAGTAATCGCCAAGAGCTCATAGACCACCTATAGCTCTCCTAGTTACCATATTTACTCTTATGACCACATTTTGAACTTGGATATTTTGACTTGTCCAGAAGCCATATTTCAATAGACACTAACGTTAAGATTTAATATCCAATACCTCAAAACATCCATATGATGATATTTTACACTCATTTAAAAAATGGAGCCACGATGTCCATATCTATAAATGAAGTCCTCTATCGATTAACAAATGAATACCACCAAACTATCAAGGATACGCTATATAATCGTACTCATTGATAGCTCAAATGATAACATTTGCAACCATAAGTCCATAATTTATCTCAGGATTGAGATAGACTTTTCGATTGTATTCAAGTGAAAACTTTTATCCATTGACGGTTCTGGATAAAGTATTTCATTGTTATCCTATTCAATGCACCCAGTGCACTAGATTCTTTTGCCCAAAGATACCACACTTTGATGATTTTAAACTCATCATAACACATTTGATCCCACTCAAATGCTAGCAAAAGAATCTACAAGTTTAACAAGATAAAGGTGTCCAACTTTTATCTTAAGTTGTGAATATTATTCAAGACTAACTAAAGAATTATGTCTACCTCATACATATCCAGATGTACGAACAATTCTTCTGTTCTCCTAATCTTTTGACCTTATGATTATTTACTTTTGACAAATATAATAAAATTAAACTATAAATGCTATAAGATTTGTTAAACTGGAAATCATTTTTATTAATATAAAAAGATTGTCAAATACATTATTACATTTTTGCTATCGAGCATAATCCTAACAATATCCCACTTGCTCTATAGCAAATGTGTCATATCTCTTATCCCCATATTCTCCAGGTGCCCATCAAAACTCTTTTGTGGAAGAGCCTTTGTAAAAGGATCCGCTAGATTTTCTGCTGACACAATCTTGGTTATCGTTACGTCTCCCATATGCATAATTTCCCTTAAAAGCTGATACTTTCTTCAATGTGTTTCCCTCTCTTATGACTTCTTGGTTCTCTCGAATTAGCCACTGCTCCACTATGCTCACAATAGATAGTGATCTGCTTATTCGCATCAGGAACCACTTCTAAGTCAATCAAGAATTGGCGGAGCCAGACAACTTCTTTATCAGCCTCGCATGCGGCAACATACTCGGCTTCCATGGTAGAGTCAGCAATACAAGATTACTTGATACTCCTCCATATGATTACCCCTCCTCCAAGTGTAAACACAGATCCTGATATTGATCTTCTGGAGTTAGAATTCAATTGGAAATCATAATTTGTATACCCAACGGGAATTAAATCCCCTCCAGAGTATACAAGCATATAATCTTTCGTTCTCTTGAGATACTTGAAAATATGTTTGACTGCCGTCCAGTGATCAGGACCAGGTTTCGATTGAAACCTGCTAACTATGCCAACAAGAAAACAAATATCTGGTATAGTGCAGAGCATTGCATACATGAGACTCCCAACTGCCGAGGCATATGGAACCTTACTTATGAATTGCTTTTCATGCTCATTCTTAGGAACTTGTTCATTAGAAAGTTTGATTCCATGTATGAAAGGTAATATACCTTTCTTGGAATCTTGCATGGAAAACCTAGACAAGATTTTATCTATGTATGCAGCTTGGGATAATGCAATCGTTGTATTCTTTCTATCCCTTATGACTTGGATACCAAGAATATAACTTGCTTCTCCTAAGTCTTTCATATCAAATTGTTTTGCTAACTATTCTTTTACTGATGTCAATACACCTACATCATTTCGGATGAGTAGTATATTATCAACGTAAAGAACTAGGAAAACCAACTTGTCACCTTTAATCTTTTTGTATACACAGGGTTCATCAAGGTTTTGAATAAATCCAAAACTTTTCACAACTTGATCGATCCTTATGTTCTAGGATCTGGATGCTTGCTTCAATCCATATATGGATCTTTGCAACTTGCATACCCTTTCCCCTTAGCCTTTTTCGATGAATCCTTCTGGTTATATCATATAGATGCTTTCGTCAAGACTTCCATTAAGGAAAGTTGTCTTGATGTCTATATGCCAAATCTGTAGGTCTAGAGATGCCACAATGAATAAGAGTATCCTATTGGATTAAAGCATGGCTATAAGAGAGAAGGTTTCCTCATAATCGATACCTTCCTTCTTTTTGTAACCTTTAGCTACCATTCTAGCTTTAAAGGTTTCCACCTTTCCATCCATTCCTCTTTTCCTCTTGTATACCCACTTACACTCGATGGGTTTTATCCCTTTAGGCAAGTCTACAAGAGACCAGACTTTGTTTTTAAATATAGATTCAATTTCGGATTGCATTGCCTTTTGCCAATGACGACAATCAACATCTTCCATTGCTCCTTGTACATATAGCGATCATCATCGTTTGGGAGATTATCTACAGATTTTGCTAGACCGATGTATCTCTCGGGCTGTCAACTAACCCTTCCACTATGACGAGATATGGTAGATTGTTGATCTTGTATTGGTACAGAACTTGCAATTGGGCTAGGTTGTGAAACCTCTTTTGGAATTGTATCTCCTAAAAACTCGTTCAGGACAATTCTACTTTTAGACACAAAATTATTCATATAGACCTCTTCCAGAAATTTAGCCTTTGTCGAAATAAATACTTTAAGATCTAAAGGACTATATAAATAATATCCTTTTGTTCCTTTTGGATACCCTACAAAAATGCATGTTTCTAAACAGGACTCCATCTTTTCTGTCTTTCTTTTTAACACGTGCACAGGACATCCAAATATCCTTAAGTGTTGTAAACTAGGCTTTTGCCTAATCCACAACTCATGTGTTGTTTTAGGAACCGACTAAGATGGTACATCGTTTCGAATGTACATAGCGGTTTGTAAAGCATATCCCCAAAAAGAATTAGAGAGCGTTGAATTACTCAACATAGACCTAACCATGTCCATAAGAGTTCTATTTCTCCTTTCTGCCACCCCATTTTGTTAAGGTGTAACTGGTGCAGAAAACTGAGAAATTTTCTCATTATCAATAAGATATTACTGAAACTCACCAAATAGATTTCTCTACCACGATACGACCTCAAGATTTTTATGCGTTTCTCAAGTTGATTTTCTACTTCAGCTTTAAATGCTTTGAACATGCCAAAAGCATCCGATTTATGTCTCATGAGATACACATAGCAAAAACTTGAGTAATCATTCGTGAAAGTGATGAAGTACTCATATCCACCTCTAGCTTAAATGCTCATAGGACCACACACATCAGTGTGTATCAATCCTAAACATTCAGTGGCTCTTGTGCTTTTAGTCGTGAATGGCTTTTTAGTCATCTTACCTTTCAAACAAGATTCACAAGTTGGTAGATCATTACCCTTTAAGTCACTTAAAGGTCCATCACTAATCAATCTTTTGATCTTATTAAGGTTAATATGACCTAGGCACAAATGCCATAGATAGGTTTCATCTTTTGATAATTTTACTCTTTTATGATTAGTTTGTGTTGATTCCGTGTCTAATAAGTGACAAATATTTCTATGCAAGTAGAATAAACCGATTTGCAATGTGCCTTTGCAAACAAATTTGTTATTCTTACTAATAATAAAACCTTTATTAAAAGTAACTGAACATCCAAATTTATTTAGAGAAGAAATTTATTTAGACCGGAAACCGAAATTAAATTCCTCTTGAATTGTGGTACAAAATAAACGTTTATTAAATCTAAATGCCTATAAGAATCTGAATTGATTCTAATATCTCCCACTACACTAGTAGACACTCGTTGCCTAAACACAAGTTGAATTCATTCTCATTCAGTCTCTTTCTTTCCCGGAAACCTTTTTAGTTAGGCCAAAGTTGCTTATCTTCTTCTTGACCTTCTTACTGGTCTTAACAGTAGCAATTTTACTAACCGTAATAATCTCTTAACCCTTGCCTATCACAAGGATTTTCTCGGTGCTTTGATCATTTTGCATCAAGCCCTGCAAGGTGCACTCCTTATTGTTCAAGGTGTAGTCAAACATGAACTGATTAAAGGAATTTGACAGTGAGTTGACGATCATGTCAATTTTTGTCTCACCATCTATCTCAGCACCATTAAGTTCAGCAATGTTGAGATGTGTTATGACTTTCATCATGTGATCTTTCACAGCCTGTCCAAGTTTCATCATAAGATTCATGAAAGCAGTCACTGCCTCTCTCTTAATCGTCCTAGACTCAAAGCAAACATCTATTCCAGAGACATCATTATATCGGTAGCATACTTCATTCCTTCATGTTGTTGTTGCAACAGGTCAGAGATAGTGGTCGTAATGTAACATTTTGTCATCTCATCTGAAGTTACCCACTATTGATACTCGTCTCTTTGCACCTCATTAGATTCATTAGTAAGAGTTGGTGGTTTAGGAATAGATAGAATGAACTTATGTTTTTTAGCTTGCAACAACAACCCAATTTTCCTTTTCCAAGTGACATAATTATCATCAGTTAAAGTATTATTTTTAGGATTTTGATTAGGGATGAGGTCATGATTTCTTTATAATAACAAAAGTTATATAAGTAAACAATCACGATAAAACACTTTCGAATATTTATCTTGAAGTAAATAAAATAATTCAATCGTAAAATTCAATGGTGATCCAACAACCATAAATGCCACGCCTCCTTTGAGAGTTCGCACCATTTACTAGTTGGACTAGGTCCCACCTAATTGTTAACATAACAACCAACATTTTCAATTTTAGCCTTGCGATTTCATTAACAAGAACTCTTTGGAGGATATTAATAAAATCACATTGAGTGTGTTACCAAGTTATTGACCTTCAATATATTCCCTCATGAATATCCCTCCTTTGGGAATAGATATCGTTTGGGTTAATTGTCTAGTCTATCATTGTAAGAAAGTATCTTGCTAAATTCCATTCATGAATACCCCTTGGGGGGTTATTACACAAAACATAAATGTCAACTAAACTTGGAGGCCGTAGGTGTTCCAAAACACCTTCTCCGACTCAACTTTTTAAGGCGTGTGATCGAATTTCATAGAATGATTTACCCCAGTTATCTAGATGCCAATTAGATACCTAAATCATTCAATGGATGTTCATACCAAAAGAGATAAATGAGTGACACTCCTATTTTATATGACAAGTTATCAAAAAATGACAAACATTGCAATATTTACAAAAATATAAATAGCTACAAATTTGGTCCATCCTAGAAAAGCAAGTAAATTACATGACACGTCCTAAAAAAGTGTTCTTAGTCCCAAGTATAAGACTGTCAAAGTAATAAATTAACCAGTAAGACCAGGTCGAATCACAGGGAGGTTGTTCACTTATCCTTGTAGAATTAATTATCTAGATTAATTACTAAGCTTGTTATAAAATGTAAATCAATTAAAATTAAGAGTGGGGCTAAGGGATCTACTGTTGGTAATCCGAATATGATCCAATTATTAATATTTAGTCCAGATTAATGGGAGGGTATTCCACTCCACTGACCACTCTCTAATAGATGTGGGTAAAAGTACCACTGTGCTAGATAACTTCTGTATGTCTACAGTGAGTCAAAACTCCATAAAAATCATAGGGGAGAAACCACTATCTGATAGCTATGGGTAAGAGTACCCAATATGCTAGACAATATCTATTTGTCTACAGTCAGTCAAAAACTCCACAAAGATCAGAAGGGAGAAAGCATAAAAATAATAAACATACCAAAATTGGATCATATTTTTCATGCCAACAGTATCACCTTTGGCCCCATCTATATAAAATTAGCCAGACTTAATTTAACTAGAAATAGTTATTTTATTTAAACTGAGAATTTAAGAATAAAAGAGAGAGAATTTCATAAATCTAATATCATATTTGGATTCAGGATGTCCAAATTAGGGTGGAGAGATCCCCTATTTATACAAAATACGGATGAAAATTGACCATTAGATGAATTTAGAATGGAGCGTCTAGATTTCACCACGTCATCGCTGAATAGTGAATAGTGAATAGTGAACAGTAACCGCATTAGTGAAAGTCAACAGTGAACAGTGAACAGTGCACCGGTTTCTAGAATATGATTCTCTGCAGCACGTGTATGGTGCACTCATAATTCGGGCCAATAGAAATATGTCACGTCATCAGTCGACAGACAAAGTCATCAGTCTTCTAGAACGTGATTCCCTACAGTCGCGTGTGGTGTACTCGTAATTAGGTCCTATAGGAATGTGCCAGTGAACATTGAAAGTCAACTATGAACAATAAATGTCAACTGTGAATAGTGAATAGTCAAAATTATAAAAATGCCCTTCGTGGCCTTCCTAGGGTTTTTGACGTTCTGAACTTGAAAATGATGTTTGTTTTGCCATCTGACTTCTCCATAATTCTGAATTGACCATATTACCTCTAAAATACAAAGGAAAATACATGAATTACTTCATAACACATTTATTTAAGCGAGAGAATGAAAATATATCTAAATTGGGGAATTAATCATATTGGAAGTGTAAAATGATGATATTATCCCTTAATAAACATAAACTTTTCAGTGTTAATCACACCCCCCAACCAGCTTATTGCTAGTCCCTAGCAACTAAAGCGAAAATAGAAAAAACTCAAATTCAAATCTAAAAAACTACCAGATTAACAAACTCTCCCAAACCTCTTTTCTCACCCTTTGTCAATCAGTCATCAATCGAGATATCAATCAAACTTTCTTGTGTTCAATAAAGATCAACACAATAACTATAAGATTCAATTGAAATCAATCAACATTTTCATTCTGAAATCTCATAAGGGCTTCTTCCTTCGGCAGTAGTTTTATTTTCTTCTTCTATTTTTTTTCTTTTTTTTTATTTAACTAGAAAATATAACAAAATTGAAAAAAAGCATTCCATCTTTAATCCATGTAGTGAGATTTAGGCCAATGACTCCTAAACTAGTTGCCTTTAGGGCATTAAGTGTTAAAACACTCCTACGGACTTAATTACTTGGATTGTAGATTTTTTTTTGTAGTACAATTCCCTTAAGCTTTCTCTTTAACCCGTGTAACGAGCTTTGGGTCAATGACTCCCAAACCAGTTGATCTTAGGGCATTAGGTGTTGAAGCACCCCTCGGACTTAATTGCTCGAGTTAATGAGGCTATGAAACTGCACTTTATTCTTATCCAGACTCCACCATTTTGCGCAAACGCTCTATGCTTACTGAGGCATGAGGCCCGGCTACTAAGTAAGAGTTTTGGTCAAAACACACAAAACTATTATTATTATTATTATTATTACTATATATATTTTTAAACAAGACCACTGCCTTCAGTTGTTACCCTCGAATGATGTTTCAGAACTAAATATCGTAAAATCTTAACTTACTGCACATAATCACTTGTCAATGTTCGTGTGTGTCCAGAATAGTGTGAAAAATTTCTCAAGATGACTTAATGAACAAAAGGATTAGTCAATGATATCACAATGGAGAGTTTATAAATTTGAATAGTCAGAATAGTGGAAACTACAAAGATGCGTCTCATAAGTATCTAAAATATCTCCTTACTCGGCCATCTTTACCAAAAAAAAATGGCCAGAAGTTAGTTTTTTTTTTCTTAAACAAAAGTTATTGAATCAATTTTCCCATCCCCCCAACCAGAACGAGACATTGTCCCTAATGTCTTTAGAAAGAGTTAAGGTTTAGAAGATATTACCTGATCAACTTGAAAGACAACAAAATCTTGCAAAACAACAAAGGAAATACAAAATAAAGGAAAATAAAATGTATAAAAACCTTGGGACAATTACAAACTGAGATTTAGATCAATTCTGCGTTTCTTGTTCTCTTCATCAATGGATCAATCTATTTTGGAGGTTGAGGGATCTGGCTTATAATTAAAAGCCTGTAACTGGTCAATCAGCTCATGAGGACTTGAAGTAGAGATAAAGATTTTCCAGATTGAAGGTGGAAAGGAATATTTTTTCTGAGCATGATTAAGAAATGAAAGCAAACCATCTTAAAATTTATTAACATTCAACAAACCGATGGGTTTCTCATGGACGTGTAGTTGCGCCCAGGATGCCATTGTAAAGATTTCTTCTAAGGTTCCAAAACCACCTGGCAAAGCTATAAATGCATCAACATGATGTAATATATCAGTCAATCTTTTAGGCATACCTGAAACAACTAGCACTTTGTCGTTTGTCTTTCCGATGATGTCTACTGCGGCCATAGGTTTTGGGACAATACCTAGAACTTGACCACCACTATCTCATGCAGCTTGTGAAACACACCCCATTAATCCCAAGTTACCTCCTCTATTCACTAGGTGTATTTTTCGCTCAGCCAAAACCTTACCACGATGAGTTTCAGCCTCAACAAACTCTCTGTATTTCTCATAATTAGTGCTACCAAACACACAAATGTTTGTGAATCGTTTAGTTGAAGGTGACGCCATTAATGCACTCTCTGAATTTTTCTTTTGAATGTTTATGAGTGCTTTGAAGGAAAAAAGGAAAACAAATGCTTGTATTTATAGATCCTGAAAAGGTAACACAATGATACACCTTTATGTATAGGGCGACGTATTTGTCAATTATATTAGATCCAAATGGTTTAAAAATCAAAAGTAAACAACAATAATTACAAAAGACATGAAATGCGGAAGGAAAAAGATAATAAAAACAAAAGGATATTTAGTGGTAGTTGTGTGCTCACATCTTTCTCTGGTTTTACATCCAGAAATGGCTTCAACGCCCTCTATGGGTCAGGGATATTCTTCCCATCCAATTTTCTTATAAATTGGCAAACAGGGTCTTTTACAGTCAGATTCCCATGACTATATTGTGCATGTTCTTTTTGAAATTGTGGCCATATTCGGTTAATTGCCATTTGCACATATCCACTAGGATGTGCATCAAGAGTTGTTAGGATATTATCCAATGACTCCCTATGCAAACCATGCCTAATAAATAAAATTTTATCTTCCTGATTATTAGGCACCATTCTTAAAGAACGACAACTGGTGTTGCAAGTTATACGTGCACATTTGTGACAAGTAACGCCTAACTTCTTAGATCTTCATTTTCTTGTGAGGTTACTTCTTCCAAAACTAGGCATGTAAGATATAAATGAATTAGCAGACTCACCTGCTAGACGTACCTTAGCTTCGATCAACCAACGAATTTCAATAGGAATGTTATTTATCATCAGTAAGCGTAATCTGTCGGAACGTGCTTTGTAAATCTTTTTCAGAGCATTTTGGGGCAACGATGGAAAATGTTTTCCCATGTTTGTGAAAATTTCGTCCACGCCTTGTTTTGGGGATCAATTATTTGGGAAACTAAATTAAACTGACTTGAATTGTCATGGAGTATCGTTATCCGCCACTTAACCGGGGTTATATTGCAAAACACACCAAACAAAAATTGAACCTAGAAATTAATCCTGTAAAAATTCAAAACGTAAAAGCGAACCAAAACAAAAATAATAATTGCAAACACAAATAAAGTCAAAAGCAAAAGATTTGTTTACTCACCTTTGTAACAAGAGTCAGAAAGGACGGTAGAGTCTTTTTGAACATCTGTATTTTCTAAGAATGGTTTCACACGTTGTCCATTTACTTTAAACACATTACCATTCCTAGCATTCTCAATATCAAGGGCACCACATGGATACACATGTTTCACAACAAATGAACCACTCAATTTTGATTTCAATTTACCAGGAAATAAATGAAGTCGAGAATTATAAAGCAAAACCTTTTGACCAACTTCAAATGATCTTCTTAAAATTCGTTTGTCATGAAAGGTTTTAGATTTTTCTTTAAGAATTTTTGCATTTTCATATGCATCATTTCTTAAATCTTCAAGTTCATTTATTTGCAACTTGCGCAATTCACCAGCATCATTTAGGTTAGAATTGAAAGCTTTAATGGCCCAATATGCTTTTTTCTCAAGTTCAACAGGTAAGTGGCAAGGTTTTCCATAAACTAAACGATAAGGAGACATACCCAAAGATGTTTTGAATGCAGTGCGGTAAGCCCAAAGTGCATCATTTAGTCTAAAAGACCAATCTTTTCGATCAGGGTTAACCGTTTTTTTCAAGATAAGTTTTATCTCCCTATTTGCTAACTCAACTTGACCACATATTTGAGGGTGGTATGGTGTGGCAATTTTGTGTGTGACTCCATATTTCTTCATTAAACACTCAAATTGTTTGCCTCCATCACTGATAATGGCTCGAGGGATTCCAAATCGACTCAAAAGATTTTCCTTTAAAAACTTAATCACTATTTTGTGATCATTATTTCGACAAGAAATTGCCTCAACCCATTTTGACACATAATCAACTAAAATTCCCTAGAAAGTGTGTGTCTATAACCAAGAAGGGGGGAGGGGGTGAATAGGTTTTAATTCGATAGATTACCAATTTTACGAATTAATCAATATTATCGATTCTACCCCATTCTACTAAATGTTCAAATAAAAGACAACAAGCATAAAACAGTAACAACACGTAATATATACGTGGAAACCCTACAAATGGGAAAAACCACAGGTTGTTCAGTGCACCACACTCGATCCTCAAAATCCACTATTGAGAGAAAGTTTACAACCTAGGTTGACCTCCCATCTAACCCTCAAGTTACTAACCCTTTCACTCTACCCAACTGGCCTTAATAGTGATTTTGGATCACCAACCTTGTACACTAATCACATAGCCACAAGCTTAACCAACAATGACGAGATAATGGCAACCTAAGTTAATATGCAAGAATATTATATATGCAAAAATGCTAGGTCAAGACATTCATGCTTATCTAGGATTAATGACGATAATAAAGTAAATCCTAGATATCAATGTTCTAAATGCAAAGGTAAGAAGAATTAGCTGGAAGGGTAAAACCTTCTTAAATTCTAGCTATCACAAATTAATGCATCTCAACTAACAATCAATACACAAGCATGTCATGAAAGCAATCAAACATACAAGCAAGCATTTAATATGCAATAGAGACTAAAACCCTAGGTATACATGTCTTAATCTTGAAACTATAAAGTCTAGAGCATGTAGAAGTTACCTAGTCAATAAGAAGATGATACTCCATGCTTGGATGATCCTAGAATGAAGCTAGATGATCATGAGATGAAGTTGGGTTGAGTAAAACATAAGTGCTTGGAAGTCCCTCTCTCTCTAGAAAAAAAACTAGATCACACAAAAATGGATTCTTGGTCTCTTAAGAATCAAAGAGAATAGAAGAGAACATATATATATGGTGCCCTACATAAAGTGAAGTCGTTTTGGACAAAAGGCAACCAAATTCCATCAGGACCGCTAGCTGTACCGTGGTATAGGTAAGTGTCCAGAACGCGGCACATAGAGTGGTGCATCGCCTAGACAACACCGCTCTGTAGCCCGTTGTGCATGCTGGTGCACAGACCGCGGTCTGGACAGCATGCAATGCCTGTGAAACTCTGCTTGGGAGACCGCGGTGCATGCAACAGGCACAGACAGCGGTAGCCACATCGTGTAGCCTCTGGTAAACACCGTTGTGCAGACCGAGACATAGACACTGCACAGAGAGCAGTCTAAACCGCGGACCAGAGGAAAAAGTCCTCTTTTAAAGGCAAAAAAAAAAGCATTCAACACTCAAACAAGAATTAAGACACACAAGGCACACAAGATGGCAAATAAGTATGCATGCAAGATAATTAAAGGAAAATGCACGAGTGTGTGTGTGACCTAATATCTCTTCAATGAAAATTGAGTAAGTGATTTTACCATTTGTTGCTTGAGCTTGGTTATGAACAATGAAGCCCTAAACCACCCTTACATATTGATCCTCAAATGTGGTTGTCAACAAAATAAGCCAATCAAACACCGAGGAACTTACAATCTCCCCATTTGTCTATTTCGTGACAAAACCACTCACTCACAAAGTATCCTCACAACAAAAGACATAAGAAACAACAAGAGGTCAACAAATACATTATATATTACAAGAGATACCTAAAGCTAAATCTTCAAATCTTCCATCTCTTTTAGAATGATCATCCTTACAAAACAAAGAACTACACTTTCTAAGACAAGTGTATGAGAGGGATCAAGAAAAATAAAAACAAGTGCAATTTGCATGAATTAGAAACAAGTAACATGCAATCAACAATGCACATAAGTTAACAACACAAAGTCAACTCCCCCAAAAAACGACATTCTCCCCTTATATGCAAAAGCAACACAAACTCCCCCTAAATCCGACATTACTCCCTCTTTTTGTCACAAGATAGGTAAATGAGTATTCCCCAACCGGGACGCTATAGCAAAGAGAGATATTTGCAATGTAAATGCATAGTCATATACAACAACTTTATGCAATTTAATTAAGAGAGAGAAATTCATGAAAGTTTTATTGATTGGAACATGTGCGAAAAGATTGTCGTGAATGAAATACATGCAACATCAACTTTCAAAAACATGGTATTTGGCAAAAGAAAATAGCATATGAGGTTCCAAGAGAAGTCAAACCAATTTGCACCAATTTGCACCAATTTGTCAATGAAACACAAGATATAGTTTAACAAAAGATAAGAGCAACTATCAAGCCTTACAAATTAAACAAGACATGAGAGACTATTGCGCCCTTTTAGATTTTTCTGGGTGAAATGCCCGTATGATAGTAGCATTGTTCAACAAGTAAAGAGATAGAGACTGTTGGATTGTGAAATCCTTGAAATGGATACAATATCCTTATTGATTGAAGTCTCAAAAGTCACTCTCACAAAAATTTGCAATCATTTATAAGCATTCAATAAATTCATCATGCATAACAATATTAGCATGTCAAGATCAAGTTTTCATAAACATGAAGATAAACTTGGGGTCAATCAAATGTACTTCGTAATCAAATTTCCTAGTCCAAAAATACATGTTTGAACACAAATGAGACATCCATTTCAAATAAGGCAAAGGCACACTTATTGAATAAAAATTCATATAATAATATATGCATCCAAGACACTCAAGCAATTAATTAAAGAGTATAAAATTGAACAATTATTTGCTTATTAGAATGCAAGTTTGCTCTTTTTGCTTGAGCTCCCCATATGTGTCAAACACCAGAACTCATCAATGCATATGACAAATCCCAATAGACCTACTAAGAGATTTAAACTTAGTAGAATCTAATGGTTTTGTAAACAAGTCCGCTAGTTGGTCATTTGTGCCCACATGTTCAAGTGCAATGCATTTGCTCTCAACTAGCTCTATAATGAAATTATATCTAATGTCAATATGCTTAGTTCTAGAATGTTGGACATGATTTTTGAAATATTAATGGCACTCATGTTATCACAATAAAGGGTTAGAGTACCTTGCTCAAAACCATAATCCACAAGCATTTGCTTCCTCCAAAGAAGTTGTGTGCAAGCACTCCCAGCGGCTATATACTCGGCCTTGGTTATGGATAATGATATGGAATTTTGCTTCTTACAAAAACCATGACACAAGATTGTTCCCTAGGAAGAAGCAACCGCCCGATGTACTCTTCCTATCTTCACAATTACTTGCCCAATCTGCATCACTAAAGCCAACTAAACTAGCATTAGTGTCAAAAGAGTACCATATCCCATAGTTGGATGTCTCATTCACATATCGAATGATTCTCTTCATGGATAAGAGATGGGATTCCTTGCGATTGGATTGATACCTAGGACACACACCAACACTAAAAGCTATATCGGGCCTACTAGAAATCAAGTATAGCAAGCTTCATATCATGCCACGATATAGACTTTGATCCACACTTTTTCCACTAGCTTCCTTGCTAAATTTCAGTGTGGTACTCATAGTTGTGTCACAACGCTTGGCATTCTCAAGGCCAAATTTCTTCACTAGGTTCTTAGCATATTTAGCTTGGGATATGAAGATCCCATCATGTATTTGCTTGATTTGCAAGCCTAGGAAGTAATTGAGTTCACCAACCATACTCATTTCATACTCATGAGTCATGACATCAACAAATTGTTTAACTTTCAAGTTGTTTGTGGAACCAAAAACTATGTCATCAACATAAATTTGAGATATGAATAACTCATCTTTAGTACACTTGATGAACAATGTCTTGTCAACACTTCCTCTAGAATAGCCATTGTCAACAAGATAAAGAGTGAGATACTCATACCAAGCTCTGGTGCTTGTTTCAACCCATATAGAGCCTTTTTGAGAAGATAAACATGATTGAGGTGATATGGATCCATAAACCCCTTGGGTTGCTCAACAAACACTTCCTCTAGCAAGAAGCCACTTAGGAAGACACTCTTAACATCCATTTGATGCAATTTAAACTTGTGCACACAAGATATGGATAAGAGAAGCCTAATGGACTCTAATTGGGCAACGGGAGCAAAGTCTCCTCAAAGTCGATACCCTCAATTTGTGAGTACCCTTGTGCTACAAGTCTAGCCTTGTTCCGCACAATGTTGCCATCCTCATCGGATTTATTCCTATAGACCCCACTTGGTGTCTATCACATTAGCGTTCTTAGGCCTAGGAACTAGAGTCCAAACCTTATTTCTTTCAAATTGATTTAGCTCTTCTTGCATAGCAAGAACCCAAAACTCATCACTTAAAGCTTCATCAACCTTTTGGAGTTCAATTTTAGAGGTGTAGCAAGTATAGCTAATTTGATTTGCTAATTGATGCCTAATTCTAACATCTTCATTTACATCTCCAATGATGTTACTCTTGTTGTGAAGATGTCTAACCCAATGAGCAGGTTCATTAGAGTCCAAGGTAGAATCTCTATCAAGGAATTGAGAGACCTTTTTCTCAAGATTTGACTTTTCATCACTTGAAGTCTCACCAATCTTCTCCAAAAGAGAATCATCAACCATACTAATCTCCTCATCATGGTTAATAACCTTAGGCCTACAATCATTTATGATCACATTGGATGATTCCATAACACTTCATATCTTCAAATTAAAAACTCTATAGGCCTTACTATTTAAGGCATATCCAATGAAAATCCCATCATCACTTTTAGCATCAAACTTGCCAAGTTGATCACAGTCATTTAGAATGTAACACTTGCTTCCAAATGAGTGGAAGTAACTAACATTTGACTTCCTTCCCTTCCATAATTCATAAGAGGTTTGCATAGTACCGGGCCTTAAAAACACTATATTTCCTATATAACAAGTCGTATCCACTGCCTCGGCCCAAAGGTTCCTATGAACATTGTTGTTAAGCAACATCACACGAGTTATCTCTTGGAGGACCCTATTCTTCCTTTCTACAACTCCATTTTGTTGAGAAGTTTGAGGAGCCGAGAACTCATGGGAGATTCCAAGACTACCACAAAAAATTTCAAAGCAACCATTTTCAAATTCTCTCCCATGGTCACTCCTAATTCTCTTAATGCATTTTATGTGAGAATCCTTCTCATTTTGAATTTTAGTGCAAAGCTTTTTAAAAATTTCAAAAGTTTCAGATTTTTCTCTAAGAAAGTAGGTCCATGTAAATCTAGAAAAATCATCAACATACACAAAGATGTACCTCTTGCCATCGAGACTCTCGGATTGCATGGGACCCATAAGGTCCATATGAAGAAGCTCTAGTGGCTCCTTGGTGGTAAAATACTTACCCTTTTTATGCACACTCTTAGTTTGCTTTCCTTGTTGACACGGTCCACACACTCCCTCAATCCTATTTCCAAACTTAGGAAGGCCTCTCACAACATTCAACTTCTCAAGAACTTTCAAGTCTTTGAAATTCATATGACCTAACCTTTGATGCCACAATTCAACTTGATCACAACTAGACAAATTACAAGAGATGTCATTGGAATCAAGATAATAACAATTGTCACTTGATCTCTTGCCTTTCAATAGAACTTGTCCATCTTCTCTTAGGATAGAGCATTCAACTTTGCCATACATAACCGAAAGCCATTCATCACTTAAATGTTATATGCTAATAAGATTGGATTGCAAGCCATCTACATAAAGAGCATTAGGCAAGGAAGACAAACCGGGGATGGATATGTTTCCTTTTCCTAAAACCTTCTTACGAGAACCATCACTAAAGGTGACAAATCCACCATCCTCCATCACAAGAGTTTCAAAGAAACTCTTGTTTCTGGTCATGTGCCTAGAACACCCACTATCAAGGTACCAAGTATTGATGGCTTTGGCTTTCAAGGCTACTTGATCCACATGACAATAATATTCATCCCTTCTAGTCCACCTAGATGAAATATTACTATTTCTAGGAGCCATGGGTTCATTTTCACTAAAATTCCTAGGTGCATGCATTTTGGCTCTTCTAAGCATATTCTTCTCAATCATGCTTTCAAAACGACACAACTTAATAAATTTAAAACAATTCGGTCTTATGTAACCTTCAACACCACAATAATGACAAATAGGAGTAACATAAGAATTCATACCATATCCTTATGCAAGCATGGAAGACTTCCCTTTCCTTTGAGTTGTCTTTTGGTGTTGAGTCGAATCCCTTCTTTGAAACATCCTTTGTAGTTGTGGGTGAAAAATCCTTTGTTGACTTTGAGAGCTCCTTAGAAGTTGAGGTCTTGTTTGCTGAGCTCTAGCTTTTGGTTGATGAGCTTTATCTTGAGACTTTGTTTGAGCCTTCATTTGAGCTTGCTTTGATGATTCTCCAACTTCATTCGACCTCATTTGTTGGTGTGAACCTTGAACCTCTTTATCCTCTTGACTCTTGACAAAGATGATTTTTTTCAATGAAGTAGCATCCTTGCCTTCCACATATCCTAAGCCCGTTTTATCACTAGGACTCTTCCGACATAATAGCATCTTGTCAAGTTTTTCAGTTCCGGATGTCATCTTGGCAACCAATTCTTTCGCTTTCCTAAGCTCAATCTTCAAGTTCTCTTCACTCTTCTTAGTGATCACAAGCTCCAATTTCAAGCTCTCTTCAAACTCTTTTCCACTCTTTACTTTCTCACTCAAGTGAGTTATCTTCAAAGTCAACTCTAGATTCTCATTTTTCAACTCTTGAATTTCCTTTTTCTTTTTCAATCTAGACTTTTCAAAAAACTTCATGAAGTCTACATAGTCCATTTCCTCATCAATCTCAAACCTAGAGTTAAAAAAAGTGCTCTCATTAACAGAGTCATCTACTTCTTCCTTATCACTAACAACTTCCTTGCCATTATGAGATGTTGTGAAGGCAATGAAGTTTGCAACTCTGTTTTCATCATCCGAAGATTTTTCGTCCTCTTCTAAGTCTTCAATATCGCTCCAAGTGGCCACTATCACCTTCTTCTTCTTTTTTTTCTTAAAATTTGCACATTCTGGAGCAATGTGACCAAAGCCACTGCATTCATAGCATTGAATGCCCTTCTTGGAGTCACTTTCTTGAGACTTTTCCATCTTCTTGAAAGGAGTTTTCTTTTTCACTTCCTTTCCCTTGGACACAAATCTTTTCCTCTCAGACTTCGTGAATTTATTGAATATTTTAACCATGAGGGCCATTTCTTCATCTAGGTCCTCCTCCTTTTATTCAACCTTGGTGGTCTTCAAGACTATGCTTTTTTTTTTCTTCAGATGTGTGGGTGTGGTATTCCATCTTGACTCATAAGCTAGAAGTCTTCCAATGACTTCACTTGACTTCATATTCTTGTACCCACTATTCTCTTCAAGTGCCATCACCTTCGATTCGAACCTTGACGGAAGTGATCTCATAATATTTTGCTTGACTCTCCTATCCAAATAGGGGTCACCAAGTTTATGGCTTTGGTTGACGATATCCATCAATATCACTTGAAAGTCATTGAAGCTTTCATGCTTTTCCATCATAATCATCTCAAATTGCATTTGGAGGACTTGGAGCTTTGAGTCGTTGACTACCTCGGTTCCCTCATGTGCCGTTTGAAGAATGTCTCAAGCCTCCTTTGTAATCCTAGTGTTTTGGACCAACTTGTATTAATTATTGTCCATGGCGCAAAGGATGGCATGCATGGCCTTGTTGTTCCACTCAGATGCTTCAAACTCTTGAGTACTCCAACTAGACTTTGGCTTAAGAGCTTCTACACCATCGTTATTGGCCATTGTTAGAGGAATATACCCATCTTCAATAGCCATCCAAGCACGATCATCTATTTGGCAAAGATAGGCTTCCATCTTGCCCTTCCAAGAAGCGTAATTCACCCCATTGAGCAAGGGGGTCTTGATCTTGAGGCTCCCTCATGACTATTACTGTTTTCACTCATAGTGTTTAAGGGTAATGGATGTAATGCAAATGCAATGTCACACAAAAAGAAAACAATCAAACTAAATGCACTAAGCAAGACACACACAGAGCAAGGATCACCTAAGTATATCTAGACACCAGCTCTGATATCAATTGAAATTCCCTAGAAAGTGTGTGTCTATAACCTAGAGGGGGAGTGAATAGTTTTTAATTCGATATATTACCAATTTTGTGAATTAATCAATATTATCGATTCTACCCCATTCTATTAAGTGTTCAAATAAAAGACAACAAGCATAAAACAGTAACAACACGTAATATATACGTGGAAACCCTCCAAATGGGAAAAACCATAGGTTGTTCAGTGCGCCACACTCGATCCTCAAAATCCACTATTGAGAAAAAGTTTACAACCTACGTTGACGTCCCATCTAACCCTCAAGTTACTAAGCTTTTCACTCTACCCAACGAGCCTTAATAGTGATTTTGGATCACCAACCTTGTGCACTAATAACATAGCCACAAGCTTAACGAACAATGAAGAGATAATGGCAACCTAAGTGAATATGCAAGAATATTCTATATCCAAAAATGCTAGGTCAAGACATTCATGCTTATCTAGGATTAATTATGACAATTAAAGCAAATCATATATATCAATGTTCTAAATGCAATGGCAAGAAGAATTAGCTAGAAGGATAAAACCGTCCTAAATTCTAGCTATCACAAATTAATGCATCTCAACCAACAATCAATACATAAGCATGTCATGAAAGCAATTAAACATACAAGCAAGCATTTAATATGCAATAGAGACTAAAACCCTAGGATTACATGTCTTAATCATGAAACTATAAAGTCTAGAGCATGTAGAAGTTACCTAGTCAAGAAGAAGATGATGCTCCATGCTTGGATGATCCTAGAATGAAGCTAGATGATCATGAGATGAAGTTGGGTTGAGTAAAAAATAAGTGTTTGGAAGTCCCTCTCTCTCTCTAGAAAAAAAACTAGATCACACAAAAACGGCTTCTTGGACTCTTAAGAATCAAAGAGAAGAGAAGAGAAGAGGAGAGAAGAGAACATATATATATGGTGCCCTACACAAAGTGAAGTCGTTTTGGACAAAAGGCAACCAAATCCCGTCAAGATCGCTGACCGTACCGCGGTATAGGTAAGTGTCCAGACTGCGGCACAGAGAGCGGTGCATGCCTGGACAACACTGCTCTGTAGGCTGCTGTGCATGCTGGTGCACAGATCGTGGTCTAGACAGCATGCAACATCTGTGAAACTCCGCTTGGGAGACAGTGGTGCATACAACAGGCACAGGTCACGGTAGCCACAACGTGCAGCCTCTAGTAAGCACCGCTATGCAGACCACGGCTTAGGCACTGCACAGAGAGATGTCTGAACCACGGACTAGTGGAAAAATCCCTCTTTTTAAGGTAAAAAAAATGCATTCAACACTCAGACAAGAATTAAGACACATAAGGCACACAAGATGGCAAATAAGCATGCATGCAAGATAATTAAAGGGAAATGCATGAGTGTGTATGTGACCTAATATCTCTTCAATGAAAGTTGAGCAAGTGATTTTACCTTTGATGCTTGAGCTTGGTTACGAACAATGAAGCCCTAAACCACCCTTACATATTGATCCCCAAAAGTGGTTGTCTACGAAATTAGAAAATCAAACACCGAGGAACTTACATCAATGGTAACCAAAATGTACAAAAATCCAAATGACGGTGGAAATGGACCCATAAAATCAAATTCCCCAATAATCAAATATTTCAATGACAAGAATGGGTTTAAAGGCAACAAGTTTCGCTTGGAAATGGATCATAACTTTTGACAATTTTCACAGGTTTTACATAAATGCATGTGCGTCTTTAAACAAGGTGGGCCAATAAAATCCACACTGCAAGATTTTTACAGCCGTTTTCTTTGACGAAAAATGACCACCACATGCTTCAAAATGACAAAATTCAATGACACTACTTACCTCATTGCCTGGAATACACCGTCGAACAATTTGATCAGGACAATACTTGAATAAGTACGGGTCATCCTAGTAAAAATGTTTTACCTCGGTCAAAAAATTATTTTTGTCCTGTGCATTCCAATCGAGTGGGATCATTCTTGTTGCGAGATAATTAACAATGTCAGCATACTAAGGCAAAGTTGTGATAGAGAATAAAAGATCATCAGGAAAAGAATCATTGATGGGTGCTTTATCAAATGATGACTCAGCGGTGGGTCGTGATAAATTGTCTGCAACGATATTTTCAGCACACTTTTTGTCCGTGATTGTGAGATTGAATTCTTGTAGCAACACAATCCAGCGAATCAATCTTGGCCTTGAATCCTGTTTAGACATTAAATACTTCAAAGCAGCGTGATCAGTAAAAACAATGGTTAAAGCACCAATCAAGTATGACCAAAATTTATCCAACGCAAATATCACAACAAGTAATTCTTTCTCAGTGGTGGTGTAATTCATTTGTGCACAATTCAAAGTTTTACTTGTGTAATAAATCACAAAAGGCTTACCTTCTCTTCTCTGTCCTAAGACAGCTCCAATAGTAAAATCACTCGCATCACACATCAATTCAAAAGGCAAGGACCAATCAGAGGATTGCATGATAGGAGCAGATGTTAAAAGGTCAATTATCTTTTTAAAGGACTCTTTATACTCTTGTGTCCATTCGAACTTTGCATCTTTTAATAAGAGGTTACAAAGTGGTTTAGATATGACACTGAAATCTTTAATAAACCTCCTATAAAATCCTGCATGCCTTAAAAATGACCGCACATCTTTGACTATTTGTGGTGGAGGTAACTTCAAAATGACTTCAATTTTTGCCTTATCAACCTCGATTCCTTTAGATGACACAACATGACTCAAAACAATCCCATATGTGGTCTTATAATGACACATTTCCCAGTTAAGCACAAGTCCTTTTTCTATGCAACGTTTCAAGAATCTTTCCAAGTTATTCAGACATTTATCAAAAGAATTCCCGAACACAGTTAAATCATCCATAAAGACCTCTAAACAATGTTCAATCATGTCACTAAAAATGCTTAGCATGCATCGTTGAAATTTGGCTGGAGCATTACACAAACCAAATGGCATTCTTCTAAATGCAAAGGTTTCAAAGGACATGTGAATGTGGTCTTTTTTTGGTCTTCTAATGCAATGGGAATTTGATAGTATCCAGAATACCCATCAAGAAAGCAGTTGTAGGGATGTCCTGGTACTTTTTCTAAAATCTAGTCAAGGGATAGAAGGGGAAAATGATCTTTTCTAGTGGCATCATTTAATTTTCTATAATCAATGCACATGCGCCAACTAGATGGAACACGAGTTGGAATTAACTCACCTTTTTCGTTTTTAACAACAGTGATGCCATATTTTTTTGGCATAACTTGTGTAGGAGGGTAGATAATTCTCACGTCAAGTAATTTATGGACTTCGGTCATGACAACTTCTTTCATGTGTGGGTTTAGTCTTCTTTGGAGTTGTCGATATGTTTTAACATTTTCCTCTAAATTTATTCGATGTGAACAAATCAATGGGCTAATGCCTTTCAAATCTTTCAAAGTCTAACCAATTGCATTCTTATTTTTCTTTAAAACATGTAACAACTAACCTTCTTGCTCTTCTGTGAGGTTAGAAGAGATTACCACTGGGTAGGTCTGCTCGTCTCCAAGGTACGCATATTTGAGTCCTTCTGGTAAGGGCTTCAAATCCAGTTGAGGTACTTTTTCTTCTGGCTCGTCATCTTTCTGTTCCAATTCTTTAAAATCTGAAGTGTCTCCTTCTTCTTTGATAATCTGTAAACAATTATCAAGATGTGAATGCATGCATGACTCAGGTGAATTGGTCAAACAAACTCCAGATAAGTTAAAAGAATCCTTTTAAACATGATCTTCAACAATGGTTTCAATAATGTCTACATCTTCATCTTCATTTTCATCATCAAATGGTTCCTTAGACATGTTGAAAACATTAAGCTTAATTTCCATATTTCAAAAAGACATGTTCATTATTCCATTCCTACAATTAATCAAGGCATTTACAGTAGCTAAAAATAGACGACCCAATATAACGGGAATTGATTTGTGCTCATTAACAACAGGTTGTGTTTCCAAGAGAATAAAATCTACTGGGAAGATAAATTTATCGACTTGTACTAACACATCTTCCACTATTCCTTTTGGTATTATAATTGACCTATCAGCAAGATAAAGTGTGGTTGAATTCGGCTTTAACTCACCAAGTTTAAGTCGCTGATAAAATGAGTATGAGAGCAAATTTACACTAGCACCTAGGTCAAGTAAAACATGCTTAATTTTACAGTTACCAATTATACAGGAAATAGTGGGATAGTAAGGATCTTTATATTTCAAAATATTTTTATTAGAAAGAATGGAACTTACATGTTCATCCATAAAGGCTTTATTTCTTACCTAATGCTTCATTTTCACAGTGCACAGATCCTTTAAAAATTTGACCTAGGAAGGTACCTGTTTGATTGCATCCAACAAAGAGATATTGATATTTACCTATTTGAAAATTTCAAAAATCTCTAAGGGATGCTTTGATTTCTGTGAATTTTTAAGAGCCTGAGGATATGAGAGTGTGGGTGGGGATTCAATTATTTCTTCGTCAACAAAGGTTTCATCAACCCCTTCCTTACCCTTGGAAAATGACTCATCATCATTTTTACCAGATTCAAGAATAGGCTTTTCGATGACCTTACCACTACGAAGAGTGATAATTGATTTGACTTGATCTAGGAGTTGGTTATTATCATAGGAACTTGATTGACTCTTAGGATTTGGTTGTGGTTGATATGGAAACTTACCTTTTTCGTGTGTGGTGAGTGTAGAAGCAATCTTTTCCAAAGTATCTTTAACATCTGTCAAGGTTTGTGCCGTTTGGCTGTTAATGGATTCTTGCTTCTCAATGAATGAGTGCAAAGTGTCTTCAAGGTTTTTCCTAGATGGTAGGACATAAAGCGCATAACCTTGAGGGTTTTGGAAATTCTGGTGTGTTTATGGGTTTGATGGACCTGGTGGTTATGAAGACTGGGCTTGATTGTTGTTCCTCCAACTAAATTTTGGATGATTTCTCCAACCAGGATTGTAGGTTTGTGAGTATGGGTTAGAATTTGGCTTGTTGAAAGCGTGCAAAGCATTGGCTTGTTCATGAAGGCAATCTTTTAAAGCTGGCAAAGTTAGGCAACTATGAGTGATATGATCATCAGAATCACATACATGGCATGTAATTTCTTGTACATATTTTACGTGTTCACTCTTTTTAGTTTCTAAAGTTTCAACTTTCCTAGCTAGGGATACAAATCTAGCTTGAAGGTCATCGTCTTCCCTAATATTGTAAATGCCTCCACTAGATGGAGATGGTTGTGGTTTGCTCATGGAATCATAGGAACCAATGGTGTCCCAATTTTGAGCATTTTCAGCGATGTGGTCAAGATAGTCTAGTGCTTCTTTGGATTTTTGTCCTTAAACTCCCCATTACACATCATCTCAATGACTTGTCTACTTTGGGGTGTAAGTCCCTCGTAGAAATATGACAATATCCTCCATGTTTCAAAACCGTGATATGGACAGACATTTAACAACTCTTTGAACCTATCCTAACATTGGTAAAGTGTTTCCCCGGGTTTTTAGGTAAATGAAGTGATTTGCCTTTTAAAAGAGTCTGTTCTATGAGGTGGAAAAAAATTCTTTAAAAACTGTTGTTGCCTGTCATTCCAAGTTCGGATTGATCCTGACCTAAGGTTTTGTAACCAAGTTTTAGCTTTATCTTTTAAGGAAAAAGGGAAAAACTTAAGCTTGATTATATCCATGCTAACATTTTGGTCAGTGCAAGTGTTACAGACTTCCTCAAACTCCCAAAGATGCAAATATGGGTTTTCAGATTCGAGACCGTGAAAATTGGGTAAAAGTTGAATGATTCCCGGTTAAAATTAATATTTGCTGCATTTGGTGGGAAAGCTAAGCATAAAGGTGCTCTAGTACGTGTGGGGTTCATGTAGTCTCTAAGAGTTCTAGGTGGATTTGGGTTAATGTGTTGGTCAAGGTCAACATAAGGCGGATTGTTGCTGTGTTGATATATGTTGTCAAGGTTGTCTAAAAGGTTCTCGACTTGATTTCCTGCTAGATGTCTAAGTGGGTTTTTAGCCATGTTGTTAGTGAATGTGGGTGATTGTGGTCTCCTAATTAACCTATAACGAGATGTTCGAGACCAACGTCTCATGCAAGTTTAATGAGGGTATATGGAGGTGAAATACACAAAAATGAAAAAAAATAAAAGAAAAAGTGAAGTAAATAACATGCAAAAATTCTAAAGGTATAAATGCAAATATACATAAATGTTGGGGTGAAAATGCAAATACTTATAAGTTTAGGAGCTAAAGTGAAAATATGAGAGATAGGGGACTAATCTGTAAAAGTGAAAAGTAAAATGACCTATATGCAAATACAAACTAGATCTAGGCTAAAATGCAAAACTGAAAACAAAATAAGAACAAGGAAGATTAGAGAAAAAAAAATAGCAAAGCTAAAATTAAATTAAAAAGAAATTATTTCTACAAAGAAAAGACGGACTTACCTCCCTGAAGGCGGCGCCAAAAACTTGACACGTCCTAAAGAAGTGTTCCTACTCCCAAGTATAAGAGTGTCAAAGTAATAAATTAACCAGTAAGACAGGGTCGAACCACAGAGAGGTTGTTCACTTCTCCTTGTAGAATTAATTATCTAGATTAATTACTAAGCTTGTTATAAAATGTAAATCAATTAAAATTAAAACTGGGGCTAAGGGATCTACTGCTGGTAATCCGAATATGATCCAATTATTAATATTTAGTCCAGATTAATAGGAGGGTATTCCATTCCACTGACCACTCTCTGATAGATGTGGGTAAAAGTACCCACTGTGCTAGAAAACTTCTGTCTGTCTACAGTGAGTTAAAACTCTACAAAAATCAAAGGGGAGAAACCAATCTCTGATAGATATGGGTAAGAGTACCTACTGTGCTAGACAATATATGTTTGTCTACAGTGAGTCAAAAACTCCACAAAGATCAGAGGGGAGAAATCATAAAAATAATAAACTTACCAAAATTGGATCATATTTTCCATGCCAACAGTATCACCTTTGGCCCCAGCTATATAAAATTAGCCAGACATAATTTAACTAGAAATAATTATTTTATTTAAATTGAGAATTTGAAAACAAAAGAGAGAGAATTTCACAAATCTAATATCAGATTTGGATTCAGGATTTCTAAATAAGGGGGGAAAGGTCCCCTATTTATACAAAATACGGATGAAAATTGACCATCGGATGAATTTAGAATAGAGTGTCTACATTTCACCACGTCATCAGTGAATAGTAAATAGTGAACAGTAACCGCATCAGTGAAAGTCAACAGTGAATAGTGCACCAGCTTCTAGAATATGATTCTCTACATCACGTGTACGGTGCACTCACAATTCGGGCCAATAGAAATATGCCACGTCATCAGTCAATAGACAAAGTCATCAGTCTTCCAGAACGTGATTCCACACAGTCGTATGTACGGTGCACTCACAATTCGGTCCAATAGAAATGTGTCATATCATCAATGAACATTGAAAGTCAACTATGAACAGTGAAAATCAACTGTGAATAGTGAATAGTCAAAATTATAAAATTGTCCTTTGTGGCCTTCCTAGGGTTTTTGACATTCTGAACTTGAAAATAATGTTTGTTTTGCCATCTGACTTCTCTATAATTCTAAATTGACCATATTACCTCTAAAACACAAAGAAAAATACACTGATTACTTCACAACACATTTATTTAAGCGAGCGAACGAAAATATATCTAAATTGAGGAATTAATCATATTGGAAGTTTAAAATGATGATATTATCCTTTAATAAACATATACTTTGCAGTGTTAATCATTACATATGTCTTGGAATACAAAAACTAGGGGTGGGCATAAAAACCGAAACCGATTCGAACCGAACCGAACCGAAAAAGGGTGTTTGGTTCAGTTCATAGTTTCTATTCGGTTCAAACCGATTTGAAATTTAAAAACCGAATTGAATTCGGTTCGGTTTCAGTTTTGGACATAGAAAACCGAACCGAACCGAATAAACCGAATTGCCTTAATTAATTATTTTGTAAGGTTCTATTTTATTATGGATTGTTTGTTGATGATGTTTTATTTTTGGACTACATATATATACTACATTTTTTTTACTTCTATTTATAAAAGTTATGATGATTTTATATTTTGATTGAGTATGTACACCGAATATGATTGAAATTTTAGATTCGTATTCAAAATTGGATTGTATTTTGCTTAAATTAATTTTTACATATTATGCTTTCTTAAAAAAGTTTAAGGCTAAATGCCAAAAATGTAGCTTAACAACCTAAAAAATTAAAAAAACATAATAAAAAACCTTTAAAGCCCATTACGCCCAAAACCGAACCGAACCGAACCGAATCGAACCGAGATAAAGGTGTTCGGTTCAATTCGGTTTTCAAGTTTAAACGGTTCAAACCGATTCACATTTTTAAAAACCGAATATATGTCGGTTCAATATGGTTTTGATCAGAACCGAACCGAACCGAGCCATGCCCACCCCTAACAAAAACTCTTTTCTTGGCGAACAAGTTTCACGCGACCATCGTCCGTTTAGAGACCCCTCGGTTGCCTCCCGTTGGAGTGCGCACCCTTGGCTCCATGAAGGGCTGCCTTGAACAGCCCATAGGATCCATAGGGCTGTCGTGCGCAGCCCATGCCTCAACAATGGTGGCCGCGCGCTCATTCGCTCGCACAATTGTTGCTATGGTACGCATAGTACCAAACTTATTTCGGTTGCTTCTACTTCTTCAAACCTTCGAGTCTTCGATACTTGAATGTATTAAAGAAGAATTTTAAACAATTAAATATTGCAGTATTTTTAATACAATATAGTGCAGTTTGTTTCTTTATTACAACAACAAAATAAAATAAAAAAACTTAGCAACTACCAAGAAGGAAATTATGGCGATGATAGGCCACCCTTCTTGTTACAATCCCAAAACAAAACAAAAAATATTAAAATTCTAGGACCTAAATTGAG
The DNA here is from genome assembly GCA_032871835.1 of Dipteronia dyeriana. NCBI lineage: Eukaryota > Viridiplantae > Streptophyta > Magnoliopsida > Sapindales > Sapindaceae > Dipteronia > Dipteronia dyeriana. Next base: position 31,581,471 of record CM065295.1, on the reverse strand, counting down.
CAATAACAATTCACATATTAATATATATATATATATATATCCATACATTTTAATGTTAATACGTAGAGTGTCATCTCTTTATAAAACATGCATATTAACAATAAAAAGAAGTAGATTCACATACATAAACATCAATTAATCAAGGGTACAACCAGGCTCTGATACCAATTGTAGAAAAAAATTGGTTCAAAATGCGGCGGAAACGTAAAATTAGGGTTTGATATATTTAAAAAATTTCCCTTTAATAAAAAGAACCTTAACCTCAGATTAATTGACGTGTATTAAAAGTATCGTACCTTTTTTCTCGCGATGATTGATTTAGCGCCGAGTTGAATCAGTAAGAACTTCCAATCCAATCACAAACGTGAAGAACCTAGGAGTGTAGACTCCCTTTCTTTTAATTGTATATCTGAGGATGGAAACAAACAAAATCTTCTTCTTTGTTAGTCACAATAATCCTCCAAGAGAAAACCCAAGAACGTCCGGTCACTTGTGAATTATCAATCTACTTGATTGAAATTCACATAAACCCGATTCGATTTTCGTACACAAAACCCTTTTGATGTAAAGGATACTAGTGCACTATCGAAAACAAAAATGTTCTCCTTTTCTCTTCTCCTTGGCCGAATTCTACACACAATAGTTGGATGGAGTTTTTTTCTTAACTTTATAAGCAAAATAAATTAAAAACTTCTCTTAAGACACCAACAAGCCTCGGCGAAATTCTTTAGCATAGAATTATTAGCTTGGCCGAATTCCTCTATAGGAATATATATATGTGTCCAAATCCTCTCATAAGGAGGATTTACTCGATGGGCGAGAATCCTCTCCTTAGGTGGATTTACTTGGTGACAAAGAATCCTTTTCAAAGAAAGATTTATTTTCCACACCAAGACTCCTAATCCAACTCAAGTAGTGTATTTATTCAATAACCAATTATTGAATATAATTAAATTGTGACTAAATCAAAAACTTCCTAATATAAATGAAATATATTCTAATTTGACTAGATAAATAAATTCCTATTATTTATCTACTTATCAAATATAGTATTTAATACGTATCATATTTGCAAAAATAATATTGACTCTAGGATACCATCTCCTACTAGGAAAAAGATTTTGACTTTTAATTAAATAATTAATTAATTAATTTCTATTTAATTAAATAATAAAATTAAAAACAATATATAAGACTAATAAATAGTCCCTAATAAGCCAATACATATGGGCCAATATTTTTTTTTAATTAAATCCATTGGACCTTAATAAAAAGTCCACATGTGAACTAGACCCAATCTTACTAAAAGAAACAAGTCCATGTGTTTTAATACAATTATAGATGGACCCATAAATTGGTCCGGTAAAATATATCAAGTGATCCATGCAAGTTTGTGTGAATCGGGAATCTTACCGGGCTATCTAAATTTAAGCTCTAATAGACATAACCTAATCACAATCAATAAATGATTCACTTAGGTCCGATCTATTAATTTTAGTTCATTTCACTTAAGAACTAAAATTGAACTCTTAAATAAAGATAGAATAAGTTAATATTGCTCATTCATACTCTAGACAATCTTAATAGAGAAAGTGTATCCTCATCAAAAATACCAGTAATTGCCAAGAGCTCATAGACCGTCTATAGCTCTCCTCGTTACCATATTTACTCTTATGACCACATTTTGAATTTGGATATTTTGACTTGTCCAGAAGCCATGTTTCAATAGACACTATTGAAAATTTAACGTTAAGATTTAATATCCAATACCTCAAAACATCCATATGATGATATTCTACTCTCATTTAAAAAAGGGAGCCACGATGTCCATATTTATACATGAAGTCCTCTATCGATATCGATTAACAAATAAATGCCACCAAACTATCGAGGATCGACTATGTTATATAATCTTACTCATTGATAGCTCAAATAATAACACTTGCAACCATAAATCCATCATTTATCTCAGGATTCAGATAGACTCTCTGATTGTTTTCAAGTGAAAACTTTTATCCATTGACGGTTTTGGATAAAGTATTTCATTGTGATCATATCCAATGCACCCAATGCACCCAAATGCACTAGATTTTTTTGCCCAAAGACACCACACTTTGATGATTTTTGACTCGTTATAACACATTTGATCCCTCTCAAATGCTAGCAAAAGAATCTACAACTTTAACATGATAAAGGTGCCCAACCTTTATCTTAAGTTGTGATATTATTCAAGACTAACTAAAGAATTGTGTCTACCTTATACATATCTAGATGTACAAACAATTCTTCTTTTCTCATAGTCTTTTGACCTTATGATTATTTACTTTTGACAATTATAATAATTAAATTATAAATGCTATAAGATTTGTTAAACTAGAAATCACTTTTATTAATATGAAAAGATTGTCAAATACATTATTACACTCTTGCTATCGAGCATAATCCTAACAATATGTCCATGAATATAGCTGTCTTTTGGACAATTATGTCGACATTCATCCACAATTTGTGGTTAACGTCTTCATCATCTTATAATGCACAGAGCAACAATATAGAAGTTCTCAATTTTAGTTTGCAGTACATATGCCTCTCCAGGGGCTTGTGTAAACTTTCACAAAGGGGAATTGTAATTTTTATATACTTTTAGTGTATATGCATTTGCATGGACAATTGAGATACCTTTAATTTATGAGTCTCATATGAGGAGATTAAATTTCATTACTTTGTACATCTACAAAGAGGTTTTTATCTTTTCAAGGACATTTAACTTTTCGAGAGTCATGATGAGGAATATGACATGATCTTGATATTTCATATTCTCTTCAAGGAATAATAACTTTGAAATAAAAGTCGCATTTCACACTTCTAGTGTGCCACGAATAATTTATTTGTTGCCATTTGCATAAATTGTTCTTTAGGAACAATCACCCGAGTTAATATTAGCAATTAATAAATTCAATTGAATATGGAAATTGCAAGTAAATGTTCTTTTGAACTGCAAACAAGGATCAAGATAAGATAAAGATGATGCATAGCAACTGCAATTTCACATCGTTAATTTTTCAAATTATATCTTTCTCCTCCTAACGACGTGAATTTATTTGTTTGTTGGTCTTATCTTGTTATCTTTCATAGATTTGTTTGAATCATCAAAATGTCATTTTTCAGACATATTTATATTGTCATATCATTCTTCAATGATATATTGTACTATCATATTGTCATTATGGGATTTTCATTAAAAAGTCTGTAGATTATATATGATAAACTCAATTGTAAGAATAGAATTGCATGTTTCTGGCATGAGACAGTATAAAATAATACAACATTTATTTGTGATGTATATTTTTATAACTAAATAGATTTTTCCGGATCTATAATAACAAAGTGTCACATGTATGTCATTTTGTTTTTCACTTTGTAACATGCAATTAGCTCTCCCTGAGCATTTATATATACTTATTAAATTATTAATATGATATTTATATATACTTCAGGTACACCACTAATTTCATCACCAATAGTAAACATTTTCTTACTTTGTTTTGGTGTGATTCCACTTCCGGTGGCTAGATTTTCTTATAATGATAATGTGATAATAGTTTTAATTGATCAAAATGTCCACCATCACGATTAGATGACTTAACTTTAAGGAATGATTTCAATCAATCTAATCAGGCAAGAAAAATGATTTTATTCTGTCACAAAATAAAAAACTTAGTATCCGCGCATAATCATTTTCAAGTGCAATAGGCATAGCAAATTTAACGACGTCAACGTAAACCATAAATATATGACATTTAGCCAAGGTGATATGTATAATGTATAAAAGAAATTATATACTGTTTGTATTCTATATATAAAGCAAAGTGTTTTCGGATTACATATCGTTCACCGAGAATTCAAATTTTACGGTTGAAGCAGAATCATCTACTGGTTGTATCATCGGTCGTAAGGTGATCATGAATTTGAATGTATTTCTTTATATATATTCACTGTGTTTCTATCACACATACACAACACACATATTCATTATGTGTTTCTGTTGGCATCAAACATATTGCCATTGACACAACCAAAAGCATTGTTCTTCGTATAGTTTTGATTGGATAATCTGAAAAATACGTTCGAAGTCTAATAATATGCAACAACAATCTAGAAAAAATAGTATTACGTTTAGACAATAAGTATACATGTGACCATCATGAAAATGTGTCAATTAATACCATAAAGTATTTAAATCTTCTATTCGTTGGGTAGATAAGCTTACATATGTCTCCTTGAATTCATTTTAAGAAAGATGGAGATTCAAAATCAACCTTTGTGATGGATGGTCTGATCACTAACTTTCTTAGTGCACAAACGGTACACATATTTTCATTGGACAATAGAATCTTCTTGTTCTTTAATGGATGTCCATGATAATTTTCAATTATCCTACGCATTATAATAGATCCTGGATGACTGAGACGATCATGCCAAAGTAAAAATGTTTTTGATTTGTGAACTTCTGGTTCATAATTGTGTAGGTTTCAACTGGTTTTATATTTATATAATATAATCCAGATGAAAAAGCATTGTGTTTTTTCTAAAACGAGTTATGGCTCAAAACATGTGATGTAATATAGAGACACTCTCTATTAGCTCCACTTATGGTCTCAATATGACATCAATTATTGCAGATATCTTTGAAACTAAACAGATTTCTTCTGGATCTACTCAAATATAATGCAACATTTATGCTTATGTTTGTATCGTTTGTTAACATAATTGTGGCTTTTCTAGAGCCTTCTATTTGGTCTGCAGGACCAGATATAATATTTATCTTGGCTTTGATCAAGGTAAATTTTAGAAGTATTTTCTATCTCAAAGAATAGTATGCATTATTCCAATATCGATTAAACATATATCTCCAATTTCACTTTTGAAACTAGATTGTTAATCCATATTCCCGAAAAAAGAAATTTAATCTAGAACTTAAGGTTCTAAATAATTTCAAGGGTTTAGAACTTCAGGTTCTAAATAATTTTCAAGATTAGGAACTTCAGATTCTAATAATTTCAAGGATTTAGAACTTCAAATTCTAAATAATTTCAAGGATTTAGAATTTAGAACTTTAGGTTCCAGATTTATATTGAAATCCAGAACTTCGGGTTCTGATCGATTAACTTGGAATCTAGAACTTTGGGTTCTGATTGATTAAATTGAAATACAAAACTTCAGTATCTGATTCAATTAATTTTTAACACATTGGATCAATGACTAAGCTTGCAGAACTTTGGGTTCTAACTAAAATTGGGATTCATATGTATTTAGAACTTCATGTTCTGATTAAATTGTAATGTAGAACTTCGGGTCCTGAATAAATTGAAATACGAAACTTCGGGTTTCAATTGATGATACGTTCATCAGGAACCCAAATTGTGGGAGCATAATATTTACACAGTGTTGTATCATCAAGTGGATGATAAAATTTCTATATTAATTTTTCTCAACATGCTCATATTTTCCCATCTCTGTATTGTTTCTGTGTTTGTCCATGCATAACACACTATACAAACACGGTACATATTTTTGCTTAATAAATACACAAAATGTGCATCATCATCTATGACGACCAACCACATGGCATTTATATGCATTAAAGCATTGGTAATAATAATGATTTAATTCAATCAAACCATCCCATAGAATTGTCAACGTATTCAGTTTTGCCTTTTCTTTTCTTTACTTCATCATATAATTTAGAACGTTTGTTCTAAATAAACTAGAATACTAGAACCTTTGATTCTAAAAATATTAGAATTAAGAACTTCTGGTTCTATATAAATTTATCGAATCTAGAACCTCTGGTTCTAAATTTATCGAATCAAGAATTTTTGGTTCTGATTTTTCTTTTGAATCGAACATTTTTAGTTCTGATTTTTTTTTAGTAAAAAAATTCTGGTTTTGATTTTTTTTTAATCAAGAACTTTTGGTTTTGATTTTTTTTTTTCGAATCAAAAACTTCTGTTTTTTTTTTTCGATTCAAGAACTTTTGGTTTTTATTTTCAAATCAAGAACTCATGGTTAAGATTTTCCTAATCAAAAACTTTCGGTTCTTTATTTTCGATTCAAGAACTTCCGGTTCTTATGTTCGAATCAAGAACTTCAGGTAATAAATTTATTTTTTTTCGACTTAAGAATTGTTGGTTCTTTATTTTTATTCAAGAACTTCTGGTTCTTCTTTTCGAACTCATGGTTTTGATTTTCCTAATTAAGAACTTTTGGTTCTTTTTTTTCGATTCAAGAACTTCCATTCTTATTTTCGAATCAAGAACTTTCGGTTCTTATTTTCAAATAAAGAACTTATGGTTTTGATTTTCGCATCAAGAAAATCTGGTTCAGATTTTCGAATGCAATCTTCTTGTTGCAAACCTTTAGTATTAATAATAAAAAGGGAAGAAGAAGAGATCAAATAATCAAAGAAAATCACTTGTGCTGATAATGTGTTATAAAACAAAGCATAAAAATATAATACTAATCATGAGAGGTCAAGAGATTTTCCATATGAAAATATTTTATATATATAAAAAGCATGAAAATAACCCTTAAGGCATGTGTCTAACAACCTTTGGGTGGGGTGGGGTGGGGTGGGGGTGGGGGGGGGGGGAGTGAATAGGTTTTAATCAAGTCAATTACAATTTTTTCTTGATTAGTCAATATTAAAGATTCACCCAACAAACAAATCAAGTGTAAAGTACGGAAATGTAAATAACACTTGATATATACGTGGAAACCCTCCAACTGGAAAATACCACAGGCTATTCTGCTAGCCACACACGATCACAGAAATCCACTATATGAATAAAAGTTTACACCCTCAAGTGACACTCGGATTCTCACTTTCGACAACCTCAGGCTATGGACACTACCAATCGTCACTCTTGGTTCAGTCCCTAGTGATATCCCCTGATACACTACTCTTGACATGAACACCTCCTACTCTACCCCCTTGGGCCTTTTACAGTGGCACCCGACCAATTGGTTACCAACCCACCCTTGGTTGCAAGACTTGAATTGCTTGTGCATTACACACTAGTAGTCATAAGGCTTAACTCTCAAGAAGAGATCAACAACCTATATGAATATGTGGAATATTCTAAATGCAAATAATGCTAGGTAAAACACTAAATGCTTATCTAAGAATTTAAGAATATCACTAAGTAGAATTCCTAGATATCAAAATCTAAATGAATGCTCATAAAAACTTATCTAGGTATAGATATACAATCCTAAAATCTAGTTATTAAACAAAATCATTTCAACACATGTTATCATTAATAAAGGAAAGATCACTAAATGCAATCATCAAATGCAATCAAAATGACATAATTAGCTAGAGGGAAAATATGTCCTAAATGCTAGCTATCAACAAACAAATCCAATCATATTATAACTCATCAATGACTCAACACAACATTTTAACAAATCATATGCATAAAGGTGAATTCTTGAACGATAAGAACAATAAATGAAGATGAGATGTTTGTTCTTACTAACCAAGTCAAGATTGATACTCATGTGTGATTGATGCAATGGATGCATGGGTTTTAGGTTTGGAGAGTCAAAGAACAAAGGTTGAAGCTTTATCTCTCTATTGGAGGTTCTCTCTAACTAAAAATGTGTTATTGAGCTCTCAAAATGAGTTAGGGAAGAAGAGAACATACATATAGAAGCCCTAGACAAACGGCATTGTTTTGATAAAAAATTGCCCAGACCCGCGTAGTGCGCTGGTCTATGCGCTAGTACCTACCCGTGCATACACGCGCACAGTCGCGCAAGAGTCCGCACACCGAGATTGAGAAACAGTCACCAAGCCAATGTGCGGGTAGCCTGCCCGTACAGTAGAGATAACAATGGTCTCTCATCGCGTTAAAAGGAGCACACCATCGTGCATGCACAGACGTATCCGTTCAAGCAGCGGTATACGAATTAAACACACAACAAACACACTTAAAACTAAGAATGAAATGCATGATGACACATACAACAACTCAAACAAATGTAAGTGTGTGTGTGTGTGTATAAAAACAAATGCACGTCAGTGTAAACGCATATATATGAAATGTGAGTGTGTGCAACTAAATCTCTTCAATAAGAAATAAGCACAAGTGAACTACCTCTTGAAGATCAATGGGATCTTGGACACTTGCCATCAAATCCTAAGCTACCCATTACACATTGAATCCCCAATGTGATTTGTCATGAAATAAGTCAATCATAAAATTGAAGTTCTTACAAAGCAATTTCACTTCCAAGCTTAGTTCTATCTATGATATAAATAGACCAAAATCTGATCGTATGACTTAGCTACAAGTAAACCCAATCTCTCAAGTCGTGCTCTTCGAGTTTTATACACACCCTACAATTTTATAAGCATACTCCAAAATACTTCCCAGATTGGTCCATATTAGACATGACGCCGGTTCAACGGTTTTGGTCCAGTTTTGACGGTTTGAAACCGTTTTTTCTTAAACCCATTCACACTCACGACTCACCTCATCCACTCACTCACCTATACCCATTCCACCCAATGAATCCAGAGGGACAGATCACAAACACACAAATCCATTCATCCATACCCATTCTACCCAATGAACCCAGATCACAAACACACAAATCAGCGAATCATGGTTCACCACTTACCTCATCTCTCTCTTTTTCTAGTTTTATCTCTCTCTCTCTCTCTCTCTCTCTCTCTCTCACACAAACACACATAAATCAACCCCAAAATCAAATCACCCAGCCCCAAATTGGCCATCATCAGTTCATCACCGGCTTCAGGTCTACTTCTCTCTCACCCTTCATCTGAACCAAACTCCTTCTATTTCAATCTCGTCTCTCTCTCATCTCTCGTCTCTCACTCTCTCTCGATCTCGTCTCTCACTTTCTCTCGATCTCATCTCTCACTCTCTCGTATAGAAACAAATATGGGTTGTAGAAACATAGATAGGATATAGAGAGAAGTCAGAGCAGAGTTTAGAGAGAGGAGTTTGAAAGAAGAAGCTGTGTTGAATGGTGTTTGATTGAAGAAGAAGATTTTATAGTGGTGACCTAAATTAGGGTTATATATATATAAATGTTGGAACCCCTGGTTCAAACCATAACCGAAACCGAAATCATCGATTCCAGTCCGATTCGAATCGGGCAGTTTCTAAAAAAAGAGAATCGGAACCTGAACCAGAACCTAAACCGTCCCGGTACCGATTTCAGAACCGAAACTGGAAAAAACGATTCTGGTTACAATTTTTACGGTTCAGTTCTGATTTGGTTCTTGTTCGGTTCGTCGATCAGCGAACTGGTGTCATGTCTAGTCCATCTACCCAGTGCCGGCTCAACAATATTTGACGCCCTAGGCAAAAACTTTGACTGAGGCCTTATTTTATGTTTATCATAAAATCAATTTTTTAGTAAAAAAAAATACTAAAGATTTATTTATCTTTCCTTTGTGTGATACGAAAATATTAGTTATAGAACCCGGGAAATACCAAAGTGGAAAGAATAATCCTCCTAAACAAGTTGCTTTAGGCTTCGTTTGGAAGATCTTTTTCAAATAGATATTTTAGGAGCTGATCTTTTAAAATAAATCTTTTACAAGTAGAGTTTTTAATGGAAAGATGTTAGTCGTTTGGTTGTCAATTAAAGAACTCAAAATATTAAGATTTGATTTTCAATAAAGTTATTAAAACAACTTGGAGCAAAGTTAGGGAGAAAACATATTTATAGATAAGTTCATACAAAATTAGTAGAAAATAAAATAAATGAATAAAATAGATGTAAGACGAAAGTTTTAACCTAATAGCGTGTTTTCTTTTCAAAAAAAAAAGTAACTGAAGTATTTGTTCTAAAGAAGTATTAGGATCATTAAATGAATAATTTTTTCTTTGTTACTATATTATTTAGGACCATTTAAAAGTAAAAAAATATTAAGAGTTTAGAATCAGGAAATAATTAAATTCTAAATAAAGAGTTTTCCAAAGTTGTTTTGGAATTAGGAAACAATTAAATTTTAAATAAATAATATTTTTTTAAGAGAAAAAAAAAGATATGTAGAATAAATTGCTATATAAAATATGTTACTATATATTTAAAAGGAAATTTTATCCTTAATTTTAGGAGATATTTATATTTTCATTGCTATATATTAGGAGGTCTTTAATTTAATAAGTTAAAATTAAAAAATAAAATAAAAATAATGCTCTAAAATTTTGGAGATATTTAGAAGATCCTAAACAATCGCCTAGCTTGCTTAGTGCTTCAGCCGGCTCCGTAAATACCTTGAAAAACAGTCTTATACCATAATAGGCAAATATATTCTTAAATTCAACAACTGTACAGGAATAATAAAACGATAATGTACATGAATAATAATAAAGATAATGGATTTAGGAGACTAAAAATAAATCGGTAAAAATTATGAGGTCCAAAATCCCATAATAATATTTTAGTTAATGAACATCATATTAGTGCTATAAGCACACAGTACTCAACAAGTATTTACAAAAAAGTACGTCGCAGACTTTTAACAAACACCATCAACCAATTAATCGACGAAAACAAGCCATATAACTTATAATACTGACTGGTTTTTGTCTTAGTATTTTTTTCCAACTTGTCAAAAGCTTGTCATCATGACCAAGATATTAGTGATACCCAAGTGGAGCAGGAGCTTCCCTCAATTCACGTCCTTGATAGTGTATATCCTGCAATTGATTCAAAATCAATGAAAATTAATAAATAAAAATATGGATAAAAATGAAACATATAAAAATGAAACGAACCGAACAAAACTGGTACAGAATCCTTACCGATGCAAAGTGATTAACATCACGGTGGTGAGCCTCATCTGCTCTTACAACCATGACAACATCCCTCAGAGTCGAGTTGGGGGGCATGCGCCAGTAATCAATGGCAATGGCCGGAGCTGGCACATTCTCAATGTTGCCTTTGTCCAACTCCTTGAGGAATTCAGTGTATGAATGTATTGCTTCCTCCTCCAGGTAACCCACCATGCGGTGAGCGAATTTTGGTGAAATCAGATAGCCCAGGAAGTAAGCATTGAAGAACACAACTTGGACTGCCATTACGAGAGCTCGCTCGTACCATCTAGGCTTGGCTACCTCCATGAATGTCATGAGATGCATACGCTCGTTCTCAGCCTCTTCCAAGAGTGTTTTAATCCAACCCCCACTGTGCTCAAATCGCCTCAACGACTTGCAATGTAGGAGCATCCCGCCGACCATGCCGGGCACTGCCGCCACTGTTTCAAGCATCATGGCCCGGCATCCATATCTTCTCTGGATAACAATTACAAGAAACAAAACCAATTTTTAATACATGCCCCCAATTGATTAATATCAATAGTTTACAATAATTTTGTTTGAAATGAAGGCATAGGATAACTGGCAGCCAAACATTAAATATTGAACAATTAATCAAATTGCTGGCAGCCAAACATTTGGTCAAAAATATTATTTAAATGATTTAAAATAATTTAATTAATTTGGACTTAATTTTCCACATTTAGAATATTCTGAAAATAATTCTCACGAATTTGATTAATTCATGTTGAATAATCTACTGCATTTGACATGAAAATAAAAATAAAAAATAAAAAAATTGTTACGATGTGATATTAATAACTAATAAGTCTATCAGGCCACAGCACAAATCTATATGAATCATGAATGATCATAATTTATTTTCCTACTATTCAAGTGCATAATAGCGAAAAGAAACTACAAGATCAGGTATATAAGGAGAAATTAATCGTATTAAAAGTAAAAAATAAATGCATATTAGTAGAGAGCACATTACCTGAAAGAACAGATCGGTAGGCCATCGGAGAGATTTGACGGTCCAGTAAGCCAGAGTGTCCATAAACGTGACTGGCGCATGGTGTTTCTTCAGATCAATCGACAAGTCCGCCTGGTACGTCTCCCATGGCTGTCAACACACACCATTGACACATTTATCAGCATCGATATAAAAAATAAAGGAAAATTTACTAAATAAATATAAACATCACTGGATCGAATAGTGTACGGTACCCTAAAGCAGGTCCACTTCCATTCAGTGCCGTCCTCTTTAGTGACCTTAGGAGCCTCCACGCCCCAGTAACTCGCCACTCTCTTCTCATCCTTGTTCTTATCGCCGCCACCGGTGGTCGAAACTTTCTTCTCTTCCCCTTCCTTCTCCTCCCCCAAAGCCATAGTGCCGCTGTAACGTACACCGAAGATCGGACCCCTAACCAAGAACGTCGTGCTCCACGCAGGACTCCCCACCGTACGGCCGGTCAAGATCCCGGAGAGGACCTTGTCTGACGCTGCAGCGTTGGAAGTTGTGGACAGCAAGCGATGTCCAGCCAGAACCAGCATGGAGTTGGCGAGCTTGGTCCCACCACGAGTCATCATCTTGATGATCAGAGTTTTAGATTCGGTCAGAGATCAATATTAAAGAAGAAAAAAAATGGGAGTTTTGATAATAGAGAACGTTTTTGTGTGGGTTGCGTTTCTTGAGGAAGATGTTTTAAGGGTTTAAGTAAGATTTTATTTATATAATGATTTTTTTATAACTAAAAATCTGGTTTAGGTCCATTTGTGTGAGCTGTGTCAGTTTGTAATATGGCGTGGAATTATATTATTGGGACACGCGGCTTCGCGTGTACCTAACGGTTTTGATCTTTTCCTGTAAATGTTTAGGCGGTGTGTTTTGTGTGTTTTTCTTGGTGGCCAAGTATAATGAATTTTCGTGTTGACCAATATTCCATCAACAAATAGCGAATTCTTTCTCAAATAGGATTTATTTTTAATTTTTTTTCTAATTTCTCTATAATTGCAAGAACGTGTTTGGTTGCCGCATTTATAATTTATGTGGCGATTGACCAAGTTGACCTTGGCGGCGTAGGCGTAGCTGAAAAATTGGAGCAGCCTTCTAACCTTTTTGAGAGGTCAGGTTTATAGTATATAGCTAATTAACAGTTACATCCATCATTATTTTGTGAACCCAATTTAACTGTAGCCCGGGTTTTTAACGAAATATTTATTCAGATTTTTGTTAACAATTTATTTCAGATTCTTACAATCTTACAAACTCGATATAAAAAGATTCTTCCTAAAAATTAGGAATATTATCAACATTCCCCTCTAATTTATCCTATTCGTTGTTTTTCCTTTCTAACTTCAGTAATAGCTAAAAACTCTTATAGTTACCATATTCTCCATTTCACCTTTGCCGTTAAATAAAATACCCAAAATTTCCTCGGTTGTTAGGTTTTCCATCTAAAATTTGATGACAAGTAGAAATAAATAGGTAAATCATTAAAAAATTAAATTAAAATTTTAAACAAAATTATAACATTTAAACAATAATAAAATAATATTTCTTAAAAAAACAAAATTTTCTCTCTCTCATCTCCAAGATCCATAAGATTAAAGGTGACCCCAGTTCCGATGTGGTTTGAAACTGGCGGTTCTGATTGGAACCAGAACCGGAACCGTTGGGAACCGGTTTCGATTTCGGTTTCGGATTTCGACTAATTCGGTTCCTTAAAAAATACATATTGACCCTCACATTCACTCACCAATCAACACTTCACCTTTTACCACTCTCAACTCTCAAGTCTCACCGTATTCACCTCTCCCTCTTTCTTTCTCTCTCTCTCTCTCTCTCCCTCTCTCTCTCCAAGATCCAGATCCAGATCCAGATTCAAGTATCCAACACAGAGCCCGTACAGATTCACCTCTCTTCTTCTCCTTTATCTCCTCATCCGCTGTCTCCTTTTGAAGAAGAAGAGATTGCCCATATTGAAAAAGTAGAGATCGCCCAGATCGAAGAAGAGATCGTCTCGATCGAAGAGAGAGAACGACTGTTTATCGATCGTCGATGACGGGATGAAGAAGATATCAATCTTCAAAGAGAGAGAGAGAGAGAGAGAGAGAGAGAGACGCTAATGGTGTTGGGGTTTTTGCCCTAAAGCTTGTAATTTGTAAATGTGAATTGAACATAAATAAAAGAAGTAGTTTATTCATTCAAATTGTCTCATATATTTATATAACATATGTACTTAACATCCAAGATTACCGGATGTAATTTCGAACTGAGTATATGAATGTCATATACAGATAGATTCAGTTTGAGACGAGCAATATAAAGAGTCTGTAGATAGTAAATAAAACTGGATACTTTATTTATGGTAAACCTACTGATAAGGGATCTTTAACGTTGGAAAAACAACGAAAATTAACAACGAAGGAAAATAGGATATGAATCAATTCTTGGAACCTTTCTTGTGGATACAGAAAATTCACCACCACTCAAAAGACACCAAAAATGGTATGAAAGAGCTCACCACATTATGGATATAGTAATCACCACCTTAATGAAAAAGAAACTCAGGATTTTTGAAATTATCTTAGTATCCACCAAGACAAAATGAAAAACAAAAGGCATAACCTTATTAAGTTTTAAAACAAATCAAAGATCATCTGCCTTCTCATTCCAAATTCGTCACTAATATAAGCATGAAACAACCCTTCAAGCTAGGTAACTCCAACAGACCTTCATTTTCACAAAAAACAAGCCAATAAGATTATTTCACAAAAATAAGCCAAAAAACTAAGCATTCATGCTGGCAATCAAACCCAAGCATTAATGCACCACTTACTAATAACAACCCATAATAAAGTCTATAAATATCAACCAACTAGAACTCTTTTGGATTTTTTCAACCATAAGAAGTTTTAATGTTTAGCCACATGGATTCCATCTTGCATCTTAATGCTTAGACACTTGGATACCCTCTTGCACCAATGAACTTGTACAATAATTACGCATCATTATTAAATTTAAATCATTGAAATCTGCAACCGTATCATTCTCCTCTTGTTGGAGAGGACTCGACCTCGAGTCTAGAGGATCATCATCGTCCACATAAGGAAACAAATCTGACATGTTGAATGTGATTGAAACTCCGTAGTCTCCCGGCAATTCAATTTTGTAGGCATTATCTCCAATTTTCTCAAGAACTCTAAATGGTCCATCAACTCTTGGTAGTAGCTTAGTAAACTTTCTATGTGGAAATCTTTATTTTCTTAAATTAATCCACACAAGTTCTCCTCTTTGAAAGTGACATGTCTTCAATACTTGTTGGCTTGTTGCTTGTACTTCTCAGTTTGGTTCAGAATTTTACTCATTGCTTGTTCATGGATTTGCTTTATAAATTTGGCTCGATCTTCTACATCTGCACTAAAAAATTATGTTATAGGCAAAGGAGTTAAATCCAAAGGACCAATGGGGTTTTGTCCATACACAATAGCAAAAGGACTATCACCGGTCGACTGGTTTTTAGATTTGTTGAAAGCAAACTCAGCATGAGCAAGCATTAGATCCCATTCATTGATGCTTTTCTTCACCAAACTTCATAAAAGATTGCCTAATGAATGATTAACAACTTCAGTTTGTCCATCGGTTAGGGGATGTCAAGAAGTGTTAAATTGTAACTTAGTCTTAAGTTTCCTCCAAAGAGTCCTCCAAAAGTGACTTAAGAACTTAGAATCCCTATCCGAAGTAATGGATCTTGGAATTCCATAAAGTTTTACCACTTCTCGAAAGTAAAGATCAGCCACATGTGTTGCGTCTGAAGTCTTATTGCAAGCAATGAAATGAGCCATTTTAGAGAACCTGTCAACAACCACCATAATGGAATTTCTGCCCCGTTGAGTTCGTGGCAACCCAAGCACGAAATCCATACTTACTTCTTCCCAATGAGCTTTCGGAATTGGAAGAGGAGTGTAAAGACCTGTATTCTGACCATGTGTTTTAGCCTTGACACAAACGACACACCTGGCTACTACTTTCATAACATCTTGGTTCATCTTAGGCCAACAAAAGTGTTCTTGAACAATAGATAACGTCTTTTCCCTTCCAAAGTGTCCAGCCAATCCTCCACCGTGGGCTTCCCGCACTATGACCTCCCTTAAGAAACCGTGGGGCACACAAAGTTGAACTCCTTCAAAAAGATAACCATCATCCAACACATACTGATCCATGGGTCCCTCCAAACAAGTTGCCCAAATAGAGCCAAAATCAGGATCGTTTTTATACAATTCTTTCACCACTTCAAATCTCAAAACATATGTTTGTAAACTAGAAACAAGAACATGTCTTCTACTCAAAGCATCCGCCACCTGATTCATTTTACCTGCCTTATGTTTGAGAGAAAAAGTAAATGATTGAAGGAATTCCACCCATTTTGCATGTCTAGAGTTCAGCTTATGTTGACTACTTAAGTACTTCAAAGCTTCATGGTCTGAATAGAGAATGAATTCTTTTAGCAGCAAGTAGTGACTCCAATGTGTAAGTACCCTCACTATGGTATAGAATTCCTTATCATAAGTACAATACCTCCTTCTTGTCTCATTGAGCTTCTCGTTGAAGTAAGCAACGGGCCTGCCTTCTTGACTCAAAACATCGCCTATTCCTAAGTTAGATGCATCACAATCCACTATAAACACTTTCTCAAAATCTGGAAGAGACAAGATTGAAGTCTCGATCAGTTTCTTCTTAGTCTTTTCAAAGCTTACTTGGGCCTCATCAATCTATCGAAACATTTCTCCCTTCAAACATTCAGTGATAGGAGCCATAAGAGTGCTAAAACCCTTGATAAACCTCTTGTAAAAAGACACCATTCCGTGGAAGCTCCTTACATAATGAATGGATCTTGGAATCGGCCAAGTCACCATGGCTTCCACCTTGCTTGGATCCATCTTAATTCCTTCACTAGTCACTATATATCCCAAAAACACAATACGATCCAAAGAAGTGACACTTCTTCAGGTTAGCATATATCTTCTCCTTTCTAAGAATTTCAAAAACTTGTTCCAAGTGAGCAACATGAGCCTCCATATTCTTGCTATAAATAAGAATGTCATCAAAATAGACAACGACAAACTTACCTATGAAAGGTTTGAAAATGG
Organism: Dipteronia dyeriana; assembly: GCA_032871835.1. NCBI lineage: Eukaryota > Viridiplantae > Streptophyta > Magnoliopsida > Sapindales > Sapindaceae > Dipteronia > Dipteronia dyeriana. Next base: position 31,564,453 of record CM065295.1, on the reverse strand, counting down.
TAGTCATGAGTCACATGAAAGTACTTGGAGCATTGGATAAGCCAAATGGCATAACTAGCCATTCATAGAGTCCCTTGCCCGTTTTAAAGGCTGCCTTCCACTCATCACCCTCTCTCATCCTTATCTGATGGTAGCCACTTCGTAGATCAATTTTTGAGAAGATCATGGAATCGTACAGCTGGTCAAGGAGATCATCTAATCTAGGAATCGAAAAGCGATATTTGATTGTAATCTTATTGATAGAGCGGTTGTCAACACACATGCGCCATGTCCCATCTTTCTTTGGTACCAAAAGAGCGGGAACTGCACAAGGACTCATACTTTCCCTCACCATTCTTTTAACTATCAACTCATCCACTTACTTCTGCAACTCCATGCTTTGGGCAGGGTTTATTCTATAAGTAGCTTTGTTTGGTAGTGAAGCACCGGATATCAACTCAATGTTGTGCTGAATAGATCTCTTCGGAGGAAGTCCATGAGGAATTTCTTCAGGAATTACATATTTGAACTTGTCCAAGATAGGATGCACAAGCGGATGCATAGAGCTTTCTCTTTCCTCCTTTTCCAAGTCTTCATTCGGATCTTTATCGAATTTAATCGGGTCGTCTTCAATAATGGTGACTATGTTTCGATTTGGGAAATCTGAGGCTATGTGACCAAAGCCTTGGCATTTGAAACATTTTCTAGAGGAATTTGGGTTAAGGAAGGGTTTTGGTGTAGCTCCACCTCCACTCTTAACTTCGGGTTTTAGAGGTTGTTTTTGGGTTGCTGGTTTGGTTGATGATGATGTGCTAGGTTTATATATGTTTGGCTTATAGGACAGTTTATAAAAACTTCTCTTAACCTCCATTTGCTTCTCTACATTAATAGCTAGCTTCCTAACATCAGTGAAGGTCCAAAAAGGTTGCAACCGGACTGTATTAGAAACTTCCTACTTCAACCCTCTCCCCCAAGAAGCAGGCTATTGTTTGTTCTTCAGGTTCTACCACTTCACAACGCAACTTAAAATACTCAAACTCCCTAATGTATTCTTCTACCGAGAGATGGCCTTGCTTAAAGTTTTAAAACTTTAAGTAATTATCCTGCTTGTAATTTTCAGTTAAAAATCGTTTCTTTAACTCCGTCCGTATCTTATCCCAGATCCTATTCTTCTCCTTTCATTCCCTTGCTCTTTCTTTTTTCAGATTTTCCCACCATAAAGATGCATAATCCTTCATTTTAATGGCCACTAGTTTCACTTTCCTTTTATCAGAATATTCTTTAAAATCAAACACTCTTTCTACAATATATAACCAATCAAGGAAAACATCACCATCTTGCATACCTTCAAACTCCGGAATATCAACCTTCACATCCCCATTGCATGCTTTCCTATGGGGCTTTTGCTGGTTCCTTCTTTGATAACATGGAGCATTATTTGGTTCATATCCATTCTCTTCATAGAATAGATTGACATCAGACTCTTCTCCACTTGATTGTCTGTAGCCTCCTCTTCTTTGGTTACAATCATCTTGCCTCTCAAGCCTTCTTTGCAATTGCTCAACCACACGTTGTAACTTAGCGATTTGAAGGTCTTTTTCATCCACTTGTTCATCTTCTGGAATTTGTCTTCCCCGAGCAGCTATTCTTCTCATTTTTTTTAGTAATCAACAACACAAACGCCCTATATGCTCTGATACCAAGTTGATACGGGATCTTTAACGTTGGAAAAACAACGGAAATTAGCAACAAAGGAAAATAGGAAATGAATCAATTCTTGGAACCTTTCTTGTGGATACAGAAAATTCACCACCATTCAAAAGACACCAAAAATAGTAGGAGAGAGCTCACCACATTAAGGATATAGTAATCACCACATTAATGATATAGAAACTCAGGATTTTTGAAATTATCTTAGTATCCATCAAGACAAAACGAAAAAAAAGGCATAACCTTATTAAGTTTTAAAATAAATCAAAGATAATATGTCTTCTCATTCCAAATTCGTCACTAATATAAGCATGAAATAACCCTTCAAGCTAGGTAACTTCAACAGACCTTCCTTTTCACAAAAAACAAGCCAATAAGATTATTTCACAAAAACAAGCCAATAAAACTAAGCATTCATGCTGGCAATCAAACCCAAGCATTAATGCACGACTTACTAACAACAACCCATAATAAAGTCTATAAATATCAACCAATTAGGACTCTTTTGGATTTTTTCAACCATAAGAAGTTTTAATGTTCAACCACATGGATGCCACCTTGCATCTTAATGCTTAGACACTTGGACACCATCTTGAACCAATGAACTTGTACAATAATTCTACATCATTATTAAATTTAAATTATTGAAATCTGTAACCGTATCACCTACAGCTGCGGTCCATTCCGTAATGTGCAATGATCTTATCCTGGATCATTCATATTGGGATATGAGAATGAAGGCACATTGTATGATGTGATCATGTAGGGCTGGGTCATGATCTGTATGAATCTCTCAATAAGATCCATTTCATGATGAGATTCATATATATCGACTAACGATGACTATATGTGGATGATCTTAATCCAGAGTGTCTTATCGACTTCTTTAGGTTAGATCGTGGTCTTTGATATACTATGGGTAAGGTCAGGGTTTCATTTTCGATCAATATGCTCTGTATGTTTGGATCACGGTCTGACTTGTGGTTGAGAGGGTTTGTACACAATACTGGAATTCACTTCTTCTTGCGAGAAGTAGATGATAGTTCCCTTAAGGGTTGATTCGGGGCTTGAACAATATGAGCGCTCTCTTAATTCTATAAGGGATGTATGATTTATTGTTCATTAGAGAATCAATAGTACTTAAAGGCAAGATATAATTAGAGAGGTATAACGAACATTATGACCCAACTCAAATTATGAACTATTTGTGGAGGATTATACCATATGTAATAGCTATAATGATGGACATAGAAAGTTATTAGTTTGTGTAATAACATCTACAGTTGAGAGAGTGCAGCTTCAGGTTTTTAGTGGAATAACACCGAAGTTAATAATTATAAATTACTAATTAAAGAGTTTAATTAATTATTTCTAAGGATTATTGGAGCTTAAAATACCGTGGATCTATTAGGTCCCCTTGCTAGCCCGATTGATTAAGGTAACAATGGTCACGGTTAATTAATTGGGTTGTCCAATTAATTGTGTTATAAAGGTTACACGTGTTTATTCGGGAATTAATTGAATAATGAGATTATTTAATTAAATAATTGTAACAATTATTTAATTAAATAATTAGATTATTCAATTAAACGATTAATCATTAGCTAGAGAGTGTTTATTGATATTTGTGTTTGCATGAAGATAAGATAATTTGATTATTTTATTTTTATTAAATTAAATATCACTTTTAAATTTAAAAGTTTAAATTCAAAGTTATTAAAAGTGTGTTTGGTATGACTTTTTAAGTAGAATTTCTAGAGTAGATCTTTTTCTAGTAAAGCTTGTAATGAGCAGAGCTTCTATCAAAAAAGGCTTTCGGTTGTGTAAATTACAAAAAATGTGTTGACAATGTATTTTTAAAAATATTTTTTGATTGTGTGAATTACTAAAAAGGGTATTGACAATTTATAATGAAAGAGTTGTATGGTGGGATATCTAAAATTTATAAAGGGTAGTAGAGACAATTCATATATTTAAAAAAAAACTCAAAAAAGCTTTTTGGAGAAGCCCAAAATTTGGGATTCTCCTCATAGACATAAAATAGCTTTTATAAATGGTTTCGGCTTCTCCTCATAGATATAAAATAGTTTTTATAAATGGAAATTAAGATAATTCCATATATTAAAAAAGTTGTTTTGAGTTTTACCAAACAACCATAAAAAAAACTTCAAATCAGCTTCTAGCATTAAAAAACGCTTTTTGCCCCTTTCAAAAGCCATATCAAAATACACTAATTATCTTTATAGATATTAGATACTTTAAAAAGGATTAATTAATTTAAAGTTATCAATTAAAAAATAAATATATGTGATATATTTTTATTTTTTTGAAAACTTATTAACTGAAGCACACATAAAACACAACTCTCAATTGCAAGTGTGTGTGAGACAAAAAGAAGAAAAACAGAGGTGTGCGGTTAAGTTAAAAAAAAAAGAAAAAGAAAAAGAAATATTATTTTTATCTTTGTTTTTTAGTGGCCGTATTCCACACATAGAAAACAAGTGTTTTTTCTTAAGTTTCTTCTACCTCCATTCAAGCTCCTAAATACCTTGACGTGCTCACACGCTGTTGCCAATTGCGGGATATAGCTGGGAAGATCTTGTGGTTCAAATCATGAAGTAGTTCGAAAAGAAAGAAGGAGCCTACAACGATGGTATGAAATCGTTTCACCTTATTTATTGTTTTCGATTATTACTGTACAAATGGGTTAGTTTATGATTGCAATAATTTTTTTTAAAACCCATCCGTTGTGTGATCTGTAACCCTAGGCACCTACAATCGGTATCATAGCCAATATTTGTTCCGTATAATCGAATCCAATTGTTCCTGATAACATGTATGATTGTGTAGGTATAATTTATTGAATGTATGGTGTTTTAATTTATTTTTTTAAGCCATGATTGATCGTTAATTGTATGGTACAGTGAGATTTAGAGTTTTAGATATTATGTGTAATTTTTTTTCATGTAATATTAATTTCGGGTTGTAATAATTTTATTTTATTTTTCTTCGGCTGTAATCGTTCTGTGTAAATCATATTTTGTAATATTGTTTGCGAGATTGATTCGAGAAGACGAAGAAATGTTATGTATGTTGAACACACAAAAGGAGGTGCATGTGCAGAAGGCATTAGGCGCACGTATGATTGTGTGCAAGTGTTGCACGTAATGCAATTGTTGCAACGCATTTGTTAGCAACACATGCACAGCAATAGAGTTGCATGCGCAGAGTAACATTTGGGCTGATTGTAGCAACGCATGCATAGCAACGCGTATCACAATGGCAATACAGACGCGTACCACATTTGGTGTTGCATGCGCAGTGCTGCTACACAGCTGCAATTCAGTGTTGTTCGCTTGCGCAGCAGTCATGTGTGTGTACACGAGTAAGTTTGGGTCAATATTTTTTGGAAAATCCCGAGCCTAAGAAAAATGGTAGAGTAACATTTTGGCTTTAGGGATTTAATCCATGAGATGGATCCATTAAAATAAATCAAGTTGGACTTGATTTTGGGCTCAGAAGACTTGAAGAAAAGATGGATTATAAGAAGACCAAAGAATGAATTGGATAATTTTTTTAATTAGATTTCTTTTTTAAGTTAGTTAAACCTATCGTACTCGGTCAATTCATATCTGCTTATATTATGTGATAATTAAAGTATTGTCATACATATACATGTCGTTTAGATTATGTGTGCCTACACATATATGTTGATATGTCATACATGCATTATAGCCATCTATATTATGTGTTTAATTTTAATTTGATTAAAATGGGTAAATCGCATAATTGGCTATAAATTAATGGGATTAGTTTTTAAGAGTAAAAACTTGATAATTCTCATTAATAACTAATCTATTAATTAAAGAGTTTAATTAGTTAGATTAGTAGGGTCCTTTATAAATATTATGATTAATTCGATTAAGCCTCTAATAATAATTGGACCTAATAATGTGTTTAGTTCTAATAGTTAAAACTTGGTAAATACATATTTATTAATTCTAGTCTTAGTAAATAGTTTACATATATTAGAATCATCACTAATGAACCAGATTTTTAAGAGTTAAAAATCGAATTAGTTTATTAGTTATTTGAATAGGATTCTAATGATTTGTGATTAATGAACTAGACGCTTAGATTGAAATTAGCCGTTTAATCTAGGTGCATTAATAATAATAGAAAACTCTAATTATAAAATAGTGAGTGGGAGAGGGATATATGACATTATATCTTGTGGTGTCCATCGTTAGTTCAACACCGTGAGATTCGAGTGGGGTCTCGTGACGACTTTGCTTTCATCCTGCCTAAGGAGGGTTTCTAAAAGAATCAATACCAAAGCTGACTTCCTAACGGATAGGATTTCTGAGGGGATTTCGTGATTGACCGACCTTATGGCGGTAATTCTTGAGTTAAGCTTATGAGATTTGAAATGATGGGTTACACTCATAAGGTTTTAATTAAAATAGTTAATTAAAACCTGGCTATTAAAAGATGGTTAAATGATAGCGGAATAAGAGTTATTTTGAAACAATAGGTACTGCATTTGAAATAATGGAGTCATTACAGGCTATGTTAGGGCAGTTTGAGCAAAATCGGTACGAATTTGTTCGTTTTGCAATGCTTGCTTGGATGAAATAGGGCAGATCTGCTCGGAAACATGTCCTGAACATGATGTCCTATTTTAACACGGCAGAGATCAATAGCTAGGCCATTAATGAACACAGTCAGGTGAACATTACAATGAAGACTCTTCCAAAGAGTTTTGATCAGTTCAAGGGTAACTATAGGATGAACAAGCTTAGTTTCAGTCCCACTCAGTTGCTTAATGAGCTCACTACTTTTGAGTCAATGACTAAGAATAACAAAAGTAAGACTGATGAGGCAAATGTTTCTAAACCATCATCCTCTGGTAATAAGAAAATGAAGAGGCCTGTTTGGAAGGTAAAGGGTAAGCCCAAGCCCAAGAAAGCCTAAGGCAAGAAAAAGGGCACCTTTACCGACCATGGCAAAGGAAAGTGTTTCCATTGCAAGAAGGTTGACCATTAGAAGAGGAATTGTCCTCAGTATCTAGAGAAGGTTAATAAAACGAAAGGTAAATATAATTTACTTATTCTTGAGTCGTGTTTAGTGGAAGATGATTCTTCACCTTGGATAGTTGATTCGGGGGCAACTAACCATGTTTGTTCTTCTATGCAGTGGACTGATTCTTAGACACAGCTTAAGGAGGGAGCCTTATCTATGCTTGTTAGGTCGAGGGATGTCTCAGTAAGAGCAGTGGGTGTAGTTAGACTACATTTTGGAATTTTTTTATTATTATAGGATAATGTATTTTTTTTTCTGGATTCACTAGAAATTTGATTTTTGTTTCCAAGTTGTTGGAACAATTATATTATGTTTCTTTTAATAATAAGTTTATTATTATTGCAAAGAGTGGTTTGAATATATTTTCAGAATTAAACGAAAATAATTTGTATGTTTTAAGGTCGTTAATACATACAATACTGCTCAACCCTGAAATGTTTAAAGTTGAAAAACCAAAAATAAAACGATAAAAGATTTCTTCATAAAACGAAACGTATATGTGGCATCTAAGACTTGGCCACATTAACCTTGACGGAATAGATAGACTAGTTTAAAGCGGACCTTTAAGTGAGTTAAAGGTTGAAACCTTACTTATCTGTGAATCTTTTTTAGAAGGTAAAATGACCAAGAGACCTTTTACTGAAAAAGGGCTTAGAGCTAAAGAACCACGAAAGCATATACATTAAGACGTTTGCGTATCGATGAATGTTAAAGCAGGGGGTGGTTATGAGTATTATGTCATCTGTATAGATGACTACACTAGATACAGATATGTCTACTTAATGCAATGTCAGTCGAAAACTTTTGAAAAGTTCAAAGAGTTCCGAGTTGAAGTTGAGAACCAGTTAAGAAAGACTTTTAAGTCTCCACGATCGGATCATAGGGGTGAGCACATTGAACAAGAGTTTGAACACTTCATGGTCAAGTATGGGATAGTGTCCCAACTTATAGCTCTTGGTACACCACAACAGAATGGTGTAGCGGAGAGGAGAAATAAAACTCTAATGGAAATTGTGAGATCTTTGATTAGTTTCTCATCGTTACCAAATTCATTTTGGGGATATGCTGATGGAAATCATTAACTTAGCAACCATACACCCCAATAACTAAATAGCTATGATACATAAGGAATGCAAATTAACACCCTCCAACTAATTGTAACAATCCCGATTGTTCAAAATTGAAGTAAGAGAAACTATTCTAATCACTTTATCAATGGAACGATGATAAAAGTTAATTAGAACAACACTTTGATTTCCCCAAAATGCTACAAACTATGAAGTTCAATAAGTTTAAAGGCAAAACAAAGAATTGAAGGTTGTTGAACGCCACAAGCTGAATAAGCTTGATAAGTTCCAAAGTTCATGCAAGAACTCAAAAATTAAACACTCACAAAGTGCTCAAATAAGTTTATATTGCTCAAAAAGTCCCTCTTACATAGAAAATCAGCCTTGTTTATCGAGAACAAAGGCCAAGAATAGTACAAAGAAAAAATATCAGCCTTTAAACACAAATGTAACCACCTACTAAATGTGTAACCACCCACTACCATGACAACTAGACCATGAATGATGGCTATAAAAGATTCAGCCTTTGTAACTCCTTATTCCTAATCAAAGAACACATGAACTCACACTTAACAAAATAAAACCCAACACAATTAAAACCTAAACTAACATAAAAATAAGCCCACAAAACCCAACATGGCCGAATGGCGTTTTATTATTCAAGATAGGCTAAAAAACTTCATTCTTACAAGGCTGAACTCTTGTCTTCGTGATTTAGACTTGCTTGAAACATGTTGATCATTTTATACTCTTCTTACATCCTTAAAACCTTGACCAAATCTTGACTAGCTCGCTCCTTCCAAATGTTTTCCATTAAACAAGTTAAAGCTTCTTTCATCCTTTTAGCTTTAGCTCTTGTCATTGGTCCTCCAGGAATGGTTAAAGAACCTAGATCTTTTCCCACCTTAGCCGAATGATGATCAACTTGCCGATCCTTATCATTTCCCCTTTCCTCAAAAGGATTTGTCCTCGAATCAGCACCATCGTCACCTACATCAAACAATGACAAATCATAAACATTAAAGGTTGCACTAACATTGCCATACTCATTTGGTAGTTCCAACTTGTATGCAATGTCATTGATTCTATGAAGGACTCAAAATGGTCTATCCCCTCTTGGCATGAGTTTAGACTTCCTTTGGCTAGGAAATCTTTCCTTCCTCAAGTGTAGCCAAACCTAATCACCAGGTTCAAATACTACTTGCTTTCGGCCCTTGTTGTGTTGCTTCTCATATTGTAGAGTTTTCTTTTCAATTTATGTGGGCACCTTTTCATGCAAGGCTTTAACAAAATCAAATTTTTGCTTACCATCCAAATTAGCTTTTTCCAAAGGTAAAGGTAGTAAATCCATAGGAGATAATGGATTGAACCCGCACACAACTTCAAATGGTGAATGGTTTGTTGTAGCATGTGTTGGGATTATGCTCGATAGTAAGAGTGTAATAATGTATTTGACAATCTTTTCATATTATAAAGTGATTTCTAGTTTAAAAAATCTTATAGCATTTATAGTTTAATTATTATAATTGTCAAAAGTAAATAATCATAAGGTCAAAAGAATTGTTCATACATCTAGATATGTATGAGGTAGACTCAATTCTTTAGTTAGTCTAGAATAATATTCACAACTTAAGATAAAAGGTTGGGAGACTTTATCTTGTCAAAATTGTAGATTCTTTTGCTAGCATTTGAGTGAGATCGAATGTGTTATGATGAGTCTAAAATTATCAAAGTGTGGTGTTTGTGGGCAAAAGATTCTAGTGCACTGGGTGCATTAAATTGGATCACAATGAAATACTTTATCTAAAACCGTCAATGGATAAAAGTTTTTCATTTGAAGACAATCAGAGACTCTATCTCAATCCTGAGATAAATGATGGACTTATGGTTGCGAGTGTTATCATTTGAGCTACCAATGAGTACGGTTATATAGCATAGTCTATCCTCGATAGTTTAGTGGTTTTCATTTGTTAATCGATAGAGGACTTCATTTACAGATATGGACATCGTGGCTCCATTTATTAAATGAGAGTAGAATACCGTCTTATGGATGTTTTGAGGTATTGGATATTAAATCTTAACGTTAATTTTCAATAGTGTCTATTGAAACATGGTTTCTGGACAAGTCAAAATATCCAAGTTCAAAATGTGGTCATATGAGTAAATATGGTAACTTGGAGAGCTATAGACGGTCTATGAGCTCTTGGCGATTACTGGTATTCTTCACGAGGATACACTTCCTCCAATAAGGTTGTCTAGGGTATGAATGAGTAACATCAACTTATTTTATCTTTATTTAAGAGTTCAATTTTAGTTCTTTAGTGGAATGAACTAAAATTAATAGACCGGACCTAAGTGAATCGTTTGTTGATTGTGATTGGGTTGTGTCTATTGGAGCTTAAATTTAGATAGTCCGCCAAGATCCTCAATCCACACGAATTTGCATGGATCACTTGATATATTATACCAGACCAATTTAGGGGTCCATCTGGGATTGTATTGAGGCATGTGGATGTTTCTTTTCGTAAGAATAGGTCTAGTTCACATATGGAATTTTTATTAAGGTCCAATGGATTTAATAAAATAAAAATAAATAATATATATGCCTATATAATGGTGTTTGGCGGCAAAGCTATATAGTTTAGCTTAAATATATTATTTTTTATTTTATTATTTAATTAAATGGAAATTAATTAATTTGTTTATTAATTAATTATTTAATTAAATGTCAAAATCTTTTTCCTAATAGGAGATGGTCTCCTAAAATTATACTATTGTTGGTAGTATAATTAATGTTAAAGAATATATTTGATAAGTAGATAAATAAAAGGAATTATTTATCTAATCAAATTAGGAAGTCTTTAATATGGTTACAAATACACTATTGAGTTGGATTAGGAGTCTTGGTGTAGGAAAGAATTCTTTTTGGAAAAGGATTCTTGGTCACCAAGTAAAGCTACCTAATGGTAGAATTCTTCTTTGAAAAGGATTCTTAACCACCAAGTAAATTCACCTAAGGAAAGGATTCTTAACTACCAAATAAATCTTTCTTAGGAGAGGATTTATGATCTTCTCTATATAGTACCTCTAAATTTCGGCCAAGGCATGATTTTAAGCTCCAAATTTCGTGCAAGCCAAAACAAATTTAGAGAGAGGAAAAATTCGGCCATTAGATAATTCTAAGAAGAAAAATTCGGCCAAGTCCTAATTTTTTTTCTAAAAGAGTTTTCGGCCACCATTGAATTTTGAGTATAGAGAATTTGGTTCTTGCTCTAGATAAATTCATCCGACTCTAAAGATTGGTGTGTGATAATTCGACAAAGAGGAAAAGGAAGAAAGAACGTTTTATATTCGATAGTGCACTAGTAGCCTTTACATTAAAAGGTTTTGTGTACAATATCGAATCAAGGTTCACGTTGCAATCGATTGATAATTCACAAGTGACCTAACATTCTTTGTTTTTCTTCTTGGAGGATTATTGTGACTAACAAAGAAAAAGATTTTATTTGTTTCCATCCCCAGATATACAATTTAAAAAAAGGGAGCTCACACTCCTAGGTGATTCACGCTCGTGATTGGATTGGAAGATCTTGCGGATTCAATTCGGCACTAGTTCAATCGTCATGAAAAAAAGGTATGACATTTTTTATATACATCAATTAATTTTGGGTTAAGGTTCTTGTTATTGAAAAAGGGAAAATTTTTATTTATACCCAAACCCTAATTTATTAAATTTTCTACACTTCCGCTGCGCGTGTTTTTCCCTACAGCATGCACGCTTCGATTATAAACAAACTCCGCATGTGGCAAACATTCCTCCTAAGTCTTCAAATTCCTTTGAATTATGGCCCTCAAAACCGTTGATAAAGTTCTACTTACCACCTCCGTTTGCCCACCCGTTTGTGGATGACAAGTGGTTGAATACAACAACCTTGTACCCAACTTGCTCTAAAGCATTTTACAAAAGTGGCTAAGTAACTTTACATCTCGATCACTCACAATTGTCCTTGGAATTCCATGTAACCTCACTATTTCTCTAAAGAACAGCCCCACAACAAATGTTAGATCATCTGTTTTGTGGCAAGGAATGAAATGCGTCATCTTACCGAACCTGTCAATAACAACAAAAATAGAATATCTCCCCCCTTTTGACTTAGGCAATCCCAAGACAAAGTCCATGAATATATCAACCCAAGGCTCACTAGGTATAAGAAGAGGAGTATACAGCCTATGAGGCATTACTTTATATTTAGCTAGTTCGCAAGTAACGCATCTCTCACATATTCTCTCAACGTCTCTTTTCATGTGTGGCCAAAAGAAATGTTCACTTAACACACCCAAAGTCCTTTTAACTCCAAAATGCCCTGTTAACTCGCCACTTTATGCCTCTCTCACAAGCAATTTTCTCATTGAACATTGAGGAACACATAGCTTGTTTTTTTTGAAAAGAAAACCATCATGCGTAAAGAACTTGTCAAAACCCCCTTTCTCACATTCCCCATAAACATTAGCAAAATCAAGGTCATAATTGTATAAGTCTTTAATGTAATCAAAACCCAATAATTTTTGCATCAAGTTTTGAAAGTATAGCATACCTTCTAGAAAGAGCATCGCCAACCACATTCTCCTTACCTTGTTTGTACTTGATGATGTATGGAAATGATTCAATAAACTCCACCCATTTCGTATGCCTATGGCTTAGCTTTCCTTGTCCTTTGAGATATTTCAAGGACTCATGATCGGTGTGTATAATGAATTCCTTGTACCAAAGATAGTGTTGTCATGTCTCTAACAATCTCACAAAGGCATAAAACTCCTTATCATACGTCGAGTATTTAAGACTTGCTCCACTTAGCTTCTCACAAAAGAATGCAATGGGTCTGCCCTCTTGCATTAAGACTCCTCCGATACCTATTCCACTTGCATCACACTCAATCTCAAAATTTTTAGCAAAGTTAGGCAAAACAAGCAAAGGTGTTGAACTAAGTTTGTCTTTAAGCAAGTTAAAAGCATCATCTTGTTCTTTACCCCACCTAAATCCCACATTCTTTTTTATGCATTCGGTTAATGGTGCAACAATGGTAGAAAAATCCTTAATGAATCTCCTATAAAAGCTAGCAAGACCATGAAAACTCCTTACATCACTAACACAAGTGGGTTTCGGCCACTCCCTAATTACTTTCACTTTTTCTTGATCAACATGTATTCCTTTATTATTAACAACATAATCAAGAAAAGTAAGTTCATTAGTGCAAAAAATGCATTTCTTTAGATTAGCATATAACTTTTCTTTTCTAAGCACATCAAAAATAGCCTTTAAATGTGTTACATGCTCGTCTAAATTTTTGTTGTACACAAGTATATCATCAACATAAACCACTACAAACTTTCCAATGTAAGCACGCAAAACATGGTTCATCAATCTCATGAAAGTACTAGGTGTGTTAGTTAGGCCAAAAGGCATTACTAACCATTCATATAGACCATGTTTAGTTTTGAAAGCGGTTTTCCATTCATCACCCTCATGCATTTTTATTTGATGATATCCAGATTTCAAATCAATCTTTGAAAACACACAAGAACCATACAATTCATCCAAAATATCATCTAACCTAGGGATAGGATGTCTATACTTTACCGTGATATTGTTGATGGCTCAGCAGTCAACACACATTCTCCATGAACCATCCTTTTTAGGCACCAACAAAATAGGAACCATACATGGACTCATGCTTTCACGTACATATCCTTTTTCCATAAGCTCACTTACTTGCTTTTGTATTTCCTTGGTCTCTTCGGTGTTGCATCTATATGCTGGCCTATTTGGAATGCTTGAAACTAGAATGAAATCAGTTTGATGTTCAATTCCTCTAATTGGTGGCAAACCATTAGGAACATCTTCGAGAAAGAGATTCTCATTTTCCTGTAAAAGTTCAACAATAACACTAGGCAAACTCTTGTTAATTTTGTTAGAAAAAATTAAAACGTCCTTGTACATAAATACAAGTAAGGGCTACCTCATGGTTAATGCTTTCTTCACATCACATATTTTTGCATAAACACTCATTTTTCTTTCACTCAAGCCTTCCTTGTTTTCTCTCCCTTTGTGTTTCCCATTGCTCTCATTTTTACCACTCAACTCACCTTTTTTTCCCTCTCTTTATTGCTCCATTCCCAAAGTTTCAGCTAATAAAGATTCAAGCTCTTCATATTGTTGTTTTATACTCATTTGGTCTTCAAAAATTGTATTTGTAGGCAAAGGTCCAAGTTGGTATTTCTGTCCCTCCATGATTAAAAAATAACGGTTCTTAAACCCATCATGCATTACCCTTCGATCATATTGTTATGGTCTCCCCAATAACATGTGACCAGTATACATAGGTACCACATCACACCAAACATCATCCTTATATCTACCAATTGAAAAAGAAACTAACATTTGCTGATTTACCTTCACAACACCACTATTATTCAACCATTGTAACTTGTACATTTTTGGATATTAAATAGTAGGTAATTTTAGTTTCTCCATAAGCAAGATACTTGCCACATTTGTACAACTTCCACTATCAATAATCACATTACACAACTTGTTAGCAATCAAACAATGAGTAAACAAATTTTCACGTTGTTCACCATGTTCATTATTTTTACTTTGCAAACTAAGTGTGCGTTGTACAACCAAATTTTCTCCACTAGCATACTCTGCATCACTAGCATCTTCTAAATGTGGTATGCCATCTTCACCCTCTCTCTCACTTTCTAATTCAACTGTCCCGTCCCTCATGATTATTACCCTTTTATTATGACATTCATGTGCCACATGACCATGTCCAAGGCACTTAAAACACTTAATGCCTCTAGTTTGATTAGGTTAATTCTTACCTCTACCCTTGCTGTCTATTTCATTTTTGCTTTTAATTTCATCAATTTTAAGCTTAACAATGGGTTTATCATCCATTATACTCTAACTCGGTTTCTAAGAAGAGGAAGAACCCGAATAAGGTTTTGAATAATACATGGTGCTTTTTCTTTTGAGTTACCTTCCAATCTTTATGGCCACATCCACCATGTCCTCAATCTCCATATAATGTTGCAACTACACAAGATCAGCAATGTTCTTGTTTAACCCACTCAAAAACTGAGCCACGGTGGCCTCACGGTCCTCCTCCACATTAGCCCTTATCATGGCTATCTCTATTTCCTTGTGATATTCTTTTACACTCATGGAACCTTGTGTCAAAGTTTGCAACCGTTGATGCAAATTGATTAGCATTGAAAAGTGTATGTTTACTAAGGGATAATGTCATAATTTTACACTTCCAATATGATTAATTCCCCAATTTAAACATAATTTCGTTCACTCGCTTAAATAAATGTGTTGTGTAGTAATCCATATATTTTTCTTTGTATTTCAGAGGTCATATGGTCAATTCAGAATTATGGAGAAGTCAGATGGCAAAACAAACATCATTTTTCAAGTTCAGAACGTCAAAAAAACCCTAGGAAGCCCACAGAGGGCATTTTTGTAATTTTCACTATTCACTGTTCACGATTGACTTTCAATGTCCACTGATGATGTGGCACATTCCTAATGGACCGAAATGCAAGTGCACCGTACACGCGACTGCGCAGAATCACATTCTAGAAGACTGTTGACTGATAACGTGGCACATTTCTATTGGCCCGAATTGTGAGTGCACTGTACACGTGCTGCAGGGAATCATATTCTAGAAGCCGGTGCACTGTTCACTGTTTATGTTCACTGATGCAGTTACTATTCACTATTCACTGTTCTCTATTCACTATTCATGATGACTTGGTAAAATCTGGACGCACTATTCTAAATTCATCTAATGGTCAATTTTCATCTGTATTTTGTATAAATAAGAGACCTCCCCCCTAATTTGGGCATCCTTAATCCAAATTTGATATTAGATTTGTGAAATTCTCTCTCTTTTGTTCTCAACTTCCCAGTTTAAATAAAATAGCTATTTTATAGTTAAATTATGTCTGGCTAATTTTTTATAGCTGGGGCCAAAGGTGATACTGTTGGTATGGAAAATATGATCCAATTTTGGTAAGTTTATTATTTTTTTGCTTTCTCCCCTCTGATCTTTGTGGAATTTTTGACTCACTGTAGACAGACAAATATTGTCTAGCACAGTGGGTACTTTTACCCATATCTATTAGAAGTGGTTTCTTCCCTCTGATCTTTGTGGAGTTTTGACTCACTATAGACAGACAGAAGTTGTCTAGCACAGTGGGTACTTTTACCCACATCTTTCAGAGAGTGGTCAATGGAGTGGAATACCCTATCATTAATCTGGACTAAATATTAATAATTGTATCACATTTGGATTACCAACGGTGCATCCCTTAGCCCCAATTTTAATTATAATTGATTTACATTTTTATAACAAGCTTAATAATTAATCTTGATAATTAATTCTACAAGGACAAGTGAACAACCTCCCTGTTGTTCAACCCAGTCTTACCGGTTAATTTAGTACTTAAACACTCTTATACTTGGGAGTAGGAACACTTCTTTAGGACGTGTCAAGTTTTTAGCATCGCTGTCGGGGAGGTAAGTTCGCATTTTCTTTGTAGAGGTAATTTCTTTTTATTTTTATTTTAGTTTTACTACTTTTTTTTTCTCTCTAATCTTCCTTGTACTCGTTTTGTATTTAGTTTTTGCATTTTAGCCTAGATCTAGTTTGTATTTGTATATAGGTCATTTTACTTTTCACTTTTACAGATCAGTCCTCTATCTCTTATATTTTCACTTTAGTCCCTAGATTTATAAGTATTTGCATTTTCACCCCAACACTTGTGTATATTTGCATTTACACCCTTAGAATTTTTGCATGTTATTTTCATCATTTTTTCTTTTATTTTCTTCATTTTGTGTATTTTACCTCCATGAACCCTCATTAAATTTGCATGAGACGTTGGTCTCGAACATCTAGTGGTAGATTAATTAGGAGATCACAATCACCCACATTCACCAACAACATGGCTGAAATCCCACTTAGACATCCAGTAGGAAACCAAGCTGAGAACCTTATAGAAAACCTTAACAACGTATCTCAACACAGCAACCATCTGCCTTGTTGACCATGACCAACACATTAACCCAACTCCACCTAGAACTCTTAGAGATTATATGAATCCCACACGTACTGGAGAATCTTCATACATAGCTTTCCCACCAAATGCAGCACACTTTAATTTTAAACCGGGAATTATTTAACTTCTACCCAATTTTCACGGTCTTGTTGCATCTTAGGGAGTTTGAGGAAGTCTGTAACACTTGCACTGACACAAATGTTAGCATGGATATAATCAGGCTTAAGTTTTTTCCTTTTCCTTAAAACATAAAACAAAAACTTGGTTACAAAACCTTAGGTCAGGATCAATCCGAACTTGGAATGACATGCAACAACAGTTCTTAAAGAATTTTTTTTCCACCTCATAAAACAAATTCTCTTAAGAGGCAAATCACTTCATTTACCCAAAAACTTGGGGAAACACTTTACCAATGTTGGGATAGGTTCAAAGAGTTGTTTAATGTCTGTCCACATCACGGTTTTGAAACATGGAGGATAGTGTCATATTTCTACGAGGGACTGAAACCTCATATTAGAAAAGTCATTGAGATGATGTGTAATGGGGAGTTCAGGGATAAAAATCCCTGAAGAAGCACTTGACTATCTTGACCACATCGCTGAAAATGCTCAAAATTGGGACACCATTGGTTCCTATGAGTCCATGAGCAAACCACAACCATATCAATATAGTGGAGGCATTTACAATCTTAGGAAATACCACGACCTTCAAGCTGGATTTGCATCCCTAGCTAGGAAAGTTGAAGCTTTAGAAACTAAAAGGAGTGAACATGTAAAATCTGTACAAGAAATTGCATGCCATGTATATGATTCTGATGATCATATCACTCATAGTTGCCCAACTTTACCAGTCCAAGCCAATGCTTTGCACATTTTCAATAAGCCAAATTCCAACCCATACTCACAAACCTACAATCCTGGTTGGAGAAATAACAATCAAGCTCAATCTTCATAACCACCAGGTCCATCATATCCACAAACACACTAGAATTTCCAAAACCCTCAAGGTTATGCGCCTTATGTCCCACCATCTAGGAAAAACCTTGAAGACACTTTGAACTCATTCATTGAAAAGCAAGAATCCATTAAGAGCCAAACTGCACAAACCTTGACAGATGTTAAAGATACTTTGGCAAAGATTGCTTCTACACCCACCACACACGAAAAAGGTAAGCTTTCATCTCAACCACAACCAAATCCCTAGAGTTAGTGAAGTTCCAATTACTCTAACCAACACCCATATCAAGTCAAATCAATTATCACTCTTCGTAGTGGTTATGTCATCTAAAAACCTATTCTTGAATCTGGTAAAAATGATGATGAGTCATTTTCCAAGGGTAAGGAAGGGGTTGAAGAAATAATTGAATCCCCACCTACACTCTCATATCCCCAAGCCCTTAAGAATTCATAGAAATCGAAGCATCCCCTAGAGATTTTTGAACTTTTCAAACAGGTAAAGATCAATATCCCTTTGTTGGACGTAATCAAAAAGGTACTTTCCTATGCCAAATTTTTGAAGGATCTGTGCACTGTGAAAAGGAAGCATCAGGTAAGAAAGAAAGCCTTTATGGCTGAACAGGTAAGTTTCATTCTTTCCAATAAAAATATTTTGAAATATAAAGATCCTGGCTATCCCACTATTTCCTGCATAATTGGTAACTATAAAATTGAGCATGCTTTACTTGACCTGGGTGCTAGTGTAAATTTGCTCACATACTCATTTTATCAGCGACTTAAACTTAGTGAGTTAAAGTTGACTTCAACCACACTTTGTCTTATTGATAGGTCAATTAAAATATCAAAAGGAATAGTGGAAGATGTGTTAGTACTAGTTGATAACTTTATCTACTAGTAGATTTTATTGTCTTGGAAACACAACCTGTTGTTAATGAGCACATATCAATTCCTGTTATATTGGGTCGTCCATTTTTTGCTACTACAAATGCCTTGATTAATTGCAGGAATGGAATAATGAACATGTCTTTTCGAAATATGGAAATTAAGCTCAATGTTTTCAACATGTTTAAGGAACCATTTGATGATGAAAAAGAAGATGAAGATATAGACATTATTGAAACCATTGTTGGAGATTATGTTCAAAATGATTCTTTTAACTCATCGAAAGTTTGTTTGATCAATTCACCTGAGTCATGCACGCATTCACATCTTGATAATTGTTTACAGGTTGCTAAAGAAGAAGAAGACATTTCAGATTATGAAGAATTGGAACAAAAAGATGAAGAGCCAGAAGAAAAAGCACATCAACTAGATTTGAAACCCTTACTAGAGGGGCTCAAATATGCGTACCTTGGAGATGAGCAGACCTACCCAGTGGTAATCTCTTCTAACCTCACAGAAAAGCAAGAAGGTAAGTTGCTTCATGTTTTAAAGAAAAATAAGAATGCAATTGGTTGGACTTTGAAAGATTTGAATAATGGTAACCCACTAATTTGTTCACATCGAATAAATTTAGAGGAAAATGCTAAAACATATCGACAACCCTAAAGAAGACTTAACCCACATATTGAATAATGGGAATTATCTACCCTATCTCTGATAGTAAGTGAGTGAGTCCTACACAAGTTGTCCCAAAAAAATTTGGAATCAGTGTTGTTAAAAATGAAAATAGTGAGTTAATTCCTACTCGTGTTCCATCTACTTGGCGCATGTGCATTGATTATAGGAAATTAAATGATGCCACTAGAAAAGATCGTTTTCCCCTTCCATTCCTTGACCAGATTTTAGAAAGAGTAGTAAAACATCCCTACTACTACTTTCTTGATGGTTATTCAAGATACTATCAAATTTCCATTGCATTAGAATACCAAGAAAAGACCACATTCACATGTTCTTTTGGAACCTTTGCATTTAGAAGAATGCCATTTAGTTTGTGTAATGCTCCAGCCACATTTCAATGATGCATACTAAGCATTTTTAGTGACACGATTGAACATTGTTTAGAGGTCTTTATGGATGATTTAACTGTGTATGGGAATTCTTTTGATGATTGTCTGAATAACTTGGAAAGAGTCTTGAAATGTTGCATAGAAAAAGGACTTGTGCTTAACTGGGAAAAGTGTCATTATATGTCCACATCGGGAATTGTTTTGGGTCATGTGGTGTTATATAAAGGAATCGATGTTGATAAGACAAAAATTGAAGTCATTTCGAAGTTACCACCACCACAAACAGTTAAAGATGTGCGGTCATTTTTAGGGTATACATAATTTTATAGGAGATTTATTAAAGATTTCAGTGTCATATCTAAACCACTTTGTAACCTCTTATTAAAAGATGAAAAATTTGAATGGATACAAAAGTGTCAAGAGTCTTTTAAAAAGATAATTGACCTTTTAACATCTGCTCCTATCATGCAATCTCCTGATTGGTCATTGCCTTTTGAATTGATATGTTATGCAAGTGATTTTGTTGTTAGAGCTGTCTTAGGACAGAGAAGAGAAGGTAAGCCTTTTGTGATTTATTATGCAAGTAAAACTTTGTATTGTGCACTACACCACCACTAAGAAAGAATTACTTGTTGTGATATTTGCATTGGATAAATTTCTGTTATACTTGATTGGCGCTTCAACCATTGTTTTTACTGATCACGCTGCTTTGAAGTATTTAATATGCAGAGCCAAGATTGATTCACTAGATTTTGTTGCTACAAGAATTCAATCTCACAATCAAGGACAAAATGGGTGCTTAAAATGTCGTTGCAAACCATTTATCACGACTCACCGTTGATTCGTCATTTGATAAAGCACCCATCAATGATTCTTTTCATGATGATATTTTATTATTTATCACAACTTTGCCTTGGTATGCTGACATTGTTAATTATCTCGCAACAGGAATGATACCACTCGATTGGAATGCACAAAACAAAAAGAAATTGTGGACCGAGGTAAAACATTTTTACTAGGATGACCCATACTTATTCAAGTATTGTCTCGATCAAATTGTTCGACGGTGTATTCCAAGCAATGAATTAAGTAGTGTCATTGAATTTTGTCATTCTGAAGCATTTGATGGTCATTTTTTTTCTAAGAAAACGGCTGCAAAAATCTTACAATGTGGATTTTATTGCCTACCTTGTTTAAAGACGCATATGTATTCTGTAAAACCTGTGAAATTTATCAAAAGTTAGGATCCATTTCCTAGTGAAACATGATGTCTTTAAACCCCATTCTTATCATTGAAATATTTGATTGTTGGGGAATTGATTTTATGGGTCCATTTCCACTGTCATTTGGATTTTTGTACATTTTGGTTGCCGTTGATTATGTGTCAAAATGGGTTGAGGCAATTTCTTTTCAAAATCATGATCACAAAACAGTGATTAAGTTTTTAAAGGAAAATCTTTTGAGTCGATTTGGAATCCCTCGAGCCATTATCAGTGACGGAGGTAAACACTTTTGTAACAAACCTTTCGAGTATTTAATAAAGAAATATGGAGTCACACACAAAATTGCTACACCATACCACCCTCAAACATGTGGTCAAGTTGAGTTAGCAAATAGGGAGATAAAACAGATCTTGTAAAAAATGGTTAACCCTGATCGAAAAGATTGGTCTTTTAAACTAAATGATGCACTTTGGGCTTACCGCACTGCATTCAAAATATCTTTGGGTATGTCTCATTATCGTTTAGTTTATGGAAAATTTTGCCACTTACCAGTTAAAGTTGAGAAAAAAGAATATTTGATCATTAAAGCTTTCAATTCTAACTTAAATGATGCTGATGAATTGCGCAAGTTGCAAATAAATGAACTTGTGGAATTAATAAATGATGCATATGAAAATGCAAAAATTCTTAAAGAAAAATCTAAAACCTTTCATGACAATTGAATTTTAAGAAGATCATTTGAAGTTGGTCAAAAGGTTTTGCTTTATAATTCTCGACTTCATTTATTTCATGGCAAATTGAAATCAAAGTGGAGTGGTCCATTTGTTGTGAAACATGTGTATCCATATGGTGCCCTTGACATTGACAATCCTAGGAATGGTAATGTGTTTAATGTAAATGGACAACGTGTGAAACCATTCTTAGAAAATACAGATTTTTAAGAAGACACTGCCTTCCTTTCTAACCCTTGTTACAATGGTAAGTTGACTTTATTTGTATTTGCAATTATTATTTTTGTTTTTGTTTGCTTTTACGTTTTGAATTTTTGCAGGATCAATTGCTAGGTTCAATTTTTGCTTGGTGTGTTTTGCTATTTAACCCCGGTTAAGTGGCAGATAACCGTACTCTGTGACAATTCAAGTAGATTGAATTCAGTTTCCCAAATAACCGATCCCCAAAACAAGACATGGATGAAATTTTCATAAACCTATGAAAACCGTTTCCATCGTTGCCCAAAATGCTCTGAAAAAGATTTACAAAACACATTCTGAAAGATTACGCTTACTGATGATGAACAACATTCCTGATGATATTCACTGGTTAATCAAAGCTAAGGTACGTCTAGCAGGTGAGTCTGTTGATTCATTTATATCTTACATACCTGGTTTTGGAACAAGTAACCTAGCAAGAAAACGAAGAGCTAAGAAGTTAGGCATTACTTGTCACAAATGTGCACGTACAACTTGCAACACATGTTGTCGTTATTTAGGAATGGTGTCTAATAATCGGGAAGATAAAAATTTATTCATTAGACATGGTTTGCGTAGGAAGTCATTGGATAATATCCTAACGACTCTTGATGCACATCCTAGTGGATATGTGCAAATGGAAATTGACCGATTATGACCACAATTTCAAAAAGAACATGCATAATATAGTCTTGGGAATCTGACTTTAAAAGATCATGTTTGTTAATTTATAATAAAATTGGATGGGAAGCATATCCCCGACCCGTAGAGGGTGTTGAAGCCGTTTCTGGATGTAAAATCATAGGAAGATGTAAGCCATAATCTTAACTACCAGTATTATCCTTTTGTTTTTATTATCTATTTCCTTCCGCATTTAATGTCTTTTGTATTTATTGTTGTTTACTTTTGATTTTTGAACTATTTGGATCTAGTATATCATTGACAAATACGTCGCCCTATACATATAGGTGTATCATTGTGTTACCTTTTCGAGATCTATAAATACAAGCATTTTTTTTCTTTTTTTGCTTCAAAGCACTCATAAACATTCAAAAGAAAAATTCAGAGAGTGAATTAATGGTATCACCTTTAACTAAACGATTCACAAACATTTGTGTGTTTGATGGCACTAATTATGGGAAATACAGAGAGTTTGTTGAGGCTACAACTCATCTTGGTAAGGTTTTGGCTGAGAGAAAAATACACCTAGTGTATGGAGGAGGTAACTTGAGATTAATGGCGTGTGTTTCACGAGCTACACGAGACGGAGGTAGTCAAGTTCTGGGTATTGTCCAAAAACCTATGACCACAGCAGACATCATCGGAAAGACAAATGGCGAAGAGCTAGTTATTTCATGTATGCCTGAAATATTGATTGCTATGTTACATCATGTAGATGCGTTTATAGCTTTTGCAGGTGGTTTTGGAACCTTAGAAGAAATCTTTACAATGGCATCCTTGGTGTAACTACACATCCAAGAGAAACCCATCGGTTTGTTGAATGTTAATAAATTTTATGATGGTTTGCTTTCATTTCTTGATCATGCTCAGAAAAATTATTACATTCCACCTTCAATCCGAAAAATCTTTATCTCTGCTTCAAGTCCTCATGAGCTGATTGACCAGTTACAAGCTTTGAATTACGAACTAGATCCCTCAACCTCTAAAATAGATTGGTCCATTGATGAAGACAACGAGAAACACAGAATTGATCTGAATCTCAGTTTGTAATTGTCCCATGTTTTTTATGCATTTCATTTTTCTTTATTTTGTATTACTTTTGTTGTTTTTACAGGATTTTGTTGTTATACAAGTTGTTCAGGTGATATCTTCTAAACCTTACCTCATTCTAAAGATATTGGGGACAATGTCTCGTTCTAGTTGGGGGTAGGGGAAAGTTGATTTAATAACTTTTGTTTTTCAAAAAAAAAAATCTAACTTCTGACCATTTTTTTTGTGTAAAGATGGCTGAGTTGGGAGTTCTTTTAGATACTTCTGAGACACATATTTGTAGTTCTGATGTATTTTTTTCCTCTCTTCAGACTACTCAAATTTATGAACTCTCCATTGTGATGTCATTGACTAATCCTTTTGTTCATTCAATTATCTTGAGAAAATTTTCAAACTATTCTGGACACACAAGCACATTGACACATGATTATGTGCAGTAAGTTGAGATTTTAAGATATTTAGTTCTGAAACATCATTCAAGGGTAACAACCGAAGGCAGTGGTCTTGTTTAAAAATATATATAGTAATAATAATAATAATAATTTTGTGTGTTTTGACCAAAACTCTTACTTAGTATCCGGGCCTCATGCCTCAGTAAACATATAGTGTTCGCACAAAATAGTGGAGTCTTGACAAGAATAAAGTGCAGTTCCGTAGCCTCTTTAACTTGATCAATTAAGTCTGATGGGTGCTTCAACACCTAATGTCCTAAGACCAACTGGTTGGGGAATCATTGACCCAAAGCTCGATACTCGGGTTAAAGAGAAAGCTTAGGGGAATTGTATTTAAAAAAACCATCTGCAATCCGAGTAATTAAGCCCATAAGAGTGTTTCAACACTTAATGCCCTAAAGCCAACTGGTTTGGGAGTCATTGGCCTAAAGCTCGCTACATGGATTAAAGATGGAATGTTTGTTTTCAATTTTGTTATATTTTAAAGTTAAAAAAAAAGAAAAAAAAAAAGAAAAAAAAAGAAGTAGAAGAAGGGAATAAAACTGCTGCCTAAGGAAGAAGCCCTGATAAGATTTCAGAATGAAAATATTGCTTGATTTCAATTGAATCTCATAGTTATTGTGTTGATCTTTATTGATCACAATAAATTTTGATTGATATCTTGATTGATGACTGGTTGTCAGAGAGTGAGAAAAGTGGTATGTGAGAGTTTGTCTATTTGGTAGTTTCTTAGATTTGAATTTGAGTTTTTACTATTTTCACTTTAGTTGCTAGGGACTAGCAATAAGCTGGTTGGGGGGTGTGATTAACATTGAAAACTGTATGTTTACTAAGGGAAAATATCATCATTTTACACTTCCAATATGATTAATTCCCTAATTTAAACATAATTTCGTTCGCTCCCTTAAATAAATATGTTATGCAGTAATCAGTGTATTTTTCTTTATATTTTAGAGGTCATATGGTCAATTCAGAATTATGGAGAAGTCAGATGGCAAAACAAACATCACTTTCAAGCTCAAAACGTCAAAAAAAACCCTAGAAAGGAGACGAAGGATATTTTTGTAATTTTTACTATTCACTGTTCACCGTTGACTTTCACTGTTCACAGTTGACTTTCAATGTCCACTGATGATGTGGCACATTCCTATTGGACCGAAATGTGAGTGCACCGTACACGTAACTGATGGGAATCACATTCTAGAATACTGTTAACTTTGTCTGTTGACTGATGACGTGACACATTTCTATTGGCCCGAATTGTGAGTGCACCGTAAATGTGCCATAGGGAATCAAATTCTGAAAGCTAATGCACTATTCACTATTGACTTTCACTAATATGGTTACTATTCACTATTCACTGATGATGTGGTAAAATCTGAACACTCTATTCTAAATTCATCCGATGATCAATTTTCATTCGTATTTTGTATCAATAGGAGAACCTCTCTACTAATTTGGATATACTGAATCCAAATATGATATTAGTTTTGTGAAAGTCTCTCTCTTTAGTTCTTAAATTCTCAGTTTGAATAAAATAGTTATTTTTTAGTTAAATTATGTTTGGCTAATTTTTTATAGCTGGGGCCAAAGATGATATGTTGGTATGGAAAATATGATCCAATTTTGGTAGGTTTATTACTTTTTTGCTTCTCCCCTCTGATCTTTGTGGAGTTTTTGACTCACTGTTGACAGACAGATATTGTCTAGCACAGTGGGTACTTTTACCCATATCTATCAGAGAGTGGTTTCTCCCATCTGATCTTTGTGGAGTTTTGACTCACTGTAGACAGACAGAAGCTGTCTAGCACAGTGGATACTTTTACCCATATCTTTCAGAGAGTGGTCAGTGGAGTGGAATACCCTCCCATTAATCTGGACTAAATATTAATAATTGGATTACATTCGGATTACCAACACTGCATCCCTTAGCCCCAATTTTAATTTTAATTGATTTACATTTTTATAACAAGCTTAATAATTAATCTTGATAATTAATTCTACAAGGACAAATGAACAACCTCCATGTGGTTCGACCCGATCTTACCGGTTAATTTATTACTTTGACACTCTTATACTTAGGAGTAGGAACACTTCTTTAGGACGTGTCACAAATCCCAATTGTAATGGCTAGGGACAAATCTCCTCCTCATGATTTGTTTCATCTTCAACCAAGTCTCTACGGGTCTATCACCATTTCTACGACTGTCTTTACACAATTGATCCCACCAAACAATAACATAATCACAAAATTCAACAGTAGTTTTACCTTTTTCTCTTCGTAATAGTTATGGCATTCAAAGATCAACTCCATTTTTCATTCCCATTCCAAATGGGCATCCAAATTGTTCTTCCCTTGAAAAGGATGAATTTTCATTTTGATGCTTCTTATGTTTAGGTCCACACCATCGAAACGTCTTCTCCTAGCTTGTCTCATAGTATTAACGTCTAGACCAATTATGGTAGCTTGGCCATCATTCGTGTCTTCTCCACCATCATATACATCATTGACAAAGGCTGGTTGTTTTCCACACCGTGGTTCTCCTTGCAATCTGGTAATTGCTTTATCATTTCTTTCTAGACGATCTCTTACATCTCCCATCACTTTGAACATACTTTCAAATTGTTGCTACATTGCTTGAATCACTTGATCATTTGAGGAAGAACTCACTTATTTATCTTTGTTAGACATGTTTAAAACCTGGAAAATCAAAGTTAGAACAACCTCACAATCACTCCCTCATGTATTTCTCTCAAAGAATTGATTCACACCACTCGTGTTTCACACAATTATTTGGCTTTTCTCGATGCTAATCTCACCACTCATGCCTTTTACCTCTCTTGTTTTATTCTTTGGGTTCTTAGATTAACTAAGGTCATTTTAAACAAACAATTCAAATTATGGCAAATTCAATGGAGTGAAATTGAGTAGGTCTAAAAAAATAAACAAAAGGTAGGCCGCTTAAAGTAAGTCAAGATTAAAACTTAAATATTAATTTCTATCCTAACAAGAATTCTGTTTGTTTTGGTTAAGAAGACAATATTTAAATACTTCCCAAACTGAAACAAGAATCATATGAACAAAAAAAGATTTCTGAAATTTTGCAAGAATTCCTTGAATCTGCAATACCCATTTTTTTATTTTTTTTTTGTGCAGAAAACAAAGAAGAATGACAATAACCTCAAGAAGCACAACAATTAAGACAAATTTATAGATACGGTGCTAAAAGATGAATAAGAAAAGAAAGTGAGAAAAAAAACTAAAAGAACAACAAATAAATGGATGCGCAAACCTCAAACTTGAGCCATGCTCTGATACCAAAATGATGGAAATCATTAACTTAGCAACCATACACCCCAATAGCTAAATAGCTATGATACATAAGGAATACAAATTAACACCCTCCAACTAATTGTAACAAGCCCGATTGTTCAAGATTGAAGTAAGAGAAACTATTCTAATCACTTTATCAATGGAATGATGATAAAAGTTAATTAGAACAACACTATGATTTCCCTAAAATGCCACAAACTATGAAGTTTGATAAGTTAAAAGGTAAAACAAAAAATTTAAGGTTGTTGAACGCCACAAGCTAAATAAGCTTGATAAGATCCAAAGTTCATACAAGAACTTAAAAACAAAACACTCACAAAGTTCTCAAATAAGTTTATATTACTCAAAAAGTCCCTCTTACATAGAAAGTCAGCCTTGTTTATACAGAACAAAGGCCAAGAACAGTACAAAGAAAAAATACTAGCCTTTAAACACAAATGTAACCGTCTATTAAATGTGTAACCGCCCACTAAATGTGTAACCGCCTACTACCATAACATCTAAACCATGAATGAGGGCCATAAAAGATTTAGCCTTTGTAACTCCTTATTTCTAATCAAAGAACACATGAACTCACATTTAACAAAATAAAATCCAACACAATTAAAACCCAAACTAGCATAAAAATAAGTCCACAAAACCCAACATGGCCGAATGGCCTTTTATTCTTCAAGATAGGCTAAAAAACTTTATTCTAACAAGGCTAAACTCTTGTCTTCGTGATTTGGACTTGCTTGAAACATGTTGATCATTTTATACTCTTCTTGCATCCTTAGAACCTTAACCAAATCTTAACTAGCTTACTCCTTCCAAATGCTTTCCATTAAACAAGTTAAGGATTCTTTCATCCTTTTGGCTTTAGCTCTTGTCATTGGTCCTCCATGATGATTAAAGGATCAGGATCTTTTCCTACCTTATCCGAATGGTGAGCAACTTGTTGGTCCTCATCATATGCGTTATAAACTGTGGCTTACATTTTGAATGTAGTAACATCCAAATCTGTTCCTAAGACTCCCTTAGAGTTATGGAATGGTCATAAAGTTAGTTTGTGACATTTTCGTATATGGGGGTGTCCAGCACACGTGTTGAAGAATAGAAGTGGAAAGCTAGACCTTAAGTCTGTGGTCTACATGTTTGTAGGATATTTCAAGGAGACTAGAGGTGGACACTTCTATAGTCCTGAGGAGAATAAAGTATTTGTGTCGACAAATGCAACGTTTCTTGAGGATAGCTATATTAGTGATCATAAACCTCGAAGTAAGATTGTATTAAATGAAATGAAGCCTGGTACGACTAGTGCTCAGTTAATAAGAGTTATTGATCCATTGACATCTGATAGTCAGATGATTCCTAGTCAGGATACACTATCACCTAGGCGTAGTGGGAGGGTTATACAATAACCTGAACTCAATCATGGTATAGGTGAGGGATGACATGTTGTCTCTACTGATAGTGTGGATGATCCATTTATATTTAAAAATGCAATGAAAGATCTTGACAAAGAGGAATGGCTTAAAGCCATGAATCTCGAGTTTGAGTCCATGAACTCTAACTCAATCTAGGAACTTATAGACTTACCAGATGGGGCAAAACCCATTGGGTGTAACTGGATCTACAAGAGAAAAAAAGGAGTATACGGAAAGGTAGAGACCTTTAAGGCAAGGCTAATGGCTAAGGGTTATACCCGGAAAAGGGGGGGTCGATTATGAAGAGACCTTCTCGCAAGTAACCATGTTTAAGTCTATTAGGATACTCTTATCCATAGCTGCCTATTTTGATTATGAAATTTTGTAAATGGACATCAAGACTACAATCTTGAATGGCAATCTTGATTAGAGCATCTATATGATGCAACCAGAGAGAATCGAATCTCCAGATCAAGAACAAAAGGTTTGCAAGTTGCAAAGGTCCATTTATAGACTAAAGCAAGCATCTAGATCTTGGAATATAAGGTTTGATCATGTGATCAAAACCTATAGCTTCAAGCAAAACGTTGATGAGCTTTGTATCTATAAGCGCATCGTTGACAAGAAAGTAGTTTTCTTAGTTCTATATGTAAATTATATACTGCACATTGGGAATGATCTAGGGGTATTCTCAAAAGTAAAGAGCTGGCTGGCTAGCCAATTCCAAATGAAAGATTTGGGAGATGCAAGTTATGTTCTATGGATCCAACTTATAAGGGATCGTAAGAACAAACTCCTAGTATTATCTCAAGCATCGTATCTCGATAAGATTCTTATGCGATTTTTGATGCAGAACTCCAAGAAAAGTAATTTACCTTCCAGACATGGAGTTCACTTGTCTAAGGAGCAATGTATTAAAAAACCTTAAAACATTAGGAAAAGAGACATTTTCCCTATACGTCTGCGGTAGGAAGTCTCATGTATGTTATGTTATGCACGAGACTTAACACCTGCTTCGTAGTGGGAATAGCTCGTAGGTACCAGTCCAAGGATTGGGTCATTGAGTTGCTGTCAAGACTATTCTTAAGTATCTTCGAAGAACGAGAAACTATATGCTAGTATATTATGGACAAGATTTGATCCTATTAGGATATACAGATTCTGATTTTCAGTCAGACAGGGATTCTAGGACGTCCACACCTAGATCAGTATTCACCCTTAGTGGTGAAGCCATTGTTTGGTAGAGTGTTAAGCAATGTTGTATTGCCGACTCCACCATGGAAGCCGAATATATAGCAGCTTGTGAAGATGCTAAATAGGCTGTTTGGCTCTGTAAGTTCTTGAGTGATCTGAAAGTTGTTCCAGATCTGGATAAACCCATCACACTTTAATGTGATAACAGTAGTGCTATGGTGAATTCCAAAGAACCAAGAAACCACAAAAGAGGAAAGCATATAGATAGGAAATATCATCCCATCAGAGAGATATTGCAGATAGGGGATATGACCGTGACCAAGATAGTGTCATAAGACAATCATGCTGATCCATTTACGATGACCTAACCGGTTAAAGTGTTTACGGGTCACCTAAAGGGTCTAGGTTTACTAGAGATGTCTCACATGCTTTAGTGCAAATGGGAGATTGTTAGAGTATTGCACTAAAGCTTGTAACTTGTAAATGTGAATTGAACATAAATAAAAGAAGTTGTGTGTTCATTCAAATAGTCTCTTACAATTAGGGGTGGGCAAAAATCCATTAAACCAAACCCAACCGATCCAATCGGTTTTTTTTTTGTTTTTCTCTAAAATCTGGTTCATTTCGGTTTAAAATAATAAAAACCGATTTTTTCGGTTTGGTGGTTAAAACCGAGAACCGAAACAAAAATCGGGTATATAAAAAAACCTCATTTTTCACGCCTTCTCTCTCTGCCTCTCAACTAACCCTAAATCTCTCAACTCTATCAGTCTATCTCTCAACTTTGCCTCTCTCGTCTATCGTCTCTCTCATCCGACATTCTGGTGACGATGAATTTCTGGTCTGCTCGATGACTTGGTCTACGTTCTCGGTGAATTGCTCGATGACTTGGTCTTGGATCGATGTTCCGTGTTTGTTAAAGAAAGTTAAGAGTCTCTGTGAAGGTGGTGGTTGTTGCTGTGTTTATAGCATTGGGGTTTGCTTTCTATTTGTTCTTTGCTCCTTTTGTTGGGAAGAAGACATTTCGGCTTATTATAATGGGAATCTACATTTCTCTTGTAAGTCATGTCACATTTTCTTTTCTAAACATTTTTAGTGATTGTTTATTCAGTTTTTTGTGGGTTGAAGAACTGAGATCTGTGCTTTCTCTGCTTGTTGGTTTTTTTTTCATTTTTGAAAGGCTTGTTGGTTTCTAATTAATTGTATTATAGATATAATTTATCTATTTGTATATGTTATATTCACACAAAAGTGATTCTTTCAAGCTAGATCATGGTCATTTATATACCATGGGTGAGGCCAGAGTTGCATTCCCGATCAATATGCTCTGTATGTTGGGATTGCGGTTTGGCTTATGACTGGAAAGGTTTGTACACAATAGTTGAATTCACTCTTTCTTACGAGAAGTAGATGATAGTTCCCTTAACGGTTGATTCGGGGCTTGAACAATATGAGCGCTCTCCTAATTCCGTAAGGAATGTAGGATTTATTGTTCATTAGAGAATCATTGGTACTTAATGGAAATATATAATTAGAGGAGTATAACGGACATTATGATCTAGCTCTAATTATGAACTACTTGTGGAGGATTATACCATATGCAATAGCTATATCGATGGACACTGAAAGTTATTGGTTTGTGTAAAAACATCTACAGTTTAGAGAGTGCATCTTCGGGTTTTTAGTGGAATAACACTGAAGTTAATAATCATGAAATATTAATTAAAGAGTTTAATTAATTATTTCTACGGATTATTGGAGGTCAAAATATTGAGAGTCCATTAGGTCCCCTTACTATCCCGATTGATTAAGGTAACAAGGGTCACAGTTAATTAATTGGATTGTCCAATTAATTGTGTTACGAAATTGAAACGTGTCTATCCAAGAATTAATTGATTAATGAGATTATTTAATTAATGAATATTAACGATTATGTTAATTAAATAATTAGAATATTTAATTATATGATTAATCCTTAGTTGGACAATGTTGATTGATATTTGTGTTGAATGAAGATAAGATAATTTGATTATTCTATTTTTCTTAAATTAAATATCAATTTTGAATTTAAAAAGTTTAAATTCAAAGCTATTAATTATAAGGATTAATTATTTTAAAGTTATCAAGTAATAGATAAATATATGTGTTTTTTTTTTCAAAAATTGATTAACTGAAGCACACATAAAACGTAACTCTCAATTGCAAATGTGCAAGTGTGTGCGTTAGACAGAAATAAGAAAAACAAAGACGCACGGCTAGGTTAAAAAGAAAAGAAAAATAAAATAATGTATATTGTTTTTATCTTTGATTCTTGGTGGCCATATTCCACACATAGAAAACAAGTGTTGTTTTCTTAAGTTTCTTCTACCTCCATTCAAGCTCGTGAATATCTTGATGCGCCCACACGCTGTTGCTAATCGAGGGACATAGCCAGGATGATCTTGTGGTTCAAATCAGGAAGTAGATCGAAAAGAAAGAAGGAGCCTACAATGCTGGTATGAAATTGTTTCACCTTCTTTGTTGTTTTCAATTATTACTGTACAAATGGGTTAGTTTATGATTGCAATAAAATATTTTAAAACCCTTACGCTGCACGATCTATAACCCTAGGCACCTACAGATGGGTTGTCTTTGATGATGATGGTATGAATAATATGATATGAGATTCGATGATGTTAGGTTGTTTTTAATGATGATATGAATAATATGATATGATAGGTTGTTGCTAATGATGATATGATATGATATGAGTGAATACGATTAATTTATGTGAATCATAATTTATTTTTAAAGGAACTGGATGGAACCACCGGTTCCATTCCTGTCTTAATTTTTTTTTAACCGGATCGGAACCTTAGGAAGCAAATACTTGACCTTACGTATGAAATGTGTAACACCTTTACCTGTCTCGAGGCACGATTCACTGAGTTTACCACTCACCATTCTTTTAGGGATAGAGGTAAACAACATATTGAAGAACATGTTATTGGGTCTACCATGGGTCAAGGTACACTTGTTTTAGGTCATTGACATCCGAGTCCATCCAATATAGACCTTAAAGTGTTGGTCTTCGAGGTCCTCCCATTACATAGGAAAACACAAAACTTTCGATCTGATTCTGATTATAAACCTGATGAATACAGACAACCTAGGCATGCCTTTAAAGGTCAACCTACCGAAGGTCATGGCGTTAAATGCCTATATAATCTTCTTTCTCACTAGAATGTTGACCCATATAGAAATCCCTATGATGACTATAGAGATTCCCATAGAAGATCTTATGATGACCATTTTGATCCCACTAGAAGAGTTAAGGTAGATGCCCTATAATTTGATGGTGGGTTAGATGCCAATGTCTTCCTAGATTGGCTTGCAACCATGGATGACTACCACTTTGAGTGGTATCCTATGAGTGATGAACATAAAATTCCTTTTGCCAAAATTAAGCTCGTTGGTTCTGCTTATAAATATTGGTGGAACATCCAAATGCAGTATGAACATCAAGGTCATGACTCCGTCACCCTTTGGTCTAAGATGAAAATCAAGTTGAGGGAGAAATACCTCACCTTTTATCGTTGTACGATACTAGACTAGTACCTTAATGTATACTAGACTAGTACCTTAACATTAAGCAATCTTTGTCTAATGTCACCGACTACATGTCTGTTTTTGATGACCTGTTGATAAGGTGAAATATGAAGAAAGAACCAGATGTGACTGTAGCTAGGTTCATAACCAGCCTTAAGTTCGAACTCAAACGTGTGGTTAGCATGCACACTTTTGAGACTTTAGAGGAAGCAACTTTAAAGCACTAGAGACCGAGAAATACCTTCGTCCTTACCCTATGGGCGCATACCGGGTGACTTATACCAAAATATTTCTACAAAACTTGAGGGTTCCCACTCCTTTAACTCTTGAGGGGCTAATGTTTCAACTCCCCCATTTAACTCTCGGTCATTTTTACCAAGAGATAGGACTGGTCTTTCTTCTTCAGTGTGTCTTCGTAACTCGAATATCGAGTGACACCACTGTTATGCTAAGGGCAATATCGCTTCTCGATACCCACAACGTACCTTAACCATATGTCAATAGTATGATGACTATTATCTTCCTGATGATAACTATAAATTTATGCACTATAGACCGTTAGTGTTTGGTGAGGGTGACTATATCATGGTTTGCCAATGTTGTTTCCCGCGTATTCTATCAAAACATTGTATGCTCGTGCCATTGAGCCATTCCATGTTCTCAAATGGCTTGGATCTAATGCTTATTTACTTGATTTGCCCGCTGACTTAACCATTAGTCCAGTGTTTAACGTGTCAAACTTGTATCCTTACCGGGTTACATTCAAGCCTCATGTTATTTCCTTTGATGTCTCTACAGGTCCTTCTAGTAGCCCATTGCCTTGCATTCCGCCTATCGCAACCAATCATGTCGATCAGGTTGAGTAGATTTTAGGTGATCGCCATATTACCTTTACTCAGGATGGTTATCAGTAATTTTTGGTTCGTTGGCATGGATGTTCTTCAACTGAGGACACTTGAATTTCAGAGTCCGAAATTCATGATCTTGCTCTGTCCTTATTGAAAGATTATTTACAACACCACTCGCCAGAGATGAGTTCTTTTCAACATGGGGAGAATGATGGGGAAGTGGTTAGGGATTTGGTAACTTGCGTTAGGCGTAAGTTTAGGAAAAACAATTAAGGATTTTAGGATGTCTTTGAGATATTATCTCTTTCAGAGATAATGGATTCAGGTTATTATCTTTAAGTATTTGTTTTTTTATCAGAACTCTTTGTAATTATCTCTTTTGTAGGGTTAAAGTTGATGAATTGATTTAAATAAAGAATTGTTGTTGTTAATATATATTTCTAACGAAGGACCAAAGTGGAATTTTCCACTTGTCTGGTACCTGGTAAGACATACCACTTGATACCTGGTAGAACCTATCTGATAGAATCAACATCGAGACTGGTACCCTTAATACCTGGGTACCTCGGTACCGCTATCTGTGACTTCAAGCAAGGCTAGTTCCAAGGTACTGTTTACCTAGAATCTAAGTACCATAATATCTGCCTGTCACTTAAATATCGTGGCACCAGTATGTGACCCATCCGGGGTAAACCTCCTGCTAGGATCCTTGACACTAGGATGTCAGACTGATACCTAAGTACCTTAGTGCTATCTCATAACCCTTCCAGGGTACGCATCTTGCTTGCCAAGCGAAGAGAACACCACCCGGAAAGTGTCAGTAAGGAAGAATAAGCGCCACGCCAATAGACCGGTACATCAGGGTACCACGCCACTAGGGAATGAAGCCAGAATTCTCCTCCAAGCAACATGGTTAACTTTTTTACCATTAAAGTGCCATAATGAGACTGAATAGGTGAACAGATTCACCATTTATATTCAAACAGAAACATGATGTAATCGACGGGAGAAATTCCCACGTAATTTGACACCCTCTATCAACGCTATTCAATTCCGATAACACGGCCAATCAATTAATCTAAATTATGGGGTTTTGATCTACAAGAGATGGGGGGTATAAATACAATGTTCCAGTTCAGGGAAAGGAGAAAAAGATCAAAGATCGAGAATAGAGCATTTCCACTATTTAAAAGAGTATTTTCGACATAGAAGAGATAGCCATTTATCAACATGCACGCGATCGCCATCGCCAGTTGTGTTTTGAGTGAGAGGGATTGAGAGGCAATATAGTGAGACCAGAACAATATCACCATTATCATTGTTGTCCCATATTGTAAGCATATTACCTTGAATATTCAATAATGCAGTTCTCCAATATTACTGACATAGAACATCTTTTTTACCTCTCCATTTTCCCTCTAATCACTTAGGTATGAGGTTCCTACCCCTACTGCAACCTACCAAGTAGGGGTTATGAGGGTGTTAATTGAGATTCCTCACCTTGAGCAAATTTTTCGCTAGCACTTTATGATGCCGTCTGTGGGGTGTTTCCATACCCTTTTGATAGCCTGTGAATTCACGTGTTTGTTTTTACAGTATACAACATCAGGGCACCAATATATAGCCTCCATCTGGAAAGCACAGAAAAAGAGAAAAAGGTTGAAGAATCATAATCTGGCTCTAGCACCACATGTTACCACGCAAGCTACACCCCAAGTCCCAGCCATCCCGGTAGTAGGCCAGGTCATCTGGGAGCAGCAAGCCTCAGCCTTTGTAGAGAACATTCACCTTAGACTAGTTGCGGAAGGTATCACCCCTTATCTCGCAACACTAGAAGCTAGAGGGGTACTCGTAGACCAGGTGCCAAACTACCTGCCTTCGACATATTGGGACCTCCACCATCGGTACTATTCCATTATAAGCTAGGGCCCCTAGTCTCGGTTCGTGATAAGTTAGGGTTCATGCCCTCTGTTCTAAACAGACCAACGAGCTATCAACTCCTATAGGTAAAGCCAGCCTTTAACATCCTACCTAGGGAGCCTCCCCACACAGTCCAATCGACAACTGGAAGGCAACATCGATCTGTTGCGGGTGAAAGTAGAAGAAGTGCTCGGGAGAACTTCTGAAAGAACCTTGATTTTATGATTGACTTATTTCATGACAAACCATACCACACTGGGGATGATTGTGTAATGGGTAGCTTAGGTCCTCATTGGCAAACTACCAAGCATCTCCTTGAATTCAAGAGCAAAAGGTATATTCACTTGACTTTGCCTCTTGAAGAGTTTAGATGCACACAAAACTTCATGCATGATTTGATTCATCTTGCATTTGTGTTGTCTATTGTTTATATGTGTGCATCATCTCACACATTTTACACACTCTTACATGCATTTGTATCAACATGCATTTGTGTCCTATTGTTTATGTGTGCATCCTTACTCACAATCGCACTTCATTCTTAGTTTTAAGTGTGGTTTTGTGTGTTATACGCACTTGCTCGATGGTGTGCTTGTTTTAGCGCATTGAGTGACCATTTGAGAAGGTCTCATTCTTCTCTTTGTTTGGTTATATGGAGTAATGTGTCTAGTTTCAAAACTGACCTTTGTATGGTCTTGTGACCATAACTTTTTATACAATGCTTCAAAATGAGTATAGAAAATTTCATGACTGTTTGGATTGATTTTGAAATCTACAAAGTGACCACAAAAATAGGGCAACTCTTTTTTTGACAGTTTCTGACCTTTGGTCACTCAAATAACCATAACTCTTTCAGTAGACATCCAAATCATATTTTATAAATTAGAGTATAAAGTAGACTTCTATAAATTTCCAACGATATAATATATGAATGGTTTCGATGTCGTTTGGTCACGTTTTGGGTCGCTTGAATCTCGAGCTATTGTACTATCGCATGTTTTGTCACGGTTGTCCAAGCAACACCCTACACGCGACACTTTGAAAAAGTTGTTGTCGCATGATTCGTCACGGTTGTCCATGATGACATCCTATGAGGTGACAGTCCGCCCTTTGGTGCACTCACTATTTTGTTCTCTCATATATATATGTTATCTTCTTCCCGATTTAGACCTAGGGCTCAAAGAACACATTTTTAGAGTGAGAGAACATTCATTAGAGAAAGAAAGCTTCAAGCTTTGTGTTTGACTCTCCAAACCATAAAACCATCTTCATCTTGCATTTCAAGCATCTTTTAAAGCATGGGTTTTTATTGATTGGTAAGTAGAACCTCCATTATTGTTCATTCATTGTTCTAGCTTACCATGACTTGTCATTTATTGCTTAAGTTAGCAAATCTTCATGTTTATTATTTATCTTTTGAAGTTATGACATGTTTGGAGTTTGTATTGTGATAACTTGCATAATTAGCTCATTTATGCCTAAATAGTTAATCCATGAATGTTCATGTATACATAATTGATGATTAGGTTGACTTTGTGCATCTAGTCTAGTTTATGAACATTTATGTGTATGCCTTATTGATTACATTTATTGATTGCAAAATATTGCCCTTGAGTATATGTTGTGACAACTTGTGACGGTTGGACTTTTATTAACAATTAGTTTGCAACAATCCTTTTGCATCTAATTAAGTCCTTATATATAGGCATGTAGGCATTGTTTGATAACTAGGTTATTGTATTGCATTATCTACACCTGGTTAAGCATTGTATGTTTTGTCTAACATATTTTTCATTGAGCATTCATTGATTGTTCACTTAAACCATATACTCTTCATAGAGTCAAAGTGTTATGGCTTCAAGGTGAAGTTGCACAAGCAAGTCAAGTCTTGCAACCAAGGGTAGGTTGGCAAGCAATTGGTCGGGTGCCACTGTTATAGGGCCGAGGGGTAGAGTAGGAGGTGCTCACGCTAAGAGTAATGGATCAGGGGATATCACTTGGGACTGAACCAAGAGTGGTGAGTGGTAGTGGCCATAGCCTGAGGTTGTTGAGAGTGAGAGTCCGAGTATCACTAGAGAGTGTAACATTTTATTCATATAGTGGATTTCTTTGATCGTGTATGGCTAACAGAATAGCCCGTGGTTTTTCCCATCTTGAGGGTTTCCACGTATACATCTTGTGTTATTTATATTTCCGTACTTTACACTTGACGTTGTATGTTTGTTTTATTGGGTGAATTATGAATATTGACTAATCAAAAAAAATTGATAATTGACTTGATTAAAACCTATTCACCCCCCCCCCCCCCCTCTTGGTTATTAGACACATATGTTTTAAGGGTTTTTTTTCAACCCCCATAGAGGATAACCGGGATGATGCTTCAATAGCAACAGAGGAGTCTGACAATGAGGATTCCGAGGTCAAAGCCAAGAGCACATGGAATAAGCGCCTACGGGACCAAGTAGCTCGGGTGACAAAGGAGATCTAGGAATTGAAAAAGGGAAAACACTAAGATGATCGGAAGGATCCCTTGGGCGACATGAACGCCCAGTACTCCAGAAGGTCCCCCTATAGTTTAAGATACAAACTAACAAGTATTCTGAAACGAATGACCCCTTGAGGCACCTAGAGAGCTTTGTGCAGCAGATGGAGGTCCAAAATGCTACATGGGCCACCATGTGTAGGATACTCCTAAACACGCTAACTGACTACGCCTAGA
Source organism: Dipteronia dyeriana (assembly GCA_032871835.1). Taxonomy (NCBI): domain Eukaryota; kingdom Viridiplantae; phylum Streptophyta; class Magnoliopsida; order Sapindales; family Sapindaceae; genus Dipteronia; species Dipteronia dyeriana. Next base: position 31,525,198 of record CM065295.1, on the reverse strand, counting down.
CGTGGTTCAGAAAATTACCACCAGGTAGTGTTGACTCCTTTACTAAGTTATCTAGTGATTTTTGCGCTCAATTCCAAGGTATCAAGCCACGTCCTAAGGATTCCATTCATCTGCAATACGTGTTCCATGAAGCGAAGTGAATTGCTCAAATCTTACGTGGAGAGATTCCGTAAAAAGGTAATCTAGATGGAGGTCTTTACTGAGAAAGAAACCTTGGCCAACTTTAGAAGGAACCTATGAGTTGGTAGGTTATTCAGATCATTCGCCAAGTGTCCATCAAAGACATACCATAAGGCTTATGATAGGGTTCTTGAGAATGTGGAGATAGATGAGCAGTTTCAGGTCAAGATGGAGCATGACGACCTGAGGACCACCAAGTGCCAGAAGAAGGAAGCGCCTAAGCTTGTACCGATCTAGAAGGCTCAGAGTAGGCCTCTCAATCGGTCTACGTACCACCCACCATCTTTCTAGCTTCAACGGGAGTGGTGTCTAGTAAGAAAAAACCCCACCTCGAGCTTTGCCTCCTCCTAGAGAGGTAGCGCTGATAGCCCGAGAAGAAGAGAGGTACAATCATGACACACTCCGAAAATACCTCTAAACTACTGGTGCTCTAAAAACTAATTAGAATGAAATAGAGTGCACGAATCTGATTGACCCTTCACAAGTGTACGAATCGTTGTCGAGTATAGTGAACACAAGTAAGGGTATCATTCCTATAGAGAAAATTGAAACAGTACTAATGATTGTTCTAGTAGTAGTCACTAAAAGTTATGCCAATTGTAAAATGATTGGTTCGGAAGATTCTAAAAGTATGCTGAGGAGATAATGATGCAACACGTAAATAAGAGAGTTCACAACCTAGTTCCTATCAACAAAGATCACTAAGGAAGAGTTTTAAGTGTAACCTACTCAAGATTGATCAACCAAGAGATAGATCCACTATTCATGCACACAATTCATGCTTAGATGCTAAGTAATGATCATACCCAACAATCAACTTGTCAATCTAATAAGCATAAGTGCAACTCAAGATAGATTACAAATAAACTAGATCATTACAAAAAGTGTTCACATATATACAAATCACCAAATCACCAAATCCTCAACATAAAGAGAAAGATAAAAAAATGCTCATGGATTCTTGATGCTCCCTTCTATACTTACTCAACAAAAGCTTTCTTGATTGACAAAGAGTAGATCTACTTACCACTACTTGAAGATTCTAATTCAAAGTTATGAAATCTAAAGTGTTTAACCTAAAGATACAAAATCAAAGTGAAAGTGAGATGGTGTTTCTAACTTTAAAGCATAAGACTAAAATCTAACACATAAAACTCTTTTTCTAGAAAGAAAAACGTGTTTATTAAGTGAAGAGAAGATTTGGTTGAAATCCACTTACAGGGTGACGTGTAATTGGATCTGTGACTTGTATCTCACAGATTTAGCTCGCAGTTGAGTTGGCACAAGATCTGCCACTACATTTTGATGGTTGTAACTCGCAGATTTTCATTTGTGGTTGTTGTACGACTTCATTCTGCGACATTAACGTCGCAGTCTTTATTCGTAGTGACTTCTGGGGCTGCACTATTGGCTGCTTCTTTGAGTAAGAACTCGCAGTCGTCACTCATAGTCTTTTCTATAACTGAACTGCTGGATAGAACTTGCAGTAAGGACTCGTAAAAATATATCTGGTTTGGCTGCTACCTCCTTCTGGGAGATCTAACTTGTAGTTTTTTTCTTGCAATGCTCTCTGCTTTTGTTCTACCGCCTCGTTCTGTGAGGTGTAACTCGTAGTTATAACTCGCAATGTCTTCTGAACTTGATCTGCGACTTTGTTCTACGAGGTGGAACTCGTAGGTTTCTTATAACACAACTTTTACTTTGTTTTCTCCTATATTTTTCTTCAAGTCCTCATTAGTCCCTGAATAATAAAAATTAATGCAAAAGACTCAAAGAGATAGTTAAAACACACAAATATCTGATAAAAGGACATAAAAAAGGATGAATTAGATGCTCAAAATATATACAAACCTAAACTTTGCTCGCCATCGAGCGAAGCTACTTAAAATAAACTAACAAAAATAACTCATAAAATGTTTCGAGAGTTAATGTTTTTAAAGTTTTTCATTGTGATATATGTTAATGAAGAGATCAAGTGAAAGATACTGGGTAGAAAATAACAAATGTCATTCAATACGAAATAGCACACAATCGAATCCCACACTCTAACTTGAACGTTTCAAAGAGTATGAACTTGAATGCATGGATACAATTCGCCATGACTCTAATCCTTATTGGATTTTAGTCGATTTTTCTCTCAGAATCCTAGGCTCGCTCTTTATCAACGTATGCAAAATTGAATATATATGAATGTGTTGGCATAAGATATATGTTTTACTTGGAAGCACATGTCTAAAAAAAAATTGGATCTCATGAAAGAGTTGAAAAACCAAGAACGTGGAAAGAGCATGCATCGATGAGTATGTCAAAGTTAGACATCCTAAAGATCAATTATGACTTCACTCGATTTCAATTGGTGATAGGAGTTTGATGTATGTTGAGGATCATTGCACACTAAGGTGAGAACTATGACACTTGGCAATTTTTCTGGTTCTCCCTATTTTGACTCAACACTTTTCAATTTTCTTTTAGCGTATAGGCTTCACTACCATTTTCTTATGCTTGGTTGCCACTTGTATTTTTGAGTGACATATATGAATGAACAAGGGATAAAGTGTTCGATTTTCCAACACTTACTTCATTTTTTTCTTTTAAGAATGCCCTTTTTTGCACAATTTGTAGTATGCCTACGTGCACGTTATTCCTCCTATTTTCTGAGATAGGGATGTATTTATGGCTTTGAATTTATTTTTTTTGGATTTGTGTTTGGGTGATTTGGAAATTAAGAGAACATAGTGCCTAACATCATATTCAAAATTCTATATATAATGGGAATACAAATTGTAGTAAGTTGTCCACATGCATGATCAATGGCATTCAACATGTTAATGCTTAATTATATCAACATAAGCATAGAACATTTAGAAACAGAATTTAGACGGGTAAAATGATACGATCCTCGTCGATTTGTGACTAAGACCGTTCTATGATCTGGTTTGGATGGAAACCGTGACCCAACACCTATAGTGAGATGTGAACCTTGGTATAAGGAACTCACCACAATCAAGGATGGGATACTTGATTGATAAGTCAAGAAGGAACGCCATAGAAAAATTCTGATAAGTTCCAATTAGTTCTCAAAGAACAAAAGAGAAATTGCTCTCTATTTTTTTTATGAAATAATCGACTGCCTCTTATTGAAAGAAAATGTACAATTTATAGTACTATGGCCACAGAAGACCAGCCTTAGAAATCCCTAAAAATCCGAAGATTTATTACAAAGATTCCTGAAATTGTGCCCAAGGCAACGAAAAAGGAAAGTTGACAAATTAAAAACATTCTTAAATATGCTAAGTTCGGCCTCAAATCAAGGAAGTCAATCTTGATTTTAATTCCTTAATATCTAAGCCTAAAATTGTGCAACAAGAAATAAAATTGACATTTATTCATTCCTAAATCAGCTCCAACGCCTATTGACTTTCTTGGACTTGAATCATGTTTGTTATGGGCTTGAGATTTCTTTCATCACCTTCAAGAGGCCTCCATGTGCTTGCTTGAGCCCAAATTCCTTGAATCAACTCATTTAATGCATTTTGGAACTCCTTGGCTCGTGCTCTTTTAACTGGACCAATGGGAACTTGAATTGGATCCATATTCTATGATCTCGTGCTAGCCACGTCCTCATCAGGTAACCCTCAAAAATAAGAAATTTAGGCACAAATTCTCTCTTTGGTAGCCTTCACTATTGATCTTAACATTTTCGTATAAAATCTCTTTTACTAAGTCATAAAGAGAAAATGGACCAACTTAATTTGTTTAATCAATAATAGATTGATACAAAGTTATCCAAAACTCATAAACTAGTGCAATGCACGATACTCCTCAGCAATACAACATCACATTAAAAATTTCATTTTTGTTCACGAAAGGCTCAAATCGTAACAGTTTGCCCACACCTTTAAACCTAAACTCAAAATTGTCCTCAATGTTTTAAACCATAAAGAACAAGAGCTTGAGTTCAAAGGTTTGGTTGTATAAACAACAAAACTTTTACTATCATTTATGTACAATCTAAAAATCCTCCACTACAAAAAATTCATAAAAACCTATTCACTAATCACAAAGGAAAACACACTTAAACTAAACAACTTATATAATAAAAACTTAAATAATTTACTATTATATACAAAAGTAAAGTGTACTTAGGTGGTTTGCCTACCACTAAGCATTGGATTGGAGCTTTCCAGCTCCGTAAGCTCGATTTGTTCTAGCACTCTTGGTTCTTCAATCCCTTTCAAGTACGGCTTAACTCTTTGCACGTTGACCTTGAAAGTGTCCCCATTCCTTAAATCTCTAACTCTATCATTCCATAGGGGAAAACTTCCTATATTCGATATGGACCGAATCATTTTGATTTTAACTTCTCAGAAACATCTTCAATCGAGAGTTGAAAAGTAGTGCCAACATTTCTAGATGCAAATCCATTCTAATGATCATCTTGTCATGCACTCTTTTTGATCTCTTCTTATAAAGCTTTGCATTCTCATATGCCTTATCCCGAAGTTCTTCAAGTTCATTCAATTGTAACTTCCTTTGCTCTCCTACTTTGTCAAAGTCAAAGTTGAGCGACTTAATCGCCCAATATGCATGGTGCTCCAATTCCACCGGTAGGTGACATGCCTTTCCAAAAGTCAACCGGAACGGAGTCATACCGATTGGAGTTTTGAAAGCTGTCCTATATGCCCATAATGCATCATTTAACTCGGAAGCCCAATCCTTTCGATTTGGCTTGACAGTCTTCTCTAGAATTTGCTTGATATGCCGATTACTGACTTCTACTTGACCTGAGGTCTTAGGATGATATGGAGTTGCCACATTGTACTGTCTCATCAATGTTGCAAATATTATGTTACAAAAATGGCTTCCTCCATCACTGATCATACATCTAGGGGTCCCGAATCTTGTGAAAATAAACTCCTTCACAAATTTCACAACAACCTTGCTATCATTTGTCTTAGCGGCCTTTGCCTCCACCCATTTCGACACATAATCCACTGCCACCAAGATATTGCCCTCTGAAGGTGGGAATGGTCCCATGAAGTCAATTCTCCAACAATCAAATATTTCCATCGTCATATTCATCACTTACGGTATCTCATTCCTCTTTCCTATATTCCCCGACCTTTGGCATCTACCACAAGTCATGCAAAAGTGATAGAAATTCTTAAAAATAGAAGGCCATTAAAACCCTGACTAAAGTACCTTCAAAGCCCTAGTTCTTGCACTAAAATGGCCTCCACAACTCAACTCATGACAAAACTTCAGAATGTCCATATGCTCACATTCTGGAATACACCGCCTAATAATCTAATATGCTCCATACTTGAACAAATAAAGGTCATTCCATAAATATTGCCTCACCTTCCATCTGAATCTTTTCTTGCTTTGGCATGACAAATTTAGGGGTATGATGTCGTTTATCAAAAAGTTCACAATATCCACATACCATGGCTCTTCATTTGCAATAGCCAATAATCTCTCATCCAGAAAGTCATCTCTCAGTGGAGGTGAATCCTCCTCTAGCTTGGATTCATGCATCAACCTACTAAAATAACCGGCTAACACATTCTCACTCCCCTACTTATCTCGAATCTCGAGATCAAACTCTTGCAATAAGAGTATACACTTAATTAGTAGTGGTTTGACATCCTTCCTTTGGAGGAGATACCTAAGAGCCGAATGATCCGTGAACACAACTATCTTGGCCACCCCGATCAAATATGATCTAAACTTCTCCAAAGCAAATATCACTGCTAACAACTCCTTTTATGTGGTTGAGTAGTTGAGCTCAGTATCATTCAACGTTTGAGATGCATAATAGGTGGTGTATGGAGTCTTCTCTACTCCTTGTCCATGCACTGCCCCAATTGCTTAATCTGACGCATCACACACAAGTTTGAAAGGTAGATCCCAATTTGGTGGTCTCATTACTGGTGCCAATGTCAATAATGTCTTAAGCCTCTCAAAATCCTCTAAGCACTTGTCATCAAAGTCTAACTCAATGTTTTTTTGTAACAACTGAAATAAGGGTCTTGAAATCATAGAGAAATCCCTAATAAATATTGTGTAAAATCTGGCATGCCCCAAGTGTAGGGAAATTGCGTGCAGCGGAAGCGTGAAAAAAAAAATTAGGGTTTTGGTATAAATAAAATTTTCCCTTTTTAATAACAAGAACCTTAACCCTAGATTAATTGATGTATATAAAAAGTGACGTACATTTTTCTCGTGACGATTGAACAAGCGCCAAATTGAATCCGTAAAATCTTCCAATCCAATCACGAACGTGAATCACCTAGAACTGTGGGCTCCCTTTCTATAAATTGTATACCCGAGGATGGAAACAAACAAAATCTTTTTCTTTGTTAGTTACAATTATCCTCCAAGAGAAAATCCAAGAACGTCCAGTCACTTGTGAATTATCAAACTAATTGATTGAAACTCGTGTGAACCCGATTTGATTTTGTACACAAAACCATTTTGATGTAAAGGATTCTAGTGTACTATCAAAAACAAAAACGTTCCTTTTTCCTCTTCTCTTTGGTCGAATTCTACACCCTTTATTTATGAGTTGACCGAATTTTGTCTAGAGCAAAAACCTAAATTTTTCTCCCTCAATATCCTCTCTTGCTTGGTCGAATTATCTCTTAGAAAATCACCTAGCTTGGTCAAAATTTTGCTCATAAAATCATAGGTTGGCCGAAAATTCTGAAGTGGTATATATAGGATAAAAAATCCTCTCCTAAGAAGGATTTACTTGGTTGGCATGAATCCTTTCCTTAGGTGGATTTACTTGGTAGTTAAGAATCCTTTTCAAAGAAGAATTCTACTCTACACCAAGACTCCTAATTCAACTCATTAGAATATTTGTAGCCATATTAAAGATTTCCTAATTTGACTAGATAAATAATTCCAATTATTTATCTACTTATCAAATATAATCTTTAATATTAATTATACTACTAACAATAGTATAATATTAGGAGATCATCTCCTAATAGGAAAAAGATTTTGACCTTTAATTAAATAATTAATTAATTACCAAATTAATTAATTTCTGTTTAATTAAAAAATAAAATAAAATAAAATTAGTATAATTAAGCTATACTATATAGCTTTGCCGCCCAACACCATTATATAGGCATATATATTATTTTTTTTATTTTTCTTATTTTATTAAATCCATTGGACCTTAACAAAAAGTCCACATGTGAACTAGATGTAGAGAAAAAACGATTCAAAACGCAACGAAAGCGTGAGAAAATTAGAAAATTAGGGTTTGTGTATATAAAAAAAATCCCTTTTAATAACAAGAACCTTAACCCTAGATTAATTTATATATATAAAAAGTATCGTACCTTTTTTTTCGTGACGATTGAACTAGCGTCGAATTGAATCCGTAAGATCTTTCAATCCAATCACGAAAGTGAATCACCTAGGAGTGTGGGCTCCTTTTCTTTAAATTGTAAACCTGATGATGGAAACAAACAAAATCTTCTTCTTTGTTAGTCACAATAATCCTCCAAGAGAAAAACCAAGAACGTCCGGTCACTTTTGAATTATCAATCAATTTGATTGAAACTCCCGTGAACCTTGATTCGATGTTGTACACAAAACCCTTTTGATGCAAAGGATACTAGTGTACTATCGAAAACAAAAACGTTCCCTCTTTTCTCTATGCTTGGCCGAATTCTTCACACAATGAGTTGGACGAAGTTTTTTTTTATAACAATAAAAAAACAAATAAAAAAAAACTTCTCACACCAAAAACTCATCTTTGGTCGAAATTTACAAGTATATATATGGTAGAGCAAATCCTCTCCTAAGAAGGATTTACTTGGTGGGCAAGAATCATTTCCTTAGGTGGATTTACTTGATGGTTAAGAATTCTTTTCTATAAGGAATTCTATCCTTAAGAATTCTTTTCTATAAGGAATTCTATCCTACACCAAGACTCTTAATCCAACTCAATAATGTATTTGTAACCATATTAAAGACTTCCTAATTTGATTAGATAAATAATTCATTTTATTTATCTACATATCAAATATAGTCTTTAATATTAATTATACTACCAATAATAGTATAATATTAGGAGACCATCTCCTAATAGAAAAAGATTTTGACTTTTAATTAAATAATTAATTAATCAACAAATTAATTAATTTTCAAATAATTAAATAATTAAATAAAAAATAATATAATTAAGCTATTATAAATAGAATTGCCGCCCAACACATATATATATGGGCCAATATATTATTTTCTTATTTTATTAAATCCATTTGGCCTTTATAAAAAGTCCACATGTGAACAAGACTCATTCGTACAAAAAGAAACAAGGCCACATGCCTCAATACAATTCTAGATTGACCCCTAAATTGGTCCGGTAGAATATATCAAGTGATCCATGCAAGTTCGTGTGGATTGGGGATCTTGGCGAGCTATCTAGATTTAAGCTCCAATAGACACAACCCAATCACAATCAACAAATGATTCACTTAGGTCCGATCTATTAATTTTAGTTCATTCCACTAAAGAACTAAAATTGAACTCTTAAATAAAGATAGAATAAGTTGATGTTACTCATTCATACCCTAGACAACCTTATTGGAGAAAGTGTATCCTCGTGAAGAATATCAGTAATCACCAAGAGCTCATAGAGCCTATAACTCTCCAAGTTACCATATTTACTCATATGACCAGAACTTGGATATTTTGACTTGTCCAGAAGCCATGTTTCAATAGACACTATTGAAAACTTAACATTAAGATTTAATATCCAATACCTCAAAACATCCATACGATGATATTCTACTCTCATTTAATAAATGGAACCACGATGTCCATATCTATAAATGAAGTCCTCTATCGATTAACAAATGAACACCACCAAACTATCGAGGATAGACTATGCTATATAATCGTACTCATTAATAGCCCAAATGATAACACTTGCAACCATAAGTCCATCATTTATCTCAGGATTGAGATAGACTCTCTGATTGTCTTCAAATGAAAACTTTTATCCATTGACGGTTCTAGATAAAGTATTTCATTGTGATCCAATTCAATGCACCCGGTGCGCTAGATTCTTTTGTCCAAAGACCCGGTGCGCTAGATTCTTTTGCCCAAAGACCCGGTGCACTAGATTCTTTTGCCCAAAGACACCACACTTTGATGATTTTAGACTCATCATAACACATTTGATCCCACTCAAATTCTAGCAAAAGAATCTATAACTTTAACAAGATAAAGGTGCCCAACCTTTATCTTAAGTTGTGAATATTATTCAAGACTAACTAAAGAATTGTGTCTACCTTATACATATCCAGATGTATGAACAATTCTTCTTTTCTCATAGTCTTTTGACCTTATGATTATTTACTTTTGACAATTATAATAATTAAACTATAACTGCTATAAGATTTGTTAAACTAGAAATCACTTTATTAATATGAAAAGATTGTCAAATACATTATTATACTCTTGCTATTTAGCATAGTCCCAACACCAAGAACAAACGAATTTCCCTTACTGTCCTAGGGGGTTGCAAACTCTTCATCACATCGATCTTTGCCTTATCAATCTCTATCTCTCGTTCTGAAATTGTGTGCCCCAAAAATATCCCTTGATGCACCATAAAGTGGCTATTCTCCTAATTTAACATTAGATTGGCATCATTGCACCACCTTAACACTTAAATGAGGTTGAGAAGACAATCACTAAATGAACTCCCCGTTACTGAGAAATCATCCATAAAAATTTCTATAACTCTTTTCACCATGTTTGAAAAGATCGACGTCATACACCGTTGAAGCGTTCCGGGTGTATTGCAGAAACCAAAAGGCATACGGCGATATGCAAATGTCCCGAATAGACATGTGAAAATAGTCTTCTCTTGATCTTCTAGGTTGATCGCTATTTGATTATATCCCGAATAACCATCCAAGAAGCAATAATGACTATGTCCCGCAATACGCTCCAACATCTGATCTATGAAAGGCAAAGGGTAATGATCCTTGCGAGTAGTGCTAGGTTGATAAATGCTGATATTTGAGACCCCAAATTTCTATGTTTTATGTTATGTTCTTAACTGAAATTGAATATTTTAATGTGTTTGTTGAGATTGTGTAGAATATAGCTCTTGGAGTAAAATTGAAAACAACAAGGTGATTTAAATGATTAAAGGGATTAAAGTGTAACTATCGCAAGAAGGGGCTAAAACATAATTAACCAATCAATTTCAATCAAATTGCAAACGTTGTACACTTATAAAAGCGCTTGCATGTTGTGGTCAAAAGCGGTCCCATAGCGATCGTTGCATATTTTTTGCGGATTTCTACTCCGAATTGGTCCAGAATTGTCCTAGAACTTTCCAAATCAAATCCTAAGAGACTCTAAAAAAATCAAGACATGCTTTAGAAATTTCCTAAACTCAATTTAGGAATTAATCATCAAAGAAGAACTTTAAGTTAGGAAATAATTTTATTCCTTAATTAATTCTATTGTCCTAGTTGGTGTGTTTTCTACATCAAAGCAAATTGGTAATCTACAAGGAGTAGTCACCTATAAATACCAAGAGTTTCTTCAAGAGAAGGGGTCAGAGATTCATCATTGAAGATTGAAGATTGGAGATCTTTCATAGTTTTTATTTTCTCTCTTCTTATACCTTTCTTTATTTTTAATGTTTTTATTTGCTTTCATAGTTATGATGTGTAGCTAAACTCTTTATAGTTAGGGCTAACTTGAAGCCATAGACATGGTTCTAATTCCATAGACAAGTGTGTTTAAATGAAGTATTATTTTCCATACATGATGATTTCAATTTCTCCAAAATAATTGTTTTTCTATTATTGTGTTTCTTTGATTGATCATCTTAGGAGCATAGTTTTAGGATCTATGTTGTAGAATAGAGTTCGAATATCATACGAGCATATTCTTGCATGCAACAATTAATTGGAATAAAACCTAATTAAGGGAAATTGATTCATGAATAACCTGGAATAAATACCATGTTTTAGGGTTCATGTGATATTCATATTCTCTTCGTTCTTAATGGATTTCAATTATTAAATCTAGTAAACACCCATGCTAGGTTGTAATTTGGGATACAAGTAGTTATGCAAATACCATGCAATCTACATATTAATCAATACAACTTGTGTGGAATACCCACCGCCTTGTTGTAAATATCTTCATCATGTTTGATTATTTATTAACTTTATTATTGTCTATGGATTGGATGAATGTTTAGTGGTGGATAGGAAGCTCTAGTTAGTTTTTCTTTATTGATTTTTCCAAATAATTTTTCTGTTGCATTTCTTAAATTGAGTTTTATTTAAGTTCTTAGTTTTTAATAATCAATTCAAAAACCCCTCAATTGCGTGTGTGAGTTGTGTTTTATTTGAGTTGTCTTAGAATCGTAGAGTGTCTTAAATTAGTGTTTTTAAACTCAAAACTTTCATAGGTAATTCATTCCTCGTGGGAACAACCCTTGCTTACCTAATGTATTATCATTTACGATTTGTGCACTTGCAAGGTTTTTATTAATTTTGTTGCCTATTTTGCAACCAGCAAGTTTTTGATGCTATTGTCGAGGAATAAATTGCTTACTATAGTTTTGAGTTTGTTTTTTTTATCTCTTAGGTTTATTTGGTAATTTTTTCACTTTTTTTTCTTTTGTAGGTTTATTGATGGTCGTCGTTCTATTGATACTCATCCTAGAGAACAAGTTCCTGAGATCAAAAGAATTTCCATCATCTGTGATGAAATCAAGAAAAAAACATGGCAAACTATCTCTCACCAAATCAAGCGGTTATCCAAGTGGCGTTGAACAATATCACAAGACCTCTGAAGGATTCTCTTGCTCCAAGAGTTTGATCTAGAGATCCGAGACAAGAAGGGAAGCGAGAATGTTGTTGCCGATCATTTGAGTCTATTGGTATGTGGATCCAATGATGATGAAGACTCACTTCCGCTAAGGGAAAGCTATCCGGACGAGCGACTCTTCAGGATCAAGACAAAAGAGCCTTGGTTCACCGACATTATCAACTACCTTGTCTCAAAGCAATTCCCTTACGACTTTTCTCGAGCTCAAAAGGACAAGTTGAATAAGACAAGTAAGTATTTTGTTCGGAATGACCTATAGTAATGGAAATTTACCCCGATCAAATCATTCGAAGGTGCGTACTTGAAACTGAATTTCATTTTATTCTGTCATTCTGTCATTCTTCTCCTTGTGGTGGCCATTTTGGTGCCAAAAAGACAGCCCTAAAAATTCTTCAAAGTGGTTTTCATTGGCCTACCTTATTCAAGGATGCTCCCACTTTTGGTGTTACGTGTGATAGATGTCAAAGGATAGGTAATATCAATTCATTAAATCAAATGCCATTAACTTCCATTCTTATTGTTGAAATTTTCGATGTTTGGAGCATTGATTTCGTGGGACCTTTTCCCACATCTTTTGGTTTTCTTTACATACTTGTCGCTATGGATTATGTTTCTAAATGGGTGGAAGCAATTCTAACCCGTACTAATAATGCTAAAGTTGTCTTAAGTTTTGTGAAGGATAACATTTTTTCTAGGTTTGGGACACCGAGAGCACTCATAAGTGATAGAGGGAGTCAATTTTGCAACAAATCATTCAATTCTCTCTTGAAGAAGTATGGAGTCACACGTTGAGTATCCATACCATATCACCCTTAAACAAGTGGTCAAGTGGAGACAAGCAAACTGAAAAATCAAGAACAACTTGGAGAAGACCGTCAACCCAACACGAAAAAGATTGGAGTGTATGTCTCAATGATGCACTTTAAGCGTATAAGACAACCTACAAGACACCCATGGGGATGTCTCCTTTTCAGTTGGTGTATGGCAAGGTATGTCATCTTTCGGTTGAGCTCGAGCACAAGGCATATTGGGCAATCCAAATGTTCGATTTCGACATGAAAGATGTTGGAGACAAGATAAGGTTTGAGCTAAATGAGCTTGATGAAATAAGGAATGATGCATATGAGAGTGATCGGTTTTACAAGGAAAAGACTAAGGTGTTTTTCGACAAATTTATTCAACAAAAAGACTTCGTTGTTGGAAAACTAGTGTTGCACTATAATTCGTGTCTTCAACTCTTTCCGGGGAAGCTCCACTCTCGTTGGTATGGCCCATATGTTGTTACTAATGTCTTTCCTCATGGTGCTATAGAAATTCACGATGAAAAGACGGGGGATACTTTCAAGGTTAATGGCCATAGGTTGAAGATTTAACATGCACCATATGATCTCAAGAAAGATGGTGTCAATTTCCACATACCCAGCCATGTGGTGGATGGATGAGGTGATGAGCTAAATACTTCGAGCCGAGACGTTAAACCAAGCGCTAGGTGGGACGCAACCCATCCAGGTTTTTCTTTTTATTTTTCTTTTTCTTTTTGTCACTCCTCCCTCCCTAGTACTTTCATTCTATTTCTTGTTCAAACATTGAGGACAATGTTTAGATTTGGTTTGGGGGTGTGGTTTAATTTTTCATTTTTATTTTTGTGTGTTTTTTAGTCTTCGAGTTTTCATGTTCTGCTAGAGATATTTTTAGTAAACTTTTTCTTTAAAACTGTACCTTTTGGAAAGGAAATAAAAATTTTCATCCGTGATAGTTCTTCTATTTTTCGATGCGAATCCAACGGTATAAAGAACGTAATTTTCTAGGCAGTATTTTTAAAGTTATTATCAATTCTTTGACCAAATGTCAGAAGTGATGCTCTGTTTCGCGAATCCGCGAATGAACCGTTTTCATCACTTCTTTTAAAACTTTTCCAAATCGGTTTTTGAAAAGTTTTCTAAATGAAAGGTGTTTTTTTGCATGTCTATATTCTTTTGTTAAATTTTGAGCAAATTATTTTGATTATTTTGAGAGATACGCCACAGTTAATAGACATAGGTCAATTTTGAAAGTCATCAGTTTTTGAAATTTTTGCTCTCCATTTTTAGGTGCGTCTTTTGTGTGCTTTAAGAGCTATAATATATGCTTTATTCATTGATTTTAACATATTGCCACTTAGAGTAGTGCATTATATTTTTCAAAACTTATGACATGCTCTTGATGTGATAGTGGATAAGATACTTAGTTGGATTGCCATGATTAATAGTGGAGACTACCCTTTTGAGTTCACTAAGACAAAAAGCGTACATAGATGACATTATATGAGGGTTTTGTTGTTTCTACTCCTAAACACTTATTAGGTTCTTAGTATTAGAATTGATCTCAATAGGTTATGCATTGGATATTAAAGAACATTCATCATAAAAGATATCACATGTAGACTTTGCTCTTGTTTTGGTTGAACCATTAGAAGTGACATAGGCAATGTGTGTTTAACCTACATAAAAGGCCTTAAATTTCCCTACACATGTGTGTGCTCCATTAGCTCTTTTGAAGCCAAACACTTATGAGCTCTTTTCTTTCATCACTCACATAATCCCTATTCTTTATACCTAATATATATTGGTTGTACCCTATAGCTTGGGATCATGCTGAGTGGAAGAAGTTCAAGTTCAAGTTCAAGATCAAGATGAAGAAAAGAAGCAGAGAACTATGGGTAAATTCTATAGAATGCATGTACTAAGGTATAGAAAGTAATAACAAATGCTCTTCCTAAAAAAATCAAAAAAAAAATCAAAAAGAAAAAATAAGAAGCAAGAATTGAAGAAGAGCAAAGCAATGAAATAAAAAGAAGAAGAAAGCAGAAAGGTGGAAAAAGAAGAGGAACTCAAGTTGAGTATTTACTTGAAAAAGAAATTGAAGAAATTAATGAAGAGCTTGGATGCAATTACAAAGAAGATTCAAATGAG
This sequence comes from Dipteronia dyeriana, assembly GCA_032871835.1. Classification (NCBI taxonomy): domain Eukaryota; kingdom Viridiplantae; phylum Streptophyta; class Magnoliopsida; order Sapindales; family Sapindaceae; genus Dipteronia; species Dipteronia dyeriana. The sequence goes on along the minus strand of CM065295.1, from coordinate 31,510,178 downwards.
AGATCTCCACACATCGACATATCATGATACACTCTTGGCATGATCTTAAGCTCCTTGAATTTTCTTTTTCCGTTCTTTCTATTAACCCTTCACCCAATGGCCCCATTACAGCTAAAGAAAAGACCTAATTAACCTTTTGGGAATGCTAGCTTGAGAGTAAAGGTAAGCATATGCTCTATCTTGTTCTTAATGTCTAATTCCTTGCCCTGATATAGTACGGTTTGGGCCCTTTATTGGGAGCTCAAGCAAAGAGAGCAAACTTGCATGAATCTTCATATGCAAAAAGTTGACTTATTTTATTCTCTTTTATGATTGCTCAAGTGTGCATGGTGAATAACTTTGATTAATGATTGTATAATTTTTTTATTTCATTATACAATCATTATGGTTGCTTCGTATGATAATGCATGATTTCTATTTTTGCTTGAACATGCTTATTTTAAGGAATGCTCTGCTTGTGAGTACATATGATTGACCTCAAACTATTCTCACATGTTAATGATTCCTATGGTATGCATTTTTAAGCTCTCTCTTGATAAGGGCTACTGGCAATATGATGTGGAGCCTCCCAATGTTAGAAAAGGCTACTAATTTGAAACCCAGTGAAAGTCATCAAGAGAGTTACATTTGCTTGAAAAACATAAATACATGCTAAACAGAAAAAAGGAGAAAAATAGAAAATGTTGTTATATGACTGTTGATGTGGTATGATACATTGCTTATTTCTTACATCAAAATTGTTGGTTGAAGATGTGTTTTGCAATGAAGAAAATATTATATATTTTTTATGTGATTAGTTCACTTGCACACAATTGCTTGGATATATATCTTCTTGTCATAACATCAAGGATTTAATTGGTTTGACTTCATTTGGAAATCCTGTTGAGTGTTGCCTTAGATTGATTCTCATGCATGAGCGTAATAGTTTTTTGTATTACATGCTAAGCAACATTTCACGCACGCACAACTTTTTTTTATTATTATTATTATATACTTAAATCTCTCTCAATCACTTTTGTAGCATAAAGTTGGTATATATGAGTATGTGATGTGATCTTGCTTGTAGCTTTCTTTGTCGTGGCAACCCATAGTGGGGAACACTTTTGCCTATATCATGACAAAAGAGGGGAGTAGTATGGATATAGTGGAAGCATTGTATTTTGTTAAGCCATGGGCATTTTTATGGAGTTAGCTACTTTGAGGGAGAGTAACCTTTTAGGGGGAACATTGCATATGCATTACTTTGTATTGCTTTATTTGTTGTTGAGTACAATGCTTGTTTTTATATGATCATATCACTGGCACTTGTTCTAGAAAAGTGCTTTTCATTATTGTGTGTAGGTACGATAGTGATCTACAAAGAGTTTGAAGACATTGAAGACTTAGATATTATATATCTCTTCTTGTAAGGTAGAATGTCATATCATGGACAATAACTTTGTTTTTATTTTGTGAGGATTTTTTGTGAGTGGTATTTTGTCATGACATAGTGACCGGTCTATTTCTGTACATGTTTTTGGTCCCCATTTCCTATTATTTGTGCTTTGTTCTTAGGCAAGATTAGGTATTTGATGTGTTTGTTGAGCATGTGTAGGTCACATTCCATTCAAGAGGTGTTGGATGTTATTTTGGAGAAAATGAGCAAAAAGATCAATTTTCAGACCAGTGCAGAACAATTATTTTACGGGGTCAATATCTCTCAGCTCAGATCGAATTGTGTGTCCTACTACCTATGGATTGAAAGCCCTGGAAGTCTAGTTTCTGATGCACTTACGGATCACAATTCAGATATCCCTAGAAGAAGTTATGGGCAATTTAGTAACCGAAGGTCAGTGTTGGATAGTCAACCGCGGCCTAGACTGTCGTCTAGGCACAAGACCTAGCCAGCGGTCTAAGGAACGGTACTTGGTAGAGGAATTCCGTGGTCTGGACCGCGGTGACCTCCGGGTTAGACTGATTTTTGGAGGAAAGCCACTCCAAATTGGTCCAGAATTGTTCCAAAACTTTCCAAATCAAATTCTAATGATTTTAGAAGACCAAAACATGTTTGGGAAACTTCCAAAACTCAAATTATGAGTCAAACATCAATAGAGGAAATTCAATTTAGGAAAAGATTCTCATTCCTTGTTTCATTCTACTTTCCCACTTGATGGATTTTCTAAACCTAAGAAGAATTGGGGGTTCACAAGGAAAAATTACATATAAATACATAATATTCTTTACAATTCAAAGAGTTTTTTTCCAGCCGTCCCCCACCACTCCATCACCATACAATTTACATTCATCTTTGCATATCGAAGATTGAAGACGAATAAGAATTCATCATTGAAGATTTGAAGAATCCGTTTGAGGCCTCAATGGGTTTCATTGTTTCTTTCTCTTCTCTTTCTATTTTCGCCATGTGTAACTAATTTCATACTGGGGAATCAATGTGAACCTCTATGAATGTTCTTTGTGAGAATTGACTATATTTAATTAAATTAAGTTTTGATTCATTCAATTCATCATATGTCTTAATTCTTTATTCTTGTTAATGCATGATCATACGTTGGTATGAATTTAGGGTTTTGATAATTTAATGATTGAGGTTGGAGTATTGATCTATATGTAATCTTAATTAATATTCAATTGAATGGATAAAACCGATCTTAGCATTGATCTATACAAGTAGGTTTTGGTTCATTGTTCTTTTCACTTAATGGGTTCTCGATTGTAGTTTGCGCCATTGATCTATGGGTAAATTGTAATTGAGAACACTTAATTCATCCCAGGATCATACGGTAACAATCATACTTAAGATAAGATAAGAACTTGATTAATATTCTGTTTTCACAGTCAATTCGAAATATTGAGTAAACATAGTAGGGGAGCATTGATGACCTAGTACTTTCTCACCTTTGATCACAGCCAAATCTTTTTAATTGCTTTCTTAGTTTTAATTTAATTTAGTTTTAGCTTTAAATCAACTCAACAATCTTCTTGTTACTTTAATTTTAGCTTTAATTAGAATTAGTTTTAATCGATAAATCTCTAGTCCTCATGGAAACGATCCTTACTTGCCGTTGTACGATATCTTCACAATTCGTGCACTTGCGAGTATTGTTTTTATAAAACACGAATTTACACATCACATAGCCAAAGGGAGAGATTGTAAGAACCTCTATTTTGTGATTGGCTTATTTAATGACATACCACATTGGGGGTAATTTTGTAATGGGTAGTTTAGGTTTGATCGGCAAGCTTCCAAGCATCTCCGTGACTTTAAGAGTAAGTACAAGAGCAAAAGGTAATCACTTGACTTGATTCTTGAAGAGATTAGGTGCACACACACTTACATGCATTCACATAGTACTATGCATTTTTGTTTCCATGATTGTGTGTATTTATGTCTCAACTCACACTTGCACATCATTGTTCGATTTAAATGTGGTTGTTGTGTATTTTGTTTCCTAAGTGTTGTTCGGAAACATCCTCGCTTGCACGATTGTGTGCTTGAGTCGTTAACATGAACTATTTTGTTTCTCGATGATTGTTCGAAAACTTTCATGCTTGTACGATGGTATGCTTGTCTTATCGCGATTTGTGACCATAGAGAGGTTTCATTTTTCCTCTCATAGATTGGTATTTGGTTACATGGTCTTATACCATGAGTTTGGGGAATTTTGTCATTGACCATTGATGACCTTTGGTCACTTATTTGACCATAACTCTTTCTACATTTATCCAAATCTTATTTTGTTAATTGGAGAAGATAGTATACTTCCATACATTTCCAATGGTATATTATTCATGAAATATTCAAAGAGACCATTAAAACAGGGCAACTCTGATTTTGTATGAATATGACATTTGGTCACTCTTTTGACCATAACTTTTTTTACAGATATCCAAATCTTATTTTGTAAGAAATAGTAGAAAGTAGATGTTCGTACCTAACTTCCAAGTTGCTTTTTCAAGTGTATTTTGGCACCCTTACCAGAGAGCAAAACGACCTTGAAGCGACCTATCAACCAGGTCACCCTCTGGTCGCTTTTGTCACCCAAAAAATGTTTTTTCTTTGTTTTAACCGAAAATTCGTATGGGAGTAGAATTTTGATCAACACCCTCACGTTACAACCTGGTAGGTCACAGCGGGGTAGGCACCTTTAGGTACCATGATTTTGATAAGACAGATATAATAAAAAATCAAAAATGCAGCACGTATATAAAATATTAAAGGAATTGGGTTGTTATATTAATCACTGGGTTTCTTGCTACAATGACGGTGACTATTCTCACTATATGATTATCTTTCTCTCCCACTCTCTCTCCTCATTATACAGATGGCGATAGCGATCTCGTGTTAGTCGATAAGTGGATATTCTTCTTGTATTGTGATGACGAAAACTCTCTGCTGATGATGATGAATACTTTCTCTTACTTTGAAGATTGTTGTTGTATTTATCATTCCAAGCAATCCCCATAATTTGGGCTAATTGATCTGCCATCATCCAAGTTGGTTGGCGTTAACTGAGACTATAAATTAGTGCAAGAATTGCTTCTTTTGATTATGTAATAGTTTTCATTATATTTGAATTCCGATTGAGTTGACCATTTCAACGTATTTATGGTACTTTAATTGACGAGAAGGTCAACCTTCTCTTTTGCCTTGTTGGAGACGAATGTTGGCTCTATTCCTTTAGGCGTGGTACTGGTTCATTGTCCCTGGAATACGACCTGCCTTTGCTGGCACAGTTCTTACTTTAGCACGTTGGCATATTCTTTGTGTCATTCTTCCTACTGAGCGGATAAGACTCACATACCAGATTGGTCTTAAATTGATATCACGGTACTTAGGTGCCAAGGAGGTGTCACGATACCTAGATACTAGATAGGAAGTATCGTGGTACCGGTTCTCCTTGATTCCAGGTGAAAGGCATGGTGTGGCATCAACCCTTCCCAAATTAAGGTATTGATGTTTCCTGGTACCTGGGAATTGGTCCCGATCCAGATCCTACCAAGTTCAACTCGATGGAAAATTCTTCTTTGGTACCTAGTTAAAAAAGGCTTTTAACACTTTGTAAAATGATGTAGTTTCAACTTGGGCCTCTACTTAAACACCATCTTCTTCCCCATTTCAATTCAAGAACCCTAGACCACGAATTTGGTCTTTCAAAAGGGAGAGAGACAAGGTTTCTAGGGAGAGCTTCCAAGCTCCATTGATTCACTCTCCATGTGCATTTAACTTGGTGTTCATACATGGGTTTTCATCTTTAAGTTACTTGGTAAGTCAAACATACACCATATCTTCATTTATTATTCTATTTCATCATGACATGTCTTTAATTGCTTAGATTAGCAAATATTCTCTCTTATTGCATATTTAGAGAAGTTATGACACGATTGGGATTGTTTGTGATAGCTTGAATGATTAGGTTTGTGTTTGCTTAAAAGTTAGGTCATAAATATTCATGTGTGATTTACTGATTATTAGGTTGATAGATTGTCTTTTAATCAACTTGTTAATGTTCATGAATATTTGTTTGTGTTGTATTTTGATAGCTTGCATTGATTAGGTTGTATTTGCCTAAATAGCTAAGACTTGAATATTCTTAAGAGATTAATTAATAACTAAATTGATAGATTTGTATTATGTTGGGGTTTATGTTGGGGTTTATGTCCTAAAGCTTGTAATTTGTAAACGGAATGGTAACATAAATAAAAGAATAATTTAATTCATTCTTCTTATGTAATATATTGTGTATAGCTTGAGCATTTAACATCCAAGATTGCCGGATGCAATCTCGAACTGTGTATATGAATGTCATATATAAATGGATATAGTAAGAGACACGCAATCTAAAGAGTCTATAGATAGCAAATAAAGCTGGGTACTTTATATATGGTTAATCTACAGTTGCGGTCGATTTCGTAGCGTACGGTGATCCTATCCTGAATCATTCATATGGAGATATGAGAATGGTGGCACTTTGTATGATGTGATCATAAAGAACTGGGCCATGATCTATATAAATCTCTCACTAGGATCCGTTTAACGATGAGATTCATATATATCAACTAATGATGGCTATATGTGGGTGATCTTAATCCTCAGTTTCTTATCAACTCCTTCAGGTTAGATTGTGGTCTTTGATATACCATGGGTGAGGTCGAAGTAGCATTCCCCATCAATATGATCCTTATGTTGGGATCGAGGTTTAGCTTGTGGCTGAGAAGGTTTGTACACAGTAGTGGAATCCACTCCTTCTTGGGAGAAGTAAATAGTTGTTCCCTTAAGGGTTGATTCGGGGCTTGAATAATATGAGCGCTCTTCTAATTCCGTAAGGAATATAGGATTTATAATTCATTAGAGAATCAATAGTACTTAATGTAATGATATAATTAGAAGAGTATAACGGACATTATGACCTAACTCTAATTATGAACTACTTGTGGATGATCATACCATATGTAATAGCCATATCGATGGACATCGAAAGTTATTGGTTTGTGTAAAAACATCTACAGTTGAGAGAGTGCAGCTTCGGGGTTTTAGTGAAATAACACCGAAGTTAATAGTCATGAAATATTAATTAAAAAGTTTAATTATTTATTTCTAATGATTATTGGAGCTCAAAATACTGTGGGTCCAGTAAGTCCCCTTGCTAGCTCGATCGATCTAGGTAACAAGGGTCACGGTTAATTAATTGGATTGTCCAATTAATTGTGTTACGAAAGTGACACGTATTTGTTCGGGAATTAATCAAATATTGAGATTATTTAATTAATGAACGATGGTGATTAAATAAATAAAACAATAATATTATTTAATTATGTTATTAATCACTAAATTAAGGGTGTTTGTTGATATTTGATTTTGAGTAAAATAAGATAATATGATTATTTTATTTTTATTAAATTAAATACTTAATTTTTGAATTTAAAGAGTTTGAATTCAAATCAAATCAAATAAATAAAATATTAATCAATATCATTAAAGATATTTTATATCTTAAAAGATTAGATTGATTGGTTTTAATTTAATATTAATTTTGAATTTAAATAGTTTAAATTAAAATTAGATGATATCTTTTAATAAAAATAAAATAAAGATTTTGTTTTAAATTGAAAAGATATCATCAGTTGTTTTAAAAAGATATATATATGATGTATATTTTTTGGAAACAAAGTTTTGAAGACAGACAACAACAACAAAAAAAGAACGATTAAGAGTTAATCGTACGTAAAACAAAAGAAAAAAACAAGAACCCTAGAAGAGTTCTGAGGTTTTCAGTCAAGAAGAAAAAAAATTCATCTTCTTCTCTCTTCATCCTCTAGTTGTTCTTGAGTACCGTGATGTGCCCAAACGCAATTACCAGTCCCGAGAGATAGCGAGGAAGATCAAGTGGTTCAAATCAGGAGCAGATTGTAAAGAGAATGAGCCACCAACGAAGGTATGAAGAAACTATTTCTTCTATTCTTATTATTGTCGATTTCGATTCTTGTTTTATTACTGTTCCGAAAAATAGATTCTAGGGTTTACTGATCGTAGTATTTCTTAATGAAAAATAAATAAATAAACTTGCTTCCGCTACACGATCTGTAAACCAAGGATCCAACAATCGGTATCAGAACCAATATTTTCAGAACAGGAGAATCGATTTCGATACTCCTATCATGTATGAATGTGTAGGCACTATTTTTATAGGTGTATGATGTTTTTGATTAAATTGTTTAATTTAAAACATGGTTGATCATAAATTTTTTATGGTACATGGGTTTTAGGGTTTTGGATTTTTTAATATAATATCGATATAATATTAATTCCAGGTTGTAAAATTATTTTTTGCTTTTATTGATATGTTGTATTTTATTTTATTTTTTAATGTAAATCAATGATGCACGACGATCGGAAAGACAAACATGTAACAGCACGCGCAATTCGAACCAGTTAGGAACAACACAGATGTGCATTGACATGCATACACATGCCATTTAGATTAGGTGTGTCTCATATATATGTTGATATGTCATACATGCATTTTAGCCAACTTTATTATGCGTTTTAGTTTTAATGTGATTAAAATGGGCAATATGCATAAATGGCTTTCTATTAATGAGATTAGTTTTTAGGTCTAAAAACTTGGTAATTCTCATTAATTATTAATCTAATTATTAAAGAGTTTAATAAGTTAGATTAATAGGGTCCTTTAATAATATTGGGATTAATTCGATTAAGTCCCTAATAAATGGACCTAATAATGTGTTTAGTTTTAATAGTTAAAATTTGGTAACACATGTTGAATAATTCTAGCCTTAGTAAATTGTTTACATAGATTAGAATTATTACTAATAGATTCGATTTTTAAGAAATCGTAATAATTTATTAGTTAATTAGAATTAGATTCTAATAAAGAAAGGTTAATGCGTTAGACGACTTGATTAAAATTAGCCGTTTAATCTTGTAGAAATCTATGTGCATTATCAAATATAGAAAACCCTAATTATAAAATAATGAGTGGAAGAGGGATATAAGTCATTATATTTTGCAGTCTCCATCATTAGTTCAACACTGTGAGATCTGAGTGGGGCATCGTGACGGCTTTGTTTTCGTCCTTCCTAAGGAGGGTTTCCACAAACGTCAATATCAAAGTTGACTTCCTAACGGATAGGATTTCTAAGTGTATTTCAGGATTGACCGACCCTAAGGCGGTAATTCTCGAGTTAAGCTCATGGGATTTGAAATGATGGGTTACACTCATAACGTTTTAATTAAATTGATTAATTAAAAACCTGACTAAATAAACGATGGTGGATGATATTGTAATAAGAGTTATTCTGGTATATCATTTGATTGAGAAGATCTCGATCTAACATGCAAGAATTTAACCGACCCTAAGGTGGCACTTGCTTGTGCTATGTTATATTATATTGGCATAGTAACATTTGTTTTTAGTGTTGTTCTTGTTCATTAAACATGTTCATGCATCATGTTTAATTTTATGCCAAACTATTCGCACTTGTTATAAATGTATGATTGAATGAATTTATTATTTTATGTTTATCTCAGCCATGTCATTTGCACTCTTACAAATACTTGCAAATGACAAATTAACTGGTGATAACTACATAAAATTGAAACATAATATCAATGCAATTTTGGTCACGAAGGACCTTGAGTTTGTGCTTATAGAGGAATGTCTTACAGCATATGTTGCCCATGCGGCACGAACTGTTCGTGAGGCATACGAGAAATGGGTATCATCTGATGAGAAGGCCCAAACATAATTTTTAGCTAGTATGACAGACGTGCTAGTCACAAAGCACGAAGCAATGACTTCCACTTTCGAAATAATGGAATCATTGCAGGCTATATTTGGGCAGCCCTCTAAGCAAAAGCGGCACGAAGTTATTCATTCCACAATGCTTGTTCGGAAGAGGGTGGATATGTTTGGGAATATGTCCTAAACATTAAGTCCTATTTCAACACGGTAGAGATCAATGGTGGGGCTATTGATAAACCCAGTCAAGTGAGCATTATATTGACGAATCTTCCAAAAAGTTTCGATCAATTCAAAAGTAACTATATGATGAACAAGCTAAGGTCCAGTCTCACTCAGTTACTCAATGAGTTCACTACTTTTGAATCCTTGACAAAGGACAACAAAAGTAAGGTCGGTGAAGCAAATGTTGCTGAACCATATTCTTCTAGAAATAAGAAGAAGATGTCTACTGGGAAGGCAAAGGGTAAGCTCAAGCCCAAGCCCAAGCCCAAGAAAGCCCAAGGTAAGAATAAGTCCTAGAAAGGTAAATATGAATTACTTGCTCTTATGTCACGTTTAGTGGAAGATGATTCTTTACCCTGGATAGTTGATTCGGGGGTCACTAACCATGTTTGTTCTTTTTGCAGTTGACTGATTCTTGGACACAGCTTAGGGAGGGAGTCTTCTCTATGCGTGTGATATGTGTTACAAACAGGGCATACATTTTGAATGTAGTGCCATCCAAATCTGTTTCTAAGACTCCTCTAGAGTTTTGGAATGGTCGTAAAGCAAGTTTGTGACATTTCTGCATATGGGGGTGTCAAACACATGTGCTAAAGAATATAAGTGGAAAGTTAGACCCCAAGTCTGTGGTCTGCTTGTTTGTAGGATACTCCAAGGAGACTAGAGGTGGACACTTCTATAGTTCTGAAGATAACAAAGTATTTGTTTCGACAAATGCAATGTTTCTTGAGGATAGCTATATTAGTGACCATATACCTCGGTCTAAGATTGTATTGAATTAGTTGGAGCCGGGTAAGACCATTACTCAGTCAACAAGAGTTGTTGATCCATTAACATCTGAGAGTCAGATGATTCATAGTCAGGATACACTACCACCTAGACCTAGTGAGAGAATTATGAGACAAAATGAACGCTATTTGGGTGTAAGTGAGGGACAAGATGTTGTCTCTACTGATAGTGTAGATGATACATTAACATTTAAAAGTGCAATGGAAGATTCTGACAAAAAGGAATGGCTTAAGGCCATGAATCTTGAGATGGAATCCATGTACTCTAATTCAGTCTGGAATCTTGTAGACTTACCAGATGGGGTAAAACCCATTGGATGTAAGTGGATCTACAAGAGAAAGAGAGGAGTAGATGGGAAGGTATAGACCTTTAAGGCAAGGCTAGTGTCCAAGGGTTATACCCAAAAAGATGGGATCGATTATGAAGAGACCTTCTCGCCAGTAGCCATGTTTAATTCTATTAGGATTCTATTATCCATTGCTGCCTATATTGATTATGAAATTTGGCAGGTGGATGTCAAGACTGCAATCTTGAATGACAATCTTGACGAGAGCATCTATATGATACAACCAGATGGATTCATGTCTCCAGATCAAAAGCAAAAGGTTTGTAAGCTGCAAAGGTCCATCTATGGACTTAAGATTGCATTTAGATATTGGAACATTAGGTTTGATGATGTAATCAAAACCTATGGTTTTGAGTAAAATATCGATGAGCCTTGTGTCCATAAGCGTATCATTGACAAACAAGTAGTTTTCTTGATTCTATACGTAGATGACATCCTACTCATTGGGAATGATGTGAGAATGTTGTTTGATGTAAAAGGTTAGCTGGCTAGCCAAATGAAAGATTTAGGAGAGACAAGTTAGTTCTAGAGATCCAACCTATAAGGGATCATAAGAACAAACTAATAGCATTGTCCCAGGCATCGTATATCAATACGATTCTTGTGCAATTTTCTATACAGAACTCTAAAAAAGGTAATTTACCTTCTAGGCATAGAGTTCACTTGTCTAAGGAAAAGTGTCCTAAGAAACCTCAAGAAGTTGAGGATATGAGACATGTACCCTATGCATCAGCAGTAGGCAGTCTCATGTATGCTATGTTATGCATGAGATAGGACATCTGCTATATAGTGGGAGTAGTCAACAGGTACCAGTCTAACCCAGGATTGGATCATTGAGTTATTGTCAAGACTATTCTCAAGTATCTTCGGAGAACGAGAAACTAATGCTAGTGTATTCCAGACAGGATTTGATCTTAATAGGATACACAGATTCTAATTTTCAGTCAGAAAGGGATTCTAGAAAATCCATGTCTGGATCAGTATTCACCCTAGGTGTTGGAGTCATTGTATGGAGAAGTATTAAGCAATCTTGCATTACTGACTCCACCATGGAAGCCGAATATGTAGTTGCTTGTGAAGTTGCTACAGAGGTTGTTTGGCTCCATAAGTTCTTGAGTGATATGGAAGTTGTTACAGATCTGGATAAGTCTATCACACTTTATAATGATAACAGTGGTGTTGTGGATAATTCCAAAGAACCAAAAAGAAACAAGAGAAGAAAGAATATAGATAGAAAGTGTCATCTCATTAGAGAGATAGTGTAGAGAGGAGATGTGATCGTCATAAAGATAGCCTCACAGGACAATCGTGTTGATCCATTTACAAAGACCTTACTGGCTAAAGTGCTTACGGGTAACCTAGGTTTATGAGACATGTCTCACATGCTTTATTACAATTGGGAGATTGTTGGGGTTTATACCCTAAAGCTTGTAATTTGTAAATGGAATGGTAACATAAATAAAAGAATAGTTTAATTCCTTCTTCTTATATCGTATATTATGTATAACTTGTGCATTTAACATCCAAGATTGTCAGATGTAATCTTGAACTGTGTATATGAATGTCATATACAGATGGATACAATAAGAAACGAGCAATCTAAAGAATCCGTAGATAGCAAATAAAGTTGGGTACTTTATTTATGGTTAATCTACAGTTGTGGTCCGTTACGTAATGTACAGTGATCCTATCCTAGATCATTCAAATGGAGATATGAGAATATAAGCACCTTGTATGATGTGATCATATAGGACTGGGCCATGATCTATATGAATCTCTCACTAAGATCAGTTTAATGATGAGATTCATATATATCAACTAATTATGGCTATATGTGGGTGATCTTAATCCTGAGTGTCTTATCGACTCCTTCAAGTTAGATTGTGGTCTTTGATTTACCATAGGTGAGGTCGGAGTAGAATTCCTTATCAATACACTCTGTATGTTGGGATCACAGTTTGGCTTATGGTTGGGAAGGTTTGTACACAGTAGTGGAATCCACTCCTTCTTGCGAGAAGTAGATAATGGTTCCCTTAATGGTTGATTTAAGGCTTGAACAATATGAGCGCTCTCCTAATTCCGTAAGGAATGTAGGATTTATTGTTCATTAGAGAATCGATAGTACTTAAAGAAAATATATAATTAGAGGGGTATAACGGACATTACGACTCAGCTTTAATTATAAACTACTTGTGGAGGATCATACCATATGTAATAGCTATATCGATGGACACCGAAAGTTATTAGTTTGTGTAAAAACATCTAAAGTTGAGAGAGTGCAGCTTTGAGTTTTTAGTGGAGCAACACATAAGTTTAGAACCATGAAATATTAGTTAAAGAGTTTAATTAATTAATTCTAAGGATTATTGAAGCTCAAAATATTGTGGGTCCATTAGGTCCCCTTGCTAGCCCGATTGATTTAGGTAACAAGGGTCACGGTTAATTAATTGGATTGTCCAATTAATTGTGTTATGAAATTGACACGTATTTGTTAAGGGGATTAATTAAATAATGAGATTATTTAATTAATGAACAATGGTGATTAAATAAATTAAATAATGAGATTATTTAATTATTTTTTAATCAGTAAATAGAGAGTGTTTTTTGATATTTGATTTTGAATAAAATAAGATAATATGATTATTTTATTTTATTAAATTAAATATTTAATTTTTGAATTTAAAGAGTTTGAATTCAAATCAAATCAAATAAACAAAATATTAATCAATATCTTTAAAGACATTTGATATCTTCAAAGATTAGATTAATTGGTTTTAACTAAATATTAATTTTGAATTTAAATAGTTTAAATTCAAATTAGATGATATCTTTTAATAAAAATAAAATAAAGATTTTGTTTTAAATTAAAAAGATATCATCAGTTGTTTTAAAAAGAGAGAGAGAGAGATATATATATATATATATATATATATATATATATATATTTATTTATTTATTATTTTTTTTTTTTTTTATTTTGGAAACTAAGTTTTGAAGACAAATAACAACAAAAAAAAAAAAGATCGATAAAGAGTTAATCGTACGTAAAACAAAAGAAAAAAAAGAACCCTAGAAGAGTTCAAAGGTTTTCGGTCGAGAAGAAAAAAAAATTCTTCTTCTCTCTTCATCTTCCAGTTGTTCCTGAGTACCGTGACGCGTCCACACACAGTTACCAATCCCGAGAGATAGCGAGGAAGATCAAGTGGTTCAAATCAGGAGCAGATTGTAAAGAGAATAAGCCTTTAACAAAGGTATAAGAAATTGTTTGTTCTATTCTCTTTATTGTCGATTTCGATTTCTTGGTTTATTACTGTTCCGAAAAATAGATCCTATGATTTTCTAGTCACTGTATTTCTTTATGAAATAAAAAAAAATAAAACTTGCTTCTGCTACGCGATCGGTAAACCGGGGTTCTAACATATTCAATAATCTAGTTAAGTTCTCTTGAATATTCAAGGTTGTTTGTTGACAATTAGTTTGTTGGAAACTCTCTACACAACTAATTGAGATTACATATGTGGGCATGTATGATTTGTTTGATAGCTATGATTGTTTTGTGATTGATAACATCTAACTAAGTCGTTTATGCTTTGCATTTAGACATTGACAACTAAGATTTATTGTTTGTTGATCAATTTCCTAGTTGAGCATTTTGTGTGTGTCCTTACACATTATTGCATGTTGACATTGTCATATTCACTTAGACTATTCTCTTCTTGAATATAAGTCTTGCGGCTATGGGTGGTAGTTACATAAGCATTTGTCGAGCATCATTATAAAAGGCATGAGGGGTAGATTAGGTGGTGCTCACGCCAAGAGTAGTGGATCGGGGGATATCACTAGGATTGAACCAAGTGTGACGAGTGACAATGTTCATAGCCTGAGGTTGTCATGAGTGAGAGTCCACTTGAGGGTGTAACCATTTTTTCATATAATGGATCATTGTGATGTAGGTGGCTAGCCTGGCCAGTCCCTAGTTTTTTCTTGTTAAAGGTTTCCACGTAAAAGTCAAGTGTTCTTTATATTTCCGCACTTTACATGATTTTTATTATATGTTTGTAATTGGGTTATATTGTTAATCTTGACTATTCAAAAAATTGGTAATAACCGATTAACAACCCATTCACCCCCCCCCCCCCCCCCCCCCTCCCCTCCCCTCTGGTTGTATTAGACACGTCTCGTGCATTTTCATGGGAACTCCGCCGATGGTATGGATGATTTGAATCTGTTGCAACAGATCCTTCCTTTTATCCCTTCTTCTTTCTTCCTCTTATATAAGCTCACATTGAACCTCTTTCCCTATCCAGATGTTGTCCCGCACCGTCTGTAAGAATTCGGTTAAAAGATCACCTCTTACCAATCATTCAATCTAGTTACGAATACTATAACATTCTGACATGTTATGCCCTACGTCCTCATAGAAGTCAGAATACTTGTAATGGTTCCACTTGTCTGCTTGGAGCTTTATATGACCTGGGGAAAGACGGGGTCTTTAAGATGGGGTTTGATCCATTAGAACTGAGCATAGAAATTCTTAGTGTGCTGTGTGAATGAGTCTTTGCTACCTGAAGGTAGTTTTCTGAACCAAGCCTTGGCACAATCAGTCAAGGTTTAGGGGAATATTCTACACATCGTCGATCGGGTAGCATTTTAAACCTCCATCTGGTGTATGAAACTCTCTAAATGGCTTAGATGGTCCTTTGATCCGGAGTATTTCTCGGTTGGCATTTTAATTTAGGTGGTAATTCTGCCTCTCTGATCCTCCTTGAGAACAGTACATTCATTTCTCCAAATGGATCCTTCTGTGTTCCCAGGTGATTTCCTTTCCTCAATTCCTCAATCTCATTGTCCATTTTTTTCGCCTGGTTCTGGAGGCGCTTGATTCTACCATTCTGGACCGGGCGTCAGAACCTCCGTTGTCCAATGTTTCTGACATAACTATTGATTCCTTTTGCTCCTTCCTTCATGGATGGTTCCCTTTGGTGCTCCTTCTCGGACCGTTACTACCGCCAACATCAGGTTACTGGGCTCTCTCCTCTGTCGTCGATCTGGTTATTGACCGGTTTTCCCTTGGAAGGATATCAACCGTGGATTTCACCCACCGGGGTTGGAATTTCACTGGCGGTCTGAAACTTGTGGTTGTGGCCCGAGTTTACCAAAAACCGATACTCAGGAACTTGGTCCAATCTCACCTATGGCTCAGGGTACCTCGAAGTGAGGTGTGATTCCCCCGGTGATTATTTGAAGGCAAATACTTTCTAAAAAAATTATGGTTTACTGCTCTAGGATATCTTGATTTGTTTCCTGGGAAGCTGAGGACTAAGACACGAAGCGCGCATTTGAGGGTGGGACCGGTGCTAGGTTGTAGTGCTTGGATCCCCTTCCATGCTTCTAAATCCTATGGGTAGAAGCAAGTGATTGGACCTCTAAAGGATCAGGTTGCCCTTGAGAGGACTGGAGTCTCATCTTTCGTTTCTAGGTAGAGATATGCAAGACAATGAAATGGGAGGTTAATTTACCGTTGACAACACCAAAAAATGTTAACCGAAAAGTTGTAGAGAGGTGAATTTCAAATTAACACTCTGAAACCGCCACATGGTTGGCCACAATTGGAGAGGTACCACTAGATCCTGTAGATTCATGATATAAGTAAATCAATGTTAATCTGAAAATACTAACACAGTTAAATGCTCAAGGCTAACCTAGAGGGGGGTGAATAGGTTAGACACCTTTTTCGACTCCCTTAGAAACAAACAAAAGTTTGTCTCTCTAGATTGCTTGTATCACAATATATATATATATATATATATATATAATAATAATTAAGGACAATTAATCAATATATAAAACAAGTAAAGTGTGATACAAACAAGTAATTGTAATACATACACAATCTATATTATTGAAAGGAAGTCAACTTACATAAAGAGTACTATCCACAATACAAATACTAGAGAGATAGGGATAGAGAAAAGTTGACACAAGATATAACGTGGTAAACCTTCGAAAAGGAAACATCCACGGGCTAGCAGCCACCGGCAAACAAAATCCACTAGTAGATAAGACAAGTACAATCTCTCAAGTGACCTCTTCACCTAGAAATGACCTTCTTATCCAACTCTAGAAGTTGTCGCCCTATGCTCAACAATCCGAGGCCTCACACCTCTTGTCAAGACTTCCTCGCTCACCTTATCCGGATCCTCACGACCCAAGGCAAGACTTCTTGCTCAACTAAGTCCTCACGACTCTAGTCAGGACTTTCTCGCTCACCTATCCGAGTCCTCCCGACTCTAGGCAAGAATTCTTACTCGACTATCTGAGTCCTCCCAACTCTAGCCAAGACTTCCTTGCTCGACAATCCAAGGCCCCACACCTCTTGCCAAGACTTCTTGCTCAACACCATAGGTCCGACACCTATTGTCAAGACTTCCTTCTCACAAGGCATCTAGGTGATCATGAATGCAAAACGCAAACAAGCACGCAACATAAAATGCTATGATCAACACATCCTATGGTAAACTACTAGACATGAGCATGAATGCCCAAATCACATATAGTCTAGTTAATCATGCATGTATAATCAATCTTGATCAAGTAATATATGTTCAATAATAATCACAACCAAGATACATGCATAGATCTAAACTTGAATCACAAGATATGTTCAATAAATCACAAGATCAAGTTTAAATCACACAAACCAAAAACATGCTAAAATCATATGACAAAGTCGATTAGATTTAAGCTAAAGTTCTAGAGCATATTCCTAATCATAGATTCAACAAAACACATGAATAGCTCAAACGAACATAAGCACATGTATTATGTGAGAATTTTGGCCAAGAGAGCCTAATACATGTGAGGAACTATTTTTTTCATAAAATCAATCAATCAAAGATCATCAAATAGTCCTAGAATCAAAGCTAGCACAATACAATCCCAATCATGTGAAAACATAGGCAAAATCAAAACCTAACTCAACATGAATGATTTCAATTGAAACTCAACCTAGCTTTGTAAGAGTTCAAAACTCAAATCAAAACACTCACAATATACAAATATATGTTGAAGAAGAAAACCCAAGGCAGTTGACCAAGTTTTAAAAGAAAACTTTGAGAGAAAATCAATACCTTAATTGATTTAGGTAAAGTCTCGTTTTTGTGTGTTTAGACTCCAAAACAAGCAACAAAACTCACTCAAACCTTCAGAGAAAATATGGAGGATGAATAGATAAACACTCTCAACTTTTAATCACTCAAATCGGAGTTCAAATGAAGGAGTTAATATAGAGAAAAAAAATTTGCACACTTGTTTGAATTTCTTCTTAAAATGAAATGTGAGAGGGAAAGAGTTTATAAAGGAGAGGGAAAGAAATGAGCCAAATGAAGAATTTACCCCTCTTTGATATTGCTCCCCCGAGATGGCACGTGGGCATCTTGGGGCAGCAAGGTTGTGCAGCCAAGATGGCCACGCGCCATCTCGGGCTTGCACACCTTCATGGCCTTGGCCATGGTGCAATCCCCTCGCGCTTCCCTCACGTTCTTCGACAGTTCTCCGGCCTCTGAACTCGAAATTCGAATCCATTTTTTTGGATTACAAACCGTAACTCACACACGGACATGGACATATAAGATACTCAACCCAAAAAATAATAATTCGACCCGATATACGAATACGAAGACAATGTATATAACATGAGTTGAAAGTGTAGTATCTTTTGACTTAGAACTTGAAATCAATAGTATGAGTAACCGAAATGACCGGAACTCAATTAAGAATGATTTAAGACTAAATCCAAGTTCAATGTCCATGTTATTCAAACATATACACACACAAACACAATTCACACTAGAATGCAAACTATATAGATATAGTTTCCAATTATGTATTTTTCCAAAACATGTTATTTCCATACTAATGCATGAGCATTCATCTTCAAGTGTGTGAATGTGTTATACATGGTGCATAATGATGCAGGGACACATATGAATGAATTGTATGTGTGTGCCTATAATGGTGCACAATGATGCAGGGACACATATGAATGAATTGTGTGTGTGCCTATAATGGTGCACAACGATGCAGGGACACAAATGTATGAATTGTGTGTGTGTACCTAAGCCTTATAAGAGAAAGATAAGGTCTTAGTATACCTTTGTAGAACCATATTGAATCATTTCTCTTTGAAGACTTTGAACTTGCTTTGACTTGTTGTTCATTCTTCTTTGAAGCTTGAATCATCATGAATCTAAACAACTAAATCATTACAAGTAACCAACATTTTGATATGGAATTAATGCCAACATAAACTAAAACCTAACAATCTCCCCCTTTGGTAAATTCCATGTCAAAACACCTATATATTTACTACAAATATAAAAATGAAGATAGCTCACAAAATCACTTCCTCACATTACAATGAGTAAGATTCCTATAACTAATCTTCACCAACTCTTGAACTTCATCTTGATCTTCTCTTGAAGCAACCTACAAATCATCTCAAAGCACAATGCATATACAAGAGAAAAACAACAAATGGCAACATATAATATGGATAAGAATATACAATTAAGTCCAAAAATACATGTATCTCCCCCTCAATACATGCCAAAATACAAGAATTCTTAACCAAATCTTAAGACTAATTATTACATGCCATTGAAAGTTCAAAAGTTCACAAAAACAACATAAAAAGGAAACTAAGTAACTAGCAACTCTTTCTCCCCCTTTTTGACATGAAATGATGCCAAAAGGTAAGAAACATACCATGATACTCAAATACTAGCTACTAGATCCATCAAAGAAAGATGTGTGTGTAGTTGACCTAACATAATGCTTGAGAGGTGGTCTTCAACTTGAGGTAATACACTCCTCCAACTATTTTATTCTAGCATCTTGTTTATCAACTATAGCACTAAGCTCATCAACCTTCTTCTTCAAATGTAAAGCCCAATCCAGAAGAATGTTTATGCTAATCTCTTAACAATCAAATTGTGAACTACTAAATAGTCCAAAAGTATCACATGTCTTACCCTTATCCTTATATGACATGTATGACACACGTTTATCACTATATTTTTCCAAGGGTTGTACCAACACGTCATTTCCTCTACTCTTAACACCACGAGCTAAACACAAAGAAGTTATAAACCCCGGTAATGCAAGCTTCTTATCTCCTCTAGTTGAGAAAGCCGCATTATCAAAATAAAACATAAGTAAATCCCCAAGGTTTATAGGTTGATTAGTCACCAAGGCATATACTATTTTGATGTTGTCTTTATTCAACTCGGTTGAATTCGAAGATCCAATAATATTAGTGCAAATGAATAGATGCCAAAATGCACTAGCCTTAGTTAACTCATGTTGACTAATATATGCTCTACCTTTCCACTCAAAAGAAGCATTGTCACAAAGGGTTCTACCCATGATATTAAGATTCTCAATGACATCTACATCTAGAAAGTTAGAATCTATTTTATTAGATAGCTCAAGAAACTAGTTAATGTTTTCCGGGTTAACTCTAAACACAACACCCATAATCACCATCAATGCATCCAATAAGGTGGCACTCTCTCTATATTCAAGATAAAACTCTTTAACAATAGTATCATTCACTATTCCTAACATGCTCACCCAAGATTCCCAATTCCTATCATTATGCACTTAAGAACATAAGAATCTTTACATTTACCTAAGTCAATGCCTCTCTCTTGAAATATCTTCTTAGTTCCAAAGATCCCTAAATCCTTTGACCTTGAAGCTTTGGATCCCTTTGAGGTAGACTTGGCTTTCACAATGGGATTTGATTGATTTCCACTCCCGGTAACCTTGGTTCTTCCCATTTGTTCTTGTGATATAAGATGCTATAAACATACAACAAAAGTGAGTGAAAGACAAAACAAGCATATTAGTCACAAATATATAAACATAAAGACATATGACTTAAGAATGAATCATCATACAAGACAAACATAGTGAGTAATATCTTACAAGTATCATTAAGTCAAAATATGCCAACATGTAACAAAATGAAGCATGTGAACATATCATAAAAGAGAACAATTGTTAGGATTATGCTCGATAGCAATAGTGTAATATTGTAATTAACAATCTTTTTCATATGAATAAAGTGATTTCTTGTTTAACAAATCTTATAGCATTTATAGTTTTGATTATTATAATTGTCAAAAGTAAATAATCATAAGGTCAAAAGACTATGAGAAAAGAAGAATTGTTCATACATTTAGATATGTACGAGGTAGACACAATTCTTTAGTTAGTCTTGAATAATATTCACAACTTAAGATAGAAGGTTGGGCGCATTTATCTTGTCAAAGTTGTAGATTCTTTTGCTAGCATTTGAGTGGGATCAAATGTGTTATGATAAGTCTAAAATCATCAAAGTGTGGTGCCTTTGGGCAAAAGAATCTAGTGCACTAGTTGCATTGAATAGGATCAAAATAAAATACTTTATCTAGAACCGTCAATGGATACAAGTTTTCATTTGAAGACAATCGGAGAGTCCATCTCAATCCTGAGATAAATGATGGACTTATGGTTGCAAGTGTTATCATTTGAGCTATCAATGAGTACGATTATATAGCATTGTCTATCCTCAATAGTTTGGTGGTATTCATTTGTTAATCGATAGAGAACTTCATTTATAGATAAGCAAATTATCCAAGTTTCCAACAAGTCAACAACAACTCATCAAGTCCAAGTTCGAACCAAAATAAACAACTAAGCAAATTATCCAAGTTTCCAACAAGTCAACAACAACAACTCATCAAGTCCAAGTTCCAATCAAAATAAACAACTAAGCAAATTATCCAAGTTTCCAACAAGTCAACAACAACAACTCATCAAGTCCAAGTTCCAAAAAAAATAAACAACTAAGCAAATTATCCAAGTTTCCAACAAGTCAACAACAACTCATCAAGTCCAAGTTCCAACCAAAATAAACAACTAAGCAAATTATCCAAGTTTCCAACAAATTAACAACAGCAACTCATCAAGTCCAAGTTCCAACAAAAAAAACAACTAAGCAAATTATCCAAGTTTTCAACAAGTCAACAACAACAACTCAACAAGCAAAGTAGAGTAGTAAACAAAAATAAGGGCATGAGTCAATTACAGAAATAAATGTCTAGCTCCAAGTGTCTAGCTCTTCTTGTTCTTCTCCATATGTTTCCAACACTTGTTCTTCATCGGACTCAAAGTCAAAATCATCTTCCTCCACCGGTTCATCTTCATATTCAAATTCTTCTTCAAGAGTTCTTTCGGGTTTTTGAACTCTAGCACTTCTTTGAGGTTGTGTCATTCCATCCGCCCCGGTTGCTTCAGCAATCATTTGCAAACTAAGCTCCGAATCGGGCTCAACTCCTTCATAACCATCTTCAACTATCCATCCTTGTGCATTACTAGCATCACTATCACTTGCTAGTAGTACATCTATGTTCAACTCCTTATTCTTTAACCTTTTCTGCTTATTAATCAATTTGGAATTGAATTGGACGTATACTATATTGTTCAATCGATCTACATATAGTCTATTCCTTTTCTTCGTATGTATCTGCATAAAACATAAAAGTAAAATTAATCAAACAAATTTTAAAAGTAATTTGTTAATGACTAGTAAATAATAAGTTTATAACTTACACTACTAAAGAACTTAGTAAATAACTTACCCCCTCAAAAGTGCTCCAATTCCTTTCACACCCAGACGAACTAGTGGTTAATACGAGGATCCTTTTTGCCAACCATTGCAAGTCAGGTGTTTGATATCCAAACAAAGACCACCATTGAACTACATAGTAAAAGATAAATATTTAAAACTTAAAGTGAATAACATAGTCCAATAATCTACTATAGTAATTAGTAATATAAATTTAAAGTGAATACTTGTTATTACCTGGATCATATTTCTCATTGTTAACCACGCATGCTTTTATCGCCTGTGTTTTTCCAAAACTACCCTCTTTGGTGGTATATATCGCTAAGTCAGTCATCATGATGTTTGTTTGCTTCTCAATGTCATTTGGATAGAACATCTCCAAACAACTACATACTGCATCCATGATATCACCATCAGTTCCAATACTTGGATCTTCATACAGATAAAAAGGGTTTAAGAGATAGGCCATCAAATGTAATGGAGTATCAAGTCGATCTTTGGCTTTACTATTAATAATGTCAATGATTGGCCGATAAGCATTGTCATTACTTTTAAGGTCAACTTTATCTCTTCTTTTGCTTTTTTGAGCTCCCCATTTAAAAAGCCCATGGATGGCTTTTAATCCTCATCAACTAGTCGAAGCACCCTCACCAAATGAGCAAATACTTTCAAGCAAGTTGTCACATCATTCCAAAAGGTGATGTTTATCACAGTAGAGTAGGTCGCCTTCCCTTTAGTAGTCTTCGACCATTTGCACTTATCTCATTCCGTGCTAGCAAACATTGCCCTTAAGTTATCTTTTTTCTCCACCAAACTTTGCAATGTTAGGAAAGCAGATGCAAACCTAGTGACTCCTGGCCTTACTATGTCCTTCTTTTTTGTGAAGGACCTCATCATCCATAAGGTTTTGTGATGTGCATAAATAAAGATCGTGAAAGATTTTGCACTATCAATGACTTTTTTGAACCTTGATAATTTGGCAATACTTTCAAGCATAAGGTTGATAGTATGTATAGCACATGATGACCAAAATATACTAGGCCTCTTCTCCTTCAACATCTTTGTCGCGGCCATATTGTTGGAGGCATTGTCAGTCACTACTTAAACAACATTTTGTGGCCCAACTTGTTCAATGCATTTGTCCATATAATTAAAATTGAGTTCACCGGTATATGCATCGTCAGAGCTTTCCTTAGAAGAAAGGAAAGTGGTACCCTTGCAACAATTCACACATAAGTTCATAATGATCCTCCTTTTCCTATCGGTCCAAGCATCAGTCATAATCAAGCATCCTGTCAATTTCCACTCTTTTTCTTGTTTTTTTAAAGCCTCCTTGGTACTGCAAACCTCTTCCTTCAATAATGGTTCACTCAATAGGTATCGACTTGGCTTTTTATATCCTGGTCCATATCGACCAACTGCCTCCAACATTGCTCTGACGCTATTATTATGAATAGCATTGAAAGAAATGCCCAAACTCCCACCCAATATCATTCGATTTTCGTTTTTAGAACAGATTCGTTAGAGGCCCCCCCAGAAGCAAGGTTGGTGTTGGTCGTGTTACCATGTGAAAGAACTCATATCCTAAACACAACCACAATCACACGTTCCACAATTCAAATTACAAACAGCCCATCACAATTCACAAATGAAAGATCAATTCCGATTAACAGCCCATCATATTTTGTCAATTCAACTAATTAACAATAAAATTATAATATAAAGCTCAAATTATATAACTACGTAAGCATTAAAACTCAATTTTGTTAAAATTCAATTCAAACTCTAAAATCCAAAATTTGAAATTCGGTGACTTACCTCACAAATTGCAGAAAACCAGAAGTGAAGAAGAAGGACTGGAGGTCGAAGGCGACGGCGACGGCGACGGCGAATTACGGCAAACTGGAGGCGACGAGTCGAGGCACCAGAGGCCGAGTTGGACGATGGCGTCACGGAGATGAACTGGTTGCGTTTTGCAGTTTGCGATTGGGTTTTGGGTTTTTGCTTTTCCGATTTACGACGGTGTTGAGTGATTGCAAAGCAGAGCTGAAGTGCTTGCAAGGCGGAGCTGAAGTGCTCGCAAAGCAGAGCTGAAGTGCTTGCGACGGTGTGCGAATGGGTTTTGGGTTTTTGATTTCGCGATTTGCGGCTCTGTTGTGTTTAGGGTTATTGGATTTTAATTTTTTTTTTTTAAGAAAGCAGCCAAAACGATGACGGCCCCGGCTTAAGTAGGTCAACTTCGGTTTGACCGACCAGACGACGACTTTCTCCGACTAGCGATTACTTCTGACTAGGCGGCAACTACACCCTTTCCACCTAAGCTGACCGACTTCACTGAAATCGCGACGCCTATCCCCGACTAAGCGCCATAAGTCCCCGACTTTTGCAACACCAGTAATGACTATGGCATTCAATTATTGAATCTATTGGTCCGATTTACTTGGGAAGCATCAAAAGTCAAAAGAATACGTAAACAAACCAAACAATTGGCTTATTCTTGGTCAAGCTGTCAAATCAAAACACAAAAATAATATAAAACTTGCATCATCCAAGAGATTCCTCTCAACTCTTAAGCCAGAGAGATTGTTTTAGTGAGGTGATGGTCATAACAAGAAACAAGCCTCTACATTCCAGAAAACAAGAAAAACTATGTGTGTTGATGAATTGAGAGATGGGTTCACAATCACAGTGTCCACCGTTTGGTTTCTCAGGAAAGTATTACGATGATGATATCGGAGGAAGTGGATTATGTGTGAGACGGAGAAGCTTCTTCCAAGGGAAACCGGTGCTCAATCAAGCTGTTGGATACTCTGTTATACTTGGCTTTGGTGCTTTCTTTGCTCTCTTCACTTCTTTCCTGGTATATATATATCTCATCAATTCTCATCAGTTTCCAAATTACTATATGTCTATATGTCTAAATATTTTTTATATGTCTTCTCATTAGATATAAAAAATTATGCATCAATGTATTGAAAGAATAAATACGCGTCTGTACAGGTTTGGCTAGAAAAGAGATATGTCGGGTCTCGCCATACCTCCGAATGGTTTAACACAGCAGGCAGGAATGTTAAAACTGGCCTTATTGCTAGTGTGATTGTATCTCAGGTAACACATTTTCATCTTGTTGCCTTTATATATATATATATATAGATTCAATTCTTTTGAATGGTGAATTTGTATAGTGGACATGGGCTGCTACAATATTGCAAAGTTCGAATGTTGCTTGGCAGTTTGGAATCAGTGGACCTTTCTGGTATGCCAGTGGTGCCACAATCCAGGCATGTTCAACCAAATTGGTCCTCCTCTCTAATTATATTTGTTCACAGCCAGTTTCATTGCTTTGATTCCTTAATTTGGAAGATATATATCGTATCATGCTTTCAACAGGTACTTCTTTTTGGTGTAATGGCCATAGAGATCAAAAGAAAAGCTCCTCATGCCCATACTGTTTGTGAAATTGTTAAGGCTCGGTGTGTTATACGATTACAAGTTCTTATATGATTAAGTGTATATTTAGATCGTTTGTATACTGATAAGTGATAAGCAAAGCAATTTTCCTCTTTTAACTCAGTTGGGGGACTGCCGCGCATCTTGTTTTTCTTGCCTTTTGCTTCCTGACAAATATTATAGTGACCGCAATGCTGCTGCTAGGTGGTTCTGCTGTTGTAAATGCTCTTACTGGAGTGAACATTTATGCTGCTAGCTTTCTTATACCACTTGGAGTCATTGTTTACACATTAGCAGGAGGCTTGAAAGCAACTTTCTTGGCAAGCTATATACATTCTGTTATAGGTTTTCTTATATCATATCTCTTGTAAATTCTTGCGTGGTTTGTGTTTGATACTTTTATTTCTATATAAGCCTGAGCCTTATTGTTTACATGTGTATGCTTTCAGTGCATGTGGTGCTAGTCATATTCGTGTTCCTAGTTTACACTGTAAGCAGTGAGCTTGGCAGTCCCAGTGTGATATACAACCGTCTAGTTGAGGTATCAAGCAAGTCAAGAATATGTCAGGAGCCACTTACCCATGAAGGACAATCTTGCGGTCCAGTTAATGGAAACTACAAAGGCTCTTATCTGACAATGTTGAGCTCCGGAGGGCTTGTTTTTGGAATTGTCAACATAGTTGGCAACTTTGGCACGGTTTTTGTTGACAACGTAAGCTTCACTGTTGAATGTGGAATGTAAATCATATGGTTATATGCTGATATTTTAAATTGAAAAACTTTAGGGATATTGGGTGAGCGCTATTGCTGCTCGACCTTCATCTACTCACAAGGGATACTTGTTAGGCGGGCTTGTGTGGTTTGCTGTCCCATTCTCTTTGGCAACATCACTTGGACTGGGAGCACTTGCCCTTGATTTGCCTTTATCAGAAAGTGAGGCAAGTCATGGACTTGTGCCTCCTGCTACTGCTATTGCTTTGATGGGGAAAGGAGGATCTGTTCTTCTTCTTACTATGCTTTTTATGTAAGTTACAGTCAACACTACTAGCTTGTTCTTTTGATGCAAAAGCACAACAGCTGAGCAAATTTCAGTCCTTTTTCATGCATTTAACTATACAACTTTTGTTATCTAATGATGAGCAGGGCGGTGACATCTGCTGGTTCATCGGAGCTGATTGCAGTTTCCTCATTATGCACATATGATATCTACCGTACTTATATTAATCCTGGTGCGAGTGGGAAAAAGATTCTAAAAGTGTCGAGGGCAGTTGTCTTATGCTTCGGATGCTTCATGGGATTGTTAGCAGTAATACTAAACAAGGCAGGAGTGTCATTAGGTTGGATGTATCTTGCCATGGGAGTGCTCATTGGCTCTGCAGTTCTTCCTATTGCTTTTATGCTTTTATGGAGAAAGGCAAATGCAATTGGTGCTATTGCTGGAACAATAATTGGTTGCGTTCTTGGCATTACAACTTGGCTGTCAGTCACGGGCATTGAGTATGGACGAGTAACTCTGGACACCACCGGTAGAAATGCCCCGATACTTGCTGGAAACCTTGTATCCATACTCATTGGAGGAGCTATCCATGCTGTATGCAGTCTCATATGGCCTCAAAATAATGATTGGGATACCACTAAGCAAATCACAGTGGTTGAAAAGGAAAACACTGAGCTGCCTGCAGAAGAATTCCAAGAGGAAAAACTAATAAAAGCGAAAGCATGGATAGTGAAATGGGGTGTTGGTTTCACTACTGTGATTGTCATATTGTGGCCTCTTCTATCTCTACCAGCAGGTAAATTTTCATCACCAAGCATTTGAACACAAATTGGTAGATATAAAAATATTTACTTATTAGATTTTACTTTTGTTTTAATGCAGGAGTATTCAGTTTGGGTTACTTCACATTCTGGGCCGTGATTGCTATTGCTTGGGGTACAATTGGCTCAGCAGTAATCATTGCCTTACCATTAATTGAGAGCTGGAAAACCATCCAAAGTGTGTTTCTTGGTATGTTTACAAATGACAGACTCATGGAAAAGGTTGAGGAATTGAATCTCAAATTGCACACCATCATGTTGGCAGTACCTGAAGCAGAGAAAATATACTTGCTTGAAAAAGATAAGGCCAAAAACATTGAAGCCTCAAAGCGCCAAGATTGATCGTTCAATAATTAACAGTTTTATCATGGTATTGTTCACTAGTATAAATAAAGACAATCCACATGCATCAATGTGTTTTAGGCATGTAAAATTTAGGTTATCCATTAACACTCTCAAAGATGAATGTTAAGAAAAAGAGGAAACAAAAAACTATTTGAATCTGGTATATTTGTGATTTTATAGATGCAAATTTATCATTGTTCTGAAGATATGTTTATTTTTATGTAATAAAAAAAAAATACTATAAAATAATTTCAATACTTTAATTCTTTAAAGCAAAAATTGCCATATACAAATACAATGCAGTTTTCTTTTCCTTTTTCCTTTTTCCTTGTCATCTTAAAGGCTACTATAGGAGGTCCAGTACAAGGAAATTTCTATTCATGTACCATCTACAACTCAAAACATGGGCCTCTGTCCATAATAACACTTTGAGAACATCAGGGGTGATAAATGAACAGCCCTGAAATTTTTTCTAGTTTCTGTGGAGCAAAATTGATTCCAAAGAAGCTGCTCCTCACAAAAAGCAACATCAAATTAGCGCCAAAATTTAGCATTCTGTTACTAGATGGTGTGCAATTGGCGTCCAACAGCATAAAGTCGACCCACATTGATAGGAATATACATAATGACATTAATACTTGATCCGGCTCTTGCAATTGCTATCGATATATGCAGGTTGTCACCATAATTTTGAGGTTGGCTTAAAGAGCTTGTTTCTGAATTTGGAAATTATGTCTTGGCTTATCAACATCAATGCCGTCTTTCTTGACAGAAAAATTAGCTGTTGCTTTCTCTTTCATGGCTTCCTTCTCCAGTTTCTTCTTCTCTGCATCAGCCAGCCTTTCATTTTCCTCTCGTGACTTGTTGAACAACTTGACAAAAACGAACAAGATCTGTGTTACTGCAACCATAAAAAAATAAAAGGATCACCAACTGATCAATATAAAGTAATTCAATCAATAATAACTTTTACAGATGAAAAGCCTCCTCTGGTGCAGCTGCAACATCAGCAAATATTGACCGATGAGTCTCAATTCTTTTCCTTCATTATGTTTTTTTTTTTTTCAAAATTTCTATTAGTATACTAGGCCAGTAAAGATCCAAGCAATTTGAATTTTGTTACAGGGTAGCGAGCAAAGGAACCGAATTGTTTACTCGTCTCTAACAATAACGCCTAAAACCAAATATAAAATCAATGAATAGCAGGCATATGGAAACAGCACATTTTGGTAAACCCTTCCATATTATAGGTATAAAGTGAAACAAGTTTTAGAGAAAACATATGAAACCTTGCTCAAAGGGACACCGAGCTGGATCCTCCCCAAAGTACTGCGACAGTGAATCTGCATTTCTTCCCTGCAAGATGATGTGTTCTTACGATGAAAACCAGGCAATAAAATGCACATTCATATCATAACTAGAAAGAACTACGACCTTGGAGACTCACCACTTCCGAATATAAAGAAATGAGTGACCTTACTTCTGCTTCGGCAGTGTCAAGGAACTTCTTCAATACCTAAACAGATCGCAATTCTTCAAAACTTTGGCATTCTATAGAAATTCATTATATATGCCCATCAAAAGATCATGTCAAAGGACACATTCACCATAGCATCTTGGACAGATCTACAACTTGAAAATAAGAAGCCCTCTACATAGTGTAACTACTCACTTACACATTAAACATTATGGAGCAATTAAATTAGAGAAAGAGGATCCACAAAACACAGTAAGTTATAATCTCAAAAGAAAGGAAGAGGATAGCGCATGAATTAAGAGAACAATAACTTCAATCATATCAAAATCCATGGCTACAAGCCGGTGAATATGACATGATTTAAACTGTGCTAGCAAAACTCCAACAAGATTGTTATCATAATGCTTCTAAGTTCTATCTTGATAGACATGGCTATATGACTCCAAGATTCAACTAAAAACAAGTCAGTCAATTAGGTGAAATGCGAGCAAACATTCTTAACACAATTATTGGTAATTTCTAAATAAAAGTGATTAAGATCTTATCTGCAGTACAAACGGAATGCAGAAAGCTATAAGATTTTCCATAAATAGAACTCAAAAACTAAATTCCCTCACCACTCTTTTTTTAACAAAATCTAAATCTTGTATTAGATATAAATTATAACATATAAAAGGGATGTACAAGTAAGCCCTTCAAAGATCACACAATCCTGACTTCTTGTAAGGATACCCTTCAAAGATTCAGCCAACCAAAAGGCCACAATCCCCTATCTGTATGGATCTTCCTTTAAATCTGTGACTATAAATTAATAAACCACTAACGCAAAGATCACACAATCCTTTGTAAGGATGCCTTTCAAAGATTCAGCCAACTAAGGCCACAATCCCCTATCTGTATGGATCTTCCTTTAAATTTGTGACTATAAATTAATAAACCACTAACGTCGATTGATACACAAACCACTACAGAATTTACCTGTAACATTATACCAACGAGTTAATTGTATAGTAGGGTCTTTGTGACTAGCAGTTGCGGCGAAATGTAAACAATAAAGCACATAGTACATTAGTACCTATAAAGCACGTATAACCTAAAAATTAGAAAGATTTCCTATGAATTAATCACTGAAAGCTCTTTGCTGCATAAAGCATCTTATTCCGTAGTTATAGGGATGAAACCTAATGTGACAATCTCTACAATGATAAAACAAAA
Source organism: Dipteronia dyeriana (assembly GCA_032871835.1). Lineage (NCBI taxonomy): Eukaryota > Viridiplantae > Streptophyta > Magnoliopsida > Sapindales > Sapindaceae > Dipteronia > Dipteronia dyeriana. The sequence continues at coordinate 31,479,579 of CM065295.1, read as the reverse complement.
TAATCAAATATGTAAAACCACTGCAACAGGGAGAGCATAAGTAAATTGCTCACATACATCTAAAATAAACCATAATCCAGAGGCACAGCTTGTTTCTTTAATTTGATTTATTTATTTATTTTTATTCTAATTAAGATTCTTTAATGAAGCAACGAAGTACTCTTATTGTTACTCACCTTTTGGAAACCCACAGAAATAGCACCGTCATTTTCTGAAGTAGTGAGTTCTGTCTCAACCTTTTCAAGACCTTTACTTACAGCTTGCATTTCTTCAGCCAGAGTTTTTAATTGAATCTACCCATTGATGTGATGAAGTTCGTGCAAACAAGAAACAAGTACTGTGTCAAGTAGAGGCACTAGACTATTAACAAGTTAAGACTAACCAGAAAACTGATTAAGCATACCTTGGAGGCAGCTTCCAAATGAACAAGATCCTTGTCAAAATCAAGCAACTCTGGCATTTTCTCAGCAACAAGCTAACCAAGCAAAGAGAAAAATGAGACATAACATGATATACCTAATCTAAACCAAAAAAATTACCAAAGTGGAAATGAAGCAAATATAAAAGAAATAATAATAACTATAATAATAAAAATAATAATAATAATAATAATAATAATAACAACAATAACAATAACAATAATAACCGGAAGAGCACTATATGCAAAAAGCCATTTCAAACAAACATAACACATTACTATATTCATAAACAACCATACCAGTATACCACAAAGGGCTACAAACAAACTAATTTTAGGTACTTTATCATAAAGTAAAAAATTAGAATTGAACAAACTTCAGCTTCTGACCAAAATAATAATAATAATAATAATAATAACTGAAAGAGCAATATATGCAAAAAGTCATTTCAAAGAAACATAACACATTACAATATTCATAAACAACCATACCAGTATACCACAAAGGGCTACAAACAAACTAATTTTAGGTACTTTATCATAATGTAATAAATTTGAACTGAACAAACTTCAGCTTCTGACCAAATGAAACATAATGCAGACATTTTTAATTTCAAAGTACAGACATGCGAAAAGTAAAATAGGTAAAAAAAAATGCTCTGATGAATTGGGGCAGTTAAGGTATGTATGTGACTATATCAGGATAAAATTACATGTATAACATGTGATTGTTCCAATTAATATATTAATATCTGTTTACAAAATATACTATAATTCCAATAAATATCATTTATTTAATATCTATTAGTTCTATAAAACCTTTTGTAGTCCACAAATGGTTTTTGAGTTGTGGACATCTTATTCACCTTTTCATCATCTTATTTTAATTTACATTGAAGTATTTTTACTACATATATATGTCCGTCAGATTAAAAATTCATCAAAAATTTCAACTTGACCCTCACTCCATTAAATTGCAATGTTAGGGATGAACGACAAGCTCAATCCAACCCTCTATCAATTCGAATAACAAAGAGGAGCTCAGATTGAGATATATTTATAGAGAAGTTTGAGTTGTCCTAGAATTATGCTATGTTTGGGATTGCTTAAACTTGATAAATAATCACTTGTATCATAATCTAGGACCGATGAAGTGTTTGGTAATCATCCTATAATCAACTTATTTCATAATTTACCCCTTCAATAATCAACGTTTAAGAAGTTGATTGAGGGTAGCTTTTAGAAGTTGATTATAGGAGGAGATGGCTTATTATCATTGAAATGTCTATAATACCCCTACCATTTTAATATAAAGACCATAATACCATTTTATTTAATCGTGATAATTTTTTGAATTAATAATAATTTAAAAAATTACAAAATTACAAAATTACAAAATTAGAAAATAATTTGTTTGAAGACTCTACGGTGGCCACCATTGCTCACTGGTGGTGCCACCACTGACGATCAAGGTCCGAGGACGGCCGGTTAATCCAACCACGTCAAAGTCGTCGGAGGAAGCAGGAAGTGGAGGAGGCAAAGGCCGATTCTATCGATTCCATTGCGATTCCGTCGCGATTTACCACCCATCTGTTATTGGCAATCCACGACTCCATCTCGAATACAATCATGTTACCGATGCAAAGGTCGCTTCTTCTCCAGCGATGGATGGAGGAGGAAGCCTCCTCCATTTTTTCGACTGGTTTCAAGAGGAATGTCGCGATTTCAATCACGAAAACTCGACGGTGAGAGAAGAGTTTGGCAGTCATGCGACGGAGGCCGGCGACCACTTGAGGTGGAGAATCTGGTGGATCGGCAGAGGGAGCGGAATCGGAGAGCTTGATGGAGTAAGATGCTGATATCAGATCTGAAGCTATTGAGACAATAATGAGCGAGTTGACTCAGAACAAGTCAGCTTAGTTCATTTTTTTTATTATTTAAATGTGATTTTTAAAAAAAATTATTGATTTAAAATGAATTTGAAAAGTCTTGAAAGTAGAAACCCTAAAATATATAATAACCATTTGATAAAATGGAATATATATATATAAAGCTGGAAAAGAGAGAGAAAGAAAAAAATATATACAATGCTGGAAAAAAGGCTTTAAAAATATTATATTTTAACAATCATGTACGTTTTAGTCATTTTTTTTATATTCAATTAAAGTTACCAAACACTTTTTCCATGTTTTTTTCTTAAGTAGATTATTTATAAAGTCAATTTACCAAACACCTATAAACTTATATTATAAGCTGGTTATTTGTTAAGCAAAACAATCTCAAACATAACCTTAGGCCACTAATCATTAATTCATCAAATCAAACTCTTAAATAGAAGAGAAAGCAGACATTAAGTCTAATGTTTCCAGGAGAACATGTATGCCAGCATTACTAATGCCTATAAAACATACACAACAATAAAAAATTGACATGGCCACCGACAATAGAGGAGTTTGACTATCCAAATTAGCAAACTAGCACTTCAGCAATAGAAAGGTTAGCATTCTTTCAATTATCCTTCAAATTATAACACATTTCAAATTAAAATTGATTTTGAAAAGGCTTAGATCATGCAAGTAATTCTGCTGGGCCTTTATCCATTTTTTAGGTTCTTCAATCGCCCAATACTTTTATTTTCCATTATTTTCTTTCACAAAATAATCCATCTTTTCCCGGTTTATTGGTTTTGTAATGAAAAGTATATGGGGGTTTTTTATGTAAAGCTTATCATCATTTTGACTGGGAATTCTTCGATATTTTATGTCCAACTTTAGATAAAAATACCTTGATGGCAAATTTCAATAATACTCACTTGTGATCTAGATATAAAAATGAAAATACCAAGTTTAAACATTCTACCTTGCACAAATAATGCATTAGAGTCATTTTGTTATTTCTAGCACGAGTATCTGATAATTTGAGAAGGCTGTCCAATTTGAACCCTACAGCAGATCCTGCAATGCAAATATACCTAATTAAAATAAATAAATAAATAAAGTAACTATAAGCAAATCATGGCAAATTAATAAAACATTATGAAACTAAACAGAGAGGTACCTCGTGCAGTGCCTTGATTTAAAGCATTTCCCAGTGTGAGAATTGTCTGCATTATCTGACGCAATTTCACGGATTCTTTTACCTGAAAGTATGTGTAAGACATTTAAGATGCAGAAAAGAGGTATGTTCATATATATTACAAAAACCATTCATTTTGATGTTACCTCTGTCGTGGCATCATTAATAGTATTTAGGTTACGTCTTAAGTCCTCAACCTTAACAAAATCAAGATAGTTAGTACCAAGTACTAGCAATAATAACAGCATGTAGAAAATATACAAAATCCAAACCTGACTAGAAAAAGTGATCTTGAAGGAAAATACTCGTAACTTGGCTTCTACTCGTGGAACTTTCATCAATTCGAGGAAAAACTGATAATTTTAAAAAATAAAATGTTAATTAGATATCAAATTACAGGACATGAGGGTTTCCAAGATAACCAGATAAACTTTGTTATAAAATCCAGACCAACCCAATCAGGTAAACCAGAAAACCTGATAACCAATCAAAACACCAGTCTTTTAACCCAGTAAACTGTAATTTTGAGGTCCAATCAAGAAACTCATCATGGGTTGCAAAATGACCAGCAGGGTTTTCTAAAAACTAAGACCCAACAGTAAAGGAACTACACTTTCAAACTTTTACTCTTTTCTGGGAAACCAGCAGAGTAAAAGGCGATTCAAGAGCTACAACCTGTCTAATGAAGCTCTCTGCTGGTGACTTGGCTACTAAATGCAAATGAAGATATGAGGTAAAACCGGAAAGAAATTCAGGGATGTAGAGATTATATTAAACATGTTTGTAGAATTCCGTGAGTTAGGGTGATTGATTGATTTCCTATTCTAGGAGATTTAGTCGATTACCAGTTTTTTTGTTTTAGTTTAATGTAAATATTGATTATTTCCTGTTTTGTAGGAATTGTGATTGTACTCAATTAGGAAAGGAAATCACCTATTAATTATTAATGTAAATAGGTTGTTTACTAATATATATATTTCTTCTTAGGGGTTGTACGAATTAATTCAGAAAAATAAAAATATTTCTTCAACATGGTATCAGAGCATATCTGAACCGGAAACCCTAATTTCTCAGCTGTTCTTTCCGACAGCAATCTTAGCCTTCTCTGCTGTTTTTTCCCAGCAGCAATCTTAGTCTTTTCTGCTGTTTTTTTTTCCCGGCAGCAGTCCTTTTCTTCTCTTCTGTTATTTCCAACAGAAATCTCTACCACATCATGTCTAAATTAGAAACCGATGAAGTCTTAACCAGCAGGGCTTCTTCTTCTTCCAATGGGGGAAACAATTACCCATCTATTGACACTCATATGCCTATCGCTAGCCATAAACTCACTGGAAATAATTATCTACCCTGGTCCCAATCCGTTTTGATGTTTGTTAAGGGCAAAGGAAAAGCAGACTTTCTTACCGGAGAAGTAGACATTCCTGACAAGAAGGACAAGGCATACAAGATTTGGGAGACAGATAACAGCAAGGTAATGTCATGGCTTGTGAATACAATGACACTTGAAGTAGGAAAAAACTTCCATCTGTATGAAACAGCAAGAGAAATGTGGGAAGCTACGAAGGATACTTTCTCGAACAAAGACAACATCTTAGAGTTATTCAGCCTTGAAGGACACCTACATGACCTGCGGCAAGGAGAGTTTACTGTCATAGAATACTATACAAAGCTATCTCGTTATTAGTAGCAGCTTGATACGTTAGAGAAGCCAAAGTGGAAGTGCTCTGAGGATGGAGTACTGTTTAGAGACTTTATTGAGCAGAGACGGGTCTTCAAATTTCTGCTAGGGTTGAATGAAAAGCTGGATGAGATGCGTGGCAGAATTTTGGGAACAAAACCACTTCCAAAAATTAGAGAATTCATCTCAGAGGTACGTCGTGAAGAAAGCAGGAAGAAAATCATACTCATGAAATCCGATTATAGTGGAATTAGTGGAGAAGCTTCTGCACTTGCTGCTGCCCGAGGAAATTCCAATCAAGTTGTTGAAAACCAGCAAAGAAAAGGTAGGTCGTGGTGTGACTATTGCCGCAGACCTGGTAATGTCAAGGATACCTGTTGAAAGCTTCATGGAAAGCCACAAGACTGGAAACCTAAGAGCCAAAGAGACAAGGATGCTAAGGGATATACAGCCAACTACAGTGAGGGTCCAGGGATAGATTCTGCTCTGTTCAGTCCGAAACAGTTGTAGCAGCTGTAGAGAATGTTCTCCGGTATGAATCCCTCAATTATTGGGGCAGGATCTATAGCAAAGAATGGTACATACTCCTCTGCTTTAAATGTTAATCAAGAGGTTTCAGGATCCTAGATTGTGGATTCAAGGGCAACTGACCACATTACGGGCGATGCAAGAGTATTTAGTACTTTTGAACCTTGTAAAGGTAATTACAATGTTAAGATTGCAGATGGTTCTCTTTCAAAAGTCGTTGGATGTGGTTCTGTTGTGGTTTCCGATACAACTTTGCATACAATGTTGGTTGTTTCAAATTTGGATTGTAGTCTGTTATCAATTTCAAAACTTACCCTTGATGAGAAGTGTATGACTAAGTTTTACCCTACTTATTGTATTTTTTAGGATATGGTATCGGGGAAGACGATTGGAACTGCTGAGGTGCAGGCAGGTCTCTATCTTCTTACTGCTAAAGCTTCAAAGGGTATGCAACTCTGTTTATTTTGAATTGCATCCTGTTGAGTCTAGCTCTAGGTCAAATAAAAATAGTGTCGTCATGTTATGGCACTATAGGTTAGACCATCTAAATTTTAAGTACCTTGAAAAATTGTTACCTGATTTATTCATCAATAAAAACTACAGAGATTTTCATTGCGACTTTTGTGAACTTTCTAAACATACTCGTGTTGTGTATCCTCCTAGTAGCTATAAAGCATCTAAACCGTTCTCATTAATTCACAGTGATGTCTGAGGAACCTCCAGGGTTTCAAGTATCACCGGAGCTAAGTGGTTTGTCACCTTTATAGATGATCATACTAGGGTCACTTGGATGTTTCTCATGAAAGCAAAATCTGAGGTCACTAACATTTTCAAAAACTTTAATTCAACAATAAAAACTCAGTTGCAAACTCGAATTCAGGTTTTGAGGTCGGATAATGGGAGAGAGTACATAAACCAAGAACTAAGGGCGTATTTACTAAGTGAGGGTATAGTTCATCAAACCTCATGTGTTGATACACCTCAACAGAATGGAGTGTCAGAAAAAAAATCGTCATTTACTTGAGGTCACCCGTTCTGTGATGTTTTGCATGAGGGTACCAACTAGTTTTTGGGGAGAAGTTGTTTTGGCAGCTGTTTATCTGATTAATAGGCAGCCCTCCAGGGTATTGCAATTTAAAACTCCTATTCAAAGTCTTCTAGAAATATATCCTCACACAAAGCTTATTTCCACCATTCCAATTAGAGTTTTTGGTTGTACAGCCTTTGTACATGTTCATCCTCACTCCCATGGTAAACTCGATCCGACAGCAGTGAGGTGTTTATCTGTGGGATATTCTCCTACACAAAAAGGGTATAAATGCTATGATCCAACAAATAGAAAGTGTTATGTATCACTAGATGTCACTTTCGTTGAAGACCAACCTTTTTTCCCTCAAACTAAAATTCAAAGGGGTAGTGAACATGAATTTCTGCAGTTTTTTAATGTTGATAATCATCAAAATCATGCATTTAGTGAAACATAGTCCTAGTTGGTCTCCTGTTGAGTCTGGATATTTTGAGTATCCTATTCTACAGTCTGATTCTTTTATACCTGGTCAAAATCAGTCTCAACCTATTCAAAATCAGTCTCAAAATCATCATGAAAATCCTCTTGAAAAACAATCTCAACATCTTGAAAATCGGTCCAAATATCCTGATGTTCCCATTGTATATTCCAGGTAGCCTAAAGCAGCAAAACAGCAAGATGCAGACCTGACAGCACCTCATCAAGATCATGACTCAGATCCGGGATCCTCTGTCCGGTTTCATGCCCCTGAAATCAATTCATTAATTGAATCTGCAAACAGCTCACCGAACTTGACTTTAAACAATCCTGCAGATCTGAATTTGAGTCCAACAGGTCCGGGTGTGAGTAAAGGCAGTGAGGAAAATACTGCAGAAAGTGATAGACCCATTGCCTTGAGAAAATCTGTGAGTGCAGATCTAGACCATTGTACCCATTGTGTAAGTACTTGTCATATGAAGGCTTGTCACCAAATTACAAGAGGTTTGCTCTAAACATTACCAATGTTTCTGTACCAGCCAACATTGATGAAGCTATGGCAATTCCAGAGTGGAAAAAGGTTGTCAAAGAGGAGTTGGAAGCTCTCCAAAAGAATGGTACTTGGGATGTCACAGATCTACCTTATAGAAAGAAGACTGTAGGATGTAAATGAGTGTTTACAGTGAAATACAGGGCTGATGGAAGTGTGGAACGCTACAAAGCAAGGCTAGTTGCTAAAGGTTTCACACAAACATATGGCATTGATTATGAGGAGACGTTTGCTTTGGTTGCTAAATTGAACACCATTAGAGTTCTTCTCACTATAACAGTGGATTTTGAATGGAAACTTCATCAGATGGATGTGAAAAATGCTTTCCAGAATGGGGAGTTGACAAAGGAGGTCTACATGGAGGGGCCACCCGGTTTGGAAAATATGTTTGAGAATAAGGTGTGTAAATTGAAGAAGTCTCTGTATGGCTTGAAGCAGTCCCCCAGAGCTTGGTTTGAGAGGTTCACCAAGTCAGTCAAGAGGTATGGTTATACTCAATGTCCAACTGACCATACTCTGTTTGTTAAGCATTCTGCAGGTGGCATAATCACTATGCTCATTGTGTATGTAGATGACATGATAATAACCGGAAACAGTGAAATGGAGATTCAGAAGTTAAAGTCTTTTCTGGCTACAGAGTTTGAGATTAAGGATCTTGGGAACTTGAAGTATTTTTTGGGTATGGATGTTGCTAGATCCAAAGCTGGGATTTTTATCAATCAGAGTAAGTATATACCGAATCTACTCAGAGAAACTTGAATGATTGATTGCAAGCCAGTTGATAACCCTACGGATAGCTCAACTAAGTTGGGGTTGATTGAGGATAGTCCACCGGTGGATAAAGGGAGATAGCAACGTTTGGTTGGTAAGTTAATTTACTTATCTCATACTAGACCTGATATCGCTTTCTCTGTGAGTTTTGTTAGTCAGTTCATGAATAATCCAAATGAAGAGCATATAGGAGTTACGTATCGGATACTCAAATATTTAAAGATGTCACCTGGCAAGGGATTTGTTTCAAGAAAAAAGAGCCGAAAGATTAGTGTGTTCACTGATGCGGATTGGGCAGGTTCAGTGGTGGATAGGAGGTCCACTTCCGGATATTGCTCCTATGTATAGGGCAATTTGGTTACTTGGTGTAGCAAGAAGCAAGCAGTTATGTCAAGAAGTAGTGCTGAGGCAGAGTTTCGAGCTATGGCTCATGGAATTTGTGAAGGAATTTGGCTACAATGGTTGCTAGAAGAGCTCAAAGTACCTAGATCTACTCCGATGGAATTACAGTGTGATAATCAAGCTGCGATTAGTATAGCCAAGAATCTAGTGCATCATGACAGGAAAAAGCACATGGAGATTGATCGACATTTCATAAATGAAAAAATTGATTCAGGAATGATCAAATTGATGCATACGTCCTCAAACTCTCAAGTAGCAGACATTTTCACCAAGGCTCTTCCTAGAGCATCATTTGAGGTGTTGTGCTCCAAGCTGGGCATGATTAACATCTACTGCCCAGCTTGAGGGGGGGTGTAGAATTCCATGAGTTAGGGTGATTGATTGATTTCCCATTCTAGGAGATTTAGTCAATTACCAATTTTTTTGTTTTAGTTTAATATAAATATTGATTATTTCCTGTTTTGTAGGAATTGTGATTGTACTCAATTAGGAAAGGAAATCACCTATTAATTATTACTGTAAATAGGCTTTTTACTAATATATATATATATATATATATATATTTCTTCTTAGGGCTGTACGAATTAATTCAGGAAAATAAAAATATTTCTTCTTCAATGTTATTGCTTTCAAGCCAACAACATAACCAAAAGAAGAAACTATGTGGGATTGTGTATGCATGTGAATGTATTTGCTGATGGCATGAGTGAATGGGGTTTCTTTTTTCTTTGGATTACAGCAATTCTTATCGAAAGTTTATATTTATATTTGTTGTGTCACAGTCCTATCCTCACCGCACCCTAGACCTCTTCAATTTTGACATTAGACACTGTTTTTCCAGTCTATAAACAGAACAGTTTCTAAAACAAATGGCATTTAAACAAACCTGTTCGCACTTTCCAAGCATTTCCTTGTCACCTGGATAGTGCTGCAAACAGAGACAATAACATGTAAGACAATTTTCTTTATTTCCTTTTTTTTTCTCAAAAGAAACAAAGAATTTTGCACATTCTGAAAAATAATAGTCATAAAAGTGAACAAGCTGCCAGAAAAAGAAGAGACATCAACAAAGCTTGTGACTGACAAAGTACAATGACAGCCCTAAAAACCACTTTATCCCATCTAAGTATACGATCTTGTAACTAACCAAACCTTGAAATACAACTTACCCGAGACAGCAAACATGTATGTTTAAACTCTTTTGTTAAGGAAGCCCAAAATCAAGCTAAAAATCATGAACTATTACATAAGCATATGATATCTTCCTCTCTTTCTATTTTCCTTTTTTTTTTTTTTGAGAAAAATCAAACCAAAATTTTCATTAATATGAAAGAACATACAACGTGAACAGGTTATTTATAATCCAGAGATCTCCTGAAAAGAAATTAGACGATAGTCATTTTGTCACGCATGAAATGCAATGGTATTGGATCCCCTAAATCCTATCCCACCATTTGGTAGGATTGGATTTCTCCAACCCCAGAAATCGCCTCAAATCCCATGGCAGTGTGATTCGACAATTCCACAGGAAACCATGGGATTTGAAGCTTGGGATTGGATTTGATATTTTATTTTTTGTTATTTATAAATTAAAACAATAAAATTTAATTTTAAAGTAATTTTAATATATTTTATTTGTATATAAAATAAAAGTATTTCTAATCATTAAAACAGATTTATTTTATTCATAAAAATTATAAAAAAAAACTAATCAAAATGATTTCAATTTAAATAATTTTGAAAAAATCTGAAATAGATTTATTTTATCAATAAATAATTTAATATATTATTTGGAAATAATTATAAATAATCTATTTCATTTAAATATTGGAATCATTTTATATTGTTTTAAAATAATTAACATAAATTTATTTTATTTTAAAAGATTTAAAATAATTTTATTTACTTCAATTTTGATATAAACCAAATCCTAGTCAATCCAAACCTATGTTACATCAAACAAGAGATGATACTTTTTTTAATCTAGTCCCAACCCATCCTATCAAATCCCACCCCTTCCTCTGTTTAACAAGTCTTCTCTAACATCTTCAAAAAGTCATCTATTTCTCTCTATCCAAATTACCTAAAAAAGGGATTTGATACAATGATACTGCACACTTCCATAGAACCTTTACTTATCTCCTTCCCTAAAAGAGGGAATAGAGTAGCTATCAAAAGTTTATTTTATAAGTTGGAAGCTATGGAGCCGTGAATAAAGAGATGGTCCCATATGTCCTTAGGCCATGGCTTTCCACACACTACGGTTGGACCCAAAAGTGACTAAATAGAATCCCATCAGTTGGAATGAAGACCATATTTACTCTTTAGTCCTTATGACAACATGCCATAGAGATTGTCTTTCTAACAGAACCTCCAGAGGTTGGACCCAAAAGTGACTAAATAGAATCCCATCAGTTGGAATGAAGACCGTATTTACTCTTTAGTCTTTATGACAACATGCCATAGATATTGTCTTTCTAACATAACCTCCAGAGCCACTTCTCTAGCAAAGCCAATTCGCTATCAAGACTTTAATCTTCTGTACTATATTATGAATACATAGTCCACATTAATCTCAAGGTCAAGACATAAAAATATCTACATCTAGTAAAGAAGTTACATAAATTCTATAGAATTTTTTATTTTGCCACCATTTACTAAATCATGTGCCAAAGAAACTTAGATCAGAGGATGTTTGTATGCACACTCAATACTTGTCTAATGCTCATCAAAGATTTTTCCCTTTGATACTTGATATTAGACACATTGTTCACACCATGGCCTTCCCCCTTTTCATGGCTGTTGCAGGTTTCAGACAGCCAAGGTTGATGACTCACCAGCAGCAGCTAATTTTTCCATCCCTAGCATCAAATGGCGTCTACTCTCTTCCCTTCGTACCTCAGAGAAAGCTTCACGTAAGCTTGGCAGCGGTTTTTTGCTAAATATCCTTCCTTTTCTGCATCAGGACTTGAATTCAAACCCAAGCAAAATTTGTAAACCCGCTTATTCTCTATGATCTTCTTGTATATTTTTAGATCATTGGTAGTTTCCTAGGAATATTTTTCAAAAGCGTTCAGTTGCTGCCAGCTTTGATGGAGTTTGTTCTAATACTCGGTCACAGATAAATCACCTTGTCGGAGATCGTGCAAAAAGCCCTCAATTGTCACCGGTTCGGGGGTGTTGTCTTTATGAGAATAAGTGTCTTTTGCAGCCTCCCAGATCTCTGCAACAGTTTCATATAGGAGAAAATTTTCTCCTATGTGTGGCTCCATGGAATTCACTAGCCAAGACATAACCTGGCTATTATCTCTCTTCCAGATCCGATAGCCATCGTCTTTTTCGTCTGGTTTGGTGATATGTCCAGTGAGATAATCTTCTTTTTCCTTGCTGCGGACATGAAGCATGAAGGATTGAGACCATTGGATGTAGTTTCGGCCATTCAATTTGTCGATGATGATTAATGTGGATGAGTAGTTTGTCAGGTCTCCCCCATTGTTGTTGAACATAACGGTTTCGACGTTTGAGGAGGATGATTTTGGAGTTTCAATTGAAGATTCTTTAGTGTTTGTCATGTCTGGTATTTGAAGTTGCTACTGAGAATTAGGTAAAGGCTTGAACGGCAGATGAATACTGCCGGAATAAGCAGTGTAGAATGCTACCGGAAAAAGCAGTAGATGGAGAATTGACCTAGAACGGCTGTGAGATTGACAAGAGGTGTCTAGGGTTGCTCTGATACCATGTGAAATATTAGGTTTGAATGACCTATTTTTTATTCCATCAGAACATATATTTATATACAATTAGAGACCTAAACATTAGGACTTCTTTCCAATTTGTAAAAGAGAAAATCTTGCATGATCTTGCCTAAATAAGGAAAACAATTATACACCTAATTACACCTAATTTACAGCAAATAATCCCATTAGTATCCAAAACTAAACTACCACACAATGAAATCCAATCCCTATTTTTCCTAGACACAAACATCCATTACTGTTTCTTATAGGACTCTGAAAGCCTAAATATAATCCTACCAGAAAAGATAAGACTTGTATTCTTGTTTCTGAGTAAACATCCTCTATATACCTTTTAGGCTTTCTTGACCTCTCTTGTAATCAATTTCTTTATAATTTTAAATAAATAAATAAAAAAGAGTGGGGATGGAAGAGAATGGAAGGATAGGCGGCTACATAGACACCCTTTCCTGCATATTTAGTGATCCACAAGAACCCCAAACGTAAGCATGTCATTTCTGTCCATAATCACAAGAGTAACCATTATAATTGTAGTTTAGAGTTATAAAGAGAAAAAAAAAACGAGGTAAGGGATTATGCGTCTAAAATCGTAAAAATTGATTTCAACCATGAGGAAAAACACCAGCATCAAACATATATGTATATATACATACATACCTATACACACAAATATGGTGAAAATGTAGATTACCTTTAGTAATTCCATTTCTTCCTTAGTGGGACAGAACTTGATTAGATTTTCAACCTGATCACTGTCAAGCGCTGAAGAATCCAAAGCTAAAACTGCATTCTGGAAACAACCAGGATCATCAATTTCAATAGTGAAATCTTCAACAACAACGGAGGAATGAAGACAAAGCTTTAAAAGGAAATATAAGAAAAGGAAATATAAGAAAAGGAAACTTTGGCATCAAGATATAGTCTATTTTACTTTGCAGAAATAAATGCTCAACAGGTAACAAAAGTAACAATATGAGGCAAGATAATTAATGCAAAATAAAGCAAGAACATCCATAGAATTGGAAAAATTGCCAACAGCACTATCTTGTCTTCCAATGTTATTAACTAAAATTCCAAAAGAAAATAATGCAAGGCAATGCATTCCCAGATCCCTAGTGAACAACCACCATATTGTTAGAATATTCATTATTAATTAGGAGATTTGTATAGTTGACTATCATTCAAATTGATTGTAAATTGATTGTAAATTAATTGTATAGATTCCCGTAGCTTGATTGTAGGAAATCATAGTGTTGATTTTAGGAGAATTCTTCCTTGATTCCCACTCCTGTACTGCCTATAACTTACCTCCATCTGGAAAAGAATACAATCAACAAACACTATTGATTTGTTCATGGTATCAAAGCCAAAAAAAATTGTTTAAGGTTCTTCCTTTCCTTTCTCTGTTCTTTTTCTCTCTGCATTTTTTTCTTTCTACAGACACTATTCTAAAAGCTGCAGGATTGTTGCCTGTGCTACTATTTTCGGGTGAACCTTACCATCGGAACTTCTACAACCATTGACCCACACCGACCAATGTCGTACATCTCCGACGGTTGCCCTACCAGATCTGGCAACCCGAGTCATCTTTGCTCACCTATGTTACTTCGCAACCCGACCCGACCCGATCATTTTTTCTTCAAACCACGACCCGCAGCGTCTCTTCTTCACCGGCAACTCATCGTCCCTCTTTTTCAGACCGTCACCGACTTCCTCACACCACCATTAGACCAGAACCATTGGCCCCTTTAATTGATCTAGGTGTTGTATCTGTTTTCTTTGAACTCAGCCTTCTTTATTTTAAACGTGTTTTATTTGTTTGTGTTCACTCAGTTAACTGTGAACCCAAAAAAAAAAAAAAGTAAAAGTCAAACTTTTGTTTGCTTCCTGTCACGGGGTGAGAATTTCATCTAGGCACACCCGCGCGGCACTTAGGCAATTTCCGTGGGAACGTTGCTAAGTAAGCCTTGTAAGAGGGACACTCAGGCAAGTTCTTGGACGAACATTGCCGAGTGTGAAGATGCGGAAGCGATTTAGAGTGAGGAGAGTCGGGAGAGGGTCGAAATGGGGAGCCCAGAGGCAGAGGATCGGTGGACTTGCGAAGGAAGACCACGATGCTCTGGATCGCTAGAATGCTCACAAGTACTCTCAAAGGAAGAGATGTATTAATGTAAGAATTCTAGGATGGTTTACAAATGAGAGGGGTTGGCTATTTATAGGTGAGCCACCTCCTTAAGGAATGTTCTAGACTAATCTAGTCTAATAGTGGAGATTAAGTCTCCAGAATATTCTACACCTAACTAGAATACTCTACATGTATTTACATGCCTTTACAAGGTTCTAGATTATTCTACACATATCTAGTTTAGTACAAAAATGGTGTAGAGATGATTGAGTTGCTAGAGACTTCCAGAAGCTTGACCAATGTTGGAATTGTGGAGAGGTCTCTAGAATCTTCCAGGAGCTGGGCAGAGTAAGGGCCTTTGTTGGACTCCTGGGCTTATAAGCTTGCGGCCCGTGACATTCCGCTGATATTATTATTACCACTACTATGGCCAATGATGAAGAAGAATCAGACATATCTAGCCACATAGTTCCACCACCACCACCAACACTCCTTCCAATTTATTCTCATGGCAACTCATCTAAAATTGAGATTAAATTGGACAGATCAAACTACCATTTATGGTCCAAGTTTGTCGAAATCTTCGTGGCCGGGAAAGACAAATATGGTTTTCTCACAGGGGAAAGTTTTAAGCCTGCAACCACCAGTCCCACCTATAGGCGATGGTTAGCAGATAATGTTCTTGTGTAAGGATGGCTCCTAAGATCTATGACTCCCAAAATTATGGGGACGTTATCCGATTACCTATGGCTCAGGCCATTTAGGATGCAGTTGCTTGTACCTACTATAATAGTGCAGATCAATCCATCATCTATGAACTCAACAGTAAAGCATTCCATATACGTCAATCTGGGCGTCCTATTGCTGAATATTATAGGGAAGTGAACACAATCTGACAGGAGTTAGATCAACATTGTCTGAATGATATGACTAATGCTACAGATGTGGTTCGACTAAATGATCACATGGAGAAACAAAGAGTATACATGTTCCTTGCACACTAGACTCTGAATTTGACAAGGGACGAGTTGATCTGTTACGTATGGATCCATTTCCTGGTGTTGAAGAAGCATTTGCCTATATCTATCGTGAGGCATAGCATCAAGCCACTGTGCTAGCTCCACCACAAGTGACATCTCTACTCTATTAATCTAAGAGGAGTTCAGGAGACAAAATGTACTCACTGTGGACAGAAGAATCATATCCGAGATGCCTGCTGGAGATTGCATGGGTATCCTTAGTGGTACTAGGAAAAAAGGAAGAAAGGGCCACGGCCTCTCTTGCATCATCCTCTAGCAACTCATCCTCCATTCCACAGGGTAATATTTGTGATTCCCAAATTCAATTCCCCAACTAAGGTACGTTTCATTCTACTTTCGGTGATTCTACAATTTCTAGTAATAATACCTAGACAATTGATTATGGTGCAACGTATCACGAGTTTTAATTCTCAAAACTTTAGTCATTGTAGTCCGACCGAAACAAATAATGTGTCATATGCTGATGGTACACCCACTCTCGTTCATGGGGCTAGATCTATATCTCTAACTACGTTCTTAAACTTATCATATGTCTTACATGTGCCCACTTTATCTAACAGCTCACTCTCAATCAGTCAAATCGCTAAAGGGTCGTTTGTTTTTTTGTCCGAAAACTGAACAGTTCTGAATTTTTCTAAAAATTGAATTGAGACTGAAATCTAAACTTGAATGACATGTTTGTTTTTTTTTCTCATATCTAAATATATTGTCAACACGTTTGTTTTTAACAGTAAAATTGTCTGAAAATAAGTAATTTTACATTTATACCCATGTTAAATAATTATACATATAATATGAAATAAAAACAATCCAAAAATAATAATTATATATGAACACACGTGATCATGATCTTCTTCTTCAATTACAAACAAACTTCAATTTTACTAAGAAAAGAAAAGGTTTTTAAAAAAAAAAATTGAAAGGGACAATAGGAAACTCACTCAAAACATTCTAAAAGATAATAATGTATAAATACATCACCCTAATATCATAATAAAGTATTGATATTATACACCAATATGAAGTGATTAGAGTTCTTTTTTATTTTTAAATCTATTAAAATAAGCAATATATTAAAATAAAGATTTCTATACCATATATAATTATAATAAAACTAGAAATATGTTATATACGGGGGGATGGTAACGGAAGAAAAGATTTTAGATTGTATTTAATGCAATTAAGTGATTAGCAATTAAGTGAAAAATCATGATTTTTTACTTTTTATTTTAAGTTGTTTTTTGGTATTTTTAAGTTTTTTGACCACTTAAAAAAAACAAACATAACAACTTAATAATGATGATTCAAACCTATTAAGTTTTAAGTGGAAAAAACAAACGACCTCTAAGTCTCTAAATTGTGTTGATACGTTATGGTCATCTCATTGTGTTTCAAGACATCACAACCAAGGAGACAATTGAAACTGGTAGGGAAACAGGGGGATTGTAATACTTTACGGAAATCAGTATTTCAAGCTCGTCCAGTCATCCTCACAGAGCAGTATAAGTTAAAGCCAACAGCGAGAGTAATATCATTCTTTGGCATAGGCGTTTAGGCCATTGTTCTTTTGGATATCTCACATTTTTATTTCCTTCTTTGTTTAAAGCTATTAGACACAATAATATGCCGTATGAAACATGTGTTTTGTCTAAACATCATCGTACTGTTTTTTCTCCCAGTAATAATAAAAAAAGATCTATGCCTTTCTCTTTTGTTCATTCTGATGTTTGGGGTCCTTCTAATGTGTATGTATCCGATATGTGCTGGTTTGTTACATTTATTGATGAATGAACACGCATGACTTGGATTTTTCTTTGAAAAAATAAATGTGATGTATGTGATGTTTTTCAAAAAAAAAAATTATCATATAATTTTAACACAATTTCATAAGAAAAATCATGTTTTACACTCAAACAATGGTGGTGAATATCTTAATCATAATTTCAAAGCTTTTTGTTTGAAAAAGGGTATTCTCCACCAAACATCTTGTGCACATACCCCACAACAAAATGGTACTGCCGAACGTAAAAATCATCATCGCTTAGAAGTTGCACAATCTTTAATTCTCAGAATGCATATGCCTAAATCTTTTTAGCGATACAGTACTATCTACTGCATATCTCATTAATCGTATGTCATCCAATGTTCTATCTTTTCAAACTCCGCTGCAATCATTGTCCCATTTCTGTGATATTAACTCTGCATTACATATTCTCCTCGGGTTTTTGGATGTATGTATATGTACATATCCATACCCCTCATCGTGGAAAGTTAAACCCACGTGCTCTTAAGTGTGCTTTTATAGGGTATTCGAGCTCACAAAAAGAGTACAAATGTTATCATCCTTCATCCCCGTAGAGTTTTTGTGTCACAGGATGTTACGTTTTAGGAGAATGAGGCATACTTTGCCTCGGTGACTTCTCTTTCGGGGGAGAATCCAGCCAATGAAGAGAAGTCTCCAAAAACCGACAACAGTGTACCCATTAGTTTGAAAAGTGGAAGTCAATCTCCTGAGGTAGATTTATGGAAGTCAATCTCCTGAGGTAGAAAATCTACCTACTGAAAGTGAGATTCCTAATAGTCTCACAAAAATGACGGAACCAACCTTGAAGGTGTATGAAAGGCGGAACAAAGGGAAAGAGGGGAGTCAGTTCTCATGCAGGTAGTACAACCTTCATCCTCCATCACTGGTTCATCAATCAGACTCTAAAGTTGAAAATGCTCTTGAGGTACTTCTTGAACCCATTACTTTATCTAATGATTTACCTAGTGAAAATCACACAGATCCTGACCCCAATCTATCTACTAGACGATTTCTCAGTCGAGAACATAGACCACCTAAACGGTTTGGTTTCCCTTCTAAGTAGCCTCTGATAGGTAGTAAAGCTCTTTATTCTATGACTAATTACACCTCATTCTATGACTTCCTCAACTCACAGAATTTCTAAGTCCTTCACAACGTTTGCACATCAATTATCCTCTATATCTATTCCTAATAAATTGCAGGATACCTTGACTGACCATAAATGGATACAAGCAATGAAAGAAGAGATGGTGACGTTACAGGAAAAACTGCACATGGGAGGTAGTGGATCTACCAAAAGGAAAGAAGGTTGTGGGTGTCGATGGGTCTATACCATCAAGCACAAAACAGATGGCTCAATTGAAAGGTACAAGGCTACGCTGGTTGCCAAAGGGTATACTCAAGACTTGCAGGGTTGACTATCAGGAGACTTTTGCTCCAGTAGCCAAGTTAATTACCGTTACGGTACTCCTCTCTCTAGCAACTAACTTGGATTGGCCATTGAAACAATTCGATGTGAAGAATGTCTTTCTACATAGGGAACTTAGTGAAGAAGTTTATATGGAACTCCCACCTGGTTGAGTCTCAGACTGGTAAAGTATGTAAACTGAAGAAGGCTCTCTATGAACTAAAGCAATCACCTAGATCATGACTTGGATGATTCAATACGTCCATGAGAAGATTCAGATATCATTAGAGTAACTCTGATCACACCTTATTCTTCAAAATAAAGGGTGATAAGATCACAGTACTAATTGTTTATGTTGACGACATGACTATTAAAGGAAATGATAACTAAAGATGACTGCTCATCAAAGCTACTTGGCTACGGAGTTTGAGATGAAAGATATGGAATTGTTAAGATACTTTCTTGGAATTGAGGTAGCCCGATCAAAACATGGGATTTTCATTGGTCAAAGAAAGTATGTCCTCGATCTGCTTACAGAAACTAGGATGCTTGCTAGCAAACCAGCAAATACCCCAATGGATCAAAATCAGAAGTTATGTGAGTGTCCAGGTCACCCTGATCAAACCCAGACAAACAAGGAAAGATATCAGAGACTTGTTGGTACATACCCGTCCGGATATCGCTTATGCAGTAAGTGTGGTAAGCCAGTTTATGCATGCTCCCACTGAGAGCCACATGAACGCAGTTCTTCGAATCCTAAGGTATCTAAAAGGAGCTCCTGGTCGAGGATTAATGTTCTCTCGACATGAACACTTAGGCATCGAGGGGTACACAGATGTTGATTGGGCAGGGAATGCTAGTGACCGAAGATCTACAACCAGTTACTTCACATTTGTAGGACGAAACTTAGTTACTTGGAGAAGTAAGAAACAGACAGTTGTGTCACGATTCAATACTGAGGCTGAGTTTCGAGGAATTGCTCAAGGGATCTCTGAGCTAGTATGGCTAAAGAATTTATTGAACGATTTGGGATTTCATCAAGTAGTATGAAGTTGTATTGTGATAATAAGGCTTCAGTTCAGATTGCAAATAATCATGTCCAGCGTGATCATACTAAGTATGTGGAGATTGATCGATTCTTCAAAGAAAAAATTGAAGAAAAGATAATCGAACTGCCGTTTGTTCCAAGTAAAGACCAGCTTGCAAATATCCTTACAAAGGCTATCAGTGGAATGAGCTTCCATGACTTGATTAACAAGTTGGGCATGAGTGACATCTACACTCCAACTTGAAGAGGGGTGTTGGAATATTAATTATTAATTAGAAGATTTATATAGTTGACTATCATCCAAATTGATTGTAAATTAATTGTACAGATTCCCGTAGCTTAATTGCAGGAAATCATAGTATTGATTTTAGGAGATTTCTTCCTTGATTCCCACTCATGTATTGCCTATAAATTACCTCCAAATGGAGAAGAATACAATCAACAAACACCATTGATTCGTTCACATATTGTACATAGAAGTGAGAATTTAAAAAGGCATTACAAGCAAAGATCCACAAACAAATGGCTAAGAAACACCTAAACCTAAGTACCTAACATAGAGCACTCTTGTTAATTTTTGTACTAGTTCAACATCACTACCCACTCAAATGTTCAATATCAAATTGCATTCTAAACAATGAACACACTCGTCCCTCTCAAGTTCATCACTACAAATACCTAAAATCACAAATCATTGGAAATTGGTGTGCAACATATAGGGTCATCTTCCGGTATAACTTTGAGGATTAAGATTAACTAATATATCCACTCTTGACGGTCTATGCACAAATGTTTTTCAACTTCAACAATGTTACTTGTATGTAGGTAAGAATGTACTTGTCTACATAGTGCACTTGTACGAGCACGTGAACAAATTGTAAATTTTGTATGCTTTTATATTTTTTATGTTTAGATTTTAGAAGAAGCGGTTTATATATTGATAGATAGCCTTACAACTCAAAAGATTATCTTATTAAGTAATGGCACCCATTGGTATATATACCTTTCTCTTGCTTTTTTATGTTTTGAAAGTGGGATTTATTCCTATCTTCTCTAATTTCACATGTGGATTCTCTCACTCTTCAGTCCTCACATGTGAGCCCAGGTTGGCTTTGAATGGCCACCCTTTTTTTTAGTTGCCGTTTGGCAAAGCTCAACCCAAGCCCATATGGTTTGTCCATTTTTGGCTTGGATTAGCCACCCATTTATATATTTATTTATTGAGTTGCCATTTGACAAAGCTGGCCCAACCCCATATGGTTTGTCAAAGGCTCTAATACCATGTAAATTTTGTATACTTCTATGTTTATATATATATATATATATATATATGTGTGTGTGTGTGTGTGTGTAATACGATAGTTCTCTTATACGGGATTCCAAGAAAAAGTAGTTGTAGTGCTTGAAAAAATTTTGAATTTTGTTTAAAAGTAGAGTTCATTGAACTTATCATCCACAAAAATAATTCAAATCAAAATTCATTCAAATCGATGGATTTTATGGAGGTCCATACTTTATGTAAAAATAAAAGATCCCTTATAAGAGAACCACTATGTATATATAACAACCCAAAATACTAGCTTATTGGGTTGTGGCATCTATTACTATCTTCTCTAACATACATGTGGGTTCTCTAAAACATGCATTTATGTATGTTTGAATGCACATTTGCGCTTATGTATGTAGTAGAATTATGAAATAACCTACCGTTAGCCAGAAATTTAACATTCTAATATGAACTTCCAATGAATCACACTCGACAGTCTTTGAAGTTAGTCGCACTATGCACTATAGCCTCACCTCAAACCTTGTTGAAGCAACAAAGCGTAATCAAATCAACGAGTGTTGAAAAATCCTAAACTCATGCCCCTTGGCAGATAATGAAGTTCAACTTTGAGAACACTCATATCAGCTCTCGCAGCACCACTTTAACAGTAAGGCATACAGAACTTATATTAAATGCTACAATGATCAAAATCCTAGTATTCCACTTTCTTGAGGAGTACCCATCAAAGCAAATTAGAATGTCAATCTTGGCAGACTTTTCCAAGTTCGGTTCAAGACTCTGATTTCCAGGATACAGGAACAACACCTTCAAACTCCTTGGCTGGAAGATAGAACACTATTAGAGAATCCACATGTGAAGCTAAAAAAGACTCGCATTGAGGCTATCCACCAAATCCAATAAGCTAGTCTTCTGGGTTAAGGCTATCCACCAAATCCAATATATAACTCACTTCTCATAAACATCAAAGACATAACTAAGTATGGATTTATAACAAACACCAAAATCGTTTTCAAAATGACTTTTCATTCATAAAGCTAAAGTAATCTTCACATGTGATCAAGAAACAAAAACAATAAAGACAAAAGAAAAATAAATCAAAAGTTGATATTGTAATGCCAAATAAAAGAATGGGATAATCTCAAAATTTAAGAACCCTACTAACAAATAAGCTCCGACACATAGCCAGCAAGTTATGGCAGTAACACAAGAAAAGGTGACCTTACCATCATATTTGGCAGAGGAATTTTTATCTTTGTCAGCATTATTTCACAATTATATGCTCTCCGCAAGTCAACCTATTGAAAACAGAAACAACTACAAACTTGGATAGCAATACAATTACCCACATTAAAAATCAAATACTAAAATATATTTTATACAATTTAACAGTTCCATAGCACAAACCACAGCATGTTCCTTGAATTTGCTCTGGCATGTTTCTACATGTGATAAGGTCGACAAGTTTGTTTCACAATTAGGACCATCCTTGTCTTAAAAGAAAAAAGTTTCCTCGTTTTCCATATTATAATACCACATCTTTGACCTTAAATTTACACAAACTCAATTATTTACCAAACTGCATTATCAGACTTTCTTTCTCAGCAAGTTTAAACTTTAAGTTTCCCTAATTCTAACCAATCAATATTGACCTTCTTGGGACCTTACAGTAAATTTGGGTCCATATGAGTCTTAATCATGTAGTTCTAAAGCTAGTTTGCTGGTGGTTCAGTTACTGTCAGTTTTCTTTAGTTTTAGGAGTCAAGGGTGCCTTTCCAGATTTGCTTTATGGGGGCTGTCGACCTGTCGTAGTAGCCCATGAGTCATATCTTGGGTTTAGTTTGTGTAAGGCCTTCAAGTTTGAAGCTTAGTTATTAGTCAAATTTTCAAAATACTTTATTTTCTGAATTAACTGTTCAAGATAGAATTAGAAGCCAACAATCTATATAACACCTTAGAAAGCTGCCTATCCCATGATGATTAAGGAATTTTTTTAGTAAACTGCTAAAGCTCTAGGGAACATAGGTGCAATCGCCTCACTCTATCTTCTTTCAATTTTCTCATATCCAGCTTCCATCTTCAGTCCAATTATTCATTCTCAAAGCTCCTTTAACCAAAATTAAATGATCTTAAACATATCAAACTAAAAAGAACCCCAATCAACATGTTATAAATCTTAAAAACTCCTGCTCAGATAGTTTTGGCATATGCTTAACAATGGCGAGCGGAAATTGTTCCTAAAGTTGAGCCCTCTACAAGCAACTTCTCACTTCAGGGACTCCTTTGGTCCAGGGACCAGGATTAGCTTACAAATTTCAAGCTTCACAGCTAGCCATACATGACATTGACAACTTCAAGCTCAATGCAAGTGGTGGCCTTTTAAATTAAATAGGCTCACCTCGAAGGAATATGATCACCAGACAATTTATTTTACTCCTTAATTTGCATCTCAAAATGTTATAATGTTGCCGAGATCAACATTAATGCTTTAGCAAATGATCTTCAGCTTGTTTATGATGAGACTATGAGTGAAAATATACACCTAGAATAATAAAATCAAGCTTCAACTTTACACAATTATAATAAAAATAAATTTTAAAAAAAAAAAAAAGACATTCAGCAAACCTGTTTTTTTGGAGAATTATTCTAAGCCTGTTTTTATGGAGAATTATTCTAAGTCCTCTCTCAGTGATTAAGATAATCTCCAATGGTTAATTAGATGAGACAAAATCAATCACACAAAGTATTTAATCTACAGCTATCTCTAGAAATTTATTTCCCCCTGGTTTTAAGAGTTATTTTTAAACTTCCCATACTCTCTCATGTATTCTACTTTTTTTCCTCTATTTTAGTGTAGACAGAAACCTTCCAATTACTATTCACCCGATACTGCAGTCATTTTTAAAAGAAAAAAAAAATAGGTTTAAAAGCTAGCACTTGGTTATATAATGGTTAGTATTTACTTAAAAATTATAAGCTACATGAATAAATAGAGCTATAAATGCAACAACACTTCTGCCAAAAATAATAATAACAGATATACCAATTGCACTTTCTCAGATTTGTTGATGTTAGAACCACGTCGACGTCCGGCTTTGTTAGTGGCACTTACATCTGAAGCTGCTGAGAACAGACTTTCAAGTTCTGTTATATCTATTTCAGGGGCCCTATAAAAATATTTTGAAGATCAGGTGACAGTAAAAATGTAAGAAGAACGAAAAAGAATAGAAATAAGAAAACAAAACGTAATGAACATAATATAATAGACCGACACAGGAGTAAAGAGTAAAGGGAACATATGGTCAGATGTAAAAGCGCTACCCTATGTTCATTTCAGTATTTCAATGATGCCATGCAATATTAATATTATTCAGGAATCAGTATACAGACCTCATGCTCAAACACAGAACAGGCATATTATGTCTCAAATGGTTCAAAAAAATTGATCCCAGCAACGATTTTTAGTGTTCATTTAATAGTAAAAAAAACTGATTCTTTATTTGCCTTTTAGCATCTAACAAAAGCCATCATATAGCTGATGTATAAATGTACGGATTTGTTTGCACCTTGATTGATCTTCTTGTTTCTGAGGAGAATCGGCCCACAAACTTCCTTGCATTGCTCGAGTAACTTTCACCCAATGTAAGGGCTTTAATGAAGTTTTCTTGGGGGCATTATTAGCCCCGCCAGTAGGTCGGCCCTTACCCTGGCTTGCTGGTCCTAAAGTCGTTTTTCCCCTTCCAACAGATGGAGGTGGTGGTGGTGGCACATTAGAACTCTTTGCCCCAGGTGGTGGGGGAGGAACTGGTGTTGTTCCACGATTTAGAAGCAGGGGAGGAGGAGCATTAGGTGGTCTGGGTGCTGGAGGTGGAGGTGGTGGGATTGCACCAGGCCTCGTAGGTCCTGATGGAGGTGTAGGTGGAGGGGGAGGGGGTCTGGGTACATTACCAGGATTACGACCTACAGGAGGAGGTGGTGGAGGAGGTGGTGCCACAGGAATAGAAGAACCGGTAGCTGTTTTATTAGTTGTATTGCCCAGAGGGGGAGGAGGTGGTGCCACGGGAATAGAAGAACCGGTAGCTGTTTTAATAGTTGTATTGCCCGGAGGAGGAGGAGGAGGTGCCACAGGAATAGAACTGGTAGATGTTTTATTAGCTGTGCCCATGGGTGGAGGAGGAGGTGGCGACGGAGGAGGGAAAGATGGTTGACTGGTTTTGGAGTTAAGAGGAGGGGGAGGGGGAGCCATCTGGACTTTAGAAGAACTGAAAGGAGGGGGAGGGGGTGGTGGTGGCACTGGAGGACTTGTACTGGTTTTTGAAGACACTGTTGAAGGATTTTTACTAGAGAAAGTAGGTGGTGGAGGAGGAGGTAGAGGAACTTTGTTAGTGGGAGGTAAGGGTTGTACATAATCTCTTTTGGAGACATTTGGGAGAGGAGGAGGTGGAGGTGGAGGTGGAGGTGGGGGTGGGGGTGGTGTAAATGTTGAAAAACCAATTCCACCGGAAGCAGATCGAGGCAATGAAGGAGAAGGGTGATAAGACGGTGACGGCGGTGGATGGTTATCAACACAAGTGAAGGAAGGTGGAGGAATTGATGGGGGTGGTTCTTGGGAAAGAGGAGGTCGGGAAGATGGTGAAGGAGGGGATCTAGGTGGAGTTCCCTCAGTTGGAACTAGTGATTGTTGATGAACAGGTGACAGAGCAGTTTCAAGAGATTCTTGATCTACAGGTTCTGAAGCAAGCATCACATCATGCAGACTGTCATTTTCAGTAAGTAAGGTAACTGAATCAGCAGCATTTGACAGCAATAATTTTTCTGTATCTGCTAAGGACTTGGGAAATATATCAAATGCTTCATCCAAACTATCAGCAGTACTAGATGCATTATTTTCTTCTTCAGAATCGACCGGTGACACATATGAGTTTCCTCTACCATGCAGTCTTGAAAATTCTTTAACATCACTTAAGACAGAAAGTTGTTTAAGTAGCCAAAAGGCAGCATCTTCACTGTTATCAACCCACTCAACCCCACTGAAAAGCTCTTGAACCCTTGAAAAAGCTTCAATTGGTAATCCACCTTTCTCCTCTCCGTTTAATATTGTAGTCGGCGCCTTTAGAGGGGAAATGCTCTCACCTTCCCCAAACAAAACCTGAATATGGAAATTTATTGTTATGTATATAACTAAAGAAACAGAGATTTACAAAGATAAAAACAACCAATAAAACAGAACTCCTAAAATCTAACAGAAGTTTTAGAGCTCCAGACTCCAGTGCTCCACCTAGATCTTGGAAAAATGAGTGAAAAGAAAGTGCCGTAAAAGCTTAATATGTTTTAAGAAAACCTCTCATCAATTTCATTTCTCCCATTCAATCAAAGATGTAAGGAGAAGCTTAAAAATCTATTCACCTCTGCACGGAAGCCTTTAGGATACCGCTCCTTCGAATCCCAAAGAATGTCCAAATTCTCAGAGTTTAGCATCAGTATGTTGGATCGGATAAATGCAGTGTTAAACATTACACGAAACATCATAACTTCTCTTTCTGGATCCAAGTCCAAATGGACACACTCCAATACAACATCTCCTTGCACCAAACATTGTATGTCTATCTTAATCACAACACAGTCTGCCTGCAGCAAGATAACATTCATGTTGCCACTGGTTAATGCAAATAATAACAATAATACAAAACAATAAACAGCAAGATGAAATTCATGCTGACACTGGTTAATGCAAATATAGCAATAATACAAAAAAATCTCTCACCTGACAGTAATGACGAAGGGTTTTTCCCTTCTTGGACATGGAGAACAGCATCTGGGTTGAAAGCCCACCCTTACTATGGTGATTCCTACCAAAAATGCGGATCATTGGCCGGCACCCATTTTGGGCTTCAAAGTTTGGAATGGCTCGAAGAATAACACAATCCAAAGAAAGTGCTCTCTCTGGAGGAGGCCATTCTGGAGTAATATTTCTCCTAGATATATACTGAAGGTAACGAAGCTGAGATGGGAAGGGATTTAAAGGTGACAAGAGCTGCAAGAAACCTTTGGGTGCCTCACGATGAACGATTTCAAGAGTCCTACGCTCTCCACTGTGCAACTTTCTGAATATCAAAAAACTAGCTAAAAGAAATGCCAGTAGTGGCCAACCTCCTCTTTCGCAGTGTAGAAGAATAATATTTTGATGATTCCCAAGCAAAAGCCAACTCTCACAAACTCGAAGAAAATGTTGAATCAAAGACATTGGAAGGAGAGGGCAACCCTCATACTGTCGCGGATAATCCATGACAGTAACATCATATTCACATAGTATTTCAGCAAACTGGCTCCGTTTCCCACCCTCGCGAAAATTAAAAGCCAAAAAAGATGACTCAGGAAATTCTTCATGTAACTCAGTCAGAATTTCATGTAGATATATTTGGTGCATTCCATCCGGCAAGACTTCAGTAGAAAAACATGAATCAAAAACTGCAATTATGAATAAAACCCATGAACAGAAATATAATTTTAGCACATAATGCATAAAGACAACTGCAAATCAAAATTCAGCCAAAAGAAAACCAACCATATACTCTTTCAACAAATTCCAGCAATCCATCAGGGGGTCTTCTGTAAAAGAATCTACTTAGGAGGGACATTCTGTCAATTCAATCCCAACTGGGTATACACGAATGAGCTAAAACCTGAAACAAATTGGAAATGCAAACCTTGAATTCCGACCTTCACAATTATCCTTATTTATATAAAAGAATAAAAGGTGAGATAATAAACATACAAAGTAATGTTTTGTTTGGTTGCTGATAATCAATGGGCATGAAACAAAATTCAAACTTCAAATTTCAAAAACTTAACAGAGCTAAGAATTTCAGGCCTAAAATACAACTAAGTCGGTGGGTAAATTTGTTAAGTTGTTTCCTGTTTCCTCTTTCAATGCAAATAAGGGAAACCAAAACAGCTAAAAGTCATTAAAACAAAATAATCAAGTCTATATCAGCAACAAACAGAAGAAGAAGTCATAAAGTATGCTGGGAAAATTATAGAAGTACTGGAACTATATGCGAAAAATGAACTGCAAATTCAAAATTAAGAAAACAGAAAATACAAAGAAATGGCTCATTACTTGAACAATGACAAGGGTATGATAGTACCTGGAAGAAAAGACAGTGAAAGGGGTGGTTTCAGATTTGCCGTAAGAAACGAAGTTCCACTAAGGAGCGGTACCGATTTCAATATGCGAGGTGCCACTCCCACTTTTGCCGTTCTTTCATTTGAAGTTTGAACTATCAAGTTTCAATTTGACAACCAAAACATTGCAGACATGACAAGATGTGTTTCTTTGTTTCCGGTGGCATTTTTATTGGGCCCAAAACGTCCTTGCTTGTTGTGGACCAAACTGGTTAACATCCAAGTAAAGCCCATCACCCTAAGCTTCGCTTGATTCGGTTTGAGGACAGATAACAATGCCGCCACTATATATTTTGAAATACACCCACAATTTTAAGTTGACTTACTTCTCGGTTCTCATTTATGGTCTAATTGCATCTACTAATTTGAAAATTCTCACAATCATGTGTATTGTTTTATTTTATTTTTATTTAAGTTGACATTGCTTAAATCAAGGATCTTCATTATTCTTTTCATTATTTTCATTATTTCTTTTTTAATTTCTTCACTAAATTAATTTTTTATAAATATTATTTTAATACCATTGTTAAATTATTATCTTCTTAAACTTTTTTTAAAAATATATTATGTTCTTATTATTACATGAGTTTGTTATAATTTTTTACTTTTGTTTTTTCACTTAAAATTTTGGAACCCAAAGCATATGATTTGTAATTTTTGCCAACATGAGGTTGCCAAAATTAAATATTAATTAATAATATTAAATATATTTAACAATTATATATTAAATTAGAGGAATGCCAAAAGAATATGAAAAAAAATAATATTAAAATAAATTAAATATAAGGAATGCCAAAAAATATAGAAAATGTTAATATTAAAAAATATGGAAAAAAAATATCAAGCA
Source organism: Dipteronia dyeriana (assembly GCA_032871835.1). Lineage (NCBI taxonomy): Eukaryota > Viridiplantae > Streptophyta > Magnoliopsida > Sapindales > Sapindaceae > Dipteronia > Dipteronia dyeriana. The sequence continues at coordinate 31,450,156 of CM065295.1, read as the reverse complement.
AATTTTAAAAAAAATTAATATATTAATTAATTATATATTGAATAAATTAAAAATATTTTAAAATAATAAAAAATAATTTATGGTCAAAGCTTCGATGACACATGGGAATTTGGGACTCTATTATTATATATTACCAGAATACCAGCAGGTTGGTATTGTGTTTGTACTTGCCACCTTATGTTTTTTATATTTTTGTACGTACCTTATATGAACATATTAATATTTATTTATTTATTTTTTTATGTAATAATTTAATTACAAACAATTTAAATTTAAATAATTTTTGATAGTTTAGTATGTATGCTTTTCGTGCCGTATGATTAAAGTTATATTTAAAAATAAATAAAAATCTCATTATTAAACAGATATGAAAATGATAAGTTTGTAATATAAATTATTGATGTTAAAAGTGATATGACCGTATACAATGAATGATCATCGGTAGATCACATGATCACGATTCACCGTGAAACCGAAACGTAACCGTATAAAATGAACCATAATCGTAATCGGAAGCGTGAAGCCGGTTTCAGAACGTAAACGTAAAAGTAAACGTAACCGTGGGGTTGAAGGTTCGGTTCCGGTTCTCCTCATAAAAAAAACCAGTCTGGATCCGGCGATTCTAATATATATATTACTTTTCTTAAGCAAAAAAGTAAAATAAAAATAAAAAAAGAACTGAACCGTCGGTCTACGATTCCGGTTTCGGTTCCGGCTTCGGTTCCGGTTCCGGCTCCGGTTCCGACTCTGGCTCTGTCCGGAACCGGAACTGACAGTTCTGAACTGGACCGGAACCTTGGTCATGTATTATTCATCGATCGATTATGGAGTTGCAAAGTATGCTGGATTTTGATTATAGTGTTTTTGAGGAGATTCGATCAATCCATTGCTCACATTGAAATAACGTAAAATCTCGATAAATAAATGTTTGATAAATTAATTCCCTTTAAATAATAAAATCTTTCGGTCCCGACTTTAACATGTGTACTAAATTAATAACCTCGTTAAATGCATAAGATAATATTTTTTTTTTGAAGTTCTTTAGGTCTCAACGAATATATAAATTAATAATTGATTAAATACATAAAAAAACATAACATATAAAAATTCATAATACATGTCAATAAACTTTTAACTTAAACACTTCATTCCAAAAATAATAATAATAATAACTTAACATATTCTATTTTTCCAATTCAAATCTTTCTTAAAATATGCATCTAAATTCATTTGTGTTTTCTTTGTACTGAAACCGAACTCAATCCGATCCTTAATTTTTACAAATCACCGTATTGCTATATGTGTGTGTGTATATATATATATATAATATTCATTTTGTAATAAGAAGTTATTTAATGTTACTATTAGTTGAAAGGCATTTTTTGGAGAAACGCTTTGTAAAAACACTAATGCCATCTGGATCATGATTATTGGTAGACGTATTCATTACCCTTTGAATAATTTCTTCATCAGTAGGAGATTTCATCACAATATCATTTTCACTAGGATAATTTAAAAGGTGATCAACATCCATCACATTTCTATAGTGTATATCATAAATGACTTCACACAATTCATCGATGCATTTATCTTCACTAATGGTTTATAAGTCATATCAGCGATATATCTTCATCTGAACGGATCTTATAATGTCGAAAACAATTTGTAATGGTTGTTGTCTTTATATCAATGTTCGAAGCCGTATTAATAAATTTTGTAGCATTCAATATTTATTTTTTCGGGATTTGTTGCTCCTACCTCGTAGCCCTCCAAGATGTTAAAGTAGAAACGACATTGATAATGATTTTTTTGTGCTCGAATAATCTCATCATCGCATGGTTGAATCTTTGATGTTATATTAGGAGGCAAGAAAAATAGTTTAATATTTGTCAAACCTTCGATAACCTTTAATATGTAAGTACTTATTAAATTCTATATACATATGTACATGTATAAGTAAGAACATAAAATTTAATATATATATATATATATATATATATGGAGTAAGAATGTAAAACTCATTTTTACATTAATAATTATTCATCTATTGATAAATTAAGAAATTATTTATTTATCGATAAAATAACCTCTCTAAAATAATAATTTTCCTCGGTTCTAATATTATTATTTTATAGAGGTTTTACTGTATGCATGAGTTTGTGGTGGAGGACCTTGAAAACTTTGGTCAAACCGATGATAGCATTTAAGAGCTCCATGAATAGGCTTGTTATAAACTTGGCAATGAATCTCTCGTCTACCACCAAATCTATTGTTGTTCCTATCTTTGCTTCTTTGTTTATCTCTGTTGTTATTAATTTGAGAAACATCATCTCTTTGAACCTTTCTTTCATAAGAATTGTTGGAGACATGGTTTGTAGAAAGTTGTCTGACATTGATAGAGGTTGGAGAGTCAAGATGATTAAGCCTCTATTCATGAGTCATTAGCAGAAAAAATGCATCATCAAAGCTAATATATCTTTGTGTGGTTATCACAGACATTATGACATCACAATCATGGTCAAAGTCATTCATCAAACACATGACCAATTCTTGATCTTTCACTTCTTCTCTTGTTGCCATTTAGACATCTCCTATATTCTTGATCTTTAAAGCAAAATCACTTATCAAGTTTGCATATTTCTTGATAGAGTTGAGTTGATTTATGAGTTGATGTATTTTAGCCATAGATTGTTAAGAGTAAACTCTATCCAATCGATTTCAAACTCCACTGGAGGGACATCTAACTATCTGACCTATAACATTCTCACTTATTGTAGAGTAAATCCATCCCATAATAAACTTGTCAATAAGTTTCCAGTTGGAAAATTCTTTAGTCATGTGTTTTTCGACCAGCTTTTCATCAGATTCATTGATCATTTTAACATTTACAAAAATGTTTTGAGGTTGATTTACACCCAGCAAATAATATTCAAAATCTAGAGCTTGAATGATAGAAAGTTCCTATGTTTTTTAGCAGACCAGTTGATATACTGTAATATCCCCTATAAAATAATATTGTTGGGAACTAAGGAAAATTATTATTTTAGAGAGGTTATTTACTTATCAAAAAATGAATAATTTATTAATATATCAATAGATGAATAATTATTAATTTAAAAAGGAATTTTTATGTTCTTACTACTTTTTTTTTTTAATTATGGTTTTACTTGTACATGTATATAAATATATATAAGTTAATAAGTACTTACTTATTAAAGGTTATCGAAGGTTTGACAATTGTTGAGCTATTTTTCTTACCTCCTAATGTAACATCAAAGATTCAACCATGTGATGCTAGGATTATTCGAGCATTAAAAATTCATTATCGACGTCGTTCTACTCTAACATCTTGGAGGGTTACGATGTAGGAGCAACAAATCTCGAAAAAAATTAACATATTGAATGCTATGAAAATTATTAATATAGCCCCGACCATTGATATAAAGACAACAACCATTGTAAAATATTTTCGACATTGCAAGATCCGTTCAGATGAAGATATGTCACTGATATGGCATATGAACCACAAATTAGTGAAGATGAAAGCATCAATGGATTACGTGAAGCCATTTATGGTCTACACTATAAAAATATGATGGATGTCGATCACCTTTTGAATTATCCTAATAAAAATGATATAGTGGTGAAATCGTCTACTAATAAAGAAATTATTCAATGGGTAATGAATATCCATAATCATGATCCAGATGACGTTAGTGTTTTTACCAAGAGTTTCTCCAAAATAGGTCTTTCAAGCAATAGTAACATTAAATAACTTCTTATTACAAAGTGATATATATATATATATATATATATATATATATATATATAGCAATATGGTGATTTGTAAAAAACTAAGGATCAGACTGAGTTTGGTTTCAGTACAAAGAAAAGGCAAATGACTTTAGATGCATATTTTAAGAAAGATTTGATATAGAAGTTGTTAAGTTTTTTTTTTTTAAATGAAGTTGTTAAATTAAAAGTTTATTGATATGTATTATGAATTTTTATGTTTTATATATTTTTTTTATTTAATCAATTATTAATTTATATATTTGTTGGGACCTAAAGGATTTCAAAAAAAAATATTCTCTTATGTATTTAGTGAGTTATTAATTTAGTACAGATGCCCGAATCGGGACCGGAAGATTTTATTATTTAAACTGCGTTAATAGTTTATCAAACACTCGTTTATCGAGGTTTTACTAGTTAGATATGCCAAGCTTAATCGGCAAGTTGAAGTTCAAGCCTTTTATGAGTGAAGTGAACTTCATTGTCGATGCCACTGATTATTAGTTCTGGTTCTAATCTAAGGTTGAAGAAACAAAACCTTGAGAGCTTCAATTTTGAGATGAGGCTGGAGATTCTGATAAAGCTAGGCTTGGTAATTTGGGTCACGACACGACGGGTCGATACGAACCCAACGAATTTGGGTTGGATTGGGTGGAGCTAAATGGGTTCGGGTTGGTAAACGGATTGACACGATTAGTTTGGGAAAAATGTATAATTTAAAATTAATTGGAGGAATACTTGCAATAACAAATATGGTTCAATGATAAATAACTAATTTTTATATTGTTTTAACTTTCATCTTGCAATTGCCAATAGTTTATGGAATACAAAGTTTGAAGACCTCAACAGTTGAAATATCAGTCTTTATTTATCGTTTTTATTATTTCAATTGTTTGGTTTTTATATATATATTCTATCATTTGTGGATTGTATCGTCTAAATTGAGATATGGTTTAGTTGGTTATTATATTGAGTTTTTAAAGATATTTTTAGTTTAGATTTATATTATATTTTTAATAATTATTAATATAGAAAAAAATCAAACATATTATAAACGGGTCGTGTTGGGTTATATGTTTATTAAATGGGTTGGGTCGGGTTTGAGAAGTTCAACCCGTTTAATAAACAGGTTGACCCGACACGACCCATTTATTCGTCGGGTTTGGTCCAACCTGACCCACGAACCCGTTTTACCAGGTCTAGTTGAAGCAACCATAACGTTAGTCAAGAGGCTCTGATACCAGAAAAACACTGAAAATGTTTTATTAAAGTCCTAAGAGAATAAACTAAAACTACATACCACATAATGACACTAAATCTTTATAAAGAATATACGGCAAGATGTTGGTTTTATTATAGTTTAGTTGTATTCTTAGATGCTATACTCTTCAAGCTTAACATGCTTGTTGGTTGCATGCTAATGTCACTTGATGTATCAGCTTCAGAACGTGAAACCTTATCAATACCAACTCTTAATTTATTTTTCTACATTTCTTTACCAATACAGATAACACTCACACAAAAAATATATAACAAACTTTGTTATGTAGATTAAATCAGAATATTTTCAAGGTACAAGTTCTTATACTTTGTTTCATTCAAATATTTATCTATGCTTTAGTCTTTTTCAAAAATCTTTATTTTTAACATCAAAATATATCATTAACAAAAATTTAGGCCTCTAAGAACTACTCAATCTGAGTTTTTTGATAGAGATATTTTAATGTATGAATTTTGGAGTGGATTAAGTAGATATATAAATGAAGCTTTATAATAAATTTCTAGAATTTAGGTGTTTATTGAGGAGTTCGAATTTGAGTGTTAATATAGATTGTAATTTTGATTATTTTAATAATAGTGAAGTGTACTTACTCTGTCGCTTATTTTTAATATGTTTGTAGGTTATGGTTGATGGTAAGTTTTAGTATGAGATTAGTATGAGATCAGTAGACACACACACACACACACACACACACATATATATATATATATATATATCAACTTATGTTTTAATTTTCATAATTTTTGGTGATATTTATATTAGGGAGATTTTATTTTTGAACAAGTTACATATGTAGATTTTATGAATCACCAAACTGACCTAGTTGTTTAAAAGTTATTTTAAATAAAAATTGGACATTTATTTAAATCCGGTGTTTATTACTATGTGTGAAGAGACATAATCGAGTATGATATAAGTTTTTGTGATTTTTAGTGATATATAAGTATTTTAATTATGTGGATATATTTACTATTTAAACCGTAATATTTGGGCTGACAATATTGAGCTTTTGGTGTTTTAGGAATTTTAACTTTCAAAAGGAGATAGGTAAAATTCTGAGTTTTGATATGAAAATTGTTTTACCGGTATATTAGTTTATAATAAAAAATTTGAATTTTTTTATGGTCTGTAAAGTTTTAGACTTTGATATAAAGTCTGGTTGGAAAATCAAAATTTTCACTGCCAGGACTAACCATTGTGTGCTTAGAAAATTATATAAATTCATAGGTATTTGATAAAATTCTTATATTTGGAGATGAGGTATTAATCTGATTGTAGAATTTATTGATTAAGTTTTGTAATTTTTAAGGCATTAAAAATTTCAGATCTATCACGTTGGAGCACTAAAATCTGTTTGTATGGAATTTCTGCATAAAAATGAATAAAAATGCATTTATAAAGAAATGGAGTTAAAATTCTTTTATTTGACTAGTTTTATTAAAGGATCATTGTTTTATATGTTTAAGTTCCTTAAGTTCCTTTTGTAACTTCTCAATATCGTTAGTAAAACCTTAAACTTGTTATATCCGAGGTAAGTAGATTGTTGCATAATATGTAATTGCATAAATGTTTACTTAATAGACTAATTTATTTATCTTATTACTATATTTTGAAACCTTTTATTTTTTATGTTATATATATATATATTGTTTTAGCTATCAATAGTAACTGAAATGGTGATCACTAATGATAACATAAATGTCGTGCGCATGACAATTGATACTATTTGGCTTGAGCTTATTTTTATGAAGTTTTATTAATCGTTATCGTACAATGGAAATTTTACTTTTCTAAATTTTACATGTATTTGAATATTTAATTTCTACTTTTATGTACTTTTTAAATGGTATTGTAATTTTATAAATGTTTTCAATTCCGTAATATACAATTAGCTCATCACTTGTACGTCATTTTACAGACTGAGTTTCTTAGGAGTTGGCCACTAGGGCGATAGACTTTATCGAATTGTAAGTGATTGAGAATTTATGTAATGTTTAACTTATTTAGTTACTTAGAATTTAAGTTTAGGTGTTTGAAATTGTCATAATTTCCTTTGGATTGATTTTAACTTTTGTTGGATTTCTTTGAAGATATATGTTTATTGGAGAATGGTTTATTTGGAGTTACTTAATATTTATTAGTTTCTTTTTGAGTGAAATAATTAATGACATATGACAGAACATTCCACATGAAAGTGCTTGATTACTCTTTGTGTTCTTCAAGGTTATTTGAGTTTCCTTCAAAATGACCTGAATCTCCTCTATGGTATCCACAACTCCATGCTTTTTAAACTGATCATGCATATGTTTGTCATGTTAGGGAAATTTACACTCGATGAAAATTTCTCTCGTTGGGACTCCAAGGTCATGTGTTGTTCACGAACTCAGAAAACGTTGGTAAGATCTTTTTTAAATGGCTGGTGAGTGCCAGGAAGGGTATGAAATATGCTAGTAACGGAGCAAAAGAAAAAATGGTAGCAAAAACAACAACAAAGATATTTGTTAAGAATATCTAACAATTCCTTAATCTTTCCCACAGTTGATTCAATATATGTGATGCAATCAATAAGGAATTCAAGGTTGTTTTGAGTTGCATAGTGACATGAATCTCTTTCATGGTATCTATGACTCCATGGTAGAGATCAAAACACCATTGTCAAACTAGAATATAAATTGAAAAACACTAGATGGGGGGGGGGGGGGGGGGGGGGGGGGGGGGGATGATGACAAAGATGGGGAACCGAGAGCTGGAGAAAAACTTAGGCACACCATCATCAAGCTGGAATAGGAATTGAAAAACACTGGAATTTGATAGCGGTGCATCAGATGCACTCACACCGAGTGACATGTGTCACTCAATTTTTTTTGCCCTCCACTCCAATTTTTCTCTAAATTTTCTTTATCTATCAAACACGTCACTCGTACACACACACACACTCCCTCTCTCATTTTCAAACCCATCAGTACACACCGCTGACAACCGAGCAAGTGAGTCGACACCACCCATACTAAAAGGTGCGTGAAGTGCCGACCTTATGATCCCTCAAAAGGGCTAACGCCAAACGAAATCATCTTCGTGGTCAAACCATCATTCGAAGTTTGATGAAGCGGTCCTCGCCGACATCATCACTGATGAGTTGACCGACAAAACCATTAGGAAACATTCATCGAATGCAAACTATTATAACCCAAGTGTCAGTTTTAAGATTCGAGATTTATAGGGAGAGAACCAAAGTCAAACCCGAACTATAGCCAAACCTTTGTCATCAGATCCGTGTCAATCCATCACGAATCTGACTAAACCAATCGCGCCAGTGAACTGACCGTTGTTCAATCTTCCAGATCCGATAATCACCAATGACTGATCTAGACAGATATGGAAAATGGAAAAGAAAGGAGTCTGATAGATTTGGAAAATGAGGAAAAAATTGAGTGACACACATAGGGACGGCAACAGGGCGGGTTGGGGTTGGGGTTGGGGAGTATTTTTCCATCCCCATTCCTGTCCCCCAAAACCATTCTCATCCTCATCCCTGTCTCCGCATTAAGAGCAGCGGGGCCGGGAGGGAGGAGGGGATTCCCCGTTGGAATGTCCTTCCCCATACCCGCCCTATTCCCCGTCTAATATAACTATACATTTAAAAATTACAACTTAAAACAAAGAAACCAATATCTAAAGTTTAGAATCTAAACATATGTAAACATATCTTTTTTTAGTTATAAAAAACTATTTATGTTTAAAAAATTAATATTAAATAATTTTAAAAATCTGAATATATTATATTATATTATATTATATTATATATATATATACACACATATAGACTTTGTCCCCATCCCCGTCCCCGAATATTATCCCCTATCTCCGCCCCATTTGAGGCGGAGCCCCGGTCCCGTGGGAAATACTGTCATCTCTAGACATACGTCACTCAATGATTACATTTGATACACCACCATTAGATTTCAGTGTGGTGTATCATATGCACCTAAGTTTTTCTCCAATAGTAGAAGCCTAGTTAGTGAAGTTGTGGTTGCAATAGAATCTTGGTAGTGGTGAAACAACATTTAATACAACCTTATCAACCACAACATGCAAAGCTAAATGAAAAGTAGTATTCAATGGAACCTGATCAAAATCTTCGTATACATACTATACTATACTATATGTCAAATTTACTTTAACTAGTCAATTATCAAACATCTTCATGTTGAAATTGACAAACACATCTAATACAAATGTAAAACTAAAACTCATATTTTGTCATAACTATGGTTACTTTGAAACTCTTTGCAAAATTTACGTTTTGGTGTACTGTAAAATGATGTCTTGTCGCAATTGATGAAATTTGAACAGTTGTGCTATCGAGGATTTACCTTTGTTGCATGCATGAAGTAAGGTGTGAACCTAAAGGTTTGATTTAATCAATTGTATAATCTGTAGGATGTTGTTAAATTCTGATATTGGAGAGACATATCAAATTCTTTAGTTGTAGGATGTTGTTTCTTCTTAGCAAGAAAGAAATAGTAGGATCTTCTTTGAAGAGGAGATTTATCTTTTGTAGAATAATGTTCTATTCTTAGCATCATTTTGGGTTTCTATTTTCAACTAATATCTGGATACATCTTTCTTTATGGATGCTGTTTTGTAATAGTGAATTAATGACAAAAAAGGACGAGTTTTTCTCCATTAGTGGTTATATTTAGATGGATGACATTAGTTCAAATTTACTTTCTTATTGAATAATTGGAGTACATCCAACACACTATTCATCATGCTATTACGAATTGCATTGGGTATTGATAGAAGTGGGAGCCAAACCAAAAAACGGATGTTTGGTTCAGTTCGCATCTTGTATTCGGTTCAAACCGATTAAAACTGAATAGTTTTTGGTTTAGTTTGGTTTTAGATGTCTAAAATCGATTTGAACCGATGAACCGTACTATATAAATAAAAAAAACCTAATTCTTTTGTCTTTCAATCTCAAACTCTTAGCCGCTCTCCCAAGTCTAAACCTCTACTTCCTTTGGTCTCTGTCTCTCTGCCTTCGGTTTCTTAACACTCTAAACGACTCTGATCTCTTTCATCTCCTCCATCCAGTGACCTAATCTTCGATGCCTAGGTTATGTTTGTTTCTGATCTCTTTCATCTCCTCCATCTAGTGACCTAATCTCAGTCGCCTAGGTTATTTTTTTTTCCTTCATTTTTGGGTCTTATAACTTAGTTTTTTGTTGTTGTTGTATTGGTTATTGGGATCAGAAAGATGTCTTCAATTTGTGTTAATTCGTAGCAGGACTGTTGTGTAATAGACTGGGATTATAGATGGGTATCCGATGATGAATCGGTCCTACGAGGCATTGATATTTTTTGAAGAATAATTGTATGTGATTTATGCAACCTTATGACTTTTGAGATAATTAGTTTGTATATTAACAATAGTAAATTAATTCATGGGTATGGAGAGAAAAAAAAAGGGCTTATGTCATTGATATATGAGTTTCAACTTGTTTGATAGATTTTTATGTTAAATGTGGCTGGGAGTGCATCAAAATTCTTTAAGAAGATATCTGTTTCAAAGAATGATATATGGGTTGGGTGTTTCAAGATTTTTAACATCGATTATATATGGGTTTGGTGTTTCAAGATATTTGGTTTACAATGGAAGGAGAAATTAGGTTTTTATTTTGTAAAAAAAAAAATTAGCTTTTCTTTTGGGCATTTTGATTTTGGATTATAAAAACTAATGAAACTGAGTAGTCAAAAAAGAAAAAATCAGTAATTATTGGCCGTAAAAATTCAATAAATTTAAAAACATGTAAAAAAACTCAATAATCTTGTTAGGCCTATTTGGCTCAAAACTGAATTGAACCGATAAAAATCAGTTTAGTTCAATTTAGTTACTTACTCTTAATCGGTTTAAAACGGTTTCAATTTTTAAAAACTGAAATATTCTATGTTCAATTCGGTTTTATCAAAAATCGAACTGAACCAAATCACACCCACCCCTTGCTATTGATATTTTAATCTTTCGTTTTGTTTCATTTTTTTTACGTTTAAAATGATGTTTGTAAACCAAGTCCAAGTGAAGTAGAAGAAAATATGTGGAACGTTATTGAAATGAAGATATGAATATTTTCTATGTCAATTTTGGGTTGGATTGTGGGAGAATAACTGAATAAGTCTCCATAGTTGTCTTGCTCTGTTAAGAATCGGTAGCACAATGACAATAGTGTAATTAATTAAAAACTTAAGGCTTTTATTTTGTGTAAGTTTGTCAACATACTGAGTAAACATGTGTTTCGTAGGGAGGCAGAGGGTTAGCCATCGATCGAGTGTGGTGACTGAATTTATGAAACCTTGTAAATAATATAGAGTAAAATACTAACAAATAAGCATTGAAAAATAAAAATTTTCAAATAACAATGCCGGATTCTGCTCATTTTTTGAACAACGGGATCCACGGTTGTCGAACTTAATAACCTCGGAAAAATATGCAAGATTTCACATATAAAAACGTATATAATTCTACAAAAAAAAACATATAGGATCTTACATATGAAATGTGCTCTTTAATCCAATCTCATGAAATAGTGTTGTGTTGTCTTTGTTCTATAAGGTTGATGATATTGCCTCTATTTGAATTGACTAAATGAAGCTTTAATGGTTTTTTTCTTCTTCTCTACTTTGCTAGTCACAGATAAAAGTGACATTAAAAATTTCACATGATACTAATTGTATTGGAAAGAAGGGCGACTTTAGAGTAGCTGGGCATTAGGCAAAAATTTAAAATGAGGCTCTCAATGCATAATATAAAAAATATTAAATTAATAGTAAAATAATTTATTTAAAATTTTATCCTCATCTGTAAAATGCAAAAATGTTAATTGCGTTTTTGATATTCTGATTTATATTTTCTGGTAGACATCCGGAATTAATTAAACATGTAAATTAGGTTAACCTGACTAATGCACAGTCTGATAAAGCACGATTCCGTATATGGCATGATACGACACATTTGATCAAAAGCAATAAAAATAGAGGGTCCTGGTTTTGAAATCACAAAAGTGAATCACTGAGATAACAAACAACACACTGAAACATAAAAAATGAATGAAGAAGAAGAAGAAGATTGAAAAACACATTTGAGCTCTCTCTCTATCTCTTTATGTTGCTTGCCTCAAAACCAATGAAGTAAATAAGCTTATGATATACTCGTCTCTCTCTCTCTATATATGGGAGGACAATATGGAACGAGAGTGAGGATACAATTATTTAGTTCTTATCCAACAACTCCAAATACATTGTATAATACGAATATTTTTTCAAATTAGCATTTAACTATACAATCTTTTAACTACATATATTTTCAAAAATCATTGCATGATTCAACATGCATATGCTTATGTCAAGACCAAATTGCTACATTAGATTTTACCATGATGTGATGCTGAATAGACAACAATAAATCCAGTATCCAAAGAATGCAACACAAAGAAGCAGTTCAATATTTCAATAAGCTAGCATACCTTTGCTTGTTCTTAACCGACAGCCATGTACAAAACAGTGTTGTGATTAACATCCTTGACACTCGTAGAATCTGGATCATTCTCCACCAGCATCTTAAAACATAATTCCGTACACGGCATGACATGACATAACACAACACGATACACTTCATTTATCGAACTGTGATGAGTGTTTAATTAGTTTTTAATGTTATTTATTTGTAAAATTGTTTTTAGACCTTAATTTTAGTTGGGACCTAAGTTGTCTAAAGCACCAACCGTTTTTAAGAATAACATGGTTGTCTTTGATTGTTGGAGTGTTATGGAAGGTTTTGATTGGAGATAGTTAACACTGAGATAACGATAACACAAAATGATCCATGGAGAAATAAAAAAATAATGGAGACAATTTTACCCTATACCACATCTTCCAACATATATTTATTTATTAAATAAAAAATAAAAAAAATTCCTCCCCATCTCAACTTCATCTTCAACATTATAATTATTATTTTAATTAAATCTTCAACATTAAATTAAAAATTAAAAGTCATATATCAACCAAAAGAATTCAAAAATATTCTACATCTCTATTTTCAACATCATCTTCAACATTATCAGCAACCCCTCAACTTCTTCACAACCAACCAAACACAAATCAAATAATTATTCAAAAACTAATTATATATATATATATATATATATATATATATATATATATATATATATATATAAATGAAAAATGGAGCAAATATGCTCTATATCTGATGGGGGTTGTGCTCCATCAAATGGAGCCACCCTAGCGAGATCGTCCTCCATCGATGGAGCTTGAGCTCCGTCGATGTAGCACACTCCATTGATGGAGTTACAGTGATGGAGTTGCGAGCACGCTCCAAGAGCAATCTCTATCTCTGATGCATCGTTAGAGATGTATCTCGATCTTGGGATGAAACTATCTCTAGAATTTTATGTTAAATAAAATGGATAGAGGAAATCAGATCTCCTTCATCTATTTGATGGAAGATATTAGATCTCCTCCATCTATTTTCTTTATTTAGATTATTTAAATAGTAATTCTAGTTGATTCAATTTAATTGTAAAGACTAAACCACCCTTCTAACTTTAACAACCGATGGTAGGGGGTTAACATCAGGGTATGTTTGCGTTTAATTTCTTAAACTTAACGATTTTTTACCTTAATGAAAAATTTTGGGGTACTTTAATACATTAACCATTGTTTTTTTTTTTGGAAAGTGAAATTTAGTGTCAAATCAATTTAATTTAATATTAATGTATAGTTAGAGCATCTCCAATATAATACAAGAGTGGTTTGTAAAAAAATAATATCGATAAATAGACAGTCTATTAAAAATGTATCTCCAATGTATCTATATATATTCAACCTCACACTGATATGTTAAAAAAAATATTAGGTATTATCAACATAACAGCATACTTTCAGACGTCATGTTGTACAACTATTTTTTCGGTTGACTCAGCAAGTATTTAAAATTGATATTAATATTTTATTTGTTTCGGTACAAAAAAAAACAAAAAAATTGGATACGCTATTGAAATTAACTAAATATGTTTTAAATAGAAGCATTATAGATAAAATTTTGAATTGATTATCTATCTATCTTTATGCTATATAGGAACTAAGTCTCTTAATATTGTTGTAGTGTCAATAATTTTTGGCATATAACTAGATATTATTACAATATTAACAATTTTTGGTATATAAATCATTTTTATATCAAAGATGTTTATGTGTATCACTATTTTAATGTTCTGTTATGGGACCACAACAAATATCTTTCCAACATATTCCAGCATACTAATAATAGACTAGTCGAAAAAAAATCCCAAAAACATAGCTAATTGCACTAAATTATCTATAACTATGGCTATATATCTTAATATTTAAACTTTAATGTTTTATTACATAATTATACCTTATCGTGCAGTGGAAATAGTTAAAACTTAATAGACTAAGGGTAAAGTGATCATTTTGGTTGTGAGGAATATAAAACAATAAATAAATAAAAATAAAATAAAAGGAAACGATATGACGAAGGAGACTTCTTTAATATAGATCCGAAGGGGGACTCGATCATCATCCAAAAAGAATACATTGAATCACCGAGCAAAAATTTAGTCAAATTTAATAGGGTAAATTGCAATAAAATAGTCTGACATTTCACCATTTACTATGAATATTCATTTTTTGTTTAAATGATAGAAAAATACATTTGACTCATATGACCACGATTTAAGACCGAAGGGTAAGATAATCATTTTTAGATAAAATAAAATTAAAGGATAAAAATAAAGGTTAGTATTAAAAATCTCCTTTCACCTTTGAATTATTATTGAATGTATAGTTACAATGTTTTTATTTTAAAAAAATCTTCTATAAACTAACACCCTTAACATTCCGTTTGTGCTAACTGAGTTTGACCATTAAAATGTCTAAAATATATATATTTAAGTTTTAATTATATGAATTGATCATTATATCTTCATACGTTTACCTAATAAAAATTAATAAAATGATAAAAATGTGAGAATGTTAATTTGTAAAGTAGAAATTATTGTGGACAATTTTATCCCAAAAAATAACAAAATTACAAATGAACCAAAACTACCAAAATATGTATTTATTTTTATAAATCTAAACAAATACTAATTTTCAACGTTTTTGGTTCATTTATAATTTTTATTATTTTTAGGGATAAAATTATTCACAAAATAACTTCTCCTTTACAAGTTTACATTCTCATATTTTGCATTAATTTATTAATTTATTTGGTAAAAGTGTAAGAGTATAATGGTCAATTCATAAGAATTGAAGTTTAAATAGGGATATTTTAGACTTTTTAACGGTCAAAATCAGTCAATACAAATGAAAAGCTAACGGTGTTAGTTCGTAGGGGAGGTTTCTAAAATAAAAATATTTATAAACATACATCCAATAATAGTTCAAACGTGAGTGATTGATTTAATGTTAATCCTTAAAAAAATGGGTCGGTGGTAAGAGACTAATGCAATGAGAAAAAAGAAAAGTGATTCACTCGTTAATATAATGACATGTAGCAACGATAACAAGCAGTGTCTTAACATATTAATTTTTTTTGAAAGCTTAATTTTTAAACCTAATTTTATCACACCCTTTTTAGCTTTCTTTTTCTCACCAATCTAAACAACATAGTTCTACAGCATCCGAAAGTTTTTCCAAACTATTTCATTGGTTTTTCTTTTAAGATTTTATTGATTCTTTTTCACAAAATTAAACATTTATGATGGTAAGTTTTTGATAATTAAAAATACAAATAATAATTACGACTCAATAACATATCATAGCAAAACCGAATCTGAGAAGAGAAAGGAATGAAGAATTTTTTTCTTTTTAGCCTAGGGGTGTCAATTCGGGTTGACGGGTCGTGTTTCGGTCAATCTGAACACGATACGATTATTAAACGGGTCAGAGCCCCTCAACCCAAACACAATACGATTAAATACGGGTCAATAAGAACACGACACGAATAACCCGTTTAATAAACGGATTTAACAGGTCGTGTCAAATGACCCGTATAAATGATCTATATACATGACCTGTTTAACCCATTAATATTAATTTCACTAAAATACACGATAAAAATAAAAATATGTAAATACTAATTTCACTAATCAATTTACAAACCAATACTATAAATGATAATCAAGTAATACTACTACTAATAATAAAATAAGAGTAATGCAAGATATCACACCTAGAATCACAACTCTTCCATCACAACACATGTGACAGCTGCTATGTCAATTGGTAAGTGGATACATAGATAAGTGAGATAAATCATTATTAATGTGTATCCACTTACCAATTGACACATCAACCGCCACATGTGGTGTGATGGAAGAGTTATGATTTTGGATGTGATATCTAGCATTACTCATAAAATAAATCCTCATTCCGCATAATCTTACATTTCACGACTTTCTTTCCTTCTCCTTATCGTCGATATTTTCTACTTATGTTTCACCATCATACTCCTTTTCCATACTTTTGGATCAACCCAAAGCCAAAATTTTCTATGTCATTGGAATCCTAGATGTATGATCTGCATAATGTGAATAACACACCATAAGATAAAATACAGAACACTTAATGAATACAAAACAAAATTGGTCTTCATTAGTTAACTAGGTATACATTAATCAAACATTCAATCATAATCAAATTGGCTTTTCTTGAGAACTTTGATATATATATATATATATATATATATATTACAAACAATTATTACAATGGTTTCATCAGAAACTACACAAGTGCACTAATAGGACTAAAAAAATGTGAATATGAACTTTAACTACATTCCTATGTAGAAAAAGGTAATTGTTGACGTCGATTTCTGGATGTATGGAAAAAGTCAACAAGAATTAGATTTTAGCTGTGATTTCAAAGAGAGAGAGAGAAGGAGAAAATAATCGGACGCAAGTTTTACTTGGTAAAACTTCGATGACCGGAGAAGCGTTCACAGGTGGCTGAATAATCAACAAAGCCAAAATCCACTATTGAAAAGATTTACAACTCTCGATCTCTCTTTATCTCTCTGTATTTTTCTATATTTCCTGTGTATATCTTGTGACGAGATTATGAGTCTATTTATATGTTCATAGAGCCCTAATCCTCTTTGTACAAGTAATAAAAGATCTTTGTATTTAACTATGATTGGTTACTTGTTTGAAGTAGTCTGTCTTTTTTCCTATTTAGGAGACTTGTATTGAGATCGAATGGGACTCTAGTGATGTAGTCCAGTTAGAACTTATTTTCTTATAAAAGCGTAGTCTTTTTGAAGAAATAAAACTGTTCCCTGATTTAGAACCCTTTATGTTTGGTATTCTATTCTTCTTGGAATTCCTCTTTGATATGGATATCTTCGCGTATTTTAATGACTCGACTCGTGTGAGCTACGCGCTGGGCTTTTTAGTCAGTTTTCTTCATGTTTGTCTCGAGTAGAACACGATATTAGTTGGTCCCGAATGACGTCATCTGATCCCGTGTAGAAAATATCATCAACTAGCCCCGAACATCTTTAACTGACCCCGAATAGTATATGACGTCAGTTGACCCCGAGTAGGTTTTGTTCAATACTTGTTTACTCAGGCTTCTCTTCTTTGGTGACGTCTTGTAGGATATTTTCTGAATGCCTATTCGGATGTCCACTTGGCAATTTTTTCATCTTCGTCAATGACGTGTACATCTGATAAAATTTACATGCGACAATACCCCCTTAAAATATTTTTGCCGAACAGGGTTTCGTTCCGGGCAAAAGTATTTTAATCAACCCTTAAAGTTTTTCGTCTCTGTAACACCAGGGTAAATGTCTTTTCATAATGGTGTGTCTTAATGATGACCCTGTAAATTCAATTTGTCTCCTCACGCGAGATCTTAATGATTGCGACGTTTTGGAGTTCTGACGGCCTTTAGCCAGTTCTTCTCTTAAAACGTGTCCTCTACCGCTTCGTTTCTCGATGCCATTTATGAGAAGCGACCTACGCGTCTCCTAGTGTGCCACCTACGTTATCAAATCTTGTCATTGATTTTTCCCGCCTTGAGATCCTAGGGTTTCGTGTTATTACCCCCTTAAATTCTCCCATAAGGAGTTACGTTGGTTCATTCTCAGAGACTTAAACCAGAAGTTTTTCCAGCCCATATTTCTTTACGCAGATAGTCGCTATTCTCCGTTGAAGATTTTGCATCAGATTTCTTCATTCAAGGTTAAGTTTTAATGAATCCGACTTCCCGTCATCGAATTTTTACTATAGCTCTTTAGACGTTTGATCGTGGAGATTTTCAACTGGTATCTTGCGCTTGAAGATTATTGGAGGAAATCCCCCCGGATGAACCTTTTTTTTAGAAGTCGACGTTTCTGGGCTTTACCCTGACATCCATTTTAGTTCTGTATCCAGTTCTAATTTTGATTCATCTAGTTCTGAATCTGTCGTTTCTAATCATAGTGTACCACTTCGATCAAGGATGGTAAAACATCAAAGTAAAAGCGAAGTTCATAAGCACAACTCGGGCAGTGTCCGGATTAGGGAGCGGTTTATTAATGAGCAGGACGTTGAAGAGGAGTTCAGAAAATCTCATATTTCTTTCTCTATTGATCGCCCGAGTGGATTTGACGTCGAACCGAACGTGGTCAGGGTAGAAGAGATCAAGAAGTATCGTGCCCGATTCGTTTTGGATAATTCAGTTACTATGGTTCCTGCTGGTGATAGAGCTGCGTGGATCCCTCCCCCGAGCATGATGGCAATATATGGGTCTATGCTTTGTTATGGCGTTACTCTTCCTTTACAGCCGTTCATTGCCTGGTTTCTGGCTGAAGCGGGGATCACTCCAGCTCAATTGGCCCCGAATAGCTACAAGATCTTGATGTGCAGTGGCACAAGTGGAGCCGAATGAAACTGTCGCCGCCTTCCCCGAATGAAATCAAGTACTTCTACACGCTAAGGCAGTCTTGTAAGACAGAGACCTATTTCCTCATGTCTAACCCGCCAGATTGATGGGTCCCCGAGGGGATAAAGGTAAATCAAGGAGTTGACACCTCTGATGAAGCCAAGAAGAGGGGCTTCGTATGGGGATTTCCTTCGTCCAACAAGTACGTGAAGAACAATTGGTTTTTAACTGGAGAAAATCTAGGTCTTGAAGTCATTCTCTCGGTTGGGGAAACTCGGAGGGTGTTGAAAGTTCCCCGTTTTTTTTTCTATTTTTTCTGTTTTTTCCGTTCCTCCGAGGTATAAAACAAGAAAATACTTGAATTCAACGATACTGAGATGACCAGACTTGCTCAGGCAGCAGTTCATACTCTGGAGAAGAGGAGCATGACTTATCTTTTCAATGAGAAAAAGATGATAGAACTCGGCTTCTTTAGCCAGATTTCAGGTTTTCGCGGGCGATGTAAGTGATCTTTGTACACCCCTTATATATATATATATATATATTCTGACGCGAATCCCCTTTTTCTTCTAAGTGTATGACTCGGACATCGTCTGCGACATTCAAGCTCGTCAAGTGAAGTCGATTCTTCAAGCTAGCCAAAAAGAAGCTTCTCGTCAGAGCGAAGAGGGTATTGCCCCACCTGAGTCAGATGAGAACCCTGATGAAGCTGACGAGCAGATTCCTGAAAGTGTCCCTAAGGAATTCATCCGACCGATCGTAGGGGAGTCAAGTGGTCCGAGTGGCCAAACTCAGGAGTTGCCTGTAGATGGAGGGAGGCAGAGTGATGGTCTTGGTGAGGAGCTTGGTGGATCGAGCTCTCTGGTTATGGTCCCTACCGAGCGGACGGACACCGGTGATAGAGGTAAAAACTCTAAGGGATAAGTAAATACAGATCCTGACTTTTTGAATCCTTTTTGGAGGATGTTCAGGAAGATCCCTCAGTTGATCTCAGCTTTCATCGCTCTCGGGCCGAGAAAAAGAAGGCGGTCGATTCTTTCACTCGTCTCAATAAGGTTCCTTGGGTGGTTTCATTCATCGACTCTAGTGATGAAGACACCAGAGCTGAGATTCCCCCGAGCGTTGATGTTGAAGCATCGGCGGGTGTGGAGACTTCAGACCCAATTAAAGGCTCCCCTCCCGAGGTTGAAGATGCCAGAGCTGAACCCATGGGAGGCTCTTCTTATCCTTCCCCCCAGGATCTGTTGCAGGTGATGTCATCTGGTCGGGCTTTCATCAGGGATGACCACTGAAGCTGTTTTTGGGATGGCTCTTTAATGAAGCGTCTTCAGAATATTTTCAACGGCGTATCTTATGTAGGTTTTATTCCTAACTTTCATCGTCTTACTTGCTAGATTTTTTATTATGTTTCCTTGTAGATGGTGGCCGAGTTTACTGAGCTGGTTCATAACACAACAACATCAAGCCGATCAAATAAGGCGTCTTGAGGCTCAGCTGAAAGAAAGCGAAGATAGTCGTGCTCGGGTAGAGGCGGCTTATCAAAAGGAGGTGGACTCTGCCCAAGTGTTTGCTGACCACTGTTTGATGAAGCAAGTGGAGGCCGATGAAAGGGCTTCTTTGGCAGAAGAGAAGGCTATTGTAAGTTCCTCAGTTTTTGATTGGTTCATTTCGTTGACAACAACATTTGGGGATTAATGTGTAAGGGTAGTTTAGGCCATTATTGCTCAAGACCTTGCTTAAGCTTCAAAAGGTAAATCACTTGCTTAACCTTGTTTGAAGAGTTTTAATGCACACATACACTCTCAAGCATGTTTTTGATCATCTTGCATGAATGCTTAATTGTCATAATTGTGTGCCTTTTTGCCATAACTCTTGCTTGGGTGTTTGATGCATTTTGTTTGCCCTTAGAAGAGGATTTTTCCCTTGATCGCGGTCGGGACAGTTCTCTGTGCATTGCCTCTGCCGCGGTATGGATAACGGTGTTCTCCAGACGTTGCACGCTGCTGCCGCGACCTGTGCACGTTGCTGCTGCCGCGACCTGTGCACGTTGCATGCACAGTGGTCTCCTAAGCGGAGTTTCCCAATGATGCACCGCTTGCTCTACCGCAGTCTGGACATTGCCTGTACTGCGGTCTAGACACTGGAGATTCCCAGGTGATGCACCGCTCGCTCTACCGCAGTCTGGACACTTGCCTAGGCCGCGACATGCACATCGGTCATGACGGGAATCAGTTGCCCCTTGTCCAAACGACACCATTTCGTGTAGGACACAATATATATATGTTCTCTTCTCTTCTCTTTGGTGTGTGAGTCCAAGAATCCATTTTCACTTACCAAGCTTTTTTTTAGAGAGAAATTGACTCCAAGAGAGAGAGAGAGAGAGAGAGAGAGAGAGAGATCTCCCAAGAACCCATCTTGACTCAACCAAACTCTAATCCATGAGCATCTAGCTTCTTCTTGCATCTTCCAAGCATGGATTGTTCTTGTTTTCATTGACTAGGAATCTCTACATGACATAGAATTAATTGTTTCATTACTATGCCATGTTTACCTAGGAATAACATTTATTGCTTATTGATTGTATGCTTTTATGTTGAATTGCATTTATAACATGCTTGGGTTGTTGATTGTTGGTTGAGATTTATTTTTTGTGATAGCTAGGGTTTGTGACCATTTTGCCCTTCTAGCTAAATCTCTATGCTTTGCATTTATATATTGTTTAGGACTCATTGATTGCATTTTGTGATTGCATTATAGTCCTTGCCATGCTAAATGACAACTTGTGTTGATTGGCCCTTTGTTTGATAACTAGGATATATTGTTACATAACTATATCTAGTTAAGTTTTTATGAACATTCATTTAGACATTGATCTCTAGGAATTGTACTTAGTGACATTTTTAAATTCCTATATAAGCATTTAGTGTTGCCTAGCATTACTTGCATGTTTGAATATTTTATCATATTCACTTAGGTTGTGTTTGACTATTCATTGAGGTTAAGTCTTGTGACTAAGTGGTTAGTGCACAAGCAAATAGATCAAGAATCACTATTAAGGCCCGTTGGGTAGAGTGAAGGGGTTAGAACTGGAGGGTGTGACAGGAGGTCAACCTAGGTTGTAAACTTTCATTCAATAGTGGATTTGAGGATCTAGTGTGGCGCACATATCAGCCCGTGGTTTTTCCCATTTGGAGGGTTTCCATGTAAATATTTTTGTGTTGTTATTGTTTTAAGCATAATTGATTTTATTGAATGCTTGTTTATTCGGGGTAATTTGTGTTAATATTGGTTAATCAAAAAATCGGTAATTGATTCGATGAAAACCTATTCACCCCCCTCTAGGTTATAGACACACATGTTTTTAGGGTTATTTTCAATTTGTATCAGAGCAGATGCCTAGATATACTTAGGTGATCCGTGCTCTGTGTGTGTCTTGCTTGTGCATTCTTGTTATTTGCATCTTGTGTGTTGCATTACATTTGCATCTCATTCATTTAACCCAAACACTATAAGTGAGCTTGGGATGAGCAAAAAGGGAGCGTAAAGTATAAGACCACCTTTGTTTAATGGTGATAACTATGCCTCATGGAAAGACAAGATGGAGTCTTATATTTGTCAAATAGATGATCGTGCATGGATGGCTTTTTGAAGATGGGTACATTCTTCTGAATATGACCAATGATGATGGAGTTGAAGTTCTCAAGCCTAAGTCTCATTGGAGCACACAAGAATTTGAAGTTTCTAAGTGGAACAACAAGGCTATGCATGCTATCTTGTGTGCCATGGATGACAATCAATACAAGTTGGTTCAAAATATTAGGCATGCAAATGAGGCTTGGGAGATTCTAAAAACGGCTCATGAAGGAACCGAAGTGGTCAAGGACTCCAAGCTTCAAGTCCTTCAAATGCAATTTGAGACAATTCAGATGGAAGAGGACGAGTGTTTAATGACTTCCAAGTGAAGTTGATGGACATCGTAAATCAAAGCCATCAACTAGGTGACCCATATTCGGATAGAAGGATCAAGCAAAAGATCATGAGGTCACTCCCCAAGAGATTTGAGTTCAAGGTGACAGCACTGGAAGAAAATAGCAACTACAAGACTATGAAGCCGAGTGAAGTGATTGGAAGGCTTCTAGCCTATGAGTCTAGGTGGACTTCTACACCTACATCTCCTAAGATGAAAAAGAACATAGCATTGAAGACATTCAAAGTAAAGATAGAGGAGGATGACTCAGATGAAGAGATGGCTCTTATGGTGAAGAAATTCAAGAAGTTTATGAAACTTCACAAGAATGACTCAAAGAAAAAGATTGAGCCAATGCAAGAGAAGCCTACAAGAAAAGGCATTCAATGCTATGAATGTAGTGGGTTTGGTCATATAGCCACCGAGTGTACTAATTCGAAGAAGAAGAAGAAGAAGAAGAAAGGAAAAGTGGTGGCTGCCTTATCAAGTGAGAGTGGAAGTGAAAAAGATTCTTCAAGTGATGAAGAGGTTATTCTTAACTACACGGCTTTTGGAGCCTCCTTTGTGGCAGATGTAGAAAAAGGCAACAAAGCCTTAAGTAGTGACCTTGAAAATGGAGTAGATGAAAAAGTAGCAAAGAGAGTGATAAGTGAAGCTACTTATGTTGATGATGCCATCATGGCAACACGTGACACTAGTGATGACTCTAGTGATAAGAGTTTCTCATCTCACTCTACAAATGGAAATGTAGAGAGTATGAACCTTGAAGGGTTCATTGAGCATTTTCAAAGCTTAAGGTTGAATATGAAGAAAGAGGTTCGAAAGCTAAAGGAAGATAACCTCAAGCTATCAACCGAAGTGACTCACTTGAGTGAGAAAGTGAAGAATGGAAGAAAGGTGGAAGAAAGCTTGAAGGATGAGCTTAGAGAAGCTAGAGAGTTGATTGCTAAAATGACTTCAAGTACGGAAAAGCTTAACCATATGTTGGAAGTTGGCAAGAAGCTAAGTGACAAGAGAGGTCTAGGGTTTGAAGATGACAAGGAGACCTCAACTCCTAGCAAGACGGTATTTGTCAAGAGCATGGACTTCAAAGAACCTCTTCCTCCACTTCATCCTAAGAATAAAATTGAACTAGGGGAGTGTTCTAGAAATGTCAAAGTCAAGATGGCACCAAGAAGTTAAGCTCAAGCTCTACCAATGAGAGCTCTTCAAGCCACTATCCCTCAAACTAAAAGCCATCAAGCCAAGAAGCATTTCCTGCATGCTCAACAAAGGAAGCAATCTTCATCAACTCAACAACAAGGGAGAAGAGAATCAATACCACACCAAAGGAAAGCTAAAAGACATGGGAAAACACATTTGTCCTCACAAAGGAATGGTATGACCCCTCATTTTATTCCTTCATGTCATTTTTATGGTGTTGATGGTCATATTAGACCAAATTGCTCCAAGTACATTAACATGTGTAGAACTAAGAGCATGATTGAAAGAAAAAGGGGTAGAGTCAATATGCATGTGCCTAGGAAAGCTAGTGTTAATGATCCTAGGAGTAATATGATGATCTTGACCACTAGGAATGACAATGTGTCACCTAAGTGGGTTAGAAAAGATGAACCCACATGCCATTGTGCTAAGGTTTCACCCATAGGCTTAACTAGGTCAAATGGACTTGGTAAGTCTATAGGGACTCATATCCCCTCTTGACTTGTTTTGATTGACCCCATATAGGGAGCTCAAACAAAGATAGCAAATTGGCATTGCATTGTGCTCATTGATAATATTTATGCTTCTTTATTAATTGCTTGAGATGATTGGGTGTACATTGCTTTTAATAAGTGTTCAACCTTGTTCTACATGCAATCCAAGTCTTATTTATGACCAAACATGCATTTTTGGACTAGGAGAATTGATTGGGAAGTACATTTTGAATGACCTAGAATTGATCTCCATGACATGTTGATTATTTCTATGACATGCTTTAAATTGATATGCATGATGAGATTTTTTGAATGCTCTAAAATGAATGCAAAATTTGTGTGTGAAAGCAATTATGAGACTTCAATCAATAAGGATCTTGTATCCAATTCAGGGATTTTACAATCCAAAAGTCTCTCTCTCTTTACTTGTCAAACAAGGCTACTATTATACGGGGATTCCATCCTGAAAAATCGAAAAGGGGGCAATGGCCGCTCATGTCTTGTTTTGCTTGTAAAGTTTGATATAATTGTTCTTAAAATGAATTTATTTTACAGTCTATATCTTGCTTACTTCGTGACAAAAGGTGAAATTGGTTTGAATTCTCTTGGAAACCCTTGTCATTTTGCTTTGCCAAATACCATGTCTTGATCTTGAATACAACTTGTCTTGTATGCAAAGCATTCGTTCACACATTTTTTTAATAAAACTTCTTGATTCTCTCTTCTTAGTTAAGTTGCATAAATTTGGTTATATGATTATGCATATGTCTTGTGCCATAAGCTCTCCTTGCTAATGCCTTCTTAAGAGGATACTCATTTGCCTATCTCATGACAAAAATGAGGAGTAGTGTGGATTTAGGGGGAGTTGAGTTTGACTCATTGAGGGGGAGTTAACCTATTTAGGGAGTTGCATATGAGGGGCATTTGACTCATTGAGGGGGAGAATTTGCATTTGCATTGTTGATGCATGTTGCTTGTTTCTATTGTATGCAAATCGCTCTTGTTTTTATGTCTTTGATCACCTCACATACACTTGTCTTGGAGAGTGTAGTTATTTTGTTTTGTAGGGATGTTGATTCTACAAGAGATGGATGACTTGAAGATCTAGTTAATTAGACATCTCTTTGTAATGTAGAAAAACTTTATTGATCCCTGTCTTTTGTTTTGTTTATTGGTGATGATGAATTGTGAGTGGTGGTTTTGTCATGAAATAGCCAAAGGGGGAGATTGTAAGTTCCTCAGTTTTTGATTGGCTCATTTCGTTGACAACCACATTTGGGTATTAATGTGTAAGGGTAGTTTAGGCCATTATTGCTCAAGACCTAGCTCAAACTTCAAAAGGTAAATCACTTGCTTAACCTTGTTTGAAGAGTTTTAGTGCACACACACACTCTCATGCATGTTTTTGATCATCTTGCATGAATGCTTAATTTTTATAATTGTGTGCCTTTTTACCGTAACTCTTGCTTGGGTGTTTGATGCATTTTTTTTGCCCTTAGAAGAGGATTTTTCCCTTGACCGCGGTCGGGACTGCTCCCTGTGCATTGCCTCCACCGCGGTATGCACAACGGTGTTCTCCAGGCGTTGCACGCTGCTGCTACATCGGCATGTGCACGTTGCATGCACAACGGTCTCCCAAGCGGAGTTTCCCAGTGATGCACCTTTTGCTCTACCGCGGTCTGGACATTGCCTGTACCGCAGACTTTACATTGCCTGTACCGCGGACTGGACATTGCCTGTACCGCAGACTGGACATTGCCTGTACCACGGTCCAGATAGCGGAGATTCTCAGGCGATGCACCGCTCGCTCTATCGCGGTCTAGACACTTGCCTAGGCCGCGGCATGCACACCGGTTATGACTAGAATCAGTTGCCCCTTGTCCAAAATAACGCCATTTCATGTAGGGCACAATATATATATGTTCTCTTCTCTCCTCTTTGGTATGTGAGTCCAAGAAGCCATTTTCACTCACCAAGCTTTTCTTTAGAAAGAAATTGACTCCAAGAGACACACGTTTATATTGACTCCAAGATTAAAACCTATTCACCCCTCTCTGGGTTATAGAGACACGTTTTTAGGGTTATTTTCAGCTATGTCACTTCAAAACTTGTTGTCTTCTACCCAGGATTCAATGCTTAAGGCCGAGTAAGAAGCGGAACAGTCCAAGTCGGCATATGAATAGAAGATCGAGGATTTTGAACGCCGAGCTTTGACAGTCGAGTCCCTATCCAAAGAGGCCAGATTGGAACTTGAAGCCTAGGGGGTTGATCGTTTTAAAAGATCCCCTACTTACGGGATCTTTTAAAAAGATCAACCCCCTTCTCTTTCGGGAATTTAAGTGAGGGCTAGTTTCTCTGGAGAGTTTTTTAAGTTCAAGAATCGAGCAACTGAAAAAGCCCGAACCAACTGGGAACTGTCGATCAAGAATCACGTTGATCTGTCCCTGGAATCTCTTCGGGATCAGATGAAGAAGTAGAGAGCTTATTGCCGTAGTCGAGGCATAGATCCTCATCCCATGCATTTGGAGGTTCCATCCGAGCACTCTCTCTCGACCTTTTATGCCAGTCAGGAGTCGATCGTGGAAGGTGTGGTGCCTGATGTCGGACCGATCCCTTGGAGAAGATTACAGTAAATGGATGGATGATTCAGTTGATACGATTGCTTGACCTTCCAATGAAAGTCTGCTCCACGAATACGAAATGGTGCCCGACCCGAGCATCAACAAGAGTTCTAAATCCTTCTGACTGATTTATTTTTTAGAAATTCATTTTTTTAGTGATTCTTTGTCACAATTCTTTATAACAATTCTTTATAACAATTCTTTGTCACAATTCTTTGTAACAATTCTTTGTAACAATTCTTTGTAAAGATTATCAATGAAATTCCGAGTTAACTGTAATTCTAAAAACCGAGTGGTCTGATCTGATTCATTGCTCTAGGAATTTCACCGAGTCTTCTTTAATTTGATTATATTGTTGCCGAGTATTTCATTAAACCGGCTATTGAAATTTATGCCAAGTATCTTATTAAACCGGCTATTGCAATCTTTATGTCAAGTATCTTATTAAACCGGCTATTGCAATCTTTATGTCAAGTATCTTATTAAACAGCTATTGCAATCTTTATGCCAAGTATCTTATTAAACCGGCTATTGCAATTTTTATGTCAAGTATCTTATTAAACTGGCTATTGCAACCTTTATGCCAAGTATCTTATTAAACTGGCTATTTCCGGTGTTCGGGTAACTTCACCAAGTATCTTATTAAACTTGTTTCGTTACCCGAATAATTTTTAGCGCCAAGTATCTTATTAAACTGGTTATTTCTGATGTTCGAGTAACTTCACTAAGTATCTTATTAAACTTGTTTCGTTACCCGAATAATTTTTAACGCCAAGTATCTTATTAAACTGACTATTTATGATGTTCGGGTAACTTCACCAAGTATCTTATTAAACTTGTTTCGTTACCCGAATAATTTTTAACGCCAAGTATCTTATTAAACTGGCTAATATTATTAACCGAGTCATCTTAAAACAGGTAAGTAGATTTATACTTGTATTTCATACTCGGTTGCTATCTGAACATTATATCAAGGCTCACCATGATCATATGTTCGAGTCCTTACACATTACCGAGGACGTCTCCACAGTTTTTCTGTGCAAGGGTTTACCGAATCGTTAAGCTTTTCGAACCGCTTAACACAACTACGCATTTCACCGGAATTTTTTTTGATAGTGTCCTGAGTCTTTCTCCAGAATCTGGTGCATCGGGTTTACCTTTTTGCTAAGGTCAATTGACCTTCTCGGCTGGCATGCTCCTTTGAGCTTCTCCGCCCATTCGGGAATCAATGGTCCCGAGTATTCTATTTGCATGTTCTTATTATCATGCTCGTCTTTCATACGTTCTTATTATCATATGCTTTATTTTTCAGAAATCCCAAGTTTGATTTTTATTTATAACTGCAAAACCAACAAAGATTTAAGTTCCAAAGCTAATGTTTGACCTAACTAAAATTGTCCTGACTAGAAAGGAAAACAAAAAATAATTTAAGGATAGAAAATTTTCAGATATTGGGCATTGCATGGTCGGGGTAAAAGCCCTCCATTGGGTCGTGCAATCCAATATGCTCCATGGCCAGCTATTCCTTCGATTGTGTACGGGTCTTCCCACTTATCAGCCAGGGAACATGCAGCTTTATTTTTTGTATTCAATGACACCTTTCTGAGTACCATGTCTTCTAGTTGGAATTTCCTGACCTGAACATGATAATTGTAGTGGCGAGCTACTCTTTGCTGATATGTCATATTTCGTATTCGGGACTTCTTCCTTTTCTTTTCTAGCTCATCTAGACTTTGTAATAGCATATCAATATTCTGTTCTTCATTATAAAGCCTGACCCGGGGTGATGCATATGACGTTTCTGTGGGGATAACAGCTTCTGTTCCAAATGCTAAAGTGAATGGAGTCTCTCATGTTGACGTTCTTGTTGTCGTCCGATACGCTCATAATACTTCGGGAAGCTTTTCAACCCAACTTCCTTTCTTGGTATCCAGCGTTGCTTTGAGTGTATGCTTGATGATTTTGTTTCCTGGTTCAGCCTGTCCGTTCGTTTGAGGATGGGCATGTGTGGCATAGAAATTGACAATTTGGTACTCCTTGCACAACTGTCTGAATTTCAGATTATTGAACTGAGTGCCGTTATCAGTGATGATAGTGTTTAGGACTCCAAACCTATAGAGTATATTCTTTTTCATGAAATTTATGGTATTTGCTTCTGTGATATGCACTAATGCTTCAACTTCTGCCCACTTCGTGAAATAGTCAACGGCTACTATGGCATACTTCGCTCCACCCCCAGTTCCAGCTGGCATTGGGCCGATTAAATCCAAACCCCACATAGCAAATGGCCATAGGGATGTGAGGTTTCTGAGTTGTTCAGGGGTTGTCGGATATCATTAGCAATCCTTTAGCAAGTATTGCAACTCTCCGAACATCGCTGTGCATCTGAGAATAAAGTATGCCAATAATAACCTTGCCTGAGTACCTTGTGTGCTAAACTTTTACCCTAGTATGGTTTCCGCAAACTCCCCCATGGATTTCCTATAATATCTGACATGCATCTTCATCTGACACACATATTTGAAGTGTTCGGGAAACCTCCTTCTGTATAGTTCTCCTCCGACCAATGTGTACCTTGCTGATCGATACCTGATATGTTTTGCTCGTAGGGGATCTTCCGTTAGCACGCCTTCTTCCAGGAACCTTCTCAGCTGGGTCATCCAACCGTCTAACGGTGTTCGGATTTCTGAAATTTCAAAGTTTTTTGGCTCAACTGTGCTCGATTTGAGGAGATGTGCAACAGGAATAGTTTTTGACCTGATTGTGGTTATTGCTGATGCTAGTTTGGACAAAGCGTCTGCCTTTTCATTCTCCTCCCTGGGGATCTGGGCAATCCTATATTCTTTGAATTTCTGGAGGAGTTGTATTGCAATGTCACGATAGGCTATCATGCCTTCATCCCTAGCTTGGTATTCATCCAGGACTTGGTTGACAACTACCTGTGAATCGCTAAATATCTCGACTTCATCGGTCCCGAGAGCTATGCGGCTCTGAGTTCAGCTAGTAACGCCTCTTACTCTGCTTGATTATTGGTTGCTTTGAAGTCAAACCTCATTGCGCATTCGACATCATCTCCTTCTGAAGTGCATACTATGATCCATGCCCCGCTGCCATGAGTGTTTGAAGAGCCATCAACATACAATTTCCATGGGATTTTTTTTTCCTAATATCTTTTTTGCTTCCAGGTTTGGCTCTATGAACTCTGCTATAAAATCTGCCACTGTTTGCCCTTTGAGGGATGTCCTGGGGGCGTAGTGGACATCGAATTCACTTAGCTCGATTGCCCATTTGGTTAGTCTTCCTGAAATCTCTGGCTTCTGTAAAATATGTTTCAATGGGCATTCGGTGAGAACCTGGATTGTATGAGCCTGAAAGTATGGCCTTAGCTTCCTTGCCGCTGAAACCAATGCTAGGGCCATTTTTTCTGCCTGTGAATACCTGGTCTCTGCGGGTAAAAGCGCCTTGCTGGTATAATACACTGGCTTCTGTACTCCATTTTCTATTCTGACTAGGACTGAGCTTGCTGCTAGTTTTGTAATTGATAAGTATAAATGGAGTATCTCTCCCATTTGTGGTTTGGAAAGGATGAGAGTCTGCCCTAAGTACTCTTTGATTTTAAGAATGCCTACTCGCACTCTTTGTTCCATTCGAGTCCTTTTCTTTTTTTAATTACTTTGAAAAAAGGTGCGCATCTATCTGTGGCCTTTGAGATGAATCTACCCAAGGAAGCTAAGCATCCTGTTAGGCATTGTACTTCTTTTAGTGTTCTTGGTGAAGTCATTTTCCGTAGGGATTGGATTTTCTCTGGATTGACTTCGATTCCCCTTTGGTGAACTTGGAAACCCATGAACCTTCCTGAAAGAACTCCGAATAAACACTTGTTCGGATTCAGCTTCATTTGGAATCTCCTCAAAATATCAAATGTCTCTCGCAGGTCTGAGGTATACTTGTCTGCCGAGATGCTCTTGGTCAGCATGTCATCAATGTATACTTCCATGTTTCTTCCTATTTATCGTGTAAAGATTCTGTTGACCAGCCTTTGATATATTGCCCCTGCATTTTTTAATCCTTAGGGCATCACTGTGTAACAGTACAAGCCCTGATCGGTTGTGAACACTGTTTTTTCTTCGTCAGCCTTGTTCATCCAGATTTGGTTATATCCCAAGTAGGCACCCATGAAACTGAGCAATTCATGGCCTGATGTAGCATCCATCAGTTGGTCTATCCTTGGGAGTGGAAAACTGTCTTTTGGGCATGCTTTGTTCAAATCTGTGAAATCTACGCACACTCTCCATTGTCCATTTTTCTTTTGGACGAGGACTACATTAGCTACCCATTGAGGGTAGTTGATCTCTCTAATCGACCCTACAACGAGTAGCTTTTTCACTTCCTGTTTGATTGCTGACTTCTCTCGAGATTGAATGACCTTCTCTTTTGTATCACTGGTTTTGCAATCGGGTCTACCGCGAGATGATGAGATATTATTCGGGCGTCTATCCCGACCATGTCTTCATGACTCCAGGCGAACACATCCTTGTATTCTTTAAGCAGATCAGTGAGGCTTTGTTTGACTTTTCCTTCCAAATTGGCCATGATATTGACCTTCTTATCTGGTTCATCTTCTTTCAAGATAATTTCTTCGATAGGTTCATTTTTGGACTCATTCGACTCTTCCCTTGGATCAAATTCGAATGACAGTGACTCTTTGTTCTGGCTCGGCTGCGTTATAGTGCATACTTGTTTACCATCATTTTTGTCTTTGTATACTGACATGTTAGCTCTTCGGGCCATCTCTTGGGACCCCTTGACTACACCGACCCCTGTTCGGTAGGGAATTTGATCATCAATGCATAAATGGATGTTACGGCCTTAGTTTTGTTTAAGAATGGCCGACCCAACAACGTATTATACGACCAATTGTCTAAGTCTACCACCACGAGTCGAGCAATACAGTTCTCTGACAAGGTGCCACTCCAATCTTTACGGGTAGCTTTACCGTTTCTAGTGACCTAACCTCAATTCCTCTGAATCCTTTGAGTGGAGTATGAAAAGGCTATAGATCCTTTCGGTCCAACCTGAGTTGATCGTAGACGGCTACATTGAGAATGTCTACCGAACTTCCATTTTCTATCAGGATTCTCCTGACTTTCCGGTGACCGATCGGACACTTATGACCAGGGCGTCATTTGGCCTCACATCTACCCCATGTGAGTCTGCTTCTGTGAATATTATTGGGTCCCATCCTTCCTTTACCCTTTTCCGGTCTGGCTCGACCGAGTTCACGTCAAAGTTATGCCTTACATCCACTGCTTCTCTGATTTCCTGTGTTCGCTCTCGGTTACTTCTCCCAGTGGATGGTCCTCCAAAGATTGTTTATATTACTTCATGGCCTCTGGGCTGGCCTTTTGATTTCCACCAGAGCTGTGATCGGCTCTGATCTCTTTCTTTGTTTCTGACTTCTCATCCCTTTTCAAGATTACATCCTGAAAATGTCCCTCCCGAATGAGGGTTTCTATGTAATCTCTGAGCTGGTAACATTTGGAAGTCTCATGACCGGTTTCCTTGTGGAATCTGCAGTTTTGTTGTATCTCACCGAGCAAACTAAGACTGGCGGTGTGACTCTTTTATCACATCTCTGTCTCCCAACAGACTTTCATGATGGTTAAACCGTTGGGTGATTGTCATTCCTCTCTCTAGCTCTTCACTTTGATACCGAGTTTCACGGGTTGATTCTTACAGGCGTATGGTTATGTGATGACGCTTGTGATGGTGCCGATCGTTATCTTCTGATGACGACCGATCCCTATACCGGTCATGTTTACGGTGTCTTGCACGGGCTGTCTGATCATGGTTTTACTTCTGGCGTGGTAGTTCATCTTCGGGTGTTTCACGTCCATCCTGATTAATTGGAGCAAAGCTCTTTCTGGCTTCCGAAGCATTTAGTTCTGGCCCCACTACAACCGAACGAAGCCTTGCAAGTGGGCGGTTGGAGGTTGCGCTTCTTCTGTAACCAGTAGATCAACTCTTTCCTTTGCTGCGTCTGCCACCAACTGTTGCAGCGCCTCGTGGAAGCGTCGTGTTAGGTCTTCACTGGTTGGAGGGATTTGTTGAATCCCTACCAGGGGTGTTGGTTGGTTGGTTGCGGCGAGATCTCGTGAACTATTGCCAATATGGACATTATCTGGAGATTTTTGGACATCTCCAGGACTGTTTCTGCTTCCCGCCATTACTTTTAATTAAATCGGAGGTTCGACCCCTCCTTCTAGCGCCAATTGTTGATTTCGATTTCTGGATATATGTAAAAAGTCAACAAGAATTGGATTTTAGCTGTGATTTCAAAGAGAGAGAGAAGGAGAAAGTAATCGGACGCAAGTCTTACGTGGTAAAACTCCGATGACCGGAGAAACGTCCACGGGTGGCTGAATAATCAACAAAGCCAAAATCCACTTTTGAAAAGACTTACAACTCTCGACCTCTCTTTTTCTCTCTGTATTTTTCTATATTTCCTGTGTATATCTTGTGACGAGATTATGGGTCTATTTATATGTTCATAGAACCCTAATCCTCTTTGTACAAGTAATAAAAGATCTTTGTATTTAATTATGATTGGTTACTTGTTTGAAGTAGTCTGTCTTCTTTCCTATTTCAGAGACTTGTATTGAGATCTAATGGGACTCTAGTGATGTAGTCCAGTTAGAACTTATTTTCTTATAAAAGCGTAGTCTTTTTGAAGAAATAAAACTGTTCCCTGATTTAGAACCCTTTATGTTTGGTATTCTATTCTTCTTGGAATTCCTCTTTGATATGGATATCTTCGCGTATTTTAATGACTCGACTCGTGTGAGCTACGCGCTGGGCTTTTTAGTCAGTTTTCTTCATGTTTGTCTCGAGTAGAACACGATATTAGTTGGTCCCGAATGACGTCATCTGATCCCGTGTAGAAAATATCATCAACTAGCCCTGAACATCTTTAACTGACCCCGAATAGTATATGACGTCAGTTGACCCCGAGTAGGTTTTGTTCAATACTTGTTTACTCGGGCTTCTCTTATTTGGTGATGTCTTGTAGGATATTTTCTGAATGCTTATTCAGATGTCCATTTGGCAATTTTATCCTCTGTCAATGGCGTGTACGTCTGATAAAATTTACATACGACAGTAATAAAGTCTCACAAACAATCATGAACATGATCTTAGCTTGAAACTATTGAAAGATTGACCCAAATTTATCCATAAAGTCCAACTAAATGAACTAAAAATTAGTAATTTTTCACCTTAAAAGTGAAATATCGACACCCCAAATGCTTTAATTTCAAAAAAAGCAATGAACGTTACCTGAAATTGCACTAATTCTTATAAAAAAAGAAAAAAGAAATCTACTGCGTTCTCAAAAGAAAATAGCGGGCTTTAAATTTTATGCTAAAAGGATAATGACTTCATAATTCATATCAGATCTAGTTGAAACTACATGTAATAAAGATAAGCAAAAAAAAAACAATAATGTAACTATTTAGATCATAGAACAATAAACAAGATAAGAACTGCATATATATTATACAGAGAGTGGAAAAGTAAGAAGAACTCACATATTTAGAGAGAATGAACATATAACTAGGAAGAAAAAGTGTCGAGTTCATACATTTGATCCTTTAAAATAGAGAGACAAAGAGAGGGAGAGAGAGAGAGTCGGAGTGGGCATCTATTGCAGTGAAAAAGAAACTAAAATTTAGGTTTAGGGTTTTGATTTTAACATTATATAGTATATGCAAAATTTACAGAAATACCTTTAATATTAAATTTACATATTTGTCTTTATCCACTCTTCGCAAACCCCCTTACATGTTCACGTCGCCTCATACTATCCTCAAACCCAAAACCCTCAATTCCTCCACTAAAATCCTCGTTTTTTCTTCTCCCACAGTGACGCCATCCCCCGACGGTGTGGCACCGCCGCAACCGGCGCTGGTCAGTGTCACTTCCTCGATGGTCGAAGAGTACGATCCCATATCCATCAATCTCTCCATTTCTGATCACCGCCGCTTGTGTTTGGCCGTTTGGTGGTGAAGATTTTGATGGAGTTCCATATGTTCGTGCTTGTGTTTGGCCGTTTGGGGTGACTATTTCGATGGAGTTCCATCTGTTTCTCCATCGATGAAGATCTGAAGATTTTCTGATGACTGGGCGATTTTGGGTTTGATGATTTGGTAATCAGTAGTGGTGTGATTTTCTGGGTGTGAGAGAGTGGTAATGTTGTAGAGATTTTGGTTTTGTGTTGATTTGGTGGAGATGAATTTTTGTTTGTGTTCTGGGTTCTTGGACTGTGACACTGATTGTTGATGACAATGGTGTAATGTTGATGATGATGGTGATATAATTTTTTTAACTAGAAAAAATAAAATAAAATTAGGGTGATGATAATGATTTTTGGGTGGTTGTTGATTGTTGATTGTTGTTGATGATAACGATCTCTGGGTTGAAGGTTATTGATGATGATAAAGATGGAGGATAAGGGTTGAATGTTTAAGGTTGAATCGATGGTTGATGATTGGTGAAGATTTAATTTGTTTTTATTATATTTTTATTTTAAATTTATTTGTTATTGTTTTTTATTTATTTAATTAAATATAAAAATAGGGATAAAATGGTCATTAAACATTTTCAATCTGTTCCCATAACAGATAAAATTCAGGGTATAACTATTTTTTTTAAAATATTAGTAAGGGTATATCGGTCATTACATGATCTGACAACGTCATTTTGTCTTATTTAATGAAAAATCCGACGGAATGACTAAAGTTAGTAATTTAAAAAACTAGTGGACCAAACATAGATAAACACAAACTAGAGGAATTAAAATCTTAATATCTCAAATCTTTTTCTAACTAATGGAAGATCTTTTAGTGTCATACTATTGTTAGTTGTATGATAAGTATCAAAAACTTTATTTGATATGAATTTATTTATCTAGTCAAATTAGAAAGTTTTTGATATCTATCAAAACTCTAATTGATAATTGGCCGAATTAGAAAGTTTTTAATAAAGTCACAATTTAATTGATATTCAATAACTTATTATTGGATAATACACC
Organism: Dipteronia dyeriana; assembly: GCA_032871835.1. NCBI lineage: Eukaryota > Viridiplantae > Streptophyta > Magnoliopsida > Sapindales > Sapindaceae > Dipteronia > Dipteronia dyeriana. The sequence continues at coordinate 31,413,741 of CM065295.1, read as the reverse complement.
GATGAGTTGGGGTATGATTGAACTCAAAAGTTGATAGGAGTTTTGGTGAAACAAAATCCTCATTGAATGAGGATTTTAGGCCACCTATAAATTCCTATCAAGGGAGTTCAGAGGGAGATTTTTTTTTTTCAATTTGTTTTAAAAAAATAATTCATCCAACTCATAAAAAAAGTGTGAGAATTTGGCCAAGAGAAAAAGAAAAGAAAGAGCATTTTGTTTTCGATAGTGGACTAGTAGCTTTTACATCAAAAGGCTTTGTACACAATATCGAATTGGATTCACGCGAGTTTTCGATCAAAAGATTGAGAATTCACAAGTGACCAAACGTTTTTTGTTTTCTCTAGGAGGGTTATTGTGACTAACAAAAGAAAATGTTTTTTGTTTTCCATCCTCAGGTATATAATTCTAAGAAAGGGAGTTCACACTCCTAAGTGATTCACGTCCGTGATTGGATTGAAAGATCTTATAGTTTCAATCTAACGCAACATCAATCGTCATGTGGAAGAGGTACGATACCTTTTAATTATATGTTAATTAATCAATAGTTAATGTTCTCTCTTTTAAAGGATTTTTTTAAAATATACTAATCAAAATTCTGTTTTCGCCACATATTTTTTTTCCTACAGTTTTGTTGTTGGTTTGGTCAAAATTGAAGCTTAACTAGTGTTTGTAGTTGCATTCTTTTGAAATTGACATCTGGGTTGAGGTCTGCAATTGAAAATGTTGATCCGGGTTAGTGTCTGGAATTGAAAATCTTGATACTTGCCTTTCTGGGTTAGTGTTTAAACTAAAATTTTGGAAAATTTTCATCTGCATTGGTGTCTGCAATTGAATTTTTTGAAATTGTTAATCTGGGTTAGTGTCTGAAACGGGAAATTTGTAAACGTTCAAACTGGTGTTAGTGTCTGCAACCATGTTTTTTTTTTATTTTTTGTTGTTTTCCAATTTATTTTCTTATATATATATATATATTTAAAAAAAAATTGTTTTAAAGTGTTTAATTATAGTTCTTCGTTTTTTTAATTCCATTTCTTCGTTTTTTTTTGAAAGATTTGTTTCCATTTTCCTTTATTTTATTTTTTTTACATTTTTGGAAACATATAATTCAAAACCGGTAAAGAAAAAATTGCCTTTTGTGCATATGCACGTGAGACACATGTGTAAGGAAAATCAGACGGAATAAGGGTTCCGTCCCTATTCCGTCACTTTCTGTCAATTTCAAAGAGTTTGAGGGGTTTACCATAGAATTTATTTTTATGGGGCAGTTTGCGATTTTATGTATAATTCAGGATCCAGTCCCGATTAGTCTTTTTTTTTTATAAAAGTATTGCCAAGTGTCATGTCCTAAACTACCTTGATTTTTTAATTTTTAACATTTTAATAATTCTTTAAACTTATATATATATATATATATTGGTTTTCCAGTTAGTGTGCACTGATATTAGTTATATCTATCAGTACGTTGCATGTGGACCATTGATTATGTAGAAATTTTGACAAGTGTATACACTTTGAATCAAAACATGTAAATCTAATGGTCCATATCCAACGCACTAACGAATTTATATAAATGCACATCTATTTGAATTTTTTTTTATATATATATATATACTTTCCAACAATTATTCATTACATGTCAACATCTAAAAAAATTTGGGAAAATGAAAATGAGCAATTTGGTACTTTCCAACTGCAAGTCAATACCGCATTTAGTTCCAATTCTTCGGACAGGTAAACGAAATTAAGGGTATGTTTCTGTCATTTAAGCAAAACTTGGATATTTGTGACAAATATTGAGATGTCAAGGTTTCTTGTTACAATTTACCCAATTTAATAAATTCATTTAGGATACGAATGATACATGGATAAGATGGTTCCAAGTTGTAACATGTTAAATCCTATCACAATGAATAAATTGAATATTATAACTGATTGGCTGGGGCTTGGACCAAAACTCCAAAAGCAGAGCGGCAGCTTTGAGGTGAAACTAAAAAGTTGAAACAGCCTTTTCCAAAAACAGTCTGCTAGAACACTATGTATTTCGAGAAAATCTGCGATGCATCAGGTACATTTTTTGAATGCTATATCCCACTCTTGAAAATTAGATATATAATAGAAAATAAATATCATATTTATTCCACATATAATTTTTGTTCTATATATTAATTTTTTTTGTGGTCGGATGTACCGTTCAACGATACGTCCAATAAATAGAAGATTTTCTATGTATTTCACTCTTTCTGTACAGATCCCTTTTAATGTTTTTTTTCTTCTCTTTTTTATTAAAGAAAAAGGACAATCTCCAACCAAACCAAAGCCGTTTCATTTAAATCCAGACCAACCTAACTACTTCAATCATCAAACCACAAAAAAGAAATTGTCCTTCTCCCCCCAAAAAAATAAAAAATTGTAACAAACCCATCTCTCTCTTTGATCACTAGAATCACTGATGGCGGCTCAAGAGCAAGAGCAAGAGAAACAGAAACAGCAGCAAAAGCATGAAGAAGAAGAAGAAGCGAAGAAGCTTCTTTCTTCTTATCTGGGAATAAGTTTCTCTTTGTTTCTAACGCTGTTACCTCAGAACTCATTTTCTCTGATATCCAGTTTGGAATCACAAGTGAGAGAGCTGTCGTCGAGGCTGATAGCAGCGGAGGAGCAGCTGAGGCAGATGAAGTCAAGGAGGAAAGAAGACTCCAAAGCGAATGCGAGGGTGGTGGAGATCTTCGCCAGCCACAGGAACGCCTGGCAGTCCGAGGAGAGACATATGCTTCAGCAGATCGACGCCGCCACCGAAGAGGCGGCGAGTCTGAGATCGAAGGTGGAGGAAATGGAGAGGGAGAGGTTGGAGTCCAAGAAGAGGTTGGAGGAACTGGAGGAGATGATTGGGTTCATGTCTAGGAGGGCTTGTGACTTCGAGGATGAGGAGCCCCAATTGGGTGGTTGCGGGAGCAGGGATTGTTATGGCGGGGATGATGGCAATGGTGCTGGGAGCTTTCCTCATAGTGGGAATTTTGGCTTCAATTCTGAGTTTTTGTCTTCAGCTTCTAAGTTCTGGGATGAGAGAGCTAGCCTTTTTCAGGTTTGAACACACCCCCCCTCTCTCTCTCTCCCTCGACATTTTGCTTAAATTAGTTAAAATCATGTAACAAGGAATTAAGCATTCAAGTTCAGTAGTGAATGATTTGCGTGATATAGGCAGTATAATGAGTTCAAAGTAGATCCTGAATTATAATTACTTAAGGATATCTGCGACCGAAATATTTAGGAGAGAATTCAGTGTAGTTTCTCTGTATAAGCCAGTCAAGAAAGCTTTAATTTGTTTATAGTTCAATTCAGATAATCATTAATGTTGTGAGTGCAAACTAGTTCCCACTTGGCTTATCTTTTGTCCTAGCATATTTTGTCTTTACCATTAAGTTGAAGGTATGTTATAGTTTGTGCCAACTCAAAAAACTGCTATTGGTTTCGTTCTTCTTGAAATTTAACTGCAACTGTATATTGGACCACCCTTATCTCCAGCTTGATAAAAAGGGGTTTGTCTTCCTATACTTTTTTTTCTTGACCATATTGATGTGGAAGGACATCAGCACTACATAACAACCTAAACAAGTTTGCTAGAAAGTCAAAACATACTTCAATTGATTCAGTTGCAATGTGGCATCTTTTAGAAATTGGAATGATAATTGATTGCTGCTTTTCCATGTTAAAAAGACTATTGCCCGATCCTGCTTGAATGTATCTTCTCCAAGAGAATGAATGGGCCTTTTTCATGCCAGCGTTCCATGTGGCTTTCTTTCACCGCATCGCTGGTGGATGATAATAGATTAATTGTTTTGATTTACACTCATTAACCATATGAAAACAAAAACTTTCTTTGGTTAGTTCAATATTCTAATTCGAAATTTATATGGATTGAAATATTGAACTGTACTGGCAGTCAATTGACTTGTGAATTCGTGATGAAGGTGTTTCCTACTGTTTTGATCTCCACTGTTTTTTTTCCCTTTTTTCAGGATGTGCAGTATGAATCCCTCGAATCATTGTACAATACAAAGCATTTTGTGGGAAGGTAAATTGTAAACTTCTAGATACAAATGATGATTTGCAGGGCACAATCTTCCTAGTGTCAGATTCAGGACTGGTGATGTGGCTGAAAGAGGTTGGAAACTTGGAATATTATGCTTTCAAGAAATTTGAATGATAGAGGAGCAGAGGAATGTACTGGTTTGCTCCGTAGTTTAGAAGGGGTTACCCTCCTAGATAGGGAGGAAGATAAAAGGCTATGGTTATTAGGTTAGAGTGGTATTTTCTCAATGAATTCCAGCTTAGCAGCCTTGATTGGTGATCCAATTCATCCCATATTTGAGCCGTATAATATTATTTGGAAAGACAAGGTCCCAAAAAAAGTCGGGTTCTTCAGTTCTTGGTTTGGTCTGGGGTAGAGTTAATACTAATGATCTTAGGCAAAAGAAGAGACTGAGGATGATCTTGTCTCCTTATTGGTGCATCATGTGCAGAAGAAATCTTGAATCTTTTGATTATTGTTTCCTTCATTGCTCAGTGGCCTGTAACTTATGGTGCAATCTGTTTCAAGAAGCTAATATAAGCAGGACATCCCCTTTTACTTGAAGAATGTTGTTAGTGGAAAAATGATCTGGTTTAGGTGGGAGGTAGAAAGGGTAAAAGTCCTTGGGAACCAGGATGGCTTTCTTTTCGATGTTGTGAAATGAAAGGAACAAAATAATCTGATGATCTTAAAGGTTAAGGGGTAGTGGTTTCATGGTATAAGATCAGATTTCGGGATTCCCTATGGGCTTCTGTCATAATTGGAAAGGAGTGATGGTGTAAAAAGTCTAGGCTTGTAGGGGTCCTTTTTGTATCTTAGATTCTTTGTAGGGTTTTTTGTATCCCCTCCCTCATTTTGTCCTTTGGGTTGTTTTTCCTTTTGTGGACAGCTTGTTCACCTCTGTATACCTTTTTATTATGTTAATAACCTTTTTATTTATTATTAAAAAAAAAGATACTAATTATGGTCAAATTCATGTAAGCAACTCTTAATTGATGAAAAGACAACTTGTGTTTCTTTTACAGATGGGAGTACCCTTGGAAGTTAGATGGTGAATCAACAGGAGTTTCCTCTAAACTACAGTTGCTTGAACAAGAATTGTTGAATGTGGAAAAAATTGGCAGCAGTGATCTCCCAAAGGTGCCATCAATAATGAGGAAGCAGGCGAAGAGATATCAAGCTCTTGCAGGGAAGATTGATGATCTATGTAGAAGAATGGTAAGACTTCTCTGCCTCAAATAGTATTTTGGGCTACAAAGTAGTTAGCATTTGCTTTCAATTTTGACTGCTTTTAGAAATCATGTTGCTTTGATTGGGAATGATTTTGAGGAGATTCTATCTCACATACCTGAGGTGGCTACATATCATTTGTTGGGGGCTTGGCGTGTAATGTTTACTACTTCTGAGTATGTAGATCCCTATTGTAAATGTTATTATTCTTTTTTCTTTTTAAGTTGAATAAGCTTCCTGAAAGTCAAATATAATTTTATCACAGTTCACAGTTACATGCAAATGCCAGAATTGTCGTGCTACCGCAGCTTTGGCTGCTGCTTGTTGGCTTGTTGCATTAGTTCAGATATAGTGGCAGCTAGTGATATTATGTTTTCTGAAGTTAGAGTTTAATCCATCTTATTAAATGAAATTCTGATTCTAGTGAGGTGGACCGGAAGAATACCATGATAATAAAATTCACAAGACTACTGTTTTAAATACACTGTATTTGTTGATGTCCTTGTAAATTCACTTAGGGCCAAAGTCTTTTGATGTCAGTTTGAGATGGAATTAACTCTCAATATCTTTCTCTAAGTTCTATCTGTCGCATGCACAAGTTAGCAGAATAACGGCTTGCTTCTACAGATTTCCAAATGACTTATAGTCATCTGGTTATATTGAGTTTGGTGTTTTAGACACTTGACATCCTATGTTTGCTTAAAGTGTTTCCTTTCCTTTTTGTCCTCTGGATTGTATAGCAGGCTAGTGATCCTTGTGAATCCACACTCAGTCCTGAGTTTCGAACCCAAAGGCAAACAGAGTTTTTGCTTGAAGCATTTCGACTTCACCAGCGTGCATCCGAAACTGGACAGAAGCTTATGGCATTACAAACCGAGATTGGGAAAAATTATTATGTTGATGAACTGGGGAGCCAGCCCAAACTAACCACGCGACGGTCCTTGGACTCCATTAGGAACAACTTGAAAGAAATCCAGAGAAATTTGGAGATATGGTTGGCCAGAATTATTGGAGACCTCGAAGGTAGGGCTAGAGACGGGGCTTCTCGTTTAAGGGAATGTTACATTTCTAGACATCCATATGTTCAATAAAATCTTTTGAACAGTGTCCCAACTCTTGATCTAACAAAAAATGTTGGCTTGTTTTGGTATATATGCTGATCTAAGCTATTAAGAGGAGATGTGCAATAAAATTAATTTGTATGGCGTTTGTGGTAGCTTCAATATTTACTGATCCATCTTCTTAGTGATAGTTATGAGTGAGACAGAGAAGTCTCTTTACTAGGAATGTCAACTGTGAACTGTAAACTACCTAGGTGTTGAAGGGCTCCCGTCTGGCAGGGATGGAACCCTGAGTGTGCTGTTCTTGAATGGTGGAGGAGAGAAAGGAACCCCGAACTCTCCATCTCAGGCAGGGCGGTGATGGCCTGAGCCTAATGCTGTACCTACCCCATTCAATGATGGGGATTGTCCAAGGTGTAGCAACAAAGATCTTCAAGCATATTAGAAAGCATTCAAGATATTTCATGCCAGTATCTTCTCGTTTGATAATGTCAGATAACATTTGCTACTTGGAAATGGAAAAAGCAGGAAATTAGAGCAAGGTCCCAAGCCATGTTAAGTGCTATGAGATGAGTAGGACTGATACTTATGGTTGGTGGTGGGGTCTAATTGTACTCTACTTCTTTCTTCCAATATTTACATAATTACAAATTTTCTTTTGAAATGAGATGTACTTACTTTTTTTGATATTATCAGGGGTCTCTTAGCGTAATAATATAATCTTGTTTAAGAAAAGATGGAGTTTTAGCCTAAATTAATTAATCTATAGTGAGTAAATAATTTGGGAAATAATCTTTTTCTCCTAAAGTTTACCGTATTCTCCACTTTTCCCTCTCTAGTTTTAACATTCTCCATTTTCCCCCATGCATATATATTTTTATTTGTTGAGATTGGGTTGCATACTTGCATTTGTGCATGTGAGGGGAGAAAGTGAAGAATGTTGAAACTAAAGGGAGGAAAGTAGAGAATAGGGCAAACCACAGATGATAAAATGATTATTACCTTAAATAGTTTTGGACCTTTGGTGTCATTGAAAACACTTTTTTTTTTGGAAGTATTTACTTTTTGAACTAAAAATAAAATAAAAAGAAATAATTGGAGTGCGTTGGGAAAAAAAGGAAAAAAAAAAGAAAGCTTTTTCTATATCAATCTTTACTCTGCTATGTGTTTTTGTTTAATTTTTAAGCTTGTTTTACTTGAATAGTTAAATGTATCTATAATTTTTTTTTAACTAAACAGAAACTTGATTAATGATTGAAGAGCCCAAATCTGAATTGAGTAAGACTATAATCCAAATAATTAACTTAAAATTTAAACTAAATAATATGGCAAGTGAGTTGTTATCATTACATAAATCATAAGATAACGTGGTTAATGAACAAACCATTTTGGATTGGTTTTTGGACTAATTTTTTGGATTGTCTAGTGATCTAAATTAAACTTCAGCATTTTAAGGCACGAAATAATGTTTCAAAAGAGGGTGCACCATGCACGCCCAAACTGCTTCGTTTTTCCACACCATTTGCCGTAAAACAGTTGAATGTGACAAAAAATGATTGAAGATCATCCGTATTACTAAAAAAGCTTATTCATAGAAACAAAAATAGTCATTTTTAAAACTGGTGCAATGAGTATACCTCTTCTGTCTCAGCTTTTCATTTTTAGCCATTTTATTGTACATAAAAAAATACCCCAAACACAGATTTAACCACTTAAAAATGTTAAACCATTACATATTCTAGTGAGAGTAAAGCCTACGAAAGAAATAATTAGTGGTTTAACGAGAGCTGCCTTAGACAAACTTAAAAGTTTAACGTTCAACTTCACATAACCAAAAATTTTATAAAGAATCTATATATATATATATATATATTCCTTTATATACATTTATCCTAAGATTGGACTTAATGTCAAGGCGCACAAAAATTTCCTAAAAGTAAGTTAAGTAGACGTATAAATAGGGATAAAGTTAGAATTTGGTTTTGGGGTTCAAGACAAAACAAATATTCAAGTAGAAAGAAGACGATTATACTAATATATATATATATTTAAATCAAATGTAATAATGTATAGTCTCATATGTAAATTGTAATAGTACAACAAATAAATTAATAAATACAATAGATAAAACTTTATGAATTAAAATGTAAACAAACGCTCTTTTAAATTTTTAAGGTCATCTATAATGGAATATATACTATGTTGTTATATAATTTTCTTTTCAATATACGTGATCAAAGAGTTTGTAAGAAATTCTCTTCTATCTTGTTACTAAACCTAATTTTGACAATATACATTGATGGTAACGACATTTAAGTAGTTGCAGTCGAAAACGTTTAAATAACAATCTATATAATAAATGTAGTGAAATCATATTAATAACCCTAAATATTTATTATTTTATAATCTAATACTTGAAATTATTCGATAGAGAACAATAAAAATTTAGTTGCACCTGTAGAAATACAATTGCTAATTAAGTGAAAAACCTAAATGTTTTATCAATTTACAATTGTCAACCTAAAAAATTAAAGAGCGATACAAATAATGTGAAATATCAAATTGAATAATTGCTAATAAACAAACTATTTAGAATCCATAATTGTGTTAACATAAAATAAGTGTTTTAATGAATTTTTTTTTTTGCATTGGAAATTAAAATTAAGGATAGAAAATAGATTGATTTTTTCTCCTAATTTCATGGACATTAAAATAGGGAAGATATTTATTAATTAATTTATACTAATAATATTTATACATAAGAATTTATGTATAATAAATATACACGATAAGTCTCTTTAAGCTCCCTAAGGGGCGCATAACGGGAATCCATAGTCTGTGTGCCCGATTCTGGTGGGAAGGCACAGATGAAGTTCGAAAAGTCCACTAGGCTCTTGGGAAAAACTCTATACTATTAAGAAGGATGGAGGCTTAAGTTTTCGGGATCTTTTGACATTCAATCAAGCTCTCTTGGGCTAAGCAGTGTTGGAGATTGGTGGACAATCCAAATTCCCTAGCAACTAAAGTTCTGAAAAGTAGGGTGTTAACAATATAAATTATCGATGGACCAAATAGAATCTCCACTCGGATGCTTTTCACCGCGACACTTCTCACCAGAAGAAATGGTCACCAAGAGATCCACCAGATGGATGTAAAGACAAAATCCCAAAAAAAGATCTAAAAATATACCGCATCAACATTGCAAATGGTTAGAAAAAATAAAAAAAGATAAGATTCCTCCCACTTGCCAACATGAGTGGTAAATTCAAAATTTAGAAAGGACCCACTTCAACAAACCCAACCAATATAAAAGGAGAGAAAATTCTACCCTACAACAGATCAATAAAGGCTCACAATGGACCAACACCTAAATCCAATGAGAGCAGCCCATATCAGCACCAAGCAAAAGAAAATTGCCACATCACTCAAAACATACCAAAAAGTGGCATCAAAAAGGAAACTATTCCCTCCCATAAGACAAAATGAATTTTGAATGTTCTAGATGCTGAAATAATGTCGCCTAATAGGAGATGGACACATGTCCACCCACTTGGTCTAAATTGTAGTATAAATTAACCTTGTATCTTAATAAAACCCCCAAGCTTTTCTCTACATTTTTGTACATATCATTTTACTTTGCATGCACATTTTTAGATCTTCTCAGAAACATCAGAAAATGATCGCTGGATCGTCGCTGACACCGATTCCGACGTCCATTTTCATCCTAAATCTCACGAAACTCTACCAAAATTTCCAGATCTCATTACTTCATTTTCTCTTTTAGGGAAACAAAGTTCTGCTCAAATTAACCCAGAAAATCTCAATAACTCTCTCGGAGAGATTCTTTAAATCTGGTTAACACAAAAATTAAGGTGTTAACAGTGGTGTCGTTTGTAGGGAAATCCAACCTCTAGACTGAGATTTCCAAAACCTTTTCGTGACCATGCTGAAATAGCGAGCTCGCGAATGCTCACTCAAATCATTCTACAAGATCAACACTTCTTCAAAACCCTGGAAGTCATGACGAAGTCCAGAATTAATTGAGATGAAAACCGAGATCTCATACTAGAATAAGTGGCTAACCAGCTCAGCAAACTCGATCTTGTTATGAACAAAGTCATCATGTGGTAACATCTTTTTTTGTATAGTTGATTTTTGTTTGAATAGTCTTTGAGACTACAAATTTTGCTAATATTGTTTGAATTTGCTTGAGATATTTCAGATTCAAAGTGATTTAACACTGCTGAAGTTTGGTTTGCTTTTATTTGAACAATCAATTTATTGTTATGTTGATTCACATATCACTTTTGTATTCTTAGCTATAAAGTTTGATTTATGCAAATTTGGATATCCTTCCATTCTATTCGAGTAATTTTATATGCTATATAAGCTACTGAGTTGTGTGTTTGAGATTTGAATTGATGGATCCAGTTCTAAGCATCGTTTCTCTTAAGGATGATGACTTCTCGGAGGACGAGGTCTGTAGGAGGAAAGTGTTGGGATTATGCTCGATAGCAAGAGTGTAATAATGTATTTGACAATCTTTTCATATTAATAAAATGATTTCTAGTTTAACAAATCTTATAGCATTTATAGTTTAATTATTATAATTGTCAAAAGTAAATAATCACAAGGTCAAAAGATTATGAGAAAAGAAGAATTGTTCATACATCTAGATATGTATGAGGTAGACACAATTCTTTAGTTAGTATTGAATAATATTCATAAATTAAGATAAAAGGTTGGGCGCTTTTATCTTGTCAAAGTTGTAGATTCTTTTGCTAGCATTTGAGTGGAATCAAATGTGTTATGGTGAGTCTAAAATCATCAAAGTGTGATGTCTTTGGGTAAAAGAATATAGTGCACTGAGAGCATTGAATTGGATCACAATGAAAGACTTTATCTAGAACCGTCAATGGATAAAAGTTTTTCATTTGAAGACAATCGGAAAGTCTATCTCAATCTTGAGATAAATGATGGACTTATGGTTGCAAGTGTTATCATTTGAGCTATCAATGAGTACGATTATATAACATAGTCTATCCTCGATAGTTTGGTGGTATTCATTTGTTAATCGATAGAGGAGTTCATTTATAGATATAGACATAGTGGCTCCATTTATTAAATGAGAGTAGAATATCATCATATGGATGTTTTGATGTATTGGATATTAAATCTTAACGTTAAGTTTTCAATAGTGTCTATTGAAACATGGCTTCTGGACAAGTCAAAATATCCAAGTTCAAAATGTGGTCATATGAGTAAATATGGTAACTTGGAAAACTATAGACGGTCTATGAGCTTTTGGCGATTACTGATATTCTTCACGAGGATACAATTTCACCAATAAGGTTGTCTAGGGTATGAATGAGTAACATCAACTTATTCGATCTTTATTTAAGAGTTCAATTTTAGTTCTTTAGTGGAATAAACTAAAATTAAATAGATCGGACCTAAGTGAATCATTTGTTAATTGTGATTGAGTTGTGTCTATTGGAGCTTAAATTCAGATAGCCCGCCAAGATCCACAATCCACACGAACTTACATGGATCACTTGATATATTCTATCAGACCAATTTAGGGGTCCATTTAGAATTGTATTAAGGCATGTGCACTTATTTCTTTTTGTAAGAATATGTCTAGTTCACATGTGGACTTTTTATTAAGGTCCAATGGATTTAATAAAATATATATATATATGACCCATATATATGTGTTGGGCGGCAAGACTATTTAGAATAGCTTAATTATATTATTTTTATTTTATTATTTAATTAAATGGAAATCAGTTAATTTGTTGATTAATTAATTATTTAATTAAAAGTCAATCTTTTTTCTAGTATGAGATGGTCTCCTAAAATTATACTATTGTTGGTAGTATAATTAATATTAAAGACTATATTTGATAAGTAGATAAATAAAAGGAATTATTTATATAATCAAATTATGAAGTCTTTAATATGGTTACACATACACTATTGAGTTGGATTAGGAGTCTTGGTGTAGGAAAGAATTCTTTTTGGAAAATGATTCTTAACCACCAAAAAAATCCACCTAAGGATATGATTCTTAACCACCAAGTAAATCCTTCTTAGGAGAGGATTTAGTCTCTTATATATAATACCTATTAAATTCGACCAAGAATGAGTTTTTGGTGTGAGAAGTTGTTTTTTTTTTATTGTTATAAAAAAAAACTTCGTCCAACTCATTGAGTGAATTCGGCCAAGCATAGAGAAAAGAGGGAACATTTTTGTTTTCGATAGTACACTAGTATCGTTTGCATCAAAAGGGTTTTGTGTACAACATCGAATCAAGGTTCACGCGAATTTCAATCAAATTGATTGATAATTCAAAAGTGACTGGACGTTCTTGGTTTTTCTCTTGGAGGATTATTGTGACTAACAAAGAAGAAGATTTTGTTTGTTTCCATCCTCAGGTATACCATTTAAAGAAAGGGAGCTCACACTCCTAGGTGATTCACGTTTGTGATTGGATTGGAAGATCTTACGGATTCAATTCTACGCTAGTTCAATCGTCACGAAAAAAAAAAGGTACGATACTTTTTATATACATCAATTAATTTAGGGTTAAAGTTCTTGTTATTAAAAAGGAAATTTTTTATTTATACGCAAACCCTAATTTGTAATAAATTTTCTCACGCTTCCGTTGCATTTTGAACCGTTTTTTTCCCTACAAAAAGCTCCTCGTGAAGCTGTCGTGGATGATATAAGCTACTTGATGATAACCAACTAAGTGCTGACATTGACCGAATGATGACCATGTTCATGAGTCAACCAAAGAGCTTTGCTCTATGAGAGCTAGTAGATTCAGATGCAACTCCAATGGTTGCTTGCCCAGCAACAAGAGAATCTAGCAACCGCCATCACCAAGTGACAACCGAATCACCATGACCCATGTACACCCAACGTTCTCTAGTTGAAATCACATTCAGCGGGTGAAATGATGATCTCGGTTGGATCACTACAAGGGGTTATCTTGTGGTAACATCTTTCTTCGATTTATTGATTTTCGTTCAAATAGTTTGTAATCTAAATTTTCCCAATATTTTGTGAACTAAATGATCTATTATTCTATTTGTTTGAATATTATTTCGTCATATATGTGTTGTGGCTACGAATTTATTTGAATAATAAGTTAAATTTGCTTGAAATATTTGAGATCCAAAATGATTTGACACTACTTAAGTTTGTTTTGCCATTATTTGAGCAATCAAGCTATTGTTTTTATGGATCTACACAATATTTATGTCTTTTTAGCCATAAAATTTGTTTTATGCAAATTTTCCTTCCTTGCTATTTGAGTGATTTTATTTGCTATCTAAGTTACTAAACCGTGTGGATGAGCTTTGAGTTAATAGATCCAATTCTAAGCAGCGGTTCACCTAAGGATGATGACCTCCTGAAGAAAGATGTCTCTAGGAGGAAAGTTCCTCACGAAACTGTTGTGGAGGATAGAAGCTGATGGATGAAATGCTATGAGAAAAACTCCGGGAATGACAACCAAAAGAAATGTTCTCGGAGTCAAAAACACTATATGCATAAATAGGCGGGAGAAAAGTGTTAGGATTATGCTTAGTAGCAAGAGTGTAATAATGTATTTGACAATCTTTTCATATTAATAAAGTAATTTTTAGTTTAACAAATCATATAGCATTTATAGTTTAATTATTATAATTGTCAAAAGTAAATAATCATAAGGTCAAAAGACAATGAGAAATGAAGAAATGTTCGTACATCGGGATATTTATGAAGTAGATACAATTCTTTAGTTAGTCTTGATCAATATTCACGACTTAAGATAAAGGTTGGGTACCTTTACCATATTAAAGTTGTAGATTCTTTTACTAGCATTTAAGTAGGATCAAATGTGTTATGATAAGTCTAAAACCATCAAAGTGTGGTGTCTTTAGGTAAAAGAATCTAGGGCACTAGGTGCACTGAATAGGATCACAGTGAAATACTTTATCCAGAACCATCAGTGGATAAAAGTTTTCACTTGAGGACAAACCGAAAGTCTATCTCAATCCTAAGATAAATGATGGACTTATGGTTACAAGTGTTATCATTTGAGCTGTCAATGAGTACGATTATATAACATAGTCTATCTCGATGGTTTGGTGGTATTAATTTGTTAATTGATAGAGGACTTCATTTATAGATATGGACATCGTGACTCCATTTATTAAATGTGAGTAGAATATCATCATATGAATATTTTGAGGTATTGGATATTAAATATTAATATTGAGTTTTCAATAGTGTCTATTGAAACATAACTTATGGGCAAGTCAAAATATCTAAGCTCAAAATATGGTCATATGAGTAAATATGGTAACTATGAGAGCTACACATGGTCTATGAGCTCTTGACGATTACTGGTATTTTTCACTAGGATACACTATCTCTAATAAGGTTTTCTATAGTACGAATGAGAAACATTTACTTATTTTATCTTTATTTAAGAGTTCAATTTAGTTTTTTAATTTTAATGAACTTAATTTAATAGATTGAACATGAGCAAATCATTTGTTGATTGTAATTAGGTTATGTCTATTGGAGCTTCAATTTAGATCGCCTGCCAATATCCCCAATCCATACGAACTTGCATGGATCACTTGATATATTCTACTGGACTAATTTCTTGGTCCATCTATAATTGTTTTTGGATTTCGGAATCCGAATTTTTTTGAGAGTTGTGGTCATGTGTGGTCAAGACACGCAGTAACTCTTCAAATACCTGGAATGGGCGGCCAAGGACGTGGAAATCCTTGGACGGCCCTAATGGGGTACGATTATCATTTCATTAATACATTAAGAATATAATTTGCACATTTTAATTAAATGAGCTGTTAAATTATATTAATCTATTAATTTAAGGCATATGAACTTGTTTCTTTTTTAGTAAGAATGAGTCTAGTTCACATATGGACTATTTATTTGTCCAATGGATTTAATAAAATGAAAAAACAATATCTTGCCCAAGGTATATGCTTGGGCGGCAAGGCTATGATTATTAGCCTAATATATTATTTTTATTTTATTATTTAATTAAATAGAAATTAATTAATTAATTAATTAAAAGTCAAAATCTTTTTCTAACTATGCGAAAGTCTCTTAGTATCATACTATTATTGGTAGTATGATAAATATCAAAGATTTTATTTGATAAGTAGAAAAATAAAATGAATTTATTTATCTAGTCAAATTAGAAAGTTTTGATATCTATCAAAACTCTAATTGACAATTGGTTAAATTAAGAAGTTTTTGATAAAGTCATAATTTAATTGATAATCAATAATTTATTACTGGATAATACACCGATGAGTTGGAATATGGATTGAACTCAAAAGTTGATAGGAGTTTTGATGAAACGAAAATCCTCCTTGTATGAGAATTTTCGGTCACCAATATATTCGCTTAAGGGAGTTCGGCCATGGTAATGATCTAGAAAGAGTTTTTTTTTATTTGCTTAGAATTTTTTTTTCATCCAACTCATAGAAAATGTGTGAGAGAATTCGATGCAACATCAATCGTCACGTGAAAAAGATACAATTTTTTTAATTATATATTAATTAATCAAGGGTTAAGGTTCTCTATTTTAAAGGAATTTTTTTAAAATATACCAATCGAACTTTTCACTTCCAACGCGTGTTTTTTCCTATAAAAAGCTCCCTAATAAGAACATGGTGATGATGATGCAGATAAGGGTTGTCATGAACCGTCAGTAGCCAGTAGACCTAAATGAAACACTGATTGTTGCTCACTTAGCAGTAGGAGAACCTAGCAACCGTCACCACCAAGTGACAACCAAATCACTAGAAACCATATGCATTTGGTGTTCTCCAGGTGGCAATACAGCTAGTAGAGTTAGTGCTAAACGTTGTTTCTCCTAAGGAGAGTAGTCTCCTAGAGGAAAAGGTCTCTAAGGGAAAAGCTCCTCACGGAACTACCATGGAAAAAAAAGCTACTGATGATAACCGACCAAGTGAAAAGCTCAATGAGGAAAGCTCAATGAGGAAAATTCCTCGTGAATTGTCTTAGAGCAGAAGCTATAGATGATAACCGACCAAGTGAAAAGCTCAATGAGGAAAACTCCTTGTGAAATTGTCATGGAGAAGAAGCTACTGATGATAACAGGCCAAGTGAAAAGCTCTAGGAGAATAATTCACCATGAGCAATGCCTTTTGATGACTGGAGTCAAGCACATCCAGCCATGCCCAGACCTTTGAACCAAGAATAGCCTCGTGTAAGCTCCTAGGTGGAAGTTAAACCACGACGAATTAAAAAAAAATGAGGAAAAGCCTATATAGAAGTAACAACCTCAAAGATCTTTCATTGGTATTGAAACGATAGTTCTTAAAAGTAAAACCCATTACCACAGAGATAGTAAACACTCTCTTAACACCAAACACCATGCAGAAGAGAAAGAAGATGATGTACCATCTGATAGAAAAACACCTAAGAAAGTCCACAGCCAGTTCCAAAAGAGAGCAAGGGAAATGGAAGAATAAAGGAGAAATAGGGGAACATGCACGATGAGCTAGACCTATTGAAGAAAGCTGAACACACCATTGATCAAGAAATTATAGAAGTACCTCTTTCCTGTCATGCTAAAAATTCTACTAGAGATATATTGTCAAGATGGAAATCCAAAAATACCTTCGAGAGATCCATGTGCTAAATGTTCCTAATAACATTCAAAGGAGCCACCAAAAACTGGTTCAAAAAAACTCCCTTTATGAAGAGTTAAAACTTTCTCACAACTTAATAAGGATTTTTGGTGTTCAGTTTCAATAAATAAAACCTCGACAAAAAGATCCATACCATTGTAGTACATTCGCCAAGCCAAAGACGAAGCTATTAAGGAATATATAAAGCACCCCCATGAAGAAGTGATATAATTGTATGTTTTCATAGAAAAGGACACCCTGGGCAATTTCTGGAAAAACCTCCGCATCGGCCCACTGTAGGAGTCATTTGAATAACAAAACCCTAAGACCTACAGAGATGCTTACATGAGAGCTCTGAAGCAATATAGAAGAATAAAAAATACTAGATCAAAAAACAATAGAAGGTAGTTGAATCAAAACATAGAAATCACTGGAAAGAAGGTTAAGACTCCTTCTGAAGGTCCTATCCGTGAATTCGAAACTACAATTGGCCCCTACCACAAAACTCTAGAACTCGGACTAGGTTGAGAGAGTTTCTTACACCTACATCACCACCAAAGCAACAGAACAATGAAGTTAATGGAAGGTTAGTTGAGCGCTTGACCTACCCGAAATTTACACATCTTAAACACCAATAGAGACAAGATTTTCTTAGCCATCCGGAGGAAAGGTCTGTTACAAACTCATTGCCCAGTGAATACCCTTTAGGAGAAAAGAAGTTGCGATAGACATTCATGAAGATTATGGCCACAACACCTCCTAGTGTTATAGTCTACATAATCAGATAGAGAACTTAGTACGAAAGAGTCTGCTTACTGAATTCTTTCAAAATGTGAGAACCAACTTGTAAGAGAGAAAATGCTGCTGAATATATCACCACCAGAAAAAATCTTGAAACCAATGATCCTGAAGCTGAAAGTGTCAGGCCAAACACTCAAATAAAAATTCACTTAGTGGAATGCTCTGGGAGGATAAACCATCAAGAAAAAGGCATTAGAATAAACATTTCTAAAGCCCTGATAATCTCCTACATTGATGTGTGTTTCTCAAGTCTTCTAACATCTCACTAGTTCAATGGCAAATGACTGGTAGGCTTGTCAATGACACAAATTAATCATTAAACCAAGTAGGCTCTCCATCGGAACACCTCTCATCAGGAGACATAGCCACCAAAAGAAAGAACTACCTTTACTAGCAGAAGAGGGAATAAGAAATTCATGCTTAGGGCGACTCCCTCCAGATGGAATCAATATTTTTTTTTTCCAAATCACAAAAAAAACTCCTATACGAAAATCGTTGAAACACTAACCACGTAGAATAATTTCTCATTGAACATGACCATGCTTTTGATTCTCAAGATACGATGACCGTGCTTAATGATTTCTCTAGAAAGAATTATAACATATAGTGAGTCCCCAATAGAATGATTTTTAGTCAGTTTGAATTTATTGTTACGCTATAATGTCTCTTAGAGGATTCAAACACACGCTACTCATGTTACCTTCAGGTCATGGGAGATAACTCATGTAAGGAGAGAGACTTTCTAGGGCGGACAAGTCTCGCTAAACTCTTATGGGAGAAAACATGCGACACTCATGCACCTTCGGGTTATGAGAGATAACTTGCAGCCCACGAAATTCCCTTGAAATTGATCACCTAAGGAAGAACCAAACCCCATGTGTATGGAGAGAGACCCTCTAAGGCGAACAAGTATCGCCAAACTCCTCCGAGATAAAATATGTGACACTCATGTCACCTCCGGGTCATAGGAGATAACTCACAGCCCACGAATTTTCCTTAAGGTTTTTTACCCATGGAAGGACCAAACTCTCTCTATGTATGGAGAAAGACCCTCAAGGGCAAACAGCTCTCACCAAACTCCTATGGGACAAAACACGTGACACTCATGCTACCTCCGGGACATGAGAGATAACTCACAACAACCTATGAAATTCCCTTGAGGTTGATCACCCAAGAAAGGACCAAACCCCCTGTGTATGAGAGAGACCCTCAAGAGCGAACAAGTCTTGCCAAACTCTACCGAAAGAAAAAATGTGACACTCATGATAGCTCTGGGACATGAAAGATAACTCACAACATCGCATGGAATTTCCTTAAGGTTAATCATCTAAGCCAAATCCCTTATGTATGGAGGAACACCCTCCAAGGCGGACAAGTCTCGCCAAACTCCTCTTGGAGAAAACACGTAACACTCATGCTACCTCCGAAACATGACAAACAACTCACAACATCGTACGAAATTCCCTTAAGGTTGATCACTCAAGGAAGGACCAAACCCCTTGTGTTTGGAGAGAGACCCTATAGGGCGGACAAGTATCGCCAAACTCCTTCGAGAGAAAACATGCGACACTCATGCTACCTCCGGGACATGAGAGATAACATACAACTTCCCACTAAATTCCCTTAAGGTTGATTACTTAAGGAATGACCAAACCCCTTCTGTATGGAGAGAGACCTTTAGGGCAAACAACTCTTGCAAAACTTCTCCTGGAGAAAACATGCGACACTCATGCTACCTCCAGGACATGAGAGATATCTAACAACATCCCATGAAATTCCTTTAAGGTTGATCACCCAAGGAAGGACTGAACTCCCTATATATGGTAAGAGACCCTTCAGGGCGGAAAAGTCTTGCCAAACTCTTCCGAGAGAAAACAAGCGAACTCATACCACCTCCGGGTCATAAGAGATAACCTGTAACATCCCACGAAATTCCCTTGAGGTTGATTATCCAAGGAAAGACTAAACCCCCTGTGTATGGAGAGAGGCCTTTCAGGGTGGACAAGTCTTGCTTTCTCTCTATGAAAGAAGCTCGCCAAAGAAATATGCGCAACGAAACACAAAACGATATCTACATTGCAAATTTAAAATTCCCGTATGGTTGATCACCTATGGGAAAAAGAACAAAACCCCATATATGGAGAAAATAATCCTTCTGAAGGGAGACAACACTTCACCACCACAAACAATTCACAACAAAAGAAACAACTACAATATAAAATAACAACAAAACAAAAGACATTCTAATAAACCAAATCGCACGATAAAAAAGTCGTAAAAAATTAAGTAAACAGTATCTAGATTTGACAATCATCCGGAACACATAAAAGAAAATATATATAAAAAAGGTTTATTTCAAAAAATTCTCTCATAACTGTCCACCATCAGCAGGATCATGTTCTTATGCTGCAACAATCTCCACACCAGCCACAACCCTCGTTGTAGCATTTCTAGCCAATTCTTCTAGGAAAAATAAAACCAAAAGGTTGCACAATCTCTAAATTTTATTTTGGGATAGCTCAGTCTCTATGAACAAAATCACTCTCTTTCGGAAGATAAATCTCCAAGAAAGGAAATTGCTTCTAAATAGCCAATCACTAGCGAGAGGATGTCAAGCTCCTAGAAAAAGCCGTTTAAGACATAACTAGTTTGAAAAAGATGAGAAGATCCTTACAATCGCCTAATATCGATGTGATTTCTTTATAGTCTTCTAACATTTCACCAGCTCAATGCTAAAAGACTCTGGGACTTGTTAATGATATAAATTATCAATAGACCAAGTAGGCTCTCCACCATGATGCTCCTTACTAGGACACTTCTCACCAGGAGAAATGGTCACCAGGAGATCCACCAGCTGTGTGTAAAGGCAAAATCCCACGAAAAGATATAGAAATATGCCACATCAGCATTGCAAGTGGCTAGAAAAAGTTAAAAATAGAGAAGATTCCTCCCACTTGCCAACTAGGGGTGGGCGTTTTCGGGTTGAGTTAGGTTGGTTTCAACCCAATCCAACCCAACGTAAATTTTAACCCAACCCAACCCAACCTAATATTTGTCGGGTTGGGTTGGGCTGGGTTGATCGGGTTGGGCTTTTTAAGCCCAATAGAAAAAATATATTTAAATTCAAATTTTATTATATCAAAATTCAAATTTAAAATAATTTTTCACCATAATATCATATCACGTTGAGTTTAGATTACTTAAAAGCCTCAAAATCAAATCATAACATATAATGCAAATTGTTTAAATATCTCTTACATAATTAAAAAAAAAATATATAGCAATTTATCCAACTTGGAAAGTTTCCATCTAAGTCTCCCATCCATTTTACAATTATAATCACTTCATTAAATATCCCGTGGTTGGATAATCTATTATTTATTTCAACAAACATAATAGTTTGAGTTTATATACAATTATTAGACTTTTTCTACTAAATTCTTAATCAAATCCTAAAGAAAAAATAACATTTTAAAGTATAATCCAGGATGTGTCATTTAATACAAAAGATGAAGATAACATATTAATATAATCACATATTTGTAATAAATGTATTATATATTGCGGTATACAATATTTAAAATTATGTATTTTTATTTGTCATTTAAAATATTATAAATGGTGCATGAGTAAACTTTTTAATTATTTTTAAAAAAATTGAGATTTCATAATAAATATAATAGTAAATATATATTTTATTATTATTATTATTTATATCGGGTTATCGGATTGGGTTGGGTTATATTTTATTAACCCAACCCAATACAATCTTAAAAGCAACCCAATCAAATATAGTCGGGTCGGTGGGATTGGGTTGGTGGCTACCCCTATTGCCAACATGGGTGGTAAATTCAAAATTTGGAAAGGGTCCCATTTTAACAAACCCAACCAAATCAAAGGTGAAAAAAAAGAATCTACCTTACAACAGATCAATAAAGGCTCACAATGGACCAGCATCAAAAATCCAATGAGAGCAACTCACGTCAGCACCACTAAAAGAAAATTGCCACGTCACCTAAAACATATCAAAAAAGAAATTGTTCCCTCCCATCAGACAACATGCATTTTGAATATTGTAGAAGCTGAAATAATATCACCTAATGGGAGATGGACACATTCCGCCCACTTGATCTAAATTGTAATATAAATTGACCTTGTGTCTCGATAAAACTCCCAAGCTTTTCCCTATATTTTTGTACATATCATTTTACTTTGCTTCCGCATTTTTAGATCTTCCTCTCCAGACGTCGAAGAACAATCGCCGGACCCTCGCCGACACCGATTCCGATGTCCACTTTCGTCACAAATCTCATGAAACTCTACCAAATCTTCCAGATCTCATTCCTTTGTTTTCTCTCCTAGAGAAATGAAGTTCTGCTCAAATTAACCCAGAAAATCTCAAGAACTCTCTCGAAGAGATTCTTCAAATCTGGTTAACATAAAATTTATGGTGTTAACAGTCGATATTACCCATATACTTCCTTTTTGTGTGCCAAGGACTGTGTAGCCATTTTAATGCTATGAAGCAGTTTTCAGTATGGCCGTGACGTCCTTGAAGCAGGGTCTAGATGGCGAATTGGACATAGTATGACGGTTTTGATCCATAATGACCAGTGGATCCCGAGGCCGGATTCGTTTCGAACAGTCTCTCCTCGTATTTTTGCCAACCAGACTACAATTAGTACCCTCCTATCTCCTTCTAGTGGGTGGAATGTCCCGCTGATCACCTCCAGGATACTGAGACCATCCAGAGTCTCCCTATTAGTTAAACTAGGACTAATGATAAGTTGAGGTGCGCTAAGGTGGGAAGCCAATCAAGGCAAGCTTTCCAGGTGAAGATTTTTATTTTGGTAGGTATTTTTAAGCTTCACAATAGATTCCACTAAGACTCCAAACTACACGAACCAGAGGGCCTGTCTCGAAGTACCAGGTTTCTGCCCACTTTATAACCACTTCGAATCTTTCAAAGTGCCAAATCAACTTATCATTAATCTGGGTTGAACTATAAAGCGGAAAATACTACCCATGCTTTATGGGGCTGCCCATGATTCGTTGATAAAACTTAGTATATGAATTATGAGAGAAAATGATGGA
This sequence comes from Dipteronia dyeriana, assembly GCA_032871835.1. NCBI lineage: Eukaryota > Viridiplantae > Streptophyta > Magnoliopsida > Sapindales > Sapindaceae > Dipteronia > Dipteronia dyeriana. The sequence goes on along the minus strand of CM065295.1, from coordinate 31,390,798 downwards.
ATTCTAAATGGATTACAGTCCAATGTAGCAATCCATTTAAGTGTAACACTGGAGTTGTCGTTTTGTTGCCTCGCGAGTTACAACTCGCTGAGCTGAAGAATGAATCCCTAGGGAAGTCTTGTGAGTTGGTGCATGCTCATACAAGTTCAATTATGTTATTTACTCCTCAACTTCCATTGAAGAGTGAAAAGCATAATTGAATTAGCTTGTGCATGTGCCAACTCACAAGACCTCTCTAGGGAGATCTGTATATCTTTACTAGATCCAACTTTGAAATCCTATTGGTTATGTGACAGTGCTGGTTGATGATTCTTTTGCTACTTTAATGGTCAGTTCTATTTTGTTTGAAGAAAAATAAGAAGAAAGCATGCACACCTTAGTAAATGGATTTGAATCATTCTTGGGTTGAATTTCATATTGTAATTGGATTTGCAGGTATGTCTTATAGCCAATCTTCCACATAAACACACATGCACGTACACCTTAGTCTGTGCATGTTGCTCTAGTAGAGATATATGATCAAGACTATCATTATCAATTTGGCTGAAATTTGTTCTTTTCTTTTTGTTCAGATCAAGCTTCTTAACCTCAGTATGCAACATGAAATATGATAAGCTTCGAGTTAAAATCTCAATATATATTGTGTTCTAAGATATTTAATTTGTAAACTAGGATTGAGTTGTTCGATTTTAAAATGTTGTGATAAATGATAATAATGGTTTCAATGAATAAATGATCAAGCTTTCCAAAGCTTGAATTGTTTTCGCTTTTTATGTTTGCCCTACAACTTTGCACTTGAGAATTTTGAAATCACACCGGTTTTTGATGCTGTTATTGTTCCATACCCATTTTGTAGAATTTGATGTACTCCTACCATAACACAAGAAAGCTACTTTGGAAAGAATCATTGTTTTTCAATTGATCTACGTCAACTACATAAGTTTTATTTTGTGTTTGCATTATTTTAATTATCTCAAAAAGTGTTATTGTTTATTCATCATCTTCTGGGTTTATTCTTATAAGAAATGACAAACTTTCAAATAATCATAAAAATAATAATAATAATAATAATAATGACGACTTATTATTGTGACAACAAGAATTCCTTACTTTAACATATTTTGGCTTATCCTGATCGCCTCATCTGTTCATGACGCCCTCTAGTACTAGGCGACAATGTTGCTCTAATTTTTATCAATATACTTGCAACATTTCTGATAGATGACAGATGACACCCATTGTTCACGTGCCGAGAAATATTCATCCTCAATTTGTTGTAAATCGTTTTCCCCAACTTCTATGATCGAATGATTAAATATTGAGTCACTAACCCAATATCTTAAGTTCATTGCCTCCATAAGGATTTCATCAGTTGACTTCTTCTTTGTGAATGTTTCCATCAGTAGGATACCATAGCTATAAACATCACCTTCTCGAGACACCATTCCTTCTCTTTCATATCTGCGAATGATTTGATCAATCTCAGTATTAACGGTGTAAAAATCAATATCATTAATATAACAAAGAGCAAAATATGGAGCATTTTTACCTGGTGCCATATCACCAATTATGGCAAGGGTTTGTGTTTGTGTCATAGATTCATCTTCATCTAAGAGTTTTGTAATACCAAAACCACTCAAGTATCCAACCATGCTTCGATCTAGCAATACATTACTCGACTTTATGTCACAGTAAACTACAGGGACTAAATACCAAAGTGAAGATACTCCAAAATTGATGTGATGTCACAGCAAACTATATGGACTAAATAACCAAAGTAAAGATACTCCAAAGTTGATGTGACATCTATCGGCTTATTCAACCTTTATAATATGTCCAAAATGTTTTCCTTAGAATATAGGAACACTACTAGGTTCCAAGTAGACATGTATTTTAGTCAAGGGCTGACCACCATGGAGGCCATGCCCCCCACCCCCCACACTGATTTTTTTTTTTTTTTAATAAATCATAAACAAAAATTAAATGATAAAATTTACATTTTAATACTTTAATTTTTTTATTATTATTATTTAGTCCACCAATTCCATCATTCTAGTTCCGTCCCTAATTCTAGTACTAAAGCTTTAAAATCCTCATTTATAAAACTGCCTATAATTTTAACAAGGTTTCAATGACGAGTACCACTCAGAACTTCATATTAAACATCGAAACTCCTAAGTGCTCTTTCTAATTGCATGTGGAACACTTTACTGAAATCTCCATCTCATCCGAAAGTCTCCATCCAAAACAACAAAACCACAACTCCAGTGTCATATTTGAATGGTTTGCTACATTGGACTGCAAATCAATTTATGCAATCCATTTAGAAATTAGAATTCCATCATTCTCTCATAATTCACATACTAATTTTTACCTTTGATATTTATTTCAGTAATGCTACACATCCCACCTGAAATCCCACTTTTTTTCATCCCAACACATTTGGCATTTGAAATGTTAAATGATGAGTGGATACATATGAAAGGTGAGATAAAACATCGATAATTTGTACCCATTCATAATTTGACACCTCACATGCCACCTGTGTTTGGATGAAAAATGTGGGATTTTAAGGGTGCGTTTGGTACACGGGACGAGATAGGACAACATGAGACAGTTTGTTCTTGTCCCACGTTTGGCTTGTCCTTAGCATGAGATATGACGAGATAAGGTGGGACAAAAATCACAAAAAATTGTCCCACCCAAGACCCTAGGACAACTTGTCAAGTGTCAAAAAGACCAGTTAACCCTTTAAATTTTTAAACAATTACAATCATGTATAATATATTATATATTATAATTACATATATAACATTATATATATAATATAATATATTATTATATATATAATTTAATAATATATAGGGATTTTAGTAAAAATGCCTATCTGAGGGCCTATATTGCAAATATACCCTATAAAAAAATTATAGCAAAAATGCCCCTAAAAGACCAAATTACCTTTAATGAGAAATGCCCCCAATTTATCCATGATTTTCCAATTGCCCTAACTCTCCCTACCAGCCATCCCAGCCATCCCGATTGACCCATTAACACTAAACCAGTAACCTTGTCATCGCCATTAAGTCCCCTCATCGCCGTGAAGCTGTTATTCACCGTTAAGCCGGCTCGTCGACGTCGGCCTTCACGAAACGAGGACGCGTGAGCATCTTTTTGTTTCGTTCGTCATCCCTCACCATCCCTCCACTTCTGGCTTCACTCATCATCCCACACCATCCCTCCGCTTCTGGCTGCAGTCACTCTGTTCGCTGCACCACTGTACCAACATGTGTGTATGTTTGTTAATTTTGTTACTCTGCAATTGGATTTGATTATATTGAGTTTTATGTCTTTCAAAGATAGTATTCAATTTTGTTTTGTGATTGATTGTCGTTGAATTGGGTTTACAAAATTTTGTGTTTTTTATTTCTCTGCAGTCACTCACGCCATTCGTTGAACTGGGTTTACAAGATGAAGTATTTTCAAAATTTTGTGTTTTGAAGTATTTTGGATTTTGTGTATATTATATTATATCAACATCTTGATCAAATCGCTGCAGGTTGATTATTTCTTTGGAGATTTTTGTTTTAATAGCTCCAATCAGTGAAAACTCAATTATACTAGTTAAATTTTCTTTAACATTGTAGGATGGATGGTGACTGTTTCTGGATGGAGGAATTTCCTCATTGTGTTAGATTAGATGTGGAGGCTGAGTATCTGAGATAGGTGGTGCCTGTGTTTTTCTGTCTTTCTTGTTGGTGTGTCGTTTGTTTTCTTCCTCTGTCCAACGGGGCCTTGTGTGCTGGTTGGTGGGGTTTGCCCCTGTTTTCTTACTTTATTACAAGCCTTATAAAAAAATGATATCTTTGAGGCTGAAGTTATTTAAAAATAGTGGTCTACTGGTCTGAAATTGAGGTTTTTAATATTTTTTAATATTATGGTGTTAAGATGTTTGAAGGGGATGTTTGTAATGTGTATATTGTTTTATCTCCTGTAAAGTGATTGTGTGTGTATGTGTGTATGTGTGTGCGTGTGTGTGTGTGTGTGTTTGATATTGTTTAATTCATTAATTGGATGTTTGAGAAGATTAAAAGTTAAGATTTTTCGTTATATATTCACATAGAATGATTTGTGATGAGGTATGAAAGATGGTCGAATTTTGTGATTCGTGATCAGTTAGATATCGCCATTAGTGTTTTTCTTCGACATTAAGCGACATGGGTCGAAAGAAACTACGTGAATCACTCAAAATTAAGGAAGATGATCGATTTACATCTCGAGTTAGTGGATACTACAATTGGGAGAGTATTAGACTTATTAAAGCAATTCTTTCACATGAACAACTCGATGTGTTTAAAGTGACATGTTTTGGTTATTTTTTGGATGTGAGTGATATGGTATTGTCTGGACAGTTTTGTCACCATATCTTGCTTTGGGAGTGTCATGTTAGGGATGTCGATGACACGATATCGACTTTGTGGTTCTATGTTGGAAACGAGGTGATAAGGTTTAGCGCGGTGGAGTTTTGTTTGGTTAGTAGGCTTACCTTTGGAGATTCATGTGAATCACCATCGTATATCACCAAACACATGGATAAAAGGATCCTCTGATCCTGCTTTCGAGATGGTAAAGTTCATGTAAAAATGTTTGCTAATTGGTTTAGGAATATTGGTCCTGATAATAATGTTAGTGATGATGATATGGTGAAGTTGGTTTTAGTACTTTTATTGGAGATGACTTTGGTTGGCAAGGACAATAGGAATGCCATTATGTATTGGATGCTACAGTCAGTGGATGACTTAGATGCGTTTAATAGTTTTCCATGGGGAACATTCATATACAATAGGACATTTGACTCTCTTTCTACTTGTGTTGTTGGTCGTGATGACAAGTACAATGAGTGTCTTGAGTCTCCAGCAAAGCGGAAAACTGAGAAGTACAACAACGTTTATAGGTTTGTCACAACTTTCTAGGTGATGTGTGAGATTTGGTGATTTTATTTAATAATATCATGCATGTGGTCGTGGATTAACTTACTTATTTATTTCATTTTCAGGTATGGGTAATCGAAGCAATACCTAAATGGGGGGCTATGCTTGGGTATGCGTCAAGGGTAAATAATGTCACTCTTAGAATTTTTAATTGGAAATGCACAGTTATGTAGATTTATATGATAACATTTTCAAGCATAGAAATGTAAGTATGCCTTAGTGTTGTTTAAGTTTAAATAACTTTATTTATGTTTGATTATAATTCTCATATATATATATATTGCAGCTCACCATATTTAAATATTAAGTCCCCTCCGATGAAGAAATTAGGAAACCCTATTGGCCGAGTATTGATCAAAGCCAATTTTCAATTGATCCAATGATTGTTTCACCAGAGAAGTTTGATTATGGTGTTGATGATGATGATTTTGAGGATGATATACAACATTCAGATGTTGGTTGTGATATGAAAAAAAGAAGTTAATCCTACATCATTTTAAAAAAACCAATGAGAAAGTAAGAAAGGATGGAAGGGATTGAAAGAGATGGAAATACGATTGAAGAAGATTCAAACACAACAAGATGAATATTGGTAGAAAGTACGTGATGAGATGACTTCTATGAAGAACGAGATGCATACAGAATTTCTTCGCTTATCCGAGCTTATATGCAAGTTAAAGAACGAAAAGGTAAATTGTGATTAAACAATTTGTCTTAATTATTATTACTAGTATTTAACAATTTGTATGAAATTGAATGCAGACATGTCATAATGTGGATACTGATGTAATCAACTTGAGTCAAGATAACAACATATAATTTGAGCCATCTACATTTCACCGAGTTCTTTCATCTCCTAAAATGAGCAAAGGTAATTATGAACCAAGCGACGATGTGAAACAACTATCAAGGCCACCCAAGATTACCATCAAAGTAACTAGAGATCGAAAGCGGTCAACTTATACCGTTAGCTCGTACATTGATCCTACAGCTTAGCGGCCTAGAAAACCCAAAATGCCAGAATTCGGAAGAGATAACCCGTTAAATGAGGATGTTTTACGTTCAATGAAATCATGGATCAACGACAACAATAAGAACACTAGGTATGTGCTATTATGCTACTATGAACTCATGGATCAATGCTAGAAAAGTCATTTAAATATCATGTTTATATTGTTGAAACTTCTCAGTAAGCACACCGGTGTATTCGAAGCAAATCCTCATTGGTTTCAAATACTGTTATCGAAAATTGGATGGTTAGATGGAGATGTAAGTTATATACTTTAATTCATGTTTTATATCGTAAGAATCAACCATTTTAGTTACACACTTTTTTTTGATAGAATATGGAGACATATTGCCGTCTTATGCGACGACGTGCATTTTTCTTTCCTCAATTATGCAACCACAATATTGTGTTACTAAATTACACATTCATGGTAATTGTATCTACTTATATCATAATTTATATGAAATATAATCACTAATTCTAACCATAATTTATAAGTATTGCAGACTAGAATTCAAGGTAAGTGGTTAGTACTTATGCAAAATAAAACATAGTTCAAGCATGAAACCTACAAATGGGACAGTGAAATGACAGATTATGTGATCGGCAGGAAATCGGTTGAAGCATGGGAACATTGGTGGAAAGTCAATCTTGTAAGTAATTTTAAATGTTATCCGAATATAATATTATGCTATCACAATGTTGTAATTTAGATAATGCTGATTTGATGCCATGTTCAGATTTTATTTCCAGCGAACGTGAATGGAAATCATTGGATTGCAATTGTTGTCGGGTCTATGATTCATTACCGGAAATCAATAGTGTATTGGAGATTATAAAGTAGACATCTTTCCTTAGAAAGATGTTGCCTTCTTTGTTGATGCATATAATGCCGGATATCTATAATGATGATTTGCCATTTGCTGTACAAAGACCCGAGAAAGACATTCCAAATCAAGGGAATGGGTATACCACTAACTTTTGTTATCTTGTACTACATTAAATAGTTTGATTGTACTTACATTGGATATATTTATTTGTTTTTGATAAAATAGGTCAGATTCTGGGATATTTGATCTCAGATTCTGGGATATTTGATCTCAGATTCTGGGATATTTGATCTCAAATTCTTGGAGTACTTGTGGGTCGGAAAACCGTTTGACTTTGAAGCAAAAGACAGACCAGCCCTTAGAGTTAAAATTGCAACTGATTTTTTTTAAATTCTAAACAAGTACCATGTAATAATATAGTTGAAGGTAGCTTAGTTGAAAAGGATTGTAATTAACAGATTGTTTGTTTAATTAATGAGAATTATGTTTGTATTCGTCATGGTAGTAATTGTGTCAAATGAAATGTTGGGAGTTGAGAAATGTTGTGGATATTGGGAGTGTCTTGTTTGCAGGTACAAAAAATGGCATGACTTTGTTGAAAATACAAACAAGACTTTGTCAAATTTTAGTAAATATGCTTGTTACTGTCATATTCATTTTTTAAAAAATTAACTGATACAGCACAAAATAATTAAAGAAAAAAAAATGACTAAGTCATCATATCACTATACCAAATAATAAAAGAAAAAAAATCACCAAATCATCATATCACTATACCAAATAATAAAACGAAAAAAATGATCAAATCATCAACTCGGTACACCAACTCACTACACCAAATAATAATATTAATACCATAGCCACTAAAGAATTTGACCACCAAATATTACATCAACCCATTGTTGCATTTGCTTGTTCAAGAAAAAAAATTACATTAACTAGTAAACATGGTCTGGTAAATACGAAATATGAAAATGTAACAAAATAAAATTAAAATAAGAACTAAGTAACATTAAACATTGTGTGATCCGCTTGCCTCACCAACACCACTTGTAATTGTTAATGGTCTAGACGATCTCGAGTATGTGTTAGCGAATAACCTCGAAGCGTTGCTAGATAGAACACAAAATAGCAAAATAATTAAGATGAAGAGAATAAATTCAAGCACACAACACAAGAATTTACGTGGAAACCCAAATCGGGAAAAAACCACGGCCGTCAAGACGACAAGAGAAAGTTCCACTATGTAGTAAATTGTTACAACCTCACTCTCATGATTCTCTCTCTAAAATACCCCAAACCCAATTACACCCAATGCTCTCTTGAGATCTCTCTTTGTATTTGCTAATTTGCTCCTCCACAAATAGCCTAGCTATTATGGTATATTTATATGAATTACAGGGAGTTCAAGATAAAAAGAAATCATACTCCTAAACGTACGAGAATTACTTATTCCACATAAATATTATTTCCTATTTATGACAAGTCTTATTGTTTAAAAGAAATCATTTTCTTTTAAGTACAGGACTTTCCTATTCTTCATGAAGAAAAACTTTTTTTTCTTTTCCGATTAGCACAAGAACTTCCAGAAGAAAATACCTTTCCTATTTTCGTACAATATTCCTGATTTGGACCAAATTCACCATTGTCGTGGTTAGGGTCGCGTTTGGCCACTCGCCCCTAACACCACGATCATCGCTGTCAACCACCGCTCTGAATACCGCAGTTGGTGCATTGCCTCCGCCGCGGTCCATGCCGGGAGAATCCACAGGCGTTCGACTGCTCCATGTACCTCGATCTGTGCACGTGTCAACACTGCGGTCCAGGCAGCTGTACCTACCAGATTTCTGTTTCTTCTATCCGTTCAGTCTTTAAGCCTCCCTCAAACACAATCTCCTACTTCCAAATGTATCCCACGTCTCCAGGAAGTCTCCACATTGGTTGAATCCCATTTGGTAGCTATTGGAAATTCAAGCCATATCCAACAATCCTCCCTTATGGTGAGAATTTCTAAAACTTCCATCAATAGCTACGACTCTCATTACCAAGAATCAACATACCCGCCACGAAGTATAATCACTTAGGAACACCCATCCCAAGATTTCATCCGCACATGTCGAAATTTACCTTACTGAAAATTGTGGTGCAACTCCTCACGTTAGGCTACCAGGGAGTTCGTTCAGCCATCGACATCCTTATCCACCACACACCTTGCATCACCGCCTAACCCCCGTGCGCAAATTATGGACCCGTTATCAACAACACATCATTTTTCATGGCAACTAACAGTCATGCCATGAGGATGTTTATGCCCCTTTGGAGGGCATCGCTGTAGTCATCATACTCAAGAGAGGCGATTACTGGATCCCTCTCTTTGGAGCCATTAGCCACACTTGTATTCTTATTTTTGCAATCCTTCCTTAAATGTCCAGATTGTCCACATGCCCAACAAATGTCTTTCTTCTTGGAGCCTCCCTTCTTGTCAACCAACAAAGCAGAGTTATCAGAAGATTTACCTTCACTCTTTAGCCTTCGTTCCTTAGAGATTAATTTGTTTGCTACATCTCCAAAACATATGGTTGAACTTCGATGCATCAAGATTGGCTTCATGTGCGCATAGGATGGTGGAAGGGACCAGATTAGTCTTAATCCTTTGTCTTTTCAATCTTCACTCTAATCGACTCTGATTTGGAAACTATCCCATTGAGCACTCTTAATGATCAAATTTTTTTGTACCTTCAGTCATCTGCAGCGTGTGAAACTGCTCTTTCAGGTAGAATCGGTTACAGATGGTCTTCGATTGATACGATTCTTCAAGCTTCTCTGAAAGTTCTTTCGCTGAATATGTTCCTTGAATATTTGTAAGAACATTCTTGGCTAAGCTCAATCGTATCGCACTTGCAGCCCTCTCATCTAGATCTTCCCATTCATCATCGCTCATCACTGATTTTCCAAAACTAGTGCCATCCGTTTCTTTTCCAGAATCTCCAGAGCCTTTAGAGTTTGCAGGGGTTGGTTTGCCCTTCAACACCGTGTGTAAACCGAATTGGATTAGTAGATCTTTGACTTGAACTTGCCACAAGCCAAAATTGATTTTTCCATCAAACTTCTCAACCTCGAATCTCATTAACTTTGCCATCTCCAGTTTGTTAAGATCACTATCAAGCAATCAACGCTCTAATACCAGTTGTTGGTGGATAAATCGTCACTACGCGGAAGCGTTGCTAGATAAAATATAAACAATAGCAAAAGAAATAATAAAAGAATTAAGATGAAGAAAATAAACCCAAACACAACGCAAGAATTTATGTGAAAACCCAAATCCAAAAAAAAACCACGGCCGTCAAGACGATAAGAGAAAGTTCCACTATGTAGTAAATTGTTACAACCACGCTCTTAGGATTCTCTCTCTAAAATATCCCAGACCCAATTACACCCAATGCTCTCTTGAGATCTCTCTTTTTATTTGCTAATTTTCTCCTCTACAAATAGCCTAGCTAGTATGGTATATTTATATGAATTACAGGGAGTCCAAGATAAAAGAAAATCCTATTCCTAAACGTACAAGAATTACTTGTTCCACATAAATACTATTTCCTATTTATGAAAAGTTTTCTTGTTTAAAATAAATCCTTTTCTTTTAAGTACAAGACTTTTCTATTCTTCATGAAGACAAACTCTTTTTCCTTTTTCAATTAACACAAGAACTTCCAGAAGAAAATACATTTCCTATTTTCGTGCAATATTCTTGATTTGGACAAAATTCACAGTTGTCGTGGTTTGGGTCGCGGTTGGCCACCTGCGCTCAACACCACGATCATCGCCGTCAACCACCGCTTTGAATACTGCAGTTGGTGCATTGCCTCCACCGCGAGAATCCACAGGCGTTCGACTGTTCCCCGTGCCGCAGTCTGTGAACGTGCACGTGTCCGCACCGCGGTCCAGGCCACGGTACCTACCAGATATCTGTTTCTTCTGTTCGTTCAGTCTTCAAGCCTCCCTCAAACACGATATCCTACTTCCAAATGTATCTCACATCTCCAGAAAGTCTTCATATTGGTTGAATCCCGTTTGGTAGCCATTGGAAATTCTAGCCTATCCAACAATATGTGCATGAATGACTATTGTGACCATTACGATGACAAGTTGTACATCTTGATTGACTTACTCCCTCACCAAATGATGGAGTACGATTCTTTTTAGGTCTTCCTGGAAGGCGTCGGTCGACGGGTGGGAGAACAACTATTGATGCAATATCTTTTGGATGTTGGGGCTTATGCCCTAAAGATATAATTTGTAAATTGATTTATTAAATAAATAAATGGAAAAGTTTAATACATTCTTGTTGTGTTGTTTATTATATAACTTGTGCATAAATTTAACATCCAAGATTGCCGGATGTAATCTCGAACTGTGTATATGAGTGTCATATACGGATGGATACAATAAGAGACGTGCAATCTAAAGAGTCCATAGATAACAAATAAAGCTGGGTACTTTATTTGTGGTTAATCTATAGTTGCGGTCCATTCTGTAATGTAAGGTGATTCTATCCTAAATCATTCATATGGAGATATGAGAATGGAGGCACCTTGTATGATGTGATCATATAGGACTGAGTCATGATCTATATGAATCTCTCATCAAGATTCGTTTACCGATGAGATTCATATATATCAACGAATGATGGCTATATATGGGTGATCTTAATCCTGAGTGTCTTATCGACTCCTTCAGGTTAGATCGTGGACTTTGATATACCATGGGTGAGGTCAAATGCATTTCCTGATCAATATACTCTGTATGTTGGGATTGCGGTTTGGTTTGTAGCTGAGAAGGTTTGTACACAATAGTGGAATCCACTCCTTCTTATGAGAAGTAGATGGTAGTTCCCTTAAGGGTTGATTCAGGGCTTGGACAATATGAACGCTCTCCTAATTCCGTGAGGAAATAGAATTTATTGTCCATTAGAGAATCAATGGTACTTATAGGATATATGTGATTAGAGGGGTATAACGGATATTATGACACAACTCTAATTATGAACTACTGTGGAAGATCACACCATATGTAATAGCTATATCGATGGACACCGAGTTGTATCGGTCTGTGTAAAAGTGTCTACAGTTGAGAGAGTACAGCTTCAGGTTTTTAGTGGAATAACACCGAAGTTAATAATCAAGGGATATTAATTAAAGAGTTTAATTAATGATTTCGATGATTATTAGAGCTCAAAATACTGTGGGTCCATTAGGTCCCCTTACTAGCCCGGTCGATTTAGGTAACAAGGGTCACGGTTAATTAATTGGATTGTCCAATTAATTGTGTTACGAAAGTAGCACGTGTTAATTCGGGAATTAATTGAATAATGAGATTATTTAATTAATGAATGTTAATAGTTAAATTAATTAAATAATTATATTATTTAATTATATTGATAATTATGAATTATGAATTAACTATTAATTGGAGAGTGCTAATTGATATATGAATTTAGGTGAAGATAAAATAATAAGATTATTTTATTTTACTAAATCATTTATCTAAGTATTTGAATTTAAGTTTAAATTTAAAATACTTATTATTACATTTAATATATTTGATATATTTAAATAGGATAATTAAAAGATATATATATATATATATATATATATGTGTGTGTGTGTGTGTGTGTGTGTGTGTGTGTGTGTGTGTGCGTGTGCGCGCGCGTGCGTGCGTGTGATAACAGCTGACGTGAAACTTAGTTTAAAAATAAAAAAGTTTATTTTTTGGTTGTGACTTTGAAAAGTCATGCACCAATTGGTTAAAAAGAAAAAAAAATAGTGGTGCAATGTACAACATTAAAACGAATATATATATATATATATAATAACTAGAATTGTTCTAGGTGATTTTCTCTTGAGAAGAAAGTTTTTTCAAGTATTTTCTCCACATACTCCATTAAAGTTCCTGAGATCGTGACGCGCCCACACGCAGTTACCAGTCCCGGGAGATAGCGAGGAAGATCAAGTAGTTCAGACAGGAGCACATCGTAAAGTGAAGGAGCTTCCAAACGTTGGTAAGATTGGTTCAGACATGAGCATATCGAAAAGTGAAGGAGCCTCCAAACGTTGGTAAGATTTTCTTCTCGGTTATATCGATTTCAATTTCATGTGTTTACATATTGTATGTATTAGTTTCGAAAAATCATCACGATCCCAAGTTCACTGGTCCTAGATACAGATTATGATCTGTATAAAAAAAATTAAAACCTAATTCCGTTGCGCGACCGGTGAACGGGGTTCCAACATTGGAACCAACCATTCAGGGGGGTGTCTAACTAGATGAATTTCCCCACTGTATGCTATAGCAAGAAATGCACTAGAGTAATAAGGTGAACAATAATCTGCATATGAAAATTGTCGGACCCTAATGCAAGCCAATGTCAAATCTCTCTACAACTACATGTTTTTTTATGTCAAATCATAGTTCCATCCAAATCTCCATCTTTAACAAGAAAATAGTAATATGTGATCGGGTAGACAGTTAGAGAACGTGCATTTTTGTGCTTGACACCTATGTTTACATCTGCCTTGGTTGTCAATGTCAACTTAAGTTTACCTGTAGATGTCTGACGATCATAGAACCGATGCTGGAGAACTCCTCCGATGTAGTCAATAACTCTGGTAATAGGCAATTCTCGACAAGCTTTAATTGCATTATTCATGGCCTTTGCAATGTTTGATGACATTAAGTTATACCTTTTCCTTGGACTGAATGCTTGTGCCCACCGTTCAAATCTGACATCTGTGATATACATAGTTGCTTCAGAATTAATATTTACCAATTGCTCCATACATCGTGTCAATTGATTTACCTGATAAACTTTAATTGCCTTTCTGAAGATATCTTTTAGTACCTTAATCTTCCCATAGCGTCCAAGCATGTTCCGTTATGGATGTATCGCACATGTGCCATGGAATGAATTTAGGAACACTTTTTCCACACCGGTGATAATACTATTTTTCCTAACAGAAACAATAACCAAATCATCAACTTCGCCAACGACAAGATGCAACCTAGTTAGAAACCATTCCCAAGCTTCATTTGTCTCCAAATCACCAACACCAAAAGCTAGAGGAAATATTTGATTTAGGCATATCCGGGGTGTGCTGGAAATCATATTCAAATGCATGGTATGAGCGATGATGTAACTCTTGACGAAAATTCAGCTTCAATTCTGGATGGTATCATCGATTTGCTCAACACTTATGCAAACTAGATGGCGGCGCATCAACAATACAACATCATCATCATCAATAATCTCAATAGGCAAACTAGGACGAATGGTTTGTGCAATTGTCGTAAGAGTAACCAGATAATGATTTCTATCAATCCCGATCACGCGGTACACCATATCTAATAGTTGATCATAATTTGCATCCCTTGGAAAATCAAATGCCCGTCCTCTCCCCCCCCACCCCCACCCCCACCCCCACAAATTCAAAACAAATTGCACATCCAGGAAACAACAATTAAAATAACTTTACTACATCAAACATAAGGTGTGCAAATTATTATTTAAATAATATTTTTTCTTTTTCGGGTCAATGGTAACCCGATCAGGTCACACCTGACCCGAAGATCAATTTCAAGGTTTCGGGTAGGAGGCAACCCGAAGCCATGAAATTGGTCTTCGGGTCAATGGTGACCCGAAGCACGATTTCAATTAACTAAAAAAAAAACTCACTTTATCAACACTTTTATGCATCCAAAGGGGAAAAAAATTACAAGAGCTCAATGTAAACAATGTTTGGTTTACTTCTTTTCTTTTTTATCATTGGTTGGTTTAAAGTAATAATGATAATAAAAATGGTGGTTATAATTTAAGTTGGGGTATTTTTGAAAGTTTGGGGTATTTTTACAACTTTTTACCTACATGGGGTATGTTTGCAGTATAGGCCCTCAAATGGGGCATTTTTACTAAAATCCCTAATATATATAATAGATATGATATATTAATAATGTATATATATATATATATATATATATATATATATATATATATATATATATATTAACACATATATGACATATATTATTATTATTATTATTATTATTATTATATCATATATGTTATATGTTAACACATACATTGATTTTTCAGTCATTGCGCACTGATATAAGTTATATCAGTGCATTGCATGTGGACCATTGGTTATGGAGAAGTTTTGATAAGTGCATACACTTTGAGTCAAAGTATGTAAATCTAATGGTCCACATCCAACACACTGACGAATTTATATCGGTACGCATCGATTTAAAAATTTCTGTTAACACATATCACACACACACACACACACACACACACACACACACACACACACACACACACACACATATATATATATATATATTATAAAATATATATGTAATATAAATATAATATATATATATATATTATATTATGAGTGGTTCTCTCATAAGGGATCCTTTATTTTAATTTCGGTAAGGACCACCATGAAATCACATCCATTTTTATGAATTTTGATCAGAATTTTTATGTGGATGATATGTTTAATGAAATCTACCTATTAATAAATTCGAAAGTTTTTCAAGTACTACAACTATTTTTCTTGAATTTTTCTATATTTCACTATTTTTCCGATGCCTTTATATTTAATAAAATCGGGATAATTAGTTGTAGTGTTTGAAAATTCTCAAATTTTATCCATAAGTAGATTTCACTGAATATACCATCCACCGAAAAATTCAAATCAAAATTCATAATAATTGATGTGATTTCATAGTGGTATTTACTGAAATTATAATAAAAAATCCTCTACGAGAGAACCATTTATTATATTATATATAATAATATATATATATTAATTATTTTATACAGGACGGATGGTTAAGGGGGTTGACCCGGACTAAAGCCGGGTCAGCTTTTTCTAAAAAAAATAATATATATTTTATTCTATTCATAAGACCAACTCCCTTCTTCCACACGTAACATGACTCCATTTTCTTAAAGGACACGTCAAAGTCAAACTGACATTGTGAGTAATTAGTGACATCAATAAATTTAATCATTACATTGTATATTTGGCATCAACAATCAACATTCGATTATCTTTTATCAAACTATCAGATACGAAACCTCTCTCTCAGTCTCACGAATCCCAATTTCCTCTCTCTCACATCCCAGATTCCAATTCTCTCCTCCCAGTTAATAAAATTCTCTCCTCCCGATTAATAATTCTATTCGTCTCTTCAAATTTTTAATTATAAAAAGATTTATAGTTGGTTCTCCGATTCATGTATTTTTTTCGTTTTTATTTATTTTTATTTTGTTATTTGTAATTTTAAGTTAGTGTTTTGTTATATTTTTATGAATTTATTTTCCGACTATAATTTATTATTTCTATGGTTACATTATAATTTATAAAGTATCGCTTTAACCATTTTTTTTTGTTGTTGATAATTTTAGGTTACAATGTCAAACAACCATACATTAAAGCTAAGAAAAACTTTGCTTTCATACTATGGGAAAAAAAAGACAATTATTTATCGGGTGAGAGTGGATCAAGTTCTCTCTGTAATACTGGGATTAGGGGTTCAAGTTTGTCTTCTTCTTCTCAAAAGATTGAAATTGAAAATGTTAACACTCTATCAGATATTAATACTCCTTATTATGAACGTGATCCTGGATTACGCCTCCCAATAGAAGTTTATCCTGCTGATAAGCGTGATGATGTTCGAAAAGCTTATATCAAAATGGGTCCATGTCAACCTATGTTGGACAAATATCCACCCATTCCGGATGGTAAACAAACTCGGCGATTTCAACATTCTTGATTCCAAAAAAATTCGTGGCTTGAATATTCAATAGTGAAGAATAAAGCATTTTGTTTTCCATGCTATCTTTTTGATAGTCTTCCGTCAAAGCATCGCACATTTACGATTGATGGTTTTCAAAGTTGGAAAAGAATCAATTGTAGGAAAAAATGTCCGTTTGTGCACCATGAAAGGGAACATAATTCCAACATAGTTTTGCTATGCAAAGATGGAATAACTTAAAAGATTTGTCTCGACATATCGATAAAGTCATGAATACACTCTCTGTACAAGAAGCTTTACAAAATCGGTTACGACTCAAGACCTCACTATAGATAGTGAAGTGGCTAGTAAAGCAAGGATGTGCTTTTCGGGGACATGATGAATCCATCAATTCTATCAATCGTGGGAACTTTATTGAGATGATAAAGTTGCAAGCAAAAGTAAATCAAGAAATTGCTGGGATTGTTCTAGAAAATCCTCCGTAAAATGCCAAGTATACATCACCCAGAATGCAAAAAGAGTCGTTGAATATTCTTGCTAACAGAGTGCGAGCTAAAATCCATGAGGAAGTCAGGAATTCCAAATTTTGCATTATTGTTGATGAAGCAATTGATGAATCCAACAAAGAACAAATTGCAATTGTTTTGAGGTATATTGATTATAAATGATTTGTTAGAGAACGTTTTTTTTTCAAGTTGTAAGTGTTAATGACACAAATGCCTCAACTCTTAAAAAAGAGATATGCAATGTCCTTGCTCGATATGATCTATTGATTGAAAACTTGCAAGGTCAAGGATACCATGGTGCAAGAAACATGAGGGGTGAGTGGAATGGTTTACAAGCATTATTTCTCAAAGTTTGTCCATATACATATTACATACATTGTTTTGCACATAGACTTCGGCTTGCTTTAGTTACAGTAGCTAAGAAAATGCATGATATTTGGCTTTTTTTTTCTTTTCAAAATTGAATTCTATTGTCAGCTTTGTAAGTGCTTCTTCTAAGCGTCACTCGGAGTTGAAATCTATTCGAGCGGGTGAAATTCAGGAGTTGACCGTTTTAAGGGAACTTAAGACTGGTACTAGGGCTAATCAAATTCATACTTTGTAACGACCCGGAGCCACCCGTTAGATTTCTCATTTTACTTCTATTGGTAGATTGATTAATATGTTTGGTTCAACTTTTACTCTTCTTGAAAATTTGATTGACAATGGACTGAACAGTAATATACGTGGAGAAGCTAAAAGTGCGTATAAAGATTTGAGATCATTTGAATTTGTGTTTATCTTGTTGTTATTGCACAAAGTTTTAGGAATCTCTGATATGCTTTGTCAAGCTTTGTCAAGCTTTGCAATTGAAATCTCAGGATATCTTAAATGCTATGAATTTAGTGACAACTACAAAAATACTTCTTCAAAAGTTAAGGGAGAATGAGTGGGGTGCTTTTCTTGAAAGTGTAGTGTCATTTTATGAAGGGTATGAAATTGATATACCAAATATGAATGCACGTCATATGGAAGGAACAAAACGTTCTTGTCAGCAGAAAGATAATATCACAGTTGAGCATTACTATCACTTTAGTATATTTATTGTTGGATAGATTATCAATTGATGGAGTTGAATAATA
This sequence comes from Dipteronia dyeriana, assembly GCA_032871835.1. Lineage (NCBI taxonomy): Eukaryota > Viridiplantae > Streptophyta > Magnoliopsida > Sapindales > Sapindaceae > Dipteronia > Dipteronia dyeriana. The sequence goes on along the minus strand of CM065295.1, from coordinate 31,372,522 downwards.
AATTTTCAGAGCAAACAATAGAACTTCTTACCCTTAGCATAGCTTTGAGCCATGTTGATGTGTTTAAATCATTTAATCATTTGATGTTGATGATATTTGCACTCTAGCCAATAAGTTATACTCTAAAGATTTCGGTAAGAATGACATTGAAGATTTGAGAAGACAATTGTGCCATTACAGGTTTGATGTTCTTGATTGTCCGGAATTTCAGAATTTGACTTCTCCTTCGGAATTATGTCAATGTTTAGCTGAAACAAAAGGTCAGAGCACTATACTTGGATTGATAAATTGATTCGTTTAATCTTAACTCTTACTGTATCCACATCAAAAAAACAATGAGCATTTTCAGCGATGAAGCTTGTCAAAACACCACTTTGCAATAAGATGGATGATGATTTTCTTACTGACTGTATGGTCATATATATTGAGAGAGATTGTTGATACCATTGACTTTGATTCCATAAAAGATGAGTTTAATGATGTAAAACATTGTAAGATAAAATTGAAATAATGCTTATATATATATATATATTAAAGTTTATGTAGTTTTAATGATAAGACTCATTATGACCCTATATCTAGGTGAATTTTTGTTTTTCAATTAATAAAATTTTCTAGTATTGTCAAAGTTCATTTATATATAAATAATTTTGTTTTAGTCCACCCTAACAAAAAATCCTAGATACACCCCTGATTGTACATGTAATACTATTTAATATCTTATATATATAATATTTAATATAATATTTAATATTATTATATAATATTATAATATATGTTGTTATATATATATAAATGGAATACTCTAGTCATTTGAACATTATGTTCTGTTCTATTCTATACCAGTTATACTAAACGTATAATAGTACAGTTAACAATTCAGTCCAAACCTTCCAAACATAATATAGAACAACAAATCTTGTTATATCCTATCCCGTTCAGTTTCACATTGTTCTGTTTCATCTCAATACCAAACGCATCCTATGTGGGATGTTTAGTATTATTCTATTTATTTATATCGCCAATATTATTCTCGGATTACACGGCGGATATTATTTGCGATTTGGATTTTGCTCAGATTATGCAACAGATTATTCGAGATTTAGATTTATTTTATTCTCATAAAATTTATCAAATTTCCTTGGAAAGCTCAACCTTTTTCTTTTAAATACAATTGGATTCATCTTTTTGAACTCTACATGCCAAAAAAACCAAACACCCAGATCCATCTGGGTAATAATAATAAATAATAATAATAATAATAATAAAGCTCACTAGGAGAAGATTACGAGAGCAAAACATGTATATAAAGAAATTTTTGCGAGAGTTGGTATTAAGTCAGTCTTAGCATCTATGTATATAATGAAAAATATAAATTCTATATAATTTTTTCGGATGTGAAGTTGAACGTTAGATTTCTCGTTAAGCTACTAATTATTTCTTTTTCAGGCTCCCAGCGGCCAGCAGAATAGGTAATGCTTTAACAAGTCTTATGTTGTTAAGCCAATGTTTGGGATATTTTTATCCTTACAATAATTAAATGGTCAAAAAATAAAAACCGAGACAGAATGACTATAAATCATTACACCACTTTAAAAAGGGTTCTTTTCTTTTATGGCAATTTTTTTTAAGGTTATCGATAAAAAAGTCACGTAGTTAATAAATTTTATAAAAATAGAACCAATTAATGAAATCTATCAAAATTGCTCCTAATAGCGCCAATTCCTTTACTCTTTTTTTTTTTTTTTTTTTTTTACTTTGTACAATTCTTTCTCTCGCTGTTTTTTTTGTTCAAAGACATCCATCGATGGATCAATAGAGGTCGAACAAACCTCCAATGAAAGTCAAACCAACTTCCAATCAAGGTCATCGAAATGATCGACTTTATTCGAAGTCGTCGAAACGACCTCCCTTAAAAAAAATTATGAGTTGTTGACAATAAGTCTCAGATAATTAGCAATAAATCTTGAGTAGCTCGAAATAAATCTCGAGTGACCTACTCGAGACTTATTACCGAGACTTATTTCCGGATTTTTTTATTAGTTTTTTTTTTTATCTTTTTCTCGAGGTCTGTCCAACCTTCATTGATGGATCAATGAGGTCTTTGTAAGATTTAAAAGGTAAAAAGAAAAGTAAAAGAAAGAGTGAAGGTATTTTAGACCCCGTAATGCAGCTGTTTTTCAGTTCGTTTTCGTTTTTATTTTTTAAAAACGATTTCGAAAACGCGTTCGTTAACTGTTTTTCGTTTTATTTTCGGGGAAAAAAATGAAAAACAAAACCAGTATTAAAAGTAAAAGATTTGAAAAACATAAAATACTTGTTTTTCGTTTTCGTTTTCGTTTTTCATTTTTTTATATATAAAAAAAAATCAATTTTCTTAAACTATTAATTGTACTGTTATGCGTTTGATATGATTATGACAAGACGTGATAAGATTTTTAAATTACCAAAATACTCCATATATATATATTCCAAAATAATTTATTTCCAACAAGAATAAAAGTATTCATACAATAATATATATATATATATATATATATATATATATATATATATTATAGAATATTAATAATATATAATATATATTAATATTCTAAAATATAATGTATATTACTTATTATAATATTTACATAATTAGTAATAATATATAATATATATTAATATATATTAGATATCATATAATATTAATATTCTATAATATATACATAATATTATGATTATATATATATATATATATATATATATATATATATATATATATATATATATATATATATATATATATATATATATATATATATTTATAAATATCTCACAACTGAACAAGAAATCCCCATCCATCACTTTGAAGCTGATGGAGCCCCAGTTTACACAGACAAAGTTAACGGGCATTTCATCTGGGACGTAGACCCAGACATGTGTGACGCAGACTGTGAATGCAGGTCTTGCCACAAGCAAGCAAAGATGTCCTGTAAACCTGCTACCTCTTACAGAAAACCTAAAGATCCTCACAGCTCTTGGATCGGTCTAAAACCAATAAAAAACAAGCCCCTTCCCATATACGATAGAGCACTTCAAATCCTTAGAAAAGAAGGCTTACTTCGGGATCAACCGACTGTCCCGGCTCCGATCCCATGCTTCATGGCCTCTAGCTATGACAAAGACTTCCCTCCTTTAGATTCATCATCAAATCCTGAAAGGAACCTGTTCTCCAGACCCTTCATCCAGTCAACAGAAGTCTTACCTGATGGATCTCAAAAACAGCCTTCCCAGGCTGAGCAAGTCCTCAGCTGGCACACCCGCAATGCAACAGTCCAAAACAGGGTGCTTCACTCCATTGACCAGAAAATAGACAAAGTCTCACACCAGGTCTCTCAACAAGACAACCAACTTCAGCATCTAGATTCCACATTAAGGAACATGTATACAGACCTACAGTCAAGAGTGTCCAGGTTAGATACTGATTTACATCAGTATATCAGCCAAGGGTACTTTGGCCCTGATTTTGATAACAAAGAAAGAGAGATCAGACGGCTCAAAGATCAACTAGACCAAATAACAAGAGACCACTTTGTCAGCACACCCTACATTCCTAGCCCTCATCCTTACTCCCCGTCCCTAGTTTTCCCAACACAGACACCGCTGCCTCCGTTAAGACCTCCTGACCACTCCCAGTTCTTCAAATCAACCGGAGACCTCTTCCGGAAATACCCACCTTTACCCACAGAAAAACCATCGACTAGTAAAGAAAGAAAAACCTTCCAGAAAAAGAAGACACATTCTTCTCACAAATACTCTCCACCGAATTACCAAAAGCAAGCCTTTTACACATCCCCCCACCAACATTATTCCTCAAATACCTCCGCAACAGAGACAGAAACCTCGGAACCTTCCTCCACCTCTTCTTGGGAAACTTATCACTCTGATCAAACACCAGACTCTTCAAACTGTTCAGACCCTGATGATCTCACTCAGGTTTTCCTAGCTACAAGAGCCGATCCTCAACCATCCAACCAAACCATGAATACATCATCAGAATCTGAAACCACTGAAGTACCTCCTCCAGTAACTGATGAACCGCCTGACCAAAGAGACCAAAGGGATACAGCACAAACACACACCCCTTCCCCGAAACCTACCAATGGTCCATGGTTCAACTTTGATGAGGTCGCTCCCAGACAATGGAGAAAAAGAATGTCTGAAATAAGCGCCTGGCTTGACCTCCAAATTGCAAAAGGAGGTGACAACGTAGAATCCATCCTGCGAGAATTTGTCTCCAGATTCACCGGATCTCTCAGAGACTGGTACCAAGCACTCGGAGAATACAGGCAACTGCAACTAGTCAGATGCGGATCTGTTTCCATAGCAACAGGAATAATCTTTAGAGAATTTCTCGGAGATGTTTCCCAGTTCTATAAACAGACCAGACAGGAATTCTTCGAAATGACAGTGTGCTCTTTGAACAAAGAAGATATTGACTATCACTATAGACGCATGTCCTTCAGGTACCACGCCCTCGGTGGTGTCAATGATGAGACCCTAAGACAGGTGTATCTGAATTCGCTTCCATCAGAACTCCAAGGAGAACTCCAAAGATTAATCGAGTTCTCGGGAAAAAGCCTCAGAGAAATCACCTTGGGAGAAATTCACATGTTCACCCACACTGCTCTAGAGAAGCTTTGTGCTACTCAACGGGTCTTCTCAAAGATGATTAAGGAAGGGAAAAAATACAGCAGACACTGTAAATTCCCTCCAAATTACCACCTGAAATGCAACTCCGATGAACATTGCAACTGCAAGGCAAACAGGCCCTACAGAAAAAGAACACACAAGACTCAAAACCCTAAGGGGTTTTCAAGCTCCAGAAAATATAAGTATTACAGAAAGAAGGCAAGGAGGTCTTGGAACAAATCAAACAAATGTTTTGTCTGCGGACAAGAAGGGCACTTTGCCAAGCAATGCCCCAACAAGAGAGCAAAATCGGCCAAACTCATCAGGCAACTGAGACAAGTTGCAGAAGAAATTCCCTCAGATGCCGACATTGAGTCCTACTTTTCAGAACAAGAAGATGTCAACCAACTGACCTCTTTTATGATGCTAGACTCTGATGACACTAGCTCTTCAGGTGACTCAAGCCTTCCTGAACAAGACTATCCATCAGAAGCCTACCAAGCCACCAATAAAGAAAATGCAGGCCCACAAATCAAAATCCAAATTTTACCCACAAAATATTCTAAACCAGTCCCAGTTATTGCCTACTTTGACACAGGAGCCCACTCCTCTATGATGAACCCCAATGTCCTCCCTGCAGATGCTTGGAAGCAAGAAAACAACCAGTTCCTTGCTGCGGACGGACAACTTTTCAGCACCCATTTGATCTCCAAACATAAAATTGGGTTACAATTCTTCCCATCCTTCACTCTTTGGACATACATCATTGAGACACCTCTCCCTGACAAAGATATCAAATATTATATATTAATATATTATTATAATATAAATTATAATATATGTAATAATATTTAATATATTATTATAATGTGTATATATATATATTTATTTATAATTTAGGAGTTTAGTTTTGATTAATTCATTTTTTTGATATGTTTTTTTGAATTAATTTGTGATGTGTTACTTTTGTTTAATTTAAAAATTACACTACAAAACTTATATTGGTTAATTATTTAATCAATTTGTTTATAGTTGTAATAATATTAAATAAAATACTAAAATTGATATATCAAATTTTGATAGTTTTCGGTTAACCTACCAGACGCGTTTTTTCGGTTTTAGTTTTCATTTTTAAAATACAGTTTTCAGTAGATGCTATCAGACGCGTTTTCAGAATTCGAAACTGAAACCAAAAATACTGTTTTCATTTTCATTTTTATTTTCGAAAAACAGTAACCGAAAAACGTTTACAGAACGGACCCTTAGTTTCACCACATACTTTGGTGCTAAAATACATAGAATTAATAACTTTATGATATCCCTACGAAACCAAACCTATTTGGTACTATTTCCTCTATTCCCTCCTTCAAAAATGACTATTTTAATCCAACTTCTTTGAATATGAAGACATTCTAATTTTTCATTTTTTTTTTTTAAATATGCAGCCAAACATAAGCTTACTTGCACCAAGCCAGTGATTCCCGCCCCAGGTTTTGCTTATTTCTTTTCCGTCTCAAATTCAAGTTCACAAGAACTGCCATAACATAATTATTCCATTCAAATTTAACCAAAGTACATCCGGCACATAATTTAAACTGTCAAGAACAAGACTTTTCAATTATTTGTAACATCGAAAACATAATATTAGGGAGGTCACACACAGCGAAATGTCAAGCTGAGCCAGCAGCTTCCTCCTTCAACTGCTTTACCTTGGTAATATAATCGTTCATTGCTTCCTCCTGCGATTTTCCTGCCAAAAAACATATTCAACTTAGCAATTGCAACAACTGATACTAGTAAATTCCTCTCATACAAATACTTCTTTACAAACTTCGAATTCTGAAATTACCTTCAACAGCCTTCCATGCATCCCACTTTGCTCTGTCCTTCATGTTGAACATTCCAGGTCGGGCTGAAAAACCAGATACAAGCAATAACAAGCATGGGTGAAGTGAATAAACGAGAATGTGTTTATAAATGAGAATTGTTTAAATCTGCATATAGCGGTAGAATACTAACAAGTGTTCACATTTCCAACAGTGGCGTGCTTGTAGAGACCATAGAGAATAAGCTTGTTTTCATTTGATGTATTCTCTGGAAGGGTCTTAGCTTTCTCAGCATGCTCCTCAAAATCCTCCTGCAGAATGCCCACCCATTAGAGGTTTGACATCATCAGTGTGACATGTAAGTTTTGACTTGCAAGCAAATATGCACTAAATGGTTCTAAAATGGTATTTCTTTTATATCAAAGCAAGAAAAAAAAAATCCTTATAGAGCATGACACAACCATTAATAAGCCTATAAATCAAATTCATTTTTAACAATAGCTTACATACCATAAAATTATATATATAATATATGCACAAGCATCCACATTAAAAGAAGTAAATAAATCAAATTAAAACGAACATAAAAATGAACATATGAAATTTATCACAATATTCTAATTTCTAAAAGTTCAACACTCCAGATAGGATGACAATTAACTACATAACTAAACCTTGATTATTGAGTTATACATGTCAAGATTTACTTCACATACACAAGATAATGGTGGTGACAATGATGACAACTAAGACAGCAAAGGTTCATGACATTGCTGCTAAGGATATCAAAAAACAATCAACCATAATCGGTAAACCTAAGTTCTTCCCCAAAGATTAGAATAATTACTGGGTTCATACCGCTCATAAAAATGTAAACAGCCAAAATTAAAAAAGGGAAAACTAGAAATACACATTGCGAAAAAGGTAAAAGAGATAAAGAACAAGGCTATTCGGGTAAATGCATAGTTGGTTGGTCTCAGTTGGGATGTGAGAGGCCAAGATAAAAATCTAAATTTTGACGCTATGTAGAAACTTCCTATTCCTTCTTGTTTCAATTTTAAAGACCACAATAGAGTAGAGAACTTCAATAGAAAACCGTTTAATCAGTGCTTTTCCAAAAGGAATGCATTGTAAATCGTTTGTCATATTTAACAGCTGACACACAAGAGTAAAGATTCAAGGGTAGATAATATCCCCCAACAAATGTATTGATTTCTAATAAAAAAAATGATAAATCAAATAGCAATTAATAAGAAATCATGGATCAAAGAAGCTCAAATTAAAATTTTGACTAAAAACTCACAGCTTATTAAATTTTAAAGAACAAAAGTCCTCGGAAACTAAAACTGGATCCGTGATGAATATGAAAAAAAAATGTAAAAAAAAAAAAAGGAATCAAATCTAGCTAGGAAAAAGACAAAAAGAAAAAGAAAAGGAAAAATGAATCTGAAGATTGAATAATAGACATCAGCAATTACGCAGAAGAAAATCGATCTATAATATTAACAACAATAATAATACAAGAAAGAAGATAGGTTTGATAGAAATTTAAGCATGCAAAGAGCGATCCATGAAAGGGAAACTTGTTCACGAGATCTGAATAAATATTGAACGCAACATCAAGATATCAGATTTCGATAAAAGCATATAATCACATGAAATATGAAAAAATAAAATAAAAAATCGCATCGAATTGAATGATATATATGAGTTAACTGATAAGGTTATAGATGAAAACGAAGGAGAGAGAGACCTTCAAAGCCATTGTTGGTGTTCGGTTACAGTGTGATACTTGGAATGTAACGCTAACAGTGTTGGGATGAGTTGGTTGAGGCTTCTTCATATTTATTTATTATTATTATATCAGTGAGTTATGAGTCTGGGCATATTTCGGACATGTGGCTTCGCTTCTTACCGGTTAGATTGGATCATCTACGAACATTTTTTACTTACCGATATAGCAATAGATTTAATTGCTTTAATTCTTTTTATATATATATTTATCATATCGATTTATTTTACAGGATATATAATAAAATAAAATAAAAAATCGATTGAGATTATATGTGATTGATATACCGAAGCAAGTTGTATAATATAAAAGGATGAAATATAAGAGAGAATTCTCTCCTCTTATTTCATATAATTAACTAATTTTATTTTGGGATGGCATAATTACCCACGGGGACGAGATCCGTGGGAACCCATACTTTTAGAGTGAGGATGAGTTTTAATTTAGCGGGGATGAGACGAGGATAGAGATAGATAGTCTGTACCGTTCCACCAAACTTAAAATAATATTTAGTTAAACTACATAGTTTAATATATATATATATATATATATATAAGACATTAACCCTAACTTTACATCTCTTTGTCGTTATTTAAAATAAAACGACAATACAAAATACTATTAAAAAAACACTAGCCGCTAACTGTAATTCTAAGTCCTTATTACTCAAACAACTCAAAGTTCACCATCAAAACTTCAACTTCAAATACAATAAGTGTTTTTTATCTTATGATTAACTTCATGTTCTTCTACTATAACTGAGTGTTACACATGTCTTGAAGAACCAGATTTTAATGAGGTAAAATAAATCATGCATATTAAATCAAATTAAGTTATTGATATTCAAATTAAATTGAATATTTGTTTTTTGTTGGTTCGGAATATTACAGGAACCATGAGTGAGTATCAACATCTTGAGAAGATCCTAGATGAAGTTGATATTACGAATAGTGAACAAAAGAAATAGATGCAACTATTAGATGATTAACGTTACGAATTTCGAACATTTTGACTCCATACTTTATGTTTATGTTTAAGAATGATTGAATATACTTGTGAGAATTATGTTTACGAGATGTTTTTTTAATAGTTTTATCGAATGATTTACTAATTTATATATTTTATCATATTCAATGGTTATATATTTGTAATTTTAATAAATAAAAAAATTATAAATTGGGTAAATGGGTGGGGATGGGGAAAACACTCCCCGTTGTACCTTGTCCCGCCCCTAACCGTTCCATTTAAGCCGGGGGTTTACGAGGGGATGATTTTTCAAAAAATAAATGGGATGGGGTGGGGTGGGGTGGGGTGGGGTGGGGTGGGGTGGGGTGGGGGCCACCCCGCCCCGAACCCGCCCCATTGTCATCCCTGATTTTGTTTTTCATGCAAATTTGATAGAAAAGAAGGAAATGAGTTTAAAGTTAATGGATTTTTTCAATACAAAAACAAACCCTATTAGTATTGCATTTCTTTTCTTTTATTTTTTTAAGGATATAATAATTTTCCTTCCTGTAATTTACTATATTAGACACTTTGTCCATCTAGCTTCAATAATGGTCATTCCCCCCTGAAAACCAAAATATTAGACATTTTACCTCCTACCATTAAGAATTCTGTTAGACTAGTACTTTGACCGTCAAAAAATCAATTAAAAGACCTTATTACCCTTGAACACATGAATTATGTCCTTAATAATACCACCAATTGTTTTTAAAGAAAAAAAATCATAATTAAAAAAAAATAATAAAATTATAAAAAAAAACAGAATTGAAAATTAAAAATTAAAATAATTTATTTATAAAACACTAATATAAAGAATTAAATATAAACATAAATTTTTTATTAAAAAACATTAATATAAAAATTTATTTTAAAAAAAAACAATACAATAATATAATTGTAAGAAATATAAAACAATATTTTAAAAAAATCTCACACATAAATCCGTGATTTTACTTTAGAAACTCTCTCTCACAACCGATTTGAGTTTTTCACCCTCTCACAAATGATGATGAATGAATCTGGAGATGTTGGTGACGAACTATGTTGAATTGTTTTTTTTTTTTCTTTTTTTAAATATTGAATATTTTTGTTGTATCTTTTTTAATCATTATCTCCACCGTCATGGAGAGTGGTGATTCATTTTTTTTTTCTGTTTTTTTTTAATATTTTTATTATTTTTTAATTCTATTTTTTCTTTAAAATCAATTAGCGGATAACATCACTCATGTGTTCAAAGGTAATAAGGTCTTTCAATTGATTTTTGGACGGTCAAAGTACTAATCCAACGGAATTACTGACGGAGGACAAAATGTATAATATTTTGGTTTTCATATAAAGAATGATTATTACTAAAGCTAAACTAAATAGGGTAAAATATCTCGTATTACAAACTATATGAGAAAAAATGATTATATGCCCTTGATACGCTCTTCCACCAATCCAAAAGCAGTGTATTTATGAGGATTTGATATAACAGTAACTTAAGATATCACTGTTCTTTTTTTTAAATTGATTTTTATAAATAATTTAAAAAGTAATTGTTTGATCAACCCATAATAAAACTGTGGTTTTACTTAGAGATAAAAACCCATTCCTTTTTACAACTATCACCTACCCACTATGACAAACTAAATACAACAGTAGGTACAGCTAAACTGACTTTCATCTAGAAAAAGACTTTTGAGATCTACACATTCATCTGAACATCTAAATCCTTTCATCATCCAACATTAACCAAAATGCAAAGTCATATTATACTCTGTTGTCACCACTCAAGTTAAACTATTTATGTACTTCAGCAAAAATCAATCATGTAGACTCTGCCAAATAAAATATACAGTATACACAGAGAGCTGCCACAGTCAGCAGATAAGTCATTAATATTATAGCTAAAATTATTGCATCAAAACTCAGTAGATTCATTTCAGAGAAAAACAGCTGAGTTGAGTTTAATGGAAACCAATACGAAGAAAGTTATAACTTTCATAGGACAAAATGTCTTCAGTCTTTATACGGGGTAAAATGAAACACTAAAAAGATCTATACCATACGAAATAAATCAACTAAATACCATTACAGGATTGGGTCCCCAAGAAAATGTTTGGGAGCTGCAGCAGAGACTATGTCAGCAAAACAAGAAAATAAGCCAACTCTATGAGCAGGCGTTTTTCCAAGCATTTTGTCTAAACAATCGGCAACATTCTAATTTACCTTCAAACTTCAAATTTAAAAGTAGAAAAGAATGATTTCATCACAAAACTTGTGTGTCACAAAGACACATCCAGTGCTCTCAGTTAATTCAAGGTTTAATTTCGCTTCTGAAAAGCTGTCATGTAAAACCATTCAATAATCTGCTCAATCTTTACCACAACTGGGACTATACTTAAGCTAAGACAAATTTGGTAAAAAAATGCAGAGCGGATAAATGAACGCACTATTACCAACTTTACTGCCTACCTTCAGAAAAGATGTCTGAGAAGACGAGTCTTTCATGTTTGCAGGTCCATTTTTCATTCTCTCTGAACTAATTTATGAGCTTGAACCAAATATTATTCGTCTAAAAGTACATGAAAAATAAACATAAAAAAGGAAGTGGATCATTAAAGAAAAACTAAATAAGGCATAATATATTTTTTTTTTACTTGGAACTTGCATTTGACAATGTAATTTCAGTCAGTCTGGTGGGCATCTTTCAGGGGGTTTCAGATGAACTAAAAAGAAAGTTGATCTACATTTAACACTTTGAAATATTGAATGTACCTATATTGAATTCAATAAAGTATCGGTATCGATACAAGATGTGTTGCAAGTATCTATGGCCATACAGGAACCTGAAAAAACTTCTAGATTGAAAAAATAAAATTAGATATGCATGGATTTCAAGCCAATTCTGAGGATGGACAGTTTGTATGCAACACAAAATGTGAAACTGGAACTTCTTGGCTAAAATCTTCAAGTGAGTTCGTTACAGAGACAAGGTTTCAACATCCTAAGAATTTGGAACCAATGGATCAAACAATTTCAAATGACCACAAATCAACACAAGTACCAAATCTTGTGCATTAAATAAAAAGCGAATACCAAGGTTTACCTAATACAAGTACTAAAGCAGGAAGGTTGAACATGAATGTTTTTATTGTGAGAAGTGCCAGGGAAAAAGGAAACACAAAAAAAAAAAAACAACAAAGTGAAGAGAAATAACAAGGGGACATGAACTTCAGAAACTAAGAGTGAAACGAAAATCAAGAAGTACCAAATATTACCAAGGACCCACTTTTCAAAATTTTCACTTGAGAAAATATTACAGAGAAATGAATCTTATTTTCCAATATGATTCCCAAAAGTAAATTGAAGTAATAAAAAACCCAGTGATTCAATAATATTTTCCTAGGATGGCCTTCTGACCTCTTGGGCTTTGCTTGAAAAATATAAATAAGAAACCCAGTAATGGCAAAGTCATTACATATGGATTTCATCACTTCTCTATGTACTCCTCTCCCCATATCGAATTAGAAAAGACAGATTAAACTTCACCTCCGGAAAAAACTCTTTCAAATACAAACACCCCGGAAACCAGAATTTAAGGATGTGGTTGAGAGTTGAAAACCAAAATTTCAAATAATCAAATAATCTGATGATCAGACATAGCCTACCACCATACTTAACCATGACGTTTTACTCATTGTCTTGTGAAATTTTTTGAACAACTTTCAAGTAACAAAAACAATGGCAGCAGTTTAAATAAAAAGATTTATAAACAACTGGAAAATTTCCAGCTCTAGGGAGCTCGAAGCAAGCTTAAGACTAAATCCCTTATATAAATCAATTTCTCAGGAATCCTTGGCTAGACTACTTTCCAGAACAACTGAATCGTAATGAAAAACTTACTGATCCTTCCAGATATATTTATATGCAGTTGTGCTCTACTGAATTCTTATAAAGTTCTGGTCTGAATATTTTTTAAAATCAAGTCCAAAAAACAGCACGGCTGGAAAAATAAAGGAGAAATTCTTATCTAAACATAACAGTTTAGGTGTTATTCAAGCATAACACTCAATAACTTAAACCTCAATTCCCAAAATTATTTTCCCACCCAAAATAAAACAAATAGCTAGAAACCAGAAGACACTTTTGCCAGTAATGGTAGTCGAAAATCACCTATGTATTTCTTCTAAAATTGTTGCAAACTTTAGATTTTACCTCCAACACCAATTTATAAATGCAATACTTCGAGTTAACGGACTTGAGGGATTGCTTTGTATATCAGAACAGACAACAACACTGGTCATATGTAGAGTGGATTCATGATGCAAAGATTCTCAGCCTTACAAAAAATGAGAAGCTTTATTGCTCAGTGTAAATACTAAGCTTCACAAGTCTTTTCAATCATACACGTTCAACAATAACCATACATCTCTCTCTAATTATTGAAATGACACGACTAAAATTAGAACATGCTGAATAGTGAATACAGAACCACAAGGGTGATCATGTATTCATGTATGTGCAGAACTTCTATTCACAGATTTCACAAAAATTAAAGTAAAATTTCTATCATTTGAGCAATTAAACCAGTAACCCACAATTTTGGTAATAGTAATTCAGTGATTGTTAGGCACAACATCAATGATTTAGAAGTCAAAGTATTAGGTTAACAAACTTCAAACTTAATTACGGAAGAATTAGATATATAATAAGGCCAGGGAAATAGCAAATTAGCAATATACATAAAACACCGAATAAAAGTACAACAAAAAATTCCATTTTACTTGAGAAACTAAATTTCTTGAAGATATTCAAAAGCACAGAGGCCTGTATATCCACCTAGATGGATTTATCAAGAATGAGCTCTACAATACCTATTGAGCAAAAAAAGCCCCACCATATGACGGCATTGCTTGCTGCAAGAGAATCAATAACCAATATAGCTTGGATCCCCAATATACTCTGCAATCTGTTCAAGCTTAACATTAAGCAACTCATGGCTATCGGCATCACGAACAACACCAGTCTCTCTATCTAAATCCCTCTCCACCAAATTCCCATAAACACCCTTATGCCTTCCATTCAACACAAGTACGGGGCCACCACACTTTGGCAATGCAGTCTCAAGTAGATCCTGATCAACACCTTGTACCAATTCTCCACTCTCATCTATGGCTATGTCACAAGTGTTGGGCCCAACCACATCCACCACCTCTCCTTTCTTCAAATACAATCTGCCTCTCTTCAATCCCTTGCTTATAATCCTGACTCTAATATGACTCCTAAGCCAGGCAAGTCTGTCTTTCCTATCATTTCCCTCTCTCTTTTTTCTCTTCTCGCTATCTCTGCTTTGCTTATCAAGCCGTTTTTGGTTTTCGATCTCTTGATGCTTCACTTTTGTATCTTTGTCTTGATGTTTCGAATTCACATTCTTCCCCACAGAAAAACCATCTCTTTCTTTGTCTTTCTCAGCGATCAATCCGATATTCGGTTCGTCAGGAGCGAAACTTTTCTTCTCAACCTGTTTAATTTCAACGTCCCCTTGAGGGTTTTTACCGATTCCTCTACCCTTGAACCAGCCGAATCCACTGAGCAAGGCGGCACCGAAATCCTCAACAGGCATATCATCAAACTCTCTAAACCCTTGATCTTCGGGTAATGTGTCCATATGAAGCTTGACATCCTTCAAAAGCCCACCCGAATTCTCAACGGGTTTGGATCCCGAGGCGGCGTTGTTGATGCTGCGGAGTGTCAAGCCGTAGGAAACCGTGGCGGCGGCGGCATCGGGTTTGCTGTCGATCTCGAACTGGAGGCGGTCAGAGGGGTTGTTGGATTGAGAGAGGACGATGTCGAGGTTCTTCATTTTCTTGGAAGGACGACATTCGTCGGGTTTGCGAGGGATTATGATTCGTTGCGGTTTGGAGTGGGATAGGGTTTCGTTGGGGTCGAACTCGGTGACGAATTGTTTGGTGGTGGTTTGAAGTTCATCGTCGTCTTCTTGGTGGGTAGTTGCTTTCAAGTTCCGAGTGGAGGATTTGGAGTTTGATTTAGAGGAGGCTTGTTTTGATTGGACAGAGAATGACACTTTCCTGGTGCTGGAGCTCATCGAGAGAGAGATAGATGGCCCAAAACGGAGGTCGTGATTTTTAATTTACTTTTCGTTCTAATGACCTTCAAATTTTAATCTAATTTTGGGTCCCGCTACTTTACCCAAGAAAAAAGGATCGGTATGATACCAATCCCTTTTGCAAATTAAACATAACCGTTGGATTGAGCAAATCTCATGGGACGGTTGAAAATAAATAAAATTTACGAGAAAGGGTTTACCACCTACACTTGTTTCACCGGTTGCTTCTCTCTCTTTCTCTTCTACTTTTTCTCTCCCCCAATTTCTTCTTTCTCATTCGTTAGATCAAAAAACGAAACCTATTGATTGATTATAATCTAAAAACTTTGGAATTGGTTTGTGTGTGTTTAAAAGTTTAGATTATTGTGTATAAATATTTTCGCCTTACATCGTAGTTATCTTCATGTTATGGTTTTTTGTTTTAAAAACGATAATGTGATTAAATTTGAAAATACTCAAATAGATTTTTATTTCTTAAAAAAAAAAATGATTTGATTACAGGGGTTGGCTGCTATACAGTCACAAAGAAATTAGTTGTATAATACAGTTATGAATAGTGATATATTGGGACCGTTGGATCATTGAACAACTCGATCCAACAGATCTGCATTAATTAAAAAAAAAAACTTAAAAACTAAAAAACAAGTGTAACCGATTACAAGTTCTATCTAACGCAATATCCATCTTTCCGATCTTCTCACTTCTGAGTTATTGTTATCACGTTTTTCTTCTCACCGATTAGTCTCTCTTTAGCTTCCACATATGTTCCGACCGCCGCTGTCGGCTCATCGCCACCTTTGCTTACAGATCACCACCTCAGTCGTCGCCAATGCCACCACCATCACTTCCATTTTCTCGCCACCTCTGCCGTCGCCAATGCCAACGCCACCACCATCGCTTCCGTTCTTCTCAGTTATGAGTTTTGGTTCTCATGCCACCGCCATCAGTTCCATTCTTCTCTATCGTCCGACAGTCAACGAGGTCATGCGAATTCAATACGATCGTAAAGACTGTAGTTTCGAGTGTTGGGGTTGATGTTTTCTGGTCTCGACATGATCCCAACATGCTTAATCGTTTGGTGGGTTTTTATTTTGTTGCTTAATTCTCAATTGATCAAGTGGGTTGAATTTATGCTTGATTTCATGTGGGTTTTGATTGGTTTATCTAGTTCGATTTAGATTGATTGGCAATTTGTTAATTTTTAGGGGTTTTCAGCAATATAAAAATGTTGTGCAGTTTTTAGTTTAATTGTACAATTTATAGATTAATTGGATGGTGATTTTATTAAAGTATGAAAAATATTTACATGTTTGTTATCTACTGCATTCCTTATGCTTTTGAGTAAATTTTTCCTGAGAACGGGACAGATTATTAGCTATGACAAGCTTGAATCAACCACACTGTCATGTTATTTATCACGTTCTCATTTTAATTATACACTATATTTTGTTTTGTATATTGGAATGTGAACTATCATATATGTCTTTGTAAGAATTTCAATCGTTATGCAAATTATTTTATCTTCATATTTATTTGAAACTGTGGGCTAGGACATTGGATTTTTGATAGTTGTGGTGTAGGATATTGGTGGAAAAATCGGTTTAGAGAATGTAAATTTTTTATAGCATAATTTGTATTTCTTCATTCCGTTAACTTCTTCCGTTCCTAGTTTTGATATATATATATATGTATACTTTTATTTCCTTGTACAGGGGAAAGATTAACTGATCCAGTTTCAGTTTGAAAATGGTGCCTTATTTGGAGCTAGTTACATATAGGTATATATCATATCAAGCTAAGCAACATCACTGTAAATGTATGGAAAAACGATTTAGAAATGCAACGGAAGCGTGAGAAGAAACGAAATTTAGGGTTTGCGTATATTTTTTTTTTCCTTTTTTTATGCAACGAGAACCTTAACCCTAGATTAATTGATGTATATAAAAGTATCGTACCTTTTTCACGTGACGATTGAACAATCGCCGAATTGATTCCGCAAGATCTTCCAATCCAATCACAAACGTGAATCACCTAAGAGTGTGAGCTCCCTTTCTTTAAATTGTATTCATGAGGATGGAGACAAAGCAAATATCTTTTATTTGTTAGTTACAAATATCCTCCAAGAGAAAAACCCAAGAACGTCCGGTCACTTGTGAATTATCAATCAATTTGATTGTAACTCGCGTGAACCTTGATTCGATGTTGTACACAAAACCCTTTTGATGTAAAGGATATTAGTATACTATCGAATACAAAAACGTTCCCCTTTTTTCTCTACTTGGCTGAATTCACACACTATAGCTTAGAGATGATTGAATTTTGTCTAGAGTAAAATCAGATTTTTCTCCCTCAAAATTCCTATGATGGCCGAAACTTTCTCTTAGATAAATAAGCTTGGCCGAAATCACCTCTAATTGCCTTAGGCATGACCGAAATTCTCTTCCATATATATAGGATCATAAATCCTTTCCTAAGAAGGATTCACTTGGTTGGCAAGAATCATTTCCTTAGGTGGATTTATTTGGTAGTTAGAATCCTTATCTAAAAGAAATCTATCCTATCCTATATTGCATATGTGATAACCGAATTTCATGTCTTTGTTATAGATTAGGAGTTTTCAATCTTTCCTAAGAAGGATTACTTGATGGACAAGAATCTTATCCTTAGGTAGATTAACTTGGTGGTTATGAATCCTTTTCAAATAAGAATTCTACCACTAAGTAGTTTTACTTGGTGGTCAAGAATCATTTTTCAAAAAGAATTCTTTCCTACACCAAGACTCATAATCCAACTCAATAGTGTATTTGTAATCATATTAAAGACTTCCTAATTTGATTAGATAAATAACTTATTTTATTTATCTACTTATCAAACATAGTCTTTAACATTAACTATACTACCAACAATAGTATAGTTTTAGGAGACCATCTCCTAATAGGAAAAGATTTTAACTTTTAATTAAATAATTAATTAATCAACAAATTAATTAATTTCCATTTAATTAAATAATAATAAAATAAAAATAATATATATAAGCTATTCACCATAGCCTTTGCCGCCCATACCTAGTATAAATGACATATATTAATTTTCTTATTTTATTAAATCCATTGGACCTTAATAAAAAGTCCACATGTGAACTAGACTTATTCTTATAAAAAGAAACCAGTTCACATGCCTTATTACAATTCTAGATGGACCCCTATTGGTCCGGTAGAATATATCAAGTGATCCATGCAAGTTCGTGTGGATTGAGGATCTTGACGGGCTATCTAAATTTAAGCTCCAATAGACACAACTCAATCACAATCAACAAATGATTCACTTAGGTCCAATCTATTTAATTTTAGTTCATTCCACTAAAGAACTAAAATTGAACTCTTAAATAAAGATAGAATAAGTTGATGTTACTCATTCGTACCCTAGACAACCTTATTGAAGAAAGTGTATCATCATGAAGAATACCAGTAATCGCCAAGAGCTCATAGACCACCTATAGCTCTCCAAGGTACCATATTTACTCATATGACCACATTTTGAGCTTGGATATTTTGACTTGTCCAGAAGTCATGTTTCAATAGACACTATTGAAAACTTAACGTTAAGATTTAATATCCAATACCTCAAAGCATCCATATGATGGTATTCTACTCTCATTCAATAAATGGAGTCACGATGTCCATATCTATAAATGAAGTCCTCTATCGATTAACAAATGAATACCATCAAACTATCGAGGATAGACTATGCTATATAATCGTACTCATTAATAGCTCAAATGATAACACTTGCAACCATAAGTCCATCGTTTATCTCAGGATTGAGATAGACTCTCTGATTGTCTTCAAATGAAAACTTTTATCCATTGACGGTTCTAGATAACGTATTTCATTTTGATCCTATTCAATGCACCCAGTGCACTAGGTTCTGTTGCCCAAAGGCACCACACTTTGATGATTTTAGACTCATCATAACATATTTGATCCCACTCAAATGCTAACAAAAGAATCTATAACTTTGACAAGATAAAGGCGCCCAACCTTCCATCTTAAGTTGTGAATATTATTCAAGACTAACTAAAGAATTGTGTCTACCTCATACATATCTAGATGTATGAACAATTCTTCTTTTCTCATAGTTTTTTGACCTTATGATTATTTACTTTTGACAATTATAATAATTAAACTATAAATGCTATAAAATTTGTTAAACTAGAAATCACTTATTCATATGAAAAGATTGTTAATTACAATATTACACTCTTGTTATCGAGCATAATCCTAACAATCTCCCACTTGCTCTATAGCAAATGTGTCATATCTCTCATCCACATGTTCTCTAGAAGCCCATCAAAACTCTTTTGAGGAAGAGCCTTTGTCAAGGGATCCGTTAGATTTTCTGCTGACGCGATCTTGGTAATCGTCACGTTACCCCTATGCACAATTTCCCTTAAAAGGTGCTACTTTCTTTCAATGTGTTTCCCTCTCTTATGACTTCTTGGTTCTCTCAAATTAGCCACTGCCCCACTATTGTCACAATAGATAGTGATCTGCTTATTCGCATCAGGAACCATTTCCAAGTCAATCAAGAATTGGTGGAGCCAGACAGTCTCTTTAGCAGCCTCACATGCGGCAATATACTCGGCTTCAATGGTGGAATCAGCAATACAAGATTGCTTGATACTCCTCCATATGACTGCCCCTCCTCTAATAGTAAACACAGATCCTGATGTCGATCTCCTGGAGTCAGAATCTGTATACCCAATAGGAATTAAATCCCCACCAAAGTATACAAGCATATAATCTCTTGTTCTCTTAAGATACTTGAAAATATGCTTGACTGCCGTCCAGTGATCAGGACCAGGTTTCAATTGAAACCTGCTAACTATGCCTATAGCAAAACAAATATTTGGTATAGTGCAGAGCATTGCATACATGAGACTTCCAACTGCCGATGCATATGGAACCCTACTCATGAATTGCTCTTCATGCTCATTCTTAGGAACTTGTTCCTTAGAAAGTTTGATTCCATGCCTGAAAGGTAACATACCTTTCTTGGAATCTTGCATGGAGAACCTAGACAAGATTTTATCTATGTATGAAGCTTGGGATAATGCAATCGTTCTATTCTTTCTATCCCTTATGACTTGGATACCAAGAATATAACTTGTTTCTCCTAAGTCCTTCATATCAAATTATTTTTCTAACCATTTTTTTATTGATGTCAATACACCTACATCGTTTCCGATGAGTAGTATATCATCAACGTAAATAACTAGGAAAACCAACTTATCGCCTTTAATCCTTTTGTATACATAAGGTTCATCAAGGTTTTGAATAAATCCAAAACCTTTAATGGCTTGATCGAACCTTATGTTTCAGGATCTAGATGCTTGCTTCAATCCATATATGGATCTTTACAACTTGCATACTCTTTCCTCTTGACCATTTTCAATGAATCCTTCTGGTTACATCATATAGATGCTTTCGTCAAGACTTCCATTAAGGAAAGCTGTCTTGGCGTCCATTTTCCAAATCTCTAGGTCTAGAGATGTGGCAATGGATAAGAGTATCCTAATGGATTTAAGCATGGCCACATGAGAGAAGGTTTCTTCATAATCGATACATTCCTTCTGTGTATACCTTTAGCTACCAATCTAGTTTTGTGGTTAAGGAATATACAAAATGAACTTATACTTTTCAGCTTGCAATAAGAACCAATATTCCTTTTCCATGTGATATAATTATCACCATTTAAAGTATTATCTTTTAGGATATTGATTAGGGATGGGGTCATGATTTCTTTTTAATAACAAAAATTATATAAGTAAACAATCATGATATAACACTTTTGAATATTTATCTTGAAGTAAATAAAATAATTCAATCGTAAAAATTCAACGGTGATCCAACACCCATAAATGTCACTCATCCTTTGGGAGTATGCACCATTTACTAGTTGGACTATGTCCCACCTAATTGTTAACATAACAACCAACGTTTTCAATTTTAGCCTTGTGATTTTATTAACAAGAACTCTTGGGAGGATATTAATAAAATTACATTGAGTATGTTACCAAGTTATCGACCTTCAATATAATCTCTCACGAATATCCCTCTTTTGGGAATAGATATCGTTTGGGCTAATTGTCTAGTCTATCCTTGTAAGGAAGTATCTTGCTAAATTCCATTCATGAATACCTCTTGGGAGGTTATTCACGAAACATAAAGCTCAACTAAACTTGGAGGCCATAGGTGTTCCAAAACACCTTCTCCCACTCAATTGTTTAAGGCGTGTGATCGAATTCCAAAGAATGATTTACCAAGTTATCTAGATGTCAATTTAGATACTTAAACCATTCAATGCATGTTCATACCAAAAGAGATATATGAGTGGCATTCCTATTCTATATGACATGTTATCAAACAATGACAAACATTGCAATATTTACAAAAATATAAATAGCTTCAATTTTGGTCCATCCTAGAAAAACAAGTAAATTACATATATCTTGGAATGCAAGAACTCCTTTCTTGGCAAACAAGTCTTCACGCAACCTACGTCGTTCGGACTCCCTCGGCTACCTCCCATGGGCTTGCTCACCCTTTGCCCTTACCCATGGGCGTGCGCATGCCACAAACCCATAAAGGGCTGCCATGCGCATCCCATGGCTACCAAAGGGGCTCTTCGCACATACATTTGTTGTTACGGCTTGTACAATCCCGAACTTATTCCGGTTACTCCTAATTCTTCAAACCTTCGAGTCTTCAAAACTTGAATGTATTACAGAAGAATTTACATAACAAAATACTGCAGTTTTTTTTATTATTACAACAAAAAAAAAAAAAACTTAGCAACTACCAAGAAGGAAATTATGGTGATAATAAACCACCCATCTTGTTACAATCCCAAAAAAAAATTACATTGAAATTCTAGGACCAAAATGAGCAATAACAATCCACATATAAAACATATATATAACCATACATTCCAATGTAAATATATATATGCGAATACCTAGGGTGCTATCTCTTTCTAAAACATGCATATACACAATAAAAGAAAAAGATTCACGAACACATACATCAATTAATCAAGGGTACAACCAGGCTTTGATACCAATTGTAGGGAAAAACGATTTAGAAATGCAACGGAAGCATGAGAAGAAACGAAATTTAGGGTTTGCGTATAATTTTTTTTTCCTTTTTTTATGCAACGAGAACCTTAACCCTAGATTAATTGATGTATATAAAAGTATCGTACCTTTTTCACGTGACGATTGAACAATCGCCGAATTGATTCCGCAAGATCTTCCAATCCAATCACAAACGTGAATCACCTAAGAGTGTGGGCTCCCTTTCTTTAAATTGTATTCATGAGGATGGAGACAAAGCAAATATATTTTCTTTGTTAGTTACAAATATCCTCCAAGAGAAAAATCCAAGAACGTCCGGTCACTTGTGAATTATCAATCAATTTGATTGTAACTCGCGTGAACCTTGATTCGATGTTGTACAAAAAACCCTTTTGATGTAAAGGATATTAGTATACTATCGAATACAAAAACGTTCCCCTTTTTTCTCTACTTGGCTGAATTCACACACTATAGCTTAGAGATGATTGAATTTTGTCTAGGGTAAAATCAGATTTTTCTCCCTCAAAATTCCTATGATGGCCGAAACTTTCTCTTAGAAAAATAAGCTTGGCCGAAATCACCTCTAATTGCCTTAGGCATGACCGTAATTCTCTTCCATATATATAGGATCATAAATCCTTTCCTAAGAAGGATTCACTTGGTTGGTAAGAATCCTTTCCTTAGGTGGATTTATTTGGTAGTTAGAATCCTTATCTAAAAGAAATCTATCCTATCCTATATTGCATATGTGATAACCGAATTTCATGTCTTTGTTATAGATTAGGGGTTTTCAATCTTTCCTAAGAAGGATTACTTGATGGACAAGAATCCTATCCTTAGGTAGATTAACTTGGTGGTTATGAATCATTTTCAAATAAGAATTCTACCACTAAGTAGTTTTACTTGGTGATCAAGAATCTATCGTTAGGTAGATTAACTTGGTGGTTATGAATCATTTTCCAAAAAGAATTCTTTCCTACACCAAGACTCCTAATACAACTCAATATTGTATTTGTAACCATATTAAAGACTTCCTAATTTGATTAGATAAATAACTTCTTTTATTTATGTACTTATCAAATATAGTCTTTAACACTAACTATACTACCAACAATAGTATAGTTTTAGGAGACCATCTCCTAATAGGAAAAGATTTTGACTTTTAATTAAATAATTAATTAATCAACAAATTAATTAATTTCCATTTAATTAAATAATAATAAAATAAAAATAATATATATAAGCTATTCACCAAAGCCTTTGCCGCCCATACCAAGTATAAAGGCCATATATTATTTTTCTTATTTTATTAAATCCATTGAACCTTAATAAAAAGTCCACATGTGAACTAGACCTATTCTCACAAAAAGAAACAAGTTCACATGCCTTATTACAATTCTAGATGGGCCCCTATTGGTTCGGTAGAATATATCAAGTGATCCATGCAAGTTCATGTGGATTGGGGATCTTGGCGGGCTATCTAAATTTAAGCTCCAATAGACACAACCCAATCACAATCAACAAATGATTCACTTAGGTCCAATCTATTTAATTTTAGTTCATTCCACTAAAGAACTAAAATTGAACTCTTAAATAAAGATAGAATAAGTTGATGTTACTCATTTGTACCCTAGACAACCTTATTTGAGAAAGTGTATCCTCGTGAAGAATATCAGTAATCGCCAAGAGCTCATAGACCGCCTATAGCTCTCCAAGTTACCATATTTACTCATATGTCCACATTTTGAACTTGGATATTTTGACATGTCCAGAAGCCATGTTTCAATAGACACTATTGAAAACTTAACGTTAAGTTCGCCATATCAACTCTCTACGCCGGTGGTGGCCAAAGATCACAAGATACGCTCTGAAATAGTGGCAACCACTTCAGAAGCACCTCAGAAATTTGGAATAGATAGGGCAGAGCGTCTTGAAAGAAGGGAGCGTTCACACAGACGAGACGATCGTCAAGATGACCGGGGAACTAGGGAGCACAGGGAGTCCAGTTCACATGAATCTTTAGGGAGGTATGATGGAAGAGGAACCCATCCCGAGCAGGTAGATAGGCATGATGGCCAGAGAAAAAAGGTCTTGCTCAGATTCAAGTGATGACAAAACTGCCCTCAGAAGTCGTAGGGAGCCAACCCCTATGATCAGACGTGACCCTTATGGTGCACAGATCAGTGGGTGAGTTCCTAGGGACCCATACAAACTCTCTATATGCCAGAAGTTTGATGAGCATGGATAACCGGAAGGGGAGCAAGAGGTCTTTCTTAAAAGAATAGAGGCCCTTGAGCGAAGACAAAGCCTGGGAAACTCACTGATCTGTAACTCCGGAATTCCATTCGCTGACTCCATATGGTATGCCTATTTTTTGGATAAATTCAAGATGCCATATATGGAACAATTCAAGTCCAATATTGATCCGTATGAGCATGTAAGGAGGTACCAAATCACAATGGCTCAGTATGATTATGATGATGCTCTTATGTGTCGGATGTTCCCACATATATTGGGAGATCAGGGATCTAGGTGGTTTGGAGAACTTTCAACAAGATCTATCAGGAACATCGATGAACTGATACAAGCTTTCACCATGCAGTTCATGGGAAATATCCAGTGTAGAAATTTATTGTATGTGAATTTTACCAAGCATACACGTCATTGACAGGAAGGATAAAATTGCCAGGTGGACATCCAAATAGGCTCTCAGGAAATATCCTATCAGACATCAGAAAGAAGAGGCCCGAGTAAACAAATATTAAAGCAAAACCTGCTCGGGGTCAACTAAACTGCTCAGAATCAATTTAACCTACTCGGGTCTAGCATGTTGAATTTTCTACTCGGGATCAGCACACATCATATCCTACTCGGGATGAACATAACAAAACCGAGTAAAAAGCCTAGCGAACGGTTCACGATTTGAGTCGCACAAGGATCCTCATCAAAGTGGAACTCTAAAGAAGAAAGAGAATGTCAAGCATAAAGGGTTCCTTATCCAAGAACACCTCTATTTCTTCAGAATAACTACGCTCTTATAATGAAATAAGTCCTAATTGGACTGCACTACTAGAATCCCATTCGATTTCAATACAAGACTTCGAAACAGGAAATAAGACAATCAGCCTCAAGCAAGTAAATAATTGTAATTAAATACAAAGATCTATTACTTGTACGAGGCAGAAAAGGGCTCTATAAACATATAAATAGACCCATAATCTCGCCAAAAAGAGAGATATAAGAGAGATCGAGAGCTTATAAACATCATATTTTCATAGTGGATTTTTGCTTGGTTGATCCTTCAACCACCCGTGGACGTTTCTTCCGTCATCGGAGTTTTACCACGTAAATTTTGTGTCTTGATTACTTTCTCTAATCTCTTTCTCTTTGAATTAATAGACGAAATCCAATCCTTGTTGGCTTTTCTAAAACAATTCAGAAATCAACGTCAACAAAAATTAATATCAACTTTGTCAACCTTAAAGCAAAGGAAGGGTGAGAAGTTGAGAGATTACCTAACTAGATTCTCACAAGAAGTGTTGGAAGTATAGGATCCCAATGATGATGCGGTAGTGTCAGCATTTATTAACAGTCTACAGCACAACCACTTAACCCTAAGTCTAAGACAGAAAGGGCCAACCATGTACGTAAGCATGGTAAATTATGTCGGAGGATATGCCATAGCAGAAGAGGAACAGATAGCCCATGGTAGAGCTCATACATGGTGGTCGGCTTGAGAGCAACCAAAAACCTAAATACGGCAACTCAAAGAATAGTGACAAAGAGGACCAGAAAGGCAACGAGGGAAATGGTAAATATGGATGCGAGGACAACGATAAAGGTGGCAAGCATTTTAAAAGGCAATACATCGATTACACCTCATTGGCTAGAAGACAATAGGAGATATTAAATGTGATAAAAGACAATAATCTGTACAAAAAGCCCACAGTCGAGCTTTGCAAGGAGAGACACCACCATATATTGCAGATTTCACTAGGAAAGTGGCCATGAAACCTCTAAATGTTATCAATTGAGGGATTAAATCAAAAAGCTGATCAGAGAAGGACATCACAAGGATACAGTCCTTAGAAGCGAGGATGATCAATATAGGGACATCCCAAAAGAATAACGTGATAGAAGTCAAAAGAGCCCCAGAAGAAATTCAGATAGCAAGGCAATCAACACCATTTTTGGTGGACCACACACTGGAGGTAGCATCCGAGAGAGAATGACCGGGGTTAGGGAAACCATAGATGGTCAGAGGAATCTGGAAGTAAATCTGTTTGGCCCCGATTAGAAAAAGTTCAAGCTAGAATATGACCCAATAGTCTTTACTGAGGCGGACACACATGGGTCAGTGGTAAGGCCGAATGATGTGATTGTTGTGTCGGTTCGTGTGCGTCATATGGATGTGAGAAGAGTGTTGATCGACAATGAGACTCATCAGATATCTTGATTATAAAAGTATTTGACCATCTCAGATTGTAAAGAAAAGACCTCTTACTGCTCAAGGTCCCATTGAGAGGCTTTGAGGGAGCAGAAGTAAGATTATTGGGAATCGTGAAACTACCTGTGGAGATTGGGAGCTTTCCTTGCACCAAGACAGTGTTACTGGATTTTATGGTCGTGAATATGGAAAACTGGCCATACAACGCCCTGTTGGGCAGACCTTTCCTAAACAAGTCGAAAGTTGTGACTGCCACCTATACCCTTATGGTGAAGCTCTCAACAGAAGCTGGGGTAGGTGTCATGAAAAGTTCTCAAGTGTGGGCGAGAAAGGCCAATCTAGTTGT
Organism: Dipteronia dyeriana; assembly: GCA_032871835.1. Classification (NCBI taxonomy): domain Eukaryota; kingdom Viridiplantae; phylum Streptophyta; class Magnoliopsida; order Sapindales; family Sapindaceae; genus Dipteronia; species Dipteronia dyeriana. Next base: position 31,345,188 of record CM065295.1, on the reverse strand, counting down.
TTACAGGAAAAAAGCAGAACCAGGCATGTTACAGATAGATATCCAAAGAGATGAGAAACACCCGAAGGTGGATGAAGGAGAGGATGAGGCAGAAACGCTACCCGATTTGACATGGACCCAAGGGAGGTGTCTCCAAAAGATGGGAAGGCCCAAGAAGATGAGCCAACTGAGAAAGTCATAATTGACGAGGGTAACCCTGAACATACCATAAAATTTAAAGTCCGGTTGATGGGGAAGTGCGGGATGGAATAATTAACCTGTTAAAAGAGGATAATGATGTGTTCACTTGGATACACTAATATATGCTCGGTATCGATCCGTAGATAATTCCCCACTACTTAACGATTGATCCTGATCGAAAACCAGTCATCTAGAAGTAAAAAAGGTTTAACCTAGAAAGAAGCAAGGCAATTAAAGAAGAAGTAGCGAAACTGTTGGCAGCAGGATCCATAAGGGAGCTGAAGTACCTCGAATGGGTTACCAACATGGTGATAGTGAAAAAAAAGGAACGGTCAGTGGAGGATGTGTGTAGATTTCACTGACCTCAAGAAAACATGTCCGAAAGATAGTTTCCCGTTGCCCCGGATCAATTAGGTGGTAGATACAACAGCTGGTCATGACTTATTGAGCTTCATGGATGCTTACTCGGGCTACAACCAGATCCGAATGTTTGAACCTGATGAAGACAAAACCTCATTCACAACAAATCAGTGTTATACTGTTGTAAAGTTATACCTTTTAGTCTCAAGAATGCCGGGGCAACCTACCAAAGGTTGGTAAATAAGATGTTCAACTGATAGATCTGTAGAAATATGGAGGTGTATGTAGATGACATGCTGACAAAGAGCACAACATCCAAAAAACATATAGAAGATCTGAGTGAGACATTGAGGGTGCTAAGAAGGTTCGACTTGAAGCTTAATCCAAAGAAATGCATTTGTGGGATGTCTTTAGGGAAGATTCCTTGGTTTCCAAGTACATCAGAGAGAAATCGAAGTAAACCAGAGAAAATAAAAGCATTGGAGGAAATGTTGTCCCTAAAAACCTTAAAGAAAATTCAAAGGCTAACGGGGCTGCTTAGCATCCCTGAATCGATTTATTAGTAAGTCAACAGATGAATGCTTGCCTTTTTTTAGAGCATTCAAGAAGAGAAAATGGGTAGAATGGAATGACAAATGTGAGCAGGCTTTACGAAAGATCAAAGAGTACATAGACAAAACCCCGATCCTATCTAAATCCCTGGAAAGAGAAGTGTTCTACCTGTACTTATCGGTCACAGTTGTTACAATAAAGCTAATGCTGGTCAGGTTGGACGAGAGGGTACAAAAGCCATTGTATTACAAAAGCAAGGCTTTACTATCAGTTGAAACAAGATACTCGCCAGCCAAACAGATGGCATTGGCACTAGTGACAGTAGCAAAAATATTGAAAACTTATTTTCAAGCTCTCAAGATCGAGGTTTACACAGACTGCCCGCTGAAATAGATTTTATCAAAACCTGAGGTGTCTAGGAGGCTAACCAAATGGGCAGTGAAGCTAAGTAAATTCAACATAGCATATCTGCCAAGAGCCGCAGTAAAGGGGCAAGTTATAACTGACATAATCACCTAGTTCACTGACTTAAACAATGAGGTGATCAAGATACTGAAAGACAAGGAAGAATTTATTTGGAAACTATATATAAATGGATCGTCAAACACGCACGGCAGCGGGGTTGGCATAGTGATATTCACTCGAGAAGGTGATCTGGTAGAATGTACCTTATGGTTTGACTTCAAAGCCACTAATAACATGACCGAGTATGAGGCACTTTTGGCAGTACTTAGGGTTTGCACGGCACGAAAGGCAAATGAGTTGGAGATATTCAGTGAGTCGTAGGTTGTGATAAACTAAATCTTGGATGAGTATCAGGCTAAAGACAGTAACATGACTGTTTATCTGGGGATAGCCAGGATATTGCTCATAAGATTCAAAGATTATAGGATTACTCAAATCCCGAGGGAAAAGAATGAGAAGGCAACCACTTTATCAAAATTGACATCAACTACCATTAGCATACGGTCAAAGACTATCCCCGTTGTTCACCTCAAAAAACCAAGCATCGAAGATGAAGGGGAAGTATTGGAAGTATAAGCGATCGAAGGAAAGCAGACACTTGGATGACCCCGATCATGGAATATCTAGAAAATGAAATGCTCCCGACTGAGGTGATTGAAGCAAAATATCTCAGGTATAGAGCCACCAGATATTAATAGTTGGAGGAGAATTGTACAAGAGAGAAATTTTAAAGGCCATACAGAAGTGTGTCTACCCAATAGAAGGTAGGTAAATATTAGAAAGTGTCAACGGAGGTGTGTGTGGGAATCACTCTGGGGATAAAAGTCTAGCGCACAAATAGGGAGTGAAGCACGCCAATGTGGCTGTAGACTACTTCACATAGTGGGTAGAGGCAGAAACACTGGTACATATTACTAAAGCTAACACAACCAGTATCATGAAGAAGAAAATCGTTTATCAATTTGGAATTTTGGACACAATAATCACAAACAACGGGACCTAGTTCAACAGTGCCAACTTCAAAACATGTGTTGAGACTTCTGTATTAAGAATTATTATGTCACAGCAGCCCATCCTCAGACCAATGGCTAGGCGAAAGTAGTAAACAAGATAATTAAGCATACCTTGAAGGCAATGCTAGATGCTAGAAAAGGGAATTCGGTAGACAAGCTACATGAAGTCTTGTAGACATACTGAATAACGGAGAGGACTTCGACAGGAGAGACCTCCTACTCACTTGCATTCAGAACTGAGGCAGTAATCCCGGTTGAGGTAATTCATAATTCTCCAAGGGTACAACTCTTTCATCCTAAGGTAAATGTGGAGATGTTAGAACCGAATCTAGACGAGTTTGAGGAGAAAAGGGACATGTCGAGAAAAAGGAACTCTGCCTATCAACAAATGGCAGCCATGTACTACAACTCACATGTCTGAGTTAGAAGATTTCAACTCGAAGATCTAGTTCTGAGAAAAGTAGAGAGAAATCAGCTAGATCATTGGCAGATAAATGGGAAAGACCGTACCAAATGGTCGGATTAGCCAATCATGGAGCACACCGTATTGCCCGACTAGAGGAAAGCGAGTTGCCCAGGGCATGCAATGCTTAGTACCTGAAGATGTTCACCCCTAAGGGTTTCTCATTTTTAATATTTCTTTTTAGTTCAGAAATAAGTTTGCCTAGTTTAGCTTAATTTTTTTGTTGCCATGTTTGCTGATTTGTTGATGTTTCATTTTAGCATTCAATAAAAGTCCCCTTGAGGGAATAATTTCAAGAAGTCAAGAAGCTTTCATTTACAAAAGCAATCTTGGGGAACCTAGAAATCATCCAGTCTCGATAAAAGCACTCGGGAGGTCTAATGAGGGGGCCAAAAACATATGCCACAAAGGTAGTGTATACTCACCGAAACTAACTTGGTGTAATGAAACACTGTTAGGGCACCTTCAGGCCGTACGGATATGATGGGATACGCCGAGAGTTGAGTGGGGAACAAAATTTCCATACTAGAAACAGTTGCTAATAAAATTTAAACACTGGTAAAGATAGTATGATATAAGCCACTCCATTGCAACGAATCTTGATCAACAGACTAATAGGAGATGTCCTATTGAATTGGTTGACAGATAAAAGACAAGCGTCTATAAACTAGATATCATGTGAATGGCCTATAAAAGAACACTATTTGACAACAGAATAAAAGCAAGAAGTCAGTCGGGGGTTCGAGTAATTGATCGGGCCAATACAAATGGTCTACCTAGTGCTTCCTAAAAAGGGGACACAACAAACCCCGTCACATATAGTTACTTGGTCGAGGTTGGGCTGATAAACTTAATATAGTTTAAGCTAATTAACAGTCCTGACCATGCTAAGGCTACTTGCTCAGGGATGGTATACCTAAACCGAGAATGGCTAAAAAATGAACAATGAATCGAGAAACAGTTACAACTAAATGCGTTAATATGTGTCAGTCGACTCAGTGTAAGGCAACACACGTAGTTTGAATTATGACCGTTAATGAAAATGTTTGGTAAAAAATAGACCGTTCGGTTTCAGTATGACAGATAACACACGATTTAAACTATGTAGCACGAGGTGAAGATAATCAGTCAGGCTTAAATCGAATCGCCTGAAGCAGTTAGAAAAATAGCTAATGTTGTTGAATGAACCCGACCAGGCATAAATTGTTCGATCAAATAAGGGCCATTCGATTCAGTATGACAGAAAGCAGACGATTAAGTTACAAAATAATCAAGGATCTGGCTATAGTCGAGACAGTTAGCTTGGTATATAATAATGTGCATAGCTCGAGTTAGCGAACGGTTATAACCGTTTGCAGATCGCTCAAGTTTTAGCTAGTCATTCATTTCAAGCCCTTGAGTATTCCCGATTATACATCAAGACATTAAATTCATGCAAAGTTACTTGTTTAAGTATAAACATCAAACAGGAAAAAAATGTATTATTTATATCTCAAAATCAAGAATTTACAAAATTGTGGTTACTAGAATAACATAAACAGGGAACAGGGAACAGGGAACATAGTAGAATGGTCAAGCATCTGGAGTGCTCGAAGAAACTTCAGGTCTGGAACCGTTAGGGGGAAGGTCATCACCCCCGTTATCCTTGGTCAGGTCTCCAAAGTTCGACTAGCTGATGTTATCTTCCTGTTCGTCAGCCATAAATGGAGAATAATCTATGTTCGGTAAGGGGTCAATATCAACTCCCTTTGTCAAGACATCGCTCTCTTCGCCGGTATGGAAGATCATTAGATAGGACTTTGAGGGAAGCTCCAGATGCATAGGATGAGGGTCTTTCCTGTTGGATCTGTAATAGGCCATTCACCTGATCCTTTGATTCTTTATGACTTCCAGGGACTTGTCTTTATGCCTCTTGATAGTTCTATCCCACTTCCGGTGAGCCTCCCTTGTGGACCTCTCATTTCCACCAAAGAACACACAAGCAGTGGCCAACCCTCTCTCAAATTCTCTCAACATGATAGCATCGAAGGCTGGGACCTCTTATAACAATCCACATTCTGGATTTCACGGGCTGGCCTGGCCTCTTAGGATAGCAACTTTATACTGACTTGTTGCTGTTCCAAATCTTTTGCCAGGTGCTCATAGTGGATCCGAGCCTCCTCAGATGCATGTTGTGTCTCAAGCATGACTTGTTGAGCAGAGGTAAGGGTGATTTGAGCTATCCGAGTCTTCTTCTTGAGTTTATATGTTGCTGTTTCAGCCAGGATGACCCTATATTAAGCTCAACGCTTAGTAATTCTACCCTTGTAACCCTCTTCTCCAGCTCAGCATTTCTGGTGGTGAGCTCTCTAAGAGTCGTCTCAGCTGCAGAGACCATGCCTTGAACATTGGCAATGGTCTTTCTTAGGGCAACCTCAGTTGCAGCATGGTTCTTCAGCTTCTCCTCGTATTGCCGAACTTTGGATACACTGGCAGATGAGGACTTGAGGGCACTATCATTTTCAACAAGTCCTCTTCAACTGAGATATCTCTGCAGCTTGTTTCATCTAGTCAGCTAAAGCCCGGGTTAGCTCCTCTACTGTCTGAAAAAAGAAGTGAGAACTAAGAACCGTGGTATATGCATAGACGAAAGGTATCATAGAAAACGTTTACAAAAACTCCATTGTTAAAGATCGTGCAGATTCGCTCGGAGGTACTAACAGCTATTGCTTCCCTCCAGTACTCGTTACCGATATACCCCTCGCCAGGTGACATGGTTCGAAGCATAAAAAATGGGTTGGCACGAGAGCTACTTAAACAGGGAGTTCGGGAAGGCCTAGAAACATGAGCAGTCGTAGGAGCTGAGGGAGTAGACTCATCATGACCAGAAGTAGAAGTGGTCAGGGGTGCTGTTGGAAAGGTTGGGCCCGTAACACTTTACACCTTTGAAGTTCCAGCGCCCTCTCCATCCTAAAGGACAGTTGTGGGGTCTCGAAACCCCACCCTTCAGAGGTATCACCTTCACTTACACCGTCCCAGCAAAGAGCCACAAGATCTTTATTAGTAGGGGTGTTTCCAGCTGGGTGGAACTCAACATCCCTAGCCAAATTGGCCACTGCAGTATCAGAAGAAACCTTAGATTTATTCGATTGAAGAGACACATGATCTTCAGTACCAGAAAGAATGTCCTCGTCAACAAAAAGGCCCTCTGAGTTAGGCCCATTATGATCGTCTCAGAATCTATAAAAACTATCTGACGCTTAATAAAAAATCGCATAGGGCTCTTTCTAGAATGCTGAATGAGCGGATTGATAGGAGCCCGATCGATGAAAAGACCAGCTTGACCCTGAGATGGCTAAAGATAGACATAAATAGCAATCTGTTGTGGTGCGACCATATCACCAGCTTCGATCGGGGTCGGCTCAGTTGTCATGATCAGTGTAGATGAAGGGGGAACAAATGTTATGGATTTACGGTCACCCCTTCTCTTTGGACACTACTCCGAAAAGATTATGTTTGTCAAAGTCTTTTGATCATCCTCGTCATCTTCATCAAGGATGATAGGGTCATCCCCACCTAGGAAACCGTCGGATCAGTAGCACCTGCAGCTTCCATTCATTTGTGAATGGTCTCGGGGCAGAAGATCCCTCTATAGTGTTGGCCAATTTGCCACCAGAAAACTTTTCGCTAGATCCCACCCCACCGGACTTATCCTTGCTTAGTCTGTGTTGGTGGGTCTATATTTGCTCGGCCTCTTCCTACTAGACCTATCTCGGTCAGATCCTTCTTGAGTATATCGCGTCCAGGTATACCTATCTCTAGGCAATCCCCCTTCCACTTTTTCGGGGAGGAGGGGCATCACGACTACTCGCTTCAACTTGTCCAGTATGAGCAGCCAAGGTTTTATGATTATATTCATATATGTGTTCTACTAAGTCATGCTCGGGGGGAGCAATTCCCTGAGCCACCTTATTAACGACCGCCTTCCTACTAAATCGGTCATGATTTTTAGCTTTTTCGGCTTGCTCGCCAGCAACAATGTCCATTTCACACACTAGCATAAAAAACACAAAGAAAAGAAATAAGAAAAAATACATACAACAAATGCTAAAAAATATAGGAATAAGGACCTACAACCCTTTCGTCGAGTAGAGATCTCAAGGAAAAGCCCTAACTTATTCAGTTCTTTCTCCGCACATAGATTACGGTGATCTCTGACCTCCCATGAAGTCTGAGCCTCCTTAACAACTGTGTTAGCCTGGCTTTAAGTCATCACGGGTGCAGTCTTACTCTTTAGTTCAGGGCTACAGAAGTGCCTCGAGACACTGCTCTTGGCTTACCGTTGGGTGGGATCGGCCACCACGATCTCACCCCAATCCCCACTGACGAAGAACTAGCTATTCTTCTAGTACTTGTTCGAATAGGGAAAGCCCTAAATGAAACCTTTGTGGTCTTTATGAGTGGGAGGGGCAGGCTTATCGTCGAAACCATAGGGTATCTTGTTGCTCGAAGAGGTCGACTGTAAATAAAAGGTACTTCTAACGTTCGATCGACTAATGGTATAAAAGTTACATATTTTCTTAGGTGTCAGGGGTTCTTAGCTCTGATCTTCTTTCATAGTTGCCAAAAGCTGATCAACACTCGGTATGAGTTGGAGGTCAGTTGAGCATGATCAATGCCCGCGTCTGCTAAAAATCCAGTGATGAAGGGTTGAAGGGGGATTGTTACCCCGGAAGACAACATGGCCTCATAAATGGCCACCGCATCAGAAGGAGGGTTCCATACAGCGCCCTCACTACTGGTGATCAATCGTACCGAGTGTGGAAGGTCAAACTAATCTTTGAACTTTTTGAGTTCGTCATTGGTCACCACGTCGATTTCATAGTCGAAGGAATAAGTGTGATCCACAGTAAACTTTAACATGCGTGCCCATCGTTCTCTCGGGACTTCCTTCATCTTTAACTTCTACAAGACTATCTTCAAGTTGCTCGCAAGACAGGTGGTTTCCCTGGGTGAAGCTCTGGTGGCTTACCTCGAACTGGTTGTCCTCAACATATCTGGGCAAACACTAATAGAAGTAGAAGTAGAAGTAGAAGTAGGATGGTTAACAGATGAAGGAACAAACTCTGGGCTAGTAACGGAGTAATCAACAATTAAAACAACATGTTAAATGAAGAAGTGAACGTATAAAAGTGACCCCAAAGTATAGATTCAAGCCTAGCGATATTTTCTTTATCGCATGTCTCAATGGCATCCATAAGAAGCTCAAAATATCAGTAATGAAGAGTAAGGTCCATACCAAAGAAATTGGTGTGAGCAACAAAACACAAACCGTCGACAAAAAGAAATTTAACGGAGGAAAAACTTGAGATTTGGTGGAGAAGAAAAACTAGGATTGTTTACGAAAGAAGTTGTGAAGTCATGAGAGGGAAAGGAAAAGCATCGAATTATTTAGCCGAGGGTGACATCATCAGAACTCACGAACGTCGCCAAACGTAACGTATGAGAGTGGGAGTATGTGCACGAAGCCTGAAACGCACGCACCGTTCGAAATTTGAAAAGTGACCAAATGATTACGTCAACCGAAACATATATGATTGAGATTAACTCTTAGTTGTTAAACATTAAATGTGTATTAATGAGCTACAGGACAATAAAAAAGAACAAACTAAACACACTTCGTCGAGTGGATTCCATTTGAAATGGAATACTCGATCTTGTATGTTTAAGGGGTATTGTTATTGGCAGACGATATGACACGTCAACAAAAGACAAGAGTCGGGGGTGTTACGTCATCAAAAGTCAACCAGATCAAACCAACCCAAGTTGACCAAAGAAAACCTGTCGCCCAAGATAATGCAAACAATCAGATAAGAAGACCCGATCGGGATTGTCAAGATGGATGGGGCTAATGTTGTGATCGGGTAAAACCGCCAATCGGGGGAAGTGAATTTGGTCGGGTGTAACAGGTGATCGATTGCGTGACACGTGGACATCACTCAGATTTAATAAAGTTACGACTGAAGCACGTAGAGAATGAACCCTACTTAAATAAGTTGTCTAGAAGTATACTTTGATGAGGAAGTAAATTTCCTTATAGATATCATAGTATAGATTAGGCAAAATATCTAATACAGTCAAAACACAATCAATGCAAAATAAGGAAGAAGGATAACACAACTCTAATAAGTTAGAGTTTCGCTTTATTACGGGAACTTTCCTTATTTGTACATCAAAAAATAGGGTTCTATGCATGTATAAAAAGACCCTAATAGAGCCCATAAAAATGGGTGAATGCCAATTAAGCTTACAAGCTTGCAAGAGAGATTGCGTGTGTAATTATTCTCAGTTTAGTGAATTTCTTCTCGCCGTTGTCGGTAACCGTGTATGTTTCCCCACCTTGGGGTTTTACCACATAAAATCTTGTGATTTCCTTGCTTTTTATTTATTTCGATTTATAGTTCGATCATTTATTCATACTCACTTGTTCGACGAGTGATTAGTTAATCTTAGTCCAAATATCACCGTTAACAATTATTATTATTATTATTATTATTATTATTATTATTATTGCCTTTTCGAACGTACTTAAAAAGAATTTCAATACCAGCGAGGAAATTGATTAATGTCATAAAAAACAATATACTTACCATGATAGTATAAGTAGTTACAAATTTTGAAAAAACCATGAAAGAATAATCAATGCGAAAACCAAAAATTAAGGTTGCTTCAATACAAAGCCAGCTTGATATCATTCAAAAAAAAAAAAAACTTCCAACTTACTTATTGAGAAGGAATTGCTTCCATATGCCTAATATGATTCTCAAATAATTCTTGCATAAGCATTATATCATGGCCTTTTCAAACATACTTAAAAAGAATTTCAATGCTATGGTTGAAATTGATTAATGTCATAAAAAAACAATGTACTTACCACGATAGTATAAGTGGTTACAAATTTTGAAAAACCCATGAAATAATAATCAATACGAAAACAAAAAATTAACAAGTTGCTTCAATACAAAGCCAGTTTGATATCATTAAAAAAAAAAGTAAACTTCAAACTTACTTATAGAGAAGGAATTGTTTCCAAATGCCTAATATCATTCTCAAATAATTATTGTATAAGCATTATATCATTCTTAGATAATTCTATAAAATTGTTTTAAAAAATCAATAATTTTGACAAAGGAAAGAAAAAGAATATTACATAATTTAAAAAGTGGGACATAAATAGACCTATAGGGTGTGCCAATAGCACCACCTGTTTATTATTCAATATTTTAATTTTAATAATCACAATTAACGTTTAATTTATATTTGGATTTTAATCACCTATCCCAAAATGGTGTCTTAATCTATGTCAGACAAATCAAATTGAGACATGTGTCTACGTTTATAGAGAAAGTTGAAAAAAAAAAAATTAAATGTAGGCACATGTCCCAATTTGATTGGTTATACAGAAATCGAGACACCATTTTTGTACATGTGGTTTGAGTCCTATATATTTATATTGAAATACATTAAGTTTCCATACATGATGAATTCATGTATGGAAACTTCGAGAATGTATCATGAAAATGGATACAAATCAAAATTTTAAAAATCATAAAATATTATTGAAGCCATAAAATGATTCTAGAGCCGTGTATGTGGTTACCAAGCCGTGAAAGTAGCTACAAGTCAAAATTAAAAAAATTGAAAAATGGTTACCAAAATCATAAAAATGGTTACCGGAGCCATAAAGGTTGTTACCAAAACCGTGAAAATGTTAAAAGTTAGAATTTCAAAAATTAAAAGGTGGTTACCAAAGTAAGGAAAATGGTTACCATCGCCGTAAAAATGGTTACAAGTCAAAATATCAAAAATTAAAAGATGGTTATCAAAGCCGTATAAATGGTTAACAGAGCCGTGAAAGTGGTTACCAATACCGTGAAAATAGTTACAAGTCAAAATTTTAAAAATTAAAAAGTGGTTACGAAAGCCGTAAAATGGTTATTGGAGCCGTGAAAATGGTTACCATTGTTGTGAAAATAGTTACAACTCAAAATATCAAAAATTAAAAAGTGGTTACCAAAGCCGTATAAATGGTTAACGAAGCCGTGAAAGTGGTTACCAATACCGTGAAAATGGTTACAAGTCAAAATTTTAAAAATTAAAAAGTGGTTATTAAAGGCGTAAAATGGTTACTGGAGCTGTGAAAATGGTTACTATCGCTGTGAAAATGGTTACAATTCAAAATATCAAAAATTAAAAAGTGGTTATCAAAGCTGTATAAATGGTTAACGGAGCAGTGAAATTGGTTACCAATACCGTGATAAAGGTTACAAATCAAAATTTTAAAATTAAAAAGTGGTTACCAAAGCCGTAAAATGGTTACTGGAGGCTCAAAAATGGTTACCATCGTCGTGAAAATTATTACAAGTCAAAATTTTAAAAATTGAAAAGTGGTTACCAAAGCCGTAAAATGGTTACTGGAGCCGTGAAAATGATTATCATCGCCGTGAAAATGGTTACAACTCAAAATATCAAAAATTTAAAAATAGTTACCAAAGCCGTATAAATGGTTAACGGAGCCGCGAAAGTGGTTACCAATGCCATGAAAATGGTTACAAGTCAAAATTTTAAAAATTAAAAAGTAGTTACCAAAGCCGTAAAATAGTTACTGGAGCCATGAAAATGGTTACCATCACCGTGAAAATGTGTACAAGTCAAAATTTTAAAAATTAAAAAGTTGATACCAAAGCTTTAAAATGGTTACTGGAACTGTGAAAATGATTACCATCGCAGTGAAAATGATTACAAGTCAAAATTTTAAAAATTAAAAAGTGGCTACCAAAACCTTAAAATGGTTACTGGAGCCGTGAAAATGATTATCATCACCGTGAAAATGGTTACAAGTCAAAATATCAAAAATTAAAAATGGTTACCAATGCTATAAAAATTGTTGTCGGACCTTGATGGTAGTTACCAAAACCGTAAAAATGGTTACAAGTCAAAATTGTATTATTATATGAAAATATATAATTAATTTATTTATCTTAATTAAATAATTTTTTAAACAATTTAACTTTTTTTTAGGTTTCATTTTTAATTTTTAAAATTTTATAATCATTAATTTGAAGAATTTGGAACAATTAAATTTTTTTGAGTACAACACTGATGGTGATTACAATATTTTTGTCATAAAGTTTGTAACATATGATACATGGCTTAACCGTTGATTCAGTCTAAACCGATAACATCAAATATTTCAGGAAGCAACTATGTTTAACTCTTTGACAATCTAGACAAAACTTCTAACAAAGTATTATAGATAGTACTTTTGGTCATCAATAGACAATGATGTAAACATCACTATCATTTGATTTTTTGTAATATACAATGATGTAATGTTTATTTTATGTGTGTTCTAATTGTTATGCATCTAAATGAAATAGGACAATTTTTAGCTACAGTTAAGTTTTAGCTATCGATTTGGTTAGATTTGATTTCGGTATATCTAATATGGCTATATTTGGTTTATGAATATCACATTCCAACAACAATTGTTAGAAACAAATGCTAGTAATTCCAACAATTCAATCTTGTGTATGAACCAATGTAGAGGTTTATGAAACCCTCATAAATGATTTTTCAAGCTTAAACGGTCACTTGTACTTCAATCTTGTGCTTGTAACCAATGTAGAGGCATGTAAGCAATGTGCAGCCTCCATGTTTACATCAACCAAGAGGTTGTTTCTTTATACCTGGAAACATATTTGCAACATTATAACTGCCAAAATTTAAACACATTTTCATATAGACAACAAATCCTTCAAACAAATCAACCAACCTGTTATTACATCAAATCCTTCAAACAAACCAACAATACATTACAAATTGTTTAAACAAACTAATATGAAATTAAAACAAGTCAAAAAATTCTTCAAACAAATCAACAAGATTGTCTAAAACATGGTTTAATAATTCAAAACATAAAATTTAAAATTTAATGAAGTAGGGTAAAGACAACAATAGCCACAACGGCACCCATAAGTGAATGTATTATGTATGGAGACCACTTACTTTCATGAGATGTGATTATGTCAATGTTTGGAATGCATACACGCTCCTTATTCCATCGAGGAAGGTATAAAATATACTCATTTTATCCGTCAAATAAAGAGTTATACGACTTCACAAAACTTCCATCAATTCCATTGATTTGTTCTTCGCACTCATTCCATGACTCATAAACATTCGGTTTGTAATCTTTGAACACTACATAAACATGAATAGATAAAAAATGATAGAAAATAAAAATATAAAAAAAAACTTACCAAAATTTAATAGCAACTATCAACGTCTAGAATATAAAACATGTATATTCTACCTCAACGAGTTCCATTTTGATCAGATAACGAAATTGGTGCCTTACATTTCTATCGATTGTGTCTTAGACCACCACATCTACCACACTTTCGTTGTGTTTTTTCTTCATTTTGAGATGGTTTATGTTTTTTTATCGAACGTCCGCGAGGTTTATGTCTGGAAGGAAAGCAAGACTTTGTACAATATCGAGAGCATCCCACTCTTGTATAGGCCTAATAGGGTACACCAAATTAGCATAAGCTATCACCAATATTCCCGTGTGGTAATAAAGAAAGCAATTGACATAACATGAGCCACAACGAATGTTACAAGCAACATTTGCATGTGTATATGGTAGTTGGTCCAACTGAAATTTTCGATAAGTACAAGTCTTCTTAATTAAGTTAACAAATTCAAAAAAGAGAGGTAGAGAATACGATTGGAAGAAAGAAAAAAGAGATGAAAGAGAGAGGTGGAGATACGGTGGTCTAGAGTGTGGGAATAAGAGGCATAAAAATAAAGAGTAGGTAGAGAGTGTAAATAAGTAAAAATAAGGGTATAATAGTACTTCCACACGAAAAATGAGTTACTTTTGTAAAAATTTCAAAAATAGGTTATGTGTTAACTTGAGGCTTCAAAATGAGTTAGTTCTCAATAAAACTCTTGTTATTTTTTTAAGTGAAATGAAGTCTAAAATACCGGTAAAAACATCTTAGAAAAGAAGCTACAGTTTATAACTTTTGTTTTAACTGAATTGTAGTACATTTTTCTTTAACATTTTATCTTTGAAATTGCCCTATGCAAATCAATCTATTTCCAAATGTATCCTTCAAATAAACCTAATAAAACAATTTTACCTTCTTTCAAAAAATACATCGCCTCTTTTCAACTTTTAAACGCTCTACTCATAAACAGTCAAACCTCAACTCTTTTCATTATTCTTTTTTGGAATCCAATAATTTATGATCATCCCATCAATATCTGGTAAGATTACATTTAATTTCTTTATATGTAAAATTAAAAGAGAAAGAACCAAAAATATAGGTTTCTACACATAAGAAACAAGAACATACTTGATATGTAAATATCTCAGTCGAAAATAGCTTCTCCCATGTATCCACTATATAAGATAACACCAAAAATGGTGTCATATTGAACTGACTATAGAAATCCACTCATCATTGACTCATCGCCCCCTCACCACCATTGCTTAATTAACATTATAATCATCCAATTTCAAACACACACATATAATAGTCTGATAAAAAGAATCCTTAAAGAAAATAGAGAAAAAAAATGTCATTTCGATTAACTTGAAGAGAAGATAAGAAGATATCACTATCAAGTAGTTAGGATATTTTATTACAATATTAATTAAATGGAAATAAATTTTATTAAAATAGTTCAATATTATTTTCAAGTTAAAAAGATATAAATATATACTGTAAAAAAAATTGATAGCTGTATATATAACAATAAATCAATAAGGAAATAAAAGTATGAATGTCAAATTAGAGGTTTTCAGATGTTTTTGTTACGGAAAAATAAACAACTTAACACTTAATTCAGGCATCAGAAAAATAAAAACAAACATATTTTGCTCAGACTTCAGATTTCAGACTCAATTTATATTTCAGAATAATTTAGACCTATTTAGATTTTAGACAAAAAATAAACATCACCAAAGTCTAACAATTTCAGTAATTTTTGTAGGCTGTGGCCTACCAAAGAATAATCTAAAATGATGTTTAGAAAGCTCAAAATGCGATTAAAATATCCAATTGGTAAATAACTAGAAATTTATGTATAATTCTTTTTATATTCATATATATCCCCAACTGTTGTGGATGATTCAAAACTGGGACATTGTATGGCTGAAAGAACACTCATTAACACTAAGGCACTCTGGGTTTTATAACATTTACAATTGATAGTTTTGAATTTGATAAATCCATTCAACATTTGTTGACAATCAACATTTAATGTTGATGAAAATTCTCAATTAACACTTGTACATTTTTTTGATATACCACTTGCAATGTCATCGACTTGAACCTGAAATATTACCAGGCTAAATGAGTGCTCTTATCACTAAGCTACATCTAGCAGGGTGGCATTAACCATGTACTATACATTAGGAGTTCAAAAAAGACAAATTAACATTTTTTGATAATTGTTGGATGGCATAATACAACTAACATATAGACAGAAAAACAAATCTAGATGTCAGCGCATATAGGAAAATACTCACAATAATCGTATGGAGCTAGCTACTATGATGAATATATATATATATATATATATATATATATATATATATTGCTTAGAAGATGTGTTTACTTCAATAAAAATAAATCTGTTTTTTCCTTACTTTATTGAATCTAGTAAATTTTCAAAAAGATACCTTAAATTAATATAAACATCTCTTACTATCAAGTCAATCTGTTAACTCAAAACGGTTGGCTAACCTTGACCCGTGAAAAACCAAATATACACATGACACATCATCTCAAACATAAAAAATTAATTAAAAAGTGAAAAATCAAATTAAAAAAAAAACAAGATAATTAGTTCGCAGAGAAGCCTTCTCCACTAACTATAAAAGCTGGAGGAGATCGATGATGATCTCTTTCAGTAGAAGGAGATTGTTAAAGATCTCTTATTCCTTCGGCGATGGATATCCATTGCCAGCGGATTATTTTCATTATTATTTTTATTTTGATTTTTCAATTTTTAATTAAAAATATTTTATGTTTGGGATTATGTGATAGATGTATATTTGGCTTTCTAAGGATCAAGGTTAGTCAACCGTTAAAGTTAACGGATTAATTTGATGGAAATGGGTGTTTGTGTTAATTTATAACATCTTTTTGAAATCTTGTTAGATTTAATAAACAGAGGAAAGTTAGTCCAATTAATCCTTTTTTCTTTATTTTCTTTTCTTTATTAGGTGTGGTAGATAAAATAAGTGGAAATTATAGGAAATAGTCTTTTCCAACATTCACTTTCTAGGAAATAGTCCCATGGGAAAATAATTGCATATATAACCGTTTTGGCAACCCCATTTATGAGTATGACCTTAAGAAGGCCTATCTTTGAAATCCCCTAAATACCCTTCTTAAATTTTAGAACAAATGAAACTTGATCAAGTTGACTAAATTACCCTCTTCAATCTCATTTCCTAAATAATGACTAAATTGCCCTCTTAATTCAAACAAAACTTCATTAAACAACACCAAAACAATTGTAATTCAAACGGTCCCACTCACCGTGGCTACAACAAGAACAACCCGATCCGAAAGTGAGAGGAAGGAGAAGCATTAGATCGTCGTTGTCCTCGTCATCGTTGTCAACGTCGTCGTCGATGTCGCTATCGGTATAGAACCAAGCAACCAGACCCTGGACGATACGTAAACCCAAACAACAACAAACCAAAAATAGAGAGAGGAAGGAGAAGCACAAGCTCACCGTTGTCATCATTCTCGTTGTCATCATTGTTGTCATCATCGTCGTCGTCATTTAACGAAGCACCCAAACCAATTTGAAGTTACTAATTTCTTCAAATATCTATTTTTTTTTGGAGTTTGTTATTCTTTGTGTTTTGGGATGATATTCGAGTTTGTTGTTGTTTGTGTTTTGGGATGAATTTTGGAGTTTGTTATTGTTTGTGTTTTAGATTGTTCTATTGATTGTGTTTTTGACGTGTTTGTAAATGTATTTGGAGGTTGTGTGTTCTATTTGAAGGTGAAATAAATATAATGGTGTGCTTAATATTAATCTAGAGGGGGGTGAATAGATTTTAAACAAACTTACCCAATTTTGGTTAAGGTCAAGATTACAAAAATACCCCTAGCTAGTTACAATGAAATCACAAGTGTAAAAATGCGGAAATATAAACGACACTTGTGATATACGTGGAAACCCTCCAAATGGGAAAAACCACGAGCTAATGAGTGCGCCACACTAGAATCTCGAATCCACTAAGGCAAAGGAATTACAACCTAATTCCGGTTTAATCCACTACCACTACCACTACCTAATCCCGGTATAAGTGAACCTAGTTCATTTTGCTTGTTATTTAAGCAACCTACTCCCGGAAGCAACACAAGTCTTACTTCTCAATGAAGAGATAAAATGTCCTAAGTGAATATATGATGATATTCAATGAACAAATAAGGCTAGGAAACCCTATATGCTTATCTAGGATAATGATATGACAATTAATGCAATCCTAGATATCAAGAGCTAAATGACATGTTCAAGAAGCTTAGCTAAACATAGATCAACCAATCCTATGAAGCTATCATAATACAACACTCAATCATGGCGTCACAACAATCTCTAATTTGTATCTAGAAAATCTTCTAAGAGCATACAAATAATTAAAGAGAAGGTTTAGCAAGTAAAACACTTAACTTGTAAGAAGGTAGTGAAGAACTTACCAAACAAGATGTGATAAAGCAACTCTATCCATAGATGCACTCTAAATGAACTTAGATGATGCAAGATGAAGTTTTAATGCACATGGGAATGCTTTGAGTGATTAAAAATGAGTTTTTGAAAGTGTTTTTCCTTTGAAATGTGTTCTAAGGAAAATATTTGATGTTCTGAACACCTACACGACCTTAAAGCACTGAGTTATATATATATAAGATACAAACAAAGTGAGGTCATTTTGGAAAAAACGTTCCAGCTTCCTCTGTGTGCTTTGGTGACGTGCGTTGGTCCAGTAGCCCACAGCCTATTTTTACAACAGGCGCTGGACGAGTGGCGCAACACAAGCGTAGATCCTCTGGAATGGTTACGCTGGTGAGGTGCGTTGGACGAGTAGCGCACCACCAGCGCAGACCCACTTTTTTCAACTGTGAGCTGGTGCAATGACGCAGCTCAGTGGCTCATGACTAGCTACGTTCCACTGGAATGTTACGCTGGTGAGGTGCGTTGGTCGAGTAGCGCACCACCAGCGCACAACCTGATTTCAACACTCAAACATACAACTTCAACAAGTTCAAGAGTGATGAAACATGCACCCTATTCTAATGCTAAACATAACATAAAACATTTAATTACAAGATGCAAATAAATCAATAAGAGTCATCAAAAATGCACACAAGAAAACACTCAACATATAAGAATTAAAGTTATGCATGAATTTGTGAGTGTGTGCAACTATCTCTTCAAAGTAAGTAAGCACAAGAATTTTACCTTCGGTGCTTCTCCTCTTGAGGTCTTGAGAGCCTAAGCTACCTTTACATAATACCCCAAAATGTGATTTGTTCACGAAATAAGCCAATCAACAATTGAGGACTTTACAATTTCCCCCTTTGGCTATTTCGTGACAAAACCACCACTCACATTGATCCTCACAAAACAAAATAAAACACCAGGAAGATATTCTACATTACAAAGAGATAAACATTAAAAAAAACTCCAAATCTTCAATCTCTTGTAAAACTATCAACCCTACACCAATACACTTTCCAAACCAAGTGCATGTGAGATGATTAAGTGAACATAAAACAAAAGCAATTGCATTCAATAATATGAGTATGAAATTGTGAAATGCTCATGCAATGCTCCCCATCAACGGGTTACTCCCCATACATTTAATCTCCCCCTCAAACAAGTACACTCATGCAATGCTCCCCCTCAAGGCCAACACATGCTACTCCCCTAACATCACAATGATAGGTCAATGTTACTCCCCCTTTTTGTCATGATATAGGCAAAGGAGAAGTCCCCAACCGGGTCACTCAAGGCAAAGAAAGAAAAGAGCATACAAGATTGTTGCATAATTATATAAGCCACATTTATGCAACTCTATTAATAGGAGAGAAACAAGGAGATTTATTTGAAGAAAATGTGTGAATCAAAAATGCTTTGCATACAAGACATGTTGCATTCAAGTCCAAAAACAATGGTATTTGGCGAAGCAAATGACAAAGGTTTCCAATACAAGTCAAACCAATTTCACCATTTGTCATGAGAGAAGCAACGATATAGAAATTAATAGATTCATGTTTTAAATGGCACTATATCCAACTTTATAAGCTAAACATAGCATGAGCAACTTTGCACCCTATTTGATTTTTTCGGGAAGATACCCGTATGATAGTAGCCATGTTCAACCAATAAAGAAAGAGAGAAATTGATTCAACATTTTAGTCTCACTAGCTTCTTTTCACACAATATTTTGCATTTAACAATTGCAATCAACAATTCATGCTTTATCATTTTTCATTAGCATGTCATTTAATAATCATCATGTCATGGAAATAATTATAGGTCATTCAACATGTACTTCCTATGTAAATCTCCTAGTCCAAAAATGCATGTTTGAACATAAATATGACATGGATTGTAATCAAAGCAAAGTTCACGCTTATTGAAGAAAATACAATATAATATATAAGTGCAACCAAGCTACTCAAGCAATCAATAAAGGAGCATAAACATATAAAGAAAAATGGATGCAACAAGTATACAAAATCTCTATTTGCTTGAGTTCCCCTTATGGGATCAAAGACCACAACACATCACTCCATTAAACAAATCCCAATAGATCTACTAAGAGTCTTGAATCGAGTAGCATCTAAGGGTTTAGTAAATAGATCCGCTTGTTGATCATTTGTACCTACATGCTCAAGTACAATGCATTTGCTCTCAACTAGTTCTCTAATAAAATGATGATGGATGTCAATATGCTTAGTCCTAGAATGCTGAACCGGATTCTTTGAAATATTAATTGCACTCATGTTATCACAAAAGAGAGTAAGAGTACCTTGATTGAATCCGTAGTCGACTAGCATTTGCTTCATCCAAAAGAGTTATGTGCATCCACTCCCAGCAGCAATGTATTCGGCTTCAGCCGTGGACAAGGAAATCGAATTTTGCTTCTTGCAAAACCAAGAGACAAGATTGTTCCCAAGAAAAAAGCAACGGCCCGATGTACTTTTCCTATCATCACAATTTCCTGCCCAATATGCATCACTAAAGCCTACAAGACTAGCATTAGTGTCAAAAGAGAACCAAATCCCACAGTTGGATGTTCCATTCACATATTGAATTATTCTCTTAACAGAAGAGAGATGGGACTCCTTAGGATCCGCTTGGTACCTAGCACACACACCCACAATAAAAAAGATATCGGGCCAACTTGCAGTCAAATAGAGCAAGCTACCAATCATGCCACGATATAAAGTTTGGTCCACACTTTTACCACTAGCATCCTTGCTTAGCTTCAAAGTGGTACTCATGGGTGTATCACAATGTTTGGCACTTTCAATGCCAAATTTCTTCACTAGGTTTTTGGCATACTTAGCTTGAGATATGAAAATCCCATTATCCATTTACTTAATTTGTAAACCTAGAAAGTAACTTAACTCACCAACAAGACTCATTTCAAATTCATGAGACATGACATCAACAAATTGTTGGACTTTGGTGTCATTGGTGGAGCCAAAGACTAATTCATCAACATAAATTTGAGCTATAAAGAGCTCATCTTTGTCTTTCTTGATGAATAAAGTCTTGTCAACACTACCCCTAATGTAACCATTGTCTATGAGATATTGAGTGAGACGCTCATACCAAGCACTTGGTGCTTGTTTCAACCCATATAAAGCTTTCTTGAGATGATAGACATGATTAGGGTGGTGAGGATCAACAAACCCTTTGGGTTGCTCAATAAATACTTCCTCTTGCAAGAAACCATTGAGGAAGGCACTCTTAACATCCATTTGATATAATTTGAACTTATGCAAACAAGAAATGGATAAAAGAAGCCTAATGGACTCAATCCTAGCAATGGGAGCAAATGTCTCCTCAAAGTCAATACCCTCAATTTGAGAGTACCCTTGTGCTACAAGCCTAGCCTTATTTCACACAATGTTACCATCCTCATCGGATTTGTTCCTATATACCCACTTGGTGCCTATCACATTGGTGTTCTTAGGCCTAGGAACTAGAGTCCAAACCTCATTCCTTTCAAATTGGTTAAGCTCTTCTTGTATGGCAAGAACCCAAAATTCATCTTTGAAGGCTTTATCAATTTTCTTGGGTTCTATTTGAGAGGTGTAACATATGTAGCTAATTAGATTAGCCATTTGATGCCTAGTCCTAACACCCTCACTAACCTCTCCAATGATGTCCTCTTTGTCATGGAGTTTCCTAACCCATGGAGCAAGTTCTTTTGAGTTCAAGAGAGGAATCCTCTCAATAGGTTATGTTATGTTATCATCAAGGTTAGCCTTTTCAACATTAGAGACATCAACAACCTTCTCCAAAGGGGAGTCATCAACTAAATCTACATCCTCCTCATGGTCAATAAATTTGAGCCTAGTATCATCAATGACAACATTAGATGATTCCATTACGGTCATAGTTCTTAGATTGAAAACTATATAGGCTCTACTATTCAAGGCATAGCCAATAAAGATACCCTCATCACTCTTAGCATCAAATTTTCCAAGTTGATCACAGTCATTCAAAATGTAGCATTTGCTTCCAAAGGTGTGGAAGTAGTTAACATCTGGCTTCCTACCATTCCATAACTCATAGGAGGTTTGCCTAGTGTGGGGCCTAAGAAAGACTCTATTTCCTATGTAGCATGCCATATTGACGGCTTCAGCCCAAAGATTTCTAGGGACATTGTTGCTAAGCAACATCACATGGGCCATTTCTTAAAGAACCCTATTTTTCCTCTCAACAACTCTATTTTGTTAAGGTGTCCTAGGAGCCGAAAACTCATGAGAAATGCCTAGACTATTGCAAAAGTTTTCAAAATAGGCATTCTCAAATTCGTTCCCATGGTCACTCATAATTCTCTTAATGCTTTTAATCTTGGAGTTCATTTCATTTTGAATTTTAGAACAAAGCATTTTAAACTTGTCAAAAGTTTCAGATTTTTCTCTAAGGAAATAAGTCCATGTGTACCAAGAGAAGTTATCTACACATACAAAAATGTATCTCTTTCCACCTAAACTCTCTGTTTACATAGGACCCATAAGATCCATGTGGAGAAGCTCTAGAGGTTCCTTGGTGGTTACATACTTGCCCGTTTTGTGCATACTTTTGGTTTGCTTTCCTTGTTGGCAAGGTCTACAAACACCATTAACTTTTTTCCCGAGCTTGGGAAGGCCTCGCACAATATTGAACTTATCTAAGATTCTTAAATACATAAAGTTCTTGCGACCAAGTCTTTCATGCCACAACTCAATTTGTTCATCCTTGGACACATTGCAAGAGATACCTCTAGCCTCAAGACAATAGCAATTGTCACTAGATCTCATACCTTTTAACAAGGTTTGTCCATTTGGCAATAGGATAGAACAATCATTTTTCCTAAACAAGGCGGAAAGTCCTTCATCACTAAGATGTGAAATGCTTATCAAATTGGCTTTTAAACCATCCACATATAAAGCATTGGACAATGAGGGTAATCTGGGAATGGAAATAGTTCTCTTTCCTTTAACCTTCTTTTCTGATCTATCACCAAAGGTGACATTTCCTCCCTCCTCCATCACAAGGGTCTCAAAAAAACTCTTGTTTCCAATCATGTGCCTAGAGCACCCACTATCCAAATACCAAAAATCACAAGAATAAGCATTCAAGGCAATTTGTGCAACATGGAAAAAGTGTCCATCCTTTCTAATCCACCTAGGTGCAATATTTTTCTTCCTAGTGGTCAATGGCACATGGGCTCTAAGTGTCCTAGGATCATGCAAAGTCGTTTCATTTTTCCTAGTGGCATGCATCATGGCTCTAGCCTTTTTCTTCTCTATCATGCTTTCAATTCTATAAAATTTGATATATCTAAAGCAATTTGGTCTAATGTGACAATCATTGCCACAAAAATGACATGTATGGATGAAGTTAGGAATCATACCATAACCTTAAGGATGCATTGGAGCCTTCCCATGTCTATGTGGTTGTATTGATTGTTGTTGAGGAGCTTTCCTTCTTTGTTGTTGAGCAAGACTTGATTGCTTCCTTGGTTGAGCTTGCATGATAGGAATTTTCCCTTGATGAGCTTTCGATTGAGGGAAGTTAGCTTGAGGAGCCTTTGTAAGATGGGCTTGAGGTAGGCTTCTTGGTGTCACCTTCACTTGAGCACTACTTGAACACTCTACTAGGTCAAGTTTCTTCCTAGGTGATTGGTGAGAAGAGGACCCATTGAAGTTCATGCTTCTTACAAAGATGGTTTTGCTTGGAGTGGAGGACACCTTGTCATCTTCAAATCCAAGTCCCTTCTTGTCACTTGGCCTCTTTCCAACATCTAGCATATGGTCAAGTTTTTTAGTGTTAGAGTTCATCTTGGCCAACAACTCTCTAGCATCTTCAAGCTCCTTCTTCAACCCTTCTTCACTCCTCTTAGATCTCACCAACTCTTCATTTAGTTGTCAACTTGAGTTGAGAGGTCTAGGTTTTCTTCTTTTAATCTCTTGATCTCATTTAGTTGTCAACTCTTCATTCTTGTTCTTTAACCTTGAGCTCTCAAACTTAGCCGTGTAATCCTTGAGATCCATCCGATCCACACTTCCATTTATGGATTGTGATGAAGATCCATCATCACTTGAGTAGTCTTCCTTTTGACTTTCATTCTCTTCTTCACTAGCATCGTTGCTCTTAAGAGAGGATGTAAATGCTATGAAGTTAGCCATGAGTTCTTCATCATCCGAAGACTCATCTCCTTCATTAGAGTATAACTTTCACTCCATGTGGCAGCCATCACTTTTACCTTCTTCTTCACCTTGTGATTTGCACATTCCGGGGCAATGTGTCCTATCCCACCACATTCATAACATTGGACTAATTTCTTCTCGGTCTTTTCTTGCCTAGGCTCAAACTTCTTGAAAGGAGCCTTTTTCTTCAAGTCTTGACCCTTTGATCCAAAACCTTTCTTCTCGGACTTGTAGAATTTCTTGAACTTCCTCATTAGCAAGGCCATTTCTTCATCTGAGTCATCAATTTCCTCCTTCTCAACTTTGGAGGCTTTCAAAGCAATATCTTTTTGCTTTTTCGATGGTGTGGGGTTAGGACATTTCCTAGATTCATAAGCTAGAAGCCTCTCGATCACTTCACTTGGCTTCATGTCCTTGTACCCACTATTCTCTTCCAAAGCCGTCACCTTAGACTCAAATCTATCGGGTAGAGTCCTCATAATCTTCTGGTTGATCTTCCTATCCGAATAAGGATCACCAAGTTGATGACTTTAGTTCACAATGTCCATCAACCTTACTTCAAAGTCATTGAAGCACTCATTCTCATCCATCTTGAGCAACTCAAATTGTGTTTGGAGAACTTGAAGCTTCAACTCCTTAACCACATCGGTTCCTTCATGTGTAACTTCTAGGATATCCCATGCTTCCTTAGCTATCCTAGTATTTTGAACCAACTTGTACTGGTTATCATCCATTGCACATAGGATGGCATGCATTGCCTTCCTATTCCACTTTGAAGCCTCAAACTCTTTTGCATTCCATTGTGTCTTTGGTTTGAGTACATCATCTCCTCCATCTGCAAGATTCATCATGGGTAGAGTGTAGCCATCTTCAACTGCCATCCATGCCCTGTCATGAATTTGGAAAATGTACGACTCCATCTTGCCTTTCCAAGAGGCATAATTCAACCTGGTGAGAAGTGGATGTCTAGTGCTAGAAGCTCCCTCGTTGCCACCGTTTCCACTCATTGTGTTTAATGAATGAATGATATGAATGCAAATGTATGAACGATCAATACACACATAAAATGAAACACACACCAAAATGAGCTAGTATCACCTATGTATGTCTAGGAACCTGCTCTGATACCAATTGAAACAAATATAATGGTGTGCTTAATATTAATCTATAGGGGTGAATAGATTTTAAACAAATTTACCCAATTTTTGTTAAGGTCAAGATTACGAAAATGCCCCTAGCTAGTTATAATGAAATCACAAGTGTAAAAATACGAAAATATAAATGACACTTGTGATATACGTGGAAACTCTATAAATGGGAAAAACCACGGGCTGATGAGTGCGCCACACTAGAACCTTGAATCCACTAATAGCAAAGGAATTACAACCTAATCCCGGTTTAATCCACTACCACTACCTAATCCCGGTATAATTGAACCTAGTTCAGTTTGCTTGTGATTTAAGCAACCTACTCCCGGAAGCAACACAAGTCTTACTTCTCAATGAATAGATAAAATGTCCTAAGTGAATATATGATGATATTCAATGAACAAATAAGGCTAGGAAACCCTATATGCTTATCTAGGATAATGAGATGACAATTAATGCAATCCTAGATATCAAGAGCTAAATGACATGTTCAAGAAGCTTAGCTAAACATAGATCAACTAATCCTATGAAGCTATCATAATACAACACTCAATCATGGCATCACAACAATCTCTAATTTGTATCTAGAAAATCTTCTAAGAGCATACAAATAATTAAAGAGAATGTTTAGCAAGTAAAACACTTAACTTGTAAGAAGATAATGAAGAACTTACCAAACAAGATGTGATGAAGCAACCCTATCCATAGATGCACTCTAAATGAACTTAGATGATGCAAAATGAAGTTTTGATGCACATGGGAATGCATTGAGTGATTAAAAATGAGTTTTTGAAAGTGTTTTTCCTTTGAAATGTGTTCTAAGGAAAATATTTGATGTTTTGAACACCTACATGACCTTAAAGCACTGAGTTATATATATATAAGATCTAAACAAAGTGAGGCCATTTTGGAAAAAATGTTCCAGCTTCCTCTGTGTACGTTGGTGACGTGCGCTGGTCGAGTAGCGTACCACCAGCGCACACCCTATTTTTACAACAGGCGCTGGACGAGTGGCGCATCCCAGTGGCGCAACACAAGCGCATATCTTCCAGAATGTTTATGCTGGTAAGGTGCGCTGGACGAGTAGCGCACACCCACTTTTTTCAACTGTGCACGGGTGCAATGGCGCAGCTCAGTGGCGCATGACTAGTGATGTTCCACTGAAATGTTGTGCTGGTGAGGTACGATAGTTGAGTAGCGCACAACCTGATTTTAACACTCAAACATACAACTTCAACAAGTTCAAGAGTGATGAAACATGCATCATATTCTAATGCTAAACATGACATAAAACATTTAATTACAAGATGCAAATAAATCAACAAGAGTCATCAAAAATGCACACAAGAAAACACTCAACATATAAGAATTAAAGTTATGCATGAATTTGTGAGTGTGTGCAACTATCTCTTCAAAGTAAGTAAGCAAGCACAAGAATTTTACCTTCGGTGTTTCTCCTCTTGAGGTCTTGAGAGCCTAAGCTACCCTTACATAATACCCCAAAATGTGATTTGTTCACGAAATAAGTCAATCAACAATTGAGAACTTTACAAAAGGGAAAGCAATTTTTCAGTGATTGATTGATTGTTGTGAACTACACTAGAAATTAATAGTGGGAGGGAAGAAAGAAAAACGTTTACATAATAAATGATTGAGGTTGCATGTAATGGTGAATGCATATGTTTAGGCTATGAACGATTATCATAATTGTAAGGTCGATGGATGGATGATGCATGTATTATTTTGAGCCTAAAACTGATGTTGAATGTGTTTTTTTAGCCTATGAGTCTATGAATGTTTTTGATAAGCCTAATACTCATTTTGAGCCTAAGATTGATGATACAATCATAATTTTCAACTTGAGACTGATGTTTTGGCTATGAATATTTTTCCTTAGCCTAGTACCAATGTTGAGACTAGGACTAATGTTA
This sequence comes from Dipteronia dyeriana, assembly GCA_032871835.1. Classification (NCBI taxonomy): domain Eukaryota; kingdom Viridiplantae; phylum Streptophyta; class Magnoliopsida; order Sapindales; family Sapindaceae; genus Dipteronia; species Dipteronia dyeriana. Next base: position 31,318,062 of record CM065295.1, on the reverse strand, counting down.
CATTTTTAATTTTAAGCATAGGACTTATTTTCATAAGCCTAGGATTGGTGCATTCATAGCCTATGAGTATATGAATATTTTCATAAGCCTAGTATTGTTGTTGAGCCTGGGAGTGATGATACATTCATAAATTTGAGCCTAAAAAATATTTTTGTAAGCCTATGATTGATGTTTTCTTTTTGTTTTCATTGTTTAGATGCCAAAAAATGCAAATACAGGCTTGTGGCGGTTCCCATATCACAAGAGTTGGGTTCCCGTCAGAGTTAACAGTGGACGTAAAAAGTGTATGATTACAGAGTTGAAGTCGATCCTAAGCAAATTAGGGTTTGAGGAAAAATTCAAGGAAGGACCCTTCGGCATATATTTGGAGTTGAAAGAACCGTTGATACTCTACGGGCAACTTATCAAACATATTTTGAAAAGAGAAATTATTCACCCCAAAGGACAAAGAGAAGATGAGATGTGGTTTGGGTTTGGGAAGTCGAAAGCCCGGTTCAGCCATGAAGAATTTTGTTTATACAGTGGCTTGAATATGGGATAGTTGCCCCAAGGTTTTGCTAACAACAATGAAGTACCAAAGGATTCGATGCTTAGTAGAATTTTCAAAGGGAAAAGGCCAACTGCAAAGGTATTGTACACAACTTTGAGCAAAATGACGTCCAAACAGAGTGAAGATGAGTACAATATGTTGAATATATATACAATGAAGTTGATGATTATCATACATGTAATGACAGTGATGGGATTGGTGCCTCTGTTCCGAAGGAGACAGGATGCTTTGTGGGGAAAAATAGAAGCACATTTTTTAACGAATATCCCCCCCCCCCCAGAAGCGTCTATTCTTCGATGGAAATTCTAAGGTATGGTTGCATCTACACTATTTGGTTTTAGACTTATAGTATGCTATTCTTGTATGCATTGTATTAATTACTGCATAACTCAGGTGTCATCCACAATCCCAAAACTATATGTTGTTATGCTTGCATCTGAGAAACGTATCATTGCATTCTGTATAAAAGAATTTTTATAGATTAGAAAGGACATGAATGTTTGATATAAAGTTGTCGGAAATTATATTATTAATATTTTTATATTATAATAGTTTTCCATTTATTTATTGATGTTAATGTGTAGAATGGTGGTCAGCAAGATGATGAGACTGATCAAAATGATGAGGTTATTGGTGAAAAGGGTATTGGTGAAGAGGTTGTTGGTAAGGAGGTTGTTGGTGAACAAGAAGATGAGCAAGATGATAAGGTTGTTGCTAAGGAGGCTGATGATAAGCAAGATGATAAGGTTGTTGGTGATGAATTTGTTGGTTAAACGGGTGTTGGTGTTATGGTTGCTACGGAGGATATTGGTGAAGATGATTTTATTGGTAAGGTGGATGTCAGTGAAGATGAGCTTGTTGGTGAGGATGAGATTGTCAGTGAGAAGGATGTGGTTGTTGGTAAGGGTGGTGAGGAAGATAAGGTTGTTGTTAAGGGTGTTAAGGTTGTTGGTTCTACTGCAATCGAGGGTGATCGGATAGACGAGGTACATTCTATAAATAATACTGATTTGTCATGTATATATATAACATAAGAGTGGGTCATGTAGTGGTTATGTCATGTATTTAGTCTCGGCTTAGGAACAATTGTGTTCTGCTTGGGAATAATTTGTTAGGCCTATGAACAATTCTATTCTTCCTGGGAACAATGTGTTAGGGTTGGGAACAATTTGGTCGGCCTGGGAGCAATTTGGTATGCATGGGAATAAATTGGTAGGCCTAGGAACAATTCACTTAGACTTGGGAATAAAACAATAATAGTGTTTTAGTGATGTATATGTGTTCATATCAATGCTTTGTGCTTTAATACATATTTATTTGTATGTAGGACTCAGGGGGAAATCTGTCGTTGGTAAGGAAGAATATCCATCCATGTCTGCTTGTTTTATTGGCCAGACGTGCCCAGTAATGTGGTAACACTTACTGGGGCCGACCCCAATGTTGAATACAGAGACGTCGACAAATAGAGGGGTCGAAAGCGATGAAGGTAGCTTGAAAGTCAGTACACAAATCCGATGCCCAAGAAGACAAAGTCAAATGCAAGAAGACAAAGTCAAACGAGGAAGATATAGACTTAGTTGAGTTCACATCTTTCCTTAAGAACAACGACCAAGTTTGGTAATATTCCATCCCTGTAAGCTGTTTTATTACCATGATTTTCAATGTATTAAATTTTGATTATTTTTCAAAATGAAAAGTATTCATTTTTTATTAGTTTTTATATGGGTCAAATCCTTCTCATGACGCATCAACATTTTCAATACCTAGTCAACGCCAAAAATGGATATCAGATATGGTAACAGAATTAACTATCTATTTCTCTCTGCTAATTAAGGCTTTACGTAACTTATTTCGTAACGTACATCACTGCATTTACACAGCACATTCATAGTTACTTTGATATCCTATACAAGAGGCATTCGAGCCCTGAGTTGAATTACATGTAAAATATTGAATTGGTCAACACGTCTTTCTTCGTAAGTATCACCCCAGTTATTTGATATGGTATATGAAAATGTGATTATGCATGTATCACATTATGTGTTATAATGCATGTGTTTTTGAGCCTTTCATTGATTGATATAAGCCTAGGAATGGTTGCCATAAGTCTAAGAATTTTGTTAAATGATTGTGTTTTTTGATGACAGACTAGCATAAACATTAAGTGGGCAACAGAAATGAAATTGCTAGACAGATTGAGGGAAATAACACAATTTAAGAAGGATGTGGAGGAAAGAAGTCGGGCGTAAAAAAACTAGTTCTCCTCCTTCTCCTTGAAATCAGAAAAAAGGGTGAACAACAAGATCAATGTCTGGGAAGACTACCCATAATTCGTCCCTTTAGATTACCAACCAAGTCCAGACGTCCTCAGACATGTAACAGGGCATGAACTGTTATACCCTCAACCTTGGTGGCAAATGGATTCAGTATGTTATTGGTAATGATGTTGTGTTGTCATTATCTATTTCCTTAAATAATTTTTATCTAATGTATATACAAGTGTTCATTTCGTGCCACCTTCCCGACCATTAGGTGTTATGCCTAAAATTCCCTAAAGGTGTGTTATTCTAACCTGGATTGGGGGGGTGGTAAATAGGTTTTAACACTATTAATTACCAACTTTCCGAATTAATCGATATTAATGAAATCACCCCATCCAAGTTTATAGAATAAAATTAAAAAAAATGTGGAAATAAATAGACACATAATTTTTACGTGAAAATCCTTAAAAAAGAGAAAAACTACAGGCTAACCACTTAAACACTCTGATCCTCAAATCCACTATTATAATGATGATTAACACCTAGGTTGACCTCCTATCACACCACTCGGTCACTAACCCATCACTACTACCCGCAGGCCTTAATAGTGATTCTTGATCAACAAACTTGTGTACTAAACTCTTAGCCACAAACTTAACAACAATAAAGAGACAATGCAACCTAAGTCAATATAAAATGATATTCAAATTATAAAAATGCTAGGCCAAGGCATTTGAGCTTATCTATGAATGTAAATATGACAATGAATACAAATCCTAGATATTAATTCTCTAAATGCAAAATGCAGGAAGATTTAGCTAGAAGGGTAAAATTGTCCTACATGCTAACTATCACTAATCAATGTTCTCAACCAACAACCAACATTACAAACATGTAATAAAAGCTATTAAACATAAGAACATGCATTCAATTAGCAATAGAAGCTAAAAGCTAGGCATACATGACATAGTAATGATATAATGAAGTCTAGTACATGTAGAACTTACCCAGTCAAGAAAAAATGATGCTACATGCTTAGATGATCCTATAATGAAACTAGATAACCATGAGATGAAGTTTGGTTGAGTAAAAGTGAGTGTTTGGGAGTCTTTCTCTCTCTAGAAAAGCTAGATCACTCAAAGATGGCTTCTTGGACTCCTTAGAACCAAGAAAAGAGAAGATAACATATATATATATATGGTGCCCTACACAAAGTGACGACGTTTTGGATGAAAGGCAACCAAACCCTATCAAGACCACTGGCTGGACCACGGTACAGGTAATGTGCCTAGACCGCGGCATAAGGAACGGTGCATCGCCTGGACAACACCGCTCTGTAGACCGTTGTGCATGCAAGTGCACATACCGTGGTATGAACAGCATGCGACGCATGGGAACCTCCGCTTGGGAGACCGTTGTGCATGCAAATAGCACAGGCGGCAGTACCTGCAGCGTGTAGCCTCTAGTAAACACCGCTATGTAGACCGCGGTGAACACAATAGAAGAGGAGCGGTCTAGACCGCGATTAAGAGGAAAAACCTCTTCTAAGAGCAAACTAAATGCATAAAACAACCAAGCAAGAGATATGGCAAATAAGGCACACAAGAAAGTAATTAAGCATTAATGCAAAATGATCAAGGCATGCATATGAGTGAGTGTGTGCACTATTATCTCTTCAATGAAAGTTAAGCAAGTGATATACCTTTAAAGCTTGAGATTTGTCACGAACAAAGATGGCCTAAACTACCCTTACATGTTAATCCCTAAATGCATTTTGTTAATCGAAATAAGTCAATCAAAAACCAAAGAACTTACAATCTCCCCATTTGGCTATTTCGTGACAAAAACACTCACTTACACTTCATCCTCACCAAAACAAACCAAAAGACAAGGGTCAACAAAGTTTTTCTACATTACAAAGAGATGCCTAAAAAACTAGATCTTCAAGTCATTCATCTCTTGTAGAATCAACATCCCTATAAAATAATATAACTACACTTTCCAAGACAAGTGTATGTGAGGTGATCAAGTAAAATAAAAATAACAATCAAAATATACAAGCAACATGCAACACAATGAAAAAACAAATGCTCCCCTAAATGGGTTACTCCCCCTCAACAAGTCACTCTCAACACCCCAACTCCCCCTAAAGTGCTAAATCCACACCTCTCCCACTTTTTATCACAAGATAGACAAAGGGTTATTCCCTCTACGGGTCACTTTAGCAAAGAGAGATATTTGCAAGATAAATGCATAATCATATACAACAACTTTATACAATTTAATTAAGTGAGAGAGAAGAGCAAGGAAGTTTGATTTTAGAAAGATGTGTGAAATGATTGCCTTGAATGGAAGACATGCAACATTAACTTTCAAAGCATGGTATTTGGCAAAGTAAATGTCAAAAGAGTTTCCAAAAGAAATCAAATCAATTTGTACCCTTTTGTCAAAAGTGAACAAGATATAGCAAATAAAAATTTCAACACAACACATAAGCAACCTTTTTCAAACCTTAATGACCAACCAAGACATGGATGTAGAATCCTTATTGATTGGACGGTTATAAAATCCTTATTGGTTGTTGTATTGTTCAACCATTAAGAAGAGAGATAATGCTAAATTGGATGAGACATCCTTATTAGTTAAATGGACACAAGGTCCTTATTGAGATTAGCCTTGTCAATTGCATTCACACACATTTGCACACAATTATTTCATGCATAATATTTAAGCATGTCAAACTCAAGTTCATATAAACATTGAGATAAATTTTAGGTCAATCAAATGTACTTCCCAATCAAATTTGCTAGTCCAAAAATACATGTTTGAACATAAATGAGACATGGATTTCAAACAAGGCAAAGACACACTTATTGAATAAAAAAATCATATACTAGCATATGCAACCATGATACTCAAGCAATTAATTAAAGAGCAAAAAATTGAACAATTCTTTTTGCTTATTGAAGTGCAAGTTCGCTCTCTTTGCTTGATCTCCCCATATGGTGTCAAACACCTAAACTCATCAAGACATATGACAAATCCCAATAGACTTACTAAGTGATTTAAACCTAGTTGAGTCCAAGGGTTTAGTGAACAAATCCGCTAGTTGATCATTAGTGCCAACATATTCAAGTGCAATGCATTTTCTCTCAACTAGCTCTCTAATAAAGTGATGTCTTATGTCTATATACTTGGTTCTAGAGTGTTGGATAGGATTCTTTGAAAAATTTATAGCAGTCATGTTATCTCAATAGAGAGTTAGAGTACCTTGATCAAAATCGTAGTCCACAAGCATTTGCTTCATCCATAGAAGTTGTGTGCAAGCACTCTCGGCTGCTATATATTCGACATCTGCTGTGGACAAGGAAATGGAGTTTTGCTTCTTGCAAAACCATGACACCAAGTTGTTTCCTAGGAAGAAGCAACTGTCCGATGGCATTACTAAAGCCAACTAGACTAGCATTAGTGTCAAAAGAGTACCATATCCCATAGTTGGATGTCCCATTCATATAACGAATGATTCTCTTCACGGAGGAGAGATGGGACTCCTTGGGACTTGCTTGGTACCTAGCACACACACCAACAATAAATGTTATATCATGCCTACTTGCAGTCAAGTAAAGCAAGCTGCCAATCATGCCAAGATATAGACTTTGATCCACACATTTCCCACTATCATTCTTGCTAAGTTTCAATGTGGTACTCATAGATGTGTCACAATGTTTGGCATTCTCAAAGCCAAATTTCTTCACTAGGTTCTTGGCATATTTAGCTTGGGATATGAAGACCCATCATCCAGTTGCTTAATTTGCAAACCTAAGAAGTAATTAAGCTCCCCAACAAGACTCATCTCAAATTCATTAGACATCACATCAATAAATTGTTTGACTTTGGATTTGTTGGTGGAATCAAAAACAATGTCATCAACATAGATTTGAGCTATGAAAAACTCATCTTTGTTACCTTTGATGAACAAGGCCTTGTCAACACTACCTCTTGAGTATCCATTGTCAACAAGATAAAGAGTGAGGCGTTCATACCAAGCCCTTGGTGCTTGTTTTAATCCATACAAAGCCTTCTTGAGGCGATAGACATAATTGAGGTGGTGTGGATCCACAAACCTCTTAGGTTGCTCAACAAACACTTCCTCTTGCAAGAAGCCATTGAGAAAGGCACTCTTAACATCCATTTGATACAATTTAAATTTGTACACACACGATATGGACAATGGAAGCCTAATGAACTCAAAATGGGTAACCGGAGCAAAAGTCTCATCAAAGTTGATACCCTTAAATTGAGAATATCCTTGTGCTACAAGTCTAGCCTTGTTGGCACAATGTTGCCATCCTCATCCAACTTGTTCCTAAACACCCACTTGGTGCCTATGACATTAGAGTTCTTAGGTCTAGGAACTGGAGTCCAAATCTCATTTCTTTCAAATTGGTTTAGCTCTTCTTGCATGGCAAGAACCCAAAATTCATCATTCAAGGCTTCATTGACCTTTTTGGGTTCGATTTGAGAGGTGTAACAAGTATAGCTAATTTGATTTTCCATTTGTTGTATAGTCCTAACACCCTCATTGACATCTCCAATGATATTACTTTTATCATGGAGTCTCCTAACCCAAGGAACGGGTTCATTAGAGTCCAAAGATGGATCTCTATCAAAAGGTTTATCATTCTCTTCACTATGATCCAACTTCTCATGACTTGAAGTCTCACCACACTCTTTTAAATTTAAATCATGAGACACAATAACCTCATCATCATGGTTACTTAACTTTAGCCTATAATCATATATGACAACAATGGATGATTCCATGACACTCATAGTTTTTAAGTTAAACACTTTATAGACCTTACTATTTAGAGCATATCCAATGAAAATCCCTTCATCGCTCTTAGCATCAAACTTGCCAAGGTGATCTCGGTCATTGAGAATGTAGCATTTGCTTCTAAATGAGTGGAAGTAGCTAACATTTGGCTTCCTACCCTACCATAATTCATAGGAGATTTGCCTAGCGCCGGGTTTTAGAAACACTCTATTTCCTATATAACAAGTTGTATTCACGGCCTTAGGAACATTGTTGCAAAGCAACATCACACGAACCATCTCTTAGAGGACCCTATTCTTTCTCTCTACAACCCCATTTTGTTGAGGAGTTCGAGAAGCTGAAAACTCATGAGAAATGCCACCACTATTACAATAATTTTCAAAATAAGCATTTTCAAACTCTTTGCCATGATCACTTCTAATTCTTTTAATGCTTTTAATGTGAGAATTCTTTCCATTTTCAATTTTAGTGCAAAGCATTTTAAAATTTTCAAAAGTTTCAGATTTTTCTCTAAGAAAATAAGTCAAAGCAAATCTAGAAAAATCATCAACACAAACAAAAATATATCTCTTGCCACCAAGACTCTCGGTTTGCATGGGACCCATAAGATCCATATGAAAAAGCTCTAATGGCTCCTTAGTGGTGAGATACTTACCCTTTTAATGCACATTTTAAGTTTATTTCCCTTGTTGGCAAGATCCACAAACTCCCTCAATCCTCTTCCCAAAATTGGGAATGCCTCTCACAACATTCAATCTCTCAAGAACTTTCAAGTCTCTGAAATTCACATGGCCAAGCCTTTGATGCCATAAATCAACATGATCATAACTAGACAAATTACAAGAGATGTCATTGGAATCAAGACAATAACAATTGTCACTTGATCTTTTGCCTTTCAATAAAACTTGTCCATCTTTTTTTAGAATAGAGCAATCAACTTTTTCAAACATAACCGAAATTCCTTCATCACTCAAATGTGATATGCTAATAAGATTGGCTTTCAAACCATCTACATAAAGAGCATTCGGCAAAGAGAGCAAACCGGAAATAGATATGTTTCCTTTCCCTAAAACCTTCTTACGTGAACCTTCACCAAAGGTGACAAATCCACCATTCTCTATAACAAGAGTCTCAAAGAAACTCTTGTTTCCGGTCATGTGCCTAGAACACCCACTATCAAGATACCAACTGCTAAAAGCTTTGGCCTTTCAGGCCACTTGAGCCACATGGAAAAAATACTCATCTTTTCTAGTCCACCTAGTAGCAACATTGTCATTTATATGAGCCTTGGGTTTATTGGCTCTAAAATTCCTAGGTGCATGCATTTTGGCTCTTCTAAGCATATTTTTCTCAATCATACTATCAATACGACACAGACTAATATACTTAAAACAATTAGGCCTTATATGACCCTCAACACCACAATAATTACAAATAGAATTAAAGTAAGAATTCATATCATAGCCTTGTGTAAACATGAAAGGCTTCCTTCTCTTTTGAGTTGTCCTTTGGTATTGAGGTAACTCTCTTCTTTGTTATTAAGCCAAGATTGCATCCCTTCTTGATTGGGCATGAAAGGTCCTTTGTTGAGAATGGGGGATCATTTGAGGTTGAGACCTTGTTTGATGTACTCTAGCTTGTTGTGATTGAGTTTTGACTTGACCTTGTTTCGAATATTCTCCAACTTCAACCCTTTTTTATGGTTGTTGTGGGCCTTGGTTTTTCTTCAACTCTTCACTCTTGACAAAAGTAGTCTTCTTCAAGGAAGTGGTTTCCATGTCATCTACATATCCTAAACCCATCTTATCACTAGGGCTCTTCCCACTCGAGAGCATCTTGTCAAGCTTCTCGATTCCAGAGGTCATCTTGGCAATCAATTCTTTAGCTTCTCTAAGCTCCTCTTTTAAGCTTTCTTCACTCTTCTTGACAATTACAAGCTCTAACTTTAAGCTTTCTTCCAACTCTCTTCCACTCTTCACTTTCTCACTCAAGTGACTCACCTTGGAAGTCATCTCAAAATTCTCCTTTTTCAACTTTTGAATCTCCTTATTATTTTTCAATCAAGAACTCTTAAAGAATTTCATAAAGTCCACATAGTGCATTTCTTCATCAATCTCAAACTTAGAGTTGGATGAGATGCTCTCAACACTAGAGTCATCTACTTCTTCTTCATCACTTATAACCTTCTTGCCATTATGAGATGATGTGAAGGCTATGAAGTTTGTAACTCGATCTTCATCATCCGAAGATTTTTTTTCCTCTTATAGGTCTTCACTATCACTCTAAGTTACTGTCATTGCCTTTCCTTTCTTCTTTTTCTTCAAGTTGGCACATTCTGGAGCAATGTGGCCAAAGCCATTACATTCATAGCTTTGAATGCCCTTCTTAAAGTCAATCTCTTGTGATCTCTCCATCTTCTTGAAAGGAGTCTTCTTCTTTACTTCCTTTCCCTTAGAACCAAATCCTTTCTTTTCAAACTTCATGAACTTCTTAAACCTTTTTACCATGAAGGCCATCTCCTCATCTAAGTCATCCTCCTCCTTCTCTTCAACCTTTGAGATCTTCAGTGCAATGCTCTTTTACTTCTTTAGAGGTGTTGGTGTAGAAGTCCACCTAGATTCATAAGCTAAAAGTCTTCTAATGACTTCACTGGGCTTCATATTCTTGTAGTCACTATTTTCCTCAATTTTCGTTACCTTATACTCAAATCTATTGGGAAGTGACCTCATAATCTTTTACTTAATTCTTCTATCCGAGTATAGGTCACCTAATTAATGGCTTTGATTAACAATATCCATCAACTTCACTTGGAAGTCATTAAAGCACTCTTTTTCCTCCATCCTAATCATCTCAAATTGTGTTTGGAGGACTTGGAGCTTGGAGTCCTTGACTACCTCACTGCCTTTATGAGTCGTTTGAAGAATCTCCCAAGCCTCTTTGCATTCCTAGTGGTTTGGACTAACTTGTATTGATTGTCATCCATGGCACAAAGGATGGCATGCATGGCTTTGTTGTTCCACTAGGATGCCTCAAATTCTTGTGTATTTCATTGAGATTTGGGCTTGGGAACTTCTTCTCCCTCTTCGGTGGTCATTGTTGGAGGAGTACACCCATCTCCAATAGACATCCAAGCACAATCATTTATTTGGTGGAGATAGGATTCCATCTTACCCTTCCAAGAAGCATAATTCACCTCATTGAGCAAAGGGGGTCTCATGCTTGAGGCTCCCTCATGACTACTATCGTTTCCACTCATAGTGTTTAAGGGTAATGAATGCAATGCGAATGCAATCCAACACACAAAATGCAAACAACCAAAAAGCACAAAGCAAGACACACAGAGCACTGATCACCTAAGTATATATAGGCATCTGCTCTGATACCAATTGAAATTCCCTACAGGTGTGTCAATTCTAACCTAGGGGGTGGTGTAAAGGTTTTAACACTACTAATTACGAGCTTTTCGAATTAATCAATATTAATGAAATCACCCCATCAAAGTTTACAGAATAAAATAAAATAAAAATTACAAAAATAAAGAGACACAATTTTTACGTGGAACCCCTTAAAAAGAGAAAAACCACGGGCAAACCACGTAGCCACTCCGATCGTCAAATCCACTATTATAATGATGATTGCAACCTAGGTTGACTTCCTGTCACACCACTCGGTCACTAACCCATCACTACTATCTGCAGGCCTTAATAGTGATTCTTGATCAACAAACTTGTGAACTAAACTCTTAGCCAAAACTTGTGCACTAAACTCTTAGCCACAAACTTAACAACAATAAAGAGACAATGCAACCTAAGTGAATATATAATGATATTCATAGTGCAAAAGTGCTAGGTCAAGGCATTTGAGCTTATCTAGGAACGTAAATATGACAATGAATGCAAATCCTAGATATTAATTCTCTAAATGCAAAATGCAAGAGGATTTAGCTATAAGGGTAAAATTGTCCTACCTGCTAGCTATCACTAATCAATGTTCTCAACCAACAACCAACATCACAAAATGTGTAATAAAAGCTATTAAACATAAGAACATGCATTCAATTAGCAATAGAAGCTAAAACCTATGCATACATAATGATATAATGAAATCTAATACATGTAGAACTTACCTAGTGAAGAAAAAGATGATGCTCCATGCATAGATGATCCTAGAATGAAACTAGATGACCATGAGATGAAGTTTGGTTGAGTAAAAGTGAGTGTTTAGGAGTCTTTCTCTCTGTAGAAAAGCTAGATCACTCAAAGATGGCTTATTGGACTCCTTAGAACCAAAGAGAAGAGAAGAGAAGAGAAGAGAATATATATATATGGTGCCCTACACGAAGTGACATCATTTTGGATGAAAGGCAACCAAACCCCGTCAGGACCGCTGGCTGAACAGTAATATAGGTAACATGCCCAGACAATGGCACGAGGAACGGTGCATCACCTAGAAAACACCGTTCTGTAGACCGTTGTACATGCAAGTGCACAAACTGCGGTATGAACAACATGTGAAGCCTTGGAACCTCCGCTTGGGAGATTATTGTGCATGAAAATAGCACAAGCCGTGGCACTTACAGCATGCAGCCTCTGGTAAACACCGATGTGTAGGCCACGTTGAAGGCAATGCAAAGGGCACGGTCTAGACCGCGGTTAAGAGGAAAAACCTCTTCTAAGAGCAAAATAAATGCATAAAACAACCAAACAAGAGATATGACAAATAAGGCACACAAGAAAGCAATTAGGCATTAATGCAAGATGATCAAGGCATGCATATGAGTGAGTGTTTGCACAATTATCTCTTCAATGAAATTTAAAGCAAGTGATATACCTTTGAAGCTTGAGCTTTGTCATGAACAAAGATGGCCTAAACTACTCTTACATGTTAATCCCCAAATGTGTTTTGTCAATCGAAATAAGCCAATCAAAAATCGAGGAACTTACAATGCCATGTACTTTTGAAGGAATGAAAAGTTATGTTATTTGACTTATGGAATGAACGGAGGAGCGGACTTAGTCCATGGCTAAAGGACATTCATGACCTATTTTACCTATTGCCATATATGTTGAAGCATGTTGATTACTACTAAGAAGTGAAAAAGGAACCTCATGCTACCCCATTCACTGCTGAAAGCTTGCACAATGATCTTATTCCAAAACAAGATGATGGGTATGTTTGATATATTTATTTACTTTTTATTTACTTTTTTTTACTTTCCTAAAGATACTTATGTAATACATTTCCCATCATCTTACAGAAACAGTTGTGGTGTATTTTTAATGAAGTATACCGAGTTGATTATGGTTGGAGTATCAACTCCATGGTAATCAGTATTTTGACAAAAGATTATCAAAAAAATTCATAATGATATTGCAATTGACATTTTCGGCAATGGTCAACTCCGTGATTCCCCATAAAGTAGACTTGTATAGCTTGGGAACCATGTACAGCTGGGGAATCATGTATTTTAGCTGAGAATGTTTTGCAGGCAATGTTTATGATGTATTTTGGGTCTAGAAAAATTGTGTTAGGCCTTGGAGATTTGTTTAAAAGACTTGTTCCCAGGCTTATGGGACTTGTAGTCGTCAACAATGGTCTCATTCTTCAACTTGTTACTTGAGGTATATATCCAACAACTCTGAAAATTTAATAGTAAGGCACAATGGTTCATTTCAAATGTAAAGGTTTTAATGGTTCAAATTTTCACTGTTATGGGTCATCTTGTTCCACTGTAAAAACCATATATCAGTTACTTATTGGTCATAAAATTCTTTGAGTGATTTGTTTGATCACTTCATTCTTATACAAGTGGAAATGGAAGCAAACGGTATGAGCAGTCATAGGATAAATGATATTTTTAAAGTGAAGCATGAAAGGGTTGCAATGGCTGAGGAGACCATCATCAAGGAGCGTGAAAATTCAAAATGGATACGTGATGATTATAATGTTTTGGTAGGGAGATTTTAAAATCTGGTAAACTTTGAGATTGAAGAGAGGGACAACGAATTCAGTGAACTTTACCAACTTGTTGAAAAGATGCAGAAGAAGTTGATGGATTTCAACATTCCAGCATCACCCTAAACAAAAACACATCGAATATGCCTTCTACGCAACAACACATTTCAATCTTACGTTTTGTTTTGTTTGTTTTTCACATGTTGTACCGTTTAACAAGTAAATGAAAGTTATTGGTTTTGTTTCACATGTTTTACACAATTTACACTTTGTCATTAAATTACTTCATTGATCAATCCAGCAGAACAAAAGAAATAAAATAAAATTTGCAATAAACGCATAACAAAACAAATGGGCCTATTAAAACTCCAAAAATTAACATGAATACAAATAAAAACAGCATCACGCCACTGCTTTCACTCTACTTAGATGCCTTCTCAGCAACATTCACAGAAGATTGAGGCCAAGAATGGCTTGACTGTACGGAAGGGCTACGTATCGCCCTATATGCTTCATCGGTTGATTTAAACTTCTTGTAAGATGCTCCTAGAAAACCATCTACTTGTTCATGACAATCAGGCCAAGAAATAAACACACATGTTTTCCTTCCTCTGAAAACCATATAAACAGAATCATTCCCCATTGGTGTTCTCACACTTTACAGATCTCTGTAAATCGAAGAAAAGTGAGGAAGAAAATCACGTTCCTAAAAACAATGGGTTTATGTCGTGACTTTAATGTACGGGACCAATGAAGGATGTTGTCAACCAGTATACAAAGCGAAAAAAATAGAAGAAGCCTAAGGTATCTTATTTTGGAACACATGAAGAAGAAGTGAAGAAGAAGGAGATGTGTTTACGTGTTTCACTAAGGAAGAAGATGATGGATTGGTGGCAGTGGGATCCAGACTGTAATCCATCTTTATTCCGCTACCAAATGATGATGTGGCAAGTAAATATGTGGTATCCTGTGTGGCACATGTACATGAGCCTAGGCAAGATTAAGGCCTAGGAACGAATTAGTTTGGGCCTAGAAATTGTTATCGGGCCTTACAGTTTTCCACCAAAGATGAAAATATGGGGGCCAGGCACTAATCTCAACGATTGACATCGTCCAATGATGAAGAGGTATCAATGGAAATCTGTACTTAATTTTCGAGATCATCAAACGGTCGAACAAGTACGATCATACCCACTGCACTAGATATAGCAAAAAAAACTTTTCAAATATGAACCCCTAAATGCCAAAGAGTTGTTTCAAAACTTGTAAATTGTTCTTGTTGAGATTGAATCGATCTCCCTTATTATATTCACACATCCAAACTTGATTCCGATCAGTGCACACTGTATTTTAATAACACCCCGTGCACCTGGAAAAAATTATAAAACTTCCAAAATATATATTTAAATTGACATTAAATCCACCTTGGGCCTAGGAACAATTTCTAGGCTTAAAGTACCGATTCTTTGGCCTTTAACTTCCTAGGCTTAGTTCCTTCTTATCAGCCCCAATAATAATGATGTGGCGAGTAAACATATGGGATTCTGCGTGACATGTGTACATGTGCCTAGGAAAGGTTATACAGGTCTAGGAACGAATTAGTTTAGGCCTAGGAACTGTTCTCTGGCCTTACAGTTTTCCACCAAATATGGAAATATGAGGGGCTAGGCACTAATCTCAATGATTGGCACAGTCCAACGATGAAGGGGAATCAATGGAAATTTGTACGTTAATTTTTGAGATCATCTAACGGTGAAACAAGTACGTCCCTACCCACTAGACTAGATATAGCAAAAAAAACCCTTTCAAATATGAACCCCTAAATGCCTAAGAGTTGTTTCAAAACTTGTAAATTATTCTTTTTGAGATTGAATAGATCTCCCGTAATAGATTTAAGTGTCCAAACTCGATTCTGATTGGTGAACACTGCTTTTTAATAACACCCCGTGCACCAGGAAAAAAATTATAAAACTTCCAAAATGTATAAATAAATCGATATTAAATCCACCATGGGCCTAGGAACAAATCCTAAGCTTAAAGTACCGATTCTTATGCCTTCAACTTCTTGGGCTTAGTTCCTTCTTATCAGCCTCAATAATAATGATGTGGCGAGTAAATATGTGGGATCCTGTGTGACACGTGTACATGAGCCTAGGAAAGATTATATAGGCATAGGAACGAATTAGTTTGGGCCTAGGAACTGTTCACGGGGCTTACAGTTTTCCACCAAAGACGAAAATATAGGGGGATAGACACTAATCTCAACGATCGGCTTCGTCCAACAATGAAAGAGAATCAATGGAAATTTGTACGTTAATTTTCGAGATCATCTAACGATGGAACAAGTACATCTCTACCCCTTACACTAGATATAAGAACAAAACCCTTTCAAATATGAACCCCTAAATGCCTAAGAGTTGTTTCAAAACTTGTAAATTGTTCCTGTTGAGATTGAATCGATCTCACGTATTAGATTGACACATCCAAACTCCATTCTGATAGGTGTACACTGATTTTTAATAACACCCCGTGCACTCGGAAAAAAATTATAAAACTTTTAAAATATATATTTAAATCGACAATAAATCCACCATGGGCTTAGGAACAATTCCTAGGCTTAAAGTACCAATTTCTAGGCCGATGAGAACAACTCTCCTAGGCCTCTTAACAATTATCAATCCTGGAAACAATTCTCCTAGGCCTTATATGCACATATTATATATATATATATATATATATAGCCCTAACACAATTCTCCAAAACGGCCTGTAATTCTCATAGGACTAGGAACTATATTCCAATGACAGCAATAAACGGTTAGTTTTTCAATAACGTAATAAATGTTCAGTTAAGGCACAATGGTTCATTTAAGTCACACTGGTTCATTTCAAATGTCAAGGTGTTTGAAAGGTTACAATGGTTCATTCCTCAATGAAATGGATGTAAAGGTGACTGTTCAGTTTTCACATATATGGGTCATCTTGTTCCACTGTAAAAACATTATGAGGGTTTCATATTGGTCACAAAAGTCATCAGTTCAGTTCAGTTGTTTGTTTGTTTCATAACTTCATTTTTACAAGTTGAAATGGGAGCAAACGGTCACAGGAGAAGTTCCATTTTTGAAGTGATGCATGAAATGGTTGCAATCGTAGAGGAGACCATCATCAAAGAACTTGAAAATGTAAAACGGCTATATGATGATTATACTGTTTTGATGGGGATATTTCAAATCTGGAAGCTGAAATCATCAACTTAAACGTTGAGATTGAAACGATGGATTTTACGAACTTGTTGAAAATATGCAGAAGAAGTTGATAGAATTCAACATTCCACCATCGCCCTGAAAAAAAAACACCGAACATGCCTTCTACACAAACACATTTCAATATTACATTTTGTTTTGTTTGTTTTTCACATGGTGTACCGTCCAACAAGTAACTGAAAGTTCTTGGTTTTATTTTCACATGTTGTACCGTCCAACAAGTAATTGAAAGTTATTGGTTTTGTTTTCACATACTTTACGCATTTCACATGTTGTCATTATATTCCTTCATTAAGCATACCAACAGAACAGAAAAAAAATAAAATTTGCAATAAACCGATACAAGCAGAATAGAATAAATAAAATAAAATAAAATGCTCATTCATTACTAATACCAGCAGAATAGAACAAATAAGATCTGTCAAACAATCTTACCTACTATAACTCCCAAAATAAAAACGAATACAAATAGAAACACCATCACACCACTGTTTTCACTCTGTTCAGATACCTTCTCAGCAACATTCACAGAAGATTGAGGCCAAGAATGACTTGACTGTACGAGAGGGCTACTTATCGCCTTATAAGCTTCGTCGGTTAAGTTAAACTTCTTGTAAGATGCTCATGGAAAACCATCTACATGTTCATGACAGTCTGGCCAAGAACTAAACACATATGTTTTCCTACCTTTAAAAACCACATAAATAGAATTCTTCCACATTGGGTTCTCACACTTTACAGATATCTGTAAATCGAAGAAAGAAAATTGAGAAAGGAAATTAGGTTCCTAAAAAAAAGGATTTATGTCGTGGCTATAATGTACGAAATCGATAAAGGATGCTATCAACCAGTATCCCCTACAAAGCGAAAAAATTAGAAGAAGCCTAAGTTATCTTGATTTGAAACACGTGAAGAAGAAGTGAAAAAGAAGAAGATGTGTTTACGTGTTTGACTAAGGAAGAAGATAAAGGATTGGTGGAAGTGAGATCCAAACTATAATCCATCTGTAGCCCACTACGAAATGATGACGTGGTGAGTAAACATGTGAGATCCTGCGTGACACGTGTACATGAGCCTAGGAAATATTATACAAGCCTAGGAACGAATTAGTTTGGGCCTAGGAACTATTCATGGGCCTTACAATTTTCCACCAAAGATGAAAATATGGCGGTCAGACACTAATCTCAATGATCGGCATTGTCCAACGATAAAAGGGTATCAATGGAAATCTGTACGTTAATTTTTGAGATCATCGAACTGTCAAACAAAGTGAATCTCTACCGTTTACACTAGATGAAAAAAACAACTCTTTCAAATATGAATCCTTAATTCCCTAAGAGTTCTTTCAAAAACTTGTAAGTTTTTCTCGTTACTTGAATCGATCTCCCATATTAGATTTACACTTCCAAAATCGATTATGATAGGTGCACACCGATTTTTCAAAATATCCCGTGCAGCCTGAAAAAAAATCAAATTTTAAAAAATAATAATAATAATAAAATCGAAAATGGACCTAAGAGTTTTTCCTAGGCTTAAAATACCAATTTCTAGGCCTTTAACTTCCTAGGCTTAGTTCCTTCTTATCAGCCTCAATACTGATAACGTGGCGAGTAAATATTCATGTTTGACACGTGTAATCGGGCCTAGGAAAGATTATGCAGGCCTAGACACGAATTAGTTTGGGACTAGGGATAGTTCCAAAATTATATCTCGGGATGACAATTTGACCCGCACCCGCCCGAACCCGACCCTGTAGGGTTGAGTGTGGATGGTGAATTTACGACGCGTAGACCCGTGAACCTGTTTAATGAAAAATCCAGTGGGTTCGTGGGCGGGTATGGGTTGAAAAAACAAACCTGCGGGTTGGACCCACTAACCCGCATAAATAAAATACTTGTATATAAACATAAATAGACATTTGAATTATTTTTTGTCGTTTTATTTTTATGGTTATTATTGTTTTGTAATGTATCAAGTAGGGAATTCGAAGTGAAAATATAATTCAATTAAGTATCAAATTGGTGATTACATGTGGAAATTTACAAATGACAAATCGTGGGTTCTTGGGTTCGTGGGTTGCGGGTTTGTGGGTATCCCGCCGGTGAAGCATCCACTCATGAACTTGTATTGTTTCACAGGTTTACAGGTAAAGGTATGGGTGCAGCTATAACCCGCAGGTTCAAACCCACCCGAGAACCCGCTTACCTACGGGGGTTGGAGGGAGGGCTGGCGTGGGTGAGGAAACTTTTCACGGGTAAGGGTTTGGATTTTACAAAACCCACCCGAACCCGACCCGCTGCCATCCCTAATTATATCCAAAATGGGCCTAAGAGTAATTCCTAGGCTTAACTTACCGATTCCTAGGCCTTCACCTTCTTAGGCTTAGTTCCTTCTTGTTAGCCCCAATATTGATGACGTGGCACCTAAATACACCTGAGCCTAAGAAAAAAATTACCGGCCTATGAGAAATTACTTTGGGCCTAGAATATTTTTTCAAGCCTAAAACATAACTCTCGGGCTTAACCCATCATCTGTTTTCAAGATCAATAGCAGCAGCCCCACCCAATAACAATAGCAATATCAGCAGCCAATAGGCCCAATAATCCTTATTCTATTTTTGTTTAGCAGCCATCAACACAAATAAAAACAAATATATATAGACCATAAACCATCATAAAAAGACATACAAAATAACATTTCCAATGAACACAAATGATATATAAACCTATTGAGGTTGGTTCAACAATGTTTAAGACAATCAAATATACATACACCATAAACATGAGCCTATGACAGGTTTACAAGTTCCCTAAAACGGGATCCAATGTTCACAACTCCAGGTCACAACCAAGAACCTTAGATGACTGAAGGCTTACTAGCATTCTCTTCGTCCGTGTCAATCAAGATAGGTTCAGGTGGCTTGTCTAGGCACTTTGGCCTGTTGTGTCCTTCTTTCTTACAAATGCTACATGATCGAGCTTTTTTGGCTGGTTTGTTTACGCTAGATGATGGTTCTAGGCAAGTTGTTTTCTTGTGTCCTTTTTTACCACGTTTTGAACAAGAATGTAACTTTCTTTTCTCCTCAGCAGACGATATCCTCAACTTTTTTGGTCTTCCCAATAGATTTTTTTTCTACCATGGCAATACAATACGGTTTCATATTGCATCAGGAATGTCCCAAACTTCGAAATCCAGAACAAGGTTGACACCCGTTTCATATGCATGTTAAAGAATCATGTTATATAATGGTCGGAAGCAATAGAGTTGATTGACATTCATTTGAACCTAGGCCATAACACACCAACAAACAGAAATTTAAGTTTGTAAAATCAACCACAACAAATAAATGTACAGAGTTAAAAGATTAGGAATCATACCTAGCAACCGTTATTGCATGAGAACAGCAAGTCATCTAATTATCATTCACGGCATGAGCAAGAACATTCGTCAAGGTCGACGGTTGTTTCCTTCCATTTGTCATCTACCTTAAATTTATTAAAGTGAATGTGGTGAATCTCACACCGTCTTGTTGTATCTATCCTATCTTTGATGTGTTCATCTGCAAATGTTATCAAGTATGTAGACATTTCATGTGCATTTTTCTGGCGATCGTAGAACCACCGTTATAACAAATCTCTAATACATTCCGTTATTGTTGCGATAGGAAATTTTCGGACTGTAACTATACAAAAATTCATTGATTCAGCAATGTTGGTGGTCATCAAAAAGTACCTCTTTCTAGGACTATGTACACGTGAAAACTTCTTTTTCCCAACGCCTACAACTCATCATAAACCTTACAGTAGATTTCTTTCAACTCAGCCATTACACGGTCAAAATCCTCGATACGGTATGCATACGTAGCATGGTAGTAAAGCAAAATGACATTGTCCCTCTGCTTGTAAGATCTTTTGAGATTTTATGCTAAGTGATATGCACAAATCCCATGTGTTGCATCTGGGAATATGGCTTCCATTGCATTGAATATACCATTGTGTTGATCCGAAACTAACATCACACGATCGGGATATTGGATCAATTTATGAAGTTTTTTCAAAAACCGAGTCCATGACTCTGTGCATTCAGAGTTTGCAAACCCAAATGCCAAAAGGTATATCATCTTTTTTTCGTCTTTGCACACCGCAACTAACAAAACATCCCTGGCCCTAGCCTTCAAATGGGTAACATCGATGCAGATAACTAGCCAAATAATAGAATTGAACCCTTCAATAGAGGCTCCAATTACTATAAATCCATATTTAAATCGGTTTTACGAGTCGGTCTGGATCTTTGTCATAGTCCCAGAGTTTGTTTGTTCCAAAATATAAAAATAAGAAGGCAACCTATGAAAGGATTCCCACGGACTGCCGAATACCTGATTCAAAGCGTGCTCCTTCGACCTGTAGGCTTTGTTATACAAGAGGTGCATGCCATGTTACTCCCTCATCTCAGAAACAATATCTTTAGGACGGATGGTGCGCTCGGGATCGCGATATTTATTTGCAAACAAATCCCCTATCACGGCGGCTCTTACACGTTTAAATTCAACGTTGTAGTTGTCATATCTTTTACATGTGTGCTCATTAACGAACACCTTCACATGCCAATAAGTCCGTCTATTGGACTTCCATGCCCGAAGAACCCATCCGTAACTTCTCTGTGTATATTCGGCAGTGAATCGTGTATTAGAAGATCCTGAAATCATGTGCTCAAACCTTTTTGCAAATGCATACGACCCTACAGCTTGATTCAATGTAGTCTTGTCCTTGAACATTTGTCCTTTGTATAATGGACCTTCATCACCTGAATTTGAAACACATCCACTGATCGAATGGCTGTATTGAATAAAGCTCTAAGCCTGATATTTTCCACCGAGTGTTCATGAAAGGTGAATAATTGTTGAGTAGTATTGCTACCTTTCGTTCTTTTGTTCTAAGAAATATTGTTGCTACCCCACCATTATCATCATCAGCACCAGTCTCATCTTTTGTGCCACTGATTGAACTAGTAGACCTTCCAGAAGTATCTATGCTTTAAGAACTATCCCCTACTACATGCTTGGTAGTAGATGTTGGTGTCGTCCGGTCATTGCCTGCTGATGTAAATTTGGGTGAAACTTGGGATGCAAGCGGATTATTGTTGCCACTGTCTGATTTATAGTTTAGAGTACTCACCAGAGAACATGGATTCTCAGTAGGTTTAACAGGAGAGATCGTTCATGCTGATTGCATTTGATTTGCTGAAGGTCGAAATTCATTTTTGTTGACAAATTCAACATCAATTACGGGTGGCCCAACCTTTTTCCCTATGAATAACCATAAACTCTACATCGTCGTCACTCATAATTGACAATGTCACTGTATCAACCCCCATTTTCACATGCAAAGTTAGCTTCAACTCTACGTTGTCTCTACTAACCCATGTGAGATGGTATATCCTTTCCAACAATTCATCGTATGCTCCGTTGTCTTTTTTTGTTAGACGTAGAGAAAAGGAAATATGCCCAGTTAACCGATTACCCTTCCAATGCTCACCGCATTGAACTAACAGCCAAGACATGGTATCCTTAGGCCCTGAAAGGAAAAAAAAAACATTTCAGTCAATAACCGTATTATGTCAACAATTACTGTAATTCAGTTTAGGTGAGTGCCTATGAACAATTCTTCTAGGCCTAGGTATGGTTCCCAAGCCTACAATATTCCTCTCAGGCTTAGCTTATCTTCTGTTTTCAAAATCCCCACAATAGCCAATAACAAAATCAATAATTCCTAAAATTAATAACAACACTGAAAGTTTTGGTTCAACCAACCAACACAATCCTAAACCTGTTTTGGTTCAACACCGATCAACTCAAACAAATATACATACACCATAAACCATCACAAAAACACATACAAAAAAAACATTTCCAATGAACATAAATGATATATAAACCTGTAAACGTTGGTTCAACAGTGTTTAACACAAACTAATATACATACACCATAAACCCTTACAAAAACACATACAAATTCTCTAAATCTTTTTCTCACCGAACCATACAACACTATAAATATGCAAACAAACCAGCAGTGTTGTTGAATGGCTTTAGTTGTATTTCTAGTTATTCATGTGATAGTGAGTACGTTGTGTTTGCACCCAACAATACTACATACACCTTAACTACAACAATACTGCCTCCTAAAAGCTTGATGTGGCATTTCATCAAACATCTTAACTACACCCAACAATACTACATACACAAACCCCAATTCATGGTCAACAAATCCAAAACCCTCAATCCCTCCTTATATCAGAAACATTCAAACTTAAACAATAATCAAAGAACGAGAGGAGACGGTGGCATTTCAAACTTTAGTGTCATTCTGGGACTTACATCGACTGGGTATACTCAATTTCAAACTTGGCAGTGAAGCTCGATTTAAGTTCAATTGAAGGAAGTGGCACCACTGTCAAGATTTCGGTCGCCGGTAAGGTTACGGTCGGGAAAGATTCCATCTGAGAGGACAATGGGATTTGAACACCACTGGATTCTGATCGACAATGAGGACGATGAGATTTGAAATGGGAAAAATGAGTGACCCTTCTATGGATTTGTTGTTGGAGAACGATGGAGAAGAATCTAATGACTTTGAATGTTTTGGTTTTCTTCAGTCAACTGAAGGAGAAGAAGAGAATGGCAGTTTTGTCCTTACTCATTGCTAGAGGGTAATGTAGTCATTTTGTACGGTTTAAGTGTGGAGGGCATTATTGTCTTACAAAGACTATTTTCTAGAAAGTAAATGTTAGGAAATGCTAGATATGCAATTATTTTCCCAATGAGTTATTTCCTAAAAACGAATGTTACGAAAGGCTATAATTGCAAGGCCCACATAAAATAAAGTTTGTGTTTCAAAAAAATAATAATTTTGCGATATCCTAATATTGTTGGCACTTAACTTGGGACCATCTCAATTCTCACCATCATAAGGGCAGCAGCAATATCATCTATCTAATCTTGTCCATTGCAAAATAATTCAATAATCAAACATTAATAATTGTTTCATGAAAATTAATAAACAAAAAGTCCATATTGATATGATTGCTCTATGTGTAACCTGCATGTTTTCCATATTCTTCGTTCTTTCTTTTTTCGGCTCCATATGAATCTCAAAGTGGTCGTATTTTGATCTGCATTAATCATTATGCCAATAATATATAATAATTATCAACATATATAAGACAGAAGTTGATGTGAAATAGAATTGCTCATGATGATCAAGGAATTAGGAAGAGAAGGCCTAGCTTGATAAAGAAGAGTTTGTCAGCTTAGCCAAGGAGACTGCCTGGGAACCAAATTAACAAGGGTTTAATTCTAGCTTAATTGAAAACCACTTACAATTAGACTCAGGCAAGTCATCCTTGGCTATCAAACAATACTAGCTCTTACCTTCATGTAAGACCTCCCTCCTTAAACAGCTAGCAAAACACACGATATCTTTGAGCTGGTAAGGATCAATCGATGGATATGAAGATATATATATATATATATATATATATATATATATATATATATATATACTCAGCAAGCTTAAGGGTTCTAGAATTTTTAACATTTTGATGTTGAAACCACTTTGAAGGGTCTCAGGCAAGTCATCCCTAGCTACCAAACTAGCTAGACTCTTATCTTCCTCTATAATATTTATTATATTTCTTCTTTTTCTTCTTCTTCATGATGATGCACCCAAATGGGATGCAACTACAATATTGTGTTCAACTGTCTAATATTTATAGCCAATCACTACAATATTGTGTTCAACTGTCTAATATTTGTAGCCAATTAAAGGAAAATATATAGAGTCTAGAGAGATCAGATTCCGATCGATCACCACATATAATTGATCATCTCTCACTTTATTTCTTTGGGCTCGATAAATAAATGGCACTATTTGAGAGGGGTGTTGTGCAAATGTCATCAATTTAGTAATGTAAGTTTATAAGGCACCATTTAAACTAAACAGACGAGAATACCCCCACAAAATTGAAAAAGAGAGAAAAGTTGTTGTTTTGTGAGTCTGAGAAAAGCAATAGTGAGAAAGAAACCGACGAGAATGAAATCAACAGTGAGGAAATCGACAGCTTATTGACCGGAATGGCAATACAGTACATTTCGCAGCGATGACAGAGGTAAGTTCAATTTGTTTTATTTACTGATTTATTGTTCATAACTTATCATTGCATTTAAGACTTGTTCTGTTGATTGAAATTGTAGATTAGGGTTGACACTGGTTATAGTTTTGGTTTGGGTTTGAAATGAGATTCAATATTCTGTATCGAGCAATTTTTGTTTTGAAATAAAAATAAATCGAGATCGAGGAAATTTTTTAGAAAGATTCGAGAGGTTTTTCAAAGTGATCGAGCTTTTGTTAAATGATCGAGAATATTTTTCATAGAATAAAGAGGTTTTTCAAAGGATCGAGACTATTATGAAAGGATCGAGAATTTTTTAAAACAATCGAGAATATTATGATAACGATCGAGATTGTTTTTCAAAGGATCGAGATTTTTTTAAATGATGAAATCGAGAAGATTTTTCAAAGAATCGAGAGGTTTGTGAAAGTATCGATAATATTTTCAAAGGATCGAGAATGTTTTGAAACGATCGAGAATGTTTTTCAAAGGGTCCAGTTTTTAGAAAATGATCGAGAAGATTTTTCAAAAAATCGAGAGGTTTTTGAAAGGATCGAGAATATTTTATAACGATCGATAATGTTTTTCAAAGGGTCGAGAATTTTTTCAAATGATCGTGAAGTTTTTTCAATGAATCGAGAGGTTTTACAAAGGATCGAGACTAATTTCAAAGGATCGAGCCTATTTGCAAAGGATCGAGAACTTTTTAAACAAATCGAGAACTTTTTTAAATGATCGTAAAGTTTTTTCAATGAATCGAGAGGTTTTACAAAGGATCGAGACTAATTTCAAAGGATTGAGCCTATTTGCAAAGGATCGAGAACTTTTTAAACAAATCGAGAACTTTTTTAAATGATCGTGAAGTTTTTTCAATGAATCGAGAAGTTTTACAAAGGATCGAGACTATTTACAAAGGATCGAGTCTATTTGTAAAGGATCGAGAACTTTTAAAAAAAATTGAGAACTTTATCAAAGGATCGAGAATATTTTAAAAGTATCGAGAATTTGTTTCAAACGATCGAGAATATTTTCTAATTTTTGTACAGTTTACTGATGTACTGTTTATGTGACATTGCAGATGACGAGCAGTATGAAGGAATTGCTTAAAACTGCAGAGGGAGATTGGTTCAAGGGAAAATTGACCTAACATGACCATTTTGAAGCCCTCGCCCGTATAAACGATGCACTAAATCGGGTCCCTGAAGAGTTTGTTGTTCAGGATCAACGACGGTTCATGGCCTCCTGTTTCGGGCATTTCATGTCGATGCACCGGGAGCTGAAGTTTTCTGGTGGTGTTATTCATCAGCTGCTGTTGTGGGAGTTGGACCATGACGGGCTGAAAGATGAGATATGGTTCTTGTTAGAGAACCATGTGGTGAGGTTTTCGAAGGTGGAATTTAGCCTCATCACCGGATTACATTTTGGAGTCGTATCGAACACGAGTATGTATGTTGCAGTTGAGAATGGCATACATCAACGGTACTTTCCTGCACATGATGAGTTATCGTTGGATGACTTAGGGGTTGTTCTTAACCAGGGAGAGTTTCAAAAGGCATACGATGCTGTGAAGTTGTGCCTCATTTACATGTCGAACTGGATACTGATAGGGGTGGACGAGAGATTGAAGATTCCAGTTTGGCAGTTTTGGTTGGTAGAGGACCTCAATGCCTTCGATGTGTTCCTGTGGGGTGCCCACGTCTATAGGAATTCTATATTTTCATTCAAGCATGCCTTACCGCAACGTCGTGAGGAGAGACGACAATAGTCACAGGGCGATGTTGGACATTCCGTTGAGGGGTACAACATTTAAGGTCTATCACACGCCCTTTTGGTAAGAAATTTTTATTCCAACATGTACATTTAATTTTTAATTCAAAATTGTTTTGGATTATAACTGTACGTATCTTTGATGCAGATATTTGCTTTTGAGGTGATCCCCCAACTGGGCGAGGTTTTTGGGACTCGGAGGGTTACAGACATTTCCCCTCGGTTGTTGAAGTGGGAGTTGACCAAACAACCTAGAGGGAAGAAGCTGGAGAAGATTTTTAGTGCTAGGGTAAGTTTTTTTTTTGTTAAGTCATTTATATTACTTACGATAAGTAACAATGAAATTCATCTAACTACGGTTTCAGATGTCGACGAGGATGGAAATCGTGCCCACGGCAGCTGAGGCGGTGGCCCCGTACTTTGCAGGCCTAAGTGAGGGGAGGAGCCTGTATGTGCAAGACGACAGGGTTCACCTTCCTACTATCCCTAAGCCGACTACAAGTGCAGCTTGTCCTAAGGAGGAGGGTGAGGGTGGGAGGTGTACTGAGACGGAGGCTTCAGACCCTACAGGTCCAGATTTCAGAGGCATGGACACTGACGAATCTGAGCCGTCTCCTCGACTAGTGAGGCAGGTTCGGTTTACCACCCGAGGAACTAGTTCCGCTACCGGGGATTCCCGTGCTGGCATTCAAATTGATGGGCAGGTAAGTTGAGATGGTAGTTTTCTTTTCATTAACAATAGTTGTTGATTTTTTTCGTATTAACAAAGTTGCATGATTTCAGGCCCGTTTAGAACATAACTTGAAGGAGTTGCATGAAGCCCTCCGAAAGAGTGAGGAGGATCAACAACAACAGCAACGGGATTTATGTGAAGCCTTCCGGAAGAGTGAGGAGGATCGACAACAACAGCACCGGAATTTGCTCGATATGTTCCAGAAGAGCGAGAAGGATCGACAGCAATAACATAGGGAGTTGTTTGCATTGATCGGGGGCCTTCAGGGCTTCAGGACCCATACAGAGGATCCACATACTGGAGGGGAATTTCTGGAGCACCAGTTTGCTCAGTCTCCCTATCCCCCTCTGAGAGAGCAGCCGGCCCCCCATCTCACTCATAGCAATTCGCAGGCTCCCCCTCTACCGACATCCGAGAAGCAGGCTCCTCCGCCACCTCCTAGCGAGCAGCAGGCTCCCCCGTCACCTCCTAGCGAGCAGCAGGCTTCACCTTCGTCCGAGCAGCAGGCTTCCCCTCCCCCTCCACCTCCACCTCCGACCGAGCAACAGGCTCCCCATCGACCTCCCCTCGAGCAGCAGGCTCCCCCTCCCTCATCCTCATCTCAGCATACCCCGTCGGGAGGAGTTCGACAGCAGAGGCGTGTACTGAAGCATGGTTGGCAGTTGGTTAGCCCGTACACAGATCCGTGCCGACCTAAGAGGACGAAGGTAATAGTAGAGGGACCTGACCACTTATTTAATCCCCAGGAACTGGTGGACGATACCTAGTTGAAGGTGTACCGAGCCTACAAGAGGAACGTAAACGGGGAACTGTAAGTAAATTTCATTGTTATTTAGGTGGCTGAATTTCTTGTAATGCATTATATGAAAGTGTAGATGTTGGGACATTAATGCAGACTTGATGTTGATTTGCTGGAGCCGGTTGATGCAGCATGGTTCCATCGGTTGCAGACCAACTTCATGGATGTTGATGATCAGGTTTGTGGGACCGTAAATCCTGATTTCAGTATTTGTTTAAGAAGTGTAAACATCCTAACATTTCTTAACGTGTTTATATTCCCAGCATATGGACGCGTACCTCCATATTCTTCGGAAGCGTCAAAGGGCATTTCCGAATGTGTATAGTCAAATGGTTAACATATTGGACTCGCAATTCATTGTAAGTAGTGAAATTAATAATGATAACGCGTTGTTTTATATGTATGGAAAACAAAAATTAATTTGTGTTATTATTTCTGCAGTCCTTTCTGGAGCACCAGTACAAGTAAATGATGCCTCGCAATTCTCAGGGGCAGATCACTCCGAGCCGTTGGAATGTGTTGAGGTCTTGGTGGAAGGATGACGACCTCACAACAGTCATTGGGGGTGCCCCTGATTGGATGTCGTCCGTGGCACGAGGTTGACATGGTAAGTGTTACTTGACATGGTTTGCAATTGTATATATAAATGGTTTTGTACATCCTAACACCTGTTGTTGACATTTTCAGGTTCTGATACCGTGAAACATTGGGCGCCAACATTGGCTACTGATGACTGTGGACCTCAAATGCGGGAAGCTGTTCATAGTCGACCCCTGGAGACAGGAGGTCGAACCTCGTATCCGAAAGCAGCAGGTAGCCCCGTTGCGCTACTTTGTGCCCTCGATGTTGCATCAGGCAGGGTTTCATACTAAACGAGCGGCAGGACATTTGAAATTTAAGAAGACAAGTAAGCCCTTTTATGTTACCGTCGTGTCGAAAAAACATATCCCCCAGCAGAAGCAATCGTAAGACATTACGTAATAGTCACTTTAAGATTGTATTAGTATAAACCTAATGTTTTATTAACGCTTGTTAATGTGTCCAACTTCAGGGGTAACTGTGGTCCCCACACGTTGAGATTGATCGAGTACATACTGGCGAACAAAAAAGATTTCGATTAGTCTGAAGACGATATGGGGATCATTCGGGAGAAGATGGCGGTTGAAATATTTACAAACTCCAGACCCGTATAGATTTCTGTAGTAATTCATGTGTATACGTACCAATTATGTTTTATATGTTCCAATTACTTTGTATATTTACAAATTCTTTTGTATATTTAGAAATTCTTTTGTATATGTACCAACAGTTTTGCGGCAATTTACCAATTCTTTTGTATATTTAGAAATTCTTTTGAAACAAATTTTTTTACATTTTTATATATACTGAGAATATTTAAATACAATTGCATTTCAGTTACTTAACAAGTCATACGAGTTCAAATTATAACAACGTCATCATGATAACGTCTAAATTCATTCCACGGTCCCACCGTCTCTAGTAGGGCACGTCTGTCTGTTGTGACCAACAGTATGACAGATACTACACTTGCGTCTGTATTCCTCAAGAATAACTCTGCTCGGATCTTCATCAGTAAAAGCTGGGTTAGAACATCTCCTCGAATTATGCCCTGGTTGTCGACATCGCCTATAATTCTGTGTGGATGTTCTCTCCGAATATGAGATACGACGTGAAGCCCTCGAGCGGCCTGCTTGTCTCCTGGAGCTTGGATTCAAAACGACTCTCTCAGCGATGTCAGATTGCACAATCCAAATGGAAGGATGTCCAACCGGCATAATAGGAACCGAGTATGCTTCAATAAGTGTTTGTCGCTTGTAGTAGTTTGTACAGAGGGATGTGAAATCCATGTTTCGGTCCTTGTAAAAACATTGAAAACGACGATAAAATTGTATGATATTTAAGTAATATTAACCGTACACAAAATTGTATGATGTACCTTGCGGCAGCGAGAGCATGAGAACATGGAAGAAGGTCCATTTGGAATTTGTTACATGTGCAGGTCTTCCGGGCTAAGTCAACTGTCCACTGTTTTCCAGCCCGTTTCAACGAAAATATGTTCCAGTCAACTGGATTAACGGTCATAAAATTGCACTTTTCTGCACGTTTCAGGATCACAAGATGTGTACGTC
Organism: Dipteronia dyeriana; assembly: GCA_032871835.1. Classification (NCBI taxonomy): domain Eukaryota; kingdom Viridiplantae; phylum Streptophyta; class Magnoliopsida; order Sapindales; family Sapindaceae; genus Dipteronia; species Dipteronia dyeriana. The sequence continues at coordinate 31,287,579 of CM065295.1, read as the reverse complement.
GGTCAACTGATGATGCATGGATTGTGCAGCCATATGACGATCGTGAAACCAACGTCGTAGCATATTCCTAATAAACTCTGCCAAAGTCAAATAGGCAGTTGCCGTGCAAATTTAAGGCATGAGTTTATGCATTCTACAGCATTTGTTGTCATGACCCTATACCTTCTGTCGGGGCAGTGAACACGGGACCACTTCTGTGGACCGGCATCAATTACATATTCATATGCATTCGGGTGCAAGTTACGTAACTCTTCCATGTGCCGGTTATATTGTAACTCGGTGCATGCTCGGGCTATTTTATCCATTATTACGGTAACATCCTTTCTATGATATCTCTTCTTAATATTTTCATAAAAGTGCCAGCAACATATGGTATGGGTGGCATAAGAGAACACTTTAGACATCCCTGCTTCAATGCTTGCATGTCAATCAGAAATGAAAACCAAATCATCTATATGGCCAAGAGCACCTTTCAAGCAATCCAAAAACCACTCCCATGATAGGTTGTTTTCCGAGTCACCGTACCCAAAAGCAATTGGATAAACCTGTTCATTCCCATCTTGTGCAGTTGCAACAAACATTGTGCCCCCGAATCTACCCTTTAAATAGGTACCATCAACAGTAATAACTGGATGCAAGCACCTCTGGAATCCTCTGACTGAGGCACCCAACGACATGAAAAAGTTTAGGAATTTACCATTTTCATAGCATTGTAAGTCAGTTATCCTTCCGGGATTTTGTTGTTCCAACACGTAACCGAATGATGGCAGCAGTTGAAAGCTTTCCTCATGCGTTCCATAGGTGAGTGACAAAGCATAATCAAGGGCTTGATGTGCCTTACTGTACATTATTTGGATGCCATACATTGTTTTCATGTTGGCGATTATGTCCTTCGGACGCATTAATCAACCATCTTGTTGCTGCAATCTAGGTGCAACCACTTCTCCAATTATGACATCACTAGCTTGTCAATGGCGGCGGTGAATCTCCTTCAACGGACAAATGTGTTCGTTGATAAAACTACGTACTTGAAAGTATGTCGCTTCATCTCTCCTAACCGCTCTTAACTTCCATGTACAATTGTCTATCAAACAAACCAGATGTAATGTTGTCTTATTCGACCTTTTCACCTTCCACTCGAAGTTGTGTCGCATTGCAAAATGGCCAGCCAATCTCTTCAAATCCTTTTTAGTAGGAAAAAATTGACCATTATAAATCATGCTGGTAGGTTCATCTTCTACCCAGTTCCTGCTTCCACCCATACCAAACGAGTATGATTCTGCTCCTGGAATAACCCACGTTCTGGCATTCTCAGAATCAGCTGGAGTTACATCAGGCCTGACCTCAGATGTCCCAGCTATATCTACTGCAGTGGAACTACATCTTGTTAGGATTATGCTCGATAGCAAGAGTGTAATATTGTAATTAACAATCGTTTCATATAAATAAAGTGATTTCTAGTTTAACAAATCTTATAGCATTTATAGTTTAATTATTATAATTGTTAAAAGTAAATAATCATAAGGTCAAAAGACTATGAGAAAAGAAGAATTGTTCATACATCTAGATATGTATGAGGTAGATACAATTCTTTAGTTAGTCTTAAATAATATTCACAACTTAAGATAGAAGTTTGGGCGCATTTATCTTGTCAAAGTTGTAGATTCTTTTGCTAGCATTTGAGTGGGATCAAATGTGTTATGATGAGTCTAAAATCATCAAAGTGTGGTGTCTTTGGGTAAAAGAATCTAGTGCACTGGGTGCATTGAATAGGATCAAAATGAAATACTTTATCTAGAACCGTCAATAGATAAAAGTTTTCATTTGAAGACAATCGGAGAGTCTATCTCAATCCTGAGATAAATGATGGACTTATGGTTGCAAGTATTATCATTTGAGCTATCAATGAGTACGATTATATAGCATAGTCTATCCTCGATATTTTGGTGGTATTCATTTGTTAATCGATAGAGGACTTCATTTATAGATATGGACATCGTGGCTCCATTTATTGAATGAGAGTAGAATACCATCATATGGATGTTTTGAGGTATTGGATATTAAATCTTAACGTGAAGTTTTCAATAGTGTCTATTGAAACATGGCTTCTGGACAAGTCAAAATATCCAAGTTCAAAATGTGGTCATATGAGTAAATATGGTAACTTTGAGAGCTATAGGCGGTCTATGAGCTCTTGGCGATTACTGGTATTCTTCACGAGAATACACTTTCTCCAATAAGGTTGTCTAGGGTACGAATGAGTAACATCAACTTATTCTATCTTTATTTAAGAGTTCAATTTTAGTTCTTTAGTGGAATGAACTAAAAATAAATAGATTGGACCTAAGTGAATCATTTGTTGATTGTGATTGGGTTGTGTCTATTGGAGCTTCAATTTAGATAGCCCGCCAAGATCCCCAATCCACACGAACTTGCATGGATAACTTGATATATTCTACCGGACCAATTTAAGGGTCCATCTAGAATTGTAATAAGGCATGTGAACATGTTTCTTTTTGTAAGAATAGGTCTAGTTCACATGTGGACTTTTTATTAAGGTCTAATGAATTTAATAAAATAAGAAAAATAATATATGGCCTTTATACTAGGTATGGGCGGCAATGGCTATGGTGAATAGCTTAAATATATTATTTTTATTTTATTATTATTTAATTAAATGGAAATTAATTAATTTGTTGATTAATTAATTATTTAATTAAAAATCAAAATCTTTTCCTATTAGGAGATGGTCTCCTAAAAACTATACTATTGTTGGTAGTATAGTTAATGTTAATGACTATATTTGATAAGTAGATAAATAAAAGGAGTTATTTATCTAATCAAATTAGGAAGTCTTTAATATGGTTACAAATACACTTTTGAGTTGGATTAGGAGTCTTGGTGTTAGGATAGAATTTTTTTTTAAAAAGGATTCTTAACCACCAAGTAAATCTACCTAAGGAAAGGATTCTTAACTACCAAGTAATCCTTCTTAGGAAAGGATTTGTGATCCTAATCTATATCATATAAAATTCGGCCAGCCCATATATATATACAAAAGGATAGAATTTCTTTAAGATAAGGATTCTTAACTACCAAATAAATCCACCTAAGGAAAGGATTCTTACCAACCAAGTAAATCTTTTTTAGGAAAGGATTTATGATCCTATATATATATATATGTGTGTGTGTGTGTGTGTGTGTGTGTGTGTGTGTGCGTGCGTGTGTGTGTGTGTGTGTGTGCGTGTGTGATTTTCGGCCAGCCCTATGAATTCTATGATGAAAATTTCGACCATGCCTAGGTAATTTTCAAGAGAGAATTTGGCATAGCAAGAAAGAATTTTGAGGGAGAAAAATTAGTTTTTGCTCTAGACAAAATTCGATCAACTCATAGATAAAGGGTGTGTGAATTCGGCCTAGAAGAGAAAAAAGGGGAACGTTTTTGTATTCGATAGTATACTAATATCCTTTACATCAAAAGGGTTTTGTGTACAACATTGAATCAAGGTTCATGCGAGTTTTAATCAAATTGATTGATAATTCACAAGTGACCGGACGTTCTTGGATTTTTCTCTTGGAGGATATTTGTAACTAACAAAGAAAAGATTTTTACTTTGTCTCCATCCTCAGGAATACAATTTAAAGAAAGGGAGCTCACACTCCTAGGTGATTCACGTTCGTGATTGGATTGGAAGATCTTGCGGAATCAATTCGGTGCTTGTTCAATCGTCACGCGAAAAAGGTACGATACTTATATATACATCAATTAATCTAGGGTTAAGGTTCTTGTTGCATAAAAGGAAAAAAAAATATATGCAAACCCTAATTTCGTTTTTCTCACGCTTCCGTTGCATTTCTAAACCGTTTTTTCCCTACATATCTGTGGACACGTCTTGCAATTCTTTCCGTTCGAACCGTTCTTCATCTTCCTCATTGTTGGTACATTATGTATCGGATGCAAATTTGCCTCATTAGCCACTTCATGGATTGGTAGGTTATGAGGTAAATTGTTCTGCTCATTGTTCATGTCATCGTACATCTCATTGTATTGGTGGTTGTACTGCCCAGCGTTCAATTCAATTTGACAACCGAAATCATCGTCCAATTGAGCTCCAACTATATCACCATGGTCGGCTACTTCCGGTGAGACACCACATAGGTTTTCCCTACCGTCAATCCCACTTTTTTCTGTGAATAACCGGTTGCTTCCGCCTGAAGATCGAAATTGTTGGGTGTTATCATGAGGAGGGATTTCTTCACCGATGACACCTCCTGCAGCCCTTTCAATTAAACTGACACATACTTGAGGGATTACCCTATCTTCCCCTAGCATAAACAAAACATCGTCGTCATTTCTTATAAATGTGCGACATGTGGTCCCGGAAACGATTGATATAGATTGTAGATCAGCAATGTATTTGTTCACATCGTACTTCACAACGGTTTGTACGATGGACACCAGCTCTTCGTAAGTCATATTTCTGGACATATACATTCATTGGTTATCGGAACCAATAAACCTCTGACTTCCATCAGGTAATTGCTCCCATCAACCATTGTAAGATATTACTAATCTAACCTGATCCATTGCCCTGTGAAAATCATCATCACAATCAATTATTAACAGATAAAAAAAAATACTTTTACAATTACAAAAATTTCAAATGGATCGAGTACTTTATATAAGGGATCGAGAACTTTTTCAAGGGTTCGAGAATAATTTACAAAGGATCGAGAACTTATAAAAAGATTAGTTTCGATAACTTTTATCGAGAATATTTGTCAAACTATCGAGAACTTTTTATAACGGTTCGAGAACTTTTAACAAGGGAATGAGAACTTTTTGTAAGGGATCGAGAACATTTCAAACGGTTCGAGAACCTTTTAAAGGGATCGAGAATATTTGTTAAAAGAACCGGGAACTTTTATCAACGGATCGACAACTTTCAACAAGTCAACGAGGAACTTTTTCTAAGGGATCGAGAACATTTGTAACGGTTCGAGAACTTTTTAAAGGGATCGAGAATATTTGTCAAATTATCGAGAACTTTTATCAAGGGATCGAGAACTTTTAACAAGGGAACAAGAACTTTTTCTTAAGGATCGAGAACATTTCAAACGGTTCAAGAACTTTTTAAAGGGATCGAGAACATTTGTAACGGTTCGAGATCTTTTTAAAGGGTTCGAGATCTTTTTAAACGGATCGAGAATATTTTTCAAATTTTCGAGAACTTTTATCAAGGGATCGAGAATATTTTCGAAGGGACAGAGAACTTTTTCTAAGACCGAGAACTTTTTCTAAGGGATCGAGATTATTTGTTAAATTATCGAGAACTTTTATAACGGTTCGAGAACTTTTCCTAAGGGATCGAGCATTTTTTGTCGAGCATTTTTTTCAAATAATCGAGCTTTTTTCAAACTAAACAAGAGCACGTTCCAATATAAAATAAGCTCGATTCATCTTTAAATTTTCTCGGTCACACAAGAAAAAATCATTCTAGTGCAGAATCTGAAATGCATACATTGATATCGAGGAATGGATACATTGTAAACCCATACAGAAATGAATGCAAAATATCTGAAATGCATAAAAGAAATAAAAGAAATTTAAATGAAGATCATAAATATTTGTTACCTTCTACTGCAGAATCTAGAGAGGGCCGAGACTCAAGTTTTTCAGACAACTTTTCTGGAGAGATACCAACGAGTTCATAAAGGGATTTTTAAAAAATTTAAGTTTATGGGTAATTTGGGCAGTTCACCATAATAGGTGACTTTTAAACTTAAATTATTAAAATTGTGACATCATCACACACACCTTATAAAAGATGATATATCTCATCATTTCCTCTTTTTTTTTTTTATATATATATAAATTTATTTATTTTAGTACTTATCAAGTGCATTATTCATCTAGACACATTGGAATATATTCTGTCATCAGTTGTAGTAATACTACTGACCCCATACATGCATTTTAACATAAATCCCTTCCCAGCTAGCAAATCCCGCATACCTACAGAATTTCCACTGGTAAAGAAATGAATCGCCTAGCTTGAAGGTTTTCGATCCACCGATCGATCTGCGAATTAAATTAAATTTAACCCACATTTGCAGCTGGAGGGCCAACTTGCTTCTGTCTTTTACTTCCTACCAAATTAATGGATATATCATTTATGTCAGGAAAACAGGTTACGAGTGAGAGCCATAATATACATGCTTTACTGCCCAAGTTTTCAATTCAAGAAACAACATTAATAATCCATATGCAGGTACAATTATTAGATTAGAAATTAAGGAAAGGTGAGCGAGCTAGCTAGATAGCTAGGGTTCATGCATGTAGTGATAATCTGTATCTACATGTATATGGGCTTCTGACGTTTATTTATTTATTTTCTGGTTACTTGTCTGATGGTTATATGATATGAATATTATGATAAAGCCTTTATTTTCCTCGAACTACCCTTGACAATTGACAAAGTTCATTTCTCTCTTATATATATCCTTTTGCTATTATTCACTTGTTGGGCACACGATTCTAGTGCCAACGTCCATACATTCAAGATACCTTCCCCAAAGCCAAAGGTCAGCACCTTTGCCCTTTGTCACTTAACTAAGGTCTTTCCTGTCACCCATTTTATGCAAATATATATAAGCAATTCAATTCATATAATAAGCCATGTTAACGTCAATTTGTTCAACGGTTGACAAATTCTTAATATGGTACCATCGATAAAGGATAGTGTAAATTTTGTTTTCGTTTTTAAGTTTTAGAGGAAAACAAAAATCAATGTTTCAAGAGAATCAAGACATAAGTAAGCTTATATCATACTTCAAAAAAATAAAAATAAGCTTACACCAATTAGAATGAGCTAAATTACTCTACAAGTTGAGCATTTTAAAGCAAAAGCATACTTAATCTTGATTAAAAATCATGCTCAACTTACTAACTTTCCCACTTTAACAAAATAAGTATGGTCAGACCTCTATCTTGTATTATGAGAATAATTATTCGGGCACATTCTATTAATTGTCAAAATTAACTATCTAAAATTCTTGTTATACAACCACGGTCTATTCAATATACCTTAATGATAAAATGCGGTCATTTAGTTTGAAAATTCTTCTCAAGTTTGACTAGTGCGTGGGGTGTACAAATCATTGTGACATACACCCACTCTGCTGATGCATTTCTCAAATCACAATGTATACAATATAATTCATGTCGAGGCAAGTGGAGTAGGTAATTGAAGCAAATAACAATATCTAAAATTTATTGCTATAAAATCTTGAAGGCTGAAAAGGAATACTAGTCTGCGTCCATGGCTGGGAGTGCAACGCGTCATTAGTTAACATGCGGTCAATTCTTTTCTATACAGGAGGGGCAATAACGAATCCGGGCACTTGGAGTTACAAGGTTACGACGCAGCCGGGGCACATATTATGTTTTATGGCTTGTGGTTCTAGGCAGTTTCATAACGTACAAAGGGCAAGTGTAGCTTAATCTTGGGACACAGTTGCAAAACGACGTATTTCTTACTGGGCAGTAACAAAATAGACTAAAGACATGCCCCGAGCCCTCCAAACGGTGGCAAGCAAGCCTAACTCTCTCAACAAAGATGAAGCATGCGTGTATGCGGTCGTATCCCTCAGTGAGCTTGATGACAGTATGGAGTATGTTATGAAGCATCAAAAGAAATTCCTGATTCTTTACACTTCATCATCACTACTGTCAATGACAAGAAGGGCCTTTTGGGTCTTTAGTCTCTTTGTAGCTCTAGATTCATTCCCTGGCCCGTCTTTCAACATAGCATTAATATCAAGCGGCTCGGTATCGGCATACTTACTGATTTCTTCAAGAATTCTACTTCCATACTTTTCTGTCTTCAACTTTCCAATTATCTTCTCCAACTGCAAGACACAGTACTTAGATATCATATTATTATAATTTCAACTGTTTTACATAGATCTCTATACTGACAATTGCCAGAAACTCGCCTATATACTACATCTCCCTGTGCACACATGTGCCTGTTTGTGCATGTGTTTATCAGCATGGAAAAAATACGAGGCATGACTCACTCCTGGCCACAAGGCCCACAAGTGAATGTCATATTAGACAACTCACAAGTGAATGTCATATTAGACAACTACGTCTTCAGACTCAAGAAAGACACAGAATACAGCAGAAAATCATTTAATAATCAATGAGATAGCAAATAAATAAGCTGTAGTGATTCTGCTCTCCATCGACACAACTATATTAAAGCACTGAACCCAGTGATTAACTAGAATGTCCTTTAAACAAGTATCATAAAAAGGATTGGAACGTTAACATGATGTATATCTTCAATGGGAAAATTGACATGATTGGAACCATTTTTTTTATAAAAAAATAGACATGATTGGAACTTACTTCTTCCATCGAATTTGGTTTCTGGGCACTTATCATTCTGATCAGTTCACTAGACAAGATAGAATGAGGGAATATTCCCCTATGAACTAAAGCAAGTTCCTTCCGCAGCTCATCAAGCTTAAACTCCAAAACAGAAGATGTGACACTACGTTTGGTTGATTTCTTGTTGCCAGTCACATTCTTATGTCTGCTAGAAATCTCAAGTTTAATGATCTTCCTCCCTATTTGAAGAAAGATAGAAGTCAATAGACTGTCAATAGTCAATACTGAAGTAGGTAACAGACAAATTTATAGCACAGTAAGAAACTACCTCTTGAGTATGATTATCAATCAGTCAGTAAAAACAGAGACAAGCCATAAGCAACATCAATTTAATGATCATCCACAGGAGTGCTTAGAAGTGAAAAATAAATTTGCCAAAATATTGGCATAGCTAAATGGTCATTTTCTATGTTTTTCCATATGTTGAGCAATTAGAAAAACAGCTTTTCTTCATTTAACATCAATATAAGGCTGGTAACCATGTGACATTAAAAGCAATCCAAACTAAGGTCAATTCTTACTAACGAACCAAAATAAAACAGTCACAAATATCTCTTTCCTTTGATCTTTTAATTCGGGTTATGCTACTATATAGGATCACTAACTATGCAGTTTTGGTTAGTATCCATTAGATTTCAATCAAATGGCTCAAATAAATGAGGAATTTAAAAATAACAAATTAAAACATATAAAAATGGATAATGGCTCTTGTAACTACCCTGTATTGTTAAAGTTCCCTTATACTAGCTAAACCCTTTTAATGCTATACATACCATTTCAATTTGCATTTCAGGCCAGTAGTGACACTGCAAAGTAATACCTTCTTTCAGGTTTTCACTGGTCGCCAAAAGGGACATGCATCCTTACCACATTAATAAACCATTCACCTTTCTCCTCATGGCAAGGCTAATTATTTAGACCAGTTACATACTGTCTTATAATTTTAGGACTGCTATTTACAATCCAGAGTAAAGCAAACTCTGTACAAAATTTCAATGACTAAAAATATAGGTTTATTGTTGCTCGTTAGTTATGTTGACAAACATGTCCTTATAATAGTACATGAGTAAATGGAAATGACTTTCTTTTAGGTCCCAAATACGTTCATGGGACTCATTTGGGTCCTAAATCATCTAAGTTGTATTTTGTCTGAATTACACGAAATATAACAACTATTTATGACCCATTTGAATTAATTGTATCATTAATTAAAACAAAAATAATTAGATAAAAGAAATAAAAATACGATTCTAGCTTGAAGTTTACCACCTTAATAAGGAGGGATATCAATATACAATCTAATTTAAGAACTTTAATGCTGAAGACATATAACTTAAACTTCTTTATCATAAAAAGCATCATACCTTGCAATACTTGTTTTGCCAGTGGCCCTATTGTTACATAAGCATTAGTAGAATAAGGTGTATGCTGAAATTCTTCAGTCTACATGAAAAAGGACTTCTATTACGTACCGATAAAAATTATACCGTAAAATTGCATTATTACTAACGAGATAATAATAATAATAGTATAACAGTGTTGCACTATAAAATTACATTATGACTAATGAGACTAATAATAATAATAATAATAATAATAATAATAAACATATGCTAGAACATAGATGCCATAGGTCACAAATATTTGAGATATATCATGCAAAATGAAAACTTTGTGAATGACTAGGGTTGTTTTGAAACACCCAAGGAGAAAGAGGAGGAATATCTATATATTATGACTAAGCGCCGTTGACAATAGTGTTGTTGTTTTTCCTGTGTACATAAATTATGCAAATTTACAACAGCAAAAAAAATTTATGCCACAGCCTTGTTATTGGGCAATTTTGGTTAGTTCCCACATATAGCATAACTTAATTATTCATAGACATGAATGGTACATTAACATATAGGGAGCATTTAGTAGGCATATAAAAGGTTATTACACTTGTGTTATACACTTAATAACTTATACCTTGATAATATAGAATACAGATTGATAATATTTTTTGTTATTCCAGTATTACGAATTTGCTTGCATTTTTAGAGTTAGAGCTATAGCTTTTTTTTGGTTTCCTTATAAGTATTGTTTTGTTTGTAGTTTGTTTGAATTGTAACTTCAAAGTGCATGTCATACTTGATTGAAAAATCACTAAAAAGGAATTCATGGATGTGGACCTCAAATTATATACAAAGAAATGTTTTCCAAAGAAAGCTTAATTATCTTCTATTAAAACAGTTCTTATTATGATCCATGAAAGCCATTCCATTAAAAAATTGTTCTTATCTGTCACTACAAAGATATCCTCTTAAATTTCAAAGTTACTAAGCTTAAATTTGCCCCAGGCATAAAATAAACTTATCAACTATGCATATCATAATTCATAAATCTTTTCTGCCATTCCTCCGTTAATACATGCTGCAATGTATCATGATTCAAACGCAGATATACAATAATTACCGAATAAAATAGATATACCTCTCTTGCACCGGATACATTTCCTTTACTTGGTTATCCACATAGGATCAAAAAGGGAGTATCTTTTAGCAATAATCAGTTGAGGTGTTTTTCAGACAAAATTTCAATTGAGATATTCATGTACTTCAGGCAACTTTACTCTTAAAGAAATTTTCAAATTTAGAAACTTTCTTCATATTTCCCGCAACAATTAGACAAGTAAATTAACACAAGCAAATTTGCGGAAATAATTTGAGTTCTGAAGGCCTCACCAAAACACGATCTAGTATAAGCTGCAACACAAGCTGTTCTATTTCTTCTCGCTTCAAATCAACACCTGCTTTTACCCCAAAGAAGAAGATGACGGATCAGAACAAAAGACAAATTTAAATAGCATGATGGACAATGATTTATCAGTTTCAAGAAGTGCTTTAATAATTAAGATTAAAAAAAATAAAAAATAAAGTTAAGAACAGCTACATATTAAGCTGTTAACATAAACAAAACATCAAAGTTACTATAAAAAGTACTTTTTATGAAATTTCAGAAAAAAAAATTGTAATTTCAAACTATCACCATTGTAATGTCTATAAAAATATCACATGCAGTCAACTTTTTAGATAACAGACAAAAGGTTCTATCTGCAATTTGTCCTATTCACAATCATTTGTGCAATTGCGTTGAATACTTCTTCCAGATACAAAACTAGAATCCCTGAAAGTTAAAGTCTCAACCCTCAATGCTTATATCCTGCATTGAAAGGGGTCGAAAACCACACTTTCTGCAATTGCAGTCATAGACTAAAACTAGTAAAATGGCCCGCGCTTTGCTGCAGGAATATTATACCATTTTATATATTATTTTCAAGTTTATTAAATTTTATTCATAATACCATAAAAAAAACATTAAATATGCATTAAAAATCTGTACCATAAAATATAAATGACACAAGAATATTTAAAACTCACAAATTTTTTACAAAAAAAAAATCAAGTATATTTTGTTGTATAGATTTTATACACACATTTTCTTGTAACAACAATTTACAATACAAAATAATAAGTAAACAAACCAACCATACACTCAATATTGAACTTGAAGATATTGAAATTCAAAGTTTATAAAATCTTAAATAAACTCATTTTGTTAGTTACAAAAATTAAAAATTACTAAATGAATCCCCTAAACAAAAATCCATCATCCTCTATCTCTTCTTCAACTCTTGACCATTCACTTTCTCTACCGAACAATTTTTACTCTCTCAACAATCAACTCATCTCTCATCTAAATCAAATTTTTTCTCTATTTTTTTTTCTTTCAGACAGATATTTGATGGGAGTGCCTTGATCGATTGAGTGTGAGAATTAGAGAAAGAGAGTTTTTAGGATTTGAAAGAAAAAGATGGAGAGAGAGATTGAGAGAAAGAGAGGACGGTGGGTAGAGAGAGAGAGAGAGAGAGAGAGAGAGGTGATGCTGTGGTAGTGGTTGAGTGTCATTTTATTTTGTTTTTTGTTTTTTTTTTCTCTTCTTTTAGAATGGCATTTTTGTAAATAAACAAAAATCTATTAAATTTTACTGTTCATATGAACAGTTCAATTTTAGAGTTGTTAACTTGTTTTAGTATATATAATAATACCAGTATAAAACTATTTACTCTCCTTCCCCTCCTTTCTACTTATTCTTTCCCTTACCTTATTCTTTCCTATTGCAAAACAAAATGTAAAAGCAAAATTTGGATGTAATGGCAATACCAAGACAAAAATTATTAATTTTTCCATACCCTTTTGTTGTGCTTGATATGAATATGCAAAACAAACAATTCATATGGGACAGCATGAAGCAAGACATTATATTGTAAAACCAACCTAATTCCTTTCGCTTATTTTTCAATTTGTCTACCAATTGCAACATTGTCGATCTCTTATCATTTCCTTGCATATCTTGCAGCAAAGAAACCACAAATTTTGCTGGATCTGAAAATCATATCCATGTAAACAATTAGAAAACCATTCTATATATATCCATTTTGCTAGATATGTGTAAATTAAAAAAATAGTAATAATAAAATGAAAACAAGGAAGTTGTAATGATAAAAGAAGATAAAAGAAAAAATGTTAAAAACAAAAATGGCATAAACCAAGCAAGAAGAAAACCAGATAAATAACGATAAAGTTAGATAATAAGAAATAAAGAAAGCTTAAAAAAAATCAGGAACTGACTGAGAACATTAACACACACAGAGACAGCTTTTATATATGTGTCAATCAAGACTCTAACAAAGGCAATCAAGACAAAACTAATTTTAACAAAATCAGAACTGTACTAATACAATAATTGCTAAATATATGTATGTATGCATTTCTTAAACATATACATATATATATATATATATATATATATCATAACTAATAACTGATATAACGAAAGCCAAAGAAACATACGAGATGCATCCACTTCCTTAACCTCACTTGAGAATGCACAGTTGTCACACATCCCTAAGACAACAAAATTAAGATAGTATCATTCAAAATAAGTATCTCAAAAAAGGAGTGAACAAAATAACAGAATCATTATAACAAAAAGTAATACCATTACAGTCTTGTAATGGTTCAGTAAAGTGCCGGAAATAAGTACTCCGTCGACATTGTTTTCTGGACTGGAACAACAAAAGAAAGTAATTAAAATCTACAACAGGATATCATAAGTGCTGATTACTGGTTTATGTTGCATAAATTTAAATGCATTGCAAGTCCAATGTCCAATATATATTTTTCATTAGGAAACAGAAATATTATTAAAATTAATGGAGGGTACAAAAGGAGAAAAAGTTGTCCAAGACCAATGAACATCAGGACAAGTTTTATACCGTACAAAAAGCGAACTGAAAAAGCTAGACGATTGAGCATCAATCAAAGGAATATGTATATATTAAAAAAAAAGACCTCAAATGTACAAAATTATTCCATACTCCCACCAATTTAAAAGGATGAAGAAGAAATCGGTATTTAAATATTTTCAAGTCAGGACCCAATGAAATTTCACAGGCTTTTGGAATAGTATTCTAACATGACTTGAACTCCAAATTTCAGAAGGTGGGAGGTAATACTTTTTATCTAGGAAACCAATCTTTAGATTGCTAAAAGCCACATTTAAAGACCTAAATGAAATCCATGCTAAAGAATGTAAAATATAAATATACCTTTACCCAGGGAGCTGCTATAAAAGCCACATACTAATTCATAACATAATATATATTATATGACCTAAAAACAACCATTGTATTTTCTCTGGAATGAAAAATACAGTTAAATGAAAAGGAGCCTGTAGACCTAGTCTCAGCCTCTCTGGAGTTAAAAAGTTATCCCATAGCAAAGGGCTAAACTATAATATAGAAAATGTTTTCTATGAACAATGTCTCATACACCTTTAAGCAGGTTATCAAGAAGATGCAAATTTAAAAGATTCTAAAATTTAACAAACTTATTGATTTGCAAAAAATAATGATCTGCAGTATCATGAGGTGGTTACTAGCAGAAAGAACAATGGCCTACCTGACAATACCGTACAATGTCATAGAGATTTTGCAATCCAGAATACTCATAGAAGACCATCGAACTCTGCTCAAAGAAGTGTCACTTTTACCAATTACTAGCAAACTTAACAAAATTTTGAAATGTCGAAGAAATTTTTACCTGCCTAGGAACATCCGCAGGCCTAAAAAAGAGTAGGCACTCAGAAGGAAGGCCATCTCGTCCTGCACGACCACTTTCCTGCAACAAAAATAAGTTACAGGAAGAAAAATATTTAGGAAGAAAGAATAGTTTAGTGGGAAAAGGTAGAAAACCTGGTAATATGTTTCCACCGATTTACTTAGGCTGTGATGGATGACAAACCTGACTACAAGAAGCTACTTATCATTACATGAAAAAAAAAAAGTATTTAAATGTATTTGTTACACAAAAATTAATTAAAAAGGCAAAGACAAGGGGATGCGCCCTCATAGACAGGATGTACGTTTACCAAAAAAAAATGCAGGTACAGACGTCTGCACCGTGGAGGGAAGGACAAAAAGATTGAAAAGAACATTTTCCTTGGAGTCATTAGCAGGTTGTTCCTAATTCAGATTACAAAAGTAAAAGATAATGAAGAAGTAAAAAGAGGAATACTTTTTTCTCTCTAAATTCGTAATAAGCAAAGTAGCCTGTAGCCTACATATATACAAGAATTTTGGCATAGTTGACCAGATCATAATCCCTATAAACTAGGAATGATTCTCTACCTAATATAAAGAATCATAATCCCTATAAACAAGGACTAACAATAAAATACACGGGATCTGATACAGTTGACCAGATCTCCTTATTTAGGAAACAAATCAGTAAACCTAGGCTATATCTAAGGACAGAAAATGTTATATAATTACAGCATACAGAAAATGTTATATAATTACAGCATACACCCCCCCACCCCCCCCAATACTTTCTCTGGTTGATGCAAATTCCGGATTTTGATCTAGCAACTTCCATCCCCAAGAAATACTTTAGGCTCCCTATGTCCTTGATTTCGAATTCCTTGGCTAGGAAAGATTTCAACCTCTAAATTTCCTCCTCACTATTTCTGGTTAAGATTATGTCACCCAAGTACACAATGAGCATAGTAACCTTGTCACCTATAGAGTGCTTAACAAACAAGGTATGGTCAGTTTGACATTGGCAGTAACCATACCTTTTTACAGCCTTTGTAAATCTCTCAAACCAGGCTCTAGCGGACTGCTTTAGTCAATATAGAGATTTTCTTAATTTATAGACTTTGGCTCCAAACTCGACTTCCAAACCAGAGGTCCCTCCAGTACACTTCCTCAATTAATTCTCCATTTAGGAAAGCGTTCTTCACATCCATTTGGTGAAGTTTCTAGTCTAGATTCACTGCTATAGATAGAAGAACTCGAATGGTATTTAGCTTAGCAACAGGGGCGAAGGTTTCTTCATAGTCAATTCCATAGGATTGGATGAACCCATTTGCCACTAACCTGGCCTTAAAGCGTTCAACACTGCCATCTGCCCGGTGTTTCACTGTAAACACCCATTTGCACCCTACAACCCTTTTTCCTCTAGGTAACTCAATAACTTCCCAGGTACCATTCTTCTAAAGTGCCCTTAATTCTTCTAGAACAGCCTTCCTCCATTCCGGCACTAACATAGCTTCCTGGATGTTTGCTGGAATATGGATGTTAGAGATATTTAGAGCAAAGGTTTTGTAGTTTGGTGATAGACCCATATGAGACATACTTACTCGATGGATAGCATGGTCGTTCTCTACACTTCCTCACCGGTTTTCTTTGCGCAATAGGCCATTCATTATCAGATGGAATGTCCTTATTGTCGCTACTAGATTCGTCACTCTGATTTGTGATAGGTTCACTCAGGGGTTCAGTGTTTGAGTCAAGATCATGGACTGATGACCCCGGTTGGATTCATGGCCTTGTTGAGATGCAATTTGGTCCAATGCAGTCTGTTTGGTCTTTGGCCTTCTAGCATGCACAATAGGCTCTAGCGGATCTCGAGACTTAGGGAACCTTTTAGGATTGTTGGTTGAGTTTGGTGGGTTTGAGGAGACTGTTTTGACTCTAGTGACCGAGTAAAGATTGGAAGCTTTTTATTAGGTGACTTAGCAGACTTAGGTGACTCATTAGTATCATGAGACTTAACATACTTAGGTGAGACTGAGACTCAAAAATAGGATTAAGAGTTCCACAAGGAGAAGAACTGTGAGGTTTAACGATAACAAAAAACTGAAATTCATCCAACTCACTCAACCCACTAAATTTTAGTTTTTGGAAAAAAAAAGGTTGCTTTTCTACAAACGTAACATCCATAGACACATACACCTTCCTAGTCACCGGACTATAACACTTGTAACCTTTTTGGGTAGGAGAGTAACCTGGAAACAAACATCTAATGGCTTAGGATCCAATTTGCTTCGGTTATGAGGCTGAATGTGAATAACAAAAAACTGAAATTCATCCAACTCACTCCCCCCACTAAATTTTAGTTTTTGGAAAAAAAAGGCTGATTTTCTACATACGTAACATCCATAGACACATACACCTTCCTTGTCACCATACTATAACACTTGTAACCTTTTTACGTAGGAGAGTAACCTAGAAACAAACATCTAATCGCTTTAGGATCCAATTTGCTTCGGCTATGAGACTGAATGTGAACAAACACTTTGCAACCAAATATACAAGTAGGTATTTGGGAAAGTAGTTTGGTATGAGGATAAGTTTCAAGTAGAGTTTGACAGGGTGTCTTAAACTGCAGCACTAGAGATGGCCGTCTATTAATTAGATAGGCTTCTATAAGAACAACCTCTCACCAAAAATGCTTTGGAACATTCATACATAACAGTAATGACCTAGCCACTTCTAATAAGTGCCGGTTTTTCCTCTCAGACACCCCATTCTGTTGAGGGGTAACTACATAAAAGGTTTGGTACACAATACCCTCTGCTAACAGATATTCACTCTTTGAAACTCTTTTCCACTGTCTGTTCTTAAAACCTGAATTTTTGTTTGAAATTGGTTTTGAATCATTGAATTCAAGTTCTAAAAATATTGGTGACCTCAGATTTTTCTTTCATTAGGAAAATCCATGTTATTTTGGTATGTTCATTTATAAACAGTACGAGTATAAGAAGAGTTTAAAGACCTTGTAACTACTACGAGGAAAAACAGTACGAGTATGTTTAGAAAACTCACAAAATTCACAGTGAAAATCTCTAGGACTTTTATTGATAAATAAATCAGGAAATAATTTCCCTAATATATGAAATTAGGGTGTCCTAACCTGTAGTGTCACAGCATGATTGCACTATCTTTATTTGACCTAATCCTAGACTTATTGGAAGACAACATAAAATTTGTAGAGTGACATTGTGTACTTATAAAGGCTTCAACCTTAAGAAGATGTAGACCAAATTGCATCTCAACAGTTCCGATCATCTTCCCCGAGATCAAGTCCGGGAAAACACAAGAAGTAGGATAGCATTTATTCACACAATTCTGGCCATATGTAAGTTTTGAGGTAGACAGTAAATTGCGGTCTAAATTGGGAACAAACAGAACAAAATGTAAGGTGAGGGTTTTTGAAATAACAACTGAGCCACACCCTGTAACCTTCGATAATGAACCATCCGCTACTTTTACACTGTAGTTACCTTTACATGGCTCAAAGGTGTCGAATATCCTAGCATCTCCAGTCATGTGGTCAGTTGAACCTGAGTCCACAATCCAGGACTCAGGGGCCTCTCGTCTCACATTCATAGCATTAGAATCATTGTTTAAAAAAACGTTATGAGGTGCGCCTCAAAACTTTTTGCCCAAAATTCGTTATGAGGCGGTAGACTCAATAGCTGCTTATGAGGCGGCCGTTTCTAAACAGCGCCTCAAAACGTTTATGAGGCTGCGCCTCAATAGTTATGAATGTTAAATGTGAGTTTTTATTGGGTTTTTAAATGTTTTAAAGCCCAAATCAGACCCATTTGGTTTTTAAATTGTTATGAAGGCCCATTAAGAGTTTAAGACCCAATTTAGTTATTAAAATGTTTTGAAGCCCAAATATAAAACCCATTAGTAAAACACAAAAGAAAGAAGATATTAGGGTTTTTACTAAATACTAACTTATCTCATCTCATGTTTTTTCACTTTGCTGCTGCCGACTTCTCTTCATTAAACAGGTATGTTTTCTTCTTCAAATCTTCTTCTTCGATTTTACTTCTTTTTTATTTTTTTTCTTCTTTTTTCTTCTAATCTTCTTCTTCGATTTTATTCTTCTTTTTTATTTTTTTTCTTCTTTTTTTTTCTGCTACTTCTTTGTTACTCTTGCATGGTCTTGAATCTTGATCGTTTTTTCTTCTTTTTTCTCTTATTATTATTATAAATATAATACTTATAATATTATTATAACCAGGTATCTACTACTATTGTAGTAGTGTAAGTTAATGTTAAACTGTTTTTTTTTTTTTTTTACATGTTTATGTATTGTTTAAAATTTAAATGCCATATTGCCATGTATAATGTATTGTTTAAATAATTAAATGTTTATATTAATAAATTATAAATGTACTGTTATAGTGTTATATACTTATGTATGAATGTTTTGCATGTTTATAAATTATAAATTATAATATAAAATATTAACTATATAAGTCAATAAGTTACTTATACGTATTTGATATAACTACATAACTATATAACTATATAAGTATATAAGTTATATACTTATATAACATACTGTTATGTTACTTATGTGATGTACTTCTTTTTAATGTATGGAGTGTGAACTATTGATCTGTTATTATTGTTAATTACTTGATTAGTTATATCATATTCTCATTATTATTGTTAATCTTTTATTTACTACTTTATATCAACTTATGGACTGTTATTTATTATTTTAACATGTCTATATACAGAATTTTAGTGTTTTAATTGATAAGCATGTCGAATTCAAAAAGTGGGAGTGTTAGTAATAGTAAGGGTAGAGCTAGATCTGATCCGGCTTGGAAACATTGTAAAGAGATAGAGCGTGATGACGGAAAGTATTACAAATATGTTGTGTGCAATTATTGCCAACAAGAAATAAAAGGACGTGTGTCAAGGTTAAAACTTCACCTAGCACAAACACAAAGATGTGAGGAAGTGCCCTGGTGTACCGGATGATGTTAGACATGAAATGAAGACGTATTTAAAGATTAAGGAAAATGCTAAGGAAGCTATGGAACAGAGTTTTGATGAGAGGGTAGATACTGGTTCTTATTACCGGACACATGCAACTGAAGATGAAATTCAAGAAATGGGAGGATCTTGTCTAGGTAGCAGTGGTGGATTAAGTTCAAGGGAGTCCAAGGACCCCTCGATCGATTCTTTCCAAGCAAAGACAATGAGCATGGAAAGGGACACCTTCCTCCAAAGGATGCAAAGGAAGCATCAAAGCTAGTTACATTGGATGTTGGAAGATTCTTTTTCGAGAATGGAATTCCTTTCAATGTAGCTGCAAGTCCTTCATTTGTAAGCATGTGTAGATCGCTTGGAGACTATGGTCGAGGTTACAAAGCTCCAAGCCCTTATGATATTTCTAGTTGGGTGTTACAGACAGAAGTGGACCATGGGAAAATCTGTTAAGGATGTGAAAAAGACATGGAAAGCAACTGGAGTAACAATAATGTCGGATGGTTGGACTGACATTAGAGGAAGAAGCTTACTTAATTTTCTTGTCAACAATCCTAAAGGAACAGTGTTCTTGAAGTCCATTGATGCTTCTGATGCAGTGAAAGATGTTGAGTTGATATTTAAGTTACTTGATAGTGTTGTGGAGGAAGTTGGGGAGGACTTAGTAGTTCAGGTTGTGACAGAAAATGCCTCAGCTTATAAAGCCGCGGGTAGGTTATTAATGTAGAAAAGAAAGCATCTCTATTGGACTCCTTGTGCAGCACACTGTAATGATTTGATTCTAGAAGACATTGGAAAGTTGACACAACATAAGCGTGCTTTGTTGAAGGGAAGGAAAGTGAGCAATTACATTTATAACCATGGATAGGTTTTAGCATTGATGAGGGAGCACACAAAACGTGAACTTATTCGCCTAGCTATTACTAGATTTGCCACTTCTTATCTAGCCTTACAAAGCATGTATGAGTCCAAGCATGCTTTGGAGCAAATGTTTGTTTCAGAAAAGTGGAAATCATCTACATTTTCTAAAAAGAAGGAAGGGAGGGAGGTCCGAAATATTGTATTGCAAGATAAGCATTTTTAGCCAAGTGTGATCTATGCTATTAAGACCACACAACCTTTGGTCAAAGTGTTAAGGTTGGTTGATGGTGATGAGCTGGCTATGGGGTTTCTTTATGGTGGCTATGGGTGAAGCAAAAGAGGAAATCTCAAAAAATTTAAAGGAAGATTTGAGTGCTTATAAAGAGATTTGAGATATCATAGATAAAAGATGGGAGTTTCAAATGCATAGGCATTTGCATGCAGCTGCATATTTCATGAATCCCCAATTTCAATATTCCGATAATTTCTCCACCCATTTTGAGGTTAGATCGGGTTTGTTCCAAGTCATGGATAAACTAATTGTTGACCAAGAAGAGAGAGAGCTAGCAAATATCCAATTGGATGCTTATGTTGATAAAAGAGGGGTATTTGCTATTTAATGGCTCAATCAACAGTTAAGAAGAGTTCTCCTGGTAAGTAATACTTTTAAAGGTGTTTAATTTTTGAGTTAATTAAATATGTTAATTGATTAGGAGTTTGATGATTATTTTGGGTTTAATGTAGCTGATTGGTGGAATACATTTGGACATGAAACTCCCGAATTACATAAGTTTGCAGTGAAAGTCCTGAGTCTCACTTGTACGGCTTCGGGATGTGAGCGTAATTGGAGCACATTTAATCAAGTAATAACTAATTTACAGTTGATTTTTATTTCTCAAATATTCAAATTAAAATAAATTCTAATTCTTAGTTTTGAATTGTTTAGGTCCAAACAAAGAAAAGAAATCGTTTGTCAACAACAAAGATGCATAAGTTGGTTTACATTATGTACAAGAGATTGAAGCATAGACACTTGAGGAGGCAAAGACTCGAGGAGAATGAAGATCCATTGATTGTTGATCATGAGCCATCCGATGATGAGTGGAAGGTAGGCGATGACGATGAATTCAAAATTGATAAGTGATGAGTGGATGGTGGGAGAAGCCGAAGAGGATGAATTAGGTGATGGAAATCAAGAGGCATCATCAAAGAAGAGAAAGGGTCCTCCAACAAAAGATAAAGGAATATAATTGATAGATGAAGAGGATGAATGGATAGATCACAACACGGATAATGATGAGGAGGATATAGGCATTCAACATTTTAATGATTCATCACTTGATCTTTATAATGATAATTGATGAATGGTGATGTTTAGTGATGAAGCCTTTACTTTGTGAACTCTTTCGTATTTTATCATGTTGTGAACTCTTTTTTATTTTTATCATGTTGTGAACTTGGTTTATCTTTATCATGTTGTGACTTGTGGACTTGGTTTATTTTTATCAAGTTATCAACTTGTTTATTTTTATTATGTTATGAATTATTGATTGTTTACTTGTTTTAGGAGATTTATGTATTTTTTATATATTATGCTATGAATTATTGGTTGTTTTATCGGATTTAGGTGTTTTTTATATATTTTATATTTGTTTTATACTATCCTTATTGAGGCTTACGCCTCATTACGCTTTGAGGCTTACGTCTCGCCTCGGAAGAGAAAAACGCCTCGATACTAAAAACGCGTTTTAAAACATTGATTAGAATAGGTACCTTTTTAAGCCACAGATCCAGTTCCTACAACTGATGCACTAGGGCTGAAACCGGATTGACTAAACATCCTCTGTAGTTGATCTAGTTGTTCTCGGCTAAATAGGTTAGCATCTGCCCCAACGGTCTCATTCCCACTAATCATGTACCCCTTTGGATCTCTACCACTGCTGCTGCGTGGTTTCAAGTACGGCGGCTTCCCATGCAACCTCTAGCATGTATCCTTGATATGGTCTAGTCTCTTGCAATGATCACACCAAGGTCTACCTTTCCTTGACATGTTGTCATAGGCTTGATTAGAATTTCCTCTAGCGGCAAGAGCTAAGGCTTCTCCACTGGCAGGGTTAGTGTCAAGTTTAGATAGCATGACTTTCTACTCGACGTACCTCTCACACTACTTCCTGGATTTTAGGAAGAGAGTTGGTCCCAAGGATTCTCCCACGAACTTTATTCGGATTATCATTCAAACAAAACAGGAATTTAAATATCCTCCTCTGCTCGATAAAATTTTTAAAAAGCACCTCATTTTCAAGGCATTTCCATCCAGGTTTATCAAAAATATCCAGTTGCCGCCTGTGGTGGGCGAGTTTGTTGAAGCACTCTGTGACAAACGAATCTCCTTATAGCAGGTCATGCAAGACTCTTTCCACACTAACAACTCAGAAACGTTGTCATTATTTGGTAGGTCTTCTTTGTCGCTTCCCACATCTCTTTTGTTGTCTCATACAGCAAGAATTTTCTCCAACTTATGTGGTCATGGAGTTGATCGGCCAAGACATGACCTTGCTATTTTCGATTTCCCAGATCTTGTAGCTTTGTCTTTCTTATCGGGAGTCTCACCATCTCTTATGATGAATTTTGCCTTCACTTTTCCTCTAATAAATAGCATAACCGATTGGGACCATGGCAGGTAATTATGCTCGTTCAACTTATTATGGGTATATGAGAATTGAAGGGTGCGTCTGATGGGGAACTAGATAAGCGATATTAGATGATATTATTAGTTATCATATTTATCTTGAGAATAATTATCTCTTTTAGAGATAAGTTAGGTTTTGTTTTATCTTTATCAGGAGTTAGGTGTTTATCATTTTGTCAGCTATAAATAGGCCCCTTCTGAGCCTATTGTAATCAGACTTGATTATTGAATGAATTGATTGATTAGTTTTCCAATCCCTAATTCCTCTTTGTTTCTCCTCTTTCTGTTTCCAATCCCTAATTCTATTTGTTTCTCTCTATTTCTCTCTAAAAGTTTCTATCTATTTCTTATCTCTTGTGTTGGTCCTACATCAGCGTCATTGAGGCCTTAATTATTGGAGGTGGAGGCAGAAACCTCATTGTTTGATGCCACTCCAGACTTAGACATATGGAGTAATCAAAGACATATGTAGGCTACCATGAAAAAGTAAAAAGAGGAATACTTTTTTCTCACTAAATTCGTAATTAGCAAAGTAGCCTACATATATACAAGAATTATTGGCACAGTTGACCAGACCTTATTTATGAAACAAATCAGTAAACCTACGCTATATCTATGGACAGAATCTGTTATATAATTACAGCATATCTTAACATATTCGATAGATAACATCAAAAGTCAAGAAAACTATTACAAGAGACAGATTACTGATGATATAACCATGAAAGAGACCTCTCTCTCTATCTATCTATCTATCTATCTACAATCAGACCTGCTTCTTTGGTTTTTATATCATCTCAATATTTTTTTCATAACAAAGTTCCTTTCTTTCCAATTCACTATTGCTAACAAGCCCTTTAACCTAATTTTTGCTTTTGTCCAGAAACCTCAACAATGTTTCTATCCAATTCCAGTCTACTTTCCACATTCAATTCTCAACCGAATTGATCCCACCTTATGAAGATATCCTATTCCTTTTTCAGAAAAGGTACAAATTCTAAATATAGAATATTTTTTTATGATCTAGCCCAAAGTTTAAAGGTTATACCCTACTACAGATTTAGTTTTTTTACGGCTTTCAGCATTGATACTAAAATCATCCCGAGATGAAACCTTACAGATGTTAACATACACCTTTTGTCTTGCCTTTCAAACATAACAGAGTCCACTCCATGAGGCATTCATACATAGGCATGGAGTAATTTAATATACTATCCCATTTTCAGTAATATTGCCAAAAACTCCATATTGTTTCATCCATAGAAAGTTGCAATGACCCTAGATTTATGGTTTAAATTCACACAGCTTTTATTTCATAATTAGAAAGCAACAGCTGATTAAAAAAATTGTAATACTAACCATCTGGTTTGTTGATCCCCATACCAAATGCCACCTGGCATCCAAGAAAAAGTATTAAAAACTAAAAAATCCAATACAAATACTGTACAAGTAAAAAATTGATGATTGAGACATACATACCGTACCAACAATGACTTGCAATTTATTTTTGCTCCACCTTCATCATGAAACAAAAATACAAGAGACTCAAGCAAATGAAACCAAGATATAAAATTCATCATTACTCACCGTTTTATGATTAACCAATGTAACTTATATAGCAAGGAAATATATGTTGTAGTCTGATATGTCTACTAAAATATTGGTATTTGGATGATTGTAACACCATACAGACAATTAATGTCTTTTTAGAAAAGAGATAAGTTACTAAAACTTCAGTAGGGAAAACATTCAATTCAAGCATCAAGTTTTGCTTTTCACCTCATATGAACTTTCTCACGAGCATTTACATCCATGTCTGCATGGTAAAAATCAGCTGAAATTCCTCTTTCAAGTAACTCATGTGCAACCTACAACTCTTGACAGTGAGTAGAAATAAATATTACCCCATATACAAGCTAAATGCTACTATATAATATTCAACACATGAAAAAGGAGGGCTAGAGATTGGTGACTTGGTAAAAGGACTTGACCTTGTCAAAAAAATGGTTATGGAGATTTCTTTAGTATATTAATTCTCTTACATGTGAAAAAAAGCACATTTAGCCCTCAAGA
The DNA here is from genome assembly GCA_032871835.1 of Dipteronia dyeriana. Taxonomy (NCBI): domain Eukaryota; kingdom Viridiplantae; phylum Streptophyta; class Magnoliopsida; order Sapindales; family Sapindaceae; genus Dipteronia; species Dipteronia dyeriana. The sequence goes on along the minus strand of CM065295.1, from coordinate 31,262,313 downwards.
AAAAAAAGGTCGGATTCTAAATTGGTTTTTAGAGGATCATATGAAGTCCTCTTAAGTTCGCACATGTAATGAGATCTTTTTTCTATTTAATGAAAGTGCTTGGGAATCTAAGCAGGATTTGGTTTTGGAAGGATAAAATGGATTGGAGTTCACATTAATTAACAAAATAAATTTAAGCACAATGAAGAAGGGATTTAAGAACACTAACCTGTTCACATTCTTTTCTTGAGAAACAATAAACTATCCCAGACTCATTATTAGGATAAGATTCTTGTATGAATTCAGCTACTTCATCAATAACCACCTTACCAACTGGTGACTTTTCTCTTACCTGCAGTGCACAAATGTACCATTTAGTACTTAAAATATGAAGTCCGAAACCATGGAGAATCAAATTAATGTACCAATAACTATTACCGTATAAAAGAGATTCGGCCTGTTGATTGTGCTAACAAACTTTATGCATTTTGGGATATGTAACATCTCCATCAAATCATTTTGGACTTTCTGAGTAGCAGTTGCCTGCAACATAAGGTTATAATATAAACTAATGTAATTGACCATAGCTTAGAACAAAAATAAAACAAATTACTATATATTGCTAAAAGTATAGAAGAAACCATGACATACAGTCAACGCCACTAAAGGAACATCTGGAAACTGAGTCTTGAGAATTCCAAGGTTCTTGTAGTCAGGGCGAAAGTCATGACCCCACTGACTACAACAATGTGCCTCCTGCAAAGTAAACCACACAATTAAACAATTACAATGATAAAATTTAGGATATCAATGTCCCCAAAAATGGAGGGAGGAGCCGTATAAGGAAATAAAAATAAGCCTAGGCAGTAGGCAATAACACCTAGTGTCCCAAGTAAAAAAAAAAAAAAAAAAAAGAAGATGAAGAAGGTAGCACACTCTTAAACAAGGCTAAAAACTTCTAGAAAGTTATCTAATTAAAACTGAGAGATTCCTGTTCTCCTCCCTGAACTTTTTATGAAATATAGATGAATTGTATTTTCTTCTTTTTCAAATGAAGTTTCTGTTCCCTATCAAAACAAAAATTGTACTATTGTGACAACTCATCAGAAACAAGCCTTATCAGGGAGCTTCGTTATTATACTTTTTTCTAGACTCTCTCCATAAAACATATCAATTGATCTTCAATGGATTGTTGAGAAAAAATCAGAACCTCCATAGTCCATTGGAATCTAAAGTTTATCAAACTGGAAAGGTAGAGAATGAAATTGCTATGTTATGACAAGAGAAAGGCATAACCTTCCTTCTATGCTATGTATTATGAAAGCTCAACCTATCATAGCCTTCCCTTTCTAGATAGAATATTTCCCCAGTCCATCAATTACAACCAAAAAAGAACAATAAAATCAATATGATCACTTCAAATTCAAGCCCAGTAACGGTGTTGATTTGTGACTCACATCGATGGATATTAAAGACAAATGACCAGCATGGTGGCACTTTTCAAGTTTCGACATAAATCTCTTGCTCTTCGATATCTTTTCTGGTGTTACATACAATATCTTGAGCTCTCCTTCACCTTTTTCGAGTGACTTATATATGAACTTCTCATTTTCTTTAGAAGTTGTTGATGTCAACATGTATGCAGAAATGCCCAAAGCAGCCATGCACATCACCTAAATTATCAGAGGTTGTCAGAGAAGCTAAATAAAAACAAAGACCCTGCATAGTACACTTCATTTAATATATCCGTATATAATACCTGATCCTGAATTAAAGAAAGCAATGGACTGACAACAAGAGCAACTCCATCACGTAGGATAGCTGGAAGCTGGTAACAGAGGCTCTTGCCACCACCTGCAGCCATAATCACCAGAACATCTCTTCCACTCATGATAACATTTATGATCTGGTAAAGACTGACAAGTTATTAGTTAATTCAAACTCATTGATAGAAGACAAGTATTAAAACAAGTAATATCATGAATAAAAATTTAAGTTCTTAACCGACAAGCATTAATACTCTCTGCTTAAATTATTGACGTTTTGTTACTTTTGTAAATCTCACCATTCTATTGTGGAACAGTAAGGTTTTAAAATTTTCAAAGACTAAAGAACAACACCATATGCATGCTTGATGGCATTTAATAATTCACAAGAATTCAAGTCAGCTAATACTTACCTCTCGCTGATTAGCACGATATTTAGAGATACCAAATACATTGAGCCTAACATCATCGGCTTGAGAATCCCACTCAAAGGGCCCCGACCAGTTCTCGACAGCAACCGGAGCGCCGAATTCCATAGAGCTTCCTGACGCCTTACATGCTTCCAAGAGAGAATTCAGCTCCACTTGCCTCTCGTACAACTTCTCTTGCCGATCAAGCAGTTGCTTTATCTGCTCTGTGTAACTCAAATATCAATTCAATTAAACTTTGATAAAATGAAAAGGCAAAGAGATACTTCTTGACTTAAAAGTGTTCCTCAAAAATGCATGTAAAGTTTTCTACCTTGTACATTTTGTATCTCGACCTCCACGTTTTCCAGCTCTTCCACTATTTCTTCAGTTTCCATTTTGTGTTTCTGTTTTCTCAATTGAAAGTGAGATTACCGAAGAAGGACGAGAAATATTAGGGTTATCATTCGAGTCTCCTAAATATTTATCCATCCGTCGGTCGACCTTAATATTTGTAGAGGTATTTTTGTCTTTAAATAGAAGGTATACAATGTGTCACAAAAATAGAAATAGAATGAAAATCAATAATATATAGGGATTTTTAGTAAAAATAATGCCCCATCTGAGGACGCCTATGTTGTAAATATACCCCTTATAGGTAAAAAGGTCGTAAAAATGTTCCAAACTTTTTAAAATACTCCAACTTAAATTATAAACACCATATTTATTATAATTATTATTTTTAATCAACCAATAATAAAAAGAAAAAAAAAAAAGTAAACTAAACATTGTTTACTTTGAGCTCTTGTAAAAAAAAATCCATTTGAAAGCATAAAAGTGTTGATAAGGTGAGTTTTTTTTTTAGTTAATTGAAATTGTGATTCGGGTCAGGTGTGACCGATCGGGTCACCATTGACCCGAATACCAAATTTAATGGCTTCGGGTTGCCCCTAACCCGATGCCTTAAAATTGGCCTTCGGGTGACCCGATCGGATCACCATTGACCCGAAGATGAAAAAAATAAATAAATAAATAATAATTTACACTCCTTATGTTTGATGTAGTAAAGTTTATTTTAACTGATGTTTCCAAGATTGAAGATGATAAATGCGCAATTGGTTTTAAATTGGGAGAGAGGAATGGAAAAGTGATCATGGTGTATATTGGTACGACGGTCGGAGAGGACGGGCATTTGATTTTCCAAGGGATGCAAATTATGATCAACTATTATATATGGTGTACCGCATGATTAGGATTGATAGAAATCATTATCGGGTTACTCTTACGACTGTTGCACAAACCATTCGTTCTGGTTTGCCTATCGAGGTTATTGATGATGATGATGTTGCATTGTTACTGCGCCGAGAGCATGTTGTTGACCCTCTAGTTTGCATAAGTGTTGAGCAAATCGATGATAACCATCCAAAAGTGAAGCAGAATTTTCATCCAGAATCACCTCACCGCCCACACCATGCAACAGAATATGATTTCCAGCACACCGCGGATATGCCTAACACAAATGCCCATTTGGATGATATTCGAGAGGGTTTTACAGAAACTGCCAACAACTGTAATTCCTCTCATCGTCATTTTGGTTTCCATGATACCACAGAAAATGAAAATGTTTCTCTTCATGAGGTACCAGAACCACAGTTTGACCATATTTCTGATCAAGTTCTTATTTGGTCTGATGATCAATTTACCTATATCCAGAGTCCCGTTCCACCTCCATTTGCATAATATTCTATTAATTTTGGTAAAGTTGCACCTAGACCTGTTGATATGTGTATTGCAGCGGGTGAATTGTTTGAAAGTAAGCAGCAATTGCAATCACAATTAGGTAGGTATGTCTTTGCCAACCGGTTCCAGATTAGGGTGATGAAGTCAGACCCAACACGTTATCAAGTTCGGTGCATTGTTAAGGAATGCAAATGGCGATTGCCTGCAATTAAGGTTGCTAATTCAGATTATTTTCATATTAGAAGATTTGACCATGAACACACATGTTCCAATGAAGCACGATTTCCGCATTAGAGACAAGCAAGCGCACGGGTTATAGGGGAACACATAAAGGAGAAATTTCATGATCATCGTTTATACAAGCCAAAGGAAATTATACAAGACATACATAAAGAGTTTGGCATCTCATGTAACTACCACAAAGCATACCGAGCCAAACATATTGCCTTATATGAGGTTCAAGGAACACCGGTTGAGTCATACTGAATTTTGCCATCATATTTGTACATGTTGGAGCAAACTAATCCTGTAACTATTACAGACCTCCACACAGATTCAGCTAATAGGTTCATGTATATGTTTTTTTTGCCTCAAAGCCCGCATAGACGGGTTTCTATCTTCGATTAGACCTGTAATTGCTATTGACGTAACATTTTTTAAAGGCCCTCATACATAGGTCTTATTTGTGGCAGTGTGTATGGATGGAAATGACCAAATATTTCCTCTAGCTGTTGGTGTTGGTGATTCAGAGATAAATGAAGCTTGTGAATGGTTTCTAACTAGGTTGCATCGTGCTGTTGGCGAAGTTGATGATTTGGCTATTGTTTCTGATAGGAAAAAGAGTATTATCACCGGTGTAGAAAAAGTGTTTCCAAATTCATTTAATGGTGCATGTGCGGTACATCTAGAACGGAACATGCTTGGACGTTATGGGAAGAATAAGATACTAAAAGACATCTTTAGAAAGGCAGCTAAAGTTTATCGGGTAAATCAATTCACACGATGTATGGAGCAATTGGCAAATACAAATTCTCAAGTAGCTATGTATATCACGGATGTCTGATTTGAAAGGTGGGCACGAGCATACAGTCCAAGGAAAAGGTATAACCTAACGTCATCCAACATTGCAGAGGCCATGAATAATGCAATTAAAGTTTGTCAGAAATTGCCTATTATCGGAGTTATTGACTGCATTAGAAGAGTTCTCCAACGATGGTTCTATGATCGTCAGACATCTGCAGGTAAACTTAAGTCGACATTGACAACCAAAGCAGATGTAAACATAGGTGTCAAGGATGAAAAAACACGTTATCTAACGGTCTACTCGATCACATATTACTCATTTCTTGGTAAGGATGGAGATTTGGATGGAACTGTTGATTTGACATCAAAAACATATACTTGTAGAGAATTTGACATGGACGGACTTCCATGTGAACATGCATTGGCTTGCATTAGGGTCCGACGATTTTCATATATAGATTATTGTTCACCTTATTACTCTAGTGCATTTCTTGTTGCAGAATACAGTAGGATCCAGTTGAACACCCTCCTGAATGGTTGGTTCCAGAAGATATTGTATCAATAGTTGTTCTCCCACCCGTCGGTCGACGCCTTCCAAGAAGACCTAAAAAAAACCGTATTTCATCATTTGGTGATGGAGTAAGTCAATCAAGATGTACAACTTGTCATCGTAATGGTCACAACAGTCATTCATGTACATACTCGAGATCGTCTAGACCATTAACAAGTACAAGTGATGTTGGTGAGGGAAGTGGATCACACAATGTTTAATGTTTCTTAGTTTTTATTTTAATTTTATTTTGTTACATTTTCATATGTCGTATTTACCGGACCATGTTTACTAGTTAATGTAATTTTTTTTCTTGAACAAGCAAAGGCAACAGTGGTTGATGTAATATTTGGTGGTCAAATTCTTTAGTGGCTATGGTATTAATGTTATTATTTGGTGCAATGAGTTAGTGTAGTGAGTTGATGATTTGGTCATTTTTTTCTTTTATTATTTGGTATAGTGATATGATGACTTGGTTATTATTTTTCTCTTTGTATTTGGTTCAGTTAGTTGGTGTAGTGAGTTGATGATTTACTAAATGATTTGAGTACTAGTGAGATGATTTGAGTACTAGTGAGTTGACAATTTGGTTATTATTTTGTGCAGTATTAGTTAATTTTTTATGCATATTATTCTGTGTAGTTATTATTTTGTGTATATTTACAAAAATTTGACAGAGTCTTCTTTGTATTTTCAACGAATCCATGTCATTTTCTGTACCTGTAAACAAGACACTCCCAATATCCACAACACTTCTCAACTCCCAACATTTCAGTTCACACACATTTACTACCACGACAAATACAAACAGAATTCTCATTAATTAAACAAACAATCTGTTAATTACAATCATTTTCAACTAAGTTACCTTCAACTATATTATTACATGGTACTTGTTTAGAATTTTTAAAAATTTCAGTTGCAATTTTAACTCTAATGGATGGTCCATCTTTTGCTTCAAAGTTGAACGGTTTCCCGACCCATAAGTACTCCAAGAATTTGAGAGCAAATATCTCACAGTCCGGCCTATTTTATCCAAAACAAATAAATATATCCAATGTAAGTGGCAATCAAACTATTTAATATAGTATAAGATGACAAAAGTTGGTGGTATACTCATTCCCTTGATTTGGAATGTCTTTCTCGGGTCTTTGTACAGCAAATGGCAAAGTATCATTATAGATATCCGGCATTGTGTGCACCAACAAAGAAGGCAACATCTTTCTAAGGCAAGATGTCCACTTTGTAATCTCCAATACACTATTGATTTCTGGTAATGAATCATAGACTGTAATGATTCGCTCTTTCAAATCGACAGCAATTGCAACCCAATGATTTTCGTTCACGTTTGCTGGAAACAAAATCTGCACATGGCATCAAATCAACATTAAATAAATTAAACCTTTGTAATAGAATAATATTATATTCGTATAACATGCCTAAATTTACTTACAAGATTGACTTTCCGCCAATGTTCCCACGCTTCATCCAGTTTCTTGCCGATCACATAATCTGTCATTTCATTATCTCATTTGTAGGTTTCATGCTTGAATTGTGTTTTATTTTGGACAAGTAGTGATTGTTGGAACACCGTTCACCGGTTACGCAACAGAACCAGGTTTTAATTTTTTTTATACATATCATATATGTATCTGGGACCAGTGAACTTTGGATCGTAGTTATTTTTCGGAACTAATACATACAATATGTATATACAGGAAATTATAATTAAAAAAATCTGAAGAGCATACCAACATTTGGAAGCTCCTTCACTTTACGATGTGCTCCTGTCTGGACCACTCGATCTTCTTTGCTATCTCTAGGATCTGGTAACTGCATGTGGGCGCTTAACGGTCTTAGAAACTTGAATGGAGAATGTAGAGAAAATTTAAAGAAACTCTTTCTTCAATCTTTGGTGTTATTTTAATAAACACACTTGCACAAAAATAATTCTTTTATCGCCAACAACTTGTATCAGGTACACACAAAAAAATCACATTTTTTTCTTTTAAATCTTTTGTGTACGTCTCATCTTTTTTCACAAATGTATCTATTTATCTTTTGATGTGCGTTTGATTTAATTCATGCACACTTGAATTTGTATCTAATACAAATTGAAAGTCCAGGTTTTTGTTTATATATATCTTTATTTATATCATATACAAACACTTATTTATGTGCACACACCAATTTACATCTAATACAATCTCTTGTGTTATAATTGATATATATCTTTTAATTACCCTTTTCAAATATATCAAATATATTAAAAGTGATAATAAGTATTTTAAATTTAAACTTAGATTCAAATACTTAGATAAATGATTTAGTAAAATAAAATAATCATATTATTTTATCTTCACCTAAATCCATATATCAACTAGCACCCTCCAATTAATAGTTAATTAATAATTCATAATTATCAATATAATTAAATAATCTAATTATTTAATTAATTTAACTATTAACATTCATTAATTAAATAATTTCATTATTCAATTAATTCCCGAATAAATACAATTAATTGGACTATCCAACTAATTAACCGTGACCATTGTTACCTTAATCGATCGGGCTAGCAAGGGGACCTAATGAACCCACAGTATTTTGAGCTCCAATAATCATCAGAATAATTAATTAAACTCTTTAATTAATATTCCTTAATTATTAACTATGGTGTTATTCAACTAAAAACCCGAAGGTGCACTCTTTCAACTATAGACGCTTTTACACAGACCGATACAACTCGGTGTCCATCGATATAGCTATTACACATGGTGTGATCCTCCATAATATTTCATAATTAAAGCTGGGTCATGATGTCCGTTATACCTCTCTAATTACATATATCATTTAAGTACCATTGATTCTCTAATGAACAATAAATCTTATTTCCTCACGGAATTAGGAGAGCGTTCATATTGTCCAAGCCCGAATCAACCCTTAAAGGAACTACCATTTACTTCTCACAAAAAAGAGTGAATTCCACCATTGTGTACAAACCTTCCCAGCCACAAGCCAAACCGCAATCCCAACATACGGAGTATATTGATCGGGAAATGCATCTGACCTCACCCATGGTATATCAAAGACCACGATTTAACCTGAAAGAGTCGATAAGACACTCAGGATTAAGATCACCCATATATAGCCATCATTAGTTGATATATATGAATCTCTTCGGTAAACGGATCTTTGTGTGAGATTCATATAGATCATGGCCCAGTCTTCTATGATCACATCATATAAGGTGTCTCCATTCCTATATCTCATATGAATGATTCATGATAGAATCACACTACATTACGGAATGAACCGTAGCTATAGATTAACCACAAATAAAGTACCCAGCTTTATTTGTTATCTATGGACTCTTTAGATTGCACGTCTCTTACTGTATTCATCTGTATATGACACTCATACACACAGTTCGAGATTACATCTGCCAATCTTGGATGTTAAATATATGCACAAGTTATAAAATAAACAACACAACAATAATGAATTGAACTTTTCCTTTTATTTATTTCATAAATCCATTTACAAATTACATGTTTAGGGCATAAACTCCAACAGTGACCACCTACCTTGAATTCTAGTCTGCAACACTTATAAATTATGGTTAGAATTAGTGATTATATTTCATATAAATTATGATATAAGTAGATACAATTACCATGAATGTGTAATCTAGTAACACAATGTTGTGATTATATAACTGAGGAAAGAAAAATGCACGCTGCCACATAAGACAGCAATATGTCTTCATATGCTGTCAAAAAAAAATGTGTAACCAAAATGGTTGATGCTTATGATATAAAACATGAATTCAAGTATATAACTTACATCTCCATCTAACCATCCAATTTCCGATAGCAGTATTTGAAACCAATGAGGATTTGCTTCGAATACACCAGTGTGCATACTGTGAAGTTTCAACAACATAAACATGAAATTTAAATGACTTTTCTAGCATTGATCAATGAGTTCGTAGTAGCATAATAGCACATACCTAGTGTTTTTATTGATGTCGTTGATCCATGAGTTCATTGAACGTAAAACATCCTCATCTAACGGGCCATCTCTTCCGAATTCTAGCATTTTGAGTTTTCTAGGGCGCTTAGCTGTAGGATCAATGTACGGGCTGACGGTATAGGCCGACCGCTTTCGATCTCTAGTTACTTTGATGGTAATCTTGGGTGGCCTTAATAGTTGCTTCACATCGTCGCTTGGTTCATAATTACATTTGCTCATTTCAGGAGACAAAAAAACACGGTGAAATGTAGATGACTTAAAATGTATGTTGTTATCTTGGCTCAAGTTGATTACATCAGTATCCACATTATGACATGTCTACATTCAATTTCATAAAAATTGTTAAATACTAGTAATAATAATTAAGACAAATTGTTTAATCACAATTTACCTTTTCATTCTTTGACTTGCATATAAGCTCGAATAAGCGAAGATATCCTGTACGCATCTCGTTCTTCATAGAAGTCATCTCGTCACGTACTTTCTGCCAATAATCATCTTGTTGTGTTTGCATCTTCTTCAATCGTATTTTCATCTCTTCCATCCTTTCTTACTTTCTCCTTGGTCTTTTTTAAATGATGTAGGATTAACTTCATTTTTCATATCACAACCAACATTTGAATGTTGTATATCATTCTTACAATCATCATATATTTTTTTCAGCACCCACCTCAACATTGTCAATATCCTCTGAACATCATCCTCAAAATCATCATCATCAACACCACAATCAAACTTCTATGGTGATACAATCATTGGATCAATTGGAAATTGGCTTTGATCGATACTCGCCCAATAGGGTTTCCTAATTTCTTCATCGGAGGGGACTAGATATTTGAAGATGGTGAGCTGCAATATATATATATATATATATATATATATATATATACGAGAATTATAATCAAACATAAATAAAGTTATTTAAACGTAAACAACACTAAGACATTTTTACATTTTTATACTTGAAAATGTTATCATATAACTTTACATAACTGGGAATACCTGTGCATTTCCAATTCACAATTCTAGGAGTGACATTATTAACCCCTGACGCATACCCAAGCATAGCCCATTTGGGTTGCTTCGATTGCCCATACCTGAAAATGAAATAAATGAGTTCATAGTAGCTCCACGACCACGTGCATGATGTCATTAAATAAAATCACAAAATATCACACATCACCTGGAAAGCTGTGACAAACCCATAAACATTGTACTTCTCAGCTTTTCGTTTTGCTGGAGACTCAAGACACTCCTTGTACTTGTCATCACGACCAACAACACAAGTAGAAAGAGAGTCAAATGTCCTACCGTATATGAATGTTCCCCATGGAAAACTATTAAATGCATCTAAGTCATACACTAACTGTAGCGCTCAATACATAATGGCATTTCTATCGTCCTTGCCAACCAAAGTCATCTCCAAAAAAAGTACTAAAGCCAACTTCACCATATCACCGTCACTAACATTATTATCAGGACTAAGATTCCTAAACCAATTAGCAAACATTTTTACATTAACTTTACCATCTTGAAAGTAGGATCGGAGGATCCTTTTATCCATATGTTTGGTGATGTATGATGGTGATTCACATGAATCTCCAAAGGTAAGCCTAGTAACCAAACAAAACTCCACCGCGTTAAACCTTATCACCTCATTTCCAACATAGAACCATAAAGTTGATGCCGTGTCATCGACATCCCTAACATGACACTCCTGAAGCAAAATATGGTGACAAAACTGCTCGGACAATACCATATCACTCACATCCAAAAAATAACCAAAACATGTCACTCTAAACATATCCAGTTGTTTATGTGAAAGAATTGCTTTAATAAGTCTAATACTCTCCCAATTGCAGTATCCACTAACTCGAGATGGAAATCGATCATCTTCCTTAATTTTGAGTGATTCACGTAGTTTCTTTCGACCCATGCCACTTAACGTCAAAGAAAAACACTTATGGCGATATCTAACTGATCACAAATCACAAAATATGATCATCTTTCATACCTCATCACAAATCAAACGCACACACACAAACACTCAAACATTTAATTACAAACTCAATATAATCAATGATATTATATAATCAGCTCACTTGATAATTATCAAGAACCCACGTAAAGAGTCAACATTAGCTCTTAAAATCACTTTACAAGAAATAAAACAATATGCATATCTCATATACTCAGCCTCCACGTCTAATCTAACACAATGAGGAAATTCCTCCTTCCAGAAACAGTCACCATTCATCCTGCAATGTTAAAGAAAATTTAACTAGCATAATTGAGTTTTCTTTGATCGGAGCTATTAAAACAAAAAGCTCCAAAGAAAATAATCAATCTACAGCAATTGCAATCAAGATGTTCATATAATGTAATTTACACAAAACCCAAAATACTGTAAAACATAATATTTTGAAAATACTTTATCTTGCAAACCCAGTTGAACAAATGGCGTGACTGCAGAGAAACAAAAAAACACAACATTTTGCAAACCCAGTTCAAAGACAATCAATCACAAAACAAAATTGAATACTATCTTTGAAAGACAAAAAACTCAATATAATCAAATCCAATTGCAGAGAAACAAAATTAACAAACATACACACATATTGGTACAGTGGTGCAGCGAACAGAGTGACTGCAGCCAGAAGCGGAATGATGGTGATAGATGATGAACGAAGTGGCGGGATGCCCACGCGTCCTCGTTTCTTGAAGTCAGATGTCGACGAGCAGGATTAACGACGACATAGAGATGGTGAGGGATGACAAACGAAGCGGTGGGATGGTGATGGGTGATGGATGATGAACGAAGCGGCGAGATGCCCACACGTCCTCGTTTCGTGAATGTCGCGTCGATGAGCCAGATTAACAGTGGCGGAGAGATTGTGAGGGATGACGATCGAAGCAGCGGGATGGTAAGGGATGATGAGTGAAAAGGTGAGATGCCCACGCCAAACGTCCTCGGTTCGTGAAGGCCGACGTCGATGAGCCGGATTAACGACGAATATCAGCTTCACGTCGATGATGGACGAATTGGGGGTATTAGGTCAATCGGGATGGCTGGTAAAGAGGGTTAGGGAAATTGGAAAATCATGGACGAATTTGGGGTATTTCTCATTAAGGGTAATTTCGTCTTTCAAGGTTATTTTTGCTATAATTTTTTTATAGGGTATATTTGCAATAGAGACCCTCAGATGGGGCATTTTTACTAAAATCCCTAATATATATATATATATATATATATATACATATATATATAAAGGAAATAAAACCAATTAAAACTAATCAATAATTAAATTTTAAAATAAAACTAATCAAAACCCATCACCGCCATCAAATACACATCGGTTCATCACCATTCACCATCACCCAGAACAACAACACCTAACACACACACATCAGTTCATCCTCTCTCTCACGTGAATACACGACAGCGAAACACCCCCTACCACTTAAACCCACCACCACACAAACCCCTCTCACCACCGGTCAAACATCAGTCATATATATATATATATATATATATATATATATATATATATATATTGATCTCGATCTCAAGCTCATCTCTATCTTTATTGATCTTGACCTTATCTCCTTCTCGAATCTCTTTGTGAATCGAATCGCACCGGACATGGGCCATACCACGTTCAATCATGGATCGTTCATTGAAGACCCATGATTTGGTGCATGTCGATCGTTCATGGATTTTATGTTCTCTTGTTCAAATTCTTGCCAGAGTGTTCAAATTCCAGATGAAATAAGTTTGGGAGTTCAAATTCCAGATGTGTGGCTCGATTCTGTGGCTTGTTTTTTGAAGGAGTTTTTTTAAGGTTGAATAAGTATAACCTAACCGAGTCAATTCAATTGAAGAAGATGTTGGGTTTTAGAGTCTGATTCGTTGCTTTTGTTTACAAGTTTAATGGACTATGGAGGCATATGGCATATGGCATTTGAAGCTAGCATACCTGACATGAACATGAAGTTTGAGACACATAATGAGCTAAAACAAGATGTGAGGAAATCTAGAAAAAAAAAATAGATTTCTTCATGCAAAAAATAATAATTTTGTTGAATATGTTGAATATGTTGTTGGGTTGAACTCGTATGGTTATGGGGTCCATATGGATTTATTTTTTATTTTTTTACTTTTTAGAGGTTGAACGTTATTGATGCTTGATGAAGATCATGGTGGTGGTAGAGAAGATAATGATTATATATATATATTTATATATATTTTTTTTCTAATTTGTAGAAGTTTAAGATAAGATCAAATTAGTTTATTTATTTATTTATTCTTTAAAAACAAAATTTTGATAAATTATATAAATACAATTTTTTTAATATTTTATTTTAAATTTTTGGTGACACGTGTTAGATTTTGATTGGATTATATCAAAGTTGAATTGTAAAATTTTAAAATATTAGAGGGTATATTGTATTTTTAAACTCTTTAATTAAGTTAAGGGTAAAATGATCAATTTATATATTGTCAAGTTTGATCGTTAAAAAAATTGTTAGATGAACCTATTTGATATACTTTCAAAAAGTTAGGGAAAATTTTGCTAAAAAAAAAAACTCGTTTTAAAAAAATTGATCTTTCATACATACTTATGGACTCAATAATAATATCCCAAAATATTATTGCAAATGACAACAGACCATCTCGGGTCAACCCGATACATGTATATATTGGTTTTTCTTTACCAAATGGCCAAATCTGACCCGTTTGGATTTCTTAGAGGGGATAAAATCAGAAATATCCCCATAAAATATTAGATATTTGTTTTGACCATATAGCAAAGCAGAGTTTAACAGTTAATAGTCACATTTTTATGAATTTACACGAATACTCTCGTTTAAAAACCATTTCATTTCTTGTCCACACTTTTGCCTTTCAAACAGAGTAAGACACTCTAGAGAGAGTGGCAACTGAGAGAGCGGAAGCTAGAGAAAATTTGCTGCCATAAGTGGAAATGACGTCAGAGAAACAAATCGCCATAATTGAGAGGCTAATAAAGAAAAATCTTGGGCTGAGAAGTCTAGTGTTGGGTTTTAGTGAGATAATTTTTTTTTTCTCCTCGTTTTACATGGTCTTATATTACAAAAATGTTATGTCATGTGGATTTGCATTTTGTATCATTTAGTACAGTATTTCATTGCAAATGAAAAATGTAGGTTTAGAAACATGAAACGTAACAAAATACCGTAAAATCATGGTTGAAAATATTGAAAATGTGAAACTTTGATGGATAATATAAATAAAATTAAATTTATAATATTAATATAAAGCTGAAATAGCACTATTGGCTAAGGTGTTAAAAATCTAATTAGTTTAAGGGTTCAAACATTCTTTTTGTTATTCTCATCCTTATTTTCCCCAAAACAATTAAAAAAATTATAGATAGGTCCCTCATTTTTTGCAACTGCCACATTGAATTTTAAAGCCCTGTTTACTAATCATAATTCATAATGAGAGAAAATAAACTCAATTAATGATTTGTGATTACTATAAATCAGATTATGTGTGTCTCGCATACAAATCAAGAATTACATTCCTATTGAAAAGGGAACTAATTCCCTTCCTAATTTATTTTCTCATAGCACATAATTTCGATACATTTATTCTCGATTAGAAAATATACTCTTAGTACAATAGTCCTTAGTATAAACTGTTATGTTATAAACTTAAAATTTTATTATGTGATAGGAAAATGAGACTACTAGCTTTTGTTAATGTTTGAATGACCTATTATTCATTTTGTTGAGGTTTTTTTTAGGATGCATTAGTAAATTTGAAAAAAAAATTGATTCTCATTAAATTTTAAGTCAAACATAGTCACAAAAGGGTCAAATATGAGATTGGAGTCCGGAGATTCGCTATGCCTATGAGAATCCTCACATTTTGGGGCAGGTTTAGAGCGATTGAAATAGGTATCAAATTGATGTTTTGTCAATTTTTGTGACCCCATTCGTTATCAAGGTAAATGACAGGTCAAATCATGTCATAAGTCATAACTCACCTGTTTCACATGCTATTTATATAATTATTTTAAATGATATTAAAAACAAGGGCAAATAGTATTTTAGTTAGAAATGCACGTTTGGGGATAAGGAATAGAAAATGGGGATGGATATAGGTCCTCCATTCTCATCCCCACTTCATAGACCCTAGACCCTTCCTCCATCCCCCCCCCCCCCCCCCCCCCCCCCCCCCCCCCCCCCCCCCCTCAATTTCACCATTTAGGGAAAATAGGGATGGTGATGTTTGGGGGGAGGTCCCCCATTCCCATCCTCAGTTCTCTATTTTTTCCCGTTTTTCCCTGTTTTCATGTATCCCCCGGTTCCCCATTTTTCTATTTCTCTATTTAACTAAAAATTATAAATTAAATTAAAAAAAACAAACCTTTCATTACAAATAAAAAATAACAATGCACTACAAATTCAACATAAAATGTTTCAAATAATTCAAATATATATTATAATTATATTTATATACTTTTGGGGGAAATGAGGAAATGGGGAAATGGGGAAATGGGAAAATGGGGAAATGGGGAAATGGGGATCTCCATCCCCATCCCCATTTCAATTTAATTGTTGGAGAAATGGGGAAATAAGACCCATTTTAATTTGGGGATGAAAATCATCCCCATCCCCCCTAATTTTCCTATTTTTTCCAAAAAAAAATAATCAAAATGGGGATGGGTGGTGCGGGGATTTGGGGCTCCAGGGATAAATGTGAATCCCTAATTGTAGTCCATATATTTATCTTAATCTGCGTTTAGTCCACATTTTTTAGGAATTGTAATTTTTAGTCCATCATTTCTCTAACAATATGTATTTTAGTCCCTACCGACCAATTCTGTTAGTGTTTCGCAAGTCAACGAGGGTAAAAAGTAAATAATATCAGATGTTATAGAATCTTATATAACCAAAAGGTATAAGAGTAATTTATAAATTAATTTTAAAAAATAAATAAATAGTCATTTACAATTTAATTTTAAAAATATAAATAAGTATTATTAATTTAAATAAGAAAATAAAAATAACAATAATAAACAAATAAAAATAAAAAACAATTCAAACCTAATTTCTTTCTCTCTCCACGACACTCTCTCCTCGTTTATCTTCTTTCTCTTCCTCTCCCACCGGGCACCACTCATTAGTCTCGTATTCTCTTTCTCTCTCCCTGACGTGCTCTCTCTCTCCTCGTTTCTCTTCTATTTCTTCCTCTCCCCTGGCCACCGCCCACCAGTCTTGTCTTCTCTTTCTCTCTCCCTGACGCGCTATCTTTCTCTCTCTCGTTTCTCTTTTCTCTCCCCGGTGGTGGGTATGGGTGGTTGGTGAGGGGTTTGGTTTATGGGATTGGATTGGGGGTAGTGATTGTGGCTAGGTGATTTTGAATTAGGGTGTGGGTTGTGGGTTGTGGTTGGTTGATTTCGATTTAGGATAACGGTTTTGGTTGATTTCGATTTAGGGATTTTGATTGGGGGTGGTGGCAAGATTTTGGAGGTGACTCGATTGAGATTTCACTTTAGGGGTTTCAATTCTAGGTTTGATTTTTTTATTTTTTCTGGGTTTGATTTGTAGTTTCGTTTTTTTTTTTGGGTTTGATGGGATTGATTGATTCAAGTCTGGACTGGTGATGACGTTGTTAAAACTTGGACTCGTGATGGTGTTGTTGATGATGATATCATGGGTTCTCTTCTTATTTTGGATAAGATTTGTGAATTTTGTTTTAAGGATTATTGATTTGTGGATTTTGTTTTAGGGAATATTGATTTGTGATTTTCTAAGATAGTGTTGAAGAAGATGAACTGAATCGGTGTGTTGGTTAATGCTTTATTTATTTTTATTTTGATAAAAAATAAGATATGGTGAAGATCCAAATCTTTTTTTTTAAATTTTGTTTTTAAATTCTTTTTTATTTTTAATTTCGGTTTTTAAATTTAAATTAAAAATAAAAAAGAAATATCTCCACCATTCATCTTTGAGATGGAAGGTGGAGATACATTTTTTGTTTTTATTTTTGTTTTCTTTTTTTTAATATATTTTTATTTAATATATATATATATATATATATAATGATTATTTTAGTTAAAATTTAAATTAAGGGTAAAATGATATTTTCAATGGCATCAACACACGTCAGGGGCATTAGAGTCATTTTACACGTCTGCCATGACAGAATCCGTTCTTTTAACAGATTCTTTCATAGAGGGATTAAAAGTTACAATTTTAAAAAACTGTGGACTAAAATTAGATTAATAAAAACTATAGGGACTAAAATATATTTGTTCCTAAAAACAAAACTCTCATGTGTTTGGATTTATTGAAAAGACTGAAAATAAAATGATAAGTTAGAGAGGAAAAGAAAGAAGAGTGTATTTAGTAGTGATTGTTTGGATGATTATGAATAGAAAGGAAAATAAAGGAAACAAATGGGGTTAATTTTGGAGTAAAATTTGTTAACTTTTAATTCACTTATCACCTTTTCCTTCCAATTTTGGAGATAAACCAAATCGGATAAAATAAGAAGAAACTATTCTCTTCATTTTTCTATTTTTTTTTTCATTTAACTATCCAAACAAAAGGTAAGATATTCACTAATTCTTGCTCATGTACTTTGCTTTTTATTCTATTCCATCAAACTAAATATGATATAATAGCTCAATTTATTTGTTCAATTATATTTTACGTTTTGAATTTGAAGTTTATTAAATTTAAATGTTGTGTTATATTAAATTTAAATTCAAATTTAAATAGCAAATAAACATTAAAACTTAAAGTAGATGTGCACCTTAAGAATTATAAACGGTTCATTATTACTAAAATTTCACAAAAACAAAATATACAAATATAAAAATATAAAATAATAAGAAAAAAGTTTTTCAGTATTTTCTGATAAAATAACGATGGTTTTGATTTTTTAAAGAGTATGTAGAGTAAAATTGATAATTTTAATTTTTTAATATGGACATGGAAGATATTCTGTGGCGGCACGAAAACTAAAAACTTAAAAATAAGGAAAAAAAAAAACTTTTTTCTTTTAATAAGCAAGAAACTATTAAAAACATATCTGACTAAGTGACAAGTCACAATTCAGAATTCGGACGGAAGTTTCCCGAACAGAGCTTCTCTCAAATCTAACATCCTGTTTTGAAGCGAACCCTAATCACTTTAATGTTTCCTCCACCAGAGTCTCTCCTAATCAATCCAGGATTCGTCTAATTAACTCATTTCCGTTTCCTCTTCGAATTCTCTCTCGCTCTCTGTCTGTCTGTGTGTTTATAATTAGGGTTTTTCAACAATTACTATGATTATTACAACTTTACCAGCCACTACCTCCGTCGTAACCAGCCAGAATCTTCGAGCTTTCGGCCCCGGTCTCAATCCTTTTTCTCCTTATTGCATAGCCAATCACACTTCCTCTCGCTAATTGTTTCCGTTTTTCAACTACTTATCATGTAACCAACAGTCTTTGTTATTTTCCTCTTTTTGATTGCCAACAATCTTTTTGATTTCTCCTATTGTTATTTCCTGTTTCTTTTGTCAGATATTTTGAAACAATGATCGAAAGTATGACCCAACAGTGTTTGGGTCCGTTTTCGTTTCAGCGTAATTTGTCTAGAAAGCGGTTTTTTAGGTGTGTGGTTGACAGGGATGATAGGGGTTGGACTTCTCTTCATATCAACGCACGTAAAGGTGATCTCAAAATGGTAAGTTTGAGGTTTTGGCGACATTTATATAATTAATTTTTCCTCAACTTGTAAAACCTAATTGCATCAACTTGACACTAGGGGGCCTGATATTACTTTTAACATATATTCTGTTTTTAAGAGTACAAAACAATATATGTATCTTTTAAGTGATGTCCTGTTGTGAAGGTGGTGAGACTCGATATGTAGGAGGTTTTGCGTTGGGGGAATAGTTTGGGTGTTGGGATTTGGGGGCTAAGATTCTGTGTTGTGGGTTAGGACTTCGAAGTAGTTATGGTACTGGTTGCTTGTAGAATATTAAGAAGATAGGCATACCTCCTCTAACATAGGAGATGGAAGGAAAGGGAATTGGTTCAGCCCCAATTTATGATCCTATACGGGAGTATGTGACTTATTTCCTGATTTATTTTCCACTATTTCGTATGAATGGAATATAATATATTATAATCAGAACTTGAGTTTTTAATTTGAGCTTTGCAGCATTGTTACAGCTAGGTTGGGTGTTCAAAGTTCAAAGCATTGATAGGCTAAATCATTGTGTAAAACCCATAGTGATTTTTTCGTCCGGTTAGATTACCAGCACAGTTTACTTCCCTTGTGTGGATAGCAGCTCATCACGTTTTGGCACATATAAATTTGTTAGAAATAGTGTTCTAGTAGGCGCTAAGCACTAGACGGGCGGTGGCCCGCACCTAGCGCCCGGGTGGCAACTAGGTGGAGCTGCTGCAGCCCAAACAACTAAAAATAAAATACAAACCTTAGAAGACTGCTTCTGGTGCCAACGGTGACGACGACCAGACGATGGGCTGGCGACGAGAGGACAAGAAGACCGGTGGAGAGGGGCTGCTACTGCTACTGTTGGCTGCTTGGTCAAGAAATGATGGAGAGGGGGGCTGTTTTTGGCTTCAGTTTAATGAAGCCTAAAATGCCGGCGTTTTGGGTTTCATTAACTGAAGCCATAAACGATGTCAAACGGTGTCGTTTTGCTCATCAATTTTTTTTTTAAAATCCGCCTAGATAGGGTCGACGACTTTGACTCCGTCTAGACCGCCTAGTCTTGACTAGCACCGATTAGGTGCTCGGTCGCCTAATAAGGCCGATTTGGCCTTAATCGCAGCGGCCGGGGCCGGCTAACACCTAGGCAGCCGCCTAAAACGATTTTTTGAACACCGGTTAAAAAGGGAAATATTAATCACAACTAATTGCTATATCGTGTGCCGTCTGCATGGCGAATTTAGGGATCATCTTCTAAGGTTTGTACATAGTTGTTAGAGGCGTTAAGCGCAGCAGGGTGCAACAGGCCTCTGTAGCCTGAGGCGTTAAGCGCAGCAAGGTGCAACAGGCCTCTGTAGCCTGAGGCGCTAGGCGTAAGGCGAGGCGCACGGCCGACTGAAGCTAGGCACAAATTTTTTTATAAAAACATGTATAAACCTAAGTTATCCATTATTTTTCAAATGACTACTTTAAAAACTATCCTTCACACGTTATAATTAATAAAAACAACAATTAACATCATAATTCATAGTTCAAAAAGAACTTAAAGTTGCAAAAACAATTAAAATCATCACAATTCAAAGAAAAACAAGTTCATTCATCGAAATCAATATCAAAATCATCATTCCCTCCAATCTCCTCTTGAAGATCGCCATCTTGAGGTTGATTTCCCTCATCTTTCCCTTCAATCTCTTCTTCACTTTCCTCCTCATCTACTAGTCAAAGTGATGATCGAACTTGAGATTGTTGTACCCTTGTTGAAGAAGCCTCTCTCGATCTAAATCGATAACTAGACTGTCCAACTCCCATAGCTGTAGCAACATCATTCCAAGTCAAATTATCTTCTGCCGTAAAAACAAGTTCATCATCCCCTTCATTCTCATCATCCCCTTCATTCTCATCATCCAACCTCCTAGTCAACCATTCATTGCTTTCATCAAATTCATTCAAATAGATGGGATCAATGGTGTCACACAAATCATATAGACGCCTCAATGCTCTATTGTATTTTACGAACACCAAATCATTTAAACGACTTTGAGCTAGCCTATTTCTTCATTTGCTATGAAGCTGCAATAATATATGCATACAAAAGTAAGAATATTTAGATTATAATCTAAATTGTAATTAAAAATACTCTAAAAAAATAAAATATACACTTACATGTCAAAAATGCTCCAATTCCGTTCACATCCATATGAATTGCAAAGTTTTGCAAAGTTGGTGTAGGAGTGCCATATGAATCCCACCATTGAGCTGTTAATTAAAAATCATTAATAAATATTAATACATGATGTTATTTGTTATATAAATATATAGAAATAGAATTCATGTTTTAATAAAAAGATATATACCTAGTGATTTCTTTCCTCTCATTCTAATGGCCATTGAACTACCAAATAGTCCTTCAGCTCTCTTATACTTGGAGAGCTCCATATCAATCTTACATCGTGTCTCTACATTTGGGACCAACCTTTCTATGCATGTAAACAATCCAGTTGCCACTTCTTCAGCAATAGTTGTAGTATTGTAGAAGAATTCTGGGTTCAAGTACCACCCGGCTCCAAGTAGAGGGCCATGAAGCTGAATATTCCATCTATTATCAATCAACATGAAAATTTCTCCATATCTACTTTCATTACCCCCAAAAGATTTGGCAATGGCTTCTTTGGCCCTATCCATAGCCTCATAGATATAACCGATGGGAGGCTTCCTCTTACCATCCACCAACCGAAGCACATCCATAAGAGGACCGGCTATCTTAAGGGCAAACACCACATTATTCCAAAACGAGGGCATTAGCATAACTTCCACAACTCTTTTAGCCCCCACTTCTTTAGTCCGCTTGCGTTTTACTCACTCATCGGAATTAAACATCCTTCTAAGGTTGGCTTTTTGACTATGAATTATGGACAACGTTATAAATGCGGTTGCAAATCTTGTTTTTGCAAGCCTTAGCAATTCCTTCATATTTGTATACTTCCTCAACATATTCACCACATCGGTTTGGCTATAGATGAAACTGCTAACCATAATGGCCCTCTCAAATGTTTGCTTCATTTTTTTCCACTTGAAAATATCTTTTAAGATTAAATCCAAGCAGTGTGCAACACATGGGTTCCAAAACAAGTTGGGATATTTTGCCTCCAAATACTTCCCTATTATGATAAACAAATGTGTTAGTATATGTATGATATAAATTAGTTTCATAAGTCATAAGTCATAACTAATAAGTTAAATATAATAAAAAATATAAATAAGTACCTTCCAAAACATTGTTTGAAGCACTATCGGTGACAACTTGAACCACATTCTCTACACCAATCTTTTCCACAAATTGACTTAATAGGTCAAACATTTTCTCACCAATTTTAGCATATGCTGAACCATCAACGGACTCAACAAACATACTTCCTCTAGGACTATTGACAAAGAAATTAATCAATGTCCTTTCTCTTCGGTCCTTCCAACCATCCGATAGAATCGAACAACCATAAGTCTTCCATTCATTTTTATGCTCCTTCATTGCATCAAGGGTGAGTTCCACCACTTTCTTCAACAGCGGAACCCTAACTTCATGATAAGATGGCGGTTTGACACCTGGACCATATTGTCCAACCACCTCACAAAATGTATTGAAGCTAGGATACTTCACAGCATTGAATGGGATCCCCGCATCATACATCCATTTTTCAAAACTCTTACAAACTCGGTCCCTTGATTCCTTTTTTACAGCATCAGTTTCACCCAACTTCGTTTGCCTTCAGGAGTTGTAGTACAAATGTAGTGGACCCGTCTTTTTTGGCTTTTTATTTAAACTAATGCTTTCATTGTTGCTTCCACTTCCGCTTGATGGAGTTAGTCTTGTACCAAATGATCGTTTTTTTATTAGAAAGCATCTCCAAATCATCATCTCCTTCACCAATGCCGAAAGAATCATATTCATCTTCCGGTGCCAAATTTTTATCTTCTTTCTCATGCTTTTTCTTCCGCATATAATCTAGGATCTCCTCTTTTACTTGTTCTGGAACACGAGCGCAAGGTGTGACATTCCTAGAACATGCTGCTAAATGTTGCTTGGCACGAAATATTCCTTCTTTTGACACTATAACACAAAAATTGCGTTTTGTTGTATTTTTATCGTTAGCAATAAGGCAACTAAAATAATGCCATGCGGGATCCTTCTTTTGTTTCGATGTTTGATCTGCATCTAATGTCGACATCTAGACCTATAATCACAATTCACAAACAATAATATATTAATATTACAGCACAACTGCACAAGTGTAGCAACTATGAGAGCTGTACAGTCGTGTAGAAGCTGAAGACTAGAAGTGTACTAGTGCCGTAGTGCAGAACACCTATCAAGCATTCCAATGATTCAAGCATAATCTATTAATATTAATTTATGAACAAGAATTAATCAACATTCAACAACATGGGAGTATGGGACACATGGCAGACTGCATGTTTAGGCATAACCGCAAAAATGCATAAATATTAAAACAAGAATTTTTTCTTTAATACTTTTAACATTCATTCATGAGCAGTTGTTATGCTCTAGGCATAAATGCATGGTATATTAATATTAATCTTAAAAAACATAAACAATATTACATATTTACATTCATTCAATTTTTGAACAAAACAACGTATTAGCAATTTAGCAGCTGTGCATGTTTAGAGAAACAGGGCAAAGTCGGCAAGCTAAACCCAACAAAGCAAAAGACATGGCAGCCAAGGCAAAACACAACAATCAGACAACCAACAAAGCCAATAGAAGCAGAAAAACACCAGGCATTCAGACAAGGCAACCGAACAGAGACAAAACACAAGAACAGACCACTTAAAACAAGAATTTATTCTTTAAGAAATTTGGCAGCATAACGGCTTAAATTTAGACTTTGGAGACTAAAAAGATGAAGATGGAGAGAAAATTTGAATTAAAAAAGAAACAAAACAAAAGAAAAAAGCAAAATAACATACCTTTCAGTTGATTGATGAACTCCGGAAGTCTTCAACTCTGGTTGAGGAGATTGGAGGAGATCTTTGTCATGGAAGTCTTGGAGAGGAGATTGGAGGAGATCTTTGTCGGTTGTGAGTTTGTATTATAACAGATAGGGTTTCTTTTGTCTTTTTTTTATTTTTTATTTTTATTTTTAAAGTGCTGCCTGACTGGAGCACGTGCGTTTGAAAAAGCAACAGAAAAAAAAACATACAAAAGTGCGCTTAGGCGTGATTCTCGCACATTGCGCTTAGTCGACAAAAGCGTGCATCTAGCGCTACTAAGTGTGCCTACCAAGACTCAAGGCTCAAGGGCTTCACCCTGCATCGCCCTTCGCCTAGGTGCGCTTTTGACATCAATGGGTTTTTGATATATTTTTTGTGTCGCCTAGGGGTTAGGATAGTGTTAGATTTACTTAATTTTTTTAGTGTGCTAACCGGTAAAAGATAGGAGTTGAAATCTTGTCCATGAAAAAAGGGACTTGTTTTCTCATTGAAACCTTTATAGAGATGTGTAATTGTCTAGCTCAATAAACATTGGGCACTTCATGAGTGAGATTAAATGTAGGTTATGAAAAAAAATATTTGTAGTTCTCTTTTTTCCCACTGAAGTTGATTTGTTGGGATTTTCTTTGTAGTGGATTTTGGGTCAGTTTTGGTGTACTGACAGAAGGTAATATTTTTCTTCGGTGCTTTTGAGAATTTTGCTTTTCTTTGTAGCATATATAGAAAGCAGATTTCTGTTTCGTTGTCAACCATAAAAATGCCGTGTCTTTTTTCTTTAACCAGAACAATTGGGAGAAGCAGCAGTAGTTTTAAGGGGGTAAGTGCGAAATATTGGTTTTTGTTCTGCTTGAATTTTAATTTTTCTTTGTAGCATATATATAGAAAGCAGATTGCTGTTTAGTTGTCAACCATAAAAGTGCAGTGTCTTTTTTCTTTAACCAGAGGTCCAGAACAATTGGGAGAAGCAGCTGTAGTTTAAGGGGGTGAATGCAGACATATTGGTTTTTGTTCGGCTTGAGTATGTCTTTATGGGTTTGTCTATTCAGTAATTGTTGATTCCATTGTCAATAAAAGTGCTTTGATGCTGTGGAGAGCATTCTTGTTTGTAATCAGAAGGTGCTTTTGGTAATAATGAAGTACTTAAATTGCCACCATAGTTTCTTTTTTCAATAACAATTTTGCTAATGGAATTGTTTTAATTTAATTGTACTATACCTTTTAAAGTGATTATTAACACATTGATAATTTTCATACTGCAATAAGTTGAAATGTAAAACTGAAAATGCAAAATCCATTTTTTCCTGTAGAACTGCAGCATCCTCCCCTTAGTTTACTTCCTTTCAACCTAACGAATGTTAGGAAAGATGCTATTTATTTTCTTCCTTCCTCTTTCCTCTCCTTCAACCTAGCTGGATGTCAGTACTTATTATTTTTTGTTCTGGGACTGAGATGATGTTAATGTCATTTTTGCCACATCATAATGAATTAAGGTCTTATGGACTTTTAAGAGTTACGATAAAGTACCATACGTGTGACATTTGTTCTTGGTGTCCTGTAAGTTTAGCAGCAGGGTTTCCTAAGCAAATTTAATTCATGATTTAAGTTTGTTTTTTTCTAGACATTTGGCCTTTATCTTTGCCCTTTATTTCTTGTTTGTGCTGTATTAGTTTAACACCATTATTATTCTCTATGTTCTTTTAGAGAAAATATTTTCTAATTTATGTTATCAATGTTTTTGATAAATTTTCCCTATTAAGAATTTTACTGTGGGTAACAGTTGTTGACTTAATATTTTCTTGTATAGGTGAAGCAACTTCTTGATGAAGGAGTGGATGTGAATGTGGCAGCATGGGGGCCCAAATCAAAAGGGGTTACCCCACTCCACCTTGCTGCTCAGGGTGGCCATCTTGAAATCATGGATGAATTGCTTGATCGTGGTGCTGACATAGATGCTAGAACCAAGGGTGCTTGTGGCTGTAAGTATATTCATACTCTAAAAAAGATCATTTCAACCCTTTCTTTCGTCTGTTCTGATTGCTGAATATGTACTAGGGTCTTCTTGTTCTATGTGCTATTACTAGCAGCAACTGCTAATATATGATCTTGCTTTCATGATCTTTTTAAACCCAGGGACCCCACTTCACACCGCATCCAAAGAACGAAAGAAGGATGCTGTGAAATTCCTGATAGAGAATGGAGCATTCTTGCCAGATGACATCAATGATAGCAGATTCAATCCACCACTACATTACTGCCCTGGTCTTGAATGGGCATACGAGGAGATGAAGCGTTTTCGAAGAGAAAATTCATCATCAGGCGAGGGCTCTTACAGCTCTGAAAGCTAAATGCTCTCTATTCACTTGATATTGCCGTTGTTTTGTATGGTTAGGCATTTGCGAGTGTTATGTTCTGTCTGTTGAATGTGACCTTAAATAATAAACCTATCTGTTTGGCGTGTCCTTAGTGTTTCTGTTGTACTCATGTGGTAATCGTCTGGGATGGGATGCTAACCGTTGCCATTTCCTGAATATTCAAGAAATGCTTCTCATATATAAAATGTTTGGGGCCTTGTATTGGCTTGTCTTATTTGTGTGTGACAAAATATTTACTCTCGGTGTTCAAATTGTGTGTAATGGAATGGTGACAAATAATGTGTTGGCTGTATTGCTGTATTGTTTAATCTAAGAAGTTGAACAATTTGACTTAAAAACGTTTGTTGTTTGGATATATTGAGCACTGGACTTGTCGATACAAACCTTTCGTCCTGCGTATTAGCTTCTTAATATGGCCTGCTTTCACTTTTCTAGTATTTGAATATTTGATTTCTGTAATATGATCTTGCGGTGTGGTAGTAGAGGATTTGTTTGTTTAGAGTTAGCTTCTTAATATGGCCTGCTTTCACTTTTCTAGTATTTGAATATTTGATTTCTGTAATATGATCTTGCGGTGTGGTAGTAGAGGATTTGTTTGTTTAGAGTTGGTCCAAATAATTTCGACCATTATTAGGATCCATGTAGAGACGGTTCGGTTCCGGTTCCGTGCTAACTAACCGGTCTAGCCGGTTTGGTTTTCGGTTTGTAATCGCCGGTTAGGCAGTTACGGTTTCGGTTCTGGTGTCATCATATGATTTGTTGGTTGATTATTATTAGTATTATTATTTTTAAATTATATATAAAATCAGCAGCTTAACCACCGGTTTAATCGTCGGTTTTAAGCGATTTTTGGGTATACCTATCGGTTTTGTAACCGTCGGTTTCAATTCTGTTTTTTTTATACGGTTTCGGTTTTTAATCGTCGGTTTAACCAAACCGTGTGCATCTCTAGATCGACGCGTCAGTCTTTTTCTTTGGTTTGCTTTCTTGAAAATTGCCCTTTTTTGTAGGCCTATATTATTGGCACTCGTTAATGAGTAACGTTTTTTTTTTCAAATTGTATGACACGTGAGGTGTCAATATCACATCATTCATCGTATAATCTCACGATTTACAAGATATTTCATGTGTCAACACCATTTGAGATTTTTTTTAGAAAACGTAGCATTACTCTTAACGTTATCTTGACACTCCTTTTATAATAACATCCTAATATTTGTTTACAGAATATTCTTTATTGATTTGAGCATAACAAGTGATGTTGTTTTATGATAAGATGAGGTTGATCATGTGGTAAAGCTTCTCATATCCATATCGAGGTTGTGGGTTTGAGTCTCTCCCTTCTTTCTAATAAAATTATGAATTATTGTAATATTAAAAAAAAAAACAAAAGTTACACCGTTTAGCGTTTCTGCTGTAAATATTTTCTTGGCTAACAACACCATTGCCTTCTGAACTATTTGCGGTTTGTCTCTTAAACTTTTTTTTAGACAGTAAACCTTCTGAACTCTCTTTAATTAGAAACAAGTGACGGAATGGTAACGGAACCCAGTTTCTGTTCATCTTCTCGCCACATGTGCCTCACGTGTGTATTTACGTAAGAGGAAAATTGGAATATTTTTTTTTTTTTAAAATTAAAGAGTTAACATCACCATTGCCCCTTGAACTATTTGTGAGTTTGCGATTTGCCCCTTAAACCTTTTTGTCTCTAAATTAAAAAAAAAATAATAATAAAATAAATTAAAGAGATTGGATCTCCACATTTTATTCTAGTTTTCTTATCAAACTTCATATTCTTCACATCACCATCTTCTCTAGCACCCAAATCCTAGCCGCCACCGCCACTACCCAATCTGGCCTCTCTCTCTCTCTCTCAAGGTCGATCTCCACTGATTCCCTTCTCTTTATTTTATCCTTCTCTTTTCCCATGACAGAGGGGTGGCTGATCTCCTCACGGTTTAGGTTTTGGTGGAAAGACAAAGGGTTAAGGTTAGGGTTGTGATGGATGGTCGTGGGTTTTGGTTTTAGAGATGGATGAGTTTGATTTGGCGGTGGGTGTTGGATTTAAAGGTTAGGGTTTGATTTCTGGTGCTTCTGGAAAACTGATAGAGATGGTGGTAGTGGATGGATGACGGTTGATGGAGGGTTTGATCTGAAATGGTGCTTTTGGGTTTGATATGGGTTTGATCTGGACGGTGGTGGTGGTGGTGGTGGTTGACGATGAGGTTGGGTCTGGTGAGGGTTTCTGGTGCTTCTGGGTTTGATCTGGACGATGGTGATGGTGATGGTGGTTGACAATGGGGTTGGTTGACGGTGGTGATGGTGGTTCTGGGTTTATTTTTTTTTATTAGGTCGAGATCTAGATCTCCACATAATTAAAAAAGAATCTTTAAGTTTTTTTTTGTTTTTTTATTAGGTTGTGATCCAGATTGGATATCTACCGTCCATTTGAATAAGATGGACAGTGGAGATCTAGACACATTTATTATTATTATTTTTTAAAAATTAGCGGGTTTACCATCTAAAAAAAGGTTTAGGAGACAAATCTCAAATCCATGAATAGTTTAGGGGGGCAATGGTGTTGTTAACCCTTTATTTTTTTTAAAAATAATTATTCCAAATTTTCCCTTAAAAATACACGTGAAGAGAAGATGGATGAAAATTGGGTTCCGTTACTATTTCGCCACTTGTTGCTAATTAAAGAAAGTTCAGAGGGTTTACCGGCTAAAAAACGTGTAGGGGCAAATCACAAACTGGCGAATAGTTCAGAGGACAATGGTGCTGTTAATCCTATTTACTTTTAACGTGAAAAATTATCAAAATCTCCTTCGGTTAATTACATTTTAAGGAAAAAAAATCAAAATTGTTGATTTTTGTTATGTATCCCTAGTTTATTTTCCTATGTTTTAAGTGTTCAAATTTTATTGTGGTTCTCTATCCTTTCAGCCTCGTTTGGTGGCTAATCACAAATTTGTTGGCCACACACACAATGATTGAAAAATCTATAATATCCTAGTTATTTCCGTATCTTAAGTGTATCGATATTAATATGGAGTGTAATATCCTTCCCGTAAAATATCCTAGAAATTTTCGAAAATGTTTGTGATATTTTGTAAAGTAGAAATATTGGTGAATATGTAATGTAATTTTATATGGAGTGATGTTATATGACCCAAATAATTAACCAAAATGATGTGGTAATCGGTAAGTAGATTGTTATCAACACACACAATATATTATGATGTAGTTAATGAAAAAACCAACTGCCACATCATTTAGGTTAAATTTCGGGTTGTCTAGCATTAATTTCTTGTATAATATCGTGAAATTTTCCATGAAATATATGTGAAATATTTTGTATATTTCCATCGATGTAAATAGGAAATTGGTGATATTTCCTAGTGTTTTTATCAACCTTTTCGTTTTCATTTTTAATTAAACAAATTATGTATTCATTACTGTATTTGGATGAACCTAACCGTGGGATCGCTGGATTTGGTTAATTGGTTTTGAAAATTAAGTTGGAATGACTAACAGTGAGATTCATTGTGAAATGTAAACCAAAACAATACACTTAATTTCTTATTCATGTGGGTTCAATCATACAAATAACAAAAAATCTTATCAACCAAGATAATTAATGTCATGAATTTAATATAGACATAGCAACTGAGTTTTTAAAAAAATATTGTTTTTGTAAGGAACATTATCATATTTGTATATCCGACGGACATGACTATTGACGAGAGAGAAGCTTATTGAGATGCTGTAAGAGCTTTGAAAGAAAGTGAGCGGCAACAATGGAAAAAAAAACATAATTTTTTGGAGGGTTAATTGCATATACCTACCGTTAGTTTATTGAATATAACAAAATTTTTAAAAGATGTTCATAATTAACACATACACACCCTATCGTTACCATCAGTCCGTTAGTAGTAAACGGTAGATAGGCAAACTGGTCTTCTTGCAATTGGCAAGAAAATAAATAATAAAAAAAGGTTCTCAGTTGCATACCTGTCTTTTCAAATCACATCCCTACTACTCTCTTGCAATCAAACCTTTCCGCACTTACATGCACCTGTTTGGCGTTAAAAACTCCATATACACCCGCCTATAACACCTGCCTATAAAACCATCCAGTTGCTTTAGACAATGTAAGTCACTCTAGAGTTTAGAAACAACATCTCTTCCAGGAATTGTTCAAAGAGTCATTGTTAGAAACCAATTTGAGGAAGTAGAGAACGAGAACACAAGTTGTAAAGGAAAACAAGGTATGCTTGTCCTATTTTACTGGAATTGGTTGTGTTAATTGATTTAGTGTTTTTGTAGTGAATAAACGTTTCATTTCTAAAAGTATATTGACAGTATTGTGTGAGGGGGTTTATATATATATATATATATATATATATAGTGTTTTCTGAAATGGGTTTGTTGAACTTAGGTTTTTAGATGTTGATGTAATCGGGGAGTAAGAAGTGAAAATCCTAAATTTGGTAATGAAAAGTTTTTTTTTTTAATAATGAGTTAGGGTTTAAATGGAAGTAAGGGTTAGTTTATTTGGGTTAATTGACATGGGGTTCTGCATATGCGTTTTGGAGATTAGTCATTACGATTTACATAGCGGTTCATACAACAATGATTGGTAAAATGTTATTTTCTTAAATTAAATTATTCTGCCATCCTGTATAATTTTTAGTTGTTAATTGAAGTGTAAATAAAAATATAATATGAGGTAATCTAGGTTTACAAGCTGCATTTAAGTCGTAAAGCATAAGGATATTCTACGGTATATGTTATTGAGTGGGAGTTAGATGGATTGTACTATTGAAATTATTTGTTTCCTGTACATTTAGAATTATGTCAAACAAGACCCTGCACATGTTTTGTGAAGTACAAATGTGTTTTGAATATATTTGATTGTGAAAAGAATTGTTATAGAAATCCTTAGTTGAATAGTAGGATTGATATATAGTTATATTTCCTATTGCACAATTGTTATATTTACATATCTAGTATGAAATATACTAAGAGGCATCCTTAGTTATCCGTATGTAAGAAAAATTGTTCCTATTTTTATCAAAAAATATTTATCATGCGTATAACAATTTGTATTAAATTCAATGAATGTTTTAAGTTCTTCTATTTTATCATCATTATGCATATTATGGTGATTATTAGGCCCTATGTTGACATCATTCATCATATGATATGTAGATGACGCTGAAGTTAGAATTGTCATAAACTTTTATCATGCATATATATATATATATATCTAATATAATTATTTGATGAAATTATTCTAACATTAAATTTGTTTATTTTATCCAGATGGATGATACATACCACCTTACAATAAGTACAAATTCTTAGGCACCCAGGTGGAGTTTGGCATAAAAAATAGTCATATGTACACATTGGCCTCACTGTGGGCTAATGTGTACATGTTCACCTGTTCAACTATGCCAGAACCATCGGAGTCGTTCAGGGCTGAAGCAAGATTGCCTTGAAGTGGTGAGTATAAACCATCCAAGATGATAGAGATCTGCAAGATCTTTTTAACCACTTCAGAGAGAAGAAGATCGATACTATCAGGATTGATGTAGTCCAAAATTCCCTTGCAACAATGCCACAACTTGCACAGTGCCTAAAAGAACCAGGAAATGTTATGTCTTCATCAGAATCGTATGCATGCAACCCACCACCATTGCAACTAGCACATAAATAGTTGAAATTCTAAACGATTCTAATGCAGAATTTATGGACAACCAATTCCCGAAGACTCGGCAAACCAACGTGGCTCAAGTAAAGACTTAGAAGATAAAGACTACATGGAGATTGCAAAATCAACTGATACTTCAGACAACTCCTGCCATGACCGTGTAACCCTGTTAATGAAGGCAATGGAAATGTAGCTCCTGGTTCAAGTGACAATTCAGACAATTATCATCTGTCAAATGCTGTTTCTTTTGACTATGACTTGAATAACAAGGTTGATAATAGTAGTGATGAAGAGGAAGGGAATAACAAATCCTTTAGTAGAAAGGGCATGTCCTATAAAAAGGCAGAGGGTGGTAGGGTTGTGTTAGAGGTGGGTCAGCTTTTTAATAACCTAAAGCACTTTAGATAAGTTTTACGTGATTTTATGGTTCAAGAAGAGTTAAAACTGAAGAGAATTAAGAATGAGAAGGAGAGATACACTGCAGAGTGTGCTTATGAAGGTTACAGTTGGCGGATTCAGGCCTCACCTGTTGATGACAAAACAAATTTCATGATCAAAACCATGCAAGTGAGACACAACTGCCAAAAAGACTCAAGAACCCGGACACAACAACAATGTGGGTTGCAAGGCGTTTTAAGCCATTGATTGAAGAAAATCCAGTTATTGATGAGAAATTATTGGGTCGTGAAATCCACTGCATATATGGTCTAGTCCTCCCTGCATATATCCTATATAGAGCCAAAAATAAGGTACTAAATGTGACCAAAGAAGATCACAAAAGGTCTTACAACAACTTGTATGCATATGGGTTCATTGTTAGGCAAAAAAACTCGGGTTCTTTGGCTTTAATCAAGACATTAACACCACATCTAGGGGCACCTTCTAGTTTTCAACGCTTCTTCTTAAGTTTCCAATATCAGAAAGCTGGTTTTATGTTCGTATGTACGCCTTTCATTGAGCTTGATGGATACCATATGAACGAGAAGTTTCATGGGGTTATTCTATCTGCAGTTGCAATGGATGCCAATAATGGTGCATTTCCAGTTGCAATAAGCATTAGTGAAAGTGAATGCAATGAATTTTGGGGCTGGTTTTTAGATAACCTATATAGGCATATTGGGATGGAAGATACTAGGAGGATAACATTTATGAGTGACAGGCAAAAAGGGGGTTGTCATTGTTATTGAGAAGTATTGGCCTCCATCTTTCAATAGGTTTTGTGTTAGATATTTAACATCAAATATGCAGAGACAATACAAGGGGCAACTCTCTGGTTTGTACTTGTGGAATACATCAGACAAATCCACCAAAGGTGAATTTATGGAAGAGATTACGAAGCTTCAAGAAGTCAATAATGATGCATATAACTACATCATGAAGGTACCGTTAAAGCATTGGGCACTCCATGCTTTTGAAAACTATGTGAAGTCAGACCATGTATCAAACAATATCAGTGAATGTTTCAATGTGTGGATGGAAAAAGTTAGGGCCCAACCTGCCATGTCCATTTTTAAAGGGATAAGAAGAAAAATGATGCAAAGAATGGCAAAAAGGCTTGAGGAGGGAAGAAACCGGGCTTCTAATATACCACATTTAGTTAACAAAAAATTGTCGGAAAAACAAGATGACTTGAGGTTTGTGTCAGTTTTGTGTGCAAGTGATAAGGAGTTTGGAGTGAAGGATGATGTGACGTTCTATATAGTGAATTTGGATAGTAATATATGTGATTATGGATTGTGGGAGCTATATGACATTCCTTGTAAACATGCATTGGCAGTTCTCACTGGTACAAGATAACAAGTTGAAAATTTTATCCACCCATATTTGTTAAAGGATGCCTACATCAAAACTTATAACAACATCATTCACCCAATACCTGATCAATCTCTATGGCCAAATATCCAAGCCAATCCAGTCCTTCCACCTGAGAAGAAAAGAAAGCCTGGTAGGCCAAAGAAGAATTGCAAGAGAGCTCCTAATGAACATCGTAAAATGAAGAGAAGCGGTGAAGTGAAATGTACAGTTGTGGGGCATGAGGACATTACAAAAAGACATGCACTGGATCTGTTATTGGACAAGCAAGAGCTTATAATAAATGGGTAACTTATTTATATTTGTGTTTATTTTCTTTTAATACAAATACCCATTTTGTTTGTATATAAAAATGTTTGTGTTTTTTTTTAAAGCTTGATATGTTTATTATTGTTCTCTAATAACATGTAGAAAAAGAAACTGTACAAGAGATAAACAATCTGTCATTCCAATCCAGACAACTTCTAATGCAAGGCAAACAATAATTAATGCAACCCAAACAACTGTTAATGCAAGCCAAACAACAATAAATGTAAGGCAACCAAGTCTGAATTCAAGCCAAACGGTAACCAATACAACACAGATTGCTACCCAGAACTCTACCATTCCAGCTACGAAAATTGTAAGAAAAAAACTTTTTGAGGTTTGATGGCATAAAACCACATGATTTGCAATATTTACATGTTAATTATTCAAACTAAAAATTAAATAATTAAACTTATTACTAAATGGTACAAGTGGGCAGAACCTCAAACATAGCTACAAAGAAAAGATTGGAGGAACAAGGTCCAATACAATCAATTAGACACATGTCTCAACCTTCCCAAACAGGTTAGTACATTATATAAAGGTACCTATTTCTATCATAATATACTTTTCATTGTCATTTTGTGGTCTAATGAGTTGATTATGCATCCTTTGCTGGTAAAGGGAATGTAATTCACTCTCAGTCAGCTATGATTAATGCCCATTTCTTACTTGAGCAAAACTGCATCACTTATAGGCATGCCCCCACCGCCTCTAGGTAATTTTTAAGTGTTGGTAATTAAGTAGTGATAATTTAGATTGATTTAATGGCATTATATTTATCATAGGGGCTAAATATGGGTTTGTTTGTGTTATTGAAAATAGAGACTCTTGCGGAAATTAACATTGACTAAAGTGTCTTTTTCAAATGCAAGGCAACTGCTTCGGAAACTTATTTACTATTACAACTTATAGTAATATTAACTATATATGGACATCGTATGTATCTTATAAGTTAGGTGTTAATATCTCTACATGTTGATGTGTGTTTTGTACTTGATTTGTGAGCTAATAGATGTGCATGCAGAATAACAATGTTTTATGGGTTGCTGGTTTTTGGTTGCAACCCTTGCAGTAGATGATGTCATGAATTTGTAACGATATTTCATAGTGGAAACAATGTAGGAATATCATTGGTTGATATAGTATGCTTCTAGGTTGAAGTATTTTATTTGCTATTGTAATTGGTCCACTATATAAACCATATGAAAGATCTGTTGTTCATTGTACCTTGCCAAAAATGAAATTTTATGAGGCTTGGGTACAACTGCAACATATTTTGTATGTTATGGATGTAATGATATATAATGATAACTTATTATTTACTATTTCTGTATGGCAAATTAGTTTTTCCATGTGAGTACTTATTTTTGTATCATATTTGTAATTAAAACCATTAAGAAAAAATTGTAAATTACATGCAGATGGATGGTGGATGGTGGATTGATGTCCATGACAATGTAATCTTCTAGTTCATTGTGTGTTTGAAAGCAACACAATTATGACCAACATCTTTACAACAAAAACTAAGGAAAATCTATTATTATTATGCTCTTGCTTTTTTATTTTCCAATTTTCTCTACTATGGAAATTAGATATCTAAGATCCTCCTTATTTAAACCAATGACATTAGCCTTCTTTGATCTTCTTTCCTACTTTTGAACGTCAACTTCATTATGGTAGAAATATGTAGAAATGTGTATAAGTTGCATTTCTCACTATCATTGTAGAAGTAGAAGTTGCATTTCCTAGCATCAGTGTAGAAATACAACTTCCTTAGATTTGCCTCTGATTATGAAATCCACAAGCCCGATTTTTGATCACATTGACACCTTTGATTTTCTTTTCGAAAGACACCTTCGATTTTTGAACTTTATCAACCCCCATTTATGCTAGCACTATAAGATGACTCAATATATTCAGATTTATCACTCATGGAAAAAATGAAAATAGAGAAAGGTTTCTGAATATTTCATTAACAAAGAGAGTCTCAAAATGCCTTTAAATAGGTCGATTTCCTTGGTCGAAAGAATTGGTCATATGGGACCAACTGTCCAAAAACAAATTAGATTCCAATGTCATTAATAATTATTAATCTTTGTAAGGCTAAGGCTAAACTTATAAAGTTTTTAGATTAAAATATTATTATGTCTAGTCAAGTCATATCAAACTATGTGATACAAAGGGCTATTTTTAATCTTTCATACATCAACTCATTTATGTTGTTAGTGCTAACGAACTGATGGTAACAATAGGGGGTATATGTGATAATTATGGGTATCTTTTTAAAATCTTGCTAATATCAATAAACCGAAGGTAAGTATGTACAATTAACCCTTTTTGGAAGTATTAATAAAAGGGGTAGTACATTGGGAGGCGGTAGCGGTGAACCATCAGCACATTAAGGTGACTTTCTAAAGATTAAATTTGGTCGACAGTTATAGTTAACGGATTGATTTGATGATAGAGGGTGTTTGTATTGATTTAAGACATCTTTTTGAAATATTACTAGATTTAATAAATTGGGGGTAAGTTAGTGCTATTAACCTTCAAAAAAATAACAAGATGAGATTGATCAAATGGTAAACCCCTCACACTTGTATTATGAGGTTACAGATTCGAGTCTTCCCCTTCCAAAAAAAATAATTCCAAATTTATATAGCAATGTAATACTGTAAAAAAAATGTGATTAAAAACAAAAAGAAAAAACTTAAAAATGTTGGATCATTGTTAGCAAATTTCGTAAAAGAAAAATATGAAATCAAGACATTAATAAAAATGCACATAATCTATTAACAGAGATGATAGTGCACCTCTCTTCCACATAAGTGATAAGAGGTTCAAATCCCACAACGTGTATTTTATAAGTATGTGTGAAAAGTTTTCTTTTGAGTTATGAGAGTGATTATCTCCCGTTATGAGAGTAGATATCCGGACCGTACATATATTGTTTGATCCGGATAGGTCTTGGTAGACATATTACAATAGTCTTGTAACACTTCAAAAAAAAAAAATTAACACTTTAATAAAAATAAAATACCACGGCATATATTTTAATCACATATTTATTACAGTATATATATATGAGCAAATTACACTAAACCACCCTAAGGTTCGCTTTCTTGCACCCAGAAATAATTTTATCATTAATTGATACTCAACCCTACTCACGTAAGTCAACGGGTGTTAGATTTAACATTTGACAGTGTCATAATAATAATAAGTCCAAAATACCCTTAGCATTATTTGATAAAATACATTAAAATAAATAATATCATCTAAATATTACATTTGTTTTTTGGGTATTATCTTGAGATCATATTAATCATTTACAACAAAAAGCAAACTTAAAAAAATTCTGGGTTTTCTCATTTTGGACAATTGAACATTTACTATCACCAGTTTTCGAGAGCACCAAGAACACCTACCAAAAAATCTGGGTTTTCCAGATTTAGTTTATGATTTGTTAGAAAATCAAAGATTTCCAAAATTCAAATAAAAAAACGTGTTCTCTAGATTAAGATCGTGGATTGGTATGTTTTCAGAAAAAAAATTGTTTTCCAAACCCATCAACAACTCAACCCATCTCAAAGCAAACCCATAACCCATCAACAACCATAAGAAATCAAGCCCAAAACACCCATACCCACACCCACACCAAACTAAAGCTTCAACATCCCTAAACTCCATAAGTCAAACCGAACCTTCAATCACCCAAATCGAACCGCACCTATGCTCACCCAAAGCAACTCAAATTAACTGAGATGATGAATTCTGGCACTTGAAAACAAAGAGAGAAGAGAGAGATAGATGTCAATGGGTTTTTGAGTGTGATTTTGCTTTTTTTTTTTTGTTTTTTTTTTTGTTTTTAA
The DNA here is from genome assembly GCA_032871835.1 of Dipteronia dyeriana. Lineage (NCBI taxonomy): Eukaryota > Viridiplantae > Streptophyta > Magnoliopsida > Sapindales > Sapindaceae > Dipteronia > Dipteronia dyeriana. The sequence continues at coordinate 31,224,000 of CM065295.1, read as the reverse complement.
TTGAATGAAGAAGATGATGATATGAATTGTTGCTGTTAACAACCTTTATTGGCAGGGGTCCAAAGAAGAATTTTTCATCAGGTTGATTCTTGATAGTACTTGGATCGGTACCATCCTGCTTCCCCGGTACCGAGAAAATGCATATGCCATGATATAGAAAGAGTCGATGCCACATTAAGCCTTTTCCTTGGTATCAAAGAGTACCGGTAGCCCGATACCAGCTACCTGGTATCCAAGTACTACTGTATCTATCCTGGACCAGTCCAGTAAGCATATCTTATCCATCCAACATTGAGAGCGATATCGAGAAAGCTCTAGTACGCTAAGGAGGAAACCACACTAGTTACCCAATACCCTAGTATCACGGTACCTATCTTGAACCGATCCACCAAGCACCTCCCACCCATCCAGAATGGGAAACAACAACAAAAATGCTCAAACCAAAAGAAGAGAAAGTTAACCTCTCCAACCATTCGCAACACCATCAATGAGAGATTAGTCAACTTTTTGATGGTCATTCATAACACCATTAATGAAGATAGTCAACTCTTTAATGACCATTCACAACGCTATTGATGAGAAATCAATCAACTCTTTAATGGCCATTCACAACGGTATTAATGAGAGATTAGTCAACTTTTTGATGGCCACCATCAATGCCAAATCAGTGTTATACAACTACGAATTGATTAACTAAATTAACAGAGTGAGCAACAAGAATTATAACATATAAATATGACAAAACTTTCTTCAAGAAAGAGATCCCATATCTTTTTTCGACTGATCTATGAAATAAAGCCATGATCGCCCACTGAGAAAGTTCTATTGATTGAGAAGTATGGGTCCGCTATCGCCGACAACACGCTACCTGAATTCTTTCTACACCACCATCGTAATATCATATCATTTACACGTGTTCACCTATACTGGGAACGTACTGGTACCGGTTATACTTTTGTAAGCTCTCTGAATCATCTATATTGTACTACTTTGCCATTTGTGTAAGCTCCTCGGAGCACTTCTCATAATATATATATATATATAAGGAAGGATCTCTCTCCTTTTTCTGGATACTGTCTAGAGGTTTTTCAGCATATGATCATTCGTGATGCTTTTCCCCCTTAGGTCAGTCCATTTCTACCAAAAGAATTGACATTATCTCATCTATCTCTTTTATTATGCATGTATGTGAGTTAGATTCCGACCACACTGGACCTAGCTCTCTTATCCATCTATCTGTATGACAAGTCACATATAAAGATGAAGAAAAACCATCTGGATCCGTGAGAAAAGAGTCGGAGAATCGGGGAGTTGGGGAGCTCCCTTATATCTTATCTATGGGAGTGAGCAGCCTTCTTGAGGATCCGACACCATAGCTATAGGAGCCATCCTTCTTGCTTGCTATCTAGGAACTATCTAGGAGACCTAGAAAAGAGGTAAAGTTTTATAACACTTGTCATTTTTTATTGGACAACCAAAATAAGTAAAGTTATTAAATTGTAAAATGTTAGAGGTTAAAATCGTAATTCTCCAGGGTTATAAAAGTAAATAAACATTATCAAATAATGTTAGGGGTATTTTAGATTTTTTACTGTTATGACATGGTTAAACGTTAAATCTAACACCCGTTGACTAATGTGAGGGGGCTTGAGTGTTAATTAATGACAAAGGTGTTTCTGGATGCAAGAGAGCAAACCTGATGGAGATTTAGTGCAATTTGCTAGACCTCTTCATTAAAGTTGAACAAAACTCTAATGTGATACTTTGGTAGAGATTTATGATATAATACAATTTAATAATATTTATAAAGGGGCTAGAATAAGTGGTCACAAACTCAAAAACTAAAAAACACAAAGATATAGACCAATGGGTAACCATACTTCTTAACTATGTTGAAGTAGCAGGTATATATATATATATAGTATTTCGGTAAGATATATATATATATATATATATATATATATATATATATATATATATATATATATATATATATATATATAAGTATTTCGGTAAGGATCTTGATGAAATCACATTGATTTTTATGAATTTTAATTTGATTTGTTTTTTTTTGTAAATGACAAGTTTAATTAAAAATCTATCTATGAATAAAATTTAAAATTTTTTCAAACACCGAACTATTTATTATTTATCCTTATTTTGTTAAATATAAAGGTATTGAAAAAAATGATATAAATATAGGAAAATTCTAAAACATTGTTTTAGTACTTGAAAAATTCTTAAATTTTATTCATACGTAAATTTCAATGAACTTATTATCCAAAAAAAATTCAGATCAAAATTCATAAAAATAGATGTGATTTCAACAATGTTCTTACCGAAATTAAAGTAAAATATACATTACTTGATAATTACTATATATATATATATAAATCACCTCAATGTGTACTGATATAAATACATCAATACCAATGCATGTGAGTCGTTGGATTCAAGTACTTTGACTTAGTCAATATTAAAGTTGTTAAATATAACGCCTCATGTGCATTGCTCTGATGTATTTACATCAGTCTGCATTAAGGTGAACGAGACTATATATATATATATAAAGATTGAATGATTCTTTTATAAGAGATCCATTATTTTAATTTCGGTAAGGATTTTTATGAAATCACATATATTTTTATGAATTGTTTTGTGGATGATGTGTTTAATGAAATCTACATATGAATAAAATTTGAAATTTTTTCAAGCACTACAATTATTTTTCTTGAAATTTTCCTATTTTTCGTCAATTTTCCGATGCCTTCATATTCAACAAAATCGGAATAAATAGTTGTAGTGTTTGAAAAATTCTTAATTTTTTTATTGGTAGATTTCATTAACCTTATTTTTCACAAAAAAATTCAAATCAAAATTTATAGAAATCAATTTGATTTCATTAAGGCCATTACTGAAATTAAAATAATGGATTCCTTTTAAGAGAACTACCATTATATATTATCTAGTATCAGTTTAATTATTTCATTTGAAAAATAAATTAAAAGGGAATGGTAATATATATATATATATATATATATATATATAGAAATGCAATAATTTTTAATTTTAGATTAAGAAAATGAGAATAGACAACCCAAGTGATATAGGAAGACACATGTCGTACAAATTCAAAAATGAGATTCTTGTACTTTTCTTTTTAAAAAACAAATATATAATGATCAGATTCTTATTGAAGAAAAAAGTCAAATGAATGATATTCTTGTTTAAAGTTTACAAGATTCCTGCATGAAAAAGCTGACAAGATTCTTGTTTGAATTGTTTGAATAGACGAAAGTAAATTATGAGGATCTCAGCGGAGCTGTAAAATAAAAGGTTAATTTCTTTTTCGTCCCTTTAGTTTGACCTAATATACAAATTGATTTTCTATTTTTGAGATTTTTTTCGTTAAGTCCTTCTATTAATTTTTTCGTTAAAAAAGTGGTTACTGACAGGTTCAGTGGGTAAAATGACCCTACTGCCCCTTATAGTTGTTGAAATTGAAAAAAAGGTTGTTGGACCAAAATACCCCTCTGTTGACCGTTGCTTTGCAACGTCTCTATTAAGTCCTATAAAAAGGCTTGAAACCTGCACATACACATTAACACCTGCACATATTCCACACATACTAGGGTTCATTGAAACACCTTCATTTCTAAACTTATTTTCTTTTCCTGTTTTTTTTTTTCCTACCATACAAACCTACTTCATTACACCTGCACACATACATCCAGCAGTAACCTCCATACATATTTTTCCCAACCATACAAACCATAAAACATTCACAACAATTCAAATATCTAGTTAGCAACATCAAGTAGGTTTTCAATTCGAAGATCCAACATCCTGAAAACACAACCAACATCAAGCACACTAATGGAGGCTACATCAAGTTCAACTTCAAAACGAAACATCAATGGAGGGATAATCAAGTTCAAGAACTGGAAATGCTCATGTGGGATCAAAACAGGCATAAGGATATCAGAATCCGTAAACAACCCAAACATTTTTTTTTCTAGAAAGGACAATGCAATTTCTATAGGTTTTGGGAATCTAATACCGAAGAATTCAACCTATCAGAATACACCGAAAACTTAACACAAAGGTATAATGGTAGAGATATGTATGATGGTAGAGCTAGTATTCTACTCGAACTAGCAATGAAAGATTTAAAGGTAAGGTTACAAAGGCTGGACAACTTTTATGCAAGAATATGAAATCAAGATACAGACAGTAATGGTAGAATGTATCAGAAAGAGTGTATGCAAGGAGGCTCAAGGGTGATGTGTGTTGTTAACATGATTTTTCTTTGTGTAACCATGCGTATGCTTCTACTTATCATGACAAGCAATTGTTGATTGTACACATTCAACATAAAATAATAAATAAAAGTGGTTAATCAGTCTAACACCATTGCATATTAAGCCTAACAACATTCATATCAATTCATTCCATTACATAAAGGCTAACAACATTCATATCATAAAGCATTCTAAAACCATTCAGAGTCTAAGAATGGTTATTATGTTAGTATTTTCAAAAACATATTAAGCTTAAGTCTCATAACCATACGTAAACAGCTAGCAACAATACCATGCAATTAAACAAAAATATATAATAGAAATAATTGCTAAAAGGTTAACTGTGCCACCTTACAAAAACATATTCAGTATGAAACCTGATATTCTTCCATCAATCAAACAATTGCTGTGTAAGTTGTGATTGAGGAGGTGGTCTCTGGTTTGGTTGATTTGAAGATGAGGCTCCAACTACATTTTGTTGACCATGAATTAGAAGGAGATGTTAGGAAAAGAAAACCCTAATTAAAAAAAAATGCAATAAAATTAAAACAGTAAAAGGACTACATTCTTATCATTCCTATGTTGGCAAGATCTTTTGTTGTGGCTAGCTTGATGACATAGTTTGCATATTACAGTGCCAGATCTCCTAACTTTAGGTGTCTCATATAGTTCCCTCTTTCTCAGGTTCTCAGGTCTGCCAGGTTGGACACTGCGAGGTGGTGGATTCATAAGTTCTGTAACTCCTGGATTCATTATGCATGCTGGAACTTCTGGCCACCTTTTTTGATCTGGAATGGGATGGATCATGCCTACGTATATTTGCATATAGACATTTTTAGTGAGACTGTGTGGACAAACTCAGCCACCTTGTCCTTCACTACTGCTCTACCACAATAATGGCTTAATGCAGCCATAGCATGACAACAGGGAATCCCACTAACTTTCCAACTACCACATTCACAATTGAACTCTCTCAGCTTCACAACATATCCTCCACTTACACCTAGAAGCTCATATTCCATGTTCCCTGCTGCTATCGTTGTCAAACACCTACTTTCTCTACTATGCTTAAGAATTTTTACATGAACCCTTGGTGGTAAAACTGAACTCCATCTACTACACTCTTCCTTTCTGTCATTGAACTTCCTCATCACCATTCTTCTAATAAACTCTAGCAAATCTAAGTATGATGCAATTCTATGGGTACTTAACATGCTTTTGAAAGCCTCGATCATATTGTTGGTGACATGGTCACATCTAATGACTGGATCATATGCATACCTAGACCAATGTTGTGGATCTATGTTCATTAACCAGTTCTTGACAGCAGGGTTGATAATACCTATTTCCTCCATACACGTTTTGAAGTAATATATTTTGGAGCTTCTAGCAACTCTCCAAAACAGCTTCTTATAGTGGTGACCTTTATATGTAAGTTTAAAATTGGCATAGATATGCCTTACACAATACCTTAATTACATATAAAAAAGAAACAAACATCTATAGGAAAACAAAAATGGATATGAAACTGCCTTCTATGAGCAAATTGGAACCCTTTTGCCTGTCAGACATGAATGTCAACTTCCTGTCTTCTGGATAGTTTAGATAAATCTTCAGCTTGTTAAGAAACCACTCCCAGCTGCCATGAGTCTCTTTCTCACAGATGCAAACAGTCAATGGGAATAACCCACTGTTTACATCCAAGGACACAACTGAGAGCAGTACTCCTCCAAATGGCCCTTTGAGGTGACACCCATCCACTCCTATAAATGGTCTGCAACCTTCCAAGAAACCCACTTTTTGAGGTTCAAATCTTAAAAATATCCTTTGAAAGGTTGGTTGTGGGTTCTGGGTGCATATATGAACTGAAACACCAGGGTTGGTTTGGTTCAACATAAATGCATACCTCCTAAGATACCCAAAACACTTACCATGATCCTTGGCTAACTCCTTTAATGCTCTATTCTTGGCCCTATAAAGCGTACGAATATCAACTGACACCTTGTAAGTCTCTCTCAATAATTCACCTATCACCCTTACATTGATACTAGGATTACTCTTAACCAGCTTCTCAAACTTAGAAGCAATCCACTTAACCTTAGCCTCCTTATTGTGGTACTGCCTATAATAGTCATGCTGGTCCGATAAGGTTTTAAGCATGAAAGTCACACCATCAATCATGCATGATGCATGTGCCCTCCATCCACACGTATCTGCTCCACACTTGTAAGTATATCTCACTTTGTCATTTTTTACTCTTTTTTAACTATCCCCTCTTGAATGGCATACCCCTTGAATATTTCCCTAATGTGCTCCTTACTGTTGAATATCTGACCTATATGAAAACTAATCACACCATCAACCATTCTCTTGAAATGCTGGCCTTTTACTAACTTTGCTATTCTAACCTGGTCTAGCTCAAGCTCTGAGTCAGTAAAATACTTATCACTACTCTTTGACTGGTACCCCTCAAAGTAATCCATACACTATTGTGTGATATCATTATCTACTTCAACAAATTCTTCATCAATAATTGGGACCTCATTTTGTGGACATTCTTCCTCACTACCACCCTCATCATCATTCTCATCACCCTGCTCATTATCACCTTCATAATTCAGTTGTTCAGCCTCCATCTCAGACCAACCTAGTGGATCATATCCTCCTTCCACGTCCAACATTGGAGGCTCTTCAGGAGGAGTCAGAACATAACAATAATTTTCTAACATGAACACTATCCTATCCAAACCACGCTCCTCAAACCTACTAAATAATTCAAGTAACTCACTATCACTGCACACCCCATATTTCTTACAACACCAAAGTATTTGTGCCCACACATGGTAATCTATAGTAGGAACGTCACAGTTTCCACTAAGCTTCTGATGAATTGCATGAATAAGGGTGATGAGGCTAATGTGATCAACATCACACTCACCTACCTCAACCACCTTATCCCCAATCTGCACTGTAATGTTGAAAATGTCCATTGCACCTGTCAAAAACAAAAACAATAACAATACATGAGTAAACTTGCATTATAATCATCAGAAATATCAGTCTTTTCAACTAAGAACTAAAAGTTTGTCAGAATAACTAACAACCTAAATCAATAACAATACACGAGTAAGCTTGCACTGTAAGTTCGGTGAAACAACTAAAATTGTACTATTTTTTTTCAATAATCAAATAAAACAGTCCATACAACTTTTGTAACACTTGATTACACTTAAATGACATACTTGACTCCTTAAAAACCCTAACCTGATACTAAACAAGAACAAACTACATTTTTTTTCCAAAAATTACGCTGTTTTCATTTACAACAAACTTCAAACAACTTAATCAACACTCAATTACACTTAATTGCCTTTCAATCAAAAAACCCAAAAATTTAATATAGGACAAAAACCCTAACTTTTAAAAATCTTTGCAAAACACAACACAAACATATTGCATGCAACAAATGTCAAACAACCACGTAAAAGAAACTTCATCGGTGTAAATGAAACTAAACTTTATAGATTTTGCTTCTGAAATTCTCACAAAACACCGTTCGACCACCTGCCGGTTCACCACGAATGGGGAGATGAACACCAACACTTCAGATGCAACAACTATTGCGAATAAGAACTAAAAATCGAAAGGTTTTGGTGGAGCTTGTAGGGTTTTTGGCGAGAATGTCTCTCTGTTGTTTGGCTCTCAAGCAAAAACCGAATGAAAACGTTGACAAACTTTTTGGGACCATAACTCGTTTTTGTTAAATGAGGTGGGGTAGTACATGTGTATTTCATTCTGTGGTTCAATTAGTTTTTATTTTTTTTTTTAATTTCAAGATGAAATTACTTCTTTACCTTTCGTCTAACCGGATTCTAGAAGCTAGTCATGTCTGATTACTATTATACCATCAGCACTTGGACAGAATTTTAGAAAACCCTAACGGATTTGGACGGTAGGGACTGAAATTGTAATTTCTTGAAACTGTGGGACCTGTTACGATAATTCTCAAAAGTGAAGGATCAGTTTGTGTATTATATCAAACTAGAGGGACAAAAAAGAAATTAACCATAAAATAAAGTGAGATGAGAAGACCGAGCGACACACGAGAGAGAAAACATAATTGTGTATTGATTTTGAGAGCTTTTACTAGCTTGTTTACAAACACAGAAATCAATATATATATATATACATATATATATATATATATATATATATAGTTTTCAGAGGTAGCTCCGTTTGCATAATTTACATAATCATGGAGTAAAGTTCTATCAAGTAGAGCTAAGCTCAAGTAAGTGGATACTGGATAGGCGGTGGGAAATCCACCACTGTTATCTATAATACTCCACATTGGATTCTCACCATTTGTATTTGATTGATCTTCTGGATCTCGTGGTGTTAGATGTTCTTAAAAATGTCTCGTTAAAAACCTTATTAGGAAAACCTAGTGGGATAAAACCTGATTGATGGAAAAAAAGAATATAGTGCACACAAGTCCGTTCAGAACTTTGCTCCCCTTGATTTTCTCGTCAAAATCTTGTCAGGAAATCCAGTGGGACAAAACCTGATCGGAGGAAAAGGAGTGCAATGCAAATATGTCCATGATCAATGTTTTCTTCAAAACTATGTTCACATTTATATTTTGCTAGGAAAAACCTAGTGGAATAAAAACCTGAGCAAAGATATCCATTGATCTATCAAATCAAAGTAATATTTATGATGATCTTATGGATCAATGTAACATATATAAGATGATTAACAAGATCAAAGTAATATTTACAATGATTTTTTTGATCAAAACAACAAATATACGATGATCTACTGGATCATTACTTTTTATGATGACCTTTATGGATCAAATGATTTTCAGGCTTGCTTAGAGAATTGTCTCATTAAAACCTGTTATCGGCCTTTTTTGGCAGGGGTCCAAGAATTTTCCATCAGGCTGATACCTGGTAGAACCTGGATCGGGACCATCCCGGCTACTAGGTACCAGAAATACTGATACCATGATCGAGGAAGGGTCAATGCCACGTTATGCCGTTCATCTGGTATCAAGGAGAACTGGTACCACGGTACAACCTACCTGGTATCTAGGTACCGTGGCACCTACCTGGTATCCAAGTATCGTGACATTTACCAAGATCAATCCAGTAAGTGATTTTTATCCACCTAGCAGGGAGAATGGTATCGATGAGGTACTAGTAAGCCAAGATAGGTACCTCCCTAGCAAAAGTGGATCGGTATACTAGGGATACTTGACCTGTACCGCATCCAAAGGAATAAAGCCAACATATGTCTCCCACAAGGCAGAAGGGAAGGTTGACCTCTTCATCACTTAAAGCGCTAAAAGAGACAAAATGGTCAACCCAATCAGAATTTTAATTCAACGGAAACCATTACGTAATTGAATGGAGCAATTCCCGTGTTAGCTTACAGCCTCATTCAATGCTAATCAACACCAAAATAAGGACTCCGATGATTGTAAATCAATTGACTAGAAGAATCAGGGATAGTAAATACAACGACAAAAGTCGAAACAAAGGATCCAGAAATTGTTAGACAAGAAGACCAAAGAGTTTTTGCCATAACCTAAAGTAAATATTCACCATCACCTACAGAGAGATATCAACTTATCGACTAGCACGAGTTCGTCATTGCCAACTGTGTAAGAGAGAGAGAGAGAGAGAGAGAGAGAGAGATAGGAAGAGAGTTCTAAAGTAAGAAAACTACACACAATATTGTATCAATGGATTTCTTGATTAATAAAACAACCTGCTCCTTGTATTTTTTCGATACATACTGCACCCTCCTGTTCTTTATATCGTATAAAATCACGGTACCTAGAGGAACCTACCTCGATGCGATCTCCTAGGTTGCAGTTTGAGGGTGTTGATCGAAATTCTACACCCCAAACGAATTTTCGGTTAACAAAACCTTATCAGGAAAACTCAATAGGACAAAAACCTAATTGAAAGGAAAAAGAGTACAATGCAAATACGCCCCAATATAATTAATATACTTCATTTGATATGCTCCCTCTAATGAGACACTCCCCTTGATGAAAATTCTTTTAAAGCATTCTTCTAGATTTCTAAATTGATACATAGATGTTTATTTCATGAAATCAAATAACGTCAAAAATGATTGGAGGGAATATAAGCAAATACTTACTTCATAGAGTAATATCCATATGGAATCTTTTCAGAATCTTTTCAACATATTCTGATTAATGGACAAGCATTCCATTTGATCTATGTTCGATCTTCAGGTTGAGACAATATTTTCTTTCTCATTTCCTTATGAAGACACACGAGTATATAATATAATTTATTATATCCTTATTTTATCGGATATTAACTGAGACGGTTATACCACATCCGTTTCATATTGTTTTAATCCATATAAGGATTTTTTTACGTTTATCAAATACAGACTACTAGATCTCGATTTACATGCTTCTAGCATTTTAAATCCTTCGGTGATTATAAATATCTGTATTGAGTGAATCATAAAGATAAATGACTACTACGTCTAGAAGATGCCTTTCAAGCCTTCCAAAGACAACCAAATTTATCAAAAATTCAAAACGTAATCGTATTCATCACTAGTGAATACCAAGTTTCTGTAAGAAATCTTGTACTATGAGTCGTGCCTCATATCTCACGGTCTTGTTTTTGTTATTACATTTCCGTTTAAAGACCCATTATTATCCAACTAGTTTAACATCTCTAGATGTCTGGAGTACTATTGGTTTAAATACTTTGTATTTGGCTATGAATTAAGTTCTTCTTGCATTGCTTCTTTTTATGTAGGCCAATCGTACCTTTTGTCTACAATCATTGATATTATAAAAATCAAAATTATAGTTTAAAATTTCAATAGTGTTACTGTGTATAAAAATACATCATCAATGATTGTTTTTTTATGATTCCTCATTTCTCTCATATGATTTATTGAAATTTTCTCAATTTCTATACTCTTGTATCTCTGTTAAGATTACTTCCATTTTAATGGATTTAGTCATTTCATAGACTTGTATGATTTCTAGAATTTCTCCCAATTTCTATATTCTTGTATCTCCTTTGATATTTCTTCCATTTCAATGGATTTCGTCATTTCATAGACTTGTGTCTCTTTAGATATATCAGACTCTTATAAAGTTGATTTAGAGAAAGTGGATTTATTTATAACTCGAGTTTTGTTTACTTTTGGGATCCCGATAACAATATCTTTCAAAAAGGTTCACAAGCTTATGCTATGCATCAGATGATTTATTAGTTTCCTTTTGCTCCGATCGTTCTTCAAGAACAATCACCCGACCAGGGTTTATGAGATGACAATTTATAAAATCTTGTTACCTTTTATATATCAAGTAACATATTAATAATCATCTGATGATCAATTATCTTTCATATTTGAGAGATACGGAGATTGAAATAAGACACACACACACACACACACACACACACATACACACACACACACACACACACACATATATATAGATAAAGAGAGAGAACCGAATTGTTATCTCTATTTTGTATACGAGTAACTTTTCATTTACTCTTCTCTTATGGAGAAACTTTCCATGAGAAATTAATCAATATAATAATATGTATATTTTACATAAAAATATAAACTATCAGAAGTTTGAATGATATAATAACAGATTAATCAAAATCGATATTAATCTTACAATGATATAAAAGTCTTATCTTAGATCATGTCAGAGATGTAATAAAGAGTTATACAACACAATCAAATATCCTTAAAAATGAGTAAGTCCCTATATTGAATATAGTAACTGTATCAAAATAATGAAGTTCTCGCAATTACCTGGAGACGTTTGATAAGTGATTCCCCTGATCCATTACGATTATGAGTATTTCTGAAAACTAGATGTTGAACATCAATCCCAGCTGATTTGCGATATTCATCAAATATCTTGTAAGTTCAATCAAGTGAATATGCTTGAAAAACTGTCAATCAGTGCAAGTAATATGGAGATGTTTGATAATAAACAAACATTTGATCATCTCGTAGATGCATCAATTAGAATTATAAAATAATGAAAGGGCTGTCTTGGTGGATGAACCCACACATATCACTTTGAATGATAGGGACTCAAAATCAATTTTAGAATGAGATGATTTATTACTAGTCTCCATTTGTGAATATGCAATGCATATATTATTATGTAATTAAATAATCTCCTACCTCTTTAATTGATGTCCATATTTTTCAATGATTATACTCATCATCGTAGATTCTTGATGATCAAAATTGTCTGTTAATACATAAGTATTCATGGATCTGAGAATTTATAGTTCATAACTGTACATATGATAAAGCACACAGTTTTTCTATAATGAGTTTCTGGCTTGAATAATGTATAGATATTCAGCACTCAGTCTGATATTAATAAAGTTATATACCTTTGATCTGAGCAGATTTGTTTATGTTTTGCTTGAATGACATAAAGTATCATTGATACATAATTCAATATCATATGGTAATAAGATTTTGACTCTTCTAGAGCCTTTAATCAGATCTGCTGGATCTGATATGGTATTAACCTTATATACATTTGAACTATGCATATTTCTTTATGTTCTTCTTGAATAATATCAAGTATCATGATATATAATTTAGTATTGTTTGATAACAATATCGTGGCTCTTCCAAAGCTTTCTATCAGATCCGTTTGGATCTGTACATAATTTAGTATTGTTTGATAACAATATCGTGGCTTTTCCAGAGCTTTCTATTAGATATGTTGGACCTGATACATTATTGACATTTGCTAAGAGCAAAGTCAAATTCATAAAATATTTCTAGCTCCGAAGAAACTGTATGAGTCGTTGCACTCTCGACAATATATATATATATTGCTTCTGAGAATTTTATGGATATTATGTGTAATGTTATTTTATATTTCATCTAAAATGATAATAATCTCCCCATTTTGTAAGCATCGCTTTCAATTTTACAATAAATATATGGAATATCAATAAGTGACAAGAGAGAGAATAGTACAAACTTGGATGCTCTGTTCGAGTTGTATATCACTCTGTAAAAACTTTCAATTAAAAATCCAACAGTTAGATTGTAGAACAATGGGTGATGAATGTTCTGACCAAATATCAACTCGACCGGACCACAGATCAAAGGTAAATCACTTTTCGATGAAACATGCGAAATACTAGAATTTCCTCCTCTGATTTATGTCCAGCCGTGTTCGGAACTGCAAAACTCACTACAGGGAATTCTGATTGGCAATCCCACCACCAATATTCAAGAACTACAAGAGTAGAACGTATTGACTAAATTTCAGCCCAAACCAATCTTAGATGAATGAGATATCAACATTTGATCAAGACTGCACAATGGTGTTCTTCACACAATTTTTGCACACAAATCTCTTTTTCTTCTCTCTTTTATAGTATGTATGAAATGTATAAATTATTATTACCAATTTCATTATACATTAGGATCTTAAATCCTTTTTATGATACTCACATCATCTTGTTAGATGTGTAGATCCTTCTCTGAATATTGTTCGTCATGAGCATCAAACGTGTATATAACACTCATTGGATCTAGAACTCCAGGTTCTCATCGGTTATCAAAATTGTGTCGTATGTCATGTATATAACACTGGATTAAGATCTCCAGGTTCTCATTGTTTGTCAAAACCGTGCCGTATAACATGTAAATAACACTGAATCTAGAACTCCAGGTTCTCTTCGGTTGTCAAAACCGTGCTGTATGACATGTATATAACATGTATATAACACTGGATTCAAATCTCCAAGTTCTCATTAGTTGTCAAAACCGTGCAGTATCACATATATATAACACTCGATCCAGATCTCCAGGTTCTCGTCGGTTGTCGAAACCGTACCGATTTAAATATCATAAATCCAGAACATTATGTTCTGTTTAGTTGGCTTATCCAATCTTATATATTGTGTATAATTAAATAAATACGAATATTGAAAAAGCATAATAATTAAGTACAAAACTATGAAAGGTTCTGTCGACACAGCCGTAGCCAATCTTTGTCGACATAGCCACAATCAGTCTTATATGTTGCATATAATTAAATAAATACGAATATTGAAAAAACATAATAATTAAATCTAGAACTATAACAGGTTCTGTCGATACAACCGCAACCAGTCTTATATATTGCGAATAATTAAACTGTTCCAAGAGGCTAAGCTCTTGTGATGTGCATAAAAATAAATGATTTCTGGGACATGAGTTCATCTGATATGTGTATAAAAATAACAATTTCAGGGACATAAGTTCACCTAATATGTGCATAAAAATAACAATTTCAGAGACATGAGTTCACCTGATATGTGCATAAAAAGAAATGAGTATATATGAATAAATCCATATATATATATATATGTATATATATATATGTATATATATATATATATCTATATATACGGGTTTCGTTGATGACATAAGTCATCTAGTTATACGGAACTGTATATAGATCCAGAATGTTGAGATGTAAGTAAATCACCCATCAGAGAATCCTTTTTACTTACTTGCAATCGTGTTGTAAAATAAATGAAGAACGTATGAAATAAATAATAATGTGAGAAGAGAGAGACACGAGAGAGAGAACATATTTGTGTAATGATTTTCAGTGCTTCAGCTAGCTTGTTTGCTAACAGAGAGATCAATATATATATATATATATATATATATATAGAGAGAGAGAGAGATAGAGTTTTCAAAGGTAGCTCCACTTGCATAATTTACTTAAGCATGAGGTAAAGTTCTATCAAGTGTTTTCAAAGGTATTCCCACCTGCATAATTTACTTAAGCATGAAGTAAAGTTCTATAAAATGGAGCTAATCTCTATCAAGTGGATACTGGATATGCGGTAGCAAATCCACCGCTATTATCTGCAATAAGTTACAGATTGTTATATGGTTTGTTTGGAATCCATTAACATTAACACAGATAAAAAGTAGAATGCAGATACATAATTTATTTAATTAAAAAAAACAAAAAAGGTAGATAAAAATATTTAGGAATATCATTAATTTCTTATTTTTTTTTGGTACAGAGGAGGGCAACTAGCCCAGAAAGGAAGAAAAACACAAAAGGAAATTAAAAACAGAGAGATCCAATTGAGGCAAAGCCTCTAGCATCATTGGCAAGAATTCCAAAAATAGCAGGGGGGATCTTTGAAAAAGAGCGCACCCATATCCATGGCAGTCCCCATTTTAGCCAAACCATTTACCAACATATTACCTTCCTTATACACATGCTTCATATCAGAGAGCAGAGACTTACGACTCTGGATGATGCCGAATAGGGGTGATTTTCATTGGTAGCCTTAGCAATATGATGAATGACAGACATGGAATCAATTTCCACAACCACTTTACTAAAACCCTTCTTCCAAGCCATTTTAAGACCTTCAAAGAGACCTTGGAGCTCTGCTTCAAGAGCACTCCTAGAACCTCTGCTCAACACAAAATCTCTTAACCAGCTCTTCAAATGGTCACTTAGCACACCTCCAACAGTGATGGATCCTAACTCACCAGTGCACCCATCATCAACATTTAATTTCACATAACCTTCACTAGGAGTATCCCAAGCAACAGAGATGGTACAAACAGTCATAGAATTGCTTGCAAAGTTAGCTTCCACCAGGTCCTTACAAAAACTATTAATAATCAAATGAAGAGATTGGGGGAACATGAAATTAGCATCGAAAACTTTGCTACATCCCCACTTCCGTAAAAACCAAAGCACAACGGCAAATTGAAGAAAACTGGGCACATTATCATTCACCAGCTCATTGTTGTGCAGATTCTCAGCCAACCAAGCATCTATATTACCAAGAAAGGAAGAGGAAGAAGAAGCACTCTTAGCAATATCTACCCACACAGTGATGGAGTCCCTACACCTTATCAGAAGATGATCAATATTCTCAATCCCACTTTGGCATTTAGGACAAGAGGCATCAAACCCTATACCATGCATACACCTCTGTTTATTAGTGAGGACCTTACCATGAAGAAGAACCCAAAGAAAGTGTTGAATCTGAGGAGGAAGCTTAAGCTTCCAAACAAAGTGCCATTGCCACACATGCATGATCTCTGCATCTAAGTAACCTTTAAAAGCAGTTTTAATAGAGAACTCAGCACCTTGGCCCACTCCTAAATACACTTATCATGACCACTATGACTCACACCTGTATAAATGCTCGCCACTCTGTGAACAATATTCCAAGGGACAATAACAAGCTGAGAGATGATCCATTCCCCATTATGGAGATAATAACACATAATTTGAGATAAATTGTCCTCAGAAAGATTAATGGTAGCATGATCCCTTTAAACCCCAATATCTGGCACCAAGTTATCAATCTAAAACTGAACCTGGAAGCTATCTCCAACTCCCCACTTCAGACCGTTGGATAAAAGTTTTGCCCAAAAAGAAATACCTCTCCAAGTACTAGAGCACACAATCCCCTTGCTAAGATCAAGATTAGTGAAAGACTTATTGTTAAGATATTTATGCTTGAGAAGATGACACCAAATGCCATTGTCATTCTGTAGAATCTGCCACCCAATCTTAGGAAGCAATGCCTGGTTCATGCCTTTTATTTTCTTGATACCCTGACCACCTCTTTTTTTAGGCAAACAATTTAATAAGATGAGTAGTCTTTTTAGCATCCCTATGGCCCCAAAATAAGTTCTTGCTCAGCTTATCTGAGTTTAGATAGAGCTCACTCAGAAGCTCACAAATTGCATGATGTACACAGGTAAAGCAAAAAATATAACTCTCACAACCAAAGAGAGAGTATCACTCTTCCAAGCAGCAAGCCTACTTTGGACTTTCTCCACCAAGGCACTATAAGTTTGATTCCTAATTCTATCGTGGATGAGAGGGACACCAAGATACTTCCCTAAATCCTTATTGAGGGGAGAACTATAAACCATAGAAATATTTTTAGCATTTCTCTCATTGGTATTACAAGAGTAGAAGATACAAGACTTAAAGAAGTTAATTTGCTACCCTGAGAGATTACAAAAAGTGTCAAGACAATCCTTCATCATTTCAGCTTGAGCATTAGAACCTTGCCCAAATAGTATGAGATCATCAATAAAGAACAGGTAATAAATACAAGGTCCTCCTCTAGAAACCTTCACATCCTTCTAGTCCCCAGTACTCACTCTCTAGATAATCAAGTGGGAAAGTTTTTCCATACATAAAACAAACAAATAAGGGGATAAGGGATCCTTCTACCGAATACCACACCTAGGAGTAAAAGTCTTAATCACTTCTCCATTCCAGACAGCTTTGTAGTTGACAGTGGAGACACACCATATAATAAGATCAACTAATCTTCTCTTGAATCCAACCTCCTTAGTAACCTCTCTAATTAAACTCCAATGTACCATATCGTAAGCTTTAAAAAGGTCAATTTTCCAAGAGAGAATCCTTTCTTGCCTTTCATAGTCTTAAATTTATAAAGGACCTCTTGGGCAACAATAATGTTATCCTAACTTTATCCCTCAGGTACAAAGGCCACTTGACTTGAGCTGGTAAGGTTAGGCATGAGGTTCCTTATTCTTTGAACAATGGTGTTACTGATGACTTTGTAAACAATATTACACAAGCTAATAGGTGTAAGATGGGTCAAATCGAGAGGGCTAGGAATTTTAGGGACAAGAGCAATAAGATTTTTGTTCAGCTCAATAGGAAAGAACCCAATTTTAAAGTTCTCCATAACAAGTTTGACCAACTCATTCTTGGACACACTCCATTGGTTTTGGAAAAAGATAGTAGAGAAGCCATCAAGACCAGAGGCTTTCAACCCACCTACACCAAAAAGCTCAAGCCTTATCTCCTCTTCATTCATGGGTTTATTCATGTCATCAACAACACCCTCTTCCAAGCTAGGGAACAAATTGGGGAGATCACCATAAGCATAAGTATTAGGAATATTAGAAAATAGATTACTCAAGTAAGAGACAACAATAGATTCATGTTACTCTTAACAATTTTCCAAATACCATCCAAGTCTTTAAGGCCTTCTAGCTTATAATATCTCCTCCTAATCATGGTAGAACGGTGGATAAACTTATAGTTACGATCACCTTCTTTAAGCCAAGTATTTATAGACTTTTGAGCCAAAAGATCTCCTCTTGTTTAATTATAAGATCATACTCATCCCGAAGCCTAGTCTCCAAAGAGGCTAACCCAGGATTAAACCTCTCATTAAGACTCCTCTGGATACATTGCAATGTCGCTAGAATTCTCCTCTTTTTATGGAAGATAAAACCAAGAACCTCTTTGTTCCAGACTTTTATATTGTTAGCCAAAAACTGCAGTTTGTTAGTTAAATCACCAATATGGGAACTCTAGTTACACCTAACTACATCACCAAACTCATCATGCTTGAGCCATATGGCCTCAAATCTAAAAGGTTTGAGAGGACCTCTAGAAATATGAGAGTTGTGAAGGCAAAACAAAATAGGACAATGATCCGAGGTGACTATAGGGAGGTGTCTGACATAACCTTCACCAAAGGAAACCCTTCACTCTATGGGCCAAAAGCTCTGTCAAGTCTCATCCAAATATCCTCACTCACACCCCTCCTAGTCATCCAAGTATATTTTTGACCAATGTAACATGTTGAAGGTGATTTTTGGATCAATTATAACTCACCACGTGCCCAAGTAAATGTAAATAAAGATGAATAGTAAATTACAAGAGAGAGAAAAAAATAAAGCAATACATAATATTTTACGTGGTAAAACCCCAAGGTGGGGAAACATCCACGGTTGGGGAAACATCCACGGTTGCCTGCGACAGTGAGAAAAATTCACTATGTTATAGGTAATTACACACTCAATCTCTCTTGTTCTCTTGCTAGCCAATTTTCATTAACCCCTTTTAGATATTATTAGAGTCTATTTATACATGCATAAAACCCTAACTCTTGGTGTACAAGTAAGGAAAATTCTCGTTATTTATTGAAACTCTAACTTATTGGAGTTGTGCTATTCTTCTTTCCCGTTTTACATTGAATGTACTTCAATCATACTTAGATTTCTTACTTAATTTGAACTTTGATGTTTATAGGGAAGTTTGTTTCCTTATCAAAGTGAGCTTCAAGTTGCCTTGTTTGAGTCAGACTCTTTTTCTGCGTACTTGAGTCGTGATTGCATTAAATCTGTGTGTTGTCCAGTGTTGGTCAATCAACCATCTGCCAAATCCGACCAAACATTCTTCCCCCTGACCAATGTTTCCCCGATTATAGGCTTTGACCCGACCATCTTGATGGTTCCAATCAGGTCATCTTCACCAGATCATCTAGGTTACTTCGAACGGGGGGTTGAGAGGCCTTCTTTGGTCAATCTGGGTTAGTTAGGTTTGGTTGACTTTTAGTGATGTGGCACCCCTAACTCTTGTCTATTGCTGATGTGTCATTCTCTCTGAACTACTCCAACAACAACACCCCCTTAAACACACAAGATCGAGTGTCTCGCTATTAAAAGGAAACCGCTCAGCGAAGTGTGTTAAGTTTTTTTTTCTCTTTTGTCTCGTAGCTCATTAATGCGTGTTTAATGCTTAACTGCTAAGCATTAACCCCAACCAGATCCATTTCAACTGACGCAATCATTAGCTACTTTTTGAATTTCAAATGGTGCATGATCTTCGGGATTTGTGTACCTACCCACACTCTCGCACGTTGTACTTGGTGACGTTTACATGCCTTGATGACGCCATCACTTATATATATATATATATAATTTGAAACCTTTCCATTTCTCTCTCACGACTTCATGGATTCTCTGTAAAACCTTTGTTTTTACTTCTTCTCCTCAATCTTCAGCTTTCTCTTCGTTCCTTTTTTTTCTCGCCAGCGGTTCGTGCTTCGTTGCTCTCATAAACCTTTAAGGTATGGATCCTATCCTTTGTTATCAATATTTTGAACTTCTCATATGTGCCATTGAGGTGGATTATAAAGAGAATATCGCTAGGCTTGAGTCTATACTGTGAGGTCTCTTTCACACATACATTCCTTTGTCTCAATCCATTGCCCTAAATGTAGATTATTTAGTTTCTCTTCCTTATTTTGTATCTTCACACGCTAACCCTTATGATATGTCAAGGACAACGAGTTCTAGGCAAGCTGCTATGGACTCGTCTAGAGAAACCACTCGTATTGTGAGTGATTTGAAGATTTCCTCAACAGATTAAAAATGGAGGACGTTCCAAAAGAACGTCGGACACACATGCTAAAATTTTCTACTGATCACCCGTGTGCCTTTGATTATGAAATAAACGTGGTGACTGATCATGAACTTGGAAAGTTCATGGATAGGTTTGACATCCCTCACTCGGTGCTACTGATTTTCAACGGTGAGCGCACTGTATGGAACCCCCTTTTGATACTGTCGCCTTTTATGGGCCATGCTATCTTCCGGTGTCACTATCCCCATCCAGCCTTTCATTACAGGATTCCTAGCTGATGCGGGCATCACTCTTATACAACTGACTCCTAACTCCTATCGAGTGCTGATTAGCATGTGGCATTTGTGGGGAAAAATCGGGGCTACGTACCTTCTGACCTCCCAGAAGATAAATAACTTCTATACCCTCGGTCGCTCAGATGCTGAAGACACTTTCTACTTGCAATCAACTTCTTCAAACAACCTTATTTCTTACAGTTTTGAGGATAAACTCACATTCTCAACAATAAAGACCACAAGGGCTCAATCTAGGGTTTCCAATCCTCAAACAAATACTGGAAGAACAACTGGTTTTTTGTTAGAGGCGATTGTGGAGAAATCGAGTTGGTCGATCCTAATCAACGGCTAGATAAAAATATTGTCCAGAGAAACTTCTATAGCCCCGAGTCATAGAGTAAAATTACACTGGTGATGACTCAAAGCCAGACCGCATTGGTTGTTAAGGTGGCCTAGACTTCTTGGGAGGTCAGTGATCACCGTAATTTGTACGAGGAAAAGAACCTGATTGATTTAGGGTATTATCCAGCCATCTCCCAAGCTCTGTAAGCCCTAACGTCCTTTTCGCTCGGTCTTCTGTTGTTTGCATTGTCCTTATCATTTTTTGTTGGATTTCTTTTTTAATGTACGAGATGGACGTTGTCGTTGGCGAGTTGTCCAAAAAGGCTAAGAATCTCTATCGGGCCAGCAAGAGAGAGGTCGCTGAATATGTGGCTCAGAGAATTGTTCCCCCCCGAGCATGATTTAGTGGAACATGTATATAAGCCTGACCCTAACACCACAACGATCCCCGCTAGGCAAATTGAAGGGGGTGAACACGATTCCCCTTCTAGGGAGAGTGGAAAAAGACAGTTTAAGGATATATCTACTCAGGCAAGGTTCACTCAGGAGAGGTTTAACCGTGATAGGTTCATCCGGGAGAGATCTACAGGGATAGGCTATGTAAAGAGAGATATCGCATAGAGGGATATGGCAGAGAGGTTCTTATGGAACAATAGTAAAACTGTAGAGGGGTCATCCACCCTTAAGGCCATCCGTAAGTGAATGGTAGGCTCGGACCCTATCATCCTTGAGAAAAATGATGATGATAATTAGTAGACCCTGACTGATATGATCTTACGAGAGCAGTGGTCAAAGAGAAGAGGTTATCGTGTACCTGCAACATCTGTTTCACTTCCTTTTACCCTGACCAAGACAGCTGACCCGACCCTGGCTAGAACTAGTGATGCAGTCGCATCACAACAAACAGCACATTCTTCTCACCCTGAGTCATCTCAAGTCCAAGATGACCGCCTAGTCGATGGGGCTTCTAATGATCCGGTCGTACATTGCCCTAGCAAGGCCCCCATGAAGTTTTCTATCAGTCGTTTAATAGTCTTTACTGACTTTGATTCTGATAATGGTGGGCTCAATTCGGAGGAACTTTTTATCGATGAAGATGTGCTCGATGTTACTGAAAAGCATGTACCTCTATGATTGGATAAGTCCAAGTTCTCTTTAGATGTTGCGACTACCAATTTGGTTAGGGATGTTGGGACCAGCTAAGTTGGGAATGCCCCTACCAGTGTACCTTATGCGTCTCTTTAATATGATGGTGTTAGTGAAGGTTAAGCTTCTGAAAGGCATGAACCTAGAGCCCATACAGCTGTCCTCCAAGTTGGAGAGGGCGATGGAATTTGAAGGGTGTCAGGTGATTAACACTGAAAAGTGTATGTTTACTACGGGATAATATCATCTTTTTACACTTCCAATATTATTAATTCCCCAATTTAGACATAGTTTCGTTCGCTCGCTTAAATAAATGTGTTGTGTAGTAACCAATGTATTTTTCTTTGTATTTCAGAGGTAATATGGTCAATTCAAAATTATGGAGAAGTCAGATGGCAAAACAAATATCATTTTCAAGTTCAAAACATCAAAAACCCGAGGAAGACCACGATTTGTTTTTGTAAATTTGACTATTCACTGTTCACAGTTGACCTTTACTGTTTATAGTTGACTTTCAATGTTCACTGATGACGTGATACATTCCTATTAGACCGAATTACGAGTGCATTGTGCACGTGACTGCGAGGAATCACATTCTAGAAGACTGTTGTCTTTGTCTGTTGACTGATGACGTTGCACATTTCTATTGGCCCGAATTGTGAGTGCACCGTACACGTGCTATAGGGAATCATATTTTAGAAGCCGGTGCACTATTTACTGTTGACTTCACTGACGCAGTTACTATTTATTGATGACGTGGTAAAATTTGGACGCTCAATTCTAAATTCATCTGATGGTCAATTTTCATCCGTATTTTGTATAAATAGGGGAACTCCCCCTTAATTTGAACATCCTGAATCCAAATCTGACCTTATATTTATGAAATTCTCTGTCTAATATTTTTAGATCATCAGTTTAAATAAAATAACTACTATCTAGTTAAATTATGTCTGGCTAATTTAATATAGCTGGGGTCAAATATGATACTGTTGGTATGGAAAATATGATCCAATTTTGGTAAGTTTATTATTTTTTGCTTTCTCCCCTCAGATTTTTGTGGAGTTTTTGACTCACTGCTGACAGACAAATGATGTTTGACACAGTGAGTACTTTACCCATATCTATCAGTAGAGTGGACAAGGGAGTGGGAATTCCCCCCCCCCCCCCCCCCCCCCCCCCCCCCCCCCCCCCCCCCCCCCGCCCCCCCCTAAATCTGTACTAAATATTAATTATTGGATCATATTCGAATTGCCAACAGTGGATCCGTTTGCCCCAGTTTTAATTTTATTTGATTTACATTTTATAACAAGCTTAATAGTTAATCTAGATAATTAATTCTATAAGGACAAGTGAACAACCTCCTTGTGGTTCGACCTGGTCTTACCGGTTAATTTATTAATATGACACTCTTTTACTTGGGAGTAGGAATACTTCTTTAGGACGTATCAAGTTTTTGACGCCACTACCGTTTAATTTCTTTGCTATTGTTTTTCTCTAATCTTCATTGTTCGCATTTTGTATTCAGTTTTGCATTTTAGAATAGATCTAGTTTGTATTTGCATATAGGTCATTTTACTTTTCACTTTTGCAGACCAGTCTTCATATCTTTCGTATTTTCACTTTAGTCCCTAGATTTTTAGATATTTGCATTTGTACCCCAATACTTGTATATATTTACATTTACACCTTTAGAATTTTGCATCTTTGTTATTTTCACTACTTTTTCTTCTATTTTCCTCATTTTTGTGTATTTCACCTTCATGAATGCTCATTAAACTTGCATGAGACGTTGGTCTTGAACATCTAGCGGTAGGTTAATTAGGAAATCACAATCACCCATATTCAACAACAACATGCCTGAAATCCCACTTAGACATCCAAACCGAGAACCTTTTAGACAACCTTGACAACATGTCTCAACACAACAACCATCCCCCTAATGTTGACCATAAATTAACCCAAATCCACCTAGAACTCTTAGAGACTACATGAACCCCACACACACTAGAGCACTTTCATGCATAGCTTTCCCACCAAATGCACCACACTTTAATTTTAAACCGGGAATCATTCAACTTTTACCCAATTTTCACGGTCTCGAATCTTAAAAATCATATTTACGTCTTAGGGAGTTTGAAAGTCTGTAACACTTGCACTGACCAAAATGTTAGCATGGATATAATCAGGCTTAAGATTTTCCTTTTTTCCTTGAAAGATAAAGCTAAAACTTGGTTACAAAACCTTAGGTCAGGATCAATCCGAACTTGGAATGACATGCAATAGCAGTTCTTAAGGAAATTTTTTCCACCTCATGGAACAAACTCTCTTAAGAGGCAAATCAATTCATTTACCCAAAAACCTGGGGAAACACTTTACTAATGTTGTGATAGGTTCAAAGAGTTGTTAAATGTCTGTCCACATCGCGGTTTTGAAACATGAAGGATAATGTCATATTTCTACGAGGGACTCACACCCCAAAGTAGACAAGTCATTGAGATGATGTGTAATGGGGAGTTTAGGGACAAAAATCCTGAAGAAGCACTTGACTATCTTGACCACATCGTTGAAAATACTCAAAATTAGGACACCATTGGTTCCTATGAGTCCATGAGCAAACCACAACCATCTCTATCTAGTTGAGGCATTTACAATCTTAAGGAAGACCATGACCTTCAAGCTAGATTTGCATCCTTAACTAGGAAAGTTTAAGCTTTATATGTTGGGGTTTATGCCCTAAGGATGTTATTTGTAAATGGATTTATGAAATAAATAAAAGAAAAAGTTCAATTCATTCAGGTTGTGTTGTTTATTTTATAACTTGTGCATATATATATATATATTTAACATCCAAGATTGCCAGATGTATTCTCGAACTGTGTATATGAGTGTCATATATAGATGGATACAGTAAGAGACGTGCAATCTAAAGAGTCCATAGATAGCAAATAAAGCTGGATACTTTATTTGTGGTTAATCTATAGCTGCGGTCCATTCCGTAATGTACGATGATTATATCCTGGATTATTCATATGAGATATGGGAATGGAGACACCTTGTATGATGTGATCATATATGACTGGGCCATGATCTATATGAATCTCTCACCAAGATCCGTTTACCAATGAGATTCATATATATCAACTAGTGATGGCTATATGTGGGTGATCTTAATCCTGAGTGTCTTATCGACACCTTTAGGTTAGATCGTGGTCTTTGATATACCATGGGTGAGGTCAGATGCAGTTCCCGATCAATATGCTCCTTATATTGGGATTACGGTTTAGCTTGTGGCTGGGAAGGTTTATACACAATAGTGGAATTCACTCATTCTTGTGAGAAGTAGATGGTAGTTCCCTTAAGGGTTGATTCGGGACTTGTACAATATGAGCGCTCTCCTAATTCCGTGAGGAATTAGGATTTATTGTTCATTATAGAATCAACGGTACTTGAAGGATATATGTAATTAGAGGGGTATAACGGACATTATGACCCAACTCTAATTATGAACTACTGTGGAGGATCACACAATGTGTAATAGCTATATCAATGGACACCGAGTTGTATCGGTCTATGTAAAAGCATCTGCAATTGAGAGAGTGCAGCTTCAGATTTTTAGTAGGATAACACCGGGGTTAATAATCAAAGAATATTAATTAAAGAGTTTAATTAATGATTCCGAGGATTATTGGAGCTTAAAATATTGTGGGTCCATTAGGTCCCCTTGCTAGCCCGATCGATTTAGGTAACAAGGGTCACGGTTAATTAATTGGATTGTCCAATTAATTGTGTTACAAAAGTGACATATATATTCGAGAATTAATTGAATAATGAGATTATTTAATTAATGAATGTTAATAGTTAAATTAATTAAATAATTAGATTATTTAATTATATTGATAATTATGAATTATTAATTAACTATTAACTGGAGGGTGTTAGTTGATATATAGATTTAGATGAAGATAAAATAATATGATTATTTTATTTTACTAAATCATTTATCTAAGTATTTGAATTTAAGTTTAAATTTAAAATACTTATTATCACTTTTAATATATTAGATATATTTAAAAAGGATAATTAAAAGATATATATCAATTATAACACAAGAAATTGCATTAGATGTAAATTGGTGTGTGCATATATATAAATGTTTGTATAAGATACAAACAAGAATAAATATATAAAAGAGAATATTATATATATATATATATATATATATATATATATATATAAACGCAAGTGGGCTGGTGGAACAACAAAATAAAAGATATATATATTTTTGGTGTAAAGATACAGAGGAGAGGCAATTGTTTTTCTTTGGGTTTGTGAAAAAGAGCAGGCTAGATATATATATATATATATATAGATATATTTGTGCTAAGAAGTGCAGGCGTGAAACAAAAAAGAGTTTGTGTGCGTTTATAAAGAAGAATAATATATATTGATTTCGTGCACTGTCAACGCAAACTAGAAAATTATATATATATATATATATATATATATATATATATATATTAACTACTAGAATGGTTCTAGTTAATTTTCTTTTAGAAGAAAGAGTTTCTTCAATTATCTCTATATCCTCCATTCAAGTTCCTGATGTCATGACGCGCCCACACGTAATTACCAGTCCCGGGAGATAGCGTGGAAGATCGAGTGGTTCAGACAAGAGCATATCGAAAAGTGAAGGAGCCTCCAAATGTTGGTAAGTTTTTCTTCTTCTGATTATATCGATTACAATTTCCTGAGTTTACATATTGTATGTATTGGTTCCGAAAAATAATTACGATCAAAAGTTCACTGGCCCCAGATACAGATAAGATCTGTATAAAAATTTTAAAACCTAGTTCCGCTGCGTGACCGGTGAACGGGGTTCCAACAATTGGTATCAGAGACAATTTATTTTTCGGAACAGGAAATTGTTTTCGATGCCCCTGTATGTATGAATGTGTAGGCATCATCTTTATGATTGTATGCATGTTTATAATTAAATTGTTTAATTTAAACATGGTTGATCGTAAATTTTTATGGTACTGTGGATTTAGGGTTTATGAGTTGTATAATTTTTTTATTATAATTATATTTTATTTTACTATTATTGTATTGTAAATAAAAAAAAATTGTAACCTGTAAACGAAGAACTGGAAACACGCGCGACGGGGGGACTGTTCACCGACACTGTTCACGGGTGTGTTCCCAGTACTGTTCACAGGCACTGTTCACGCGGTACTGTTCACACACGGTTCCGTTGACAAGTGTTGCCTAGTGCGATCTGTGTAGATTCCCCTGTTTCGAATTCATGAGATGAATCAGAGTGACCTGAAGAGACTGGAAGACTCGAAAATTACAAGAAGACCAAGGAATGCCTTGGGACAGTACTCGGTCAATTCATGTATGCTTTATATTATGTGATGATAAAAGCATTTTCATGCATACGTATGTCATTTAGATTAGATGTGCCTACACAAATATATTTGATATGTCATACATGTATCATAGCCTGATATTTTATGTATTTTTTTTAATATGATTAAAATGGGCAATATACATAATTGGCTATGAATAATGAGATTAATTTTTAATGGTTAGAAAACTTGGTAATTCTCATTAATATTAATCTAGTTATTAAAGAGTTTAATAAGTTAGATTAATAGGGTCATTTATTGTAATTAGGATTAATATGATTAATTACCTAATAATAAATGAACCGAATAAAGTGTTAGAGTTTTAATAGTTAAAACTTGGTAAACACTAACATAATAATCCGACCTTCGTAAATAGTTTACAAAAGCTTAGATTATTCACTAATAGATTCGATTTTTTATTGTTAAAAAATCATTAATAATTTATTAGTTAATTAGAATTTGGTTCTAATTAGTTAATGCGCTAGATAATTTGATTAAAGTTAGTCGTTTAATCCTGTAGAGTCTAGGTGCATTAACGGTTAATAGAAAACCCTAATTTAAAATAGTGAGTGGGAAAGGGATATATGACATATATATCCCGCGATCTCTATCATTAGTTCAACACCGTGAGATCCGAGTGGGGCCTCGTGACGGCTTTGCTTTCGTCCTGCCTAAGGAGGGTTTCCAAAAAATCCAATACCAAGGTTGACTTCCTAACGGATAGAATTTCTGAGTGTATTTCGGGATTGACCGACCCTAAGGCGGCAATTCTCGATTTAAGCTCGTGAGAACTGAAATGGTGGGTTACACTCACGAAGGTTTTGATTAAGTTTGTTAATTAAAAACCTGACTGAATGAACGATGGTTGAATGATATGGATTAAGAGTTATTCCAGAATATCATTTGATTGAGAATGTCTCGGTCCAATGTGCAAAGACTTGACCGACCCTAAAGCCGCACTTCTTTGTGGTATGTTGGATTGTCGTGGTATAGTAACTAGTTTTAGGGTAGTTCTAGTTCGTTAAACATGTGCATGCATCATGTTTAAATTTATGCCAAAACACTCGCACTTGTTTTAAATATATGACTGAATGAATGTGAAAAGTCCTCATTTGTTGATTGACTTAATTCTTGAACAACCACATTGTTGGGGTTCATGTAAGGGTAGCTTAGGCTCTCAAGACCTCAAGAGGAGAAACACCAAAGGTAAAATTCTTGTGCTTACTTACTTTGAAGAGATAGTTGCACACACTCACATATTCATGCATAACTCTTGATCATATATGTTGAGTGTTTTCTTGTGTGCATTTTAGTTTAAATGACTCTTGTTGACCTATTTGCATCTTGCTATGAAAGTCTTATGTCATGCTAGGCATTAAAATAAGATGCAATTTCATCACTCTTGAACTTATTGTTTTTATGCATTTGAGTGTTGAAAAAATAGGCCTTGCGCTGGTGGTGTGCTACTCGACCAGCGCACCCCAACAGCGCAACATTCACAGTGGACTGTTGCTAGTGTTGTGCCACTGGGTTTCGCTGCTGCACCCGCGCAAAGATACAAAAAGTGGGTGTGCGCTACTCGACTACATAACCCCACCAGTGCAAACATTCCAGTGGTTTTACGCTTGTGTTGTGCCACTGACGTGCGCCACTCGACCGGCACCTATTGAAATTCTAGGCAGTGCACTGGTGGTGCGCTACTCGACCAGCGCACCTCACAAGCACACAATGAAGAAGCTGGAGCATTTTTTCTAAAACGACATCACTTTTTTTGGATCTCATATATATATATATATCTCATTGTCTTAAGGTTGTGTAAGAGTTCAAAATATCATATATTTTCCTTAGAACACATTTCAAAGGAAAAATACTTCCAAGAACTCATTTTTACTCACTCAAAGCATTCCCATGTGCATCAGATCTTCATCTTGCATTATCTAAGTTCATCTAGAGTGCATCTATGGATAGGGTTGCTTCATCACATCTTGTTTGGTAAGCTCTTCACTATCTTCTTACAAGTTAAGTGTTTTTGCTTGCTAAACCATCTCTTTAATTAATTGTATTCTCTTAGAATATTTCTAGATACAAATTAGAGATTGTTGTGATGACATGATTGAGTGTTGTATTGTGATAGCTTCATAGGATTGATTGATCTCTGTTTAGCTAAGCTATTTGAAATTGTCATTTAGCACTTGATATCTAGGATTGCATTAATTGTCATCTCATTATCCTAGATAAGCATATAGGGTTTCCTAGCCTTGTTTGTTAATTGAATATCATCTCATATCCATTTAGGACACTTTATCTCTTCATTGAGAAGTAAGACTTGTGTTGCTTCCGGGAGTAGGTAGCTTAAAGCACAAGCAAGAAGAACTAGGTTCACTTATACTGGGATTAGGTAGTGGTGGTGGATTAAACCAGGATTAGGTTGTAATTCCTTTCCATTAATGGATTCGAGGTTCTAGTGTGGAGCACTCATCAGCCCATGGTTTTTTCCCATTTGGAGGGTTTCCACGTATATCTCAAGTGTTTTTATTATTTCCGCACTTATTACACTTGTGATATTATTGTGACTAATTAGGGGTATTTTCGTTAATTTGACTCTTAACGAAAACTGGGTAAAAATTAATTAAAATCTGTTCACCCCCATTCTAGATTAATATTACACACCATAATATTTGTTTCAATTGGAATCAGAGCAGGTTCCTAGACATACATAGGTGATCCTTGCTCATTTTGGTGTGTGTTGCATTTTGTGTGTTTGTGTTGACCATTCAGACACTTGCATTCATATCATTCATTCGTAAACACAATGAGTGGAAATGGTGGTAATGAGGGAGCTTCCAGTACTAGACCTCCACTTCTCACCGGATTGAATTATGCCTCTTGGAAAGGCAAGATGCAGTCGTACATTTGCCAATTTCATGACAGGGCATGGATGGCAGTTGAAGAATGGCTACACTCCACCCATGATGACTCTTGCAGATGGAAGAGATGATGTACTCAAACCAAAGGCACAGTGGAATGAACAAGAGTTTGAGGCTTCAAAGTGGAATAGGAAGGCAATGCATGCCATCCCATGTGCAATGGATGATAACCAATACAAGTTGGTTCAAAATACTAGGATAGCTAAGGAAGCATGAGATATCCTAGAAGTTGCACATGAGGGAACCGATGTTGTTAAAGAATCAAAGCTTCAAGTTCTCCAAACACAATTTGAATTGCTCAAGATGGATGAGAACGAGTGTTTCAATGACTTCGAAGTGAGGTTGATGGACATCGTGAACCAAAGTCATCTACTTGGTAATCCTTATTCGGATAGAAAGATCAAGCAAAAGATTATGAGATCTCTACCCGTTAGATTTGAGTTTAAGGTGACGAATTTGGAAGAAAATAGTGGTTACAAGGACATGAAGCCAAGTGAAGTGATTGGGAGGCTTTTAGCTTATGAATCTAGGAAATGTCCTAACCCCACACCATCGAAAAAGCAAAAATATATTGCTTTGAAAGCCTCCAAAGTTGAGAAGGAGGAAGGTGATGACTCGGATGAAGAGATGACCTTGCTAATGAGGAGGTTTAAGAAATTCTACAAGTCTGAGAAGAAAGATGTTGGATTCAAGGGTCAAGACTTCAAGAAAAAGGCTCCCTTTAAGAAGTTTGAGCCTAGGCAAAAGAAGACCGAGAAGAAAGGAGTCCAATGCTATGAATGTGGTAGAATAGGTCACTTTGCCCCGGAATGTGCAAATCACAAGAACAAGAAGAAGGGAAAAATGATGGCTGCCACATGGAGTGAAAGTGATAACTCTAATGAAGGAGATGAGTCTTCGGATGATGAAGAACTCATGGCTAACTTCATAGCATTTACATCCTCTCTTAGGAGCAAATATTCTAGTGAAGAAGAGAATGAAAGTCAAGAGGAAGACTGATGGTGGATCTTCATCACAATCCACAAATGGAAGTGTGGATATGATGGATCTCAAGTACTACATGGCTAAGTTTGAGAGCTCAAGGTTAAAAAACAAGAATGAGATCAAGAGATTGAAAGGAGAAAACCTAGACCTCTCAACTCAAGTTGACCAACTAAATGAAGAGTTGGAGATATCTAAGAGGAGTGAAGAAGGATTGAAGAAAGAGCTTGAAGATGCTAGAGAGTTGTTGGTCAAGATGAACTCTAGCACCAAAATACTTGACCACATGCTAGATGTTGGAAAGAGGTCAAGTGACAAGAAGGGGCTTGGGTTTGAAGATGACAAGATGTCCTCCACTCCAAGCAAGACCATTTTTATAAGAAGCATGAACTTCAATGGGTCCCCTTCTCATCAAACTCCTAGGAAAAAGCTTGATCTAGGAGAGTGTTCAAGTAGTGCTCAAGTGAAGGTGGCACCAAGAAGCCCACCTCAAGCTCATTCTACAAGGGCTCCTCAAGTTAACTTCCCTCAACAAATAGCTTACAAAGGGAAGACACTTATCATGCAAGCTCAACCAAGGAAGCAATCAAGTCTTGCTCAACAACAAAGAAGGTAAGCTCCTCAACAATAAGCAAGACAAACACAAAGACATGGGAAGGCTCCAATGCATTCTCAAGGATATGGTATAATTCCTAACTTTTTACCTACATGTCATTTTTGTGGTATTGATGGTCACATTAGACCAAATTGCTTTAGGTATATTAAATTGTGTAGGATTGAAAGCATGATAGAAAAGAAAAAAGCTAAAGCCATGATGCATGTTCCTAGGACATCTAGAGCCATGATGCATGATCCTAGGACATCTAGAGCCATGATGCATGTCACTAGGAAAAGTGAAACACCTTTGCATGATCCTAGGACATTTAGAGCCCATGTACCATTGACCACTAGGAAGGAAAATACTGCACCTAGGTGGATTAGAAAGGATGAACACCTTTGCCATGTTGCATAAATTGCTTTGAAAGCTCATTCTTGTGATTTTTGGTATTTCGATAGTGGGTGCTCTAGGCACATGACTGGAAATAAGAGTTTTTTTGAGACTCTTGTGATGGAGGAATGAGGAAATGTCACCTTTGGTGATGGATACAAAAAGAAGGTCAAAGGAAAGGGAACCATTTCCATTCCCGGATTACCCTCATTGTTCAATGCTTTGTATGTTGATGGTCTAAAAGCCAGTTTGATAAGCATTTCACATCTTACTGATGATGGACTCTCCGTCTTGTTTAGGAAAAATGATTGTTCTATCCTTTTGCCTAATGGACAAACCTTGCTAAAAGGTATATGGTCTGGTGACAATTGTTATTGTCTTGAGGCTAGAAGTGTGTCTTGTAATGTGTCCAAGAATGAACAAATAGAGTTGTGGCATGAAGGACTTGGTCACATGAACTTTAGGGATTTAAGAACCTTAGATAAGTTCAACGTTGTGCGAGGCCTTCCCAAGCTTGGGAAAAAGGTTAATGGTATTTGTGGACCTTACCAACAAGGGAAGCAAACCAAAAGTATACACAAAAAGGGCAAGTATATAACCACCAAAGAACCTCTAGAGCTTCTCCATATGGATCTTATGGGTCCTATGCAAACTGAGAGTTTAGGTGGAAAGAGATACATTTTTGTGTGTGTAGATGACTTCTCTAGGTACACTTGGACCTATTTCCTTAGAGAAAAATCTAAAACTTTTGACAAGTTTAAAATGTTTTGCTCTAAAATTCAAAATGAAATGAACTCTAAGATTAAAAGCATTAAGAGAATTAGGAATGACCATGAGAAGGAATTTGAGAATGCCCATTTTGAAAATTTTTGCAATAGTCTTGGCATTTCTCATAAGTTTTCGGCACCTAGGACACCTCAACAAAATGGAGTTGTTGAGAGGAAAAATAGGGTTCTTCAAGAAATGGCTAGTGTGATGTTGCTTAGCAACAATGTCCCAAGGAATCTTTGGGCCGAGGCCGTCAATACGGCTTGCTACATAGGAAATAGAGTCTTCCTTAGGCCCCACACTAGGAAAACCTCCTATGAGTTATGGAAATGTAAGAAGCCAAATGTTACCTACTTCCACACCTTTGGAAGAAAATGCTACATTTTTAATGACCGTGATCAACTTGGCAAATTTGATGCTAAGAGTGATGAGGGTATCTTCATTGGCTATGCCTTGAATAGTAGAGCCTATAGAGTTTTTAATCTAAGAACTAGGACCGTAATGGAATCATCTAATGTTGTCATTGATGATACTATGCTCAAATCTATTGACCATGAGGAGGAGGTAGATTTAGTTGATGACTCCCCTTTGGAGAAGGTTGTTGATGTCTCTAATATTGAAAAGACTAACCTTGATGATAACATAACACAACCTATTGATAGGCTTCTTCTCTTAAACTCAAAAGAACCTGCTCCATGGGTTAGAAAACTCCATGACAAAGAGGACATCATTGGAGAGGTTAGCGAGGGTGTTAGGACTAGGCATCAAATTGCTAATCTAATTAGCTACACATGTTACACCTCTCAAATAGAACCCAAGAAAATTGATGAAGCCTTAAAAGATGAATTTTGGGTTCTTGCCATGCAAGAAGAGCTTAACCAATTTGAAAGGAATGAGGTTTGGACTCTAGTTCCTAGGCCTAAGAACACCAATGTGATAGGCACCAAGTGGGTATATAGGAACAAATCCGATGAGGATGGAAACATTGTGCGAAACAAGGCTAGGCTTGTAGCACAAGGATACTCTTAAATTGAGGGTATTGACTTTGAGGAGACATTTTCTCCCGTTGCTAGGATTGAGTCCATTAGGCTTATTTTATCCATTTCTTGTTTGCACAAGTTCAAATTATATCAAATAGATGTTAAGAGTGCCTTCCTCAATGGCTTCTTGCAAGAGGAAGTGTTTGTTGAGCAACCCAAAGGGTTTGTGGATCCTTACCACCCTAATCATGTCTATCACCTCAATAAAGCTTTATATGGGTTGAAACAAGCACCAAGGGCTTGGTATGGGCGTCTCACCCAATATCTCATAGACAATGGCTACACTAGGGTAGTGTTGACAAACTCTATTCATCAAGAAAAAAAAAGATGAGCTATTTATAGCTCAAATCTATGTTGATGATATAGTTTTTGGCTCCACCAATGACACCAAAGTCCAACAATTTGTTGATGTCATGTCTCATGAATTAGAGATGAGTCTTGTTGGTGAGTTGAGTTACTTTCTAGGTTTACAAATTAAGCAAATGGATGATGGGATTTTCATATCTCAAGCTAAGTATGCCAAAACGTAGTGAATAAATTTGGCCTTGAAAGTGCCAAACATTGTGATACACCCATGAGTACCACTTTAAAGCTAAGCAAGGATGCTAGTAGTAAAAGTGTGGACCAAACTTTATATCGTGGCATTATTGGTAGCTTGCTCTATTTGACCGCAAGTAGGCCCGATATCTCTTTTAGTGTGGGTGTATGTGCTAGGTACCAAGCAGATCCTAAGGAGTCCCATCTCTCTTCTGTTAAGAGAATCATTCGATATGTGAATGGGACATCCAACTATGGAATTTGGTACTCTTTTGACACTAATGCTAGTCTTGTAGGCTTTAGTGATGCAGATTGGGCAGGAAATTGTGATGATAGGAAAAGTACATCGGGCGGTTGCTTTTTCCTTGGGAACAACCTTGTCTCTTGGTTTTGCAAGAAGCAAAATTCGATTTCCTTGTCCACGAGTGAGGTCGAATACATTGCTGCTGGGAGTGGATGCACATAACTCTTTTGGATGAAGCAAATGCTAGTCGACTATGGATTCAATCAAGGTACTCTTACTCTCTTTTGTGATAACATGAGTGCAATTAATATTTCAAAGAATCCAGTTCAGCATTCTAGGACTAAGCATATTGACATCCGTCATCATTTCATTAGAGAACTAGTTGAGAGCAAATGCATTGCTCTTGAGCATGTAGGTACCAATGCTCAACTAGCGGATCTATTTACTAAGCCCTTAGATGCTACTAGATTCAAGACTCTTAGTAGATATATTGGGATTTGTTTAATGGAGTGATATGTTGTGGTCTTTGACTCCATATGGGGAACTCAAGCAAAGAGAGCTATTGTATACTTGTTGCATGCAATTTTTCTTAAATATGTTTATGCCTCTTTATTGATTGCTTGAGTAGCTTGGTTGCACTTATAGTATATTGTATTTCTTAAATAAGTGTGAACTTTGCTTTGATTACAATCCATGTCATATTTATGTTCAAAAATGCATTTTTGGACTATGAGATATACATTGGAAGTACAAGTTGAATGAACTATAATTATCTCCATGACATGATGATTCTTAAATGACATGGTAATGAAAAATGATAAAGCATGATTTGATGATTGCAATTGTTAAATGCAAAACATTGTGTGAAACATGCTAGTGAGACTAAAATGTTTAATCAATGTCTCTCTTTCTTTATTAGTTGAACATGGCTACTATCATATGGGTATTCTCCCGGAAAAATCAAGTAGGGTGCAAAGTTGCTCATGCCATGTTTCACTTATAAAGTTGGATATAGTGCTATTAAAACTTGACATCTATGAACAATCTATATCCTTGCTTCTCTCATGAGAAATGGTGAAATTGATTTGAATTATTTTGGAAACCTTTGTCATTTGCTTTGCCAAATACCATTGTTTTTGGACTTGAATGTAACATGTCTTGTATGCAAAGCATTTTTTGATTCACACATTGTCTTCAAATAAATTTACTTGTTTCTCTCCTATCAATTGAGATTGCATAAATATGGCTTATACAATTATGCAACAATCTTGTATGCTCTTTTCTTTCTTTGCCTTGAGTGACCCGGTTGAGGACTTCTCATTTGTCTATATCATGACAAAAAGGGGGAGTAGCATTGACCTAGCATTGTGATGTTAGGGGAGTAGCATGTGTTGGCTTTGAGGAGGAGATTACATGTAGGGGGAGTAACCCGTAGAGGGAGAGCATTGCATGAGCATTTCATGATATCATACTCAAATTTCTAAATGCAAATGCTTTTGTTTTATATTCACTTGATCATCTCACATGCACTTGGTTTGGAAAGTGTATTTGTGCTTGCCTTGTGTGTAGGGTTGATAGTTCTACAAGAGATTGTAGACTTGAAGTTTTTTTTATGTTTATCTCTTTGTAATGTAGAATATCTTCCTGGTGTTTTTCTGCTTTGTTATGTGAGGATCAATGTGAGTGGTGGTTTTGTCACGAAATAGCCAAAGGGGGAGATTGAAAAGTCCTTATTTGTTGATTGGCTTATTTCGTGAACAACCACATTGTTGGGGTTCATGTAAGGGTAGCTTAGGCACTCAAGACCTCAAGAGGAGAAGCACCAAAGGTAAAATTCTTGTGCTTACTTACTTTGAAGAGATAGTTGCACACACTCACATATTCATGCATAACTCTTGATCATATATGTTGAGTGTTTTCTTGTGTGCATTTTAGTTTAAATGACTCTTGTTGACCTATTTGCATCTTGCTATGAAAGTCTTATGTCATGCTAGGCATTAAAATAGGATGCAATTTCATCACTCTTGAACTTAATGTTTTTATGCATTTGAGTGTTGAAAAAATAGGCCTTGCGCTGGTGGTGCGCTACTCGACCAGCGCACCCCACCAGCGTAACATTCATAGTGGACTGTCACTAGTGTTGTGTCACTGGGTTTCGCTGTTGCACCCGTGCAAAGATGCAAAAAGTGGGCGTGCGCTGGTGGTGCGCTACTCGACTACACAACCCCACCAGTGTAAACATTCCAATGGTTTTACGCTTGTGTTGCGCCACTGACGTGCGCCACTCGACCAACACCTATTGAAACTTTTAGGCAGTGCGCTGGTGGTGCGCTACTCGACCAGCGCACCTCACAAGCACACAATGAAGAAGCTGAAACATTTTTTCTAAAACGATATCACTTTGTTTGGATTTCATATATATATATATATATATATATATCTCATTGTCTTAAGGTCGTGTAAGAGTTCAAAATATCTTATAGTTTCCTTAAAACATATTTCAAAGGAAAAACACTTCCAAGAACTCATTTTTATTCACTCAAAGCATTCCCATGTGCATCAAATCTTCATCTTGCATCATCTAAGTTCATCTAGAGTGCATCTATGGATAAGGTTGCTTCATCACATCTTGTTTGGTAAGCTCTTCACTATCTTCTTACAAGTTAAGTGTTTTTGCTTGCTAAACCATCTCTTTAATTAATTGAATTCTCTTAGAATATTTCTAGATACAAATTAGAGATTGTTTT
This sequence comes from Dipteronia dyeriana, assembly GCA_032871835.1. Taxonomy (NCBI): domain Eukaryota; kingdom Viridiplantae; phylum Streptophyta; class Magnoliopsida; order Sapindales; family Sapindaceae; genus Dipteronia; species Dipteronia dyeriana. The sequence goes on along the minus strand of CM065295.1, from coordinate 31,186,047 downwards.
GATGACATGATTGAGTGTTGTATTGTGATAGCTTCATAGGATTGATTGATCTATGTTTAGCTAAGCTATTTGAAATTGTCATTTAGCACTTGATATCTAGGATTGCATTAATTGTCATCTCATTATCCTAGATAAGCATATAGGGTTTCCTAGCCTTGTTTGTTCATTGAATATTATCTCATATTCACTTAGGACATTTTATCTCTTCATTGAGAAGTAAGACTTGTGTTGCTTCCGGGAGTAGGTAGCTTAAAGCACAAGCAAGAAGAACTAGGTTCACTTATACCGGGATTAGGTAGTGGTTGTGGATTAAACCGGGATTAGGTTGTAATTCCTTGCCATTAGTGGATTCGAGGTTCTAGTGTGGCGCACTCATCAGCCCATGGTTTTTTTCCCATTTGGAGGGTTTCCACATTTATCTCAAGTGTTTTTATTATTTCCGCACTTATTACACTTGTGATATTATTGTGACTAATTAGGGGTATTTTCATCAATTTGACTCTTAACGAAAATTGGGTAAAAATTAATTAAAATCTATTCACCCCCCCTCTAGATTAATATTACACACCATAATATTTGTTTCAGAATGGTTTATTTATTTCAGTAATAATTTCTTATGCATTTCTTCAAATTCTCGTAAACGACAAATTAACTGGAGATAACTACACAAAGTGGAAACTTAACATTAATGCAATATTGGTCACTAAAGACCTCAAGTTTGTGCTTACGGAGGAATGTCCTCCAACGCCTGCTGCAAATGTCACACGAGCTGTTCGAGAGGCATACAAGCGAAGGGTAAGCCCAAACCCAAGAAAGCCCAAAGCAAGAAGAAGTCCAAGAAAAGTAAATCTTGTTCTTGAATCTTGTTTAGTGGAAGATGATTCTTCATCCTGGATAATTGATTCGGGGGCCACTAACCATGTTTGTTCTTCTTTACAGTGGACTGATTCTTCGACACAGCTAGATGAGCAAGCATTCTTAATGCGTATGGGGCCTGGGGATGTCGTGTCGGCATGAGTAGTGGGCATAATTAGATTACATTTTTGTAATAATTATATATTGTTGGACAATGATTTTATATTCCTGGATTTACACGGAATTTGATTTCTGTTTCTAAGTTGTTAGAATAAAAATATTTTGTTTCTTTTAATAATAAGTCTGTTATTATTGGAAAGAGTGGTCTGAATATTTGTTCAGGAATTAATGAAAAAAAATTGTATGTGTTAAGACCGTTAATACATACTACACTACTCAACACCGAAATGTTTAAGGTTGAAAAACCAAAAACTAAAAGACATAAGATTTCTCCAAATAATGACACGTATCTCTGGCATCTAAGGCTTAGTCATATCAACCTTGATCGGATAGACAAACTAGTAAAAAGCGGACCTTTAAGTGAGTTAAAGGTTGGCACCTTACCTGTCTGCGAATCTTGTCTGTAAGGTAAGATGACTAAGAGACCTTTTACTGGAAAAGAGCTTAGAACAAAAGAACCGCTAGAGCTTATACATACAGATGTCTGCGGATCGATGAAAGTTAAAGAGAGGGGTGGTTATGAGTAGTATGTCACCTTTATAGATGACTACTCAAGATACGGATACGTCTACCTGATGCAACGAAAGTCAAAAACATTTGAAAAGTTCAAAGAATTTCGAGGTGAAATTGAGAATCAATTAGGTAGAACTATCAAGTCACTATGATCGGATCGTGGAGGTGAGTACCTTGACCAAGAGTTTGAAGATTTCATGGTCGAGCATGGGATAGTTTCCCAACTCACAGCTCCCGTTACACCTCAGCAAAATGATGTAGCGGAGAGGAGAAATAGAACCCTAATGGAAATGGTGAGATCTATGATTAGTTTCTCATCATTACCCAATTCCTTCTGGGGATATGCGTTACAAACAACATCATATATTTTGAATGTGGTGCCATCAAAATATGTTCCTAAGACTCCCCTAGAGTTGTGGAATGGTCATAAAGCTAGTTTACGATATTTTCGCATATGGGGGTGTCCATCACACGTTCTGAAGAATAGAACTGGAAAGCTAGACTCCAAGTATGTGGTCTGCCTGTTTGTAGGATACTCCAAGAAGACCAGAGGTGGACATTTCCATAGTCCTGAAGACAACAAAGTATTTGTATCGACAAATACAACGTTTCTTGAGGACAATTACATTAATGACCATAAACCTCATTCCAAGATTGTATTAAATGAGTTGGTGTCTGGTGAGACTAGTGCTTCATCAACAACAATTATTGATCCATAAACATCTGAGAGTCAGATGGTTCATGATCATGATACACTACACCTAGACGTGGTGAGAGGGTTTTGAGACAACCTGAACGCTATTTAGGTATAGGTGAGGGATAAGGTGTTGTCTCTGCAGATAGTGTTGATGATCCATTGACATTTAAAAATGCAATGGAAGATCCTGATAAAGAGGAATGGCTTAAAGCCATAAATCTCGAGATGGAGTCCATGTACTCTAACTCAGTCTGGGATCTTGTAGACCTATCGGATGGGGTAAAACCCATAGGGTGTACGTGGATCTACCAGAGAAAGAGAGGAGTAGACGGGAAGGTAGAGACCTTCAAGGCAAGACTAGTGGCCAAGGGTTATACCTAGAAAGAGGGGGTCGATTATGAAGAGACCTTCTCGCCAGTAGCCATGTTTAAGTCTATTAGGATTCTGTTATCCACTGCTGCCTATTTCAATTACGAAATTTGGCAAATGGACGTCAAGTATGCATTCTTGAATGGCAATCTTGATATGAGCATTTATATGATGAAACCAGAGGGATTCGTGTCTCCAGATCAAGAGTAAAAGGTTTGCAAGCTACAAGGGTCCATCTATGAACTTAAGCAAGCATCTAGATCTTGGAACATCAGGTTTGATGATGTGATCAAAACTTATGGCTTCGAGCAGAATATTGATGAGCCTTGTGTCCATAAGCACATCATTGATAAAAAAGTAGTTTTCTTGGTCCTATACGTAGATGATATCCTACTCATTGGGAATGATATGGGAGTGTTGTCTGATGTAAAGGGCTGGCTGGCTAGCCAATTCCAAATGAAAGATTTGCGAGAGACGAGTTATATTCTTGGGATCCAACTTATAAGGGATCGTAAGAACAAACTCATAACACTGTCTCAGGCATCATATATCGACAAGATTCTTATGCGATTTCTGATGTAAAACTCCAAGAAAGGTAATTTACCTTATAGGCATGAAGTTAACTTGTCTAAGGAACAGTGTCCTAAGACACCTCAAGAAGTTGAGGATATGAGACGTGTACCCTATGCATCGGCAGTAAGTAGTCTCATGTATGCTATGTTATGCAAGAGACCGGACATCTGCTATGTAGTGGTAGTAGTCAGTAGATACCAATCCAACCCAGGATTGGATCATTGGGTTGCTATCAAGACAATTCTCAAGTATCTTCGGAGAACGAGAGACTATATGCTAGTGTATTCCGAGTAGGATTTGATCCCGTTAGGATACACAGATTCTGATTTTCAGTCAGACAGGGATTCTAGGAAATCCACGTTTGGATCAGTATTCATCCTGGGTGATGAATCCATTGTATGGTGAAGTATCAAGCAATCTTACATTGCTGACTCCACCATGGAAGCCGAATATGTAGCTGTTTGTGAAGTTGCTAAAGAGGTTGTTTGGCTTCGTAAGTTCTTGAGTGATCTGGAAGTTGTTCCAGATTTGGATATGCCCATAACACTTTATTGTGATAACAATGGTGCTGTGACTAATTCCAAAGAACCAAGAAGCCACAAAAGAGGGAAGCATATAGAGAGAAAGTATCATCTCATAAGAGAGATAGTACAGAGAGGGGATGTGATCGTCACAAAGATGGCCTCACAAGACAATCATGTCCATCCATTTACGAAGACCTTACCGGCTAAAGTGTTTTTGGGTCACCTAGATGGTCTAGGGTTACGAGACATGCCTCACATGCTTTAGTGCAAGTGGGAGATTGTTAGGGTTTATGCCCTAAAGATGTAATTTGTAAATGGATTTATGAAATAAATAAAAGGAAAAGTTCAATTCATTCAGGTTGTGTTGTTTATTTTATAACTTGTGCATATATATATTTAACATCCAAGATTGCCGGATGTAATCTCGAACTGTGTATATGAGCGTCATATACAGATGGATACAGTAAGAGACATGCAATCTAAAGAGTCCATAGATAGCAAATAAAGCTGGGTACTTTATTTGTGGTTAATCTATAGCTGTGGTCCATTCCGTAATGTACGATGATTATATCCTGAATTATTCATATGAGATATGGGAATGGAGGCACCTTGTATGATGTGATCATATATGACTGGGCCATGATCTATATGAATCTCTCACCAAGATCCGTTTACCGATGAGATTCATATATATCAACTAATGATGGCTATATGTGGGTGATCTTAATCCTGAGTGTCTTATCGACACCTTCAGGTTAGATCGTGGTCTTTGATATACCATGGGTGAGGTCGGATGCAGTTCCCGATCAATATGCTCCTTATGTTGGGGTTGCGGTTTGGCTTGTGGCTGGGAAGGTTTATACAAATTAGTTGAATTCACTCATTCTTGTGAGAAGTAGATGGTAGTTCTCTTAAGGGTTGATTCGGGGTTTGTACAATATGAGCGCTCTCCTAATTCCGTGAGGAAATATGATTTATTGTTCATTATAGAATCAACGGTACTTGAAGGATATATGTAATTAGAGGGGTATAACGGACATTATGACCCAACTCTAATTTTGAACTACTGTGGAGGATCACACCATGTGTAATAGCTATATCAATGGACACCGAGTTGTATCGGTCTGTGTAAAAGCATCTGCAGTTGAGAGAGTGCAGCTTCGGGTTTTTAGTGGAATAACACCGGAGTTAATAATCAAAGAATATTAATTAAAGAGTTTAATTAATGATTCCGAGGATTATTGGAGCTCAAAATATTGTGGATCCATTAGGTCCCCTTGCTAGCCCGATCGATTTAGGTAACAAGGGTCATGGTTAATTAATTGGATTGTCCAATTAATTGTGTTACAAAAGTAACACGTATATATTCGGGAATTAATTGAATAATGAGATTATTTAATTAATGAATGTTAATAGTTAAATTAATTAAATAATTAAATTATTTAATTATATTGATAATTATGAATTATGAATTAACTATTAACTGGAGGGTGTTAGTTGATATATGGATTTAGGTGAAGATAAAATAATATGAGTATTTTATTTTACTAAATCATTTATCTAAGTATTTGAATTTAAGTTTAAATTTAAAATACTTATTATCACTTTTAATATATTAGATATATTTGAAAAGGATAATTAAAAGATATATATCAATTATAACACAAGAGATTACATTGGATGTAAATTGGTGTGTGCACATATATAAATGTTTGTATATGATACAAATAAGGATATATATATATATATATAAGTTGACTTTTGATCAAACATACAACTATAGTTGAATATATATATATATAAACGCAAGTGGGCGGGTGGAACAAAAAAAAAAAAGATATATTTATTTTTGGTGTAAAGATACAAAGGAGAGGCAATTGTTTTTCTTTGGGTTTGTGAAAAAGAGCAGGCGAGATATATATAGATATATTTGTGATAAGAAGTGCAGGCGTGAAACAAAAAAAGAGTTTGTGTGCGTTTATGAAGAAGAATAATATATATTGATTTCGTGCACTGTTAACGCAAACTAGAAAATAATATATTAACTACTAGAATGGTTCTAGTTAATTTTATTTTAGAAGAAAGAGTTTCTTCAATTATCTCTTTATCCTCTATTCAAGTTCCTGAGACTGTAACGCGCCCACACGCAATTGCCAGTCCCGGGAGATAGCGTGGAAGATCGAGTGGTTCAGACATGAGCATATCGAAAAGTGAAGGAGCCTCCAAATGTTGGTAAGTTTTTCTTCTTCTGATTATATCGATTACAATTTTCTGAGTTTACATATTGTATGTATTGGTTCCAAAAAATAATTACGATCAAAAGTTCACTGGTCTCAGATACAGATATGATCTGTATAAAATTTTTAAAACCTAGTTCCGCTGCGTGACTGGTGAATGGGGTTTCAACATTATAAACGAAAGAGAGTGAACATGTAAAATCTGTACAAGAAATTGCATGCCATGTATGTGATTCTGATGATCATATCACTCATAGTTGCCCAACTTTACCAGCCTTAAAAGATTGCCTTCATGAACAAGCCAATGCTTTGCACACTTTCAACAAGACAAATTCCTGCCCATACTCACAAACCTACAATCCTGGTTGGAGAAATCATCCAAACTTTAGTTGGAGGAACAACAATCAAACCCCTGTCTTCACAACCACCAGGTCCATCACATCCACAAACACACCAGAATTTCTAAAACCCTCAAGGTTATGCGCCTTATGTCCTACCATCTAGGAAAAACCTTGAAGGCACTTTGCACTTATTCATTGAGAAGTAAAAAGCCATTAACAGCCAAACTGCACAAACCTTGACAGATGTTAAAGATACTTTGGCAAAGATTGCTTCTACATTTACCATATACGAAAAAGGTAAGTTTCCATCTCAACCACAACCAAATACCAAGAGTCAGTCAAGTTCCTATAACAATAACCAATGCCCAAATCAAGTCAAATCAATTATTACTCTTCGTAGTGGCAAGGTCATCGTAAAACCTATTCTTGAATCTGGTAAAAATGATGATGAGTCATTTTTCAAGGGTAAGGAAGGGGTTGATGAAACCATTGTTGACGAAGAAATAATTGAATCCCCACATACACTCCCATTTTCTCATGCTTTTAAAAATTTATATAAATCGAAGCATCCCCTAAAGATTTTTGAAATTTTCAAACAGGTAAAAATCAATATTCCTTTATTGGATGCGATTAAACAGGTACCCTTCAGTGCCAAATTTTTGAAAGATCTGTGCACTGTGAAAGAAAGCATCAGGTAAGAAAGAAAACCTTTATGGATGAAAAAGTAAGTTCCATTCTTTACAACAAAAATGTTTTGAAATATAAAGATCCTGGCTGTCCTACTATTTCCTACATAATTGGTAACTGTAAAATTGAGCATGCTTTACTTGACCTAGGTGCTAGTGTAAATTTACTCCCATACTCAGTTTATCAACGACTTAAACTTGGGGAGTTAAAGCCTACTTCAACCACACTTTGTCTTGCTGATAAGTCAATTGAAATACCAAAAGGGTTAGTGGACGATGTGTTAGTACAAGTCGTTAAATTTATCTACCCAGTAGATTTTATTGTCTTGAAAACACAACCTGTTGTTAATGAGCACAAATCAATTCCTGTTATATTGGGTCAGCCATTTTTAGCTAATGCCTTGATTAATTACAGGAATGGAATAATGAGCATGTCTTTTGGAACTATGAAAATTAAGCTTAATGTTTTCAATATGTCTAAGGAACCATTTGATGATGAAAATGAAGATGAAGATGTAGACATTATTGAAACTATTGTTGAAGATCATGTTCAAAAGGATTCTTTTAACTCATCTGCAGTTTGTTTGATCAATTCAACTGAGTCAAGCATGCATTCACATCTTAATGATTGTTTGTAGGTTGTCGAAGAAGAAGGAGACACTTCAGATTTTGAAGAATTGGACTAGAAAGATGATGTGCCAGAAGAAAAAGCACCTCAACTAGATTTGAAGCCGTTACCAGAATGACTCAAATATGCTTACTTTTGAGTCGACCATGCCTACCCAGTGGTAATCTCTTCTAACCTCACAGAAGAGCAAGGAGGTAAGTTGTTACATGTTCTAAGAAAAATAATAATGCAATTGGTTGGACTTTGAAAGATTTGAAAGGTATTAACCCTTTGATTTGTTCACATCAAATAAATTTAGAGGAAAATGCTAAAACATATCAACAACCACAAAGAAGACTTAACCCACACATGAAAGAAGTTGTCAAGACTAAAGTCCTTAAATTACTTGACGTTGGAATTATCTACCCTATCTTTGATAGTAAGTGGGTGAGTTATACACAAGTTGTGCCAAAAAAATCTAGAATCACTGTTGTTAAAAATAAAAAGGGTGAGTTAATTCCAACTCATGTTCCATCTTGTTGTCGCATGTGCATTGATTATAGAAAATTAAATGATGCCACTAGAAAAGATCATTTTCCCCTTCTATTCATTGACCAGATTTTAGAAAGAGTAGCAGGACATCCCTACTACTGCTTTCTTGATAGGTATTCAGGATATTCTCAAATTCCCATTGCATTAGAAGACCAAGAAAAGACGACATTCATATGTCTTTTTGAAACCTTTGCATTTAAAGAATGCCATTTGGTTTGTGTAATGATCCAGCCGTATTTCAATGATGCATGCTGAGCATTTTTAGTGACATGATTGAACATTGTTTAGAGGTCTTTATGGATGATTTAACTGTGTTTGGGAATTCTTTTGATGATTGTCTGAATAACTTGGAAAGAGTCTTGAAACGTTGTATAGAAAAAGGACTTGTGCTTAACTGGGAAAAGTGTCAATATATGACCACATCTGGAATTTTTTTGGGTCATGTTGTGTCATCAAAAGGAATCGAGGATGATAAGGCAAAAATTGAAGTCATTTCAAAGTTACCATCACCACAAATAGTCAAAGATGTGCGATCATTTTTAGGGCATGCATGATTTTTTAGGAGGTTTATTAAAGATTTCAGTGTCATATCTAAACCACTTTGTAACCTCTTATTAAAAGATGCAAAATTTGAATGGACACAAGAGTGTCAAGAGTCTTTTAAAAAGATAATTGACCTTTTAACATCTGCTCCTATCATGCAATCCCCTGATTGGTCCTTGCCTTTTGAATTGATGTGTGTTGCGAGTGGTTTTTATGTTGGAGCTGTCTTAGGATAGAGAAGAGAAGGTAAGCTTTTTGTGATTTATTACACAAGTAAAACTTTGAAAAGTGCACAAATGAATTACACCACCACTGAGAAAGAATTACTTATTGTGATATTCCTATTGGATAAATTTTGGTCATACTTGATTAGCGCTTCAACCATTGTTTTTATTGATCACGCTGCTTTGAAGTATTTAATGTCTAAACAGGATTCAAAACCAAGACTGATTCGCTGGATTTTATTGCTACAAGAATTCAATCTCACAATCAAGGATAAAAAGGGTACTAAAAATGTCATTGCAGACCATTTATCATGACTCACCGTTGAGTTGTCATTTGATAAAATACCCATCAATGATTCTTTTTCTGATGATCTTTTATTCTCTATCACAACTATACCTTGGTATGCTGACATTGTTAATTATCTTGCAACAGGAATGATGCCACTCGATTGGAATGCACAGGGCAAGGAGAAAGTTTTGACCGAGGTAAAACGTTTTTACTGGGATGACCCGAACTTATTCAAGTATTGTTCTGATCAAATCATTCGACGGTGTATTCCAGGAAATGAGGTAAGTAGTATCATTGAATTTTGTCATTCTGAAGCATGTGTTGGTCATTTTTTGTCAAAGAAAACGACTACAAAATCTTACAGTGTGGATTTTATTGTCCCACCTTGTTTAAAGACGCACATGCATTTTGTAAAACCTGTGAAAATTGTCAAAAATTATGATCCATTTCCAAGCAAAACATGATGCCTTTAAACCCCGTTCTTGTCATTGAAATATTTGATTATTGGTGAATTGATTTTATGGGTCCATTTCCACCGTCATTTGGATTTTTGTACATTTTGGTTTGCGTTGATTATGTGTCAAAATGGGTTGAAAAAATTTACAAAGCACGGTCTGAAAGATTATGCTTACTGATGATGTACAACATTCCTACTGATATTCGCTGGTTGATCAAAACTAATGTACGTCTAGCAGGTGAGTCTGCTGTTTCATTTATATCTTACATGTCTGGTTTTGGAAGAAGTAACCTTGCAAGAAAACAAAGAGCTAAGAAGTCAGGCATTACTTGTTACAAATTTACGCGTACAACTTGCAACACACGTTGTCGTTCTTTAGGAATGGTGTCTAATAATCGGGAAGATACAATTTTATTCATTAGGCATGGTTTGCGTAGGGAGTCATTGGATAATATCCTAACGACTCTTGATGCACATCCTAATGGATATGTGCAAATGGAAATCGACCAACTATGACCACAATTTCAAAAAAAACATGCACATTATAGTATTGGGAATCTGATTTTAAAAGATCCTATTTGTCAATTTATAAGAAAATTGGATAGGAAGCATATCCCCGACCCATAGAGGGCGTTGAAGCAATTACTGGACATAAAACCAGAGGAAGATGTGAGCCACAATCACAACTATCAGTAAATATCATTTTGTTTTTATTACCTTTTTCCTTCTGCATTTAATGTATTTTGTAATTATTGTTGTTTACTTTTGATTTTTTTTAACCATTTAGATATAATATCATTGAGAAATGCATCGCCGTATACATATAGGTGTATAATTGCATTACCTTTTCAGGATCTTAAAATAAAAGTATTTGTTTTTTTTTGTCAAAGCACTCATAAGCATTCAAAAGAAAAATTTAGAGAGTGCATTAATGGCGTCACCTTCAACTAACGATTCACAAACAATTGTGTGTTTGGTGGCACTAACTATGGAAAATACAGAGAGTTTATTGATGCCGCAACTCATCTTGGTAAGGTTTTTGCTGAACGAAAAATACATCTAGTGTACGGAGGAGGTAACTTGGGATTAATGGGGTCTGTTTCATGAGCTGCACGAGACAGAGGTAGTCAAGTTCTGGGTATTATCCCAAAACCTATGGCCGCAACAGATATTATTGGAAAGACAAACAACAAGGATCTAGTTGTTTCAGGTATGTAGGAAAGACTGACTGTTATGTTACATCATGCTGATGCGTTTATAGCTTTGCCAACTGGTTTTGAAACCTTTGAAGAAATCTTTATAATGGCATCCTGGGCCCAACTACACATCCATGAGAAACCCACCAATTCGATGAATGTTAATAAATTTTTAATGGTTTGCTTTCATTTCTTGATCATGCTCAGAAAAATTATTACATTCCACATTCAATCCAAAAAATCTATATCTCTGCTTCAAATCCACATGAGCTGATTGACCATTTACAAGCTTTTAAATATGAGCCATATCCCTCAACAGCCAAAATAGATTGGTCCATTGATGAAGACAACAAGAAACACAAAATTGATTTGAATCTCACTTTGTAATTATCCAATGGTTTTTATGCATTTTATTTTCCTTTATTTTGTATTACTTTTGTTGTTTTTACAGGATTTTGTTGTCTTTCAAGTTATTCAGGTGATATCTTCTAAACCTTAACTATTTCTAAAGACATTGGGGACAATGTCTCGTTCTGGTTGAGGGGTGGGGATAATTGATCTAATAACTTTTGTTTTTTGTTTTTAAAAAAAAAACTAACTTCTGACCATTTCTTTTTTTATGTAAAGATGGCCTAGTAAGGAGATCTTTTAGATACTTCTGAGACACATCTTTGTAGTTCTGATGCATTTTTTCCTTTTTTCAGACTATTCAAATTTATGAACTCTCCGTTGTGATCTCATTGACTAATCCTTTTCTTTATTCAGTCATCTTGAGAAATTTTTCGAACTATTATGAACACACACACACTGACACGTGATTATGTGTAGTAAGTTGAGATTTTGCGATATTTAGTTCTGAAACATCATTCAAGGGTAACAACCGAAGGTAGCAGTCTTGTTTAAAAATTTATATAGTAGTGGTAGTAGTGGTAGTAGTAGTAGTAGTAGTAGTAGTAGTAGTAGTAGTAGTAATAATAATAATAATAATAATAATAATAATAATAATAATAATAATTTTATGTGTTTTGACCAAAACTCTTACTTAGTAGCTAAGCCTCATGCCTCAGTAAGCATTGAATGTTCGCGTAAAACGGTGGAGTCTTAATAAGAACAAAGTGCAGTTTTATAGCCTCTTTAACTCGAGCAATTAAGTCCAAGGGATGCTTCAACACCTAATTCCCTAAGACCAATTGGTTTGGGAGTCATTGACCCAAAGCTCGTTACACGGGTTAAAGAGAAAGCTTAAGAGAATCGTACTTGAAAAAAAAAACATTTGCAATCCGAGTAATTAAGCCCGTATGAGTGTTTCAACATTTAATGCCCTAAAGCCAACTGGCTTGGGAGTCATTGGCCTAAAGCTCGCTACATGGATTAAAGATGGAATGTTTGTTTTCAATTTTGTTATATTTTCTAGTTAAAAAAAAGTAGAAGAAGATAATAAAACTGCTGCTTAAGGAATAAGCCCTGATGAGATTTCGGGATGAAAATGTTGCTTGATTTCAATTGAATCTCATAGTTATTGTGTTGATCTTTAATGAGCACAAGAAAGTTTGATTGATATCTCGATTGATGACTGGTTGTCAGAGGGTGAGAAAAGAGGTTTGGGAGAGTTTTTCTATTTGGTAGTTTTTTAGATTTGAATTTGAGTTTTTACTATTTTCACTTTAGTTGCTAGGGACTAGCAATAAGCTGGTTTGGGGGGGGGGAGGGTGATTAACATTGAAAAGTGTATGTTTACTAAGGGATAATATCATCATTTTATACTTCCAATATGATTAATTCCCCAATTTAGACATAATTTCGTTCACTCGCTTAAATAAATGTATTATGTTGTAATCAATGTAAGTTTCTTTGTATTTTAGAGGTAATTTGGTCAATTCAGAATTATAGAGAGGTCAGATGGCAAAACAAACATCATTTTCAAGTTCAAAACATCAAAAACCCTAGGAAGGCCACGAAGGGTATTTTTGAAATTTTAAATATTCACTTTTCAAAGTTGACCTTCACTGTTCATAGTTGACTTTTAATGTTCACTGATGACGTGTCACATTCCTATTGGACCAAATTGCGAGTGCACCGTGCACGCGACTACGGGGAATCACATTCAAGACTGTTAACTTTGTCTGTTGATTGATGACGTGACACATTTCAATTGGGCCGAATTGTGAGTGCACCGACTGCGGGGAATTATATTCTAGAAGATTGTTGACTGATGATGTGACACATTTCAATTGACCCGAATTGTGAGTGCACCGTATACGTGCTGTAGGGAATCATATTCTAGAAGTCGGTGCACTGTTTACTGTTGACTTTCACTGCTACGGTTACTATTCATTATTCACTATTCACTGATGACATGGTGAAATTTGGACGCTCCATTCTAAATTCATCTGATGGTAAATTTTCATCCTTATTTTATATAAATAGGAGACCTCCCCCCTAATTTGGACTTCCTGAATACAAATATGACCTTAGATTTATGAAATTCTCTCTCTAATATTCTCAAATTCTCAGTTTAAATAAAATAGCTATTATCTAGTTAAATTATGTCAGGCTAATTTAATATAGCTGGGGTCAAATTTGATACTATTGGTATGGAAAATATGATCCAATTTTGGTAAGTTTATTATTTTTTGCTTTCTCCCCTCTGATTTTTGAGGAGTTTTTGACTCACTGTGGACAGATAAATGTTGTTTGGCACAATGTGCAGTGAGTACATTACCCATATCTATCAGTAGAGTGTGGAAATCCTCCGCCCCCCCCCCCCCCCCCCCCTTTAAATTTGGACTAAATATTAATTATTGGATCATATTCAAATTACCAACAGTGGATCCTTTAATCTCAGTTTTAATTTTAATTGATTTACATTTTATAACAAGCTTAGTAATTAATCTAGACAATTAATTCTACAAGGACAAGTGAACAACCTTTTGTGGTTCGACCTGGTCTTACTGGTTAATTTATTACTATGACACTCTTATACGTGGAAGTAGGAGCACTTCTTTAGGATGTGTCATCAGGTGTTCTTTTAGAAGCTTTTTAGACCATTTCTATACCTTGTTGTGATGGGTCCACCCTCTCAGCACCATCGACTGTATCTGTTCCTGGGTGTTGTCTGCCTCCCAGTTTGAGCGATTCTCGTGCTGACCCCTTTTCCATGCTTCGTTCTATGTCTGCTGGTGAGGGGTACATCAGCGATGGATACTGGAGGCTGGCCAGAGCTGTATCAGTTTTGAGCAGATTTGTATAATTTTCAATAATGAAGTTTTTGTAAGTATTTTATACTCTTGTCTTTCACTTGAATGCATCATTACTCTTACTCTTTATTCTCTATTTTCTCTCCCTTTTTTAAGCAATGAGAGAACTGACCCGGGTATTGACTAATCAAAGGAGACGGGCTGCGAAGATATCTCGGCTAACAGATGATTTAGCTAAAAAAGAGGAAGCCATCAAGTCCTCCTCACCCAGTGCATCTAAAGTCAGACAGTATGAGGAGAAATAGAAGAATCATGCCACGACTGAGGTTGCCTTGAGGAAGGCTATAGCCAATGTTTAGAGAAAGATCTCCACAGCTAGCATGACTATTAGGGAACTCTGCATGAAGAATACTGAGCTAGAGGGAAGGGTTGCGAGAATAAAGTTATGGAGTGTAGAACTTCAGTCAAAGGCTATCTTGGCTGAAACAAAGAAAGCCGTCATGGCTGAAGAAGTCTGAGTTACTATAGACACTCTTAACGATGCTCATTAGGCCATGCTTGAGTCATAACAAGCGTCTGAGGAAGCTCATTTTCATTATGAGTGAATGGCTTAGGATTTGGAGCAACAACAAGTCAGTATAGAAGTTCTCTCCTAAGAGGCCAGATTAGCCCTTGAAGTTCAGAACGTTGAATGCTACAAGAGGTCTCTTGCTTTCGAGGTTGTCATGCTAAGAGAGTTCGAGAGAGGGCTTGATACTGCTCGGATGTTCTTTAGCGGTAAGAAGCGATCCTCGAGAGAGGCTTACCAAAAATGGGACAGAATCATAAAGAAACACAAGGATGAGTCCCTGGAGGCCATAATGAACCATATGATCAGGTGGAGGGCTTATTGCAAATTGATCGGGAAAGATCCCTACATCATGCATCTGGAACTCCCTTATAGATCCTCCCTAGTGGCCTTCCATGCTGGAGAGGAGAGTGGTACTCTGAAAAAAGGGGCTGATGTTAGCCCCTTACTTGATACATATTACTCTCCTTTTATGACTAATGACCCAGAAGATGACATCAGTTGGCCTGATTTTGGGGACCTGACCAAGAGGTATAGAGGCGATGGTGCTTCTTTTGGTAGATCCGGGTCTAGCGGTCCCTCGAGCGTACCGGGTGTTTGATTATACTGCCTTATCTCATGCCTATTCTACTTATGTGATCTTTGATCTTCATTTTTGTAACCCAGCCTTTTGATATAAGTAATACCATTCTTTCTTCATTACTTTGTTGTCATTGTATTAAATCAAATGATTTAGCATGAGCCAAATACTTTTATGTATGGTCAGGATCACTTGATAACTTAAACTATATGCTTATTATAGCATTGAGTCTAGTAATCAACCTTTAAAAGAGAGATCCATGACTGGTAAGTGTCATTCATTAGCTTGAGATATGTGCGTTCATTTGCACCAAGTTTAGTGGCCTAGCCGTAATCAGATCTTTGCATGCGGTCAGGGTGGTTTGACGTTCGAAATGCTTATTTTTTATCTTGCTAAATTGAATAACTCACCTTCTACCAAACAATCTATGCTTGGTCGAGGCTAACTATTAACTTAAACTGTAAGCATTATGTGGCATTAAGCTAATCGTCCTAACTTTGACTAAGCATCTGCAAGTGGCCGGGTTTATTCAGTGACATAGATTATTTGTCTAACAACGTTGGGCAGTGCTGGTTTTAACCTGACTGGTTGTTTTGCTTCCCAACTGCTTCACTGTTTTATCGTCAAGTAGTATTCTTTTGTGGACCATTCACATGGTATCTAATTTTATAGATGCTTGTCTTTAATCTGTCAACTAGATCATTGTGACGTCTTCCAATAGTCTGTTGATCAAGAATCGTTGCAAAGTGGTAGCTTATATTATACTTTTATGGAAGATGCTCAAATGTTATGGGCAAATATTCTGTGTACTAATATTTTAGTCCCTATTCAACTCTTGACGCATCCCTTCAGACACCTATGGTCTAAAGGCGCCCTAACAGTGTTTCAATACACCCAGTTAGTTTCGGTAAGTATACACTGGCTTTGCAGCATATGTTTTTGGTCCCCTCACTGGGCTTATCGGGTGCCCTGGGATTGCTTTGGTAAACAAAAGAAAATTTCATACACTTTTCTTGACTTCTTGAAATTGTTCTGTCAAGGGGACTTTTATTGAATGCTAAAATGAAACATTAATAAATTAGCTAAAGTTAAAAACAAAGCAAACCAATTTGTAACTAAAGAGAAATATCAATAGATAGGAAGTCTTCAAGGGTAGAGTATCTTCAGGCACTAAGCGTTGCATGGCCTGAACAGTTCGCTCTCTTCTAGTCGGGTGAGGCGTTGTGCTCTGTGGCCAGCTAACCCAACCACCTGGTATGGTCCTTCCCACTTATCTGCCAATAACCCAACTAACTTTTCCTTGGTATTGGGTGACAACCTTTTGAGAACTAAATCCCGAGCTGGAATCTCCTTACCTCGACATGCGAGTTATAATATCTGGCTACCTTTTGCTGAGAGGCAGCTTCCTTATCCTCAACAAGTCCTTCCTCTTCTCCAGCGCACATAGGTTTTGTTTTAGCATCTCCACTTTTACGTCTAAGGGAAAAAGCTTTACCCTTGGTTAATTGTGAAGTACTTTGACCAGGATTACTGACACTATCTCGAGTGCTAGAGATTAAGAAGTATCTTCTATCGAAGTTCTTTCTATGGTCCGGTAGGCCCACGATACTTCATGCAACTTATCTGGCCAATTTCCTTTCTTAGCATCAAGCTTGGCCTTCAGGGCGTGTTTGATTATTTTGTTCACACCCTAAGTCTAGCCGTTGGTCTAAGGATGAGATGGTATGGCATAGTAGTTCTTTATACGGAAATCCTGACACACTTTCCTAAAGTTATCGCTATCGAACTAGGTCCTGTCATCTTTGATTATGGTGTCTAGGATTCCAAATCGGTAGATTATGTTCTTCTTTAAAAAGTTGGTCATGTTTTCTTTAGTTATATGCACATGTGCCTCTGCTTCTGCCCATTTTGAGAAGTAGTCTACGATCACGATGACTTGCTTTACTCATCCCCTGGCTATCGTTGTCATTGGGCCGATCAGATCTAGCCCCCACATAGCAAATAGCCAAGGTGATGTTAAGTTCTTTAACTGCTCCAGTGGCCTTTTGATGTCATTGGATATTCTCTAGCAATTTCAACACTATTCTGTGACTGTCTGGGCATCCTGGAATAAGGTCGGCCATAAGAAGCCTTGCCTGAGAGTCTTGTGTGCCAGACTTTTTCCCCTGCCCCCCCCAAGAGTGATTCCCACACACTTATCAATGGATGCTTTCTAATATCTGCCTACCTTCTACTGGGCAGACAAACCTCTACAAAACCTTTAAAAATTCTTTTATGTACAACACCCATCCGACCATTGAGTACCTAGTGGCTCTATAACTGAGAATTTTTGCTTTAGTCACTTTTGGTGGGAGTGTTCCATCTTTCAGGTACTTCTTGATCGGGGTTATCCAGATGGCTTGCCTTTCTTCGATCACTCCCACTTTTGGAAGCTCTTCTTTAATTTTAATGACAGACCTCTTAAGGTGGGCGATTGGGATAGTCTTTGACCATATGCTAATGGTTGTTGATGCCAATTTTGACAAAGCATCAACCTTCTCATTCTTTTACCTCGGAAGTTAAGTGATCCTATAAGCCTTGAATCTCAAACAATATTTTGGCTATCTCCAGATAGGTGGCCATATTGTCGTCCTTGGCTTGGTACTCATCAGAGATTTGGTTCACCACCACTTACAAGTCACTAAATATTTCTAGCTCGTCCGCCCCCAACGTAGTGCAAACCTTGATACCTACTAAAAGTGCCTCATACTCGACCATGTTGTTAGTGGCTTTAAAGTCAAACCGTATGGCACATTCTGCCTGATCGCCTTCGGGGGTAAATACTACTATACCTACCATGCTGCCATACACGTTTGACAACCCATCTAAGTGTAATTTTTAGGCGAACACTTTTTTTCTCTTTCCCTGAACATCTTTATCACCTCACTATCTGGCTCAACAAACTCAGTGATCATGTCGACTACAACCTGACACTTTATTGCAACCTTTGGGAGATATGTGATATTGAACTTGTTCAATTCCACTGCCCATTTGGCTAACATCATAGACACTTCTGGTTTGAACAAAATCTGTTTAAGCGGACAGTCTGTGTAGACCTCAATTCTGTGAGCCTGAAAATAGGGTCTCAATTTTCTTGTTGCGGTTACCAGTGCAAACGTCATCTACAGAGCTTTTGAATATCTTATTTCTAAGCCTTACTGGTGTAGTATACTGGATTCTACACTCCTTTATCCATTATGATCAGCACTAATCCTGTTGCCACAGCCGTAACTGTTAATTATAAGTAGAGCACTTCTCCGTCCAAGGGTTTGGATATGATTGATGCCTTACCTAGGTACTCATTGATTTTTTGAGAGGCATGTTCGCATTCACCATTCCACTCTACCCCCTGGCCTTTTTTATTGCCTTTAAAAAGGACAAGCATTTTTCTGTTGACTTGTTGATGAATCGATTAAGGGATGTTAAGCAACCCCGTTAGCCTTTGGATTTCTTTCAGGGTCCTTGGGGATCTCATCTCCTTTATTGCCTTTATTTTTTTTTCTGGGTTTACCTTAATTCCTCTTTGGTGAACCTAGAAACCAAGGAAACTGCCCGAGGGCACCCCAAAAAGACACTTTTTTGGGTTAAGCTTCATGCCAAAGTTCCTTAGTACCCTGAAAGTGTCCCTGAGATCTACAACATGCTTCTGGCTGCTGTGCTTTTTGTTAACAAATCGTCCACATATAACTCCTTATTTATGTGGATCTGTCATACAAAAATCTTATTTACCAGTGTCTGGTAGGTTGCCCCGACATTCTTGAGATCAAAAGGCATCACCTTATAGCATTATAACCCCTGGTTAGTTGTGAAAGAGATTTTTTCTTCATATGGCTCGATTATTTGGATCTAGTTATAGCCCAAATAGGCATCCATGAAGCTCAACAGCTCATGGCCTGCCAATTAATCTACTAGCTAGTCAATCCGGGACAATGGGAAGCTATCGTTTAGGCATGCTTTATTGAGGTTGATGAAGTCTACACATGTAATCCATTATCCGTTCTTCTTTTTCACCAATACCACGTTGGTGACCCACTCGGGGTACTGTACCTCCCTTATGGACCCTGCTGCCAACAACTTCCTTATTTCTTCCTTAGTTGCCTGACTTCTCTCAAGGTTCCTTTTCCGAATAACTGGTTTCCGATCGGGATCGACTGCTAGATAGTGGGAGATTACCTTTACGTCGAACCATGACATATCCTCATGTGTCCATGCGAATACATCCTTGTACACTTTCAATAAGTTGGCCATCTCATTCCCAACTTGCTTCGTTAACTGGGCCCCAAGCTTTATTGTCTGATCAGGGTTATTATCAACGAACGTAACTTCCACAGTTGGCTCATCTTTCTGGCTTTTTCCATCTTCTGGAGATGCTTTCCTATAGGTCAAGGTCAAATCAGATCAACATTTCCACCATAACTTCTCTTTCATCCACCTTCGGGGTCGACCTCTTCTTTATGGAGGTCTATCTGCATTACTTCTGGTTTTGCTTTCTCCTTGTATTTGGCCAAGTTTACCTTTCTCGCCCATTATTGAAAGCTCTTCATGACACCCACCCCAGCTTCCGTTGGGAACTTCACTGTTAGGGCATAAGTGGTAGTCACAACCCTTGACTTGTTCAAGAATAGTCTCCCTAGCAAGGCATTGTAAGGCCAGTTTTCCCCATTTACGACCACAAAATCCGATAGTACAGTTTTGATGCAGGGGTAATTGGCGTACTACCTTTTGAAGTGCTTACAATCTTTCTGGTCATCATCTTTATGTCCATCCTTACTCTTTCCCACATTGCCTTTCTGATCCCCCTTGCTGCTACTTTTTGAGCTGCCATTTTTGAGTTTTTGACTGTTCTCGGGTCGACCTTCATGTATGAGCTCCCTTTCATGGTTTATTTGCTCTTCCTCTGCCATAACATATCCTCCGACCTCGTCCACCATGTTTGCATAAGTGGTTGGACCTTTCCGTCTCAAGCTTAGTGTTAACTAACTATGTTACAGACTATTTACAAGTGCCGATACTATGGCATCATCATTGGGATCCTGCATCTCGAAACCTCTTACGAGAACCTGGTATGGTAGTCTTTCTGCTTCTTATCTTTCCTTTGCTTAAAGGTTGATAAGATTGATATAGACTTCCTCTGCTGAATATTCCCTATGAATTAACTAGTAAAAGCTTGCACGAGTTCCTCAAAATTCCTGATTGACCCTCTTGTAAGGCCTCTGAACCACCTAGACCCTTGGTCCTCTAGGGTTTGAGGAAACATCCGATATATGAGAGCATTATCGTAATCATATTGTGCTGTTACATTTGGATACCTTATGACATTCTCATGCGGGTCGGCGTTGGCCTTAAACTGCTCCACGTGAGGCATACTGAATGTTCTTGAAAAATGTGCATGCCTTATTGAATCAACGAACGGGCTGCCGGAGTTACCAATTAACAAGTTCCCTTGGTTTTGACTTCGTTCCAGAGCCTTTATTCTTCTGAGAAGAACTTTCTGCTCTCTTTCTGGTTCTCTCTGGCATCAAATCTTTGGCGGATGGTGAGCCTATAGGGGTCTCTAGGGATTTTTCTGGAAACCTGAGCATCATACAGGTTGTGCCTGACTGTTGGGGTTGGCTCTCTGCTCCTCCTAGGTACAATTTCATCACCAGTTGAAGACGAGCGAGACCTCTTCCTTCGACTGTTATGCCTATCTACTTGCTCGAGCTGGGCTTTCCTCCACAATATCTTCCCGCATCTACCCGTGAGTTGGATTCCCCGTGCTTCTTAATTCCCCGGTCTCTTTGGCGGTCGTCTCTCTTTTACGAGTGCCTCCTTTCAGCGTGACGTTCAACCCTATATCTTTTAGATTTTTATGGTTCTCTTGAAGTTTCCACTACTATCTCAGAGCGTATCCTATGATCTTGGGCTACCACTAGTGTGGAAAGCTGATATGGTGAACTTAGATTGGCAGTAGCCGTAGGCTGATTCCCTATCCAGTGGCATTGTTAATGATTCTCCATAGGGATTCATTGATCTGTCAGAACGCGACTGGGGAGATGCCAGCGGTTACATCCGTGGACATTATTACTTCAGGTCTAATAGATTGTGGAGTCCTCGACGGTGGGTCTTCTCCAACGACGTTAGCATCCGTGACGTTAAGAGTGTATGCATCATGCAAAGCATCGCTAATGCATGGAGATTGGCTTTCATCCCTACTGGTAGCCATGCTATTATCTTCACAGGCTTTTCTTGAAATTGATTGTTCAAGTTTGATGCTGACGAAGGTTCACCCCCTTCTTCTAGCGCCAATTGTTAACTGTGATTTTTGAAGAATTATAACTTACCACACGTCACACAGGTAAACATAAATAAAGACGAACAGTAAACTACAAGAGAGAGAGAGAAAGAGAAAATAAAGATGGACACAATATTTTACGTGGTAAAACCCCAAGGTGGGGAAACATCCACGGTTGCTGGTGACGGTGAGAAAAATTCACTATGTTAAAAGTAAATACACAATCAATCTCTCTTGCACTATTGCTAGCCAATTTTCATTAGCCCATTTTAGATATTATTAGGGTCTATTTATACATGCAAAAAACCCTAATTCTTGGCGTATAAGTAAGGAAAATTCTCGTTCTTTAATGAAACTCTAAGACCTCCTTCTGTAGCTGTTTTTCAGTCCGTTTTTATTTTTATTTTCCAAAAACGATTTCAAATTCGTGTTTGTTAACCGTTTTTCATTCTATTTAAAAAAAACGAAAAACAAAATGAAAAACAAAATCAGTGTTAACCGTGAAATATTTGAAAAATACAAAATACAATTTTGTTTTTGTTTTTGTTTTTCACTTTTTGTTTAGTGTTTTTTATTTTTTTTCCTCTTCTTTTCCGATTATCTTCTCTAATCCTCTTCTTCTTCTTCTTCTTTGAACCTTCTTCTTCTCCTTCTCTAAACCTTTTTTTTCTCCGATCCTATTTTTCTCCTTCTTCGATGCTTCTTCCTCTCCGATCATTCTCCTTCTTCGATCCACCTCATTCTCTTCTTCTTCGATCTTCTCCCTTTCTTTTTTCTATTTTTTTCTTCTTATTGACCGATCTGGTTTCCTTTCTTTTTTTTTTTTCTTTTTTTTATATATACTTCCTTACTATTATTTATATTTATTAAAATAATACTTATTTATTATTTAAGTGTTTAGTTTTGATTAATTGATTAATTGATTTTTTTTAGTAATTTGTGATGTGTTACTTTTGTTTAATTTAAAAATTACAATACAAAAAGTATATTGATTAATTATTTAATCAATTTGTTTATAATTGTAATAATATTAAACAAAATGAAAAAATTGATATTTTAATTTTTGATATTTTCAGTTAACCTACCAGACGTTTTTTTTCTATTTTTATTTTCAAAATACAACTTTCAGTATATACTACCAGATGCGTTTTCAGAATTTGAAACTTAAACCAAAAACATTGTTTTCATTTTTATTTTTATTTTCAAAAAACGGCAACTGAAAAACGCTTATAGGACGGACCCTAACTTATTAGAGTCGTGTTCTTATTCTTTCTCATTTTTCATTGAATGTACTTCAATCGTACTTAGATTTCTTGTTTAATTTGGACTCTGATGTCCATAAGGAAGTTTGTTTCCTTGTCAAAGTGTGCTTCAAGATAGCTTGTTTGAGTCAGACTCTTTTTCTGCGTACTTGAGTCATGATTGCATTAAGTCTGTATGTTGTCCACGTGTTGATCAACCGACCATCTGCCAAACCCGACCGAACTTTCTTCCCTCGGCCGATGGTTTCACCTTGATCATAGGCTTTAATCCGACCATCTTGTTGGTCTCGATCAGGTCATTGTCACCCGATCATCTAGGTTACTTCGATCGGGGGTTAAGAGGCCTTCTTTAGTCAATCTTAGGTTGGTTTGGTTTGGTTTGGTTAACTTTTGGTGATATGGCACCCCCGACTCTTATCTATTGCTGACATGTCACCCCTAACAACGTAACCCAAATCAACTAATTTATTTTCATTGATCCAATCTACAAATTCAGAGATAGACAAAATCCCCCTGCCACCTTTTTTCTCAACACTGTTAGAGATTTCATTAAAGCCCCCTATCACAATCCAAGGACCCTTGAAACAATTGTGGATGGCATTAAGATATCCCTAAAGCTTACCTCTAGTAATAACACTAGGGCTAGCATAAACAACAGTAGGACCCAGAATCTATATCTCTCAGCCACAACTGTCGTAATAGAGTGACTAGAACTAGCCATAACTTGAAGTTTGAATCAATCACCATTCCACATAAGCCACATTCACATTGAAAAACTAGAGGCTTCAACCAAAAAATTGTCAGAAAACCTCAAATTGTCAACCACTTTAAGTGCTCTAGAACCACTATTCCTAGGTTCTAAGATGGCAATCGCTTCAAAATTATAAATGCTCATAAGATCAAAAACAACTTTGGAAAACCCCTTTTTCTCAACACCGCTAATATTCCAAGTGCAAAACATCATTAACAGTGATAAATGATGAGAGGACCACATTACTCTATGGCAACTTACATTGCCTCCTTTAGCTTAGAGGCAACTTCATCAAAATTACTAGCACCAGGGACATCCACCTGTTCTATACAATCAGTCGGGGTAATATCAACAACAGTATCTATACTGACATTTCTAGCACCATTATCAAGCGCCATTGAGTCTATCATATCTTGGTGAAGGGCCTTTAGAACATCAGAATCACCAAGCACCTCCTCCGCCCATTCTTGGTGGTCAGAATCTAGATTCCCTAGTTGTTTTCCCATCCTGTACACCTTCCCACTACTTTCAGTAACTTCCTTATTAGAAGTCTCCTCAAAAGGCTTGTTAAATTTGCCTTTGTTCACCTCCAAAACCTTTTTGGGTTGATTATTCCATTGTAACTTGCTAGATTTTCCTCTATTAGAGATAACAGAGAGCACCTTATTCGAAACCGGCTTTTTCTTCTTAAGAGTTCTAGTTTGGTCCTCACCAAGACCAAGATTCTCTTCCATGTCTTCAATCATAATTTCGAACCTAGAACCCCCAATTTTCCTAGTCCCATGATTAATTGAATATTGGAGCAACCCTGGTTTTTATCACTACTGTCAAGAACACTCTTACCTGAGATTTTTTTTACTGCAGCTATTTTGTCTGCCTCTTTAGCTCTATTGATAGAAGGTCTGTTATTGTTCATAGGAACATAGCCTATTCCCTTAGAGTTACTTGCATTTCCACTTTTTCTACCAAAGTTGTTGATGCCAGCATTATTTCTCCCATTTCTACCATAAGAGACTTGCATCCCAGGGCCATAGGAATCATTCTCAGTAGCTTTATTCTATTCCACATTATCTTCCTTACACAACCCTTGCTATATCCTATTCTTCCACAGTTAAAGCAAATAAGACCCACATTTTCATATTCAACTTTTATGGTTCTGTCATCCACACTAAGCAAACCTGTCAAGGGTTTTGTGATGTCTAGATTAATACAAATACTCAAAACTCTCCCTCTTGCTTGAGATTCAGTGATCGGATCGACCTTGTAGGTGTTGCCCAACATCCCTCCTATATTCCATAGTAAATCCACATCAATCCCATCTATAGGAAGTTCAGAAAGTCTTACCCATATTGCCATTCGACAAATCTCCTCTTTACCAGGCATAAAGTTAGGTCTACACTTTTGAACAACTAGGTATTGGATGGCAATAACCTAGGGGTGTCATTTGTCAGAATAAAATCAAGGTCAACCTGCATTTGGAATCTCATCAACAAGTACCCATCCTCTAGGTCTGTAAGTTACCACTACCCAATAAGAGTCCACTTTTGGTGAAGTTTCTGGAGCATGAGATTGTGAGTATGAGGTCAAAATCAGAGCATTCAACCAAGGCTTACACAGCTGCACTTTCAAATATTGCGATAGCTTCATAGATAAACCATTAGGTCCTGCAACAATCGTAATATCTTCATTTGCATTCTTTAAATTTTCCTTCCCAACTCCGAATCCAGACCAGTTACCAGGAATAGTTGAACCCAACAATATTGATTTGAAACTTCACATGGCTTCCTCAAAGGGGTATCATCTAGATCTTCTTGAACACGAGTTCTCTTTGCACTATATTTGGGATCGAGCGACTTTTCTTTCACCACCTCATTCATCTCTACTTCTTGTTAAGCTAAAAACACAAACATATCGGGCATTGCAAGAAAAAACAACGGTGCATGGGCGAAAAAAGGGAAAGGCAATCTCACTCGCTGGACGAGATTAGGGGCGTTCAATTCTCCACCACAATCTTTAGCTATTTCCTTTTTGGTATTGTGTCATTTTTAAATTTAATTTCTTTCTTTACATCGAAGGAAATATATCAGAAATTTTACGAAAAGTTCCATGATACTATGTCAAGTTACACTACAAGTTCACTGATAACATTATTTTGTTGAAATATCACAGATATTTTTGGTAACTTACAGGACATTTAATGAAAATATATTACATCCCATTTCGATATTGGTACTCTTGAGACACAAAAATAGTAATGATATTATATTTTTTTCAGTCACTGCCGAAAACGTACTTCTCAACTAAGTTGAGATAGCAAGTTAGTTAAGTTCAAATCCCTAAAACATATAAAAAAATTATAATTAAAAAAATATGGACCACCGAGACCAATCTTGTTAATACGTGTGGTGAAATTTGAACTCCACACTATCACCGTGGAAGGGATATGCACTATTATATGAGAGGTGAGATAAGAAAATAAGGCTTGAGTTTTCTTAAATAAACAACCCAAGTGATATAATGCAAAGAAAACACATGTTGAAATGTTGTACTAATTCATTAATGAGATTCTTGTACTTTCAAATAAAACAAAACAACAAAATAATGATCAGATTCTTACTTTTTTTAAGCAAAATAAAAATTATGATATTCTTGTTTAAAGCTTACAATATTCTGACTAGAAAAGCTTACAAGATTCTTGCTTGAAAAAACAAAAGTTAATTATGAGATTATCATTGGTAAAAATAAAGTCAAAATTATAGTTATTTATAGTGATATGTTATAATTGTGGCTTTCCATTGTGTACCCAAAACTTCTACACATATGGGTTAATTCTTATCATCATTACTTATCCACTAAGCGACCTCTCTACACTTGCACCACCTTTATCCAAATGGTAACTTCATCATTAAGCATGAGAATGCATATATATATATATATAGCTTCTATTGTAATTGTTTGATTTTTTTGATTAATGCAATAAGCTGTCTCTCACGTCTCTCTTCTCCCAATTTCTCTCACGTTATTTCAAATGTTCTTTACTTATTTTTTAATTATTAACGTCACGTTATCAGCATGATTGTAGAGTAGGCAAGGCAAGTGAGCAACACGTAGCAATTTTGTTCTAGAGAAAGGTCTCGAGAGTTTTAGTTTTGGTTTTGATCGAGTCCAGAAATTTTGAATTACTTGATTCACTAATCGGTTGATACCGTTGTGTTCATCTCGGAAATGTGATTCCAACGCCACTGACCATTTCTCAAATGGAGCTCTAAAGTACTCTCTAGCTTTAGTTAAAGTTCAGTCAAACCTGGAAAAAATTTAGAATTTTTCTATAAATTTTCCAGAGAAGAAGACAACCACGCCAGTGCCATATCATCGCTCAACAAGCACCACCTCAACGCCAAGGCAGAGCAACGTCAGTGCCACATCAGTGCCCTATCATCGCCACATCTTCACCAAGTCAACGCAACATAAGCGCCACATCAGTGGAGATTCAGGGCCACATCAGCGATATGCCACGTCGCCAGTCAAGGAATATTCTATGTCAACCAGAGCATATTCTGTTATCGTAAAAGAATATTCCGTTAGCTTAATGGCTTAACGAAAATTCCCGAGTCAACTCAGTCTAGAAGTGTTTTTTGCCAAACTCAGTGCAATTTTCACCCGTTTTCAATCGAGTCGAACCTATTACCAGCTATTTTGATCGATCCAGACGCAACTGTGCCATCAATTTCAGTTAATTCCGCTTGTAAGTACGGTTTTGACTATTCAAGCTTTATTAACTCTATTTTCATACGCGACGAAAGATCCAGATCTCTAGCACGATTGCATATAGGTAAAAAGGATTCCCTAATGGATGATTTACTTACATCTCAACATTTTGTATATATATATATATATATATATATATATATATATATTTGTATATAACAAGATGGCTTATGTTGTCAATAGAATATAAATATTATAATTCTAGATTTATTTTTAGGCACATATCAGGTGAACTCATATACCTAAAATCATTTATTTTATGCACATATCAGGTGAACTCATGTACCTAAAATCATGTAATATATGAGATTGACTTATGCTGTGTATCGGGACTGGCTTATACTGTGTCTCCGAACTGGCTTATGCAGTGTCTTTAGAATGGCGTATGCAGTGTCTACAGATAAATTGTTTAAATATTCAACATTTATTTTTGTACAATACATGAGACTGGCTTGTGCTGTGTCTCGGGACTAGCTTATGATGTGTCTCCGGACTGACATATGATGTGTCTCCAGATAAATTGTTTAAATATTCAGCATTTATTTTTATAGAATATATGAGACGGGCTTATGATGTGTCTCGGGACTGTCTTATGCTTATGTTGTGTCCCGGGACTGGCTTATGATGTGTCTTAGGACTGGTTTATGCAATGTCTCCAGACTGACTTATGCATTGTCTACAGATAAATTGCTTAAATATTCAACATTTATTTTTATGCAATATATGAAATTGGCTTATGTTGTTTCTCGGGATTGACTAATGATGTGTCTCCAGACTGGTTTATGATGTGTCTCCAGACTGACATATGATGTGTCTCCAGATAAATTGTTTAAATATTCAACATTTATTTTTATGGAATATATGAGACTGACTTATGTTGTGTCTCCAGACTAACTTATATTGTGTCTCTAGATAAATTGACAATATATGAGATCGGTTAGACCTACTATAACCAGAACTTAAAGTTTTGGGATTTATTATATTTAAATTGGCAGGATTTTGACAATCGATGAGAACCTGGAGTTCTGGATATAATGTTATTTACATGAATGTCACACGACACGGTTTTGAAAGCTGATGAGAACCAGAAATTCTAGATCCATTGTTGTATAATGAATGCCATACTTCATTATTTGGAACTTGGGGTTTCAAACCAGTTTAGAATTTGAAGTTATCTCATATATATGAAGTGATATGTTTACGTATCATTCACCTGATAAAAATGATATACACATCCAACAAGATGTTGTGGGTATCATAAAAGGGATTTAAGATCCTAACGAATAATGAAATTGGAAATAATATTCTATCCATTTCGTACACATCCAATAAGATGTTGTCAATATCATACAAATGATTTAAGATCCTAACGTATAATTCATTTGAGAAAAATGATCTCCACATTAAGCAAGATGATGTGAGTATCATAAAAAGGATTTAAGATCCTAACGTACACATCCAAAAGGATGTTATAAGTATCATAAGAGGGTTTAAGATCCTAATATAACATATAATGAGATTGTAAAGAATATTTAATCTATTTTATACTTGCTCCTGAATGAGCAATATCAAGAGAGTAAATTTAGATATATTTATTGTTGACGTCTATTTCTTAATAGTCAAGAAAGTCAACAATGCTGGATTCGATTATGACCTGTTAAAAGAGAAAGAGAAAGAGAATGCAATTGATATTTTTATGACACAAGTATACATGGTACAACTCCGTTGATCGGAGAAACATCCATGGGTGGTTGAATGCACAACCAAGCCAAATCCACTATTGAATGATAAATTACACCTTTCGATCTCTCTTGCCTCTCTTTCTTGGTGGTTTATATGTTCTCTATTCTGTGTGTTTCTATTGTCAATGAGATTATGGGTCTATTTATATGTACACAGAACCCTAATCCTTGTTATATATAAGGTGCGGTGATAGTGTTTAATTAGAACTGGTTGCTTGTTGAAGTCGTCTTTGTCTTCTTTCCTGTTTTTGAGATCTTATGGATCGAGTTTGAATCTTCATGGGATTCTAGTTGAACAGTCCGTTTAGAACTTATTTCCTAATTGGTGTGCAATCTTCTAGAAGAGTAGAGTTATTGCTTGATTTGGACTCATTTCCTATTTGGTGTTTTATCATTCTAGAAACTTTTAAGTTCTTTCCTTCTCTGATATGGGGGAATGAAATAAGGATGTTTCCGTATTGGAGTGTAATTCTAGATTCCTTATATATGTGGATCACATATTTCTCGATAACTTCTTTACTCGGGCTTCACATGGTGTCCTGAGTAAAGCTGAATATGCTGAGTATTTGTACCGAGTATTTGTAATCGGCCTTACTCAGGTTTCTCGTGTCTGGGCGATACCGTCGATGGTGTTTTTCAAATGCTAGCCTGGATGCTTATCTGGAAATCTTATTGGGAGGCTGTCTTATCTGTCAGTGACGTATACATTTAATATAATATTCATATAACAATACCCCCTTAAAATACTTTTGTTGAGTAGAATTCATTTTGGCAAAAGTATTTTAATCACTGTACCTCTGAATGTCTTCTCGTCATTTCCTTCATTAATGCCTCATTAATGCAAGAATAATAATTCTTAATCAATTTGTAGCATTTATGACATGTCTTAATGGCAAACATGTATGTGTAATTTGTCTCTTCACATGAAATCCCTATGGTTGTGACGTTCTGAAATTCTGAAGGCTTGATCTGTTTTCTTCACGACACGTGTCCTTTTAACCATTTGGTATATTTGTTGGCATTTATGAGATACGACCTGCTGATTATCCGATACGCCGCTTATGTCATTTAACATCCCTCTTTTTTAATCTTTCTGCCTTTCCAAACCCTAGGGTTTCGAGCCTTTGATCATCAAGCAGGTTGTTTAAACTAAAAAGGAAAAAATCTAGGCTTGCTTCTGTCTTCCTGTTTACTTGTGTACAGATCCATTCTTCACTCTTTGTTGAATCCCTTCTCCAATTTTCTGGGTTTGCTTTTAAGGTTAGTTTCCATGGATCATGTTGCATGACATCATCTTTTTGTTATAGCTTTCGATGTGCTTGAGCGTGGAGATACTCATTTAGCCTCTTGTGTTTACAAATTATTGGGGGAATTACCCTTACTAGCCTTATTTTTTGAATGTTGACGTTTCTGGGCTTTACCCTGGTATTCCTTCTAGCCCTAGCTCTAAATCTTCCTATAGTTCCAAGTCTTCTATTTCTGATCGTCAAAGGGTACCTTTACGATCTAGGATGGGAAAGCATCAAAGTGGTCACACAGTTTGTAGACATATTCTAGGTGGCATTCAAATTGGTAGGCAAGTGGTTAATGAGAACAAAGTCGAAGAAAAACACTGTGCCTCTTGGATTCTCTTCTCTCTTGATCGTCCGAGTGCTTATGAAGCTGAACATAAAGTGGTCAAGGCTACTGAGATCGAAAAATATCCTGCTCAATTTGATCTAGAAGATTCTATTTCGATGATGCTTATCGGTAATAGGGCCACGTGGAACCCTCATCCGGGTAGGGTTGCAATTTATGGATCCATGCTTAGCTGCGGGGTGACTCTTCCTCTACAATATTTCATCGCCTGGTTCTTTACCGATGTGGGGATTGCTCTGGCCCAACTTGCCCTAAATAGCTATAAGATTTTGATTTGATTTGCCGCCGCCTTCACCTCGTGAAATAAGGCATTTTTATACTCTTAGGTAGTCTGGTCAGGCTATGACTTATTTTCTTCTGTCCAGCCAACCAGATAGCTGGATTCCCGAGGGAGTGAAGGTGAACCGGGGCGTCCAAACTTCTTCGAATGACAAGAAAAAGGATTTCATCTGGGGTTTTCCTACCTCGAACAATTATTGGAAAAACAATTGGTTTTTTGTTGGAGGAAACTGGGGAAACCAGGTAGAGCTTTCAGTCGGTGAAGCTTGGGAAGTATTAAAGGTTCCAAGGTACTTTTGTTCTCTTACTTGTTGGAACAAATCGTGGCCTATTTTTTCTGACACTAAGTTGTCTAATCTTGCTCGGGCGGCCATGCACACTTTGGAGAAAAGAAGCAGGTCCTACCTTTTTGATGAGAAGAAAATGATGGATCTTCGCTTCTTTGCTCATATTTATGCTCGTCGCAGATGATGTAAGTGAGCTTTTCTGTTGCTCTTATTTTGTCATTTTTATTGTTTTTTTTAACTCTTTCTTATTCAGTGTATGATATGGACATCGTCTGTGATGCTTAGGCTCACCAAGTGAAGACAATTATTAAGGCGAGTCGTAAAGAAGCTTCTCATCAAAGGAAAGAGGGGATTGCTTTGCCTGATGATGAATCAGATGAGAATTTCGATGAGGTTGATGAACAGGTTCCCGAATACATCAGTGATGAGGTTTTCCAATCGAGTGTGGGGGAATCAAATGACCAGAGTGGTCCCATTGAACCTGATAATGATTAAAGACTGCCTGAGAATGAGGCAAGAAGGGTATTCTGTTGGTGTAGCGTCTGAGGAGCCTAGTTCCCCAGCCGATGAGGTGCCAACTGATCAGTTTGTTGATAGGGGCGATGAAGGAGTTAGAGAATCCCTTGCTGAACAGGTTGATCCTCCTCTTCCTGGTTTTTTTTAGCCTTTTCATGATATAACAAAAGACCAAAAAGATCCTTCAACTGATCTTGGTTTCCGCCGTACTTAGGCTGAAAAAAGGAAGGCAACTCATTCTCTTGCTCGACCTCATCCAAAAGTTCCAAGAGTGGTGTCATTTATTGAGTCGAGCAACAAAAATGCTGATGGTAGGGGAGAATCTTTAACCTACTTCCCTGTAGGTGGTTGTTGAGTTTGTTGAGGCTGTTTAAACTCAATAACACCAATCTGATCGGATAAGGAGTCTAGTGTTGGGAGATGTAATTTGTAAATGGATTTATAAAATAAATAAAAGGAAAAGTTCAATTTATTTAGGTTGTGTTGTTTATTTTATAACTTGTGCATATATATATTTAAAATCCAAGATTGCCGGATGTAATCTCGAACTGTGTATATGAGTGTCATATACAGATGGATACATTAAGAGACTTGCAATCTAAAGAGTCCATAGATAGCAAATAAAGCTGGGTACTTTATTTATGGTTAATCTATAACTACGGTCCATTCCGTAAAGTACGATGATTATATCCTGAATTATTCATATGAGATATGGGAATGGAGGCACCTTGTATGATGTGATCATATAGGACTGGGCCATGATCTATATGAATCTCTCACCAAAATCCGTTTACCGATGAGATTCATATATATCAACTAATGATGGCTATATGTGGGTGATCTTAATTCTGAGTGTCTTATCGACTCCTTTAGGTTAAATCGTGGTCTTTGATATACCATGGGTGAGGTCAGATACATTTCCTGATCAATATACTCTGTATGTTAGGATTGTGGTTTGGCTTATGGCTGGGAAGATTTGTACGCAATAGTGGAATCCACTTCTTCTTGTGAGAAGTAGATGGTAGTTCCCTTAAGGGTTGATTCGGGGCTTGGACAATATGAGCGCTCTCCTAATTTCGTGAGGAAATAGGATTTATTGTTCATTATAGAATCAATGGTACTTAAAGGATATATGTAATTATAGGGGTATAATAGACATTATAACCTAGCTCTAATTATGAACTACTGTGGAGGATCACACCATGTGTAATAGCTATATCGATAGACACCAAGTTGTATCGATCTATGTAAAAGCGTCTACAGTTGAGAGAGTGCAGCTTCAGATTTTTAGTGGAATAACACCGGAGTTAATAATCAAGGAATATTAATTAAAGAGTTTAATTAATGATTCCGAGGATTATTGGAGCTCAAAATACCGTGGGTCCAATAGGTTTCCTTGCTAGCCCGATCGATTTAGGTAACAAGGGTCAAAGTTAATTAATTGGATTGTCCAATTAATTGTGCTACGAAGGTGACACATATTTATTCAAAAATTAATTGAATAATGAGATTATTTAATTAATGAATAATGGTGATTAAATAGATTAAATAATGAGATTATTTAATTATATTATTAATCACTAAATAGAGGGTGTTGATTGATATTTAATTTTTTAAAGATAAAAAAATTCTATTATTTTATTTTTTACTAAATTAGATATTTAATTTTTGAATTTAAAGAGTTTGAATTCAAAACAAATTGATTAATATCTTTAAAGATATGAGATATCTTAAAAGATTTAAATTAATGAGTTTTATCAATATATATATGATCTATATGTTTTATATATTTAGATAAAAAAACTTACAATTTGTATGGAATACAAATTGGTGTACGTGCAAGTGTGTAACAACACTAAAAGTAGAGAACATGACATCATCAGTTAATTTGATTTTAAATAGATATGTGATATATGTTTAAAATAGAAGAGACAACTGATGAAAAGATATTAACGCATACATATACATGCAAGTGTTGACTGATTTTTTTTTTAACAAAGTTGATTTTGTTTTTTATTTTGTGTGTACCTGATACACACGCAAAAAAGAAAAAAAAAACATAAGTTTTGTATGGGATGCAATTTATGTGTGCGTAAAATCAATACACCAAATTGAGAAGAAAAAGTTTCTTCAAGTATTTCTCTACATCCTCCATTCAAGTTCCTCAAACCATGATGCGTCTACATGCAGTTACTAATCCCGGGGGATAGCGAGGAAGATCGAGTGGTTCAGACAGGAGCATATCGTAAAGTGAAGGAGCCTCCAAACGTTGGTAAGATTTTCTTCTTCTGATTTTATATCGATTTCAATTTCCAGTGTTTACATATAGTATGTATGAATTTTGAAAAATAATTACGATCCCAAGTTCACTGGTCCCAGAAACAGATTATAATATGTATTAAAAATTTTAACACCTAGTTCCGCTACGTAATCGGTGAACGAGGTTCTGACATCTGGAAGCTCAGTTAAAGGAGAGTGATGATAACCGTGCTCGGATTGAAGAGACTTATCAAAGGGAGGCGAGTTCTGCCCAGGAGTTTGTTGATCGCTGTTTGGCGAAGCAGATGGAGACCGATGAGAGGACCTTCACTGCGGAGGAGAAGGTTAAATCTTTACAAGACTTGCTCTCCGTCGCCCAGGAGTCAATTCTTCGGGCTGAACAAGAGACTGAAAAAACAAAGTCATCCTATGAGGGCAAAATTGAAGATCTTAAGCGCCAAGCTTTGACTATTGAATCCCTCTCGAAAGAAGCTAGGATGGAACTTGAAGTTTAAGGGGTTGATCTCTTTAAAAGGTCCCCATCTTATGATGCCATACTCCTTAGGGAGTTCCAGTGGGGGTTGGTTTCAACTGGTGAGTTCTTCTAGGTAAAAAATCAAGCGACTGAAAAGGCTCGAGCTAATTGAGTATTATCAATCAAAAACCATATGGATCGGTCCTTGGAGTATCTTCGGACTCAGATGAGGGAGTGGAGAGCTTATTGTCATAGCCAAGGTAAAGAACCCTATCCTATGCACTAGGAGGTCCCTGCCAAGCATTCTCTTTCAACTTTTTATGCTAGTCAGGGAACTGGTGTAGACGGGTCAGAGCCCGACGTTGGACTGGTCTCCAGAGTGGATTATAAAGCTTGGAAGGATGATCTGATTGACACAATTGTTTGGCCTTCGAACGAGAGTCTTCTCTGTGAATATGAAATGGTGTTTGATCCGAACATTGGCAAGAACTCGAAATCCTTGGCTCCGCTTTAGATAAACTTGAACTTGTAAAAATTCATAGTTAATAAAATTCCATATTTGTTTGATTGCTTTTAGCCGTGAATTTCTTATGAATATTCTGTACCGGGTAATGCAAACCCAATGCTACTTAAAAAAAGCTAACTATCTTATTAACTGGCTAATGTCGTTGCCCGAGTAACTTTGTTACAATTTTTGAATGCCAAGTATCTTATTAACTGGCTAATATCGTTGTATGAGCGACTTAATTTTGAATGCCAAGTATCTTATTAACAGGTTAGTATCGTTATCTGAGCAACTTAATTTTGAATGCCAATTATCTTATTAACTGGCTAGTATCGTTATCTGAGCAACTTAATTTTGAATGCCAAGTATCTTATTAACTAGCTAGTATCGTTGCCCGAATAACTTCATTACAATTTTTAAATGCCAAGTATCTTATTAACTGACTAATATTGTTAATCAAGTAATTTTGAAATAAAGCCAAATAGATTTGTACTTGAATTCAATACTCGGTTGCTACTCAAACGTTGTATCGAGGCTCGCCATGACCATACATTTTGGGTACTTGCGTATGTCACTAAGGACGTCTCCTAGTTTTTTCTGCATAAGGGTTTGCCAAATCGTTAAGCTCTGAGTTGCTTAACACAACTGCGCAACTCACCGGGATTTACCCGACGGCCCCAGAGCCCTTTTCCAAAATCTTGGGCATCAGATTTACCTTTTGGCTAAGGTCCTGGTTGACCTTGCTCAACTGACATGGTCTTTCGAGCTTCTCCGCCCATTCGGGGGTTTTTACCAAATTAATGGCCCCAAGCAATCAAGCATTTTATTATATGTGTCAATTCTTTAGTCATATGTTCTTATTATCATATGCTAATATTTTCAGGAATCCCGTGTTGAATTTTATTTATAATTCTGCAAAACTAACAAAATATGAAAAATCCTCAAAAGGATTTCTAAGAATAAATCACTAAAAAATATCCCAACTAAAAAGAAATAAAGCCTAAAATTAGCAAATTTCAAGGATAAAAGATCTTTAGGTATTTGGCATTGCATGGTCGGGGTAAGACCCCTCTTGGTCGGATGATCCAACATGCTCCATGCCCAGCTATTCCTTCAATTTTATACGGACCTTCCCATTTGTCAGCCAACAAACCGCGACTCTATCTTTTATGTTCAGTGATACTCTTCTGAGCACCAGGTCTCCCATTCAGAACTTCCTAACCCGGAAGTGGGAGTTGTAATACCTGGCCGCTCGTTGCTGATATGCCGTGTTTTACACTTGGGATTTCTCCCTTTTTTCTTCTAACTCATCCAGGCCTTGTAACAACATATCAACATTATGATCTCTATCATATAACCTGACTTTGGGTGACATATATGATGTTTTTACCGGGATGACATCCTCTGTTCCGAATGCCAAGAAAAACGGTGTTTCCGTGCAGGGGTCAATACTTTAGGAAGTTTTCAGCTCAACTACCTTTCTTTGCATCCATCTTCACTTTAATCGTCAGCTTGATGACTTTGTTCACTGCTTCAGCTTATCCATTTGTTTGAGGATGGGCAGGAGTGAATAGTAATTAGAAATACGGTACTCTTTGAACAATTACCTAAATTTTAGGTTATTAAACTGGGTACCGTTGTGTGTGATAATTGTATTTGGAACTCCAAACCTGTAGAGTATGTTATTTTTCACAAAGTTTGTAGTGTTTGCCTCCGTTATGTACACTAATGCTTCAGCTTCCGCTCACTTAGTGAAATAATCAACAGTCACAATTGCATATTTTACTCCGCCTCTTATTCCTGTCGGCATCGGGCCGATTAAGTCCAAACCCCATACGGCGAATGACCATGGGGACGTGAGACTTCTGAGGTACTCAGG
The DNA here is from genome assembly GCA_032871835.1 of Dipteronia dyeriana. Classification (NCBI taxonomy): domain Eukaryota; kingdom Viridiplantae; phylum Streptophyta; class Magnoliopsida; order Sapindales; family Sapindaceae; genus Dipteronia; species Dipteronia dyeriana. The sequence continues at coordinate 31,149,185 of CM065295.1, read as the reverse complement.
GGGTTGCCGAATGTCATTGGTGATCCTTTGGCAAGTGTTGCAGCTTTTCGAACATCACTAGGCATCACCGAACAAAGAAGGCCAATAAAAACCTTACTTTAGTACTTTAAGTGCCAAACTTTTGTCTCTTGTATGATTTCCACATACACCGCTATTGATTTCCTTTAGTATCCGATGTGCATCCTTCTCTGATATGCACCTTTGAAGTGTTCGGGAGAATCCTCTTCTGAACAGTTCTCCTCCAATCATAGTATACCTAGCTGACCTGTACCTGAAGCGTTTTGCCTCCAAGGGGTGAGTACATCCTCTTCCAAATACCTTTTTAACTGAGTCATCCAACCATCTGGTGGTGTTCGGATTTCTAAAATTTTAAAGTCTTTTGGCTTAGCTGTACTTGGCCTGAGAAGATGTGCGATTGGGATATTCTTTGGTCTGATTGTGGTTGTTGCTAATGCTGGCTTGAACAAAGCATCTGCTTTTTCATTTTCTTCCTGAGGAATGTTGACAATCCTATATTCTTTGAACCGTTAGAGGAGTTGTTTTGCTATGCCCAAGTAAGCCATCATATTTTCTTCCCTGGCCTGATATTCATCTCGGATTTGGTTGACGACTACCTGTGAGTCGCTGAATATGTCGACCTTATTTGCTCCGAGTGCTAGTCAAACTCTAAGCCTTACTAGCAGTGCCTCGTATTCTACTTGGTTGTTTATTGCTTTGAAATCGAATCTTATGGCATATTAACGCCATCTTCTTCTTAAGTGAAAACCAAGATCCCTGCCCCACTGCCATGAGTGTTCGAGGAGCCTTCAACATATAATTTCCATGAAAAGCTTCTGCTCACCATTCTTTTTACCTCCAGATTGGGCACTATGAATTCTGCTACAAAATTCGCCACTGCTTGGCCTTTGAGTGATGTCCTGGACACATATTCAATATCGAATTCACTCAGCTCGATTGCCCATTTGGTTAATCTCCTGGAAATCTCATGTTTCTGTAGGATTTGCTTAAGCGGGCAGTCGATGAAAACCCTGATTGCATGTGCCTGAAAATACAGCATCGACTTCCTTACTGTCGAAACTAATGCTAAAACCATTTTTTCTGCCTGAAAATATCTGGTTTCAACAGAAAGAAGAGCCTTGCTGGTATAGTATACTGACCTTTGTATTCCATCCTTTGTTCTGACTAGGACCGAGCTTACTGTTAATTCTGTAAGGGACAAGTACAGATACAGTATTTCCCCTTCATTTGGTTTCAAGAGGATGGGTGTCTATCCTAAGTATTCTTGTATCTTCCGAAGTACCTTTTCACATTCTGCATTCCGTTCAAGTCCCTTACCTTTTTTGATTATTTTGAAAAATGGGGGACATCTATCTGTGGCCTTCAAAATGAATCCGCCGAGGGAAGCTGGGCATCCTGTCAAACGTTGTACCTCCTTTAAAGTTCTCGGAGAAATCATTCCTTTGAGGGCTTTAATCTTCTCAGGATTTACTTCGATCCTCTCTGGTGAACTTGGAAACCGAGGAATCTTCCCAAAGGGACTTCGAATAAACACTTGCTCGAATTTAGCTTCATCTGATACCTTCTCAAGACATCAATGTTTAGCGCAAGTCTGAAGTATGCTTGGCTGCCATGATACTTTTGGTTAACATGTCGTCAATCCAGACTTCAATGTTTTTTTCTATTTGGCGAGCGAAAATTCGGTTGACTAGTCTTTGATATGTGGCCTCAACATTTTTTAGCTCAAAAGGCATCACTGTGTCGAAGTATAGACCCTGGTCGGTTATGAATGCCATTTTATCTTCATCTACTTTGTCATCCAGATCTGGTTGTATCCCGAATAGGCATTCATAAAACTGAGCAGTTCATGACCTAATGTAGCATCGACCAACTGGTTTATTCTGGGAAGTGGAAAACTATCTTTTGGGCAGGCTTTGTTCAAATCTGTGAAATCCATGCACATTCTCCATTGACCACTTTTCTTCTAGACCAACATCACATTCGCTACCCACTGTGGATAATTGATTTCTCTAACTGATCCTACAACGAGCAACTTCTCTATCTCCTGCTTGATTGCCCGACTCCTCTCGAGGTTTAAAGACCTTCTTTTTTGAATTACAGGTTTTACACTCAGATCCATGGCTAAGTGATGTTATATCACTCGCGTGTCTATCTCCACCATGTCTTCATGACTCTATGCGAATACGTCATTATAATCTATGAGCAAATTGATAAGATCTGTCCTGACCTTTTCTTTTAAATTAGCTCCGATTTTGACTTTCTTTGCTGGTTCGTCTTCTTTTAAGACTACTTCCTTTGTTGGCTCATTCTTTGATGTCTTGGGTTCCTCCCTTGGGTCGAACTCAAACATCAATGATTCTCCTTGCTTAGTCTGATCCGGTTGAGTCAGAGTATATACTTGGTGTTCATTGTTATTTTTGTCTTTGTAAATAGAGAGATTAGCTCTTCTGGCCATTTCCTACGAACCCTTGATCGTTCCTACCCCCCATTCAGTCTTAAATTTGATCATCAGGGCAGAAGTAGCCATTACTACCTTTGTCTTGTTCAAGAAAGGTCGACCTAGTAAGGCATTGTAAGGCTAGTTCTTCATGTCTACCACTACAAAGTCGAGTAGCACCGTTTTCTGGCATGGTGCCACTCCGATTTTCAAGGGTAGTTTTGCCGTTCCTAGAGACCTGACTTCGACTCCTCCAAATCCTTTGAGCGGGGTATGAAAAGGTTGCAAGTCCTTTCGATCCAATCTCAGTTGATCATAAACGGCTACACTGAGAAAGTAGTTTTCTTGGTCCTATACGTAGATGATATCTTACTCATTGGGAATGATGTGGGAGTGTTGTCTGACGTAAAGGGCTGGCTGGCTAGCCAATTCCAAATGAAAGATTTGGGAGAGGCAAGTTATGTTCTAGGGATCCAACTTATAAGGGATTGTAAGAACAAACTCATAGCATTGTCTCAGGCATCATATATCGACAAGATTCTTGTGCTATTTTCGATGCAAAACTCCAAGAAAGGTAATTTACCTTCCAGACATGGAGTTCACTTGTCTAAGGAACAGTGTCCTAAGACACCTCAAGAAGTTGAGGATATGAGACGTGTACCTTATGCATCGATAGTAGGTAGTCTCATGTATGCTATTTTATGCTTGAGATCGGACATCTGTTATGCAGTGGGAGTAGTCAACAGATACCAGTCCAACCCAGGATTGGATCATTGGGTTGCTGTCAAGACAATTCTCAAGTATCTTCGAAGAACGAGAGACTATATGCTAATGTATTCCTGGCAGGATTTGATTCTGTTAGGATAGACGAATTCTGATTTTCAGTCAAACAAGGATGCTAGGAAATCCATAACTGGATCAGTATTCACTCTGGGTGGTGGAGCCAATGTGTGAAGAAGTATCAAGCAATCTTACACTGCTGACTCTACTATGGAAGTCGAATATGTAGCCGCTTGTGAAGCTGGTAAAAAACATATTTGGCTCCATAAGTTCTTGAGTGATCTGGAAGTTGTTCCAGATCTGGATAGGCCCATCACACTTTATTGTGATAACAGTGGTGCTGTGGCTAATTCCAAAAAACCAATAAGCCACAAGAGAGGGAAACATATAGAGAGAGTATCATCTTACTAGAGAGATAATATGGAGGATGAGATGTGATTGTCATAAAGATAGCCTCACAAGACAATCATGTTGATCCATTTACAAAGACCTTACCAGCTAAAGTGTTTTTGAGTCACCTCTGTACCACATCTTCTGTTTTGACTAGAACCGAGCTTGCTGCTAATCCCGTAATTGATAAGTACAAGTGGAGTATTTCTCCCATTTTCGGTTTCGAAAGGATGAGAGCTTTCCCTAGGTACTCTTTGATTTTTAGGAACGCCTGCTCGCATTCTTCATTCCATTCGAGTCCTTTTCCTTTTTTTAATTACTTAAAAAATGGGAACACATTTGTCTGTGGCCTTTGAAATAAATCTGCCCAAGGAAGCTAAGCATCTTGTTAAGTGCTGCACATCTTTTAGCGTCCTTGGTGAGGTCATTTTTTGTAGGGCTTGGATATTTTCAGGCTTTACTTCGATTCCCCTCTGGTGAACTTGGAAACCCAGGAAACTTTATAAAGGAACTCCAAATAGGTACTTGTTCGGATTCAGCTTCATTTGATATCTCCTCAAGACATCGAATGTTTCCTGTAAGTCTGAAGCATGTCTGTCTGCCGAGATACTCTTGGTCAACATGTCATCTATGTAAACTTCCATGTTTCTTCCTATTTGACGTACGAAGATTCTGTTGACCAGCCTTTGGTATGTTGCTCCTGCATTCTTTAGCCCAAAGGAAATTACTGTGTAACAGTATAAGCCCTGATCGGTTGTGAACGCCGTTTTTTCCTCATCAGCTTTATTCATCCGGATTTGGTTATACCCTGAGTAGGCGTCCATAAAACTGAGGAATTCGTGGCCTGACGTGGCATCAACCAGTTGGTCTATCCTAGGCAGTGAAAAACTGTCTTTTAGACAGACTTTATTTAGATCCGTGAAGTCTACGCACATTCTCCACTGAGCTTTTTTCTTCTGGACAAGGACCACATGGCTACCCACTGAGGGTAGCTAATCTCTCTAATCAATCCTACAACAAGTAACTTCCCCACTTCTTGCTTGATCATCTGACTTCTTTGAGGTTAAAAGATCTTTTTTTTTTTTGCATTACTGGTTTTACATTTGGATCCACTGCAAGATGATGTGATATTATTCGGGCATCTATCCCTACCATGTCTTCATGACTCCAGGTGAACACATCTTTATATTCTCTGAGTAGATCAATAAAGTTTTGCTTAACCTTTCCTTCTAAGCTAGCCTCAATTTTGATTTTCTTATCTGGTTCATTTTCCTTTAAGACTATTTCCTCTATTGGTTCACTTTTATACACTTTTGGCTCTTCCCTCAGATCGAACTCAAACAACAATGAATCTTGCTTGGTCTGATCTGATCGTGTGATAGTAAACACCTGTTCGTTGTTGTCTCTTTCTTTGTAAATCGAGAGATTAGCTCTTCTGGCCATTTCCTAGGACCCCTTGACTATTCCTACCCCCCGTTCGGTTGGGAATTTGATCATCAGAGCATAAGTAGTTGTTACTGCATTAGTTTATTAAAGAATGGCCGACCTAACAGTGCGTTATAAGGCCAATTGTCTAGGTCTACCACTACAAAATCGAGCAACACTGTTCTCTGACAAGGTGCAACCCTGATTTTTACTGGCAATTTTACCGTCCAGAGAGACCTGACCTTAACTCCCCCGAATCCTTTACGGGGGGTATGAAAAGGTTGCAAGTCCTTTCGGTCCAATCTGAGTTGATCGTAGACAGCTACATTGTGAATATCAACCGAACTACCATTGTCTATTAAATTCTCCTGACTTCCCTGTGTCCAATTCGGGCACTTATGACAATGGCGTCATTTGGTCAGATATCGACCCCATGTGAGTCAGCCTTTGTGAATATTATTGGGTCCCATCCGTCTTTTACCCTTTTCGGGTCTGGTTCGACGGAGTTGACATCAAAGTTCTGCCTTGCCTCCACCACTTCTCGGATTTCCTAAGTTCACTCCAGGTTACTTCTTCCAGTTGACGGTCCTCCAAAGATTGTTTGTATTACTTCATTATCCTCGGGACTGGCCCTTTTGTTCCGACCGGAACTATGATCGGCTCTGGTCTCTTTCTTCGTCTCTGACCTTTCATCTCTTTTCAAGATTATATCTTGTAGGTGTCCTTCTCAAATGAGGGTCTCTATGTAGTCTCTAAACTGGTAACAATTGGAAGTCTCATGACCGGTTTCCTTGTGGAATCTGCAGTACTTTGTTGTATCTCACCGAGCAAACTGAGACTGTCGGTGTGACTCCTTTGCCAGATTTTTTTCTTCTAATATGGCCAGGATTTCCTCCTGCTATTTCCGTAGAGGGGTGTAGTTTGTGTATTTTCCTTAAAATTTCTCTGTGGTCTGGTCAGCATTACGCCCGTTTCCCCCAACCTTGCTTCTTTTTTTGTTGTTTCCTTTTCTCTTTCCTTTATGGTTCTGTACCTTCGACTCGACATCTTTTTATTCGGGTCTCCCTTCATGCATGTAGCATTCTCCCGTGGCTAACTCCTCTTCTTCGGCTAGTGCATATCCTCCATCCATGTCCATCATATCTGCATATCTGGTTAGGCGGGCCCTTCTTAAGCCAAAAGATAACCTTTTATTCTGTAAATTATTTATGAATGTAACAATTATTGCTTCATCATTTACACTGTCGATTTCTAAGACCGCCTGGCCGAATCTCCCCAGGTATTTTTCAACGACTTATCTTTCCTTTGTTTCAACTAAGAAAGGTAAGCCACTGATTTTTCCTATGTACATTGCCCAAAAATTGTCTTGAGAAACTTCTGCTTAATTCACCGAAACGTTCGATGCTTGCTGGGGGCAACCTTCCGAACCATCTTGAACCTGTGTCACCTAGAGTCTATGGAAAGTTGAGACATAGTAAAAGGTCACTGTGGGCATACTGAGCTATAGCGCTTTTATACCTTCTGACATGTTCTTTACGATATGTATCCTTTTTGAATTGTTTTATGTGTGGCATCCTGAACCTATCTGGGAATGGGGTTCGCAGGATGTCCCTAGTGAATGGACTATCGGAATCATCGTCAGATAAGTCATTATACCCATATTGCCAAACCAGTGCGTCCATTTGACGCCTATTGTTTTTGACTTCTTAGGTCAGACTTTGAATCATAACATCTCTGTCTCCCACCGATTCTTCATGATGGTTAAACCGTCGGGTGATTGCCATGCCTGTTTCCAGCTCCTCTTCACTTTATTACTGAGTCTCAAGGGTCGATCCTTACAGGCATATGGTTTCATGACGACGCTTACGATAGTGCCGATCAATATTCTCTGATGATGACGATCGATCTCTGCGTCGGTCATGCTTTCGGTGTCTATCATGGGTCATCTGACCATGGCTCTGCCTTTTGCATGGTCATTCCTCTTCGGGTGTTTCACGTCCCTTATCCTGATTGCATGTTACACCCCTAGCTTGATTGATTGCAACAGAGTTCCTACCAGCTTCTGGTGCATTTGGTTCCGGCCCAACTATAACCGAACGAAGCCTTGTAAGTGGGGGATTATGAGGTTACGTTTCTTCTAGAGCTAATAGATCAACCCCTTCTTTTATCGCGTCCGCTAACAGCTATTGTAGTGCCTCATAGAATTGTCGTGTCAAGTCTTCACTGGTCGGAGAGATTTGTTGGATCCCCACCAGAGATGTTGGTTGGTTCTCGATGGTCGTGGCGAGATCTCGTGAACTACCGCCTATATGAACATTATCTGGAGATTTTTAGACATCCCCATAACTATTTCTACTTCCACTTCCAGCCATTACTTTTAATCAAATCGGAGGTTTGCCCCTTCTTCTAGCGCCAATTGTTGACGTCGATTTCTCAATGGGTAAGAAAGTCAACAAGATTGAATTTAATTGACCTGTCAAAGAGAGAGAAAGAGAATGCAATTTAAAGCTAGTTAGACACGAGTTTACGTGGTAAAACTTCGGTGATCGGAGAAATGTCCACGGGTGGTTGAGCAAACAACCGAGCTAAAATCTACTATTTGGAATAAAGAATTACAATAATCGAACTCTCTTTTTTCTCTCCGTTTGTGATTCTCTATCTCTTTTAGTGAGATTATGGGTCTATTTATATATGCATAGAACCCTAATCCATGTCGTACAAGTAATGAAAGGATTCATATTTAATTATAATTAGTTACTTGTTGGAGTGGTCTTTATCTTCTTTCCTATTTCAGAGATGGCATGGAGATCGAATGAGACTCTGGTGATGTAGTCCATTTAGGACTTATTTCCCTATAAATACGCAGTCTTCTTGAAGAAATAAAGTTGTTGCCTGATCTGGAACCTTTTTCCTGTTTGGTATTTTATTCTTCTAGGAATTCTTTTCGACATGAATATCTTTGTGTATTTTAGTATGACTCTTGGTTCATATACGAGTTATGTACTGGACTTCTTTATTCGGGTTTCTTCATATTTGTCCATAGCAGAACAAGACGTCACTTGGTCCCGAGCAGGTCATGGCTTGCCGAATACTCGTGTTCACACTTACTCGGGTTTTTATTTCTTTGTGTTGTTTTGAAAGGCATTTTCTGGATGCCCACTTAGATGTCTCTGGCAATATTAAAGGGATGGTCCACCTTGTCAGTGACGTGTACATTTGGTAAAAATATACATATAACTACCATCTCGGTCACCCAATATCTACAATGATGCGTAGAATCATTAAAAATTCTCATAGATATCCATTAAAGAATCCAATGAGAACTTATATACTGCATGTTCACAGGGGAAACTAGCAGTAGAACCATCTTATTCTAAAAGTTGGTTTGAATCCTCATCATTCTTACAAAGAATTCAAGGGAATATATATGGACATATTTATCCATCAAATGAACCCTTTAAATATTATATGGTTCTAATTGATGCATCTACGAGAAGATCATATATTTATTTATTATCAAACATCTCTATATTACTTGCACTGATTATTAGTTTTTCAGATATACTCATAATCAAAAATGGATCAGGGGAATTACTTATCAAACGTTCAGAACTTCATTATTTCGATACAGTTACTAAATTCTATTAGAGACTTACTCATTTTTAAAGATATTTGATTGTGGCTTCATTTGGAAATTAATCAATATGATAATGTGCAGATTGTGAGTAAAATTATAAATTATCATAAGTTTAATTGATCTAGTAGAAGATTAATCAAAATCAACATTAAATGTGTCTCATTTGAACCTTTGTATTACTCAAATATGAAAGATAACTGATCATAATAAATCTGTTACTTGGTATATTAAATATAACAAGATTTTATAAGTTACTACCTTATAAACCCCGGCCGGGTGATTGTTCTTGAAGAACGATTAGAGCAAAGAGCAAAAATAAATCATATGATGCATATCATAAGCTTGTGAACCTTTTTTTAAAAGGTATTGTTATCAGGATCCTAATATAAACTCGAGTTATGAATAAATCCATTTTCTTTAAATCAACTCTGCAAGAGTTTGATATATCTCAACAGAGATACAAGTATAATGAAATTAAGAAAATTTCTATACAAGTTTAAGAAGTGACTAAATCCATTGTTATGGAAGAAGTCACAACATAGATACAAGAATATACAAATTGAGAAAATTTCTGTAAATCATATAAGAGATATATGAGATCATAAGGAAACAGTCATTGATACTGTATTTTTGTACATAGTATTGACGTTGATTTCTAGATGGATAAAAAAGTCAACAATGTTGGATTTGGTTATGACCTGTCAAAAGAGAAAGAGAAAGAGAATGTAATGTGAGTAATAACGACACGAGTTTATGTGGTAAAACTCCGGTGATCAGAGAAACGTCCACGAGTGGCTGAATACACAACCAAGCCAAATCCACTATTTAAATGAAGAATTACACCACTCGATCTCTTTTGTCTCTCGCTTGTAGTGATTTTTTCTGTATATATCGTTCTATATCTCTCTCAACAATGAGATTATGGGTCTATTTATACATGCATAGAACCCTAATCCTTGTTTTACAAGTAAGGAAAAGAATTTGTATTTAATTACGATTGGTTGCTCTCTGGAATCGACCTTATCTTTTTTCCTGTTTCGAAAATCCTTTGAGTTGAATCTGAATCTTTGTGGGACTCTAATTACACAATCTGATTTAGGATTTTATTCTCCTAATAGATGTGCAATCTTCTAGAATGATAGAGTCGTTGCCTGATTTGGACTTGCTTCCTGTTTGGGGTATTATCTTTCTAGAAGCTTCCTTTGAGAGGGATGTCTTGCGTATTGGAGCATGATTCTTGGTTTTCCCACAAGTGAATCGTGTGCTGTATTTCTTTATTTGGATTTCTCGTATTGTCCCGAGTAGAATATAACATGCTAAGTACTCTGTCCCGAGTAGGACATAATGTGCCGAATACCCGTGTTCAGACTTACTCGAGTTCTTATTCATTTATGATGTCTTGAAGGGTATCTTCTAGATGCCAAATCGAATGTCCATCTGACAATTTTTTAAGGGATTATCCTACCTGTCAGTTACATGTACATTCGACAAAATATACATATAACAATACCCTCTTAAAATATTTTTACAGACTTGGATTTTGTTCTTGGCAAAAGTATTTTAATCGACCTTTTGACCTTTTAAGCGTCATTAATACAGAAATAATCCTTTAAACAACACTTCACATGACGTGTTTAAATAGTTACCACGCATGTGCAATTTGTTCCTTCACTCGAGATCCCAGTGATTATGAGTTTTGAAATTCTGACGGTTTGGTTAGTTCTTTCCACAACACGTGTCCTTTAACTGCCCAGTTTCTCTGATAGCATTTATGAGATGAGACTTGTGGATGTTCTGATACGTCACCTATGTCATAAAATCCTTCTTTTGATTTTTCTCGCTTTTTGAGACCCTAGGGTTTCATGTCTTCGACTTTTTGAATAGCCTATTTAAACTGGAAAGAGGCTGTTCTGGCTAATTTTTCGCAGACAAGCGAATAACCCAAGCTTTTCTTATGCATGGAGGATTCTTCATCTAAGCTTTTCCTAATTTCTTCGCATCTGCTTTAATGGTTAGTACAAATGGATCCCATTTCACGACAGCTTCTTTTTGTTATAGCTTTCGAAGCACTTGAGCGTGAAGGTTTTCATTTGGTTTCTTGTGTTCGTAGGTTATTGGGGGAAATCCCTCATAACAAGCCTAGTTTTCTAGATGTTGATGTTTCTGGGCTTTATCCCGACGTTCGTTTAAGTTCTAGTTCCGAATCTTCTTCCAGTTCTGAGTCTCTCAATTCTGATCACAGGGTTCCTCTTCGATCTAGGATGGAAAAGCATCAGAGTAACCGTATGGTTCACAAACATGGTTCAAGCGGCATTCAAATCGAGAGGCAATCTGGTCAGACTGGGACTTACTTTCTTCTATCCAGCCAGCCAGATAGCTGGATTCCTTAGGGGACGAAGGTGAACCGGGGGTCGATATTTCCTCAAACGCCAAGAAGAAAGGCTTTGTGTGGGGTTTTCCCCCCTCAAACAAGCATTGGAAGAATATATGGCTTTTTTGTCAAAGGGAACCTAGGACTTGAGATCAAGCTCTCAGCTGGAGATCGGGAAGTGTTAAAGGTTCCCCGTTTCTTTTGCTCTCCTGATCATTAGAACAAGTCATGTTTTTTTCCCTTACACCGAGTTGACTAGACTTGCTCGAGTGGTCGTACGTACTCTGGAAAAGAGGAGCAGATCCTACCTTTTTAATGAGAAGAAAATGATTGAACTTAGCTTCTTTACTCAGATTTAAGATTATCGTAGATGACGTAAGTAGAATTTTCTCGTTCTTATTTTTCTCATCTTGTTCTCTTTTCTAACTTGTTTGTATTCAGTGTATGATGTAGACATCATCTGCGATATCCAGGCTCGCCAAGTGAAATCGATTGTTCAAACGAGTCGTAAAGAAGCTTCTGTTCAAAATAAAGAAGGGGTTGCTCCGCCTGATGACGAGTCAGATGAGGATTTCGATGAAGCTGACGAGTAAATTCCTGAGTACATTCCTGAAGTCATTCAGCCGATCGTGGGGGAGTCAAGCGGTCCGAGTGGCCTTTCTGGAACCGATAGTGCTTGGACGGTGTCTGAGGATGAAGACAGGCAGGGAAGGCATTCAAGTAGTGCAATGTCTGGTGAACCTAGCTCCCTAGTCAATGAAGTTCCTGCCAAGCAGTTTGGGGATAAGGAAGGAGTTAGGGTGCCCCCTAAAGAGCAGGCTAACTTCCATCCTGATCTTTCTGAATCATTTCAAGATATTATTGAAGATCAAGAAGATCCTACGGCTGACCTCGGCTTCCACTGTACTCGGATTGAGAAAGGAAAGGCAGTTGACTCTCCTGCTCATCCTCAAAAGATTCATCGGGGTGGTGTCATTTGTTGAATCAAGTGATGATGACGCTAATGATGGAGTTTCCTCAAGTGTCCAGACTAAGGCGCCTCTGGGAGGAGTGGACACTTCAGTTAATCTGAATAAAGATTCTTTACCCACTGAAGCTACGGATGCAGGAGTAGGATCCTCAGTTAATCCCAGGTGTCCCACCCCCCAAGATATGTTGAGGACGATGTCATCTGGTCAGGCTTTTATTGGGCATGACTACTGGAGCTATTTTAGGAATGGTTCCTCGACTAATCGTCTTGAAAATATTCAATAGTGCATCTTAAATAAGTCTTTTATCTCGACCCTTGCCTTAGTGCTTGTCTTAGATTTTTTAACTCACTCTTCCCTGCAGGTGGTTACTGAGTTTGCTGAATTTGTTCAAACGCAACAACATCAAGCCGATCGGATAAGACGTCTTGAAGCTCAGTTGAAGGAGAGTGAGGATAGATGTGCTCGGATTGAGGCGGCCTATCAAAGGGAGGTAAGCTCTGCCCAAGAATTTATCGATCATTACTTGGCTAAACAAATGAAGGCCGATGAGAGAGCTTCTATTGTAGAAGAGAAGGCTGTATCCTTCCAAAATTTACTGTCTACTGTCCAGGAGTCGATGCTCAAAGATGAACAAGAGGCTGAGCAGGCCAGATCGTCTTTAGAGCCAAAAATTAAAGACCTTGAGCGACAGACCTTGACCTTTGAATCCCTTTCGAAGGAGGCTAGGCTGGAACTTGAAGTTCAAAGGGTTGATCGCTTTAAAAGGTCTCCAACCTATAATGCCCTACTCTTTAGGGAGTTTAACTGAGGGTTAGTCTCGGCTGGTGAATTCTTCAAAGTCAAAAATCAGGCGATTGACATGGCTCGGGCCAACTGAGAGCTATCGATCAAAAACCATGTGGACCGGTCCTTGGAATCTCTTCGGACTCTGATGAAGGAATGGAGAGCATATTGTCGTAGCTAAGGTAAAGATTCCTATCCTATGCATTTGGAGGTCCCATCGGAGCATTCTCTTTAGACCTTTTATGTTAGTAAGGAGGCTGGTGTGGATAGGTCGAAGCCTGACGCTGGATTGGTCCCTGGAACGGATTACAGCAAATGGATAGATGACTCGGTCGACACAATCGCCTGGCCTTCGAATGAGAGTCTTCTCCGTGAGTATGAGATAGTACCTGACCCAAGTATTGGGAAGGTTTCCAAATCTCCATCCCTACCTTAGGCGTATTTGTAAAGATTCATTTTAATTAATAAAACTCCATTTTTTTTTGTCGACTGCTTTGTTATGTCTTTGGATGTCTTTATCTTATTTAACTGGCTAATAGTCCGAGCAACTCTTTAAATGCCGAGTATCTTATTAAACTCGATTTCATGCACCAAATATCTTATTAAACTGGCTACTAGTCTGCGCGACTCTTTAAATACTGAGTATCTTATTAAACTCGATTTCATGCGCCAAGTATCTTAATAAACTGGCTAATGCAATTTTTAAGTGCTAAGTATCTTATTAAACTGACTAATATTATTAATTGAGTCATCTTAAAATAGGCAAGTAGATTTATACTTGTGCTTCATACTCGGTTGCTACCCGAACGTTACATCGAGGCTCACCACGATCATACATTCGAGTCCTTGTGCAAGTCACTGAGGACGTCTCCTAGTTTTGTTTGTGTAAGGGTTTGCCAAATCGTTAAGCTTTTAAATTGCTTAACACAGTTACGCATCTCATCAGGATTTTTCCAGACGGTGCCCCGAGCCGTTTTCTAGAATTTGGTGCATCGGGTTTGCCTTTTGGCTAAGGTCGACTGACCTTGCTCGGCTGGCATGCTCCTTCGAGCTTCTCCACCCATTCAGGAATTTTGCCAAATTAATGGTCCTGAGCATTTTATCTTTTTTGTATGTGCTTATGATATGCTTCCTTTTCGCATGTTCTTATTATCATGCTTCTTTTTCTCATGTTCTTATTATCATGCTTCTTTTTCGCATGCTCTTATTACCGTGAGCTCAGATTTCTGAAATCCGATTTCTGAAATCCCATGTTGGGCCTTTATTCATAACTGCAAAACTAACAATATCATAAAATCTCAAAGCTAAAAAATATCCTGACTAACAAAATTGTCCTGACTAAAAAGGAAACAAATTTCAAAGATAAAAATTCTTCAAAAATTGGGCATTGCAAGGCCGGGGTAAAACCCATCCATCTGGTCGGGCAATCTAATATGCTCAATGACCAGTTATTCCTTCAATCTTGTACGGGCCTTCCCATTTGTCAGCCAACGAGCCTGCATCTTTGTTCTTTGTGTTCAGCGATACTTTCCTGAGCACCAGGTCTCCTAGCTGGAATTTCCTGATCCGAACATAAGAGTTGTAGTGTTGGGTCACTCTTTGCTGATATGCTACATTTTGTACTCAGGATTTCTCCCTTCTCTCTTCCAGTTCATCTAAGCTTTGTAACAACATATCAACATTTCGGTCTTCATTATATATCCCGACTCTTGGCGACATATACGACGTTTCTACCGGGATGATGGTTTCAGTTACGAACGCCAAAGAGAATGGAGTCTCTCATCTAGAACTTCTTGTTGTCGTCCGATATGCCCATCATACTTCAGGAAGTTTTTCAATCCAACTGCCTTTCTTAGCATCTAACTTTGTTTTGAGTGTGTGCATGATGATTTTGTTTACTGCTTTTGCTTGCCCATTAGTTTGAGGGTGGGCAGGTGTGGCATAATAACTTGCAATTTGGTAGTTCTTACACCGCTGTCTGAATTTTTGATTATCGAACTGGGTGTCGTTGTCAGTGATAATAGTACTCGGGACTCCAAATATGTAGAGTATATTTTTCTTCACAAAGTTCATGGTATTTGCTTCAGTGATATGTACCAACGCTTCAGCTTCTACCCACTTTGTGAAATAATCAATAGCCACAATTGCGTGCTTAGCTCTACCCCCTGTTCCTACCGGCATTGGACCAATTAAGTCTAGTCCCCACATGGCGAGTGGCCATGGGGAAGTGAGGCTTCTAAGTTGTTCAGGAGGCTGCCGAATATCATTGGCAATCCTTCGGCAGGCACTACCGCTTTCTGAGCATCGCTGTGCATCCGAGAACAAAGAGGGCCAATAATAACCTTGCTTGAGTACCTTGTGTGTTAAACTTCTACCCCCAGTACGGTTTTCGCATACCCCGCCGTGGATTTCCTGTAGTATTCGATATGTATCTTCCTCTGATACACATTTTTGAAGTGTTCAGGAAAACTCCCTTCTGTACATTTCTCCTCCAATCAATGTGTATCTTGCTGACCGGTACCTGACACGTTTGGCTTCTAAGAGGTCTTCTGGGAGTACACATTCTTCCAGGTATCTTTTTAGCTGAGTCATCCAACCGTCTGACGGTGTTCAGATTTCTGAGACTTTAAAGTTTTTCGGCTCAATTATACTCAGTCTAAGAAGATGTTCAACCGGAATATTTTTTGGCTTAATTGTGGTTGTTGCTGATGCTAGTTTGGATAAAGCGTCTGCCATCTCATTTTCTTCTCTAGGGATTTGGACAATCCTGTATTCCTTGATTTTTTGAAGGAGGTGTTTTGTTATGCCCAAATAAGCTATCATACCTTCATCTCTAGACTGATACTCATCTGAAACTTGGTTGACGACTATCTGTGAGTCACTGAATATCTCAACCTCATCTGCTCCGAGAACTATGCAAACTCTAAGTCCTGCTAGCAATGCCTCATATTCGGCTGTAGGGAAAAATCACAAGTAGCGGAAGCGTGAGAAAATTTAATAAAAATTAGGGTTTGGGTATAAATAAAAAATTTCCCTTTGACTAACAAGAACCTTAACCCTAGATTAATTGATGTATAAAAAAAATATCTTACCTTTTTTCTGTGACGATTGAACAAGCACCGAATTGATTTCGCAAGATCTTCCAATCTTATCACGAACGTGAATCACCTAGGAGTGTGGGCTCCCTTTCTTTAAATTGTATACCTGAGGATGGAAACAAACAAAATCTTCTTCTTTGTTAGTTACAATAATCCTTCAAGAAGAAAACAAAGAACGATAGGTCACTTGTGAATTATCAATCAGTTTGATTGAAACTCGCGTAAACCTTGATTCGATGTTGTACACAAAACCTTTTGATGTAAAGGCTACTATTGTACTATCGAAAACTAAACGTTCTTTCTTCCTATTTCTTCTTTCCCGAAACACACACTATTTCTTAGAGTTGATCGAATTTTGTCTAGAGTAAAATCGGATTTTTCTCCCTCAAAATTCCTATGATGGCCGAATTCTTTTCTTAGAAAAATAGGGTTGGCCGAAATCTCTCTATGAAATTGCTTAGGCTGGCTGAAATTAATCATACATATATATAGGATCATAAATAATTTCCTAAGAAGGATTTACTTGGTTGGCAAGAATCTTTTCCTTAGGTGGATTTATTTAGTAGTTAAGAATCCTTATCTAAAAGGAATTCCATCCTATTATATATATATGGGCTGGACGAAATTTCATAGAATATAATTAGTAGACTTAATTCTTTTCCTAAGAAGGATTTACTTGGTAGTTAAAAATCATTTCCTTAGGTAGATTTACTTCGCGGTTAAGGATCCTTTTCAAAAAGGATTTTTATCCTACACCAAGACTCCTAATCAAACTCAATAGTGTATTTGTAACCATATTAAAGACTTCCTAATTTGATTAGATAAATAACTTCTTTTATTTATCTACGTATCAAATATAGTCTTTAATACTAATTATACTACCAACAATAGTATAATTTCAGGAGACCATCTCCTATTAGGAAAAATATTTTGATTTTTAATTAAATAATTAATTGATCAACAAATTAATTAATTTCTATTTAATTAAATAATAAAATAAAAATAATATAATTTAAGCTATTCTCAATAGCCTTGCCGCCCAACACATGTACATGGGCCATATATTATTTTTCTTATTTTATTAAATCCATTGGACCTTAATAAAAAGTCCACATGTGAACTAGACCTATTATTACAAAAAGAAACAAGTTCACATGCCTTAATACAATTCTAGATGGACCCCTAAATTGGTCCGGTAGAATATATCAAGTGATCCATGCAAGTTCGTGTGGATTGGGGATCTTGGCGGGCTATCTAGATTTAAGCTCCAATAGGCACAACCCAATCACAATTAACAAATGATTCACTTGGGCCTGATCTATTTAATTTTAGTTCATTCCACTACAGAACTAAAATTGAACTCTTAAATAAAAATAGAATAAGTTGATGATACTCATTCATACCCTAGACAACCTTATTGGAGAAAATGTATCCTCGTGAAGAATACCAATAATCGCCAAGAGCTCATAGACCGCCTATAGATCTCCAAGTTACCATATTTACTCATATGACCACATTTTGAACTTAGTTATTTTGACTTGTCCAGAAGCCATGTTTCAATAGACACTATTGAAAACTTAACGTTAAGATTTAATATCCAATACCTCAAAACATTCATATGATGGTATTCTACTCTCATATAATAAATGGAGCCACGATGTCCGTATATATAAATGAAGTCCTCTATCGATTAACAAATGAATGCCACCAAACTATCGAGGATAGACTATGCTATATAATCGTACTCATTGATAGCTCAAATGATAACACTTGCAACCATAAGTCCATCATTTATCTCAGGATTGAGATAGACTCTCCGATTGTCTTCAAATAAAAAAAATTATCCATTGAAGGTTCTAGATAAAGTATTTCATTGTGATCCTATTCAATGCACCTAGTGCACATGATTGTTTTGCCCAAAGACACCTCACTTTGATGATTTTAGACTCATCATAACACATTTGATCCCATTCAAATGCTAGCAAAAAAATCTACAACTTTGACAAGATAAAGGCGCCCAACCTTTTATCTTAAGTTGTGAATATTTTTCAAGACTAACTAAAGAATTGTGTCTACCTCATACATATCTAGATGTATGAACAATTCTTCTTTTCTCATAGTCTTTTGACCTTATGATTATTTACTTTTGACAATTATAATAATTAAACTATAAATGCTATAAGATTTGTTAAGCTAGAAATCATTTTATTAATATGAAAAGATTGTCAATTACATTATTACACTCTTACTATCGAGCATAATCCCAAAAATCTCCCACTTGCTCTATAGCAAACGTGCCATATCTCTTATCCCCATGTTCTCTAGATGCCCATCAAAACTCTTTTGTGGAAGAGTCTTTGTAAAGGAATCCGCTAGATTTTCTGCTGACGCGATCTAGGTAATCGTCACGTCACCCCTGTGCACAATTTCCCTTAGAAAGTGATACTTTCTTTCAATGTGTTTCCCTCTCTTATGACTTCTTGGTTATCTCGAATTAGCCACTGCTCCAATATTGTCACAATAGATAGTGATCTGCTTATTCGTATCAGGAACCACTTCCAAGTTAATCAAGAATTGGCGGAGCCAAACAACCTCTTAAGGAGCCTCGCATGTGGCAACATACTTGGCTTCCATGGTGGAATTGGCAATATAAGATTGCTTGATACTCCTCCATATGACTGCCCCTCCTACAATAGTAAACACAGATCCTGATGTTGATCTTCTAGAGTCAGAATCTGAATGAAAATCAGAATCTGTCCAAAAATCAGGATCTCTATACCCAACGGGAATTAAATCCTCTCCAAGGTATACAAGCATATAATATCTCGTTCTCCTAAGATACTTGAAAATATGCTTGACTGGCGCCAGTGATAAGGACCAGGTTTCGATTGAAACCTGCTAACTATGCCCACAGCAAAAAAATTATCTAGTCTAGTGCAGAGCATTGCATACATGAGACTTCCAACTGCCGATGCATATGGAACCCTACTCATGAATTGCTCTTCATGCACGTTCTTAGGAACTTGTTCATTAGAAAGTTTGATTCCGTGTCTGAAAGGTAACATACCTTTCTTGGAATCTTGCATGGAAAACCTAGACAAGATTTTATCTATGTATGAAGCTTGGGATAATGCAATCGTTCTATTCTTTCTATCCCTTATGACTTGGATACCAAGAATATAACTTGCTTCTCCTAAGTCCTTTATATCAAATTGTTTTGCTAACCGTTCTTTTATTAATGGCAATACATCTACATCATTTCCGATGAGTAGTTTATCATCAACGTAAAGAACTAGGAAAACCTACTTGTCACCTTTAATCCTTTTGTATACACAAGGTTTGTCAAGGTTTTGAATAAATCCAAAACTTTTCACGGCTTGATCGAACCTTATGTTCCAGGATCTGGATGCTTGCTTCAGTCCATATATGGATCTTTGCAACTTGCATACCCTCTCCTCTTGGCCTTTTTCAATGAATCCTTATGGTTGCATCATGTAGATGCTTTCATCAAGACTTCCATTAAGGATAGCTTTCTTGAGGTCCATTTTCCAAATCTCTAGGTCTAGAGATGTCGCAATGGATAAGGGTTTCCTAATGGATTTAAGCATGGCCACATGAGGGAATGTTTCTTTATTTCCTTCTGTGTATAACATTTAGCTACCAATCTAGCTTTAAAGGTTTCCATATTTCCATCCATTCCTCTTTTCCTCTTGTATACCCACTTGCACCCGATGGGTTTTATCCCTTTAGGCAAGTTTACAAGAGACCAGACTTTGTATTTGAACATAGATTCAATCTTGGATTGCATTGCCTTTTGCCAATGGCGACAATCAACATCTTCCATTGCTTCCTTGTACGTATAGGGATCATCATCGTCCGAAAGAGCCTCTACAAATTCTTCCAGACCGATGTTTCTCTCAGGTTGTCTAACAACCCTCCCGCTACGACGAGGTATGGTAGATTGTTGATCTTGTGTTTGTGCGAAACTTACAATTGGGCTTAGGCTGGCCGAAATCTCTCTATGAAATTGCTTAGGCTGGCAGAAATTAATCTTATATATATATATATATATATATATATATATATATATATAGGATCATAAATCCTTTCCTAAGAAGGATTTACTTTGTTGGTAAAAATCTTTTCCTTAGGTGGATTTATTTGGTAGTTAAGAATCATTATCGTAAATGAATTCTATCCTATTATATATATATATATATATATATATATATATATATATATATATATATATATATATATATATGGGCTGGCCGAAATTTCATAGAATAAAATTAGGAGACTTAATTCTTTTCCTAAGAAGGATTTACTTTGTAGTTAAGAATCCTTTCCTTAGGTAGATTTACTTGGTGGTTAAGAATCCTTTTCAAAAAGGAATTATATCCTACCCCAAGACTCCTAGACCCATTATTACAAAAAGAAACAAGTCCACATGTCTCAATACAATTCTAGATGGACCCCTAAATTGGTCTGATAGAATATATCAAGTGATCCATGAAAGTTTGTGTGGATTAGGGATCTTGATGGGCTATCTAGATTTAAGTTCCAATAGACACAACCCAATCACAATCAATAAATGATTCACTTAGGTCTGATCTATTTAATTTTAGTTCATTCCACTAAAGAACTAAAATTGAACACTTAAATAAAGATAGAATAAGTTGATGTTACTCATTCATACCCTAGACAACCTTATTGGAGAAAGTGTATCCTCGTGAAGAATATCAATAATCGCCAAGAGCTCATAGACCGCCTATAGCTCTCCAAGTTACCATATTTACTCATATGACCACATTTTGAACTTAGTTATTTTGACTTGTCCATAAGCCATATTTCAATAGACACTATTGAAAACTTAACGTTAAGATTTAATATCCAATACCTCAAAACATCCATATGATGGTATTCTACTCTATTTTTATAAATGGAGCCATGATGTCCATATATATAAATGAAGTCCTCTATCAATTAACAAATCAATACCACCAAACTATCGAGGATAGACTATGCTATATAATCGTATTCATTGATAGCTCAAATGATAACACTTGCAACCATAAGTCCATCATTTATCTCAGGATTGAGATAGACTCTTCGATTGTCTTCAAATGAAAATTTTTATCCATTGACGGCTCTAGATAAAGTATTTCATTGTGATCCTATGCAATGCACCCAGTGCACTAGATTCTTTTGCCTAAAGACACCTCACTTTGATGATTTTAGACTCATCATAACACATTTGATCCCATTCAAATACTAGCAAAAGAATCTACAACTTTGACAAGATAAAGGCGCCCAACCTTTTATCCTAAGTTGTGAATAATATCTACCTCTTACATATCTAGATGTTTGAACAATTCTTCTTTTCTTGTAGTCTTTTGACCTTATGAATATTTACTTTTGACAATTATAATAATTAAACTATAAATGCTATAAGATTTGTTAAACTAGAAATCACTTTATTAATATGAAAAGATTGTCAATTACATTATTACACTCTTGCTATCGAGCATAATCCCAACATCGGCTTGGTTATTTATTGATTTGAAATCGAATCTCATGGCACATTCAACATCATCTCCTTTATGGGCGCATACCACGATCCCTACCATGCTCTCATGAGTGTTCGAGGAACCATCGATATATAACTTCCATGAAAAATCTTGTCCAACATCCTTTCTGCTTTCCGGTTTGGTTTTGTGAATTTTGCTACAAAATCTGCCACTGCTTGGCCTTTGAGTGATGTCCTGGGGATGTATTGAATATCGAATTCACTCATCTCGATTGCCCACTTAGTTAGTCTCCCCGAATTTTTTAGCTTCTGTAGGATTTGCTTAAGTGGGCAATCGGTGAGGACCTGGATCGTATGAGCCTGAAAGTATGGTCTCAGCTTCCTTACTGTTGAAACCAATGCTAGAGCCATTTTTTATCTGTAAATACCTAGTTTCAGCTGGAAGAAAATCCTTGTTGGTGTAGTATACTGGCCTCTGTACTCCGTCTTCTGTTCGAACTAGAACCGAGCTTGCTGCTAATTCTGTAATGGATAAGTACAAGTGGAGTATTTCCCCCATTTTAGATTTTGAAAGGATGAGAGCATATCCTAAGTACTCTTTGATTTTCAGGAATGCATGCTCACACTCTTCATTCCATTCGAGTCATTTCCCCTTTTTGATCACTTTGAAAAAGGGAGCACATCTATCTGTGGCCTTTGAAATAAATCTGCCCAAAGAAGCTAAGCATTCTGTTAAGTGTTGCACTTCTTTTAGCATTCTTGGCGAATTCATTTTTTGAAGAGCCTGGATCTTCTCAGGGTTCATTTCGATTCCCCTCTGGTGAACTTGAAAACCAAGGAACCTTCTTGAAGGAACCCCAAATAGGCACTTGTTCGGATTTAGCTTCATCTGATATTTCCTCAAGACATCGAATGTTTCCCTCAGGTCTGAATCATGTTCGTCTGCCGAGATACTTTTAGTTAACATGTCGTCTATGTAAACTTCCATGTTTCTTCCTATTTGACAAGCAAAATTCCTAGTGACCAATCTTTGGTATATTGCTCCAGCATTTTTAACCCAAAAGTCATTACTGTATAACAGTATAAGTCTTGATCAGTCGTAAATGCTATTTTTTCTTCATCAGCCTTATTCATTTGGATTTGATTGTATCCCGAGTAAGCGTCCATGAAACTCAGTAATTCACAGCCTGATGTAGCATCGATCAGTTGGTCTATTCTCGGAAATGGAAAATTGTCCTTAGGGCAGGCCTTGTTCAGGTCCGTGAAGTCCACACACATTCTCCACTGGCCATTTTTCTTCTGGACCAAAACCATATTTGCTACCCACTGAGGGTAGCTGATTTCTCTGATCGACCCTACATCGAGCAACTTCTCCACTTCCTGATTAATTGCCCGACTTCTTTCAAGGTTAAATGACATTCTCTTTTGTATTACTGGTTTCACATTTGGATCCACTACCAAATGATGTGATATCATTCTGGCATCTATCCCTACCATGTCTTCATGACTCCAAGTGAACACATCTTTGTATTCTCTTAGCAAACTAATAAGGTCTTGCTTTACCTTTCCTTCCAAATTAGCCCCAATTTTGATCTTCTTATATGGTTCATCTTCCTTTAAGACTACCTCTTCTATCGGTTCACTTTTAGATATCTCCGGTTCTTCCCTTGGATCGAACTCGAACAACAGTGATTCCTTATCGATCTGATTTGGTTGTCTTATGGTGCATACTTGCTCACTATTGTCTCTGTCTTTGTAAACTGAAAGATTAGCTTTTCTGGCCATCTCCTGGGACCCCTTGATTACTCCTACCCCCCATTCAGTTGGGAACTTGATCATTAGAGCGTAGGTTGCCATTACTGCCTCGGTTTTGTTTAGGAATGATCGACCTAATAGTGCATTATAAGGCCAGTTGTCCAGGTCTACCACTACAAAGTCGAGTAACACTATTTTTTGACAAGGAGCTAGTCTGATTTTTACGGGCAGCTTCGCTGTCCCGAGAGACCTGACCTCGATTCCCCCGAATCCTCTGAGTGGGGTATGGAAAGGTTACAAATCCTTTTGATCCAACCTAAGCTAATCATAAACCGCCAAATTAAGAATATCTGATGAACTGCCGTTGTCTACTAAAATTCTCCTGACTTCTCTAAGGCCAATTCGAGCACTTATGATGATATCGTCATTTGGTCGGACGTCGACCCCATGTGAATCAACCTCCATCAATATTATCGGGTCTCATCCTTCCTTTATTCTTTTCGGGTCTGGCTCGACGAAGTTGATATCAAAATTCTGCCTAGCCTCCACCTCTTCTCAGATTTCCTGAGTCTGCTCCCGGTTACTTCTCACAATTGATGGTCCTTCGAAGATAGTCTGTATCACTTCATTTACCTCGGGACTGGCCCTTTTGTTTCGGCCAGAATTATGATCTCCTACTTTGGTTTCTTTCTGAATTTCTGACTTCTCATCTTTCTTTAGGATTATATCTTGAAGATTTTCTTCCCGAATGTGGGTCTCTATATAGTCTTTGAGCTGGTAACATTTGGAATTTTTATGTCCAGTTTCCTTATGGAACCTGTAATATTTCATTGTATCTCGCCGGAAAAATTGGGACTGCCGACGTGGCTCCTTCACTAGATTCTTTTTATTTAGTATTGCCAGGATTTCTTCTGGATTTTTTTTGGAGTGGGGTGTAGTTCGTAAACTCTCCTTGAAACTTTTCTGTGGTCACGTCAGTATTAAGCCCGCTTCCCCCATCTTTGCTCTTTTCTTTACCATTTCCTTTCTGTCTTCGTTTACGGTTTTGTACCTTTAACTTGGCATCTTTTTGTTCGGGTCTCGCTCCATACATGTAGCAACCTCTGTAGGGAAAAAACCACGTGTAGTGGAAGCGTGAGAAAATTTAATAAAAATTATGGTTTGTGTATAAATAAAAATTTTCCATTTTAATAACGAGAACCTTAACCCTAGATTAATTGACGTATATAAAAGTATCGTACCTTTTTCCCTTGACGATTTAACAAGCGTTGAATTGATTCCGCAAGATCTTTCCATCCAATCACGAACGTGAATCACCTAGGAGTTTGGTCTCCCTTTCTTTAAATTGTATACCTGAGGATAGAGACAAACAAAATCTTTTCTTTGTTAGTTACAAATATTCTCCAAGAGAAAAATCCAAGAACGTCCGGTCACTTGTGAATTATCAATCTACTTGATTGAAACTCGCATGAACCCGATTTGATTTTGTACACAAAACCCTTTTGATGTAAAGGATACTAGTATACTATCAAAAACAAAAAATGTTCTCTTTTTCTCTTTTCTCCTTGACCGAATTCCACACCCTATATCTTAGAGTTGATTGAATTTTGTCTAGAGTAAAATACTAAATTTTCTCTCTCAAAATTCTCTCTTGCCAAGCAAAATTCTCTCTTAGAAAACTCTTAGGTTGACCGAAATTTTCACTCTAAAAATCGTAGGGCTGGCCGAAATTCACAAGGATATATATATATATATATATGATTACAAATCCTTTCCTAAGAAGGATTTACTTGGTTGGCAAGAATCATTTTCTTAGGTGGATTTATTTGGTTTAAGAATTCTTTTCGAAAAGGAATTCTATCCTCTTATATATATTTATGAGCTGGCCGAAATTCACAAGAATATAATTAGGAGACTTAATTCTTTTCCTAAGAAGGATTATTTGGTAGTTAAGAATCTTTTCCATAGGTAGATTTACTTGGTGATTAAGAATCCTTTTCAAAAAGGAATTTTATCCTACACCAAGACTCGTAATCCAACTCAATAGTGTATTTGTAACCATATTAAAGACTTCTTAATTTGATTAGATAAATAACTCCTTTTATTTATCTACGTATCAAATATAGTCTTTAATACTAATTATACTACCAACAATAGTATAATTTCAGGAGACCATCTCCTATTAGGAAAAATATTTTGATTTTTAATTAAATAATTAATTGATCAACAAATTAATTAATTTCTATTTAATTAAATAATAAAATAAAAATAATATAATTTAAGCTATTCTCAATTGCCTTGCCGCCCAACACATGTATATGGGCCATCTATTATTTTTCTTATTTTATTAAATCCATTGAACCTTAATAAAAAGTCTACATGTGAACTAGACCTATTCTTACAAAAAGAAACAAGTTCACATGCCTTAATACAATTCTAGATGGACCCCTAAATTGGTCCGATTGAATATATCAAGTGATCCATGCAAGTTCGTGTGGAATGGGGATCTTGGCGGGCTATCTAAATTTAAGCTCCAATAGGCACAACCCAATCACAATTAACAAATGATTCACTTGGGCCTGATCTATTTAATTTTAGTTCATTCTACTACAGAACTAAAATTGAACTCTTAAATAAAAATAGAATAAGTTGATGATACTCATTCATACCCTAGACAACCTTATTGGAGAAAATGTATCCTCGTGAAGAATACAAGTAATCGCCAAGAGCTCATAGACCGCCTATAGCTCTCCAAGTTACCATATTTACTCATATGACCACATTTTGAACTTGGATATTTTGACTTGTCCAGAAGCCATGTTTCAATAGACACTATTGAAAACTTAACGTTAAGATTTAACATCCAATACCTCAAAACATCCATATGATGGTATTCTACTCTCGTTCAATAAATGGAGCCACGATGTCCATATCTATAAATGAAGTTCTCTATCTATTAACAAATGAATACCACCAAACTATCGATGATAGACTATGCTATATAATCATACTCATTGATAGCTCAAATGATAACACTTGCAACCTAAGTCCATCATTTATCTCATGATTAAGATAGACTCTCCAATTGTCTTCAAATGAAAACTTTTATCCATTGACGGTTCTAGATAAAGTATTTCATTTTGATCATATTCAATGCACCCAGTGCACTAGATTCTTTTTCCCAAAGACACCACACTTTGATGATTTTAGACTCATCATAATACATTTGATCCCACTCAAATGCTAGCAAAAGAATCTACAATTTTGACAAGATAAAGGCTCCCAACCTTTTATCTTAAGTTGTGAATATTTTTCAAGACTAACTAAAGAATTGCGTCTACCTCATACATATCTAGATGTATGAACAATTCTTCTTTTCTCATAGTCTTTTGACCTTATGATTATTTACTTTTGACAATTATAATAATTAAACTATAAATGCTATAAGATTTGTTAAAATAGGAATCAATTTATTAATATGAAAAAATTGTTAAATACATTATTGTACTCTTGCTATCGAGCATAATCCTAACAATCTCCCACTTGCTCTATAGCAAATGTGTCATATCTCACATCCTCATGTTCTCTAGATGCCCATCAAAACTCTTTTGTGGAAGAGCCTTTGTAAATGGATCCGCTAGATTTTCTACTGACGCGATCTTGGTAATCGTCACGTCACCCCTATGCACAATTTCCCTCAGAAGGTGATACTTTCTTTTAATGTGTTTCCTTCTCTTATGACTTCTTGGTTCTCTCGAATTAGCCACTGCTCCACTATTGTCATAATAGATAGTGATCTGCTTATTCACATCAGGAACCGCTTTCAAGTCAATCAGGAATTGGCAGAGCCAAGACAGCCTCTTTAGCAGCCTCGTATGCAACAACATACTCGGCTTCCATGGTGGAATCGGCAATACAAGATTGCTTGATACTTCTCCATATAACTGCTCCTTCTCCAATAGTAAACACAGATCCCGATGTTGATCTCCTAGAGTCAGAATCTGACTGAAAATCAGAATATGTATACCCAACAGGGATTAAATTCCCTCCAGAGTATACAAGCATATAATCTCTCGTTCTCCTAAGATACTTGAAAATATGCTTGATTGGCGCCAGTGATAAGGACCAGGTTTTGATTGAAACCTGCTAACTATGCCAACAGCAAAACAAATATCTGGTATAGTGCAGTACATTGCATACATGAGACTTCCAACTGCCGATGTCTATCGAACCCTACTCATGAATTGCTTTTCATGCTCATTCTTAGGAACTTGTTCCTTAGAAAGTTTGATTCCATGTCTGAAAGGTAACATACCTTTCTTGGAATCTTGCATGGAAAACCTAGATAAGATTTTATCTATGTATGAAGCTTGGGATAATGCAATCGTTCTATTCTTTCTATCCCTTATGACTTGGATACCAAGAATATAACTTGCTTCTCCTAAATCCTTCATATCAAATTGTTTTGCTAACCATTCTTTTATTGATGTCAATACATCTACATCGTTTCTGATGAGTAGTATATCCTTAACATAAAGAACTAGGAAAACCAACTTGTCGCCTTTAATCCTTTTGTATACACAAGGTTCATCAAGGTTTCGAATAAATCCAAATCTTTCACGGCTTGATCGAACCTTATGTTTCAGGATCTGGATGCTTGCTTCAATCCATATATGGATCTTTGCAACTTGCATACCCTTTCCTCTTGGCCCTTTTTAATGAATCCTTATGGTCGCATCATATAGATGCTTTCGTCAAGACTTCCATTTAGGAAAGCTGTTTAGACGTCCATTTGCCAAATCTCTAGGTCTAGAGATGCCGCAATGGATAAGAGTATCCTAATGAATTTAAGCATGGCCACATAAGAGAATGTTTCTTCATAATCGATACCTTCCCTCTGTGTATAACATTTAGCTACCAATCTAGCTTTAAAGGTTTCCACCTTTCCATCCATTCCTCTTTTCCTCTTGTATACCCACTTGCACCCGATGAGATTTATCTCTTTAGGCAAGTCTACAAGAGACCGGACTTTGTTTTTGAACATAGATTCAATTCTGGATTGCATTGCCTTTTGCCAATGGCGACAATCAACATCTTTCATTGCTTCCTTGTACGTATAGGGATCATCGTCATCCGATATATTCTCTACAGATTCTCCTAGACCGATGTATCTCTCGGGTTGTCTAACAACCCTCCCACTACGACGAGGTATGGTAGATTGTTGATCTTGTGTTGGTACGGAACTTACAATTGGGCTTGGTTGCGAAACCTCTTGTGGAATTGTATCTCCTAAAAGCTCATTTAGGACAATTCTACTTTTATGCGCAAAATTATTCATATAGTCATTTTCCATAAATTTAGCATTTGTCGAAACAAATACTTTAAGATCTAAAGGACTATAAAAATAATATCCTTTTGTTCCTTTTGGATACCCTACAAATATGCATATTTCTGAACTGGACTCCATCTTTTCTGTCTTTTCTTTTAACACGTGCCCAGGACATCCAAATATCCTTAAGTGTTGTAAACTAGGCTTTCACCCGGTCCACAACTCATGCGGTGTTTTAGGAACCGACTTAGATGGTACATTGTTTAGAATGTACATTGCATATTGTAAAGATATCCTAAAAAAAAATTAGAGAGCGTTGAGTAACTCAACATAGACCTAACCATATCCAAAAGAGTTCTATTTCTCCTTTCTGCAACCCCATTTTGTTGAGGTGTGCCTGGTGTAGAAAACTGAGAAATTATTCCATTATCAATAAGATATTGCTGAAACTTACCAGATAGATATTCTCCATCACGATCGGACCTCAAGATTTTTATGCGTTTCTCAAGCTGATTTTCTACTTCAGCTTTAAATGCTTTGAACATATCAAAAGCTTCTGACTTATGTCTCATGAGATAGACATAGCCAAATCTTGAGTGATTATCCGTGAAAGTGATGATGTTCTCATATCCACCTCTAGCTTGAATGCTCATAGGTCCACACACATTAGTGTGTATCAATCCTAAACATTCGATGGCTCTTGCACCTTTGGTCGTAAACGACCTTTTGGTCATTTTACCTTCTAAACAAGATTCACAAGTTGGTAGATCATCAACCTTTAAGTCACTTATAGGTCCGTCACTTACCAATCTTTTAATCCTATTAAGGTTAATATGACCTAAGCACAAATGCCATAGGTAGGTTTCATCTTTTGATAATTTTACTCTTTTATGATTAGGTTCCGTTGATTCTGTGTCTAACAAGTGAAAGATATTTCTATTCAAGTAGAATAAACAGTTTTCCAATGTACCTTTACAAACAAATTTATTATTCTTACTAATAATAAAACCTTCATTAAAAGTAACCAAATATCTAAATTTATTTAGACAACAGACCGAAATTAAATTCTTCTTGAATATTGGTACATAATAAACGTTTATTAAAACTAAATGCCTATAAGAATCTAAATTGATTCTAATATCTCCCACTACACTAGTAGACACCAACGCTCCATTGTCTAAATGCAATTTGAATTCATTCTTATTCAGTCTATTCTTTTAACCCTTTTCACCAGAAAAGAAACATTTCCTTTTGATCTTGGTTACTTTCTTGGTCTCCTTCTAAGAAGGCCCAAGTTGCTTTTTCCTCTGTTGTTTCTTGACCTTCTAACAGGTCTTAATAGTAGCAACTTTACCAACCCATATGAATCCCTGTCTAGAGACATCATAATATCGGCAGCAGTATCAATTCTTTCATGTTGTTGTTGCAACATGTTGGAGATGATGACCATAATGTAACATACATTTAGCCATCTCATCTAAAGACTTCCACTACTGATACTCATCTCTTTGCTCCTGAGTAGATTCATTAGTTCGGTGGTTAAGGAATATACATAATGAACTTATGCTTTTCGGATTGCAATAAAAGCCCAATTTTCCTTTTCCATGTGACATAATTATCATCAGTTAAAGTATTATCTTTTAGGATATTGATTAGGGATGGGGTAATAACAAAAATTATATAAGTAAACAATCATGATATAGCACTTTTGAATATTTATCGTGAATTGAATATTTATCTTGAATTAAATAAAATAATTCAATCGTAAAAATTTAACGGTGATCCAACACCCATAAATGTCACACCTCCTTTGAGAGTATGCACCATTTACTAGTTGGACTAGGTCCCACCTAATTTTTAACATAACAACCAACGTTTTCTATTTAGCCTTGCAATTTTATTAACAAGAACTCTTGGGAGGATATTAATAAAATTACATTGAATGTGTTACCAAGTTATCGACATTCAATATAGTCCCTTACGAATATCCCTCCTTTGGGAGTAGATATCGTTTGGGCTAATTGTCTAGTCTATCCTTGTAAGGAAGTATCTTGCTAAATTCCATTCATGAATACCTCTTGGGAGGTTATTACAAGAAACATAAAGCTCAACTAAAGTTGGAGGTCGTAGGTGTTCCAAAACACCTTATCCCACTCAATTATTTAAGGCGTGTGATTGAATTCCAAAGAATGATTTACCAAGTTATCTAGATGCCAATTTAGATACCTAAATCATTCTATGCATGTTCATACCGAAAGAGATATGAGTGGCACTCCTATTCTATATGACATGTTATCAAACAACAACAAACATTGCATTATTTACAAAAAATTAAATAGCTACAATTTTGGTCCATCCCAGAAAAGCAAGTAAATTACATGTCTTGGAATACAAAAACTTCTTTCTTGACGAACAAGTCTTCACGCAACCTTCGTCGTCCGGACTCTCTCAGCTGCCTCCCATGGGCGTGCGCACCCTTCGCCCCTTACCCATGGACGTGCGCATGCCACAGACCCATAAAGGGCTGCCATGCGCAGCCCATGGCTACCACAGGGCTGCCGTGCGCAGCCCATACCACAACAAATGTGGTTACGTGCTCTTCGCACGCACGTTCGTTGCTACAGCTCGTACGGTCACAAACTTGTTCCGGTTGCTCTTAATTTTTCAAACCTTCGAGTTTTCGAAACTTGAGTGTATTACAGAAGAATTAAAAAAAATACTATTGTTTTTTTAATACAACAACAAAATAAGAAAAAAAAACTTAGCAACTACCAAGAAGGAAATTATGGCGATGATAGACCACCTTTCTTGTTACAACCCTAAAAACAAATTACATTGAAATTCTAGGACCAAAATTGAGCAATAACAAACCACATATAAAACATATATATATCCATACATTCCAATGTAAATATATATGTGAATACCTAGAGTGTCATCTCTTTCTAAAACATGCATATATACAATAAAAAGAAAAAGATTCACGTACACATACATCAATTAATCAAGGGTACAACCAAGCTCTGATACCAATTGTAGGGAAAAAACCACGTGCAGCGGAAGCGTGAGAAAATTTAATAAAAACAATTCTTCTTTTCTCATAGTCTTTTGACCTTATGATTATTTACTTTTTACAATTATAATAATTAAACTATAAATGCTATAAGATTTGTTAAAATAGAAATCACTTTATTAATATGAAAAGATTGTCAAATACATTATTATACTCTTGCTATCGAGCATAATCCTAACAACCTCATGTTGCTAACTCCTCCTCCTCAGCTAATGCATATCCTCCAGCCATATTCATCATGTCTGCATATCTAGTTAATCGGGCTCTCCTTAAGTTGAAGGACAGTCACCCGTTCTATAAGTTATTTGTGAATGCAGCAATTATTACTTCGTCATTTGCACTGCTGATTTCTGAGACCGTCTGGCCAAATCTCCTCAAGTACTTCTTCAGTGACTCGTCATTCCCTTGCTTCAGCTGAGAATGGTAAGCGACTGACTTTTTCCTTTGCACATTGCCTAGGAATTGTCTTGAAAAACTTATGCTCAATTCACTGAAACTCCCAATACTTGCCGGGGGCAATCTTCCGAACCATCTTGAGCCTGTGTCTCCCAGAGTTTGTGGAAAATTGAGACACAACAAAGGGTCATTGTGGGCATACTGAGCCATAACGCTTTTATATCTTCTGACGTGTTCTTTAGAATCTGTATCCTTCTTGAACTGTTCCACGTGTGGCATCCTGAAGCTTTCTGGGAAGGGGGTTCGCAAGATGTCCTTAGTAAAAGGGCTGTCAGAATCATCGTATGACAATTCATTGTATCCGTACCGCCTGATCAGTGTAACCATTTGACGTCTGTTGTTTTCGACTTCTCGGGTCAGGCTCTAAATCATGACTTCTCTGACCCTCACCGGTTCTTCATGATGGTTAAACTGTCGGGTGATCGTCATACCTATTTCCAACTCCTCTTCATTTTGTTCCTGAGTCTCATGGGCTAATCCTTGCAAGCGTATAGTTCCATGATGACGTTTGCGATGGTGTCAATTGCTATCATCTGATGACGATGACCGATCTCTACGCCAGTCATATTTGCGGTGTCTATCCGTCTGACCGTGACTCTACCTTTGGCATGACCATTCTTCTATGGGCGTTTCACGATCCTTGTTCTGGTTAAATGTTATACCCCTAGCCTGATTGATTTGATCTGAGTTCCCAACGGCTACTGGTACATCTGGTTCTGACCCAACTACAACCGAACGGAGCCTTGTAGGTGGAAGGTTTGGTGGATGCGCCTCTCTCGTAGCTAAAATATTTATTCCTTCTCATGTTGCATCTGTTAATAATTGTTGCAATGCATCAAGAAAATGACATGCTATATCCTCGCTTGTATGAGGGATTTGCTGGATACCAGCCAGGGATATCGGTTGATTCCTGGTGGTTGTTGTGGGATCCTAAGTGACCCCGCCTGTATGTGTATAATCTGAAGATTAATGGATATGCATGGAACTATCTTTGCTTCTGCTACCAGCCATTGCTTAATCAAATCGAAGGTTCAACACACCCCTCCTTCTAGCGCCAATTGTTGATGTTGATTTCTCGATGGATAAAAAAGTCAACAATTTTGGATTTGGTTATGACCTATCAAAAGAGAAAGAGAAAGAGAAAGAGAATGTAATGTGAAAAATAATGACATGAGTTTACATGGTAAAACTTCGGTGATCGAAAAAACGTCCATGGGTGGCTAAATACACAACCAAGCCAAATCCACTATTTAAATGAAGAATTACACCACTCGATCTCTTTTTCCTATCTTTTGTAGTGATTTTTTCTGTATATATCGTTCTATATCTCTCTCAACAATGAGATTATAGTTCTATTTATACATGCATAGAACCCTAGTGCTTGTTGTATAAGTAAGGAAAAGAATTTGTATTTAATTACGATTGGTTGCTCGCTGAAATCGACTTTATCTTCTTTCCTGTTTCGAAAATCCTTTGAGTTGAATCTGATTCTTCATGGGACTCTAATTACACATTCTGATTTAGGATTTTATTCTCCTAATCGATGTGCAATATTCTTGAATGATAGAGTCGTTGCCTGATTTGGACTTGCTTCCTGTTTGGTGTATTATCTTTCTAGAAACTTCCTTTGATACGGATATATTGCGTATTGGAGCATGATTCTTAGTTTTCCCACAAGTGAATCGTGTGCTGGATTTCTTTATTTGGATATCCTGTATTGTCCTGAGTAGAACATAACGTGTTAAGTACTCTGCCCCGAGTAGGACACAATGTGCCGAATACCCGTGTTCAGACTTACTCGGGTTCTTATTCTTTTATGATGTCTTGAAGGGTATCTTCTGGATGCTAACTCGAATGTCCATCTGGGAATTTTTTAAGGGATTAATATATCTGTCAGTGACATGTACATTCGACAATATATACATATAACACATAGTAGCGCTACTGAAATTATAAATGATAATTATGATATTCATAATATCAATGATTGTAAATAAAAGGCACAAAAGGCCTACATGGAAAGAAACAATTCAAGAAGAATTGACTTCATAAGTCAAATATAAAGTGTTTAGACCAGTAGTACTCAAAACACCTGGAGATGACAAACTAGTTGGTTACTAATGGGTTTTGTTTTACGGAAATGTAATGAGAAAATTGAGATCGTGAGATATGATGCACGAATCGTAGTACAAGATTTCTCACAGAAACTTGGTATTTAAAGTATTGAATACGATTACGTTCTGAATTTTTGATAAATTTGACTGCCTTTGAAAGACTTGAAATACTTCTTCTAGATGTAGTAATCATTTATATTTATATGATTCACTCAACACAAATATTTATAATTCATAAAGGATTTAAAATGCTAGAAGCATATAAATCGAGATCTCGTAATCTGTATTTGATGAACATACAAAAATCCTTATATGTATTAAAAACAACATGAACGGCTTTGGTATAATCGTCTCAGTTAATATCCAATAAGATAAGGATATAATAAATCATATTATATACTCATGTGTATTCATAAAAGAAATGAGAAAAAAAAATTATTGTCTCGACCTGAAGATCGAGCATAACTCAAACGGAATGCTTGTTTATCAATATAAATATGTTGAAAGATTCTAAGAAGATTCCATATGGATATTACTTCATAAAGCAAGTCTTTGCTTATACTCCCCCCACCCCCCCCCCCCCCCCCCCCCCCCCCCACCCCAATCATTTATGATGTTATTTCATGAAATAAACATTTATATGTGTCATCTTAATAATCAAGAAGATTACTTCAAAAGTTTTATCAGGGGGAGCGTCCCATCAGGGGAAGCATATCAAATGAAGTATATTAATTATATTGCGGCATATCTGCATTGTACTCTTTTTCCTTCCAATCAGATTTTTTGTCCCATTAGGTTTTCCTGAAAAGGTTTTAATGAGACAGTTCTCTAAGCACACCCAAAAATCATTTGATCCATAAAGATCATTATAAAAATTACATTGATCCAATTGATCATCATATATATGATTTCTTGATCAAGAAGATCATTGTAGCTTTTACTTTGAGCTTGTTAATCATCGTATATATGTTACCTTGATCCAGAAGATAATCATAAATATTTACTTCAATCCGACAAATCAATGAATATATTTGCTCAGATTTTTAACCCACTAGGTTTTTCCTGGTAAAGTATAAATGTGAGAAATGTTTTGAAGAAAACATTAACTATGGACATGTTTGCATTGTACTCTTTTTCCCTTCGATGAAATTTTGTCCCACTGGGTTTTCCTAACAAGATTTTTAACGAGACAATCCGGGGGAGCCAAGTTCTGAACAGATATATGTGTACTATACTCTTTTTCCCTTCGATCAAGTTTTGTCCCACTGTTTTCCTGACAAAGCTTTTAATGAGATAGTTTTTGGGAACCACAAGATCCAGAAGATAATTGTATATATTGTCGAGGTTTTTATCCCATTAGGTTTTTTCCCTAGCAAATTAAAATATAAGTGGTGAAAATCCAAGGAAAAGTGTTGTAATTATGGCTTTCCATCGAGTACCCAAAACATCTACATATATGGGTTGATTCTTATCATCCTTACTTACCCATTGAAATTATACTCCAAACGTATGTCTAACTAACCTAGAGGGGGGGGTGAATAGGTTTTAATCAAGTTAATTACCAACTTTTCATGATTAGTCAATATTAAAAATTCACCCCATAAATAAACATACAAATCAATTATAAAATACAAAAATTAAATAACACTTGATTTTTTACATGGAAACCTTTCAACAAGGGAAAAACCACGAGATAACCACTTAATCACTATGATCCTCAAATCCACTATTGTAATGATGTTTACAACATAGGTTGACCTCTAGTCATACCATTCTCCACCACTAACCCACCACTACTACCCAACGGGCCTTTATAGTAATTCTTGATCGATGCTTGCCAACCACACATTGGTTGCAAGACTTCACTTTCTTGTGCACTATACCTTGTAGTCACAAGACTTAACTTCTCAAAGAAGAGATAAAATAGCCTAAGTGAATATATGGATATTCTAGATGCAATAGTGTACAAGGCAAGATACTAAAAACTTAATTAGATGTTGAGATGCAAATCCGACAACCTAATTATCAAACAAGCCAAATCAACCTAAGTTGTCATAATCATGGCAAGGAAACTAAATGCAATCATCAAATGCAATCAATGAGTCCTAATTAGCTAGAGGGAAAATATGTCAAAAATGCAAGCTATCAGCAAATAAAACATATGAATATCCAAGAACAGTAACTATTGATTAAAGCACAATCTATCAACCTAGTTATCATATAATCATATATTAATATTCAAAGCTTAGCTATTTAGGTGAAAAAAAACCTTATCATATAAACTATCAAAATCAAACCCAATCATGTTATAACTCACCAATAAATGCATTCAAAATAAGATTTTCACAAATCAAATGCATAAAAATGAAATATTGGACTATGAACAATAAATAAAGATGAGGTGATTGTTCTTACTTACCAAGTCAAGATTGAAAAAGACCCATGAATGATTGATGCAATGGATGCATGGGTGTTGGGTTCGGAGAATTAATCAAGCTTCAATGGAGCTTTCTCTCTCTAGACTATTTGTATCTCTCTCTAGGGTTTCTTCAATTTTAGAGGTCTAGGTGAAGAAGAAGAGATAAGGGGGTTTATATAATTGGAGGCACAAGCTAATAGGAAAAGATAATTTTACCCCGAAATCAACACAGTGTGTGGCTAGGAAGACCCCCGCACACACCTGCTCACAGGGCGTGCAACATGCCTACCAACTTCCATGGCATATATCATGGTGCAAACCGTGTACCACCTGTGGGAACTCAGAACGTGAAATTCTAAGGGCTTAAAACATGACCAAACGATATCCAAACATTTCGTATAATAACCGATGGAAAGGTATGTAAGTCTACTTTCTACTCTAATTAACAAATATGATTTGGATGACTGTAGAAAGATTTCTAAGTTAATGTGTGACCAAATGTCAGATTTATACAACAGCAAAAGCGCCCAAACTCATGGAAACAACCATATGACCAAAGACCAAAACAAGAGAAGAATATGACCTTCTCAAATGGTCACTCAATGCGCTAAGACAATCACACCATCGTGCAAGCACGGACACAACACAAAACAACACTTAAATCTAGAAATGAAGTGCAAGTGTGATTGTGAAAGAATGCACACATGAGCAATGAGAAACAAATGCATAACAACTCAAATGTGTGTGTATGTGTGTGAGTGTGTGCGCGCGCAACAATAAATGCATGTCAATATAAATGCATGTAAGTGTGTGGGTGTGTGTACAACTAATATCTCTTCAAGAGTTAAGTCAAGTGAACTACCTCTCTTGAAGCACTTTGGGAACTTGGAAACTTGTTAAAGATTAGTCACAATAAGAGACCTATGATACCCATTACAAACAATCCCAATGTGGTTTGTCAAGAAATAAACCAATAAAGAAATATAGTTTCTTACACCCACTAAGTGAAGTGACGGCCTCTCTCCACTTGCACCACCTTGTTTTATACAAATGGTAACCTCATCGTTGAGAAAGAGAATGTCTACATATATTGCTTCTATTGTAATTGTTTGATTTTATAGATTAATACAATAAGCTCCCTCTCTCATGCCACTCTTCTCCCAGTTTCTCTCACTTTATTTCATATGTTCTTCACTTGTTTTTCAATTATTTACAACATGATATAATTTGTTTGGAACCCCACCCATTAACATTAACACAAATAAAAAGTAAAACGTGTTGATATAAGCCTCACCAAGAGCCGTGAGACCCAGAACCATTTTATGGTAGAAAAAATATTTTTCTAATCAAGTTTATAAACAAAGAACGATATCGAACTGCGACACGTTACCTATAAGGAGGTAAGAACCAACGGTATCAAGAAGTTGAAAATGCCACACACAAGATCAAGAAGGAGATGTGAGTGCTAAGTCAAGATTTCAGAACCAAAAGAGATGAACTCTCGCTATTTTTTTTTTATTCAATCAAGTTTGCCAAACATTTACATCATTCGTTCCTTTATAAACTAAAACCCTAATCGAAAAGAAAGGCTACAAGCCAACCCTAAAAGGAAACAAGAAAATTCGGTCACTAAGGCCTTACAACCAGAAAACTAAATTGGGTAATAATTGTCTTACAAACGAAAAAGACCTAAAAAACTAAACCAAGCAACTATTGACTTGCTCCCTAATTGGACGGCTAAATCTGGAAACAAATCAGCCCCTTAATTTGGAAAACAACTCAACCTATTATTCTTTGAAAATTAAAAGGAAATAAATCAGCCGAAATTGAATCTCCTCCAATCCTTTGCCGCTCACCACATGCCCAAGTCTTCCCTTATTCAGCTCAATCAATTGCCTTGACCATATTAATTAAGCCTTGGTCTTCATGTGGACTTCTTCTTGACTTCAACAATTCAAAATCAGCCCAAGTGTCTTGAATTAGGTCATTTAGTGTTTTTTTGAATCTCTTACCCCTTGCCCTTGTTATTGGCCCAACCGTAACATGTAATGGATCCCTTGAATTCTCATCATGTGTATACATAATTTATTTAATTAAAATAAATATATAAATATGTTAGATAAAAACATTTAGGAATATCATTAATTTCTCATTTTATTTTGATGGAAATATATCGGAAATTTCACAAAAAAGTTCCTTAATATTATATCAAGTTACACAACAAGTTCACTTATATCGATATTTCGTAGAAATATCACAGATATTTTTAAAAATTTCCAAGACATTTTATAAAAGAGTAATACTATACAACCCAAAATTCAATTCAAATTATATGACAAATGATTTGTCATCACTACACAAATCATGGGTGATGTGATGAATGATATGGTAAAGACAAATCACTTGCTACATTATTTGTATTGGTTTTTGAACTAAATTTTTGGATTGACTAGTATTAATGTTTATGAAAATATATTACACCTTACATCAGTATCGGTACTTTTAAGATAAGAAAATATTGACAAAATATTAATGATATTACTTTGGTAAGCCACTTTTCTAGAGTTGAAAGTACCATAATACCCCAATACTAATTTCATATGAAGATATAAGATAATTCATTTCGAATCTGGATCCTCTCCTCACAATTTCTTTCATCACCTTGTTCTCACCTTTATAATCTATTGACACGTGTCTAATATAACAAATCGATGGTCTAGATTATTTTTATAAATTTTTAAGTTTTACACAACTAAAATGTAGAATTAATTTAGGTGAGGACAAGATGAGGACAACATAAGATAAGGAGATGATCCAAATTCTTTTCACAAAACAAAGAATGAAGATGTTTCACAATACACTGTTTCGTGGCAAAATCTAGATTGAATATGATTTTCAACAAAACTAACAATGCAATGGTAAAAATGTTTGTTCAACTTGACAATATCCTAGATTGGATTGTTGCCACCGCAAGTAGTATAAAAAAAACAAGAGAAAATGGTGAGATATATCACCTTTTTTAAGGTGTGTTGTGATGATGTCACCCTTTTAATAACTTAAGTTTAAAAGGCACCTATTATGGTGAACTGTCCAAATTACCCATAAACTTTAATTTTTTAAACGCCCCTTTCTGAACTCGTTGGTATCTCCCCAAAAAAGTTGTCTGAAAAGCTTGACTCTCTCTTCAGGTTCTGCAATAGAAGATAACAAATATTTATGATCTTCACTTAAATTTCTTTTATGCATTTCAGATATTTTACATTCATTTATGTGTGGGTTAACAATGTATTCATTCCTCGATATCAATGTATCCATTACAGATTCTGCACTAGAATGTTTTTTTCTTGTGTGACTGAGAATATTTAAAGATGAATCAAGCTTATTTTATATTGGAACGAGCTCTTGTTTAGTTTGGAAAAAGCTCGATTATTTGAAAAAAATGCTCGATTATTTGAAAAAAATGCTCGATCCCTTAGGAAAATTTCTCTATCCCTGGACAAAGGTTCTCGAACCGTTATAAAAGTTTTCGATAATTTGACAAATAATCTCAATCCCTTAAAAAGTACTCGATCCCTTAAAAAATTTCTCGATCCGTTAGAAAAGTTCTCAGTCCCTTAGAAAAAGTTCTCGGTCCCTTCGAAAATGTTCTCGATCCCTTGAGAAAAGATCTCGATCCCTTGATAAAAGTTCTCGATAATTTGAAAATTTTCTCGATCCTTTAAAAAAGTTCTCGAACAGTTAGAAATATTCTCGATCCCGTAGAAAAAGTTTTCGTTCTATTGTTAAAAGTTCTCAATCCGTTAGAAAAAGTTCTCGTTCCCTTGTTAAAAGTTCTCGATCCCTTGATAAAAGTTCTCGATAATTAGAAAAATATTCTTGATCCCTTAAAAAAGTTCTCGAACCGTTAAAAAAGTTCTCATTCCGTTGTTAATAGTTCTCGATTCCTTAGAAAAAGTTATCGATCCCTTTGAAAAAGTTCTCATTCCCTTGTTAAAAGTTCTTGATCCCTTGATAAAAGTTCTCAATAATTTGACAAATATTCTCGATCCCTTTAAAAAGTACTGGAATCGTTAGAAATGTTCTCGATCCCTTAGAAAAAGTTCTCGTTCCCTTGTTAAAAGTTCTCGAACCGTTATAAAAAGTTCTCGATAATTTGACAAATATTCTCGATAAAAGTTCTCGAATTGAACCTTTTAAAAAGTTCTCGATCCTTTGTAAATTATTCTCGAACCCTTGAAAAATTTCTCGATCCCTTATAAAAAGTACTCGATCCATTTGAAATTTTTGTAATTGTTAGTAATTGTAAAAGTAATTTTTTTTTATCTGTTAATAATTGATTGTGATTATGATTTTCACAGGACAATGGATCGGGTTAGATTAGTAATATCTTACAATGGTCGATGGGAGAAATTACCTGATGGAAGTCAGAGGTTTCTTGGTTCCAATAACCAAGGAATATTCCGATAACAGTACATCAGTAAACTACACAAAAATTAGAAAATATTCTCGATCGTTTGAAACAAATTCTCGATACTTTTAAAATATTCTCGATCCTTTGAAAAAGTTCTCGATTTGTTTAAAAAGTTCTCGATCCTTTGCAAATAGGCTCGATCCTTTGTAAAACCTCTCGATTCATTGAAAAATCTTCTCGATCATTTGAAAAAGTTCTCGACCTTTTGAAAAACATTCTCGATCGTTAGAAAATATTCTCGATCCTTTGAAAATACTCTCGATCCTTTGAAAAACCTCTCGATTCTTTGAAAAATGTTCTCGATCAATTTAAAAAATCTCGACCCTTTGAAAATATTCTCGAACCTTTGAAAATAATCTCGATCCTTTGAAAAACCTCTCGATTCTTTGAAAAATCTTCTCGATCATTTTATAAAATCTGGACCCTTTAAAAAACATTCTCGATCGTTTGAAAACATTCTCGATCCTTTGAAAATAGTCTCGATACTTTGACAAACCTCTCGATTCTTTGAAAAATCCTCTCGATTCGATCATTTTAAAAAATCTCGATCCTTTGAAAAACGTTCTCGATCGTTATCAAAATATTCTCGATCGTTTTCAAAAATTCTCGATCCTTTCAAAATAGTCTCGACCCTTTGAAAAACCTCTCGATTCTTTGAAAAATATTCTCGATCATTTAACAAAAGCTCGATCACTTTGAAAAACATTCTCGGTCACTTTGAAAAACCTCTCGAATTTTTCTAAAATATTTCCTCAATCTCGATTGAAATATTCTCGATTTATTTTATTTAAAAACAAAAATTGCTCGATACCATAATATTGAACCTCATTTCAAACCCAAACCAAAACAACAACCAGTGTCAACCCTAATCTACAATTTCAATCAACAGAACAAGTCTAAAATGCAATGATAAGTTATGAACAACAAATCGATAAATAAAAAAAATTAAACTTACCTCTGTCATCGCTGCGAAATGTACTGTATTGTCGTTCCGGTCAATAAGTTGTCGATTTGCTCGCTGTCGATTTCATTGTCGTCAGTTTCTTTCTTGGTTTCTTTCTCACTGTAACTTTTCTCAGACTCACAAAACGATAACTTTTCTCTCTTTTTCAATTTTGTCGGGATATTCTCGTCTCTTTACGTTAAATGGTGCATTTCAAACTTACATTACTAAACTGGTGATATTTGCACAACACCCCTCTTAAATAGTGTCATTTATTTTTCGAACCCAAAAAACAATGTATATTCACAAAACATAATAATGTAATACGCTGAGTATAAGTCAAGAATTATATCAGGATATGGGTGTTTGATTATTCTCATAAATTTAATATTGAAAATCGGTTAAAGGCACAATTAAATTTGTTGATGTGATTAAAAATAAAAAGAATAAATTTAAAACTATTGGATCATTTTTAACAAATTTCACAAAAGAAAACTATACTATCAACACTTTTATGAAAATAAAAAAATAAGGAAATATATTTTAATCACGTATTTATTACAAATTACATGTGTTATTCCATATATATATATATATATATATATATATATATATATATATATATATATATATATTACGGTCTTGTCAGTTCGAATTGATATTTAGTTCCTTATTTATGGGTTATTGGATTTAAAAGAAATTTTGACATGTGTATATAGTCAAGTCAAAACATTCAAATTCGATGATCCATATACAAAGAACTGATACATCTTATATCGTTTCAAACTAACAATAGAATATATATATATATATGTTTATTGCTGTGAGAATCGAGAGAGAAATATGATTTCAACTGAAATTATCACTACACGCTAGAGTATTGTCACTGACCAATTCATTAAAGTTGAACAAAACTCTAGCTTGGTAGAGATTTATGATGTTTTATGATGTAATACTAATTTATAATATTAATGAGGGCTATAATCAGTGGTCACAGACTCACATGTTTAGGCCGATGGGTATCCACTAACCACACTTAAGTTGAGGTGTTAAATCCCTAAAGTCGAAAACAAAACAAAAAATCTGCTGGAATCATATATTTCATATAGTATCAAATTAATTAACTAATTAATTTGAAAAATAAATTACAACGGAATGGAAACATATAGAAGCATCTCCAACAGTCTCCCTTGGGGTACGTTTGGTACGCGAGACAGAACAGGACAACATAAGACAATTTGTTCTTGTCTCATGTTTGACGTGTCCTTAGCATGGGATATGACCGGACAAGGTGAAACAAAAATCATAAAAAATTGTCTCACCCAAGACCCTAGAACAACTTGTCTCATGACATGGGATAATTGTCAAAAAAACCAATTTAGTTTTTAAATTTTTAAACAATTACGATCATGTTCAATATTATATATATATATATAAAAAAAAATTATATATATATATATATATATATATATATTATTGTAATATAAACATATTATTATAATATTATATATATATATATATTATGTATATAATAATATTATTACCCATACAATAATATATATATATATATATATTATATATTACATATATATTATTATATGTGGCCGACATAAAACAGGACGAAGAAAAGGACTTCCCAAAACAATGACAAATAGTATATCTGAAAACACTCCGGTTAGGCTTTCTTCTGCTATCTCTGTCCGACAAACTCAGACAAACAAAATACAAAACCTTGTTGAATATACCAATATCCCAGAGTCTGCTCAAATCAATGAAACTTCTCTACCCCTACTAAATCCTTATACTGTTTTCAAAAGCAGTAAGTCTCTCTCTAGAAGGGTCACAGCTTTAGTCCAACATCGTTCTCCTTCAATAAAGGAGTATGTCTAATCCACTGCCCTGGATAATTGTCTAGTCTCCGCCTCCACAGCCGAACAATACGTTGATCTAAAAATAGGTCAGACTTTGATTGACCAATGGATCAAAGAATGCTACTCTCACCTACATATTGGAGCTATAAGGATTGTCCTCACCCATCATGGAAGAAAATGACTACCCGTCACTGCCAGGATTGCTCTCCTCAATACTATCTATAAAGAGTATGAACATGCCATCATCGGAACTTGCCTGTCAACACTCCATATAGGAAGTATCTCTCTCACTTACTACCCCAATTTCAACATCCCTCTCAGAGATCAGAATCTTCATAATTGCCTCAAAATTCAACTCCAAGTGGTAGGAGCACCCATGATGCCTAATTCCTACATGGAAACGTTACACCATCAGATCGCCTACAAGCTTCAAGATCACGCCCTTGATCTCCATGTTCCTGGACATACTGGAGATACCATCTTTATAAAAGCATAAAGAGAAGATGAAGTTCTCACCATCATTCAAATTCCAAAGCAACTTCCAGGGAAAAGCTTACAGAAATTATGCCTCTCAAATGGATCACCAATTATGAGAAAGCATTTCAGAATACCACTCCTGTTGTTGCTTTAGACACAAAGTTCACCAAACTATCTGATGGCTCCATACAGACCACTTATGGACCAATCAGTAC
Organism: Dipteronia dyeriana; assembly: GCA_032871835.1. Taxonomy (NCBI): domain Eukaryota; kingdom Viridiplantae; phylum Streptophyta; class Magnoliopsida; order Sapindales; family Sapindaceae; genus Dipteronia; species Dipteronia dyeriana. The sequence goes on along the minus strand of CM065295.1, from coordinate 31,104,622 downwards.
TTCAACCTCTGAAGTATCCACCATTGCTCCCACACCCAATGCACCTCCTGTTTCCAAGTTCTCATGATCCGATCTGTCACTTCCGAAAAAGAAATTCCAATTCATTGCTTCGAAGCTGACGGATAAAATCAACGGCCACTTCATATGGGACGTTGATCCAGAAATGTTTGATACAGATTGTGAATGCAGAATTTGTTCCAAGGCCATAAGGTTGTCCTGTAAACCAAATCATTCCTACCAAAAACCAGATGATCCCAACAGTCGCTGGAGGAGCTTCTTCGGTCAAGAACAAACCTATCTCTATCTACGATCGAGCCCTTCAAATCCATAAATCTGATGGTTTGCTGCCAAAAGAGCCAGAAAAACCAAAAGGATTCTTACATTCTGCTCCGGCTCTCATTCCTTGCTTCATGGCTTCTAATTATGATAAGGATTTTACTCTTTTGGAACCTTCCTCGAATACCGAAAGGAACCTGTTTTCTAGACCATTCGTCCAAACCACTGAAGTCCTTCTGGATGGATCCCTCAAGTAGCCTTCCCAGGGAGCAAGTCCTTAACTGGCATTCCCCGCAACGCCAGAGTTCAGAATAGAGTTTTACACTTTATTGATCAAAAGATTGACCAGGTCTCTCATCATGTTTCTCAACATGATCTTCACCTTCAACATTTGGATTCCTCTTTATGCAATATGTATACAGACTTGCAATCTAGAGTTGCCATACTGGATGTCGACCTCCATCATTACATAAACCAAAGATATTTTGGTCCTGACTTTGACGACAAATAAAGAGAAATCAGACAGCTTAAGGATCAATTGGACCTAATAAGTCGTGGCCATTCCACCACTTCACCCTATATTCCAAGACCACACCCTTATACTCCATCCTTGAAATTTCCAACCCAATCCCCGTCTCATACCTCTAGACCTCCTGACCACTCTCAGTTTTTGAAATCAACTGGAGACCTTTTTAGAAAATATCTGCCTTTATCTCCAACAAGGCAGCCAGACAAGCCATCTTCCAGCAGAACTACCCGACCTTTAAAAAAATCATCTCCTCAGAGAAAGAAAACCTCAGACCATCAAAAACACGCCTTCTATGCTTCTCACCACTCTACCTCCTTTACAGAACATACCTCCTCCGTAGAAACCTAAACTACCCTCTCAGAATCCTCCCACTCTACCTCCTTTACATCTCCTTTTATGAAGAACATCTCCGGATGAAAGAAAACACACCAAACCCATAACAGCCAACAATTCCTTAACCTACCACCAAAAATCATTGGCTAGCAAACCCGAAAAATCATCACTAAAAATTAAATAAACAACCAAAGCAAACCAGATGAGAAAAGTAGTACTTTACTACAACAATTCCTTGACTTAACATCAGCTCCATTCTCAAGCAACAATACATAATCTAAACCAAAACCCATCAAAATTAGAAACCATATAAACCACTAATGGAGATTCCAATTCCAGATCTATTCCATTTTTGGAGGAGATCTGGTCCTCCATGGAGATTCTCATTATTTTTCATATTTTTTTTAATAATTTATTGATTGTGTGTGTTTTTTAAGAACAATTGATTGTGTTTTTGGTGCGTTTGTAATTGTAGATGAGAAGTGGAAGGAAAAGAAGATGATGATAAGCATTCCAACTAGCAAAAACAAAGAGGATGATGATGAAAAAAGAGACGGTTGATGAAAGAGGATGAAAAAACTAATTTGAATCCTGTAATTTTGGTTGGGACTAATTTATCCCACATCAATAGGATAAAAAGTATAAATGGGATAAATTTATCCTATCCCAAAGGCTAGCCAAACATTAGACGAGGATTATGACTCCGTTTGCGAGAGCTTCTCAAGTAGATCTTTTTACGGTATATCTTTTTGAAGTAGAGCTTTCTTTAATAGAGCTTTCTTTAGTAGAGCTTTTAGAGAGTAGATATTGGTGGTTTGGTTGTCAATTAAAAAAGCTCTTTTAAGTTATAGATCTTTTGGTAAAACAAATTTTAAAAACTCTTTTAAATGATAGAATTGCCAAAAATGATATATAAAAGAATTTAACGATTACAAATTTAAGATTATGAGAACATATCAATTTTTTTAATGTTTTTTAAAAAAATTGTATTATAAAATAAAGTTATAAATAATACTGGTTGAAACTCTTAATAGAAAAAGAAACATAAGAGTCGAAGAATATAAAATTTTAGTTTTATACTTTTATCACAATTTATTTTTTAATACAAAAGCATAAAACTAATAAAAGCATTGTCATTCTCTATTTTCCCCTGCTTGTTTTTATCTCTAGTTTTGGGTGTCAAGTTTTTGAGTGCTCATTTTTGTCTGGTGGGCTGCTTGTTTGTCTCTCGGGCTTTGTTTCTGCCATGTTTCCTCCTCCTTGTTTTGTTGCTTGTTTTATCAGGCTTGATTAATATACTCCAATTCAGTTGTTCAAAAATAATATGCTCTCATTCCTCCTTGTTTTTTTGAGCGGTTAACAAATATCTAGGTTTGTTTTTTATTTTATTTTTTTCTTCTGAATTTTGATTATAATAATTTGAAAATGTCTGCAACTTCTAACCATGTTAATCCTCTAAAAACATATTTAGACACAATTCAATATAACCTAAAGCCTATGAAACTGTTTGTTATAATCCATCCTAACAGTAGAAACTACACAACTCTAAAAACAATTCAATAAAACCTTTGAAGCAATTTTTTTTTAAGTGTTTCATATTTTATTATTCTGGTTTGAAATTCATATTGAAGAATCGTTGATTCAATGGAGTTTATACTAAATTATTTATAATGATTATCAGACTTGAGAAATAATAAAAATTCAGAATTTAGAATCATATAACATAAATAAAATTTTACTACAATGTTAATGATGAATCTTCAATAGTTTGAAGTAAAATAGAAGACAAAGTGAATCGGAAGTTATTGTTGAGAAGTAAAATATACACAAGTTATTATATATCACAAGTTATTGTTGAGAAGTAAATAGGCAGTATTTTAACAGGCAACAGTTTAACGTGTTAGAGGAAGATTTTATAGGGTTTTAAGTTAAAGAGACTGAAATTAATAAAATATAATAGGGTTATATTAGACATTTAATGTTTTTTATAAAAACTCCAAAATGTCTACTTGGAAAAGCCTAAAATTTGAACTTCTTCAAATAGATGTAAAACGACTTTTTTAATCGGCGAAAACTGTATTAGAGTGTCAACCAAACGATAAAAAAAAAATTTGAAAAAAAAATTTGAAAAGAGTTTTTTTAATTAAAAATGCTCTTTTAATCTAATCGATAGACAAATTCTTCCAAACGAACACTAAAAATAAATCATTTCCCATCCTATCATGTATGCCAAAGGGCCCTAAGAGTGTAGTATAACCATATATAATATTTTTTATATATAGATTAAGAAAGGGGTTTTTAGCAAAATTGTAGGGCCCTTTAGCAAAATTTTAGCATTATCTAACCATATAACCATCCTATCATGTATTAAATAATATTTCTTTTTCTTTATAAATTAATTATTATTATTTTCATCTCAATTAAAACCGGTTACATTCTATTCTTCAATTCCGTAGACAATAGCAAGATGACCAAACACAGTACAAAGTGAAATCCTTCTCTATTCTATTACTTCTGCTCCTAGATTATCCAAATTATTTATACAAAATCATATTGAAATGAAATGATAATTGAATTGCAACTAACACATTATCAATCACGTCATCTTATAATTTAGATGATTGTCATAACTCACATACCGAGACATAAATTTAAGTTAATTATTTGAAAAGTAATTTTGTTTAACACAAATTGAGATTCAACCAACGAACATTTCCTCCTTTAAGGTGCCCTGAAATACATAATAAGTTGAAGGAAAAGTAATCAACCACAAAACGTGAACCTTTTAAATAAATATATTTTTAAGGAAAATGTTTAAAAGAAATATTTAAGTATTTTTTTTAATATTACAATAATAATTTAGGGTTTAAGAATGGAAAAAATCTCGAATCCTCATCTAAGGATGGCAAAATGGATTGGATCCAATAGAGATTGTCTAAATCCATGTGTTTTGGATTGGGTATTTATCCAACCCATGTCAATTATGGATCCAAATGGATTTTGTCCAATCAGACCCACAATAAATACGGATCGGTTATAGATCTTAACCGGATATAAATTATATCCGTAAAAAAACCACCCATATCTTTTTTTCATTTTTATTATAAAAAAAATAGGGTTTCACATCATTTTTTTTCAACGCCTCCTTGGCTCCTCTCACAGTTTCACTCCATCTCAATCTCGCCGCAGTCTCCATTCACGTCTCCATCCCACTCTCGCCGCAGTTTTGCCGCCGTCGACACGTCACCGGCGAAGTATATCGGTTAGTCGTCTCTCCTAGACGACTATTTTCGAATCTCGGTTATTTTCGAATCTCTTTGCTTCTTTAACAGGTACGACTATTTTCGAATCTTTCTTTTTTTGTGATTTTCGTGTTGATTCGTGATTATCGTCTGATTCTTTTTTTGTTGTTGTAATTTTCGTGGTTTGTGGATGATGGGTTTTGAGGGTTTGGTTTGGTTTCGTTAATTGGTTTGGTTAATTGCGAGGTTTCTTCATCAATCTCACTCTGTTTGTGTAATCTTGTTTGTAAGACATTCGTATTTGGTAAGAGTTTCTCTGTGTGACTCAACCGTGTTAAATCCTTGTGTCTTTTTCTCTTCTGTTTTCTTTATTTGTGAATCTTCAATTTGCTGTTGTATAATTGTTGTGGTTATTACTTTAGGTATTATTATTGTTCTTACTTTTCAAGTGAATCTTGCAGGTGTAGAACAGATAATGTGTTAGGGTTTTTAGTCGACCAATACTCAACAATCTAAGACCTCCTTTTCAAAGGATACCTGCTAGGTTTTGATTGAGAACAACAATCAAAATGATACCTACGAAATATCTGTCGAAAATGGGTATATACGAAGTGGAATGTCAAGGTACTAAAGTTAAGGCTATTCTTGTTGACCATGAAGCCTTTCTTGATGCTAAAATTGTTGAGTTTAAAACTTCCTTGCAAAATCAAGGGTGTCCTGTTGAGGGGATCGATTTTAAGGTAAATTCTTTTGATAATAAAGTTGAGCTGGTTATTCTTTGTGGGCAGAATCATTGCTTGCTGATTAAAGTACCCAAAATGCACTCATATCCTCTCAGTCTCCAGGGGGTTTTGGCTGACGGGAATTTGTGTTTTGTGGGTACTGGAATTCCTGACAAGCTTCCAGGATTAACTTTAGGAAGTGAGAATTGGGTGTCTGATGCTGGACAGCCTCGATCCTTCTTTATGAATGCAATTGTTGAAGTGTGTGATTTGGCTACTCAGGTTTTGAAAAAACCTAAACTCTGTAAATGTGGATTAGCGGAGTTGGATACAGAAGTTAGAATCAATAGTACAATGGCTAGTATTGCTTCATCTTGGTCGCCTTGTCCGGTGACGGACTCGAAAGTTATGGAGGAGAAAGCTAGTTTGCCTGAGATGATCAAATGTATCCCTGATTGGAAAGCAGTGGCGTTCTCGGATGAAGACATCAAGTATGCAATTTATGATGCTTGTACTTGTTGTTTTATTGGGTTCAAGATGTTGGAATTGCTTGATGCTACTAATTAAGCAGTTAATGAGTTGTATTATTATAGGTTTTTATGTGCCTAATGTGGATCCAGGATTTTGATATTGATTTATGTTGAGTTGCTCTCTTGTTTTATTATATGATCTGAATTTTGTGCATATTTTTTGTTGTAAAGCATTATCTCAGTAACCATGAAGTTTAATCGTTTTAGGTACACCATTTATTTGTTGATTCTTGAGATTATACACTCACAGTTATTGAAGCATTTTCCCAATTTATTACTTTCAACAAGGCCCAAAAAATCTTGGTCCAAAAAATCTAGATTGTAAAATCCATGGCCCAAAAAACCGGGCCAAAAATCTAGGTTTAAAAAATCCGGGCAAAAAATATGGGTCAAAATAATTCGGATCAATGGGTGGATCGGGTAAAACCCGGAAATGAATGGATTGGATTCAGATCCGAACCAGTTGTTTATTTAGTGGTTCCGGATCGGGTCTAGATCCATTCATACTCTGTGGACATTTTTTGAATCTGGGTATGGATTGGATCTGGTTCCATATTTTACCATCCATATCCTCGTCCCTCGACCTAACTCAAGTGTGAGACCAATCACGTCTCGTCAATATTGAAGAGCATCCGTTTAAAGTTGTAACACAGAGATATATTGAAATTGAATAACTATACTGTATAATATTTTGTCACGAGAACATGAGATATTGAAGCGATGTTTTGATCTTATACGCATTTATTATGTCTCTTCATTGACACTTCTGATTAGTTATTGATCAACATCAAAATTCTGTGCACTTCCAGCAATAGACAAATTTTCACTTTCAATACTCCAAATCTAAAATAATATCTCAATTACCTTAACTTGTCTAGAAAGCAAAATCTAGTTTCCACAAAATATAAATTAAATTATTCACAAAAATCAAGAATTAATTTTCCTCTCCTTTTTTTATTTTTGTTAAAAATTAAAATAATCAAAATCAAAATTGTATTACCGACTCATCCTGGGCAATATATGAACTGTCAATGCTTGGAATCCGGGCGGCGTATCCAGCATCCAGATCCTTGGCGGCGCCGCCCTGACATCCACCACCACAATTCCACCATCAGCGCCGTCAGAAACGACGCAGACTTTACCAGCGGCAGCAGCAATATGCTGGGCTCCTACAAGCATTCGAGAGCTTATAATCTCGACCCAACAATCGATTTCTTGATCGTACTTTCTTAAAGATCCCTTAGTCTCATCGACGGTGTACAAGACCTCCTCGTCCATGGCGGACACCGGACCTCTCCAACCCTTGAGCATACCCTCCGGCATGTCCCGCCACGCATCCTTGCCGACGTCGTAAACAAGGCCTTCTTTAGCGGCGTCTCCTTTGACGTTGACCATACACAGCCTCCCTTCCCACCCCACCGCATCCACCGCGTCTCTGCTGAATCTTCCGTCTTTAAGCCGCCCTTCCATCTTCTCCCATCTCCATCCGGAACAAGATTCTAAGTCCCACTTCTCCACGGACCTGGCAACGTCGGTGGAGAAGTGGGAACCGATTCCGCTGGCGACGTAGACGGCGCCGCCGAGGGATCCGGCGGCGCACCAGCGGCGAGGGGTGAGGAGCGGAGGACCGAAGAACCAGGTACGGAGAATCGGGTTGAAAAGGAGGGGACGAGAGAGAGCTGGGTTGAAGTTGTTAGTGGTGGCGGCAAGCAAGATGAGGTTGGTCGAAACGGTGACGGTTTGGATTGGGAGTTTGCGAGATAGAAAGGAAGGGTGGTGGAGGAGGAGGAGGGGTTGCTCTTGCGGAGGAGGTGGGAGTGGTTCCCATTTGGAGGAGAGTGGATCGAATCCTGAGAAATGGAGAGATTGTGATGATGAATTTGGTAGAAGAGTTGTGTAAAGTGAGAGAAATGGATCAGGGAAACAAGGAGAGTAGAGGAGGCGACGCCATGACTTACAAACTGAGAACACAAGTGAAGGGCGGCGGACAGTGGAGAGGCACAGTTCTGCTATCTCATCTGGGAGTCCCGGAAGCAGCGGCTGCTCTTCTTCTTCTTCTTTTTGACGTTTCATTGGAGGATCGGGATCGGACATGGTTGGCTACTTGGCTTGGCTGCCTGGGGGATTTGTGTTGGCTTACTTGTTTTTATGAGATAAAAAAAAAGAGGATTGTGATTGATTGAGAATGTGACAGGTTATGACCTAAATTAAAATGCTAAAGTTAATTTTGTGGAGGCACCTCTCTCCTCTTTATTTCCTTTTGGGGTTGCCGTTGGTCATTCATTTAATGCTATTTATGAAAATTTTCAATACAATGTATGTATCCTTATTCCTTCTTTTTCTTTACATATATTATATATCTTTTTCAAGTAAATTGATTACTGTTGCAGTGTTGCCCCTCAAATTGACAAGCTAGAAAAGAGTTCTCTCAAGAGTCTCGATAACACTTTCAATACCACTGTTGTTTAAGGCATACATGTGGCTGATGATCTTATATTGTCTTTGAATTAATGTTAATCCAATAAATGTTGTTCAACTTTATTAGATTACTAGTTTCAAAACAAAACTAAACTAAACTAAACTAAACTTTATGATGTTGCTCCAAAAAATCACCCAACTATTTCCACATACCATAAAGGTTCCAACTTTCAAGTAGTGGTGTAAAAATGGACTGGTCCGGCCCATTAGACACGGTATGGCCAGTCCATTTCTGGAAACAGGTCTGGTTGGGTCTGGCACACGACGGTGTCGCGGGCCGGTACGGTCCGGCCTATTTCCGGAAAAGCAGGCCCGGCACGGCACGGCACGACAGCCTGCCTCAGGCCGGTCGTACCTGCGTGTCGGGCCCCTCTGGCAGGCCGGGCGGGCCTGGCCTAACGGGTCTGGTCGTGCTGGTTAGTTTTTTGGTCCAATTTTTTTTCCAAATTACGTTTTTTTGGATTTAGGGTATAAGGTTTAGGATTTATAGTTTATGGTTAAGGGTTTAGAATTTAAAATGAATAAAGAGAACGAACAATTATTAGGATTTGAAATGAATAAAGAGAACGAACAATTTTTTAATTATTTATTTATTTTTCACTTATGGAATTCAGTAATACATATCTACATGATTGCCTCATTAAAAACCTTACCAAGAAAAACCCAGTGGGATAAAAACTTGGTAAGGGAAAAAGAGTGCAACCATTTTACAACTTACAAGTAAATAATAAATACATATATAAAAGTATAACCTAGTTCTGGCCTGACCACTACCTGAAGGGTCATCAATATATAGATTGTCGGAATTTAGATTAAGTTCTTTATCTACAGTTAGATTTTGTAACCTTTTTTTAGCATGCTCCCAATCCCGAAGGCATGTTAATACCTCCACCATCTCTGGAGACAAACAGCTTCTTCTTGGTTCAATTATGCGTCCACTGGTGCTGAAAGCTTGTTCTGAAGACACCGTTGACACTGGAATAACCAGTACGTCACGTGTTAAGTGTGACAGAATATGATACATGTACGTATAGGTCTTCCACCATAACAATAAATCAAACTATTCCTTGTCTTCAACAGCATCGAACTGTGCTTCAAGGTACCTAATAAGTTCGGTACAAGAAGATGGGCTAGATCTTTGCCCTGAAGAAGTACTTGCTGATTTGTCTTTTTTGCCTCGTTTCAGAAGGCTCCAACTTGTTTGATTCGGCTTTGTCTCCGGTCGTGTTGATTGGGGGATGTCAATGTTGTCAAACCTGGTCTCATAAATACGAAAAATCTCGAACAACTTGGTTCGAATGTCAGTAATTTGTTCTGAATAATCTATTGACAAATTAATACCAATAAACTCAAGCAAAACTTCTAAACTAGATAATTTAACCCTGGGATCTATTATAGCACTTAAGGCATACAGTAGGGGAATGTTAGCCCAATATTTTTCAACTTTGTCTCCATGACAACAACTGCAGTGCCTAGATGTTCATATTCTCTATAATTGTTTAACAGTTTAGACATTTCCACTATCTGATGGATTGCCTGGGAAGATGTGGGATAATATACCCCGGAAAGAGTTACAGTGACAGTGACATTGTAAAAAATCTTTAAAAATTGAACAAAAATCTTTGCCACATACCAATCGTCTGTGGTAAGTAATTTTGGACTAAGTTGTCCTGTTTCAGTCAATTTCATGTTATAAAAACATGTAATGGTTGTATCATATTCCAAACAATTTTGCAACATTAAATAAGTAGAGTTCCACATTACCGGCATATCAGTTTGGAATCGTCGGGGTTTGAGACCGTTTAATTTACAATGTCTCTTGAATTCACTGAATCTATGATTAGAACATCAAATCCAAGAAATGACATCTCTGATGCGATCTATTTGGTCGCTTACCTGCTTTAAATCAGCCTGTACAACTAAATTTATAATATGGCATGCACACCGTTGATGGAAGAAATAACCTCCATCTTGCGGGATATTTCTTGCAACAAACAATGCAATAGAGCTAGTATTTGCAGATGCATTATCAAATGTGATTGAAAGAATACGATGCGTGATTTCATAAGTTTCTAAAACTTCCATTATGACATTAAAAATGTTTTCAGCGGTATGTGCAAAATCTATAGGACGAAAACCAAAAATTCTTTTTATAGAAAAATTTGATTTGTGGGTCAAAATGTAATTTAAAAGATTTTATGGGGGTTTGGTAATTTTTGTTTCCTCCAATGGCTAGAAATCAATTCCAGCCGTTGGAGGAATTTTGAAAAAAAATAAAATAATAATTGTGCCGAACGGACCGGCGGATCTGTCCGACAGGCCTGGCACGCCGGATTTACATGCTAGGCCGGCAGGCCTGCCGGGCCTCCTCCTAGCGTCCCGGCACGCTGCCTGACCCTCCTCCTTCACGGGCCGTTCCCAGAACGGCCCGTGAACTTCCTGTGCAGGCCGGCCCATTTTTACACCACTACTTTCAAGCATATGTCCATTTTGCTTTGTAAGTGAACTATATCACTAGAGGTGAAGCTAGAATTCAAATTTAGTGTGTTTGGTTGGTTTTTGAACGTTAGAAACTATTTTAAAGTTATTTTTATTTATTTAACAAAAATTAAAATATTTTTTTTAATATATGAATTATTTCAATTACCTTTTATAAAAATCATTTGATATCTATTTAGAGAAACCTAAAATTTGAGTTTTTTTAAAAAACTTTCTTTGAGATTTTTCATAACATACGAATTGTTTCAATTACCTTTTATAAATTTAAAATATTTCATCATACAACACTTTTATTATAAATACATTGTCAACACCTTTTTTATAATTCATACAAATAAAATCTTAAAAAAAATCAACACATTTTTCGTAATTTATACAACCAAAAATATTTTTTTCTAAAAATTCTAACTAAAAAACCATACTAAACACACTCTTAATCAAAATTGAAGGGATTAATAAGCAAAATATACAATTTTTAATGAAGCAAATATAAAAAATTTAAACAAAATATGAGTACTAAATTTATTTTTTTCGAAAGGCTGGAAGTGCCACCGGGACAACCCATAGCTTTGCCCCTAGTGTCATCATAGCTTTTAGAAATTTCAATAATAGATTCTTGACTCTTTTTTCAAAACTTATAAATGAAAGGACCGATGTAAACAATCTTGAAGACTTAAAATTGACATGGCCACATGGGTCGACAATTCACAATTGAATTGATTTTATTTTAAATTATAATGTTTTTGTAAAAGTGATGTTTTTATATATAAAAAAGGATTGATATAATAATAATATCAAAATATTTACTTTGTATGTATTATAAAGATAAGTTTGATAGATAATCGATTTAAAATTTAGATTCTAAAATTATGTTTAAAACATGATTATTTGTAACGAAGTGTCAATTTTTTTTTACTTTTTTTTTTAATTTTATTTTCTTATTAAAAATAGATTCAAAATTAATATAAATTTTAGATACTTGTTGAGTCAATTCAAAAAATAGATAAACAATAGGACGTCTGAAAGTAGACGGTCATTCTGATCTTTTTTTCCCATATCAGTATATGGTTGAATATACATAACTACATTAAAGATAATTTTTATAATAGATCATTCATTTATCTTATATGATATTTTTTTTTATAAACCACTGTTATATTGAAAATACTCTTAATATTATTTTAAAATATATACTAAGGATCCATACAATTAAATAAACGAATCATATTTATTTTTCAATACATGGATAGATAATTTTTTGGTATATAATTTTTTTATTCACATTTTCAATTTTTAACGTGTATTGTATTTAGAGCACGTGTTATCATTTTTTCGAATTTTTTTTAGTTAAGAAAGTATGAGGTGTGTGAAAAGGTGCCGGTGGGATGCATGAGAATCACAAAAATGAAGAAGCAAAGAGAGAAAGGTTTTGATTGGACTTAGCAATAAATATGTGGGTGTAGGTGTGGGTGGGACTTGGGAGTAACTGATTAACAGCTACAACAAGATGATAGAGATTTAAATGAGAAAGGTTGAGTTCTTTTGATTTGGGACCTTTTTGAGTGGTTGAATTAAGTAGCCTTCTCGCTACGCATTCTCAATATCTCTCCGTTCTTATTCACTATTTTTAATTAAGGGATATATTCACTTCCATAGTATAGTTTATTATATCAGACACTTGATTTTTTTTAAAAAAAACTAAAATATTAGATATTTTATCCATCTGATTTCAGTAATAGTCATTTTTCTTTGGAAAATAAAAATATTAAACATTTTACCCTATAACCGTTAAGAATTCTATTAGTCAAGTACTTTAACCGATAAAAAAATAAAGTAAATGAAATTATTACCCTTGAATACATGAGTTATGCCTCTTAATGAAACTATTAATTGTTTTAAAAAAAATAGAAAAAAAATTAGAAAAAAAAATAACAACTAATAAAAGTATTTTAAAAAAACAGAATTGAAAATAAAATAAAATAAATTATTTAAATAAAGATTAATATAAAGAATTAAATGTAAAAATAAAAAAAAATAAAAAATATTAATATAAAGATTGAAATGTAAAAATAAAAAAATCATTTATAAAGAATAATAAAATATTAAAATAATATAATTGTAAGAAAAAAAACTAAAACAATATTAAAATTTATTTTGAAATATTGATTTTTTTTGTTGCTATTTTTTTTAGTTTTTATTTTCAATTATGTTTTTTTTAAATACTTTTATTAGTTTTTATTTTTTATTTCTGATTTTTTTTCTTTAAAGCAATTAATGATATCATTAGGAGGCATAACTCATGTGTTCATGGGTAATAATGTTATTTAATTGATTTTTTGATAGTCAAAGTATCTGATTAACGGAATTCCTAATGATAATATTTTAGTTTTCAGCAGGGATAATGGTCATGACTGAAAATAGAAAGAGTAAAATGTCTAATATTTTGGTTTTTAGGAGGAAAAATGGTCATTATTAAAACTAAAAGAGATAAAATGTTTAATATGACAAACTATAGTGGGGAAATGATCATATCCCTTTAATTAATTATGAAATATGCTACTTGAGTTCATTGTACATCTCCTTCTCCTTCTCCTTCTCCTTCTCCTTCTTCTTGGTGAAAGGGATTTTAAGTCTCACTTCACACAAATTTTAAGCAACGAGATTTCACCTGTATTGAAGGTTATAGCTAGACTCTAGTATCCTATTATGGTCATATTTGTAAGGTGTGATCTAGGCAGTCTTATACAATAATAATCATATTAGTATATTTGGGTATGGATTGGAGACCCATTATACACCCAGGTGGGCTAAGATCATAAGCAATACATGGAGAGTCCAAAATCCATGTACACAAAGCCCAAGCATGAGCCCATACACTAAAGCAATATAACTGCCTAAGTAGTTTGCAATATATAAATACAATGTGTATTGGTATGGGTTAAAGGAGTTACTAAAAAGGGTGCATGTGTATAATATGCTATAGACAACAATGGGTTGCTTAGATAGTCATGTATATGTGTTATGCATGAGATGCATGAGCAAAATTTGTATAGCAATATGGTATGCAATAACGTGCAAAAAAGGATTGCTTGCAACATTGCATGTGTTTTAACATAGAGTAAAAACACAACAAAATACAGAGACCAGGTGTGGAGAAATTCATAAGAGAATTTTCTCCCATCCAAGATCAAAGTGTGGGTAAATTACATTGTGATTAGAGGGGAATTTTCGATCGTGTGATCGTCCTCCGACTGGTGGTACAATCATGTTGAGGTTTATGCCCTCAAGATGTAATTTGTAAATGAATTTATGAAATAAATAAAAAGAAAAGTTCAATTCATTCTTGTTATGTTATTTATTTATTTTATAAACTTGTGCATATAAATTTAACATCCAAGATTGCCGGATGTAATCTTGAACAGTATATATAAGTGTCATATACGGATGGATACAGTAAGAGACGTGCAATCTAAAGAGTCCATAGATAGCAAATAAAGATGGGTACTTTATTTATGGTTAATCTATAGTTGCGGTCCATTCCGTAATGTACGGTGATTCTATCCTGAATCATTCATATGGAGATATGAGAATGGAGGCACCTTGTATGATGTGATCACATAGGACTGGGCAATGATCTATATGAATCTCTCACCAAGATCCGTTTATCGATGAGATTCATATATATCAACTAATGATGGCTATATGTGGGTGATCTTAATCCTGAGTGGCTTATCGACTCCTTTAGGTTAGATCGTGGTCTTTGATATACCATGGGTGAGGTCGGATGTAGTTCCCGATCAATATGCTCTGTATGTTGGGATTACGATTTGGCTTGTGGCTGGAAAAGTTTGTACACAATACTGGAATCCACTCCTTCTTGTGAGAAGTAGATGGTAGTTCCCTTAAGGGTTGATTCGGGCCTTGGACAATATGAGTGCTCTCCTAATTCTGTAAGGAAATGGGATTTATTGTTCATTATAGAATCAACGGTGCTTAAAGGACATATGTAATTAGAGGGGTATAACGGACATTATGACCCAGCTCTAATTATGAACTACTGTGGAGGATCATACCATGTGTAATAGCTATATCGATGGACACCGAGTTGTATCGATCTATGTAAAAGCGTCTACAGTTGAGAGAGTGCAGCTTCAGGTTTTTAGTGGAATAACACCGGAGTTAATAATCAATGAATATTAATTAAAGAGTTTAATTGATGATTCCGATGATTATTGGAGCTCAAAATATTGTGGATCAATTAGGTCCCCTTTCTAGCCCGATTGATTTAGGTAACAAGGGTCACGGTTAATTAATTGGATTGTCCAATTAATTGTGTTACAAAAGTGACACGTATATATTCGAGAATTAATTGAATAATGAGATTATTTAATTAATGAATGTTAATAGTTAAATTAATTAAATAATTAGATTATTTAATTATATTGATAATTATGAATTATTAATTAACTATTAATTGGAGGGTTTTAGTTGATATATGGATTTAGGTGATGATTATTTTATCTTACTAAATCATTTATCTAAGTATTTGAATTTAAGTTTAAATTTAAAATACTTATTATCACTTATAATATATTAGATATATTTAAAAAGGATAATTAAAAGATATATATATATATATATATATCAATTATAACACAAGAGAATGTATTGGATACAAATTGGTCTGTACACATGAAACAATAATCAAAAGAAGAATTTACAGAGGATGTAAATACTTTATATATATATATATTGTGAGCAACAGTGGAAATATATATATATATATATATATATATATATATTTGTGTTAAAAGCAAGAAGCAGTTCCGTGAGTGATAGATATGTATAAGATATATATTTGTGAGAAATCATATATTTTGTGAGAAGTAAATGCAGCAGTGGGTGCAACGTAATATCTATATACAAAGCAGCAGTGGGTGCGACGTGATAGAGATATATAAGATATATAATTGTGAAAAAGCGAGTGCAGCGATGTATGTATATTTGTGGACAGCAACAGCGTGATATATATTGATATAACTATTTTGTTTCATGTTACATGTGTTTTGTGAAACACATAGAAGAAAGAGTTTCTTCAATTCTCTCTACATCCTTTATTTAAGTTCTTGAGATCGTGACGTATCCACAAGTAGTTACCAGTCCCGGGAGATCGCGAGGAAGATCGTATGGTTCAAATAGGAGCACATCGTAAAGTGAAGGAGCGTCCAAACGTTGGTATGTTCTTTTGATTTTATCGATTACAATTTCCTGTATTTACATATTGTATGTATTGGTTTTCGAAAAATAATTACGATCAAAAGTTCACTAGTCACAGATACAGATATGATATGTATAAAAATTTTAAAACCTAGTTCCGCTGCGTGACCGGTGAACGGGGTTCCAACAATTGGTATCAGAGCCAATTTATTTTTTCGGAACTGAAAATTGTTTTCGATGTTCCTGTATGTATGAATGTGTAGGCACCATCTTTATGATTGTATGAATGTTTATAATTAAATTGTTTAATTTAAACATGTATGATCGTAATTTTTTATGGTACTGTGGATTTAGGGTTTATGGGTTGTATAATTTTTATTTTATTTATTTTACTGTTATTGTATTGTTAATAATAATAATAAAATTGTAACCTGGAAACGCACGCGACGCCGGTACTGTTCACCGGGGGGGGGGGGGGTTATGTTCAACGTTACTGTTCACGGTCGGCACTGTTCACCGGGTACTGTTCACGCACGGTTCCGTTGGCAAGTGTTGCCTAGTGTGTTCCGTGCAGATTTCCCGTTTCGGTCATGAGATAAATCGAAGTGACCTGAATAGATTAGAATACTCGGAAATTACAAGAAGACCAAGGAATGCCTTGGAAATTTTTTTGTAATTTTAGGTTCCAATTTTTTATGTTAAATAATCCACAGTACTCGGTCAATTCATGTATGTTTTATATTATGTGATGATAAAAGCATTGTCATGCATACGTATGTCATTTAGATTAGATGTGCCTACATAAATATATTTGATATGTCATACATGCAAAGTTGGTTCTAATTTGTTAATGCGATAGATAACTTGATTAAAGTTAGTCGTTTAATCCTGTAGAGTCTAGGTGCATTAACGGTTAATAGAAAACCCTAATTTTAAAATAGTGAGTGGGAGAGAGATATATGACATATATATCCCGCGGTCTCCATCATTAGTTCAACACCGTGAGATCCGAGTAGGGTCTCGTGACGGCTTTGTTTTCGTCCTCCCTAAGGAGGGTTTCCACAAAGGTCAATACCAAGGTTGACTTCCTAATGGATAAGATTTCTGAGGGTATTTCGAGAATGACCGACCCTAAGGCGGCAATTCTCGAGTTAAGCTCATGAGATCTGAAATAGTGGGTTACACTCACAAAAGTTTTGATTAAGTTTGTTAATTAAAACCTGACTGAATGAACGATGGTTGAATGATATGGAATAAGAGTTATTCTAGAATATCATTTGATTGAGAATGTCTCGGTCCAACATGCAAAGACTTGACCGACCCTAAGGCGGCACTTCTTTGTGGTATGTTGGATTGTCGTGGTATAGTAACTAGTTTTAGGGTAGTTCTAGTTCATTAAACATGTGCATGCATCATGTTTAAATTTATACCAAAGCACTCGCACTTGTTTTAAATAAATGACTGAATGAATGTTTTATTTATTTCAGCAATAATGTCTTCTGCATTACTTCAAATTCTCGTAAACGAAAAATTAACTAGTGATAACTACACTAAGTTGAAACTTAACATTAATGCAATATTGGTCACCAAAGACCTCAAGTTTGTGCTTACGGAGGAATGTCCTCCAGCGCCTGCTGTCAATGCCACACGAACTGTTCGTGAGGCATACGAGCGATGGGTCTCATTTGATGAGAAGGCCCGAACATATCTGTTGGCTTCTATGACAGACGTGCTTGTCACAAAGCATGAAGCAATGACTTTAGCATTCAAAATCATGGAGTCATTGCAAACCATGTTTGGGCAGCCCTCCGAGCAAAAGCGACACGAAGCCATTCGTTCTGCTATGCTCACTCGGATGAAGGAAGGTACGTTAGTTCGGGAACATGTCCTGAGCATGATATCCTACTTCAACATAGCAAAAGTCAATGGCGGGGCCATTGACGAACCCAGTCAAGTGAGCATCATACTGACGACTCTTTCGAAGAGTTTCGATCATTTTAAGAGCAACTACGGGATGAACAAGTTAAGGTTCAATCTCACACAGTTGCTTAATGAGCTCACTACCTTTGAGTCCTTGACTAAGGACAACAAGGGTAAGACCAGTGAGGCAAATGTTGCCGAATCATCTTCCTACTCTAATAATAAGAAGAGAAAGAGGTCTATTGGAAAAGCGAAGGGTAAGCCCAAACCCGAGAAAGCCAAAAGCAAGAAGAAGTCCAAGAAAAGTAAATATGATTTTCTTGTTCTTGAGTCGTGTTTAGTGGAAGATGATTCTTCACCCTGGGTAGTTGATTCGGGGGCCACTAACCATGTTTGTTATTCTTTACAATGGACTGATTCTTGGACACTGCTAGAGGAGCAAGCCTTCTCAATACGTGTGGGGTCAGGGGATGTTGTGTCGGCACGAGCAGTTAGTGTAATTAGATTACATTTTTGTAATAATTATATATTGTTGGACAATGTATTTTATATTCCTGAATTTACACGGAATTTGATTTCCGTTTCTAAGTTGTTAGAACAAAAATATTCTATTTCTTTTAATAATAAGTCTGTTATTATTGGAAAGAATGGTCTGAATATTTGTTCAGTAATTAATGAAAACAATTTGTATGTGTTAAGACCGTTAATACATACTACACTGCTCAACACCGAAATGTTTAAGATTGAAAAACCAAAAACTAAACGACATAAGATTTCTCCAGATAATGACACGTATCTCTGGCATCTAAGGCTTGGTCATATCAACCTTGATCGGATAGACAGACTAGTAAAAAGCGTACCTTTAAGTGAGTTAAAGGTTGACACCTTACCTGTCTGCGAATCTTGTCTGAAAGGTAAGATGACTAAGAGACCTTTTACTGGAAAATGGCTTAGAGCTAAAGAACCGCTAGAACTTATACATATAGACGTCTGCGGACATATGAATGTTAAAGCGAGGGGTGGTTATGAGTATTATGTCACCTTTATAGATGACTACTCAAGATACAGATACGTCCACCTGATGCAACGAAAGTCGAAAACATTTAAAAAGTTTAAAGAATTCTGAGCTGAAATTGAGAATCAATTAGGTAGGACTATCAAGTCACTACGATCGGATCGTGGAGGTGAGTACCTTGACCAAGAGTTTGAAGACTTCATGGTCGAGCATGGGATAGTTTCCCAACTCACAGCCCCGGGTACACCTCAGCAAAATGATGTAGCGGAGAGGAGAAATAGAACCCTAATGGAAATGGTGAGATCTATGATTAGTTTCTCATAATTACCAAATTCCTTCTGGGGATATGAGTTACAAACAGCGGCATACATTTTGAATGTAGTGCCATCCAATTCTGTTCCTAAGACTCCCCTCGAGTTGTGGAATAGTCGTAAAGCTAGTTTACGACATTTCCGTATATAGGGGTGTCCGGCACACGTGCTGAAGAATAGAACTGGAAAGCTAGACTCCAAATCTGTTGTCTGCCTATTTGTAGGATACTCCAACGAGACCAGAGGTGGACACTTCTATAGTCCTGAAGATAACAAAGTATTTGTATCGGCAAATGCAACTTTTCTTGAGGACAATTACATTAGTGACCATAAACCTCGTTCAAAGATTGTATTAAATGAGTTGGAGCCTGGTGAGACTAGTGCTTCATCAACAAGAGTTGTTGTTCCACAAACATCTGAGAGTCAGATGGTTCCTGATCAGGATACACTACCACCTAGATATAGTGAGAGGGTTGTGAGACAACCTGGACACTATTTAGCTATAGGTGAGGGACAAGGTGTTGTCTCTGCTGATAGTGTTGATGATCTATTGACATTTAAGAATGCAATGGAAGATCCTGATAAAGAGGAATGGCTTAAAGCCATGAATCTCGAGATGGAGTATATGTACTCTAACTCAGTCTGGGATCTTGTAGACTTACCGGATGGGGTAAAACCCATAGGGTGTAAGTGGATCTACAAGAGAAAGAGATGAGTAGACGGAAATGTAGAGACCTTCAAGGCAAGGCTAATGGCCAAGGGTTATACCTAGAAAGAGGGGGTCGATTATGAAGAGACCTTCTCGCCAGTAACCATGTTTAAGTCTATTAGGATTCTCTTATCCATTGCTGCTTATTTCGATTATGAAATTTGGAAAATGGACGTCAAGACTGCATTCTTGAATGACAATCTTGATGAGAGCATCTATATGATGCAACCAGAGGGATTCGTGTCTCCAGATCAAGAGCAAAAGGTTTGCAAGCCGCAAAGGTCCATCTATGGGCTTAAGCAAGCATCTAGATCTTGGAACATCAGGTTTGATGATGTGATCAATACCTATGGCTTCGAGCAGAATGTCGATGAGCCTTGTGTCTACAAGCGCATCATTGATAAGAAAGTAGTTTTCTTGGTCCTATAAGTAGATGATATTCTACTCATTGGGAATGATGTGAGAGTTTTTTCTGATGTAAAGGGTTGGCTGGCTAGCCAATTCCAAATGAAAGATTTGGGAGATGCGAGTTATGTTCTTGGAATCCAGCTTATAAGGAATCGTAAGAACAAACTCATAGCACTGTCTCAGGCATCATATATCGATAAGATTCTTGTACGATTTTCGATGCAAAACTCCAAGAAAGGTAATTTATCTTCCAGGCATGAAGTTCATTTGTCTAAGGAACAGTGTCCTAAGACACCTCAAGAAGTTGAGGATATGAGACGTGTACCTTATGCACCGGCAGTAGGTAGTCTCATGTATGCTATGTTATGCACGAGACCGAACATCTGCTATGCAGTGGGAGTAGTCAGCAGATACCAGTCCAACCTAGGATTGGATCATTGGGTTGCTGTCAAGACAATTCTCAAGTGTCTTCGGAGAATGAGAGACTATATACTAGTGTATTCCGGGCAGGATTTGATCCCGTTAGGATACACGGATTCTGATTTTCAATCAGACAGGGATTCTAGGAAATCCACGTCTGGATCAGTATTCACCCTGGGTGGTGGAGCCATTGTGTGGAGAAGTATCAAGCAATCTTGCATTGCTGACTCCACCATGGAAGCCGAATATGTAGCCGCCTGTGAAGCTACTAAAAGGGCTGTTTGGCTCTGTGAGTTCTTGAGTGATCTGGAAGTTATTCCAGACCTGGATAAGCCCATCACACTTTATTGTGATAACAGTGGTGCTGTGATTAATTTCAAAGAACCAAGAAGTCACAAAAGAGGGAAGCATATAGAGAAAAAATATCATCTCATTAGAGAGATAATGTAGAAAGGAGATGTGATCGTCACAAAGATAGTCTCACAAGACAATCATGCTAATCCATTTACAAAGACCTTACCGGCTAAAGTGTTTTTAGGTCACCTAGATGGTCTAGGGTTATGAGACATGGCTCACATGCTTTAGTGCAAGTGGGAGATTGTTGGGGTTTATGCCCTAAAGATGTAATTTGTAAATGGATTTATGAAATAAATAAAAAGAAAAGTTCAATTCATTCTTGTTATGTTATTTATTTATTTTATAAACTTGTGCATATAAATTTAACATCCAAGATTGCCGGATGTAATCTTAAACTGTGTATATGAGTGTCATATACTGATGGATACAGTAAGAGACATGCAATCTAAAGAGTCCATAGATAACAAATAAAGCTGGGTACTTTATTTGTGGTTAATCTATAATTGCGGTTCATTCCGTAATGTACAGTGATTCTATCCTGAATCATTCATATGGAGATATGAGAATAGAGGAACCTTGTATGATATGATCATATAGGACTGGGTCATGATTTATATGAATCTCTCACCAAGATCCGTTTATCGATGAGATTCATATATATCAACTAATGATGGCTATATGTGGGTGATCTTAATCCTGAGTGACTTATCGACTCCTTCAGGTTAGATCGTGGTCTTTGATATACCATGGATGAGGTCGGATGCAGTTCCCGATCAATATGCTCTGTATGTTGGGATTACGATTTGGCTTGTGGTGGGAAAGTTTGTACACAATACTGGAATCCACTCCTTCTTGTGAGAAGTAGATGGTAGTTCCCTTAAGGGTTGATTCGGGGCTTGTACAATATGAGTGCTCTCCTAATTCCGTAAGGAAATGGGATTTATTGTTCATTATAGAATCAACGGTGCTTAAAGGATATATGTAATTAGAGGGGTATAACGGATATTATGACCCAGCTCTAATTATGAACTACTGCGGAGGATCACACCATGTGTAATAGCTATATCGATGGACACCGAGTTGTATCGGTCTATGTAAAAGCATCTACAGTTGAGAGAGTGCAGCTTCAAGTTTTTAGTGGAATAACACCGGAGTTAATAATCAAGGAATATTAATTAAAGAGTTTAATTAATGATTCCGAAGATTATTAGAGCTCAAAATACTGTGGGTCCATTAGGTCCCCTTGCTAGCCCGATTGATTTAGTTAACAAGGGTCACGGTTAATTAATTGGATTGTCCAATTAATTGTGTTACAAAAGTGACACGTATATATTCGGGAATTAATTGAATAATGAGATTATTTAATTAATAAATGTTAATAGTTAAATTAATTAAATAATTAGATTATTTAATTATATTGATAATTATGAATTATTAATTAACTATTAATTGGAGGGTGTTAGTTGATATATGGATTTAGGTGAAGATAAAATAATATGATTATTTTATTTTACTAAATCATTTATATAAGTATTTGAATTTAAGTTTAAATTTAAAATACTTATTATCACTTTTAATATATTAGATATATTTAAACAAGATAATTAAAAGATATATATATCAATTATAACACAAGAGATTGTATTGGATACAAATCGGTGTGTACACATGAAACGATAGTCAAAAGAGGAATTCACGTAAATACTTAATATATATATAAATATATATTGTGAGCAACGGTGGAAATATATATATATATATATTGTGTTCAAAGCAAGAAGCAGTGGCGTGAGTGATAGATATATATATACGATATATATTTGTCAGAAATCATATATTTTGTGAGAAGTAAATGCAGCAGTGGTTGCAACGTAATATATATATACAAAGCAGCAGTGGGTGCGACGTGATAGAGATATATAAGATATATAATTGTGAAAAAGCGAGTGCAACGATATATGTATATTTGTGGACAGTAACAGCGTGATATATATTGATATATCTATTTTGTTTTATGTTATATGTGTTTTGTGAAACACACAGTAGAAATAGTTTCTTCAATTCTCTCTATATCTTTAATTCAAGTTTCTGAGATCGTGACGTGTCCATACGCAGTTATCAGTCCCGGGAGATAGCGAGGAAGATCGAGTGGTTCAGACAGGAGCACATCGTAAAGTGAAGGAGCCTCCAAACGTTAGTATGTTCTTCTGATTTTATCGATTACAATTTTCTGTATTTACATATTGTATGTATTGGTTCCGAAAAATAATTACGATCAAAAGTTCACTGGTCCCAGATACAGATATGATCTGTATAAAAATTTTAAAACCTAGTTCCGCTGCGTGACCATTGAACGGGGTTCCAACAAATCCCAAGTGTTCGATCCCGCTTCCGTTGAAATTCAGTTTTTTCGATGGTGAATGGTAATCTGAATTCATTTTGTTCATATCGAATTTTATTTTCATTGGTATTAGAACCAGGTTGAAACTGTATTCTGGTAGTGTTGTCATGCTTAGGAATTGTTTTTCATGTTTTGAATGCTTCACAATTCGATAATGACATAACACCACACACGTTATATTTCGTTTTAAATGGCATGAATGTATACATACATACATATATATATATATATATATATATATATATATATATATATATATATATCATTATATGTTCTAGAATTTATTGCCATGTGATAACTTCAAAATTGAGAGAATTTTGAAGAATTAAATTTGAAACCCATGACTGTTATGGGGTTCGAAATTCATTGTCATTTTTTATTTCTCTGCGATCATTGTACCATTAGATAGAGCCTTTCGAGAGCTTTCCAACGATAGGTCATTTGCATAATTTGGATTAGAAACAACGGAGAAAAACGATTTTGAAATTTCATGTAGAAGATTAAATTCTGGAAACTAGTTTGAGGTTGAATATGGGTGAAGAACATGTTCCACGCACCTATTAACGGAGAGTGTGTTTCACCCCAAACCCAAACGTCGTTATTAAGGGCATAAATGGAATAAACATTAAATTTGGAGTCGGATGGTGGTGATCCCGTGATCAGAAAAGTCCGGGAAGACGACGCGTGTACAACACTCTCCTCCGTCGCGAGTGGGCATTAGGCATACCAAGTATAAGTGGTTATGTTTTTAACATGTGTACACATCAGAAGGTGACACGTGTCATTGATGTGTCATTGTGACATGTGGCCCAACTACAAGGTGACACGTGGGATGACGTGTTTGTCATGAAAAACCGTCAACGGTTTCCGATGATCAGTACCTTTTCTAGTGACGGTTTTTGACGGTTGTCGGTTACCGGTATTTTTCTGGTTGCCACATCATCATGCCACCAATCACCGACCGACCGACCGACCGGCTTCCGGTTTCGGTTCTTCGACTGACCATTTTTCCGGTAATGATCCCGACGGTCTGTATTTTCTCCGACGATAGTTATTTTTCGGTGATTTTTCGGAGGCCGGTTAATTTTTCCGATGATTTTTTTCGGCATCCACTAAATGGTTTTACGGCCATAAAAACGGTTTTCTGACAACTAAAAGTGGTTTCCCGGAGACCGATGACGGTTTTTCGGCCAAAAAAATCATTTTTTATTCTCATTTTAATTAATTTATTAATTTTATTGATTTGTTTCGCTCCAATGGGAGCTGAATTAATGCCCTATAAATTCCTGATGGGATTTTTTTTATTAAGACGGATTCTAGTGACAATTTTTGGTGTGGATTCCAATGACAGCTTTCATCATGATTTTCGGTGACGTTTTTTGGTTACGGTTTCTGGCATGGTTTCCAATGATGGTCTCCGATACGGTTTTCGGTAACAGTTTCTCATACGGATTTCAAAGATGGTTTCCGGTGGTATTTTTGGCCACCGTGGATTTTTCCAGCATGAATTTTATCACTGTTTTCTAACAGTCATGGAATTTTCCTGTGAAAAAATTGGCCACCGAAATTTAGCTACCAAAATTTAGCTTCAGTGAGAGCTATGTATATTGAAAAGTCTTCGTTTAGAATTCTCCGTCTAATTAATTATGCAATCGGGAATAAGAAGTTTTATTGGAATGTACATTGGAAATGTTTAAGGTTATTAAAAGACAAATTTTTCTATCAGTGACTTAGAAAACTTTTAGAATAAATTTGCATCATCTTATATGTCTTAATGGAAAAGATTTCATGAATCTTATTAATGACATATAGCCACGGTCAATGACTCGTGCTTTTATGTTGAGAGATGCAGTGGATAGTCTTTTAATGAAATTTTCCGAAGAGTTAATAGATCTATAAGGTTGGAAAAGTTAGAGTAAGGTTCCACGATGTATCTTGGTCATATAGCATGTGAACTAGAAATCATAGAGGAGCGTTACATTCTTGGGAATGTGAAGCGATCTACTACATCCACAATAAATATTCATAACGCTAAGCACATGAGTTATTGAACACACGAAAGATAACCAAATTTTTTAGAAAATGACAATTAGATGAGTTGTGAAGACTTAGAGAGTCTTTTTCAGTGGTGATCGATATGAATATGAAACGTATAGAATGAATAGCATGTAAAGTCACATGTTTTATAAAATATTGTTGTTTTAATAAACCGTTTTATAGTAAATAATTTTGGTTTATTTACTTTGTAGTAAAAACGGTTTGACCCACAAAATATTTTGTTGGGACTTGCATTCTATTCTTCTGCTATTTATATGGTTACTTGTTTTGGGAATTCTAAATTGTTGAGTACAATATTAGAATTAGAATTTTGCGCAAAGTACTGAATGTATGATGATTACATTTTTGGAAACGGATGGTAATTAGATGCTTTGATTACTTTTTCGATTTTGTTCCTTAAATTGTTTCATCATTTGTTCGGTTTACGTTTGCAGCAAAATTAAATGTCTATACTTTTGGAAGTTAATATGCTTGCATAATAGATTGCATGTCACTACATAGATTAACATAAAATATACATTATATATCTATAATAATATGGTCAAATTTGATAGCGATAAACTAAATCTTGTGTTAATAGCAAAATCTGGCTAGGGACCAAAGAAAAATTTTCCACTCTCCTAACCCGAATCAAAGTCTGAGTTCACCAGTCATTGAACCCCGGGTCCCAAGGGTGAGCTGTAGAACTACCCCTCAGAAGTGAGGAAGGGTCATCGAGCTTTAGAACTATCAGGAATGGAGCCCGACATGATCAGATCGAGCCTCGCACGCCAACATTGGAATTCGTGCGAAGCCCGATACGTGGTTATCCGGGCTTTTTGAGATCAAAATTACTTTGTAACCTCTCCAAGCATAAAAAGGAGGGGCCTTTAAAGATATCAGGTTCATGTTATAACTACGTTCCAATTCACTATAGAAGACTCAAACCCATCTGGACGTGAGAAAGGAAGCTTGCATAATCCACGTTTCCCCAATGAGTGCCCACAAGGCCGTCTCAAGCTCTAAAGGACCGGGAAAGGTCAGACCGAGCTTCTGGTACCAAAACTAAAGCAAGGGCTTACCTCGCTCTACGAAACAACGAACAACTAACTCGACGACCTCCATGAAGAATCATGTCATGAATACACACAAGATCATATCTACACTCCAACGAACATTAAAACTCTACGTACATGTAAAGCAAGAGATTGAGTCCAAAAAGGAAACAAACTTATCTCCACCAAAGATATTCTCGAATCCGTTATTAATTCGAAGCCAATGACTTTTAAATAAAAGATCCTGCCCGATAAGGAGGGAATGGATTCAGTGAATCAGGGCGGGAGATCCGCAAGTTTAAACCATTCGGACCATGTATAAATATGCCCAAGCATGATCGCCAAGAAAAATGGAAAAAATGGAGAGGAAAGAGAGCGACAAAGGGTAAATAAACGAAGAAAGTTTTTGGCCTAAATTCTGTTATCAGAACACGACCTATGTTATTACCTACTATTCGACAGGCACGAGGTTGCCGCTCTACTGTATCCCAGAGAGATTAAGAGTGTTTAAGAGTCTTCTTGTATGATATTTATAGTTGATAATAAAGCTATTACATTCACATCTTCATTGCACTTATATCTACACATCCATCTTTATTCAAACAGGTTAGGTACCTAAGGTACCAACCCCGGCCACCACCTATGTGGTAGTGGTCTCGAGGGTGTTAATCGGAATTTCTCACATAGAGTAAATTCTCCGTTAACACTTTCTGACACAGTATGTGGGAAAAAACCCACACCGTAATTTTTACACTTACAAGTTTTTTGTTTTGCAATAATTATGAGGCTTCACTTCTCTTAATGACAGCCCGAAACCTCGGGGCATCCATTCCCCCCCTCAACCTAGAAAGGGCAGAAAAAGGAAAAGAAATCCAAGCACTATAAGCCAGTCTCGCATCAGCCAGGCGTAGAGCGGGCTCCAACCCCATTGGCGGTGAACCAAGTTGTGATCAATCAGCATGTAGAAACCATTGTGGAAAATGTCCGCCTCCGTCTAGCTGTAAAAGGAATTGATCCTCAACTGGCAGATCTAGGAATCCGAGAAGAGGTGAGCCGACTCGCTGCTAGGCAGCCTGCCTTCGATCGGCTGGGACCCCCCCAACCCCCGAATGGGTCTGCGTAGTGCCTGAGTTTCAACGGAACTTTCTTTCTCTATTTTATAACTCTCACTGTAAAAAAAAATGAATGAAAGAATTCTGATGGAACAACTATTGGAGGCATTTTTGTCCGTTCACCATAATAGGTGCATTTTAAACATAAGTTATTAAAGCAGTGACAATGTTAAAATGCCACCTCCAAAATGAGCTATTTAATTTTTAAATCCTTACTAAAAAGGGTGCATGTGTATAATATGTAATAGGCAACAATGGGTTGTCTGAGATAGTCATGTATATCCGTTATGCATGAGATGCATGAGCAAATTTTGTATAGCAATGTGGTATGCAATAATGTGCAAAAAGGATTGCATGTGTTTTAACATAGAGTAAAAACATAACAAAATACAGAGACCAGGTGTGGAGAAA
Organism: Dipteronia dyeriana; assembly: GCA_032871835.1. Classification (NCBI taxonomy): domain Eukaryota; kingdom Viridiplantae; phylum Streptophyta; class Magnoliopsida; order Sapindales; family Sapindaceae; genus Dipteronia; species Dipteronia dyeriana. The sequence continues at coordinate 31,076,640 of CM065295.1, read as the reverse complement.
TTCATGAGAGTATTTTCTCTCATCCAAGATCAAAGTGTGTAAATTGCATTGTGATCAGAGGGGACTTTCCGATTGCGTGCTCATCCTCCGACAGGTGGTACAATCCCAGGTATTCGATCCGCTTCCGCTGAAATTCGGTTTTTCCGATAGTGAACGGTAATCCGAATTCGTTTAATTCATATCGAATTTTATTTTCAGAACCCAACGAAAAAATGTCAACATGTCTTATAAAGGATATATTAGATTAATGTCAAAGTCTAAAAATTAGTTAAAAAAACAACTCAAATAATATAAGCAAGCGATTAGTCTTTACAATGTGATTTTTTTTTTAAAAGTATTATAGTCTTTATCACATAATTCATATGTAAAAAAGACAAATCAATTGTTAAATGATTTTTTATTGATTATAAACAATTTTTTTCTTTGTTGTACAACATTATTACGATAATATTACTAATTTTTCTTTGTACATAAACCATTTATTATTACTAAAATAAAAAGAAATTATTCAGTTTTTAAATTTTTAACATGTGCAGCCGATATTTTGATGAGTACGTCTTAGAATAAAATCTCACTTAAATATTCAAGAATTAGTAAAAATATATATATATATAGTTCAAAATTTGTCCGAAATAGCGTAAATTTGTTGGTGGTCAACTGTTGATGCTGATGGGTTTGAAGAAACCGATATCTCCGGCTCTAAATTATTTTAGATTGTCTGAGGAATAGCCTCTTGTTTTCAAGCATCTTGATTTTCTTAAGAAGAATGGAAAAAAAAAAAATAGAAGAGAAGAAGAACGTTCAAACATTTTTGAAGTATTGAGTTACTGGAAGAAGCAAAAGAAATGGAGTCAAAGAATTTTCTCACACAATTTTTCATATATTGGATTCATTAAGATTGGTCTCTTTTGATCTGGGTTGAAAATTTGAAGTCAAGGCCTGGAGATCTGGAGCCTAATATTGATTTTTTTTTTTGAAATAAGAACCTAATATTGATTTTAATATATATATATATATTAACTTCTTAAAACATTCTGGGAAATATATATTAACTTCTTAAAACATTCTGGGAATTATTTGAAAAAGAATAAAATGAAATTTTGGGATTATTCACCCAAACAAATCCGGGAATATTTTTTTAAAGATTTTATTTCTTTAATTATTTAAAACATTTTATTATAAGTTTATTTATTATTTAATAGTTGCAAATGGGCTATTTTAATAGTAAAAAGACAATTTTTTTTAAAAAAAATAAAGTGCCGGGGCATTTTCCATTTTTTCTACCAAACCCGTAGTTAACCGTGATGGATATCAACCGTTGACAGGGAGGTTTACTGGAATTAAGGCAATTAATTGAATATTATCCATTTTAGGAAACCTCCGACTCTCTGAGTATGTTATTATATGCATTATATTGTATTATATAAGGTTATTATTATTTTAGTCCCTCTTGTTAGCATTAATCTAGGTTTTATCCACTAGTTTTTGAAATCACTAAATTTAGTTCAGTAGTTATCTGACAATCTATATTCGAGTCCCTACCGTCCAATTCCGTTAGATTTGCATTGACTTCCGTTAGTTCAACAAGGGTTTTATGGAAATTTTGATGAAAGCTTCTAGAAACTGGTTTGGAAGAAGGGTAAATCTAGAATTTAATAACTTCCCAAACACAATTTAAATTGATTCAATCAAATCCAGTGATCCAAAGACCACATCCAAAAGCCAAAATTCAAAAATCAATTAAAAAAAACTAATCTATTACAATAATCCGGATATTCTACTTCAATCAAAACCACATCAATTTAAAAAAAAAATACAAGAACTTTAAGATAAAAAATGAAACAAATCTGTATTGTAGATGCCTCCATCCTCAACTCCTTAGTGTTTCTCTGCAGCCTCGTCTATTGCATCCTTACCGAGTTCATTCTCCGGCTTATCCGCGTTTTTCTCTGCCCCTCCCTTTGTTTTATTCTTCTTCAACATTGTCATCGCCGGCGAGAGAAGGGAGAGAGATTCGATTTTTTTTTTCAAGAAAACTAAAACGTGGTAGGAGAGAGAAGGGAAAGATCCAGAGAAAAGAGAGAAAGAGATGAGAGAAGATTATGGGAAAGATCCAGAGAAAAGAGAGAAAGAGAAGGGAGGAGAAAGAAAGGAAAAATCCAAATTCTCTTTTAATGAAGACAAGAACGTGGTATCAGGGAAAACTAGAAAAGTAGAGAAAGAGATGGAGGAGAGAGAATGGGAAAGATTCTCATAAGATTAAGTTTTATTTTTTGTTTACAATTTTTTATACTTTTCTACAATCTCATCGCATACCAAACACAAGATATCTGAAATTCCCTAGAAAGTATGTGTCTATAACCTAGAGAGAGAGAGAGGGGGGGGGGGGGGGGGGGGGTTAATTCGATAGATTACCAATTTTGAGAATTAAACAATATTAACAATTCTACCCCAATGTTCAAATAAAAGACAACAAACTTAAAACAAAAACAACACGCAATATATAGGTGGAAACCTTCCAAATGGGAAAAACCACGGGCTGTTTAGAGCGCCACCCTTGATCCTCAAAATCCACTATCGAGTAAAAGTTTATAACCTAAGTTGACCTCCCTTCTAACCCTCCAGTTACTAACCATTTCACTCTACCCAATGGGCCTTAATAGTGATTTTGGATCACAAACCTTGTGCACTAATCACATAGCCACAAGCTTAACTAACAATGAAGAGATAATGGCAACCTAAGTGAATATGTAAGAATATTCAATATGCAAAAATGCTAGGTCAAGACATTCATGTTTATCTAGGATTAATAATGACAATCAAAGCAAATCCTAGATATCAATGTTCTAAATGCAAAGGCAAGAAGAATTAGCTAGAAGGGTAAAATCGTTTTAAATGCTAGCTATCACAAATTAATGCATCTCAACCAACAATCGATACACAAGCATGTCATAAAAGTAATTAAACACACAAGCAAACAATTAATATGCAATAAAGACTAAAACCCTAGGTATACATGTCTTAGGCATGAAAACATAGAGTTTAGAACATGTAGAGAATACCTAGCCATGAACAAATAAGAAACCCATGCTTGAAAGATGCTTGATGATTTGGATTTTAAGGATGGTTGAGTAAAAATGGTTTCTTGGAGCTTCTCTCTCTAAAGAACCTTGTCTCTCTCTCAAAAATAGGTTAGGAAGCTCTAGAAAACGAGTTGGGAAGAAGATGGTATATTTATATGAGGCCTAAAGTGAAACTGCGTCGTATTTGGGCTAAAGGCAAGCAAAACTTGTCAGGACCGCTGGCTGTACCGCGGCCTAGGTAAGTGTCCAAACCGCGGCACAGAGAGCGGTGTATCGCCTGGACAACGCCGCTCTGCAGGCCGCTGTGCATGCAGTGTGCACAGACCGCGGTCTGGACAGCATGCATCGTCTGTGAAACTTCGCTTGGGAGACCGCGGCGTAGGCAACAAGCACAGACCGCGGTAGACACAACGTGCATCCTCTGCCAAACACCAAAGTGCAGGCTGCGGCGAGGGCACTGCACAGAGAGTGGTCTAGACTGCGGTATAGAGGAAAAAAATCCTCTTTTTAAAGCACAAACAACATTCAACACTCAAATAAAAATAAGACACACAAGGCACACAAAAAAACAAATAAGCACAAATGCAAAGTGGTCAAAAACATGCATGAGAATGAGTGTGTGCACTAAATCTCTTCAATAAAGTTAAACAAGTGATTTTACCTTTGATGCTTGAAAGAGGACTTGAGCAATGATGACCTAACCACCCTTACACATTGAACCCTAAATGTGGTTGTCAACGAAATGAGCCAATCAAAACCGAGGAACTTACAATCTCCCCCTTTGGCTATTTCGTGACAAATGACTCACATTTCATCCTCACCAAAAACCAAAAACAACAGACAGAGGTCAACAAAACTTTCTACATTACAAAGAGATACCTAAAGCTAAATCTTCAAATCTTTCATCTCTTGTAGAATGATCATCCCTACAAAACAAAGAACTACACTTTCCAAGAAAAGTGTATTAAAGGGATCAAGATAAATAAAAACAAGTGCAACTTGCATGAATTAGAAACAAGTAACATGTAATCAACAATGCACATAGCAAACGCTCCCCCTAAATAGATCCACTCCCTTTCAACAGGTCAATCTCCCTTTACATCATGCCAAAATCAACTCCCCGTAAATCCAATACTACTCCCCATTTTTGTCACAAGATAGGCAAATGAGTATTCCCCAACCGGGACACTTTAGCAAATAGAGATATTTGCAATGGAAATGCATAATCATATACAACGACTTTATGCAGGATAATTAAGAAAATGAGAAATTCATGAAAGTTTTATTGATTGGAACATGTGTGAAAGATTGCCTTGAATGAAATACATGCAACATCAACTTCCAAAAGTATGGTATTTGGCAAAGGAAAATAACACATGAAGTTCCAAGAGAAGTCAAACCAATTTGCACCAAATTGTCAATGGAAAACAAGATATAGTTTAACCAAAAAAAAAATAACTATCAAACTTTACACGTTGATCAAGACATGAGTGACTATTGCACCCTATTAGATTTTTCCTGGCAAGATGCCCGTATGATAGTAGCCTTGTTCAATAAGTAAAGAGAGAGAGACTATACGAATGTGAAATCCTTGAGATGGATACAATATCCGTAGGAAATGAAGTCTCAAATGTCACTTGCACACATATTTACAATCATTTTGTAAGCGTTCAATAAACTCATCACGCATAACACTTTAAACATGTCAATATCAAGTTTTCATAAACATGGAGATAAACTTTGGGTCAATCAAATGTACTTCCCAATCAAATTTTCTAGTCCAAAAATACATGTTTGAACACAAATGAGACATGCATTTCAAATAAGGCAAAAACACACTTATTGAAGAAAAAGAGATATAATAATATATGCATCCAAGATACTCAAAAAATTAATTAAGGAGCATAAAATTGAACAATTATTTGCTCATTAGAATGCAAGTTCGCTCTTTTTGCTTGAGCTCCCCATATGGGGTCAACTGAAATCATGTCAAAAGGGGTTATGAGTCCCTATAGACCTTCCAAGTCCATTGGACCTAGTTGATCCTATGGGTAAAATCGTAGCACAATGACATATGGGTTCATCTCTTCTAATCCATTTAGGTGACACAATGTCATTCCTAGTGGTCATAGTCGTCATATTTCTCCTAGGATCATTAATTCTAGACTTCCTAGGCACATGCTTATTTGCTCTAGCCCTATTCTTTTCAATCATGCTTTCAAAATGACACAACTTAATAAATTTAAAACAATTCAGCCTTATGTGACCTTCAACACCACAATAATGACAAATGGGAGTAAAGTAAGAATTCATACCATATCCTCGTGCAAGCATGAAAGACTTCCCTCTCCTTTGAGTTGTTCTTTGGTGTTGAGCCGAATCTCTTCTTTGAAACACCCTTTGTGATTGAGCCAAATTAGCTTCTCTTCTTGGTTGTGGGTTAAAACTCCTTTGTTGACTTTGAAAGCTCATTGGAAGTTGAGATCTTGTTTGATGAGTTATAGCTTTTGGTGGATGAACTTTAGCTTGAGAATTTGTTTGAGCCTTCATTTGAGCTTGCTTTGTTGATTCTCCAACTTCATTCGAACTCATTTGTTGGTGTGAACCTTGAGTCTCTTTATCCTCTTGACTCTTGACAAAGATGGTATTCTTCAAGGAAGTGAAATCCTTGCCTTCCACATATCCTAAGCCCGTTTTATCACTAGGACTCTTCCTACATGATAGTATCTTGTCAAGTTTCTCGATTCCGGATGTCATCTTGGCAACTAATTCTTTCGCTTCCCTAAGCTCATCCTTTAAGTTCTCTTCACTCTTCTTAGTGATCACAAGCTCCAACTTCAAACTCTCTTCTAACTCTTTTCCACTCTTTACTTTCTCACTCAAGTGAGTAATCTTGAAAGTCAACTATAGGTTCTCCTTTTTCAACTCTTGAATCTCCTTCTTCTTTTTCAATCTAGACTTTTCAAAAAACTTCATAAAGTCTACATAGTCCATTTCCTCATCAATATCAAATCTAGAGTTGGAAGAGGTACTCTAATCACTAGAGTCACTTATTTCTTCCGTATCGCTCATAACTTCCTTGCCATTATGAGATGTTGAAAAGGCAATGAAGTTGGCAACTCTATCTTCATCGTCCGAAGATTTTTCTTCCTCTTCTAAGTCTTCACTATCACTCCAAGTAGCCATCATTGCCTTCCCCTTATTCTTCTTCTTCAAATTTGCACATTCTGGAGCGATGTGACCAAAACCACTGCATTCATAGCATTAAATGCCCTTCTTGGAGTCACTTTCTTGAGACTTTTCCATCTTCTTGAATGGAGTTTTCTTTTTCACTTCCTTTTCCTTGGACCCAAATCCTTTCCTCTTAAACCTCATAAATTTGTTGAATCTTTTAACCATGATGGCCATTTCTTCATCTGAGTCCTCCTCCTTTTTTCAACCTTAGTGGTCTTCAAGGCAATGCTCTTTTGCTTCTTCAGAGGTGTGGGTGTGGTGTTCCATCTTGACTCATAAGCTAGAAGTTTTCTAATGACTTCACTTGGCTTCATATTATTGTACTCACTATTCTCTTCAAGTGGCGTTACCTTTGATTCGAACCTTGACGGAAGTGACCTCATAATTTTTTGCTTGACTCTCCTATCCGAATAATGGTTACCAAGTTGATGGCTTTGGTTGACAATATCTATCAAATTCACTTGGAAGTCATTGAAGCATTCATGCTCCTCCATCCTAATCATCTCAAATCGCATTTGAAGGACTTGGAGCTTTGAGTCCTTGACTACCTCGGTTCCCTCATGTGCCGTTTGAAGAATGTCCCAAGCCTCTTTTGCCATCCTAATGTTTTGAACAAACTTATATTGATTGTCGTCCATGGCATATAAGATGTCATGCATTGCCTTGTTGTTCCACTTGGAAGCTTTAAAATCTTGTGTGCTCTATTGAGACTTAGGCTTTGGAACTTTATCTCCTTCTTCGATGGTCATTGTTAGAGAAGTGTATCCATCTTCAATTGCCATCCATGCACGGTCATCTATTTGGCAAATATAAGCCTCCATCTTGCCTTTCCATGAGGCGTAATTATCACTTTTAAGCAAAGGTGGTCTTAAGCTTGAAGCTCTCTCTTTACTCATCCCAGGCTCACTCATAGTGTTTGGGTTATAAAAGAGATGCAAATGAAATGCAACACACAAAAACAAACAACCAAAATGCACAAGGTAAGACACACATAATGCACATATCACCTAAGTATATCTAGGCACCGGCTTTGATACCAATTGAAATTCCCTTGAAAGTATGTGTCTATAACCAATAGGGGGGAGGGGTGAATAGGTTTTAATTCGATAGATTACCAATTTTACGAATTAATCAATATTAACAATTCTACCCCAATGTGCTGTATAGAGCGCCACCCTTGATCCTCAAAATCCAATATTGAATAAAAGTTTACAACCTAGGTTGACCTCCCGTCTAACCCTCCAGTTACTAACCATTTCACTCTACCCAACGGGCCTTAATAGTGATTTTGGATCACAAACCTTGTGCACTAATCACATAGCCACAAGCTTAACCAACAATGAAGAGATAATGGCAACCTAAGTGAATATGCAAGAATATTCAATATGCAAAAATGTTAGGTCAAGAAATTCATGTTTATCTAGGATTAATAATGATAATCAAAGCAAATCCTAGATATCAATGTTCTAAATGCAAAGGCAAGAAGAATTAGCTAGAAGGGTAAAATCGTTTTAAATGCTAGCTATCACAAATTAATACATCTCAACTAACAATCGATACACAAGCATGTCATAAAAGCAATTAAACACCCAAGCAATCAATTAATATGCAATAAAGACTAAAACCCTATGTATAAATGTCTTAGGCATGAAAACATAGAGTTTAGAACATGTAGAGAATACCTAGCCATGAACAAACAAGAAACCCATGCTTGAAAGATGCTTGATGATTTGGATTTTAAGAATGGTTGAATAAAAATGGTTTCTTGGAGCTTCTCTCTCTAAAGAACCTTGTCTCTCTCTCAAAAATAGGTTAGGAAGCTCTAGAAAACGAGTTGGGAAGAAGATGGTATATTTATATGAGGCCTAAAGTGAAACTGCGTCGTTTTTGGGCAAAAGGAAAGCAAAACTCGTTAGGACCGCTGGCTGTACCGCGGTCCAGGTAAGTGTCTAGACCGCGGCACATAGAGCGGTGTATCAAATAAACAACGCCGCTCTGCATGCAGTGTGCACAGACCGCAGTCTGGACAGCATGCATCGTCTGTGAAACTCCGCTCGGGAGACCACAACGTTGGCAACAAGCACAGACCGCGGTAGACACAACGTGCATCCTCTGCCAAACACTGAAGTGCAGGCCGCGGCGAGGGCATTGCACAGAGAGCGGTCTAGAGGAAAAAAAATCCTCTTTTTAAAGCACAAACAACATTCAACACTCAAATAAAAATAAGACGCACAAGGCACACAAAAAAGCAAATAAGCACAAATGCAAAGTGACCAAAAACATGCATGAGAGTGAGTGTGTGCACTAAATCTCTTCAATGAAGTTAAGCAAGTGATTTTACTTTTGATGCTTGAAAGAGGACTTGAGTAATGATGACCTAACCACCCTTACACATTGAAACCCAAATGTGGTTGTCAACGAAATGAGCCAATCAAAACTGAGGAACTTACAATATCATTATTTTTAGACCAACCCCATTGCACCAAACACGAGATACACTATAATTAATCCAATCCAATCCAATTCAATCCAATCTAATCCCATCTCTTAAAAATAATCCAATCCTATCCCGCGCAACAAACGCACCCTAAGAGTATAATAGTAAAAGCATGGTTAAAATTATTGAACTAAAATTAATTAAATTGAATAATATTAATATTAAAAATAAATTTAAAAATAATTTTCAAATTATTTTTTTAAAAACTAATATTAAAATAATTAAAACCCATATCTTCAATTTTAAAATAATTAAATAAAACTTCTTCAAGTACCTATCTCTTTCGAGAACCCATATCATTTCCTTCTTCATCTGTTACTTCAAACACAAACACAACCACACCCATTCACCTATTTCAAATACCCACCCACAAATCCAGACACCACCAACCAAACACACACAAATTTTGGATAGTCATCTCTGTCTCTCTCTACGGTTCATCACCATCACCATCACCATTACCACCAACACACACACACACACACACACACACACACACCACCGCAACACATAATACCCAGAAACCCTAACCGAATTCTCTCTCTCTCTCTCTCTCTTCGTGATTTATCTCTCTCGAATCCACACTCTCTGTTTCGAATCCACACACTCTATTTCATGAATCCCTGTTTTTCGCTCTCTCTCTAAAACCTCTCTCTCACGATCCCTCGATCCCTCACTCACACATTTCGGTCTCCAAGATTTCGGTCTCTCGATCCCTCACTCATCTCCATTATGCATCGATCTCTAATAATCGATTAGGGTGGGTTTTTCGATGGTTTTGGTTTCTAATGGTGGTAGTGGTAGTGGAGGTGGTGATGTATGGTCGATGGTGGGAAGTTGGGTGAGATTAGTTTTCTGGGTGTGGGGTTATATTGGTTTGTTGGTGTGAACTGGGTTCGATTCCAGATCTGGGTTGGGTCGAACCCAGCTTTTGTGTGTTCTTGAGAGAGAGAGAGAGAGAGAGAGAGAGAGAAATAGAGTTGGTGTAGAGTTTCTGGACCATGGACCAGTTGTTGATGATGTTTGGTTTATGGGTTTTATTTTGTTGACTGAGTGAGAGAATGAGATGAGATTGAAGGATTTATTCATCAGATTCAGGGCTTGTACTATTGAATGAGTTTGATTGAAGGTTTCATGGATTTATTCATCAGATTCAGAGATGAGATTCAAGGTTCTTTTTTTTGTTTGGAAAAAATCTGGATCTCCATTTTTTTCTTAATATATATATATATATATTTACAGTGATAATTGTTTTTAATTTTTTTGTTATTTTTTAAAATCATAAATAAATAGTATAAGGGTAAAATTGGAGGGCATTAGGGTCTTTTAACTAGTATCAGCAGTAATCAGAGGCAACATGGTCATTTAACCCTCTGTCCTTGTCAGAAACCACTTTATCAACGGAAAACGTCATAGAAGGATCAAAGGAGATAATACTGAAACAGAGGGACCGGTTCGTGTAATAGGTCAAACTAGAGGTACTAAAATGGATTTCACCATTAAAATAATTAATACTACAAATACTTAAATAAAAAATTAAATTTAAAATTAAAATATAAAATCTTTCTCTCTCTCTCACGCGTAAATCATCACTAAACCATAATAAAAAAATTCCTCTCTCTCTCTCCCACTCGTTCATCTTCAACATCAAAACCTCCCAACACGGCAACACCTAGGACGACGGCGGCGATGCACTACTTGTGATAATTAATGAAATTAAATACACAATCCAGCAAAAACGGGTGCAGTACTTGTGATAATTAATGAAATTAAAAGAAATCTTAGAAGAAGACGGCAGTCTTCCTCGGAGCAGTCAAGCGACCGGCTCTGATGCGTCTTCTTTTGAACGGAAAGTTTTGAGATCCAGATCTGTTGGGTGTGGAAGCAGAAGCTTTTCTAGCGATTTCTTTGAGAGAATCTCAACTGGGTTTGGAGATTGTACTCTTAGAAGAGTCGAGTCACAGAGAGAAGGCAAATCGAAATCAAACAACAATGGTGGTGGTGCTAGTTCTTCAAACATGAAAGAGAGAGTCAAATGTGGTGGCATTTTTGGTGGGTTTATAATGACCTCTTCATCTTCTTCATAATCATCATCTTCATCTTCTCAATGGGTTTCATCTTCTACTGATCATCATCACAATCATCACATCAGAGAATATGCAAACATTATTATTTTGGATAATTTAATTACCTGCTTAATTAATTCTATCATGTGTTTATTATCATCATTTGCTTCTAAGATCTCTTTTAATTCCATTAATTATCACAAGTACTACACCCTTTTTTTTTCTGGATTATGTAATTATTTTGTTTTATGATGATCTGATCTTAATTTCCACCATTGTTGGTGGGTTCTTGAATCTTGAGATCAGAAAGGAGAATTAGATCAGAGAGGAGGGGACCTCACATGAGAGGACAGAGGCCCATTCACTGTCATCTCTTGACAGTAGAAGTAGTAGCAGCGGTGGGCCGGTGGCGTTTGACGACGACCTCGTTTCAAAGGAGAGAAGAGGGACCAAATTTATTTGAGGTGTATATATCTGATGGTGATTATGGGTATGAGTGCATCTCAACCATCCAAGTCATCAAAATCCAATGGTTCACAAATTGTGTAATTATTCGGTGGTGTTTGATTGAGGATGATAATGATGAATTGAGGTGGGTTTTCCTGTTTGATATGATGTCCGGAGGAAAGAAAATTTAGGGTTTTAATTAGGTGGAGATCCAATCCGAATATTCAGATGTGTTTGATTTTATGATGTTTTTGATTGATGATGATAATGACGAATTGAGGATGGGTTTTGTGTTTGATATGATTTCTAGAAAAAATAAAATGATAATGATAATGATAATTATAATGGTAAATTGGGGATGAGTTTTTGTTTTTAATCTGATTTTCGAAAAAAATAAAATATTTAGGAATTTGGTTTTTTGAAGTAAAAAAGTGGATTTGGTGGAGAAATCCATTTTTTGAAATTAATTCATTTAATAATAATAATTTTTTTAATTAGTTTTTTACAAATTTTTTAATTTTAAATTTAATTTGTTTTTATTTTTTTATTTTCATTTAATTAAATATAAAATTATCATATTTTCTTTTAATAGAAACCTTTATTAAGGGTATTTTAGTCATTGTACTCTCAAACAATGTCAGTCTATTTATTTTTATAGAATTTCTAACAAAATGATTAAAGTTGGTAATTTTAAAAACTAGTGAATTAAATCCAGATAAACATAAACTATAGAGACTAAAATCTTAATATATATATTGAAATATGTTATTGACAAATCCTAAACTACGTAATACATCAACAAAAGATAAAGGTCGGGGGTGTCATGTCACTGGAAGACGATTAGAATGAATCAGCCCAAGTAAGTTAGAGAAGACCCGACTAGTCTCCTTGACCAAAATAACGCAAACGGTCGGGTTTGAAGATCCAATCGGGCTGTCAAGATGATTGGGGCTAAGGTCGGGATCGGGTAAAATTGTTGATCGGGGAAAACAAGAATGGTTGGGAAAAATAGACGATCGGACGTGTGACACGTGGATAGCACCCATTTTCGATGGAATCACGACTTGAATACATAGAAAAATAGTCTGATTCGAACAACTCTTCTGGAAGCGCACTCTGATAAGGAAACATATTTCCTTATAGATATCAGAGTCTAGATTAGGAAAGAGATATAAGGACAATTGAAATACAATCAACTCGAAATGGGAAAGAAGAAGAGCACAACTCTAATAAGTCAGAGTTCATTAAATAACACGAACTTTCTTTATTTGTATACAAGAATTAGGGTTTCATGCATGTATAAATAGACCCTAATATTACCCAAAAAAGGGTTAACAAAAATTGACTGACAAGAGGGTATGAGAGATCAAGTGTGTAATCGCCTTTAACATATTGAATTTTTCTTGTCGTTTTCGGCAACCGTAGACATTTCCCACATTGGAGTTTTACCACGTAAAATTTTGCATCTTATTTATATTCCGTTCACTTTGATCTGCAATCAATTATTATTTCTACATTAATTGTGTGACGGAAGGTTAATCCAGAAATCACCGTCAACAACTGATGCTAGAAGAAGGGAATGAACCTCCGCTAGTGTTTGGTTTACATGATCGATTTTGAAAGAAGTTAGCAAAGGCAATATAATGGACACCGGTAGATACAAAAGTCCATCTCCACGCAACGTTGATGCTTGGTGCCAATGTCTTTAATCCTGTTGATGTCAGCACCACATGAGAAGACCCATCCTTAAGGACCCCGCCATCCACCAGACCTGTCGCTATTACATCCACGGGTTTAGCCGCTGGTATCTCCCCGAAAGCATTCAAGCAGATCCAGGAGTCTTTACGAAAAGTCATCGAAGATGCCCGCTAGGCATGGAATCAACATATCAACCACGACTAACCTAAGTTCGCTGTATCAACTTTCCACGCCAATGGTGGCCTAGGATCCCAAGATACGCTCTGAGATAGTAGCGGCCACTCTATGGGCGCCCCAGAAATCTAGAAGAGATAAGGCGGAGCATTGTGAAAAAAATGGGGCTTTCATACAGAAGAGGTGACCAAGAAGACCGGGAAGTGAGGGAACACCGAGAGTCTAATTCACAGGAAGACGTGGAGAGGTACAATGGAACAGAAACCTACCACGAACAAGCACACATATATGATAGCCAATGGAAAAGGTCCTGCTCACATTCAAGTGACGATGAAACAGCCCCTAGAAGGTGCAGAGAGCCAACCCTTGCAGTCAGGTGTGACCCCTTTGGTGTCCAGATCAGCAGGCTAGTCCTTAGGGACCCATATGGGCTCACTATCCGTCAGAGGTTTGACGAGTGTGGAGAGCCTAAGGGGGAGCGAGAGATTATCTTTAGGAGGATAGAAACCCTTAAACGAAGGCAGAACCTAGAAAACCCAATGACTGGGAACTCCGGGAGCCCGTTTGTTGATTCCATAAGGCAATCCTTTTTTCGGAGAAATTCATAATGCCGCATGTAGAGCAATTCAAAACCAATACTGACCCATATGAGCATGTAAGGAGGTACTAGAGTGTAATGGCACAATATGATTATGATGACGCCCTCATGTGTTGGATGTTCCTACAAACGTTGGGAGATCAAGGGTCCAGATGGTTTGGAGGGCTGTCCGTAGGCTCCATTAGGAATTTTGAAGAGTTAGTACAAGCGTTCACCAGGTAGTTCATGGGAAACATCCAGCGAAGGAAATCCATATCAACTTTGTCGACCCTAAAGTAAAGGAGAGACGAGAAGTTGAAAGACTATCTGGCTAGATTCTCGCAAGAGGTGTCAGAAGTGCAAGATCCCAATGATGATGCAGTAGTGTCGGCATTCATCAACAGTTTACAACACAACCATTTAACCCTAAGCCTGAGGCAAAGGGGGACGACCACGTACTCAAGCATGGTAGACCATGTCGTAAGGTACGTAATGGCAGAGGAAGAACAACTAGCCCATGTAGGGAAAATTGCACAACGGAAGCGTAAAATTAGGTTTTGAAATATTTTTAAAACTTTTCTCTTTAATAGAAAGAACCTTAACCCTAGATTAATTGATGTATATTAAAAGTGTCGTATATTTTTTTCGTGACGATTGAACTAACGTCGAATTGAATCTGTAAAATCTTCCAATCCAATCATGAGCGTGAATCACCTAGGATTGTGAGCTCCCTTTCTTTAAATTGTATATCTGAGGATGGAAACAAACAAAATCTTCTTTTTTGTTATTCACAATAATCCTCCAATAGAAAAACCGAGAACGTCCGGTCACTTGTGAATTATCAATCAATTTGATTGAAACATACGTGAACCTTGATTCGATGTTGTACACAAAACCCTTTTGATGCAAAGAATACTAGTGTACTATCGAAAACAAAAAAAGTTTCTTTTTTTCTCTATGCTTGGCCGAATTCTTCACACAATGAGTTGGACGGAGTTTTTTTTATAACAATAAAAAACAACTTCCCACACCCAAAATTAAGGCTTGGTCGAAATTATATATAGGAGTATATATAGGTGTATTGGCTGAAAATCCTCCTAGAAAGAGGATTTCTATTTCACCAAGACTCATATCAAAATTTAGATTCAATTCTCTTAAAAAGAGGACTTCTTTTACACACCATGACTCCTAATGTATTTAGTTTAGGAGACCTAATCCTCTCCTAAGAAGGATTTACTTGGTGAGCAAAAATCATATCCTTAGGTGGATTTACTTGGTGACCAAGAATCATTTTCCAAAAAGAATTCTTTTCTACACCAAGACTCCTAATCCAACTCAAATATTGTATTTATTCAATAACCAATTATTGAATATAATTAAATTGTGACTAAATTAAAACTCCCTAATTTGACCAATTGTCAATCAGAGTTTAAATAACAATCAAATACTTCCTGATTTGACTTTATTTAGCTACTTATCAAATATAGTATTTGATATTTATCATATTACTAATAATAATATGACAATAGGAGACCTATTCCTACTAGGAAAAAGATTTTGACTTTTAATTAAAAAATTAATTATTTAATTAATTAATTAATTTCCATTTAATTAAATAATAAAATAAAAAACAATATATCAAGCTAATATATTTAGCCTTGCCGCCCAAGACCACACATGGGCATATA
This sequence comes from Dipteronia dyeriana, assembly GCA_032871835.1. NCBI lineage: Eukaryota > Viridiplantae > Streptophyta > Magnoliopsida > Sapindales > Sapindaceae > Dipteronia > Dipteronia dyeriana. The sequence goes on along the minus strand of CM065295.1, from coordinate 31,061,176 downwards.
TATATATATATATATATATATATATATATATATATATATATATTATTTTTCTTATTTTACTAAATCCATTGGACCTAAATAAAAATTCCACATATGAACTAGACCCATTCTTACAAAAAGAAATAAGTCCATGTGCCACAATGCAATTCTAAATGGACCCATAAATTGGTCCGGTAGAATATATCAAGTGATCCATACAAGTTCGTGTAGATTGAGAATCTTGGCGGGCTATCGAAATTTAAGCTCCAATAGACACAACTCAATCACAACCAATAAATGATTCACTTAAGTCCGATCTATTAATTTTAGTTCATTCCATTAAAGAACTAAAATTGAACTCTTAAATAAAGATAGAATAAGTTAATATTACTCATTCATACCCTAGACAATCTTAATGGAGAAAGTGTATCCTCGTGAAGAATACCAGTAATTGCCAAGAGGTCATAGACCGCCTATAGCTCTCTAACTTACCATATTTACTCATATGACCACATTTTGAACTTGGATATTTTGACTTGTTCAGAAGCCATGTTTCAGTAGACACTATTAAAAACTTAACGTTAAGATTTAATATCCAATACCTCAAAACATCCATATGATGATATTCTACTCTCATTTAATAAATGGAGCCACGATGTCCATATATATAAATGAAGTCCTCTATCGATTAACAAATGAATACCACCAAACTATCGAGGATAGACTATGTTATATAATCGTATTCATTGATAGCTCAAATGATAAAACTTATAACCATAAGTCCATCATTTATCTCAGGATTGAGACAGATTGTCCGATTGTCTTCTAGTGAAAACTTTTATTCATTGACGGTTTTGGATAAAGTAATTCACTGTGATCCTATTCGATGCACCTAGTGCACTAGATTCTTTTGCCCAAAGACACCACACTTTGATGATTTTAGACTTATCATAACACATTTGATCCCACTCAAATACTAGCAAAAGAATTTACAACTTTGACAAGATAAAGACGCCCAACCTTTATCTTAAGTTGTGAATATTATTCAAGACTAACTAAAGAATTGTGTCTATCTCATACATATCTATATGTGTGAACAATTCATCTTTTCTCATAGTCTTTTGACCTTATGATTATTTACTTTTGACAATTATAATAATTAAACTATAAATGATATAAGATTTGTTAAACTAGAAATCACTTTATTAATATGAAAAGATTGTCAAATACATTATTATACTCTTGCTATCGAGCATAATCCTAACAATCTCCTACTTGCTCTATAGCAAATGTGTCATATCTCTCATCCTCAGGTTCTCTAGATGTCCATAACAACTCTTTTGTGGAAGAGCCTTTGTAAAGGGATCCGCTAGATTATCTGTTGACGCGATCTTGGTAATCGTCACGTCACCCTTCTGCACAATTTCCCTCAGAAGGTGATACTTTATTTCAATGTGTTTCCCTTTTATATGACTTATTGGTTCTCTCGAATTAGCCACTGCTTCACTATTGTCACAATAGATAGTGATCTGTTTATTCACATCAGGAACCACTACCAAGTCAATCAAGAATTGGCGGAGTCAGACAGTCTCTTTAGCAGCCTCGCATGTGTCAACATAATTGGCTTCCATGGTGGAATCAGCAATACAAGATTGCTTGATACTCCTCAATATGATTGCCCCTCCTCCAATAGTTAACATAGATTCTGATGGTGATCTCCTAGAGTCAGAATCTGACTGAAAATCAGAATCTGTATACCCAACGACAATTAAATCCCCTCCAGAGTGTACAAACATATAATCTCTCGTTCTCCTGAGATACTTGAAAATATGCTTGACTGTCATCCAGTGATCAGGACTAGGTTTCGATTGAAACCTGCTAACTATACCCACAACAAAACAAATATTTGGTCTAGTACAGAGCATTGCATACATGAGACTTCCAACTACCGATACATATGGAACCTTACTCATGAGTTGCTCTTCATGCTCATTCTTAGGAACTTGTTCCTTAGAAAGTTTAATTTCATGTCTGAAAGGTAACATACATTTCTTGGAATCTTGCATGGAAAACCTAGACAAGATTTTATCTATGTATGAAGCTTAAGATAATGCAATTATTCTATTGTTTCTATCCCTTATGACTTGGATACCAAGAATATAACTTGATTCTCCCAAGTCCTTCATATCAAATTGTTTTGCTAACCATTCTTTACTGATGTCAATACACCTACATCGTTTTCGATAAGTAGTATATCATCAACGTAAAGAACTAGGAAAACCAACTTGTCACCTTTAATCCTTTTGTATACACATGGTTCATCAAGGTTTTGAAAATATCCAAAACTTTTCACGGCTTGATCGGACCTTATATTCCAAGATCTGGATGTTTGGTTCAATCCATATATGGATCTTGGCAACTTGAATACACTTTCCTCTTGGCCTTTTTCAATGAATCCTTTTGGTTGCATCATATAGATGCTTTCGTTAAGACTTCCATTAAGGAAAACTGTCTTGACGTCCATTTGCCAAATCTCTAGGTCTAGAGATGCCGCAATGGATAAGAGTATCCTAATGGATTTAAGCATTGCCACAAGAGAGAAGGTTTCTTCGTCAAGACTTCCATTAAGGAAAAATGTCTTGACGTCCATTTGCCAAATCTCTAGGTCTAGAGATGCCGCAATGGATAAGAGTATCCTAATGGATTTAAGCATGGCCACAAGAGAGAAGGTTTCTTTATAATCGATACCTTCCTTCTGTGTGTAACCTTTAGCTACCAATCTAGATTTAAAGGTTTCCACCTTTTCATCCAATCAACATTTTCCATTGCTTTATCGTACGTATATGGATCATCATCGTCCGGGAGATTCTCCACAGATTCTCCTAGACAGATGTATCTCTCGAGTTGTCTACTAACCCTCCCACTATGATGAGGTATGATAGATTGTTGATCTTGTGTTGGTGCAAAACTTACAATTAGGCTAGGTTGTGAAACCTTTTGTGGAATTGTATCTCCTGAAAGCTCATTCATGACAATTCTACTTTTAGGCACAAAATTATTCATATAGTCCTCTTCCAAAAATTTAGCATTTGTCGAAACAAATACTTTAAGATTTGAAAGACTATAGAAATAATATGCTTTTGTTCCTTTTGGATACCCTACAAATATGCATGTTTCTGAACATGACTCCATCTTTTCTGTCTTTTCTTTTAACACATGCGCAGGACATCCAAATATCCTTAAGTGTTGTAAACTAGGCTTTCACCCGGTCCACAAATCATCCGGTGTTTTAGGAACCGACTTAGATGGTACATCGTTTATAATGTACATAGCGATTTGTAAAGCATATCTCCAAAAGAATTAGGGAGTGTTGAATAACTTAACATAGACCTAACCATGTCCAAAAGAGTTCTATTTCTCCTTTCTGCCACCCCATTTTGTTGAGGTTTACATGACGTAGAAAACTGAGAAATTATCTCATTATCAATAAGTTATTACTGAAACTCACCAGATAGATATTCTCCACCACGATCAGACCACAAGATATTTATGCGTTTCTCAAGCTGATTTTCTACTTCAGCTTTAAATGCTTTGAACATGTCAAAAACATCTGACTTATGTCTCGTGAGATACACATAACCAAATCTTGAGTAATCGTCCATGAAAGTGATGAAGTACTCATATCCACCTCTAGCTTGAATGCTCATAGGACCACACACATCAGTGTGTATCAATCCTAAACATTCAGTGGCTCTTGTGCCTTTGGTCGTGAAAGACCTTTTGGTCATCTTACCTTTCAGATAAGATTCACAAGTTGGTAGATCATCAACCTTTAAGTCACTTAACGGTCCATCAATAACCAATCTTTTGATCCTATCAAGGTTAATATGACATAGGCGCAAATGCCATAGGTAGATTTCATCTTATGATAATTTTACTATTTTATGATTAGTTTGTATTGATTCCGTATCTAACAAGTGAGAGATATTTCTATGCAAGTAGAAAAAGCCATTTTCCAATGTACCTTTGCAAACAAATTTGTTATTCTTACTAATGATAAAAGCTTTATTAAAAGTAACCGAATAGCCAAATTTATTTAAACAAGAAACTGAAATTAAATTCCTCTTGAATTTAGGTACATAATAAACGTCTATCAAATCCAAATGCCTATAAGAATCTAAATTGATTCTTATATCTCCTACTACACTAGTAGACACCAACGCTCCGTTACCTAAATGCAAGTTGAATTCATTCACATTCATTATATTCCTTTGTCCCTTTTCACCACAAAGGAAACACTTTCCTTTAATCTTGGTTATTATCTTGGTCTCCTTCTAGGTAGACCTGAATTGCTTTTTCTTTTGTTGTTTCTTGACCTTCTAACGGGTCTTAACAATAGCAACTTTACCAACCATATGAATCTCTTGACCTTGCCTTACACAAGAATCTTTTCAGCGCTTTGAACATCTTGCTCAGGTCTTGCAAGGTGTATTCCTTATTTGTTCAAGGTGTAGTTCAACTTGAACTAATCAAAGGAATCCGAAGTGAGTTGACAATTATGTCAATTTTTCATCTCACCATCTATCTCAGCACCATTGGGTTCATCAATTTTGTGATGTGCTATGACTTTCATCATATGATTATTCATAGCCTGTCCAGGTTTCATCCTAAGATTCATGAGAGCAGACACTGCCTCTCTCTTAGTCGTCCTGGACTTCATAGCAAACATCTCTTCCAAAGACATCATTATATCGGCAGCAGTCTCCATTCCTTCATGTTGCTATTGCAACATATCGGAGATTATGGTCATAATGTAACGTACATTTAGCCATCTCATCTGAAGACTTCCACTAGTGATACTCATCTCTTTGTTCCTTATTAGATTCATTAATAGGAGTAGGTGTTTTAGGAATAGACAGAACAAACTTATGGTTTTTCAACTTGCAATAACAACCCAATTTTCCTTTTCCATTTGATATAATTATCATTAGTTTAAGTATTATCTTTTAGGATGTTTGATTAGAAATGGGGTCATGATTTCTTTTTAATAACAAAAATTATATAAGTAAACAATCATTATAAAGCACATTTAAATATTTATCTTGAATTAAATAAAATAATTCAATCGTAAAAATTCAACAGTGATTCAACACCCATAAATGTCACGCCTCCTTTAGGAGTTCACACAATTTACTAGTTGGACTAGATCCCACCTAATTGTTAATATAACAATCAGCGTTTTCAATTTTAGCCTTGTAATTTTATTAACAAGAACTCTTGGGAGGATATTAATAAAATCACATTGAGTGTGTTACCAATTTATCGACCTTGAATATAATCCTTCACGAATATCCCTCCTTTGGGAGTAGATATCGTTTAGGTTTATTGTCTAGCCTGTCCTCATAAGGAAGTATCTTGCTAAATTCCATTCCTGAATACCTCTTTGGAGGTTATTGCACTAAACATAAAGCTCAACTAAACTTGGAGGCCGTAGGTGTTCCAAAACACCTTCTCCCACTCAATTGTTTAAGGCGTGTGATCGAATTCCAATGAATGATTTACTAAGTTATCTAGATGCCAATTAGATACCTAAACCATTCAATGCATGTTCATACCAAAAGAGATATATGAGTGGCACTCCTATTCTATATGACATGTTATCAAACAATGACAAACATTGCAATATCTACAAAAATATAAATAGCTACAATTTTGGTCAATACTAGAAAAGCAAGTAAATTACACACGTCTTGGAATATAAAAAAAACTTCTTTCTTGGCGAACAAGTCTTCACGCGACCTTCGTCGTTTGGACTCCCTCGGCTGCCTCCCATGGGTGTGCGCAGCTAACAACCCCATAAAGGGCTGCCATGTAAAGCCCATGGTTTCCATAGGGATGCCGTGCGCAGCCCATGCCACAACAATCATGGTCGCGTGCTCTTCGCACACACATTTGTTGCTATGGCTCGAATAGTCTCAAACTTGTTCTGGTTGCTTCCGATTCTTCAAACCTTCGAGTCTTCGATACTTGAATATATTACAGAAGAATTTTAAATAATAAAATACTGCAGTATTTTTAATACAATAAAGTGCGGTTTTTTTTATTACAACAACAAAATAAAAAAAATAAAAAAAACTTAGTGACTACCAAGAAGGAAATTATGGCGATGATAGACCTTCTTGTTATAATCCCAAAACAAAATACATTGAAATTCTAGAACTAAAATTGAGCAATAACAATCCACATATTAAACATATATATATATATATATATATCCATATATTCTAATGTAAATATATATGCGAATACCTAGAGTGCCATCTCTTTCTAAAACATGCATATATACAATAAAAAGAAAAAAAATCACAATCACGTTCACGTACACATACATCAATTAATCAAGGGTACAACCAGACTCTGATAGCAATTGTAGGGAAAATCACACAACGAAAGTGTAAAATTAAGTTTTGAAATATTTTTAACAATTTTTCCTTGAATAGAAAGAACATTAACCCTAGATTATTTGATGTATATTAAAAGTGTCGTACCTTTTTTTTTGTGACAATTGAACTAGTATCGAATTGAATCCGTAAGATTTTCCAATCCAATTGCAAACGTGAATCATCTAAAAGTGTGGGCTCCCTTTCTTTATATTGTATACCTGAGGATGGAAACAAACAAAATCTTATTGTTTGTTAGTCACAATAATCTTCCAAGAGAAAAACTAAGAACATCCAGTCACTTTTGAATTACCAATCAGTTTGATTGAAACTTGCGTGAACCTTGATTCGATGTTGTACACAAAACCCTTTTGATGCAAGGGATACTAGTGTACTATTGAAAACAAAAACGTTCCCTCTTTTCTCTATGCTTGGCCGAATTCTTCACACAATGAGTTGGACGAAGTTTTTTTTTATATAACAATAGAAAAAAAAAAAAACTTCTCACACCCAAAATTGCTTGGTCAAAATTATATATAGGAGTACATATAGTTGGCCGAAAATCCTTATAGAAAGAGAATTTCTACTTCACCAAGACTCGTATCAAAATTTGGATTCATTCTCTTAAAAAGAGGATTTCTTTTACACACTAAGACTCTTAATGTATTTAGTTTAGGAGACCTAATTCTCTCCTAAGAAGGATTTACTTGGTGGGTAAAAATCCTATCCTTAGGTGGATTTATTTGGTGACCAAGAATCCTTTTCCAAAAAGAATCCTTTTCCAAAAAGAATCCTTTTCTACACCAAGGCTCCTAATCCAACTCAAATAGTGTATTTATTCAATAACCAATTATTGAATATAATTAAATTGTGACTACATTAAAACTTTCTAATTTGACCAATTGTTAATTAGAGTTTTAATAGCAATCAAATACTTTCTAATTTGACTACATAAATAAATTCATATTATTTATCTACTTATCAAATATAGTATTTGAAATTTATCATATTACTAACAATAATATGACAATAGGAGACCTACTCCTACTAGGAAAAAGATTTTGACTTTTAATTAAACAATTAATTAATTAATTTCTATTTAATTAAATAATAAAATAAAAAACAATATATCAAGCTAATATATTTAACCTTGCCGCCCAAGACCACAAATGGAAATATATATTATTTTTTTTATTTTATTAAATCCATTGGACCTAAATAAAAAGTTCATATGTGAACTAAACCCATTCTTACAAAAAGAAACAAGTCCACATGTCTCAATACAATTCTAAATGGACCCATAAATTGGTACGATAGAAAATATCAATTGATCCATGCAAGTTCGTGTGGATTAGGGATCTTGGCGGGCTATCTAAATTTAAGCTCCAATATACACAACCTAATCACAACCAATAAATGATTCACTTATGTCTAATCTATTAATTTTAGTTCATTCCACTAAAGAACTAAAATTGAACTCTTAAATAAAGATAGAATAAGTTAATATTGCTCATTCATACCCTAGACAATCTTAATGGAGAAAGTGTATCCTCGTGAAGAATACCAGTAATGGCCAAGAGGTCATAGACCACATATAGCTCTCTAACTTACCATATTTACTCATATGACCACGTTTTGAACTTTGATATTTTGACTTGTTCATAAGCCATGTTTCAGTAGACACTATTAAAAACTTAACGTTAAGATTTAATATCCGAAACCACAAAACATCCATATGATGATATTTTACTCTCATTTAATAAATAGAGCCACAATGTCTGTATCTATAAATGAAGTCCTCTATCTATTAACAAATGAATACCACCAAACTATCGAGGATATACTATGCTATAAAATCGTACTCATTGATATCTCAAATAATAGCACTTGCAACCATAAGTTCATCATTTATCTCAGGATTGAGATAGACTGTTCGATTGTCTTCTAGTGAAAACTTTTATCCATTGACGGTTTTGGATAAAGTAATTCATTGTGATCCTATTCAATGCACCTAATGCACTAGATTCTTTTGTCCAAAGACACCACACTTTGATGATTTTTGACTCATCATAACACATTTGATCCCACTCAAATGCTAGCAAAAGAATTTACAACTTTGACAAGATAAATGCACCCAACCTTTATCTTAAGTTGTGAATATTATTCAAGACTAACTAAAGAATTGTGTCTACCTCATACATATCTAGATGTATGAATAATTCTTCTTTTCTCACAGTCTTTTGACCTTATGATTATTTGCTTTTGTCCATTATAATAATTAAACTATAAATGTTATAAGATTTGTTAAACTATAAATCACTTTATTAATATGAAAAGATTGTCAAATACATGATATCGAGCATAATCCCAACAGCCCATGGTGGAGAACTCATACACGGGGCTCGACCCGAAAGTAGCCAAAAGCACAAGGATAGTAACCCAAATAATATCGGTAAAGGGGAGCAGAAAAGCAGTGGGGGAAAAGGTAAAGACAGACGAAAGGATGGCGACAAAAGTGGTAGGCAATTCAAGCGGCAATACACTAATTACACTCCACTGGCCAGAGGGCAAGAAGAAATCTTGAATGTGATAAACCCCCAAAGCAGTCGATGTTTGCTAGAAGAGACACCATCAAATACTGCAGGTTTCACTAGGAGAACGGCCATGAAACCTCTAAATGTTGTCAGCTGAGAGACTGCATCGAAAAGCTAATCAGAGAAAGACACCTCAAAGACATGATCCTCAGGAGTGAGGATGACCGGTGTAAGAATACCGTAGTCGAGGGGCGATATATAAGTCATAGGAGCCCTATGAGAGATTCAGATAATAGAGCAATCAATACCATATTTGGTAGGCCATAGAGGATGCCCGAAGTCAGAAAAGCTATAAATGGTCAGAGAAACCTAAAGGTAAATATGTTAGGGCCTGATTAAAAGAAATCTAAACAAGGTTGGGACACAATAATTTTCACCGAAGCAAATGCACATGCATTGGAAGTAAGGCTAAACGACGCAATCATGGTGTCGGTTCGTGTAGGGCATAGGGAAGTAAGAAGGGTACTGATCGACGATGAAAGCTCAACAGATATTCTAAGTGTGGAAGTGTTTGACCAACTCAGGTTGTAAAGAAAAGACATCCAACCACTTAAAGTCCCACTTAAAGGATTTGGAGGAGCAGAAGTAAGATCGTTAGGGACAGTGAAGTTGCCTATGAAGATCGGAAGCTTTCCCTGTACTAAGACAGTATTACTGGACTTTATGATCATGAATATAGAGAATTTGCCATACAATACCTTACTGGGCCGACCTTTCCTAAACAAGATGAAGGACGTGATCGCCACTTATGCAGTAACAGTGAAGTTTCCTACGGAGGTAGGAGTGGGAGTCATAAAAAGCATACAGGAATGGACGAGAAAGGAAAATTTGGCCATGTACAGAGAAAAACCAGAGTCGGGGGTAATGCAAGTGTACACCCTTGGGAAGTATGAGGACAAGAGGATAGATGATGTGGAAGTTTGAGCGAAAACCCTGATCCGATTCGACCTGGACCAGAGGGAGACACCTCTGAAAGATGGGAAAAACCAGAAAGATGAACCGGCCATAGAGGTTGCAGTTGATGACCACAGTCCAGAAAAGACTGTAAGGCTGGGGGTTCGGCTGACAAAGCGAGTACGGGATGAGATAGTCAGCCAACTGAATGACTAGAAAGATGCGTTTTCATGGAAATACGAGGATATGTCTAGGAATCGATTCAAAGATAATTTCACATTGTTTAGCAGTTGACCCGGATAGTAAGCTAGCCATACAAAAAAATTGGTTTAACCCGGAGAGAAACAAGGCGATCAAAAATGAAGTAGAGAAGTTGGTGGCAGTATGATCTATAAGGGAAGTAAAGTACCCTGAATAGGTGGCCAATGTGGTACTGGTAAAAAAGAAGAATGGCCAGTGGAGGATGTGTGTGGATTTCACCGACCTCAACAAAACATGCCCGAATGATAGCTTCCCTCTACCTCGGATTGACCAGTTAGTGGATGCAATGGCCGGTCATGAGTTGTTGAGCTTCATAGATGCGTACTCGAGATATAACCAGATCCAAATGTTCAAACCTGACGAGGACAAAACATCCTTTACCACCGACCAGGGGCTATATTGCTACAAAGTCATGCATTTTGGTCTCAAAAATAGCGGGCAACTTACCAGAGACTAGTAAATAAGGTGTTCGCTCAACAAATCAATAGAAACATGGAAGTATATGTGGATGATATGCTGACAAAAAGTATAACGTCAGAAGAACATGCAAGATATCTCCGGGAAACATTCAGAGTGCTACGATGGTTCAGTATGAAGCTCAACCCAAAAAGTCTGTCTTTGGAGTACCTTCGAGGAGATTCATAGGATTCCAAGTTCACAATAGGGGAATTGAAGTTAACCTAGAGAAAATAAAGGCGTTGGAGGAAATGAGGTCTCTAGGAACATTAATGGAAATCCAAATGCTAACAGGGTGCTTGGCATCTCTGAATTGATTCAAAAGCAAATCGAATGACAAGTGTCTTCCCTTTTTTAAGGCAATCAAGAAGGGTAAAGAGGTAGAATGGAACGATGAGTGTGAAATGCCTTCAGAAAGATCAAGGAATATCTAAAAAAAGCATCGATTCTATCCAAACCCCTTAAAGGAGAAGTGTTTTACTTGTATTTGTCAGCAATGTCTGTAACAACAGGTTCAGTGCTGGTCAAAATAGATGAGGGGATACAAAAGCCAATATATTACACAAGCAAAACTTGGTTACCAGTTGAGACAAGGTATTCACTAGCCGAGCAGATGGCACTAGCCCTGGTGACTGCAGCTAGGAAGCTAATGCCATATTTTTAGGCACACAGGATCGAGGTCTATACAGATTATTTGTTGAAGCAAATCCTATCGAAACTTGAAGTGTCTAGGAGACTGACTAAATAGGCTATGGAGTTTAGAGAGTTTGAGATAGCATATCTATCAAGGGTTGTAATAAAGGGGCAAGTCGTGGCTGATATGATCACAGAGTTCACCGAACCAAACAGCGAGGTGATCAGGATGCTGAAGAAGAATGATGAGTTTGCATGGAAACTACATGTAGATGGGTCATCAAACACGCACGACAGTGGGGTCGGGATGTCATATCTACTTCAGAAGGTGATCAGGTAGAATGTGCCCTACGGTTTGACTTCAAAGCCACTAACAACGTGGTCGAGTATGAGGCACTTTTGGCAGGGCTCTAAGTTTGCACAGCTTTAGGGGCGGATGAGCTAGAAATGTTTAGTTACTCGTAAATGGTGGTAAACCAAATTTTGGATGAGTATCAAGCCAAGGACAACAACATGACCGCATATTTGGGGGTAGCCAAAATGTTGCTAAGAAGGTTCAAGACGTATAGGATTACCCACATCATGAGGTAGAAGAATGAGAAGGTAGATGCTTTGTCAAAATTGGCATCAGCTACTATCGGTGTACAATCAAAGACCATCCCATTTGCTCATCTTAAAAGGCCAAGCATCAGGGACCAAGAAGAAACAATGGAGATAAGAGCGATTGAAAGAGAGAAGACCATGTGGATGACCCCGATCAGTGAATACATGGAGGATGGAACACTGCCAACAAAAGTAACTGAATCAAAACGTCTCAGGTATAGAGCTACGAGGTACTCGTTGGTCTGGAGAGAATTATATAGGAGAGGATTCTCGAAGGCCTTGTAGAGATGTGTCTGCCCAGTGGAAGGCAGACAGATATTAGAAAGCATCCACGAAGAAGTATATGGGATCTACTCTGAAGGTAAAAGCCTGAAACACAAAACTCTCAGACAAGGCTTCTACTGGCAGACCTTATTCCAAGACGCTCAGGCAGTCGCGGATCATTGTGAAATATACCAGAGAATAGCTAATGACATAAAGCGGCCTCCCGAGCAGTTGAAGAGCCTGTCATCACCTTAGTCGTTCGCCATGTGAGGACTATACTTAATCTGCCCAATGCCAACTGTAACCAAAGGCGGGGCAAAGCATGCCATTGTAGCCGTAGATTACTTTACCAAATGGGTCGAGACAGAAGCACTTGTGATTATAACCGATGCCAATACGATGAGTTTTATCAAGAAGAACGTTATCTACTGTTCGGAGTCCCAGTCACGATAATCACGGACAACGGAACTCAATTAACAGTGACAATTTCATAACATATCAGTATACCACGCCAGCTCACCCTCAGACCAATGGCCAGACAGAAGCAGTAAACAAGATAATCAAGCACAACCTGAAGGTAAAATTAGACACTAGGAAATGGAACTGGGCAGACAAGCTGCATGAAGTTCTATTGGTATACCAAACCACAAAAAGGACTTCGACGGGGGAAACCTTTTATTCACTGGCATTCGGGACAGAGGCAGTGATCCCAGTTGCAGTAAATCATAACTCAAGAAGGGTGCATCTCTTCCATCCCGAGTCAAACATTGGTATGCTGGAACAGAACTTATACAAGTTGGAAGAAAAAAAAGATATGTCGAGGGTAAGGACCGCGACCTATCAACAAAGGGTTGCTAGTTACTATAACTCGCATGTCCAAATCAGGAGATTCCAACTTGGAGATCTTGTTATGAAAAGGGTGTTGCCCAGTACAATAGTTAAGTCAGTCTAGGCTTTGGCGGATAAATAGGAAGTTCCATACCAAGGGGTCGGATTGGCTGGACATGGAGCGTACCGCCTTGCCCGAGCCAGGCCAATCAATACTCAATACCTAAAGAAGTTCTACCCCTAGGGGTCCCTCAATTTTCTTTGTTTATTTTTATTTCTTTAGAGATTGATTCACTTTGTTAGTTGATTGTTTTATGTTTCCTTTTGACATTCAATAAAAGCCCCTTTGAGGGAATGGTTTCAGAAAACAAGAATAGTGTTCTAAAACTTTGCTTTCATATACAAAAGCAATCTCAGGGCATCTAGAAAGTGCTCGATATCGATTGGGGCGCCCAAGAGGCCCGTTAAGGGGGTCAAAAACATATGTCGTAAAGGCATTGTCCACTCACCGAAACTAACTGGGTGCAATAAAGCACTGTTAGTGAGCTTTCAGGTTATAAACACATGATGGATGCCAAGAGTTAAACAAGGGATAAGTATTTTTACTTGAAAATAGGTGCCCTGAAAGGCACCTACTAAGTTAGTAAAATATGAGATGCCCCGTTACAACGAATCTTGATCAATAGAATATTGGGAAATGTCTCAATGACCTAGTTGACAGATAAAAGACAAGAGTCTATAAATTAGATACCATGTAAATGTGTTATAAAAGAACACTTCTTGGCATAAAAGCAGTAAGATGATTAGGGGATTGAGTAACCGATTGGCTACCCAAACGGCTCCTCTGATGCTGGCTGTACAAACCCTACCATACAAAGCTGCCCGACTAAGGTCAGGACAATAGACTCAATATAGTTTGGGTTAATAAACAATCTCGGTCAAATTAGGGGAATTGGGTTAGCAATAATACATTCAAGTCTAACGCAACCAAAAGCAAACAGGCAGCTGACCAAAGAATGACCGTGGCCAAATTGCACCAACATAGCCACAGTTGGGTCAGTTAGCCCGACACACAATCCGAGCAAACTCATAGCAACAACCAGAAGTGATTTGTACTAGAAATAGCAATAGGAATAAAATTCATTTTATTTATAAAATGGGGCAATTACATGGCAACAGTTACATAGATAATGAAGCAAGAGATTTTTAAACATCCATGGCACTGGAAGGACCTCTGGCCCCAGAATCGCCATGAGGGAGATCACCATCATAGTTTTGGCTCAAGTCTTCAAAGTCTGGTCAAGTGATACAATCCCCTGGCTCGTCGACAATGAAGGAAGAATAGTCTGTAGCCAGTGAAGGGCCAACATCATCCTTATTTGTTAAGGCACCACTTTCTTCGTTGACGTAAAAAACCACCATAGAAGAATTTGAAGGAAGCTCCAGGTGCATGGGATGAGGATCTTTCTCGATGGATCTGCAATAGGCCCTCCAATGAATCCTCTGATTCCTTTTACCTTCTAGGGACTCATCTTTATTCCAATTGATAGTTATGTCTCATTTGCAGCGAGCCTCCTTTGTGGACCTCCTCTTACCCCCGAAGAAAGCCATAGCGATGGTCAGCCCCCTCTCAAATTCCATCAGCATGATGGCATCATAAGCTGAGGATCTTTTGTAGCGGTCCACGTTCTAGATTTCATGGGCCGACCTAGCTTCCTAAGAAAACACCTCCATACTGACTTGTTGCTGCTCCAAGTTCTTGGCCAGGTGCTCATAGTGGCTCCGAGCCTCCTCATATGCCTGTTACGTTCCAAGCATGATTTCCTTAGCAGAGGTAAGAGTGTCTTGGGCAAGCTGGGTCTCCTCCTGGGATTTTTTCGCTACCGTCTCAGCTAGGATAGCCCTAGACTCAAGTTGAGCACTCTACAATTCCATTTTGGAAACCCTCTTCTCTAACTCAGCATTCCTCATAGTAAGCTGCCTAAGAGTTGCCTCAACTGCAGAAGCCCTACCCTGGACGTTGGCTATGGTCTTTCTTACGGTAAGCTCAGTCGTAGTGTGGGCTCTCAGTTGCTCTTCATACTGATTAGCTTTGGAAGCACCGGTAGAGAAAGACTTGAGGGCATCATCTTTTTTGACAAGAGCCTTCTTTAACCAAGATATCTCAGCTGCTTGCCTCTTTTGATCAACCAAGGCTCGGGTCAGCTCTTTCACCGCCTGAAAAAGAGGTAAGAATTTGAGAAACCAGAAAATATGCGAGCAGAACATGATGCATAATGCACTTACAAAAACCCCATTGTTAGAAATACTGGTAGCTCTGGCCTCCCTCTAGTAACCATCGCCAATGTACCATTTTCAAGCCGACATGGATCGAAGCATGGAGAAGGGATCAGCCCGAGAATCGCTTGAGCGAAGGGGGTATGAGGATCCAGAAACTGGAGCATCTGGAATCATCAATGGGATGGATCGGTCGTGGCCATAGGTAGAAGTAGTCGAAAGCATCATTGGAAGGGTCAGGCCAACGATGTTCGGCATCTTTGAGACCACAACACCCTCACCAGCCTGAGAGGCAGTTACAAAAACTTCGAAACTCTGCCTCTCGGGAACTTGACATTCACTTACACCATCCTTAGGGAGGGACTCAAGTGGTGTAAAAAGGGGAATATCCTTAGACTGGGCTGCTTGAACATCCTCAACCAATTTAACTGCAGCACCAGTCCTAGACTTCAGCACCGGTCCAAGCACTTGCTCCTCCGAGATGTCGAGTAGCTCATCATCAACCAATCGCTCCTCCAAGTTAAACACCCCATCATCAGAGTCAGATTCAGTGAATACTATCTGGCGTTTAATAGAAAACTCCATGAGGGTTTTCCCCCGACGATGTGTTGGGAGTCCTATGGGGGAACGATCGTGAAATTCACTACAATACGTACGTCTAAAACCCTAGAGGGGGAGTGAATAGGTTTTAACACAATCGATTACCAATGTTTCTATTAATCAATGTTAACAAAAACTACCCCATGTAATCTAGTCAAAAACAAGAATCAAATGTAAAATGCGGAATATAAATAAAACTTGAATTTTTACGTGGAAACCTTCAACAAGGAAAAACCATGGGTTGATATGTGCACCATACACATGATCGTTAAAACCATTATTTGTAATGGTGTTTATAACCTAGGTTGACCACGTCAAACCCTACATGGTTACTAACCCACCACTACTACCCAACGGCCTCTAATAGCGATTCTAGACCTGAGGTGCTTGAGCCCTACACTTGTTGGAACCAAATTCACCGATCACGCAGCGGAAACGGGTTTTTAAAATTTTTTATACAGATTATAATCTGTATCTGGGACCGGTGAACTTTTGATCGTAATTATTTTCGGAACAAATACATATAAAAATTATTACACTAATAAAATATATATGTAAATACAAGAAATTGTAATCAATAAAAAAATAGAATCATACCAACGTTTGGAGGCTCCTTCACTTTTCGATTTGCTCCTGGTCTGTACCAATGATCTTCCTAGCTATTCCCGGGATTGGTAACTGCGTGTGAGCGCATCACGGTTCTCAGGAACTTAGGATGGAGGGTGTAGAAAAGAAGGAAAAATAAGAAACTCTTTCTTTATATTAATGAACAACACTTGTACATAAAACCTTTTCTCTCTTTGTGATGTTTGTTCATGCACACACTTGCACAAAAATAACTCACAAAAAAAATATTTCACTACTAGCTTTTTAACCAAAAGCCAACCCACTATATCCAAAACAAAAACTTCTTTTTATCAATTTATATATACATGTATGTTGCTGTGCGTTTCATGCACAACAACCTTTTTTTTTTATATATTTTATTTTATAATTAAATATATCTTATAATATTTAAAAAATTAATCAAATCTATATTTGATTTTTAAAAACTTTCAAATAAAAATATCTCATATCTTTAATTTGATTTTAATTTTTGAATTCAAACTGTTTAAATTTAAAAATAAATTATTTGATTTAATAAAATAAAATAATCACATTATCTTATTTTATTCAAAAATAAATATCAACATACACCCTCCATTTAGTGATTATTAACATAATTAAATAATCTCATTATTTAAGTTATTTAATCACCATTATCTATTAATTATATAATCTCATTATTCAATTAGTTCCCGAATAAATACGTGTCACTTTCGTAACACAATTAACTGGACAATCCAATTAATTAACCATGACCCTTGTTACCTAAATCAATCGGGCTAGCAAGGGGACCTAATAGACCCACAGTATTTTGAGCTCCAATAATCTTCAGAATCATTAATTAAACTCTTTAATTAATATTCATTGATTATTAACTCCGGTGTTATTCCACTAAAAACCCGAAGCTGTACTCTTTCAACTGCAGACGTTTTTATACAGGCCGATACAACTCGATGTCCATCGATATAGCTATTACATATGGTGTGATCCTCCACAATAGTTCATAATTAGAGCTGGGTCATAATGTCCGTTATACCCCTCTAATTACATATATCTTTTAAGTACCATTAATTCTCTAATGGACAATAAATCCTATTTCCTCACGGAATTAGGAGAGCGCTCATATTGTCCAAGCACCGAATCAACCCTTAAGGGAACTACCATCTACTTCTCACAAGAAGGAGTTGATTCTACTATTGTGTACAAACCTTCCCAGCCACAAGCCAAACCGCAATCCCAACATACAGAGTATATTGATCAGGAAATACATCTGACCTCACCCATGATATATCAAAGACCACGATCTAACCTGAAAGAGTCGATAAAACACTCAGGATTAAGATCACCCATATATAGCCATCATTAGTTGATATATATGAATCTCATCGGTAAACGGATATTTGTGTGAGATTCATTTAGATCATGGCCCAGTCCTATATGATCACATCATACAAGGTGTCTCCATTCCCATATCTCATATGAATGATTCAGGATATAATCACTGTACATTACGGAATGAACCACAACTATAGATTAACCACAAACAAAGTACATAGCTTTATTTGCTATCTATGGACTCTTTAGATTGCACGTTTCTTACTGTATCCATCTGTATATGACACTCATATACACAGTTCGAGATTACATCCGACAATCCAGGATGTTAATATATACACAAGTTTATAAAATCAATAACATAACAGAATGAATTGAACATTTCCTTTTATTTACTTCATAAATCCATTTACAAATTATATGCTTAGGGCATAAACCTCAACAACACTCAGTAGGCACAAGTCTTAACCCCTAAAAGAAGAGATAACACAACCTAAGGTGAATATATGCAATATTCAAGATGATAAAATGTAAGGTTAAACATTTAAGCTTATCTAGGCATGAATGAACATGTTGAAGACATTCTGGCTATATGGCATTCATACAACCTATCTATATGTGCAAATCAACCCTATATGCAATAGCTATCACAATCAACTCATAAAGCATAAAAAATGCAATCTTGAAACTAGTTAGTTAAGCAAGTGACATACCTTTAAAAGCTTGAGCTTGGTCTGGAACAATGATGACCTAAACTACCCTTATATATTAATTCCCAAATGTGGTTGTCAATAAAATGAGCCAATAAAAAATCGAGGAACTTACAGATAAAATTTAATCTGAGAATGTGAGGGACAAGTTGGAGGCATTGCTGCATCGATGACCTTAGTTGGTTCATATGGGACAGAAGAAGACATCAAAACCATCTGACCACCCTTTTTCTTCGACCATCGCTCTCTTAGAATCAACTCAGTTAGGGTCCTTTGATCATCCTCCTCTTCTTCATCCAAAATAATACGGCCAACCTCCGACCAAGATGGCAATAGATCAGCATCACTCGGAACCTCTGCTCTTTTACGGATGGCCTCATGGGTAGAAGATCCCTCCAATATTTTGGCCACCTTGTTGCCAAGGATCTTGTCTTTAGACTCAGTCCTGCGGGATTTGCCCTTACTCAGCTTCTCCCGACTTTGCCTCTCTTTGATGGGCTTATCTCAGCTCAATCTTTCTCTATTGGACCGTTCACGGTCAGATCCCTCTATGGAAGATTGCACCCGACAAGACCTATCTCTAGACGACCCCCGTCGACCGCTTCGAGGGGGAAGGGGATCATGACTGCTCACCACAATCTGGTCAGTAGAAATCATCGATAAATCACTATCGGACTCGTATACGTGCTCAACCAAGTCATGTTCAGGAGGAGTAATACCTTGAGCCATTTGATCAGCAACCACTCTCCTGCTCACCCGATCAAGATTTTTAGCCTTTTTGACCTCATCACCAACGATGATATCCAGTTCATATACTGAAAAGAAAGACATCACGGGAGATAAAAGCAAAAAATCTAAGCAACCAACTGGAAGTTTAAAAACAGAGACTTACGACGCCTGCGTCAGGCGGATATCTCAGGAAAGAGTCCCAGTTCAATCAACTCCTTCTCTGAATATAGGTTGTGGCAATCTTTGACCTCCCAAGGAGTCTGAGCTGGCTTAACGACTATGTCATCCTATTCCTTGGTCATAACAGGTGCATTCTTGTTCCATAGCTCGGGGCTACAAAAATGTCTAGGGACACTGCTTCGGTTTAGCCGATGGGCAGGATCAGCCACCACGACCTCACCCCAGTCTCCACTGATAAAGAACTAGCTGTTCTTCCAATACTTGTTGGAAGAAAGAAACCCTTAGATGAAACCTTTATGGTCTTTATGCGTTGGAGGAGCAGGCTTTTCCTTGTAACAATGGGGAATCCAACTGTTTGGTGATGTCGATTAGAGATAGAATGTCCCACCTGTATCAGACTGAACCAAAGTATAAAAATTGCCAATCTCCTGGGGGTCGGAGGGGTATTTTGCCTTAATCTGCTTCCATAAATGTCATAAGATAATCAACACCCGGTATGAGTTGGAGGTCAACTGAGCAGGGGCAACACCCGTGTCTGCCAAGAACCGGACGATGAAAGGCTGTAAGGGGAAATTGGTCTCAAAAGACAACATGGCCCCATAAATCACAACCACAACAAGAGGTGGATCCCACTTTGCATGCTTGCCATTGCAGGACAATCACATAGAACGATGGAGGTCGAATCGATCCCTAAACTTCGCAAGTTTTTCTTATGTCACCATATTTATCTAGAAGTCGAAAGCACAAGGATGGTCTGATGTAAATCTTAGCATACGAACCCGTTGTTCCTTCGGGACATCCTTCATCTTCAATGTCTGTGAAACTATCTTCAAGTCGTTCACCAGACGGGTGGTTTCTTTGGGAGAAGCCTTCTAAGTCTGCCTTGTTGTCTTCGACATATCTGAATAAACACCAACAGAAGTGGGACCAAGAGGGTTAGCAGAAGAAGAAACAAACCTGGAACGAGCCATAAAATAATCTACATTCAAAGCGATAGGTTGAGATGAAGGAGTATAAGCGTGTAAATGACCCCAAAGTATGGATTCAAGCCTAACAATATTCTTATTATAGCCAGCCACAATGGCATGAATGAGAAGTTCAAAATATCGATAATGAAGAGTTGGGTCCATACTTAGAATATAAGCGAATGCAATAGAAACACGAAAGCTTAAAAGCGGAGAAAAACAAGAAACCAGAGAGAATGAAAAACTAGGGTTTTCTCTACAAAGAAGCCCTATGAAGTCGTGAAGGAAAAATGAAGGGTCTTCGAACTATATATAGAAGCAGATGACGTCAGAAGAACACATACCTGTCACCAAACACGAGTGGGAGTAAGTGCACACGAAACGAGAAATATGCACCGTTTGAAATTCAAAAAAGTGGCTGGATGATTGCGTTAGCCGAAAAGAGCGCGATTGACATTAACGTTCAGCTGTGAAGCATTAAATGTACATTAATGAACACCACGATAAAAAAAAGGTTAAACACACTTCGCCTAGTGGATTCCATTTGGAACGAGATACTCGGTATTATATGTTCAAGGGGGTGCTGTTATTAACAAATCATAGACTATATGACACGTCAGCAAAAGACAAGGGTCGGGGTGCCACATCACTAGAAGGCGATCAGAATGAATCAGCCTAAGTAGGTTAGAGAAGACCCAACTAGTCTCCCCGACCAAGATAATGTAAACGATCGGGTTTGAAGATTTGATCGGGCTGTCAAGATAGTCGGGGCCAAGGTTGGGATCGTGTAAAATTGCTGATCGGAGAAAACAAGAATGGTCGGGAAAAATAGACGATCAGACGTGTGACACGTGGATAGCACCCAGATTCGATAGAATCACGACTGGAATACGCAGAAAAATAGTCTTATTCGAACAAGGCTTCTGGAAGCGCACTCTGATAAGGAAACAAACTTCCTTATAGACATCAGAGTCCAAATTAGGAAAGAGATCTAAGGACAATTGAAATACAATCAAATCGAAACGGGAAAGAAGAATAACACGACTCTAATAAGTCAGAGTTTCATTATATAACTAGAACTTTCCTTACTTGTGTACAAGAATTAGAGTTCCATGCATGTATAAATAGACAATAATAATACTCATAAAGGGGTTAACGAAATTTGACTATCAAGAGGGTAAGAGAGATCTACTGTGTAATCGCCTTTAACATAATGATTTTTTCTTACCATTATCAGCAACTGTGGACGTTTCCCCGCATTAGGGTTTTACCATGTAAAATTCTACGTCTTATTTATTTTCCGTTCACTTTGATCTGCAATCAGTTATTATTTATGTATTAATTGTGTGACGGGAGGTTAATCCAGAAATCACCGTCAACAAAATACAACTAATGGTCTGGAATACTACTCTCATCATCGGAGAGATGTTACATATGGATTACAATTCTTACAATTATAATGAGGACTACTCTCATAAATCGAGAGAAAACTCTCCACATATTCTTGTAAAATATGTATGTGGGATTTAAACCCATGATCACTATGTGTGGAAAAGAAATGTATAAACATCTCTATTAAGAGGTGATGTGTTTGTATATTTAATTTCTTATTACTTCAAAAAGATTTATTTTTTCTTTCTATTTTTTTATCCCTTTCAAAATTTCACACCATAATAATTACAAAAAGTGTAATTAATCTAGTATATCTAAACTGCATTTAAGTCAATATACTATTAAAATGAAAAGAAAGATAATAATTTAACTAAAATCTCTCTGAAAGAGAATCATGAATTTATCAGATGAAAATATCGTGTGATGGTGTAAATATAGTAATATACAAGAGTGGGCAAAGGATGGGCAAAGGAAGGGAGGGTGGGACATTCTTGGAACCTTATCGTATAATGCATATCTAATAAAGTTCTTTTCAAACAAATTAAAAATATACACGTAAAGTTGAAAAAGTTAGTTTTGTCGTTCATGCCAAATGCTTCTGTCACGCGTGGTCCATGCTGCCATCACGTGTGCTTTCTTTCTCGCTTTAAATCCTTCATCATTCTAGAGGCGTCGAATGGTCGGGCCGGTCCCATTATGGACTTTACCCGTTTTCGTACAAGCCAGTCCAGCCCGATTGGGCACGATGCGTGCCCGAACTTGCTCCTTGTCCGATTGAGAAGGCAGTTTAGACATAGTGTTGACAATTTCACTTGCACATGCGGACACCCATCCGAACACGATCATGTAGGGTTGAGTGTGAATGGTGAATGTTGAATTTACGATCCGTGGATTCATAAACCCATTTAATAAAAATTTCAGTAGGTTCATAGGCGGGTACGGGTTGGAAAAACAAATCCGCGGGTTGAACCCGCGAACCAATATAAATAAAATATATATATATATATATAAACATATATAGACATTTGAATTATTTTTAGTCGTTTTATTTTTATAGCTATTATTGTTTTGTAATGTATCAAGTAGAGAATTAGAAATGAAAATTTAATTCAATTAAGTATTCAATAGGTGATTACATGTGAAAATTTATAAATGACAAATCGCAGATTCGCGGGTTCGTGGGTTCGTGGTTCGTGGGTTTGTGGGTATCCCGTGGGTGAAGCATCCACCCACGAACCAACATTGTTTCGCGGGTTCGCGGGTGAGGGTATGGGTGCAGCCATAATCCGCGGGTTCAAACCCGCTTACCTACGTGGGTTCGAGGGCGGGAGTGGGTGAGAAAAATTTTCACGGGTGAGGGTTTGGATTTTACAAAACCCACCCGAACCTGACCTGCTGTCATCCCTATTTAGACATGTATTTTACGTTTGTTAGTTCTAAGAGTTAGTGTGCAGGTCGAATTGGACATACGGTCCGAAGCTTGTCAGACCCATCGAGTAATCAAGATAATTTAGTGTGCGGGTCGAATTGGACTTACGGTCTGAAGCTCATCAGACCCATCGAGTAATCAAGATAATAAATTATATAATATATTAAATATGTATCAAACTAGAAAGTAGCATGCATATTTTTTACAAAGTACAAACAAATCAAGAATTTGTTACATTTTTACTCCATACCTTAAAAGGAAATAAAAATAATCTCTATTATTTTAATCTTTGCTCTTATCAAGGTTCGAACATATAACCTTCATTTAAAAATTCTTAATTCTTAATTATTAATTTATCAATTAAATAATCATATTATTAAATTTAATTAATCAATTAAATAATCATATTATTCAATTAATTTCCAGATTGAATCTAAATCACTTTCGTAACATAATTAATTGAACCATCCAATTAACCGTGAACCTTGTTACCAATAATCATAAAGGGCTAGCAAGGGAACCTAATAGATCTACAGTTTTGAACTCCAATAATACTTAGAAAAATTAATTAATATTTAATGATTATTAACCTCGGAGTTATTCTATTAAAAGCACGAGGTTGAACTTTTATAATTGTAGATGTTTTACACAAACCGAAATATCAATGTCCATCGATTTAGCTATTGCATATGACATGATCCTCCACAAGTAGTTCATAATTAGAGCTTAGTTATAAAGTCTGTTATACCTTTCTAATTATATCTTTTCCTTTAAGTACCATTGATTCTTTAATGAACAATTATATCCTTCATTCCTTCCTTTATGGAAGAAGAAGAGTGCTCGTATTGTTCAAGTACCGAAGGGAACTACTTATCTGCCTCTCACAAGAAGAAGTGAATTCCACTATTGTGTGCATACTTTCCCAGCCAAATCCAAACCGTGGTTCCAAGATACGGAGTTATTGATCATGAATGCTACTCTGATCTCACTCATGGTATGTTAAAAGTCACGATCTAACCTGAAGGAGTCAATAAGACACTCAAGATTAAGATCACCCATATACAACTACCATTTGTCGATATATATATATATATATATATATATATATATATATATATATATGAATATCTAATCTTAGTTAGGAGATTCATATAGATCGTGGCCCAGTCATATGTGATTACATGATATAAGGTGTCTCTATTCTTATATCATCATATGAATGGTCTAGGATAAGACCATCGTATATTACAGAATAAATCGCAGCTGTATATTGACCACAAATAAAGTATCCAATTTTATTTGCTCTCTACGGACTATTTAGATTGTACGTCTCAAACTGAATACCTCTGTATATTACATTCATAGACTCAGTTTGAGATTACATCTAACAATCTTGGATATTTAGCACATATGATATAAATGTATGAGTCTTATTTATTGAATGAAATAACTACTTCTTTTATTAATGTTTTTCGAACATTTACAAATCACAAGCTTTAGGGCATAAATCCCAACAGAAACATCGCTGGCTCTCTTTAGCTTTTCAAGGATGATCAGGTTGTTGTCGAAGTGCTTGGGACCTCTTGACCACATCACATCATGATTGTTGGGATTGTTAAAGTAGAAGATGAAGATATTATTGGCAATAACCTCGATATCGACCTGACCAAAATGTCTCCAGAGTTGTTCTTTTACTACAATGAAAGCTTCTCTATTGACTTTTTTCCCTAATAACACCTTCCCTACCAAACAATGGGTCACTTCTAAAAACCCCTCATGCTAAGCCTCTCATTGGATCTGAGAAATCAACCCCTCATCGGAGAGAGAAAGTGTCTCGTAAAGCTTCACAATCTCATAAGTACCCATAAAATACCAAATCTGAAGATGACAAGTACCGAAGATGACGGATTTGAGTCGAGAAGAGACCCATCATCGCCACCTGCTCTTATCCTAAGATAACCACTATCAATTGGACCAAACTGCTTCCACACATGTTTCTCTAAAGAGAGAAAAACATTCGAGAAGACGATTTTGTATTTGTCTATAATCAGAAAAAATTAAGGTAGGTTTTGCTAAGGATGACAATGGGGTGGGGTGGCCCTCCCCGCACCCTGCCCCATTTATTTTTTGAAACCCCATCCTCACATAAAACTCCGCGCAATATATGGAGCGGGGTAGGAAGGGGCGGGGTATGTTTTCCCTATCCCTACTATCTCATTTAACCCATTTATCAAAACTATTTATTAAAATAATAAATATATAACACAATGAATATGATATAATATATAAAGTAATTCCAAAAAAAAAATATCGAAAATCATCTTATAAAGATTAAAAATAAACATAAATATAACAACTAAACAAATAAATTCAATAATTTTTAAACATAACATTAAAAGAAAAAAAAATAATAATAAGAAAATAAAGATTATATTTTAAGCGGGTTTGAGCGGGACGGGGATTATAAATCTCATCTCCGCCCTGTATGTACCAAATTAAAACTCATTCCCATCCCATAAATGCAGGTCCTCATGGAACCCCGTACCCACGGGTTATTTTGTCATCCCTAGGTTTTGCATAATGGGTTCGAAAAATAAATAACACTATTTGGGGTAGCTGTTGTGCAAATATCACAACATTAATAATTCATGTTTAAAAGACACCAATAAAGGTGACTAGACCAAAATATCCTGAGCATTTCAGTATCTGTCATTTTCAAAGTCAGAGAGACAGACTTAGAGAGAGAAAACCTCCGTAAAAAATCGAAGATAAGTAAATCAACGGTGAAGTAACTGGAAGTTGGAAAGCAGTGGTTTTTCGACATTTCAGATGAGCATTTGATAGAGGTGAGTTGAGTTAGATTTTGTTATCATTTTTATTGTTGATAAGTTGCTATGCATGTTTGATTTGTTATGTGTTGATTAAAATTGTAGATTATGGTTGATTTGTGGATCTGAGAACGTTTCTGGGTTATTGAAATTCCTTAAAAGTGTGTCTAATTATTGATTAGTCAATATTCGAAATTCACCCAACAAACATGCATATAAAATCAAGTGTAAAGTGAGGAAATATAAATGACACTTAATTTATACGTGGAAACCCTTCGATAAGGGAAAAACCACATGTTATCCTTCTAGCCACATACGCTCGTCAAATCCACTATTGAATGAATGTTTACAATCTAGGTTGACATCCCGTCACACCGTTCATGGTTACTAACCCTTTCACTCTACCTAGAAGGCATTTGATAGTGAATATCGATCAATGCTTGTCAACCCAATCTTGGTTGCAATACTTCACTTGCTTGTGCACTACACACCGTAGTCATCAGACTTAACTCTTAAATAAGAGATCAAAAACCTATGTGAATATATGAAATATTCTAAATGCAATTAATGCTAGGCAATAATAAATGCTTATCTATGAATTTAAGAATATCACTAAGTACATATCCTAGATATCAAAGTCTATATGAATGCTCATAAAGACTTAACTAGATATAGATATGCAAGTTTAACATCTAGTTATCAAACAATGCCATTTCAACAAGAGTTGCCATTAAACACAGTAATGACAACAATGCAATCACAAAAATACAATCAATGAGTCCTAATCAATAATGTTTAAATGCAATGCATAAAGACTTAGCTAAAGGGTAAATATGTCCTAAATTCAAGCTATCATAATAAAAACCCAATCATGCAAAGGAACTCATAAATGGATGCAATGAATGAAGTCCTAGCATTGAATTAACTAATAAATATAATAAAAACATCATCTTGAAAAACATGAACAAATGACAAAGATGAGATTTTTGTTCAACTTACCAAGTCAATCAAAGATGAAGACCCATGCCTAAAGATGCTCAATAATACATGAAGGATGATGAGTTTTAGGTTTGGAGAGTTAAGGAACAACTCTTGGAGCTTCTCTCTCATGGGAAATATTTTCTCTTACTAAAAATGGGTTTTTAAGCTCCGAAAAACGAGTGAGGAAGAAGATGATATATATATAAGCCCTAAAGAAAAACTACATCATTTTGAAAAACTGCCCAGAATTTACTCAGTGCGCTGGTGGACAAGCACTACATCAGTGGACACCTGCTGTCCAAGAAGAGCTTGTGGACAAGCGTAACACCAACAAATAGCCGTACAACATAACAGCTTGAGATTCGAGCGAACCAAAACATGACCAAACGATATCGAAACATTTTATATAATATACCATTATAAAGATATGGAAGTCTAATTTCTATTCCAATTTACAAAACATGATTTGGATGTCTATAGAAAGATTTATGGTCATTTGAGTGACCAAAGGTCAGAGACAGACAACAATAGAGTTGCCCTATTTTTGTGGTCATTTTGGAGATTTGAAAATCAATCCAAATGGTCATGAAATATTATGAATAATATATCGTTGGAAAGGTATGGGTGTCTAGTTTGTACTAAAAATTTTAAAACTCATTTTGGTGTTGAGATTTATACCCTAAAGATGTAATTTGTAAATGGATTTATGAAATAAATAAAAGAATAATTTACTTCATTCTTGTTGAGTTGTTTATTTTATAACTTGTGCATATTAACATCCTACATTGCCATATGTAATCTCGAACTATGTATATGAGTGTCATATATGGATAGATACAGTAAGAGACGTGCAGTCTAAAGAGTCCATAGATAGCTAATAAAGTTAGATACTTTATTTGTCTATAGTTATGGTTCATTCTGTAATGTACGGTGATTCTATCCTGAATTATTTATATGAAGATATGGAAATGGAGGCACCTTGTATGATGTGATCATATAGGACTGAGTCATGATCTATATAAATCTCTCACGAAGATCCATTTACCGATGAAATTCATATATACCAACTAACGATGGTTATATGTGGGTGATCTTAATCATGAGTGTCTTACCGACTCCTACAGGTTAGATCGTGATATTTGATATACCATGGGTGAGGTCAAATACAATTCCAGATCAATATGCTTCGTATGTTGTGATTATGGCTTGGCTTGTGGCTGAAAATATTTGCACACATTAGTGGAATCCATTCTTTTTTGTGAGAAGTAGACGGTAGTTTTCTTTCGGGCCTTGGATAATATGAGCACTCTCATAATTTCATAAGGAAATATGATTTATTGTTCATTAGAGAATCAACGGTACTTAAAGGATATATGTAATTAGAGGGGTATAACTGACATTATGACCTAGCTCTATATATGAACTACTGTGGAGGATCACACCATGTGTAATAGCTATATCGATGGACATCGAGTTGTACCGGCCCGTGTAAAAGCGCCTGTAATTAAGAGAGTGTAGCTTCAGGTTTTTAGTGGAATAACACCGGAATTAATAATAAAGGAATATTAATTAAAGAGTTTAATTAATGATTCCGAGGATTACTTGAGCTCAAAATACTGTGGGTCCATTAGGTCTCATTGCTAGCCCGATCGATTTAGGTAATAAGGGTCATGGTTAATTAATTGGATTGTCCAATTAATTGTGTTAGGAAAGTGACACGTATTTATTCAATAATTAATTGAATATATGATTATTTAATTAATAAATAATGGTGATTAAATTAATTAAATAATAAGATTATTTAATTATGTTATTAATCACTAAATGAATGGTGTTAGTTGATTTTTGATTTTAAACAGAATAAGATAATATGCTTATTTTATTTTATTAAATTAAATATTTAAAATTGAATTTAAAATGATTAAATTTAAAATAAATATTTAATTATCTTTTTGAAATAAAATATATGAGATATTTTTTAAAAAGATTTTAAAATCAAAATATATTATCAGATTTTTCAAGAGATTAAAAAAAGATTTATTAGATATATTTTTATTTGAAAAAACGAACTGATATAAAAAAAATGGCATACAAAAGCAAAAAAAAGATACACAGGCAAAAGTGTGCTCGTAAGTGAAAACACTAGAAAGAGAGAAAATAAACTATAACGTTTGGTTGAGTGTGTGCATCAGTGCAAGTGTTGCACAATGAACAAAAAAATATATAATATTTTTTATGTTTTTGAAACACATAAAAGAAAGAGTTTCTTCTTATTCTCTCTTCAATATTATCCTAAATTCCTGATTACATAACGTGCTCATATACAGTTACCAATTTCGAAAATAGCTAGGAAGATCGGTGGTACAGACTAGGAGCCTCCAAACGTTGGTAAGATTCTAATACTTACTTATAATCATTGATTTCAATTTTCTATGTATACATATATTTTATTACTGTAATAATGTTGTATGTATAAGTTCTGAAACATTGCAATCCCAAGTTTATTGGTTCCAGATCGTAAAATTTTAAAACCTATTTCCGCTGTGTTACCAGTGAGAGGGGTTCCAACATTTGATGCATTGTATAAAATGTAATGGTCACAAGATCATACAAATGTCAGTTTAAAAAAATATTTAAATAATTTAAATCCACTCTTTTGAAACTAGATACATTACTCCAAATAACCAAACCAAGAGAATGATCACTCAACACGTTAAGACAAGCACACCATCGTGTAAGCGCGGACACACCACAAGCACACCACACAAAACCACACTTAAATCTAGAAATGAAGTGCAAGTGTGATTGTGAAGAAATGAACACATGAGTAACAAGGAATAAATACATGTAAGTGTGTGTGTAATGTGTAAATGATGTACACATATAATCAATAAGGAACACAAATGCAAGGTGAACAAAACATGCATGAAGTGTGTGTGTGTGTAACTAAATCTCTTCAAAGAGTTAAGTCAAGTGAACTACCTCACTTGAAAAACTTTGGGACCTTGGAAGCTTGTTGAAAGTGAAACACAATTGGAGACCTAAGCTACCCATTAAAAACAATCTCAATGTGGTTTGTCATGAAATAAACCAATAAAAAATAGAGGTCCTTACAGTAAGGTTAGGGTTTTAAATCTAGTTGAATTTTTTTTTGATAAAGATGAATTTCTGGGTTTTCAAAACTTTTTGATACACTTCTGAGTCTTTTAGCAACAAATCCGAGCCTTTTTGAAACAATTCCAAGCTTTTTCGTTAGCAATATCAGGTTTTTTTAACTTTGAATCTTTAAGACTTTTCAAAACATGTCCAAGCTTTTTAGAAAGAAATCTGAGCCTTTTTGAAACACTTCCGAGTTTTTTTGTTCGGAATATTAGGTTTTTTAAACTTTGAATCTTTGAGACTTTTTGAAACATGTATGAGGTTTTTATAAAGAAATATGAGCATTTTTTGAAACACGTCCGAGCTATTTCGTTAGGAATATTAGGTTTTTAAAACTTTGAATCTTCGAGACTTTTTGAAACACGTCCGAGCTTTTTAGAAAGAAATCCGAGTCTTTTTTAAACACGTTCGAGCTATTTCATTAGGAATATTAGGTTTTTTAAACTTTGACTCTCCAAGCCTTTTTAAACTAAGTCCGAGAGTTTTTGAATAGTGTTCGAGCTATCTGTTTTCTCCCTAGAGCTTTTTTTAACTCTATTAAAGCTTTTTCCTCAAATCTACATGCTTTTTAAAATTGTGTTTGAGCCTTTTTCTTACAATGCTCGAGACATTTGAAACCATGTCTGAGCCTTTTTTATTACTTTTCGAGCCTTTTACTGTTTACTCATGTGTTGTTTCTGTGAAAATGCAGATGAGGAATCAGTTGAAGGATATCCTTAAAACTCTAGAGGGAGAATGGTACGAGGGTAAAATTAATCGCCATGACCATTTTGACGACCTTAGAGATATCGACGATACACTTAATAGGGTCCTTGAAAAATTTACGGTTGAAGAACGGTGTCGGTTCACGGAGTCGTGTTTCGGGTATTTCATGTCGATGCATCGTCAAATGAAGTTTTCGAGGGCGGTTATCCATCGGCTGCTTATGCATGAACTGCATCACAATGGCTAGGAAGTTGAGATGAGCTTTATGTTAGGTCATCCTTCAGTGAGGTTCTCCAAGGTGGAATTTTGTTAGATCACCGGATTGAAGTTCGGAGCCGTACCGGCCACGACGAGGTATGTTATGGTGGAGAATGGCATACACCAGCGTTACTTTGCTAGTATAAATGAGGTCGACTTTGAACAACTGAGAGTTGTTCTCTGGACCAGGATCTTTAAGCAGTCGTACAATGCGATGAAACTCTGCCTTCTATAAATACTGAACTTGATACTACTGGGGTTGGACAAGAGAGAGAAAATTTAAATATGGCAGTTCCGGCTGGTCGAGGACCTGGATGCTTTTAATGCGTTTTCGTGGGGTGCCCACGTGTAAAGGCAGTCCATTTATGGATTTAAGCATGCCCTGGAAGGTCAACGTGAGCGTTTCGAGAGACTCCAGTGAACGAAGGGCACCGACGTACACATGGTGGAGATGTACAACATTTACTGTCTACATCACGCATTGTTGGTAAGAATTTTGAATTCAAATCCTTTTTTTAACAATAATTGTTTTCATAAGACTGATGGAATAAATAACTTGGATTCTTATCGTACTTATCTTTTATACTGAAATTTGTTTTTGAGGTCATTCCCGAGCTTGGCACCCAGTTCGGGACCCGGAGGGCAAGCGACCTGTCTCCCCATACATTGAAGTGAGAGTTGAATAAACAACCGAGGCAGATACGCTTCCAAGTTTTTCACATCGAGGGTATGTATATATTTTTTTAATGTTTATAGTTGTCAGTATATATACAATAACAATGGTCTAACTACGTTTTCATATGTTTGAGAGGATAAAACCGGTGCCCACAGCAGCTGAGAGGGGTGAACGGTACTTAAAGGGCACCCACGATGGCGACAGTCTATATATACACCAGGACAGACTGCACATTTTGGAACCGAGGGTGGGGGAGAGAGGTCTGGTGACACTGAAAGTCCAGAGTCGGAGGCTCGGGGAGGGAGGCACGAGCGGTATAGGCGGAGGGTTCAATTTTTGTTGCCGAAAGATTAGAGATGCACATTTGGGAAATAGGGATGGATATAGGTCCCCCCATCCCTATCCCCATCCCCATCCCCATCCCCATCCCCATCCCCATCCCCACTTCCATGACCCTTCCCCCATCCCCCACAATTTCCCTATTTGATGAAAATGGGGATGTGGAATTTTGGGGGAAGGTATATCCATCCCCAACGCCAGTTCCCCATTCTCCCCGTTTCCCCGTTTCCCCCAATTCCCCATTTCCCCATTTAACTAAAATTTACAAATTTAACTAAAAAAACGAAATTTTCATTACAAATACAAAATAAAATCCATTAATGTATTATAAATACAAATATATATTATAATTATATTTTATATGTTTGGGGGAAACAGAGAAATGGGAATAGGGGACCACCCCCTATCCTCATCTCATCGCCATTTCAATATAATTGTGTGGATAATGGGGAAATGGGTATAGGGAAGGGGTCCCCCCATGCCCATCCCCATTTCAATTTGGGGATGATTTTCATCCTCATCCCTCTCTATTTTCCCATTTTCCCTAAAGAATTCTTCAAATAGGGATGGGGAGTGGGGAATTGTGTCCCTGGGAAAAAAATGTGCATCTCTACCGGAGATACATCTAGAGGGGATTCACGTGGAGACGTTATAGGTGATCGAGAGGTATGTAAAATTAAATGTTTTTCATTATTTATAAATTCAAACTTGTGAACATTTTAGTACTGACAACATCGAAAGCTTTTCAGGCTCTCTGGGAACGTCAATTCAACGTAGTGTTGGATGCCATCCGTAAGAGTGAGGAGGATCAAAAGAAACAACACCATGACTTGCTGGATATGATCTGAAAGAGTGAAGATGGCCGAAAGCAGTAGTATAAAGAGTTACTGGATCTCATCCAGAGGCTTTAGATTTTGCGTTCGATGTCGCAGACCCACAAGGATGATCCTTGATTCGATGATGGGGACTTTAGTCTTAGAGATAGGACAGGTGGTCATCACGAGGGGAGAGACTCTGGGACAGAACGTGATCAGCAGCTGCCTACTAGGGGGACAAGACCTGATCGTGAGGAGCAGCTGCCTAAATACGATACATGACTTGGTACAAAGACAACAGTATTTGAGCTGGTGCCTTGTCCAGTGACGGATCATACAGCGGTCCTGTTATCGTAGAGGACCTCTCCAGGCTATCCCATCCCAGTAGTCTAGTGGAGCCCAGTGTATCGTAGCATTCCAGGCAATCATCTGGGTTGGAGTCCTCCTTAGAGCATACCGCTCCGGACCGTTAGACAACCAACCCATCCAGGCGATGTACATAACTGACAACTCTCGTCCATCCCAGTGCACCCTACAGTGACTTCTTTTATCAGTCTAGGCCTAGTCCACCCCGCAAGTTGATTGGACCCGAGCGTACCCATTCACCGGGATAGGGTTCCTCCTTCCACCACCATACCCCAGCGGATAGACTGCGGGCTCGCAAGCGAGGCTGACAGTTTTTAAGTCCATACACTAACAAATGTCGGTAAAAGAGGCCAAAGACATGGCCGAAGCCAGAACATGCATTCCTTCCCAATGCTTCAGTAGATGTTGACCAGCTTGCGTTTTACAAAGCATACAAAAGTAATGGGGTGGGGGAATTGTAAGTATAACACTCTCTATCATAATTAAATACCTCATTAAAATTACGTGATTTTCTAATTTGCCTAAAAAATAATTATACATACATGATGTGGATCTACTAAAGCCGGTCCCTATCACTTGGTTCCACCGGTTGCAAGAAAACTTTATAAAGTTGTATGACACGGCACGTTTGTAACTTGAATTGTCTTTTATGTAATGGTAGAATACTAATAATTTATATTGTTTGTATTGTTAGCATATGGATGCGTACCTGCACATTTTATGAAAGCGTCAGCGAGCTTTACCCACTGTCTATAATTAGATGATGACCTTACTGAATTCTCAGTTCTTTATAAGTGTTTATAATGTACTGGTTTCACATAAACGTTTTTTTTTCTTCGTGTTCCTAACTTTTTAGTAATTTATGTATGTACATTCATTGTTGGAGTATCAGTAGACGAGAATCATGCATCGTGATGCTGGGAGGCAAGTCGTGATGAAAAACTGGTATGTGTTGAAGTACAGGTTGTCACCTGAGGACCTTATGACTGTACATGGATTGGCATCGCCAGGAAACCCGTCATGGCACGAGGTTGACATGGTCAATTATGGTTTCAATGTGTTAAATTAAAAAAAAATGGTAGTTTATCATAGCACTTTCAAATTGTGTACCTATAGGTTATGATACCATGCAACATTAGCCGTCAGCATTGGATCCTGATGATGGTCGACCTCACTACTGGAAAGATCCATGTCCTAGACCCATTCAGACAGAAATGTCTAGTGTGGATCAGAAAACAACAGGTTGCTCCATTGAGATGGTTTTTACCCTTCATATTGCATCAGGCAGGGGTTTCACGATGCAAGAGAGAGCGGCCAGCCGAAGTTCTCCAAGCGGAATGAACCCTTTGAGTAAACGTGGTGTCTGCATCACATGTGCCCCAATAGAGTAAAGGGTAAGACCGTTTGAA
The DNA here is from genome assembly GCA_032871835.1 of Dipteronia dyeriana. Lineage (NCBI taxonomy): Eukaryota > Viridiplantae > Streptophyta > Magnoliopsida > Sapindales > Sapindaceae > Dipteronia > Dipteronia dyeriana. The sequence goes on along the minus strand of CM065295.1, from coordinate 31,026,465 downwards.
CTTCATATTAACTTAAAATTGGTTTTATTAACATTCTTTTGTAACGGTTATTCATGTGGTGCATTGCAGGGATAACTGTGGTGCCCATACGTTGAGATTGATCGAGTACACATTGGTAGATAGGCATGATTTCGATTAGTCAGAGACGATATAACCATTAGGGAATTGGATTTAAAACCACCCGTGCAGTGATGTCGGAAGGCACTACCCATGAAGAAGGATGGCCAACAGGCATAATAGGAACTGAGTACACATCAATAAGTGTTTGTCTCATGTAGTAGTCAGCACACACACAAATGTGAAATCCAAGTTTCACTCCCTGCAAGAAAATGACAAAACAGTGAGAATAACGTTTCGGTAATACAAAGCATAAACTGTAGCTTGTAAAGTACCTTGCCGCGACGAGTGCGTGAGAACATGGAAAAAGGTCCATTTGGAATTTGTAGCATGTGTAAGTCTTTCGAGCTAAATCAACAGTCCATTGCTTTCCAGACCGTTTAACGGAGAATATGTTTCAGTCAAGTGGATTGACGATCATATAACCGCACTTCTCGATACATTTTAAGATAACAAGATGTGCTGCGTCAGTTAAAGGCGAAGGTAGGGAGGAGCCCATAGGGGCCCTGGCCCCCCTAACCAATGAAAAGATTGTTTTAACACCTGTGTATTAATTTAAAAATATGAGTAACACATACAATTATTACCATTGAACCCTCCCATTATTGTATTTTAATATATAAATTCCATTATTTCATCCATTTCCTAATAATAGGTTTTAGTTAAAAAAAATTATTACCCTTGTTGACGTCGATTTCCCGATGGTTAAGAAAGTCAACAAGCTGAGTTTGATTATAACCTGTCAAAAGAGAAAGAGAAAGAGAGTCCAATTGAAGTTATTATGACACGAGTATACGTGGTAAAACTCCGGCGATCAGAGAAATATCTACAGGTGGTTTAGTGCACAACCAAGCCAAATCCACTATTGATTGATAAATTACACCACTCGATCTCTCGTGCATCTCTCTTACATTGATTTCTTTTCTATTCTTTTTTCTATCTTGCGTATCTTCTTTGAATCTGTCCTCTCTTTTCTAATGGGATTTAGGGGTTTATTTATATGTGTATAGAATACTAATCCTTGTTACATAAGTAAGAAAGGGAGATTGTATCTAACTAAAATTGATTACTTGTCAAGGTCATCTTTGTCTTCATTCCTGTTTCTGAGATCCTGTGGATCGAGTTTGAATCTTTATGGGACTCTGATTACACAGTCCGCTTAGGATCTTATTTCCTAATCGATGTGCAATCTTCTAGAAGAGTAAAGTTGTTACTTTGGTTTGAACTTGTTTCCTGTTTGATGTTTTATCTTCTGGAAACTTTCTAAATTCTTTCTTCCTTTGATACGCGGAATGAAACACTGATGCTTTGAGTATCAGGGTGTGATTCTAGATTTCTTCTTAGGCTTATTCTCGCATGTGAATCGTGTATTGAACTCCTTTATTCGGACCTCTTATATCATCCCGGGTGGAACTAAACGTACCGAGTACCTATATTTGAGCTTACTCGGGTTCTTATTCCTTAGTAATGTCATGGATGGTGCCTTCTAGATGCCATCTCGGATGCTCATCTGGCAATCTCTTTATGAGGTTGCCTTACCTGTCAGTGACTTGTACATTCAATAAAATTTAAATATAACAATACCCTCTTAAAATACTTTTGCCGAGTATAATTTTGTTTTGGTGGAAGTATTTTAATCCATCCTCCGACTAGGTTTTTATCTTTTCCTTCTTTAATGCCTCATTAATATAGGAATAATAATCCTTAAATAATGCACTGCATTAATGACGTGTCTCAATGGCTGCTATATATGGGTGATTCACCCTTTCATGTGAAATCCTTATGATTGCGACGTTTTGCAATTCTGACGGCTTAAATAGTTTTGTTTATGACACTTGTCCTTCTATCGTTTGGTATATCTATGGGCATTTATGAGATGTGACTCGTTGATTATCAGATACGTTGCTTACGTCACCAAACGTTCCTTCTTTTCTTTCGATTTTTCCCGCTTCTCGAAACCCAAAGGTTTCGCATCTTCGATAATTAAGTGGTTTATTTAAACTGACATGGGTTGTTCTTGTCATTCATTTTCACAGAAAAAAGCAAAAAACCCAAGTTCTCACATACAGATTCGTCTTGGTTCTTCACTGTGGCTTTTTCCAGTTTCTCTACGTCTGCTTTTAAGGTCAGTTTCCATGGACTCTATTGCACGCCACCGTCTTTTTGTTAAGGCCTTTGATGCGCTTGAGCGTGGAGATACTTATTTGGTCTCGTGTATTTATAAATTACTAGGGGAAACGCCCCATGACCAACCTTATTTTTTAAATGTTGACTTTTTTGGACTTTACCCTGGTGTCCCTTCTAGTCCCGACTTTGAATCTTCTTCTAGCTCTGAGTCTTCCATTTCTGATCATCAAAGGGTTCCTTTTCAATCTAGGATGGGAAATCATTAAAGCAATTACACGTTGCAAACATGGTTTAAGCGATGTTCTGATCGGGAGGCAAGAGGTTAATAAGAATGATGTTGAGAAAGAATACTGCGTCTCTTAGATTCTCTTTTCTCTTGAACGCCTAAGTGCGTATGATGTCGATTTGAATGTGGTTGGGGACACGGAGATCGAGAAATATCATGCTCGATTTGATCTAGATGATTATATCCCGATGACAACGGCAAGTGATAGGGCAGTATGGAATCCTCCTTCTAGCATGGTGGCAATTTATGGAACCATACTTAGTTGCAGGGTGACTCTTCCCCTTCAGCCCTTCATTGCCTGGTTCCTTACCGAGACGGGGATTGCTCCCACCCAGCTTGCCCTGAACAGTTAAAGGATTCTGATGTGCATGTGGCACATATGGAGCCGCATAAAGTCGTTGCTTCCTTCCCCTCATGAAATACGACAATTTTTTTACCCTTAGGCAGTTTGGTAAGACTGGGACTTATTTTCTTTTGTCCAACCCCTCCGAGTAGCTGGATTCCTGAAGGAGTTAAAGTGGGTTAGGACGGTTGATACTTCCTCAGATGTCAAGAAAAAGGGTTTCTTCTGGGGTTATCCTAGTTCAAATAAGTATTGGAAAAACACTTGATTTTTTGTATGAGGGAATTGGGGAAACCAGGCTAAGCTTTCAGCTAGTAAAGCTCGGGAAGTACTACAGGTTTGTCACTACTTCTGCTCTCACGATCACTGAAACTAAACGCCACCCGTTTTCACTAATGCTGAATTGACAAACCTTACTCGGGCTACAGTACGTACTTTGGAAAAAAGAAGCAAGTCCTACCTTTTTGAAGAGAAGAAAATGATAGAGCTTGGCTTCTTTGCTCAGATTTCTGCTCGTCGCAGACACTATAAGTGAAATTTACTAGTGCTTTTATTGAGTGTTTTTTACTACCTTCTCTTCAAACTCCTTACTCCTGGATTTAGTATATGATATGGATGTTGTCTGTGACGCTCAAGCCTGCCAGGTAAAGGCGATTATTCAGACGAGTTGTAAGGATGCTTCTCGTTCGAATGAACAAGGGATTGCTCCACCTGGTGACACGTCGGATGAGGACTCCGAGGAAGCAGATGAGCAAGTTCTGAGTATTTTCTGAAGAGGTTGTTCAACCAACCGCTTGGGAATCAAGCAGTCTGAGTGGCTCTACAGAACCTGATACGGACCAGCGGCCTGGGAATGAAGATGGGCGAGGAAGGCACCTTGGAGGTGTAACATCTCATGATCCTAGTTCTCCTATCAACGAGGTGTTAGCTGAGCAATTTGTTGAGAAAGGTGAGAGATATAGATAACCCCCTGCCGAACAGGTTAGCCATCTCCCTTATCTTTTTGAACTCTTTCAAGACATCACGAATGATCAGGTGGACCCCACAGTTGATCTCGACTTCCACCTCACTCAGGTTGAGAAAAGGAAGGCAGTTGATTCTCCTGCTCGACCTCCTCTAAAAGTTCCCTGAGTGGTGTCGTTTATTGAATTGAGCGACGAAGATGCCAATGTTGGGGACTCCCTAAGTGCTCAAGTGGAGAAATCTTTGGGAGGGAAGGATCCTCACTAGGGTTTAGACAAAGAAGATTTTCCGCCCTCAGAGGTTGAGGTTGAGTTTGAGGTTGAGGTTGACGATGCAATGGGATCCTCATAAAGATATATGGGTCCCACCCCCCAGGACATGCTGAGAATCATGTCATCTGGCCAAGCTTTTACCGGGGACGACCACTGGAGTCGCTTCAGGAGTTGTTCCCTGACATATCGTCTTCAAAACATTTTCAACAGCGCGAGCTACATAAGTCTTTTGAACTGTATTTTTTACATTATCGTGCCTTGGGTATCTTTAACCCACTTTCCTGCAGATGGTCGCTGAGTTTGTTGAAGCTGTTCAGACGTAACAATTCCAAACTGATTGGATAAGGCGCCTGGAGGCTCAATTTAAGGAGAGTGAGGATAACCGTGCTCGGATTGAGGCGGTCTATCAAAGAGAAGTAAGTTCTACCCAGGAGTTCACCGATCGTTGTTCGGCGAAACAAATGGAGGTCGATGAGAGAGCTTTTGCTATAAAAGTGAAGGCTAAATCTTTCCAAGACTTGTTTTCGGTCGCTTATGAATCAATGCTTAAGGCTGAACAAGCAAAGTCCTCTTATGAGAAAATAATTGAAGACCTTCAGCGCCAAGCCCTGACTGTTGAATCTCTTTCGAAGGAAGCCAGACTGAAACTTGAAGTTCAAGGGGTTGATCATTTCAAAAGGCCTCCTGCTTATGATGCTCTACTCCTCAGGGAGTTCCAACGGGGGTTGGTTTCAGCTGGTGAATTCTTCAAGGTCAAGAATCAGGCAACTGATAAAGCTCGGGCTAATTGGGAATTGTCAATCAAAAACCACATGGACCAGTCCTTGGAGTCTCTTCGGACTCAGATTAGGGAGTGAAGAGCTTAATGTCGTAGCCAAGGTAAAGAACCTCATCCTATGCATCTAGAAGTTCCATCTGAGCATTTCCTTTTGACTTTTTATGCTAGTCAGGAAACAGGTATGGATGGGTCGAAACCTAACGTTGGACTAGTCCTCAGAATGGATTATAATGAATGGATGGATGATTCGGTTGATGCAATTGTCTGGCCTTGGACTGAAAGTCTCCTACGCGAATATAAGATAGTGCCCGATCCGAGCATTGCAAGAGTTCTAAACATTCAGTTCCGCCTTAGACCTTGTAAAAGTTTGTACTACTAATAAAATTTCATATTTTACGTGATTGCTTTTCGAAATGCCGAGTATCTTATTAATTGGCTAGTAATGTACCCGAGTAACTTCTTCGTCATTTTAAATGCCAAGTATCTTATTTAACTGGCTAATATTATTAACCGAGTCATCTCGAAACACATGCAAGTAAATTTATACGTGTTTCATACTCGGTGAGTACCCAAACGTTGCATCGAGGCTCACCACAATCATACGTTTGAGTCCTTACGCAAGTCATTGAGGACGTCTCCTAGTTTTATCTATGCAAGGGTTTGCCGAATCGTTAAGCTCTGAATTGCTTAACACAACTGCGTAACTCACCGGGGTTTTCCTGGCGGTGCCCCGATCCATTTTCCAGAATCTAGTGCATCTGGTTTGCCTTTTGGTTAAGGTCTTTGTGGACCTTGCTCAGTTGGCATGCTCCTTTGAGCTTCTCCGTCCATTAGGGATTTTTGCCAAATTAATGGCCCCGAGCATTTTATTTCTTCATGTTGTTATGCGCTCAGACTTTTCATATGTTATTATCATATGCTTGGATTTATCCATATGTTCTTATTATTATATGCTTAATCTTTCCATATGTTCTTATTATCATATGCTTGGATTTCTGGGAATCCCATAATTGGGATTTTATTCATAATTTTGTAAAACTAACAATATGGAAAAAGGTTACTGGGAATAAATTACTAAAAAATATCCTGACTAAAAAGCAATAAAGCGAGTTTCAAGGATAGAAAATCTTTAAATATTAGGCATTACATGGTCGGGGTAAAACCCCTCCGTCAGATCGGGCAATCCAATATGCTCTATGGCCGGTTATCCCTTCATTCTTGTATAGGCCTTCCCACTTGTCAGCTAATGAGCCCGCGACTTTATTTTTTGTCTTCGACAATACTTTTTGAGCACCATGTCTCCTATTTGGAACCTCCTAACCCTGACATGAGAGTTATAGTGCTTAGCTACTCTTTGTTTATACGTCACATTTCGCACTTGCGAGTTCTCCCTTTTTTCTTCTAACTCATCTAGGCTTTGTAGTAGCATATCAACATTATAATCTCCATCATATAGCCTGACTCTGGGAGACATATACGATGTCTCTGCCAGGATAACAGCCTCAGTTCCGAATGCCAAGGAAAATGGTGTTTCTCCTGTAGACATCATTGTTGTTGTTCGATAAGCCCATAATACTTCAGGAATTTTTTCGACCCAACTGCCCTTTTTGGCATCTAGCTTGCTTGATGACTTTGTTCACTACTTCAGCTTGTCCATTTGTTTGAGGGTGGGCAGGTGTGGCATAATAATTTACAATTTAGTACTCGCCTCACAACTGGCTGAACTTTTGATTATTGAATTGGGTGCTATTGTTAGTGATAATAGTATTCAGGACTTCAAACCTGTAGAGTATGTTTTTGTTCACAAAGTTTGTGGTGTTTGCTTCTGTGATGTGTACTAGCACTTCAGCTTCCACTCACTTCGTGAAATAATCAACAGTCACAATTGCGTATTTAGCTCCACCCCTCGTTCCTACTGGCATTGGACCGATTAAGTCTAATCCCCATATGGCGAATGGTCATGGGGATGTGAGGCTTCTAAGTTATTCAGGGGGCTGTTGAATGTCATTGGTGATCCTTTAGCAAGCATTGCAACTTTCTGAACCTCGTTGTGCATCAGAGAACAAAAAAGGCCAATAAAAACCTTGTCTGAGTACCTTGTGTGCCAAACTTTTGCCTCTTATATGAATCCCGCATACTCCACCATGGATTTCCTATAGTATCCGGCGTGCATCGTCCTCTGACATGCACCTTTGGAGTGTTTAAGAGAACCTTCTTCTATATAATTTTCCTCCAATCATAGTATATCTTGCTGACTTGTATCTAACGCGTTTTACCTCCAAGGGCTCTTCTGGGAGTACATCTTCCTCCAAGTACTTTTTTAGCTGAGTCATCCAAACGTCTGATGGTGTTCAGATTTCTGAGACTTCAAAGTCTCTTGGCTCAACTATATTTGGTCTGAGAAGATGTGCAACCGGGATATTATTTGGTCTGATTGTGGTTGTTGCTGATGCTAGTTTGGACAGGGCATCTGTTTTTTCATTTTATTCCAGAGGGATCTGGATAATCCTATATTCCTTGAACTGTTGTAGGAGTTGCTTTGCTATGCCCAAATAAGCCATCATACTTTCATCCCTGGCCTGATATTCGTCTAAAACTTGGTTGACAACTACCTGCGATTCAATAAAAAATTCAAATTCATCTGCTCCGAGTACGATACAAACTCTAAGTCTTGCCAGAAATGACTCATATTTGGCTTGGTTATTTATTGCTTTGAAATCGAATCTCATGGCACATTCAACATCATCCTCTTCTTGGATGCATACCACGATCCCCGCCCCACTGCCATGAGTGTTTGAGGAGACGTCAACATACAACTTCCATAAAAAATCCTGCCCACCATTCTTTTTGCCTCTAAGTCAGGTTCTGCGGATTTTGCTATAAAATTTGATACTGCTTGGCCCTTGAGTGATGTCATGGGCTCGTATTTAATATCGAACTCACTTAGCTCAATTGCCCATTTGGTTAATCTCCCTGAAATCTCAGATTTCTTTAGTTTAAGCAGGCAATCGGTGTAAACCCTGATTGCATGTGCCTGAAAATATGGCCTTAACTTCCTTACTACCAAGACTAAAGCTAGAGCCATCTTTTTTGCTCTAGAATATCTAGTTTCAGCCGGAAGAAGAGCCTTACTGGTATAGTATACTAGCTTTTGTATTCAGCCCTCGGTTCGGACTAGAGCTGAACTCACTGCTAACTCTGTAAGTGACAAGTACAGGTAAAGTACTTCTCCTTCCTTCGGTTTTGAGAGAATGGGTGTCTGCTCCAAATACTCTTTTATCTTCTGAAATTCCAGTTCACATTTTGTATTCCATTCAAGCCTCTTCCCTTTTTTGATTATCTTGAAGAATGGAGCACATTTATCTATGGCCTTCAAAATAAACCTGCCAAAGGGAAGCTAGGCATCCCGTCAAATGTTGTACCTCCTTTAAGGTTCTTGGAGAAGTCATTTTTCTGAGTGCTTTAATCTTCTCGGGATTTACTTTGATCCCCTTTTGATGCACTAGGAAACCGAGGAATTTTCTTGAAGGAACCCCGAATAGGCACTTGTTCGGATTCAACTTCATCCGGTACCTTCTCAGGACATCAAATGTTTTGTGCAGGTCTGAAGCATGTCTGTCTACCGAGATACTTTTGGTTAACATGTCGTCTATGTAAAATTTCATGCATCATTCTATTTGGCGAGCAAAAATTCTGTTAACCAATCTTTGATATATGGCCCCAACATTTTCTTAATCCAAAGGGCATTACTGTATAACAATAAAGACCTAGATTGATCGTGAATGCTATTTTTTCTTCATCTGCTTTATTCATCTGGATCTTATTGTATCCCGAATAGGCATCCATAAAACTGAGCAATACATGACCTGATTTAGCATCGACCAGTTGATCTATTCGTGGGGGTGGAAAACTATATTTTTGGCAGGCTTTGTTCAAATCCGTGAAATCTATGCACATTCTCCATTGGTCATTCTTTTTTTGGACCAGAACCACATTTGCCACCCACTGAGGATAGTTGATTTCTCTGATTGATTCTGCAGCGAGCAACTTTTCTACCTCTTGCTTAATTGCCTAACTCATTTCGAGGTTAAAGGACCTTCTTTTCTGAATCACAGGTTTTACACTCGGATCTATATCCAGGTGGTGTGATATCACTCGCATGTCTATCCCTACCATGTCTTAATGACTCCATGCAAACACGTCTTTGTATTCTTTAAGCAAATTGATGAGGTATATCTTGACCTTCTCCTCTAAATTAGTTTCGATTTTGATCTTTCTAGTTGGTTCATCTTCCTTTATGATCACCTCTTCTATTGGCTCATTCTTGGACATTTCAGATTCCTCCCTTGGATCGAATTCGAACATCAGTGATTCTTTTTTCTCAACTGATCCGGTTGAGTTAAGGTACAAACCTGGTGTCCGTTGCTATCATTATCCTTATAAACGGAGAGATTGGCTCTTCTAGCCATTTCTTGTGAACCTTTGGTCGTTCCTACTCCTCATTCAGTCGAAATTTGATCATCAGGGCATAAGTTATTGTCACTGCTTTTGTCTTGTTTAAAAAAGGTCAGGCCAGTAAGGCATTGTAAGGTCAGTTGTCTATATCTACCACAACAAAATCGAGTAACACTATTTTCTGGCAGGGTGCTACTCCGATTTTTATGGGTAATTTCACCTTCCCTACAAATCTAACATCGACTCCATTGAATCCTTTAAGCGGGGTATGGAATGGTTGCAATTCCTTTCGATCCAATCTCAGTTGATCATAAACAGCCACGCTGGGATGTATGTTGAGCTACCATTGTCCACTAGTATCCTTCTAACTTTTCTATGGCCAATTCAGGCACTAACGACAAGTACGTCGTTTGGCCGGACGTCAACCCCATTTGAGTCAGCTTCAGTGAATATTATCGGGTCTCATCCTTCCTTTATTCTCTTCGGATCCGGATCGATGGAGTTAACATCAAAATTCTGTCTTACTTCCACTGCTTCTAGAATTTGTTGAGTCCGCTCTTGGTTACTTCTCCAATTGACGGATCCGCCAAAGATATTTTGTATCATACCATTCGCTTCGGGATTGGCCTTTTTATTTCGACTTAGGTTATGATCTTCCGGCTTGATTTCCTTTCGAGTTCCTGACTTCTCATCTTTCTTCAAGATTACATCTTGCAGATGTCCTTCTCGGATGAAGGTTTCTATATATTCTCTGAGCTGGTAACATTTGGAAGTCTCATGGACGGATTCTTTGTGGAACCTGCAATGCTTTGTCGTATCTCGCATGGTAAATTGTGACTGCCAACGCGACTCTTTCACCATATCCTTCTCTTCTTATATTGCCAAGATCTCATCCTGCTTTTTCTGAAGTGAGGTGTAGTTCGTATACTTTCCTTGAAATTTTTCCTTAGTTTGGTCAGTATTACGTCCACTTCCCCCATATTCGCTTCTTTCTTTGCTACTTCATTTCTGTTTGCTTTTATGGTTCTGTGACTTTGACTCGGTATCCATTTGTTCAGGTTTTCCCCCATGCACATAACTACCTCATATCGCCAACTCCTCTTCTTCTTCCAGCGCGTATCCTCCTACCATATCCATCATGTCCATATATCTAGTTAGACGAGCTCTTCTTAAGTCAAAAGACAAATGCCCATTCTGTAAGTTATTTATAAATGTAGCGATTATTACCTCGTCATTCGCACTACCGATTTCTGAGACAGCCTGGCCAAATCTTCCCAGATACTTCTTTAGCGACTCGTCTTTTCTTTGTTTTAGTTGAGAAAGATACGCCACCAATTTTTTTCCTGTGTACATTCCCAAGGAATTGTCTTGAAAAGCACCTACTCAATTCGCCGAAACTCCCAATACTTGCTGGAGGCAATCTCCCAAACAATCTTGAGCCTGTATCCCAAGAGTTTGTGGGAATTAAAGGCACAACAACAGATCGTTGTGGGCCTACTGGGCCATGGCTGTCTTATATCTTCTGACACGCTCTTTAGGATCTGTGTCTTTCTTGAACTATTCCACGTGCGGCATCCTGAATCTTTCCAGGAATAGCGTTCGTAGAAAATCTTTAGTAAAGGGTCTTTTAGAATCGTCGTCAGACAATTCATTATATCCATACCGCCTGATCAATACGTCCAGTTGACGCCTGTTATTCTTGACTTCTGGGGTCAGACTCTAAATCAAGACATCTCTATCACCCATCGGCTCTCCCCGATGGTCGAGCTATCGAGTGACTGCCATACATGTCTCTAGCTCCTCTTCATTCTGCCTCCGAGTCTCACGAGCCAATCCTTGTAAGCGTATGGTCCCATGGTGAAGTTTACGATGATGACGGTCACTGTCTTCTGATGATGATAACCGATTTCTCCGCTGGTCATATTTACGGTGCCTATCATGGCCTGCTTGACTGTGGCTTCATCTTTGGTGTGGTCATTCTTCTGCTGGTGTTTCATAATCCTTGTCATGGTTATGCGTCGTACCCCCAATCTGGTTGACTAGATCTGAGTTCCTGACGGCTACTGGTATATCTGGTTTCGGCTCAACTACAACCGATCGGAGCCTAGGAGGTGATGAAGGATTTGGCAGATGTGCCTCGTCTGTGGCCAATAGATCTATTCTTTCTTACGCCGCATCCGTCAATAACTGTTGCAATGCATCACGGAAGTTACGTGCTATGTCCTCGCTGGTAAGAGGGACTTGCTGAATGCCAACTAGGGATATCGGTTGGTTCCCGATGGTTGTGGTGGGATTCTGAGTGGTCCCGCCTAAATGAGCATTATCTGGAGATTTTCGGATGTCCCTAGAACTGTCTTTGCTTCCATTACCGGCCATCGTTTAAACAGATCAGAGGTTCAACCCCTCCTTCTAGCGCCAATTGTTGACGTTGATTTTTCAATGGTCAAGAAAGTCAACAAGCTGGGTTTGATTATGACCTATCAAAAGAGAAAGAGAAAGAGAGTGCAATTAAAGTTATTATGACACAAGTATACATGGTAAAACTCCGGTGATCGGAGAAACATCCACAGGTGGTTGAGTGCACAACCAAGCCAAATCCACTATTGATTGATAAATTACACCACTCGGTCTCTCGTGCCTCTCTTTTATAGTGATTTCTTTTATATTCTTTTTTCTATCTTACGTATCTTTTCTAAATCTGTCCTCTCTTTTCTAATGGGATTTAGGGGTCTATTTATATATGTATAGAAGCCTAATCCTTGTTACATAAGTAAGAAAGGAATATTGTATCTAACTAAAATTGATTACTTGTCAATGTCGTCTTTGTCTTCATTCCTGCTTCTGAGATCCTATGGATCGAGTTTGAATCTTTATGGAACTCTGATTATACAGTTCGCTTAGGATCTTATTTCCTAATCAATGTGCAATCTTCTAGAAGAGTAGAGTCGTTACTTTGGTTTGAACCTGTTTCCTGTTTGACGTTTTATCTTCTGGAAACTTTCTAAATTCTTTCCTCCTTTGATACGGGGAATGAAACACTGATGCTTTGCGTATCAGGGTGTGATTCTAGATTTCTTCTTGGGCTTATTCTTGCATGTGAACATGTATTGAACTCCCTTATTTATGCCTCTTATATTGTCCTAAGTGGAACTAAACGTGCCGAGTACCAGTATTCGGGCTTACTCAGGTTCTTATTCCTTAGTAATGTCATGGATGGTGCCTTCTAGATGCCAGCTCGGATGCTCATCTGACAATCTCTTTAAGAGGTTGCTTTATCTGTCAGTGACTTGTACATTCAATAAAATTTACATATAACAACCCTATTACAAACAATTTTATTTATTTCATCTGTCTCTAATAAAATTTATTTTTATTTCAATTAATTTATTTAAATTTTTTTATTGCTATTATAAATTAATTTTACTTAATAAGTGTGATGACAAATTTAAATTATAAAAAAAGATGAATAATTGTTATTTGACTTTATCACTATTATAATGTCATTTTGAATATTTTTATTAATCATATTTTTGAAGCTTGTTTTTGTTTATTATTGCTAATTGTAGTTTTTTTTACCATTACATTTATTATTTTAATTAAATGGTATACATTACATTTGGGTTTGTAATGAAAAATAAATTTGAATATTTAATATCTATTTTAGTTAACTTGATAGTTTTATTTTTAAACAAAAAAACAAATCTTATTTACAAAACTACTACAAAAGGACATTTTTCATCGAGAATAAAAATACAAAAGTAGATTAATATAAACATTCAAGGAGTATCAATGAAACATAAAACCGGTTAATAAAATCTGTAACTTGATCATTCATGATAAACATTTACAAGACTATAACCATTGTAACAGATAATTTCAACTTCTTACTTTTGCTTAATCAACATATATTATAACACTTGAAAAGCTCAATTTAAGAATGAAACTTACGCTCAACCTAAAATTTACCAATGCAACTTAATAATTATTTTTATTCGACCCCTTCGTAACTAAAATTCTGGCTTCTCCCCTAGCGTCGGTCAACTGATAACGCATGGACTGTGCAGCTCGATGGCGATCGTGAAACCACCTCTGTAGTATATTCCTAATGTACTATGCTAGTGTCAACAAAGGGAGTTATCGTGCAACTTTTAGGCATGAGTTTCTACATTCTGCAATATTTGTTGTCATCACCCTGTACCTTCATTCAGGATAGTGTACGCGGGGCCACTTGTGTGGACCAGCAGCATTGACATAATCGAATGCATTCTTGTGCAGGTTACGTAACTCTTCCATATGCCGATTATATTGCAATTCAGTGTACGATCAAGCTACTTTGTCTATTATAGAGGCTACATCCTTTCTGTGAAATCGCTTCTTAATATTTTTAGAAAAGTACCTGCAACATATGGTATGGGTTGCATCAGAGAACACTTTAGAAATCCCTGTTACAATGCTTACATGTCAATCGAAAATGAAAACCAGGTCATCTATATGACCAAGGGCACCCTTCAAACAATCCAAAAACCACTCATATGAAAGGTTGTTTTCTGAGTCGTGTTACCCAAAAGCAATTGGATACACATGTTCGTTCTTATCTTGTGCAGTTGTAACAAACATTATACCCCTGAATCTTCCCTTCAAATGGGTACCATCAATTGCAATAACTGGACACATACACCTCCTGAAACCTCAAAGTGAGGCACCCAATGACATGAGAAAATACATAATTTTACCATCTTCTGTACACTATAAATCAGTGATTGTGCCAGGATTTTGTTGCCCCAACACGTAACCAAAGATGACATTAGTTGAAAAGTTTCTTCATGTGTTCCATAAGTCAATGACAACGCATAATGCATGGTTTGATGTGCCTTACTATACATGATTTGGATGCCATACATTGTTTTCATATCGGCGATTATGTCCTTGGGATACATGAGACGACCATCTTGTTGTTGAAGTCGAGATGCAACGACTTCTCTAATTATGACTGCACTAGCTTGTCAGTGGCAACGGTGAATCTCCTCCAAGGGACAACTGTGTTCATTGACACAACTTCTTACTTGGAAGTACTTCTCTTCATCTCTCCTCACTACTTTTAATTTCCACGTACAGTTGTCAATCAAATAAACCAGATGTAACATTGTCTTATTGGACCTTTTCACCTTCCATTCGAAGTTCTGCCGCATTGTAAAAAGGCCAACTAGTCTCTTCAAATCTTTTTTAGTAGGAAAAAATTGACATTTATAAATCATGCTTGTATGTTCTTCTGCTACCAAGTTCCTACTTCTAACATGACCAAATGAGTATGAATCTGCTTCGAAAATAACCCACGTTATGCATTATCAGAATCATATGCAGTTACATTATGCCAAACCTGGAAAGTCCCAGGCATATCTGGTGATATGCCGCACTGCAACTAACTACTTGTACACGTATTCCATGTCTTTCAATTTGGACAGGCTCTTCCTCAGTGTTCTCTATATGATCTACCAGATCAATATTTTCCTTACTATCCACCTCATGTATCGGCCTAAGATTCGGTTCACTGTTCATTGTACATGTCATTATAAATCTCATTGTATTGCTTGTTATACTACCCATCATTCATCGCAATTTGAAAACTAAACACATCGTCGAATTGAGGTCCAACTACATTAGCATGGTCGGCTACTACCAGTGGGACAACAAATATATTTTCTCGATCTTCTGTCCCACTCCTTTGTGTGAACGCTTGGTTGCTTCCGCTAAAGGATTCTAATTGTTAGGTATTTTCACGAGGAGGAATATCATTCCCTATCACATCTCCAACTGCCCTTTCAATTAGACTAACACATACTTGAGAGATCACCCGATCTTGCCCTAGCATAAACTAAACATCATCGTCATTTCTTATAAATGTGCAACATGTAGTGCCAAGAACGATCGATATTGACTGTAGATCAACATTGTATTTGTTTACATCATACTTCACAACGGTTTGCACGATCGCCACCAATTCTTCGTAAGTCATATTCTTTGACACATATATTCCTTGGTTATCGGATCTTAAAAACCTCTGACTTCTGTTGGGTAACTGCTCTCATCCGACCGTTGTAAGATATTACTAGTCTCAACCGATTCATTCTCCTCTCAAATTCATCATCATAACCCATTATTAAAAAAGTAAAAATTTCAAAAGCTCAAAGACTATTTAAAAGTCTTTGACGCTCCATAAAAACGCTCGGAGACTGTTTTCAAAGTCTCGGACACTTCACCAAAAGTTTCAAAACCTTCACAAAAACACTTGGAGACTATTTTAAAAGTCTCGGGCACTTATGTAAAAGGCTCGAAAATTTCAAAGGCTCGGAAATTTCAAAGGCACTCTCAAAGTTTCATTGAAAAAGGCTCAAACACACCTTCAAGAAGGTTCAGAGACTTTACTAAAAGGCTTGGAGCCCTTACACAAAGTCTCAGAGCCTTTACACAAAGGCTCAAAGACTTTTACATAATGTCTCAAAGACTTTACTAAAATGCTCGGACGACATTTAAAAAGGCTCGGATAGAGCTTACAAAGGCTCAAATATTCAAAATTAAAAAACTTCACAAAACCAGCTTCATGTTCACACAAAGACTCGGACAAAAAAATATAAGGAATGAATAAATTGTTACAAGACTCAGAAATGCATTATAAAGTAAAAATATCAAAAATATATATTACCTTGTTGTGCTGAAAAACGTCGACTTTTATTAAGTTGTAGATTCAATTTTCACACAAGTTTACTGGAGAGAGAGAGAGATGAGTTACTCCTTTCAGTGTTCAAAGTGTGAAGATGGAAGTACAAAGAGAATTAAAAATGGATTATTTAAGGGCAATTTTGGTTGTTCACCATAATAGGTGCTTTTTAAACTTAACTTATTAAATCACTAATATGAGTGCAACGCACCTAAAAAAAAGATGACATTTCCCACCATTTCCATTTTATGTAATTGCTTCTTAATTAACTAATCTTAGGGCATCTCCAACCCTGCGGCGTCCCCAACTGCATCTCCAACTTGCAGCTAAAATGGCCCTCGAACCCAACGGCAAATCCACCACTATTTTTGCTCCAATGAAAAATGTCATGCAATATATTGTGTGACGCTGTTCACTTGGCACAAATTTTATTTTATTTTTTATTTTTTATTTTATTTTTTTATTGTAAATTCAGTTTTGATTGGTTGAAGATGAGTATGTGTTGACAAATAATAATAAAGAAATGGAATAGCGTAAGATTTGGTGGAATGAGTTGAAGATGAAATAGTACATTTTGATAGACCAAATATTATAAATTTGGAGGATGAGGAGGAATGATATACATTTTGAGTTTGTGGAACATCTATGTTCAGTGATAGACCATAAACTCTAAGATATTCATCATATAACTTATACAATAATGTATTAATTCAAACACAACACTTATCAACATCATAATCTATTTTTAAACCTTGTTCATAATAAGCATATAGATTATCGGACAAATTTTCTATCACATCATAGATCAAAACACATGACAATCAAATAAATATTTGGAAACTCTGTATAATATTTTAACCATTTAGCCTTTATAGCAGTAACGGACTCTAGTAATTGTGGGTCAGATTCACAATAAGCAAATGCACTAGCAATATTAAGACTCTCAATAATAATAAAAAATAGTTGTAGGATAATAAACACCAGATAAACTGTTAGTAGTAGTATTAAAGACTTTTAACAAACACAAATATTGTTACAAACATCTCAATAACTTTGATAAAGATTAATGTGCCTAACATGATGTTAAATAAAAGTAACTAATAAATCTCTAAAATCATAACTTCTGGCAAGCAATGTATAAGTAGAATTCCAATGTGTTGAAACATCACAAAGAAATCTAACGATTCGTCTACCATTTTGTTTACATATGTTGTCCATGCTTTCATTGCAGAAGGATGTCTCCGTAAAAAAATAGAGGGCATCTTTAATAGGTTGAATAAACTGTTGAAGAGTTTCTAATTATTTTTTAATACATAAATTTAAAACATGGTATGCATATCTATGATGATTTTTTTTCCATTAAGATAAGGTTTGCATAACTCAGTTAAAGCAGGAATAGCAACGGTATTGTCTGAAACATTATCAAAACCAAATGCATTTTTGTTTTCAATTTTTTACTGTACAAAAATAATTCTAAGCTGTCTAAAAATATTAGCAGCAGTGTGTGTATCATCAAAAACTCTAAATGCAATAATTATTTTTTGGATAGTCCATGCATTATCCATATAATAGCAAGTGACTCCAAGTATGAATGCACTCTCCAATGGTCACTTCATATGACGGCACATACGGAAACACAACCAATATACTTTTCAAAATATTTTTCCAACTTTATTTTTTCTTTATCATAAATATTTTCAAGTGTTCTGTGAGCGTGGCTCTAGGAATACGACATGCAGTAAGATTTAATGTTCGTTGACAATAATTAATAAAATCAACATTTTCACCAAAACTAAATGATAAGTATTCTATTCCAACCATTCTGGTTAATTCTTCTCTATTTTTCTTTTTTCATCACTATATTTAAATAATTGTTGGTTAAGGGTAGCGTACCTAGAAATTTGGGCTTGTGAACTCGATCTGGCATGTGCTTCTAGATGATTGTTCGTTATATGCTTCTAATATGTGTCATATTCTCCAGATTTGTGCCACTTAAATACTTTTTATAGTAATTGTAAATCACTATAGTGCATCTTCTTACGTAACTTTCTTCATATGGAGTATGAAGAGATCGGATTTGACCGGCTTTTGTAACTTCTTCCGTATGTGGATGAAATTCAAAATCTGGAGGTGGATTAGACATATTTTTTGATTGGCTTATCAAATTGTTGGTGGAATCGGGATCGGGTTCAGAAATTATCATAGTGGGAAGAGATTGAGGAGAGTTTAGGCCTAGGTCTTCAACATAGACTTGGTGTTGCAGATACTCGTGATAGGCCCTATCGTCAGAACCAAAATTATCTCTCATACGACCCTTACATTTCATCAAAATGGAATGCCTAGGACCGTCACCACTTCCACTTGTCATTTAAAAAATGGAATTATAAAATTCCTTGAACAAAATATGATAAAAAATTGATAGAAATAAATTTGGGAGAGAATTGAAAACTAGCTGTTAGTAATTGCAAATAAAATAAATTACAAATAAATGAAATTGAAAACTTAGTGATTGCAAATTAAATAAATTTGAAAGAAGATCAATTGTAAATAATATAATTTAGAAACTTAGGGACCGTCTTGTAAACGTTTTCCGTTCACTATTTTTTTAAATCTGAAAACATGACTGGTAGCATATGCTGAAATCTATTCTGAAAATAAAAATACTAAAAACGTGTCTGGTAGGTTAACCAAAAATATCAAAGTTTGACTCTAATTCATCCCAAATAATAATAAATTATTTTTTAAAATTATTAATTATTATTATTTTTTAAAATTATTAATTATTATTATTTTAACCAGATAAAGCTCTGATATCTTAATCATCATCATCACAATTTTTTTTTTTAAATTCAATCATCATCAAGCTCTATCCTGTGTTTTTTTTTATCTCCATCCGTGCAAATTATCACCATTTTTTTTTTTGGATATGTGAACAATCTTTGACCTCTATTGTTTGGCATGCTCACGATCAATCTTGATATTTACCAAGTAGTGTTCTTCGGGACCATTTTCATGGTATCTAATTTATAGACGCTTGTCTTTTATCTGTTAACTAAGACACCGAGACATCTCCCAGTAGTCTGTTGTTCAATATTCATTGTAACGAGGGTAGCTTATTTTTTACTAACTTTACAAAGAATGTTGAAGTTTGCATTGACAATTGTTTTAAGTATAAATATTATATCCCTCATTCAACTCTTAGCGCATCCCATCAGGTACCTATGATCTGAAGGCGCTCTAACAGTGCTTTTAATGCACCCAGATAGTTTCGGTGAGTATGTGTTGTCTTTGCTACTTTCGCTTTCAGCCTCTTCACTAGGCCCCCCGAGCACCCTTAGCCTAAGCAAACTCGGGTGTTCGGGCATGTCTCTGTGTGGCGGAGACAAATTTCAAACACTTTTACTTGGATTTTATCTGAAGAATTTCTCCTTGAATGGTCTTTTAAGTTTTTAGACGTTTAGCCGAACTTGGTCTGATCTTTAACACTTTTTTTAGTGTAGATGCTTGTTTGAGCTGGCTCTATTTCTCCGTGTTATCGTTATTCAGTCATGTAGTCTAGAGATTCTTGACCCATCTGTGTTTTGGGCGTTTGTATCTCTGATGCAGAGTTATGACACCCCGAATATTGTCAATCATTCCATAAGGTGACGATCCTTATTACCTTTCACGAATTGGAACAATCCATTTAACTTTTTTACAAGGAATGACTGGATTTTTGACCACGAGCAACCCTTTGATTAAACCGCCGAGATTGAGATGGTCTACTACTACTCGACTTTTTACATGTGCTGAGAGGTGGTGATTGATCCACATGCTTTTGTCTTTTACTCTCACTTCTGTTCTAGTCCATTTCTTTTTTTTAATATACATATATCAGTTATCTAATTACACTGATTACTCTGTGAATGGTCACTTATCTTATTACATTGATCAGTTATCTTTGATCTTGATCAAATATCTTGTTAAATGATTAACTTTGGCAAGATCAGATATCTTATTACATTGATCAACTTTTGACCGATCAGTTATATATATATATTATCCATTAGCCTAATCTCCGGGTCACAGAAGAGACTTTTCTAAACGTTGTTTTGCAACTATGAATTATTATTTTTAACGTATCATGCTCATTTGTTGTGATGTGCTACCCCTAGCCCCCCAACAGTTGTTAAAGTAGGTTTTATTCGAACAAGAGTGCTTGTAACATCACATCCTTTTTTCCTCCACTTTTTTTAATGCTTTGTTGAGTAGCCGGTTGAGGTATCTGACAGAACGGTGAGCTAAACTTTAATGGCTGAATACCTCTGGTGAATCTATCAGTTCTGATAAGTTGAGTAGTTCCTCCAAACTGAACAACTATATATGGCAAACTATATAGGCTAACACATAGATTTTACTGCTTTGTTCGCCGGTTGTATGTGACAGAGTTATTTCAAAATAAACTTGGTGAGGCTGTGGAAGTGAAACATTATCAACTTTTAATTGCCACACATGTGGTCTTGATCAACTTATTATATCGCCATCCATTTGAGCGACCTGGAGCCAGTGTGAGGTTTCTGTGAATCCATTTTATGCTTTCGATGGCCAATTGCCCACCGTTTAGTTGATGTTTGCTTTGATGTGAGCATAGATTGGATTCTTCATCGATATTTTAAACTCAGAAAGCATGTGGGAAGCTGTCTTTTCTGAGTTGAATCTGATGAGTAACTCATGACTCCGAAGTCTTGTTGCTAAGCTTGTAAATTCTTCGGTTGTTGTCGGTTTAGCTGATAACAGATAGCTTATTTGACTCAGTTGATGATTGACTTGTGATGCTTTCTACCATCATGGGTCCGGTTTTCAATGCTCATCGAGGTAAACATTTCTCTAAGTGCATCTTACGTCTTTTTTTTTACCAAACTTTATTTACGAATTTGCTTGCTTATGTATCTTCTGACGCCGATAGAACAAATAATCCACCCCTTAGCACCCCCTCTTCTTTTTTATCAGGCTTGCTAGTATCTTGGTGTTTCGTCTGTTTATGTTGTAGTCGCAGGGATGTTCTTGATTTTTATGGGTGTGACCCATTTTAATAACTCTATTAAGATCTGACCTCTCATCTTTGTTGATCTTTTTTCATAGACCACGCCGCCTCTTTTTTTTTTTCCTTTTTTTCTTTTTTTTTCGCCGGAATCTTTGACGGGTCAGATTTCATCTTTGGCCGATAAGAAACTTTTGTCAATCAGATGCTCTTTCACCGACTGGATTTTATCTTTAGTTGATCAAGAACTCTAATCGACTAGATTCAGTCTTTGGAAGACTATAGTTATGGTCGGACAAAATCTTTGGCTGAACAGGTTCTATTTTTGACCAACATGAATCTTTCACCAGTCAGAACTTTGGCCGAACAAGTTCTATCTTTAACAACCGATAATTAACTGACACGGTTATAGTTTGGAGTTTTGCCAACCTTTCTAATCAAGAAGCTTTTGAAAAGCAACCTTATCTGAATCAAACTTGATAAACCTTTCACTATAAAAATTCTTAACAAATTGTTAGTTAAAGAAAGACATTTAATGATCGTTGTTATTAAGTGACCCTTACTCGGGTACTTTTTGTTAAGCATCTGTCGGGCTCCATTTACAGTTCTGAAGTATAAATAATAAAATATGCTTGCTCAGGTAATAAAAGATAGTGGTAAGTTATGAAAGAATTTTATTCGCATAACATATTAGATAAAGAGGAAATCCGTTATATTAATAGGAGAGATCAAAACCGGATTGACGAAGGTACTTGTTAGCATTGTGAGGCCAATGCTACTCTTCCATCTCTGATTGGGTCACCGAGGTTATATGGTCTCTTGTTTTTTGAAGTTGTAAGCGCATCGAGATGAAATTCGATTCCCATGCACCAAGGCAAGACTCGATACCTGAGCTAGTGCTTTCAACTTGTTTTCCATACCAAGATGTGAGTAGTGTTCGCACAAGTAATAATAATCATGTACTTAATGAGACCAAATATTTGGAAGCAATTAACTCATACATGGTACTAATAATGATTAGAGTAAAAATTCGACACCTATAAGTCTATGATAGATAACATGCATGTAAGAGCCATAAAGGTTGTTAGACATACCAATTAAGCATGCATTACATGTTCATAGACTTGTGCACGCGTATTATGCATTGCATATGAGAGAAACACGTATTGATTGTGTTGTTTCTTAGCAAATTAGCAGCAGATTTATGGAACTTTTAAAAACCAAATAAATATCATGCCATTATACTAAACTATCGACTGAAATATAATATGATGTCAATAAATAACATAACAAATAAGTGAAAACATACCTCCGTGTCCGGATGATTTTGACAATGTCATTAAACGCTATCGGAAGTGTTTCACATCAAGATCGAAGCCTTGATTAATTCATTAAATAACACTTCTTCGAAAGATATTATGAAAGACTATAATTATTTTCAAACAATATATACATAACAGATCACAACATTGTTAACAATATCGAATCAGTTTAATCGTTATATTTAAATGATTTAAATGTTTGTCCAAAACAATTATATGCTAAATAAGCAATGTATATCATGAGCGTAGTAATTTTTGTTAGACAATAAATATTCAATCATTATAAATGCATATGTATTCTCTATTTGCGTAATCATTAATGAAATCATAAAATTTAACTTATGTGTTATTGGCTTACCTCAGCCACTTACCGAACTTGGAGTCTAGTCATTTTATTCTTGGAGCCTTCGTAGTTGAATTGACTAAGAGCCGAGTCGGTTTAATTGAGAACTGACATTGGGTGTTATATACCAAGATGGGCTCGGTTTCTGATTCATGTCAAGGTAAACTTGTCATCAGACCCCTATTTATGTCGAACCGCAACGTTCTGGAGATCTTCAAATATTCCTCGGGATGAACTGCATTATGAATCACACATCCTTGGATATCTCTATGTGTTTAGTTTACAGCAAAATTTATGGCTCGTGATTTTGTGTTTTCTAGTGATAGTTATCTCTATTTTAGAGTTTGATTGTCGAGATATAAAATCTTCCGTGAATCACTTTCATCAATGTTTCAGGGGGCATAAAATACTCCACAGGTTGAACCGGATTACAAACTAGATATTTTTGGAAAGCTCTGGATGTCTAGTTCTTAAAGATTTTTATGGATTGTGATTTTAACTTCTGTAGAGGGAGATATACCCATTTTAGTGTTCACTGGTCAGATCAGAAATATGTCAGTGATATTTTTTCTTCAATATTGTGAGAGCCAAAAAATATTTCTTAGAATGAACTAGGCTATGAAACTTATATGCTTGTCTTGGATGTCTAGTTTCCAAAGGTTTTTACAGTTTGTGGATCCGAGTTTCGTGGAGGAAGATATGACTGCTTAAGTGACCAATGGTCAAATTAGGAAATCCTCCACGAGTTGCTTGCTTCAATGTTATGGGGGCCACCAAAAATTGCATGAACCGAACTAGGTTGCGGACCATATATGCTTGAAAGGTCTGGAGGTCTAGTTTTTTGTGGTTTTTACGGTTCACAATTCCAAGTTTTGTAGAGGGAGTTATACTCACTTTAGTGCTTGAAGGTCAGAAATTCTGCAACTTGCGACGATATTTTGTATTGTAAGTTATCGGAATGGGAAAACAATTCCTTGGATAGATTATGGGCACCTTGAAGCTTTGTGAGAACTGCTCTTTCAATATCCTGCCTCTAAATTTTGTTGTGATCGTGCGTCCTACTATGGGCACTGCTCATGATCCACCCCCTAACGTTTCCAAACGCTAGGGTGTTTCAGATGTAAGATCCACATCGAAATTCTTTTTGTAGTCTGTTCATGAGGGTTCCTAGAAGTTAAGTTCTCCCCCTCCTTCTAGCGCCAGTTGTTGACGGCAATTTTTGTACCGTTGAAAAGTCAATCGCCAAATATTAACACGTAGGTAAATCGAAGCTTTAACTAGTCTAAGGTTGAATAATCAAAGCATCTTTCTCCACGTGAACGTGATAGGATTTGCTCATATTTATGAATGATAAAGTAAAAAGATAGGAAATAAAAGAAAACCAAGCATAACACATGTTTTACGGGGTAAAACCCCAAGACGGGAAAACATTCACGGTTGCCGACGACGGTGAGAAGAAATCCACTATGAATAGAATGATTATACACTCAATCTCTCCTTCTCTCTTACTGTTGTTTTGCTTTTTTCGTATACATAAATAGATAGATAGATAGATCGATTGATCCTAAGATCTCTCGATATCTAGATCTCTTCATAGGTGGATGAGATTGAACCCCCTTTACACAATGAGATTATAGGTCTATTTATATGTGCATAGAACCCTAATCCTTATTGTACAAGTAAATAAATATGGTGGTGTTTAATTAGAATTTGTTACTTGATGAAGTCGTATTTAACTTCTTTCCTATTTCAGAGATCTTATGCATTTAATTAGATTTTTCGTAGGATTCTAGTTAAGTAGTCCATTTAGGACTTATTTCCTGATTGATGTGCAATATTCTAGAATAGTAGAGTTATTGCTTGATCTGGACTCTTTGATATATAAAAGGAAACAATAATATTTCCTTATCGGAATGTGGTTCTAGATTCATTACTTGTATAAGATTTTTCTTTGTATTTGAGTTGTAGCTGAATTCGTGTTATTATCTTAACTGAGCATCTTTTGGTCGACCTCCCAACCTGACCGGGTCCTCTTTCCCTGATCGATTTTGCTACCCGATCGTGTTTAGACCTATCTTGTCCGATCGGTTTAGTTTGACCACCCCGTCCAATAACATCAACTTTGACTTGGGCGAATGTTGATCGGTTGACTTTCTCGACCGTGCTTATTTTACCTGACCGTTCGCTAATTACTAGGGATTGTTTTTCATATCTGATGACATGGTCTGTCATATATTCCGGGTTATCCTCTATCTTTATTGACATGTCATGTTATTGAAAAATCCCTATATAAAAACAATTGCAAATAAAATAAATATTAATAACTTGGTAATTGAGAGGGAATTGGAAACTTAGAGAGTTTGAGTATTAAGAGAGAATTGAGAATTAGAGAGAATTTGGAGGAAATTGGAGTGGGGAAAAGTGAATGGTTGACTGGCTGGAGACCTCCTGGGACGGACTTGCTGAAAGTTAATTGTGATGCAGTGGTTGATCCGAAGAAACAAAGAACTGGAATTGGGATTATTATTCGTAATGCTGCTGGTCTGGTGATGGCCATATCTTCCTAAAAAATGAAGCCAATTTTGACTACCCTACTGCTAAGGCCTTGGCCATTTATAAGGGCATCCAATTCTGGAAGGAATGTGGTCTGGGACCTTGCTGTAATGAAATTAATGCTAAGATGGTGGTGAGGAAAATTTTGACCGAAATTTTGATGATGCTAATGGGGGTGTAATTCTAGAATGTATCGGGGATATGTTGAAGGAGCTGACTGGTGTGGTGGTTCTCAACGCACACAAAATGGCAAACCAAGCTGCTCATGGGCTGGCGAGGTATGGGTTAGAGGTTAAAGAAGATCGGTTTTGGATGGAGGAGAATCCCAACTGTGTTAATTGATTTGTTGAGTCGGATATGCCTTCTTAACTGTTGTTGTTTGTTTGTTTAAGGGTTGTGTCCCCTTGTTGTTTTCCCTGCTTTGGTGTAGGTGTCATCAAAAAGAAAAAGAAAAAAAAGGGAAAGAAAACGAGAGTGAGCCGTTGGGGCGTTGGAGGCCCCAATATATATATATATAGGAATCGCTGGTTCCAGTTTGACTGGTTCCTTGAAAAAGGGAATCGGAACCTCTTCGGTATCGGTTCGGTTCCGGTTATGCCGGTTCGCATATCTAGTTTGAGCGGATTGTTTTGAAATTTGTAATTTTGTAAGAAGCAACTTTTGCCAAAAACCCTAGTGAATGGGAAAGCGACAGCAAGGTGAACGAGGAGAAGAAGAGAGTCGGGATTTGATCCAGATTCGTGGGGAACTGGAGACTGGGATCAAACGGAACAATAACCTATGGGAGATTGTCAGTCTTCGATTGACAGAGAAAGGCCATAAAAGAACACCCGATCAATGTAAATGCGAGTGGAAAAACCTCCTCAATAGCTACAAGGTATATATATGCTTTTATTTGAATTGAATTGAATATAAATGAAGTGAGTTTTTCATTTCTTTTTCTTTGATGTTGTTGCAGCAAGGAAAGGAGACGTCGGATCCGGAGAGCGGCAAGCTTTGTCCTTTTTTTGATGAATTGCAGGAGGTGTTCAGTGAAAGAGCAAAGACCATGCAGATGCAGTTTCACTCTAGATTATCATATGATGAGGACGATGAAAGTGGTGTTAATAGAAGCAATTGTAGAAAGAGGAAAGCTGAATCCAGAGATGGAGCGGGTGAAAATGATGGAAAGGCATGCTTATGAGTGGCGGTTGTTTGAGCAGGAATGGCGAGTTTCTATGGAGCAGCGTGAGAGGGAGAGGTTGATTGCCCACCGGACCTGGATGGACACGGAGCAGCAGAGGAGCTTAAGAGAGGAGAGCAGACATGCCCTTTTCACCACCCTCTTCACTCAAACTTCTCGACAATGATAGATAAATGAATGACATTCTTGAGCCTTAACTATTGTCTATTTCAGATCGAATCAAACAAAAAATACATTACCGGCCTATTGGCGTTATTTAGTGAATTTAAACTGTATTCATGTTATTGTGTGATTGATTTAGATAAATTTGTTGATATTGAGAGAATAAAGATACGGTGTAGATGAGTTGATATTTATTCTCTCTTTCTACGTTCTATCTCAATAGCCTTGGAGCGCAGGGAAGCTTGAATTGAGTGTGAGAAGAGAGAAGGGGAAGTAACTAGTTCCGGTTCCTAAAATCCCAAGTGACACTTTAACTTCACATTAACACCAAAAAGTTTAGACATGTGATCAGCAATTACTTGAATCTTGATCCGTCTCCTTCTATAATGAACACAGAGAAGACTATCCACATAATAAAATTAGCTTATGAGATTTCAGGCAAAAAACAACTTAAAATCCTTTAATCTAAGTGAAGAGAACATAGCTGTACCCACAATTTTTTTGAAATGTAGACAAACTTGTAGGTTATTTTATTTTTATCATTGATATTGAGATTTTAAACAATCCTTGATGAAAAAGAACCTAAAGATGGGAGATGGTTTGGTTTCAGGTTCAATTTGGTTTGGTTAGGAATCATTTTCTTTCACCTGCAATGCCAGGGAACCAAAGCACGATTCCGTGTGCAAATGGTGGTCAGTTTTTCTGCACATGTTCAATTAAACACAATGTTAACTTCTTTTTTTCTTTTTTCTTTTTTTTTTTTGGTTTCCTATCTATTCCAAAAAAACGAGAATCTTGTACATAGTACAAGACTTCCCATTTATAACGCAAGCAAATATGCAACTGATACTAGTAGCGAACTGGTTGAAATTAAACATATCATATAATGCAAATGATATAGTTGATTTATGTAGTGACTTAAAAAATAAAACTGATCTTATGACCTCCTGGGGATAACAAACATGAACTTTCAAACAAACAAAAAAGGGGTTAAAAGAAAGCTAGAAGAACACGCAGTTTATAACTATCCTCATTACTCGTACAAATGTTTATTCTTCACAAGACGGCTGGCACAAATTAGGAATTCAGAAAACACACATGGGCAACCCTCTTTTTTCTTTTTCTTTTTTTCACTTTTTATTATGTTGCATGTTTTACATAAACATGATATCAATCAACTCGATTCAGCCGGAGCCTTTTCCTTTGGATGTTTGGAAGAATAATGATCATTGAGTTGATTCTGATTCGCTAGTTGTGCCTGAAGGAACAAAATACCTCAAGTTTCATAAGACATATTGGCAGAGTCATATATAAAGTAACAGCAGCGATGAAAGAAAACCACAAAATATTGAAAGCATATCACCTACAGTATACCAATACAGCAAGAGGATATAACAACATAGTTTATGACGTAGCAAAATACTTTGTCGCACACAAAAAAGGGCTGATAAGAAAATATTGTCGGTGGTTAAAATGTGTTTCCTGACCAGAACAAGAGGAAGTCTACCCAGTTCCAGAATGTGCATCTCCAAATTCAAGACATGTAAGATGTAACATGACTAACCTACCTTACCAAAGGTATGACCCATGGTCAAGACAGAATCCTTTGAAGAACATATCACCAAAGAAACCACAATAAAACCCAATCTCCATCTAAACTACATAGTTTGATCCCAAAATCTTTGGTACGCAATTTGTTAAGTTGCTCTCGACTGTGACAAGCCATTCTATCATGCTATTAAGCATGTCTCTAATCTTACACCACCCAAAAAAGAAAAGGCGAGCATTATAAAGTAGTTCATGGTTAAAAGTCTGGATAAACATTTTATGAAATATTTAAGGTAAGGAAATACTAACCAGTGGACACATCAAAATTTGAATGCTCTAACAACAGGCAGCAAAGACAAAATGTCTCTCAACATCAAGAAATTGATTATATCTAGTTTGGTAGAGTGGTTATAATATTCAAAAGAGAAATATAATGAGACAGAAAAAGAGCTATCATTGTAACTTTGGAACTTCATTGAAGCATTTTCTGGAATACTGAGACGAAGTCCTAATCTGGCTTCAGTCAATCATTGGTGTTTTATGTGTGGCTTACAGTTCATTTGGCATTCAGATACAGCTTATTTCACAACATTATGAAACAAAGGATTTTTGACCCGTCCTGCAGCTGTTTTTCAGTCCGTTTTCGTTTTTATTTTTCAAAAACGATTTCGAAAACGTGTCCGTTAACCGTTTTTCATTTTATTTTCAAAAAACAAAACCAATGTTAAAAGTGAAAGATTTAAAAAACACAAAATACTTATTTTTTGTTTTTACTTTTGTTTTTCACTTTTTTTATATAAAAAAAAATCATTTTTTTAAAACTATTAATTGTACTGTTATACATTTTATATGGCTAGGACAAGACGGGACAAGATTTTCAAATGACCAAAGTACCCCTCTTATATATATATATATATTCATCCATATAAACAATGGAAAATTCAGTGAATGAATTAAAGATATTGTTCATAATGCATTGAAATTCACTTGGAGCCTTTTTAAGACCAAAAGGCATGACATTCGATTCATATTGTCCAAAAGGAACTGTGAAGGCTGTCTTATAACGGTCTTGTTCTGCAATTTGGATCTGCCAGAAGCCTGATTTCATGTCAAATTTTGAAAATATTATCGAATCATAAAATCTTTTTAATAGATCGGATTTTTTGGGCAAGGGATACCTTATCCATTACAAAGCCTCATTTAAGGATTTATAGTTAATATATATATATATATATATATATATATATATATATATATATATATATATATATATATATTATAATATTATATATTATAAAATAATATATTTTTTGTAATATATAATAGAATATTAATATATATATATAAATATTATATAAAATATTATATATTATAATATTTACATAATTAGTATATTAATATTCTATAATAAATTATTATATATTATATATATAATATTATAATCAGTGATTTTCCAGTCAATACGTACTGATATAAGTTATATAAGTGCTTTGCATGTGGATCATTGATTATGGAGAAGTTTTGACAAATGTATACACTTGGAGTCAAAGTATATAAATCTAATGGTCCACATCCAACGCACTGACGAATTTATATCAGTGCGCACTAACTTGAAAATTTCTAATATTATAATATATCTATATATAATAATACAATATATATTTATAATGTTATTATATACAATAATATATTATATAATATTATATATATATATATATATAATATCAAATATTATCTATTTATATAGGATATAATGTAATATATTATGTATTATATATATAAAAATATAATATAATATAATATAAAAAATATAATAATATTTAATGTATATATATATTAATATAATATATTTATTATATATATATATATATATTGTAATTATTTATTTATAATTTAAGAGTTTAATTTGTTTAATTTAAAAACTACAATACAAAAATTACATTGGTTAGTTATGTAATCAATTTGTTTATAATTGTAATAATATTAAACAGAAAACCAAAATTGATATTTAAATTTTTGATAGTTTTCGGTTAACCTACCAGACGTATTTTTTCCGTTTTTATTTTCAAAATACAGTTTTCAGTATATGCTACCAGACACGTTTTTTGAATTCGAAACTGAAACCAAAAACATTGTTTTCATTTTTATTTTTATTTTCAAAAAACAGTAATTGAAAAACGCTTACAAGACGGACCCTTTCAATCTGTAAGATTTCGGAAATCAAATGCGGTTTGAACTACTTAAGAATCTTTGCAATTATTTATTGCTAGCAATATCAATAAACTCAACAAAATATTGAATTTGCCTATTTATTTAGATGGTAGATCCTTGATGAATTTGATGAGCCAACAGTCTAACCTTTGTTTGACAATACTTAAATCTTTTAGGCTAAAATCACAGGGCCAATTACTTTAGCTACTCAAGAACATAGCAAGATGCTTCGCATGTTTGTCTATACTCTCTTAAGACAGTAAGACATACACTTGTAAAAACAGGGTTATTAAATTTTAATCTCTCATTAATAATGTTTTGATATACAGTACAGAGTTATTTTTAACATTCTGCTCATGACTCCTTAGGGATACAACAAAAGTATCTAATACTGCATGCCTGCATGTGTCTGTGTGTGAGACAATATAAATTTTCCAATAACACTAACAGCATTTACATTAAGTGCAAAATTTAAGTAAAAAACTAAGAATTTTACTCGAATTAGTAATACTAATATTGTGTGTGCACCTTGCATCTGGTTTTATGTTCCAATCAGTATGTTGTTGTTGTTATTTTGGAACTCACGGATTTCTAAAAAAGATAGCTCATAGCTTGACTAATTTTTATTTTTGTTCAACAAGAACAGAAAATAGGATACACGAAGAAAAGTAAATGTAGTCCATTTTATTGTGAAATAATTTAGTAAAATCTATAATTTGAAAATTTCGTTTATTTGTTTGATTACTGATTATTGTGTGTGTATGTGTTACAACAGAAGATCACAAATCGAGAACGTTTCACTCAAATCACCTCAGTCTTGACTATTTGAAGCACAAAAAAAGCACATGCTAACAATCGCACGGAGGAATATGTTAGGTACTTAGGTCGACTATCACTTTGTCAGATACGTAGTGATGAGAAAGAAAAAAATTCCACTGTATAAGTGAAGTCAGAAATGTCTACTGTTACATAAATGGTGGAACACATTTCACAAAATTCTCCCAAATATGAGTACAGAAACAAAAGTTTTATGATTAGAATCATTCATCATTAAACTTGTACTATTTTGAAATTCTATTGAACAGTGACAGATAGATCAAATTAGTTTACCACTAGGAAATCAAAGAATCTATTTCTACTATCTCATCTTTGTTAAGTAAAAGTCATAAACTGGAGTAGAATGCAGATACCCAACCAAATGAAATATCTCTATTATTCACCTTTTAGACCATCTTTCATACGTCTAAAAACCCATAGGTAGTTCTTTGATTTCTTCAATGTCTAAAGTCTACCTATCTTAATTCTTACACGAAGGACCCATTTATTTTTTATTATATAGAAGGAAAGAAAAAAAATGGAATTTTCAAAACCCAGCTACAAAACATCCAAACATGAAATTGAAATTGAAATTATAATCCGTTTTGGGTGGGGTGAAATTGCGTGATAATAAGTATCAAAACAAATTAATCAATAACAAAGTGAAAGGCAGAAACGAAGATGAGATAAATGGAGATGAAAAGAAAGCAGATCTAGTGATTGTACCTTACAAATGGGGCAACTAACTTTGAGAGCAACAGCTCTGGCCTCAAACTGAGAGCCTTTGGACTTGTGATTTTTCTCTGCATTCTTCTTCTGCGCTTCTATCTTCTGCTTTCCTCTCGTCATCTTTCTCTCAATCTGATGCCTCAACCATCCGCACATACAACCATCCCATTTCTTTCTATTTTCTCGTTTATTATTCGGGGTATGATTCGAACCGCCTCCTCTCGCGTCTTTTTCATGGACCGGGGTGACCCGACCTCGAAAAATATTGATTTTCGGATCGGATCAGAATTACGATCGTAGCCTTTTAGTTTCCGGAAAAAATAACAAAAACTCATAAAATTAATAAATTATGAATTAAACTATAAACAAAAACTAAATTATAAATGATTACTTGATTGTAAATCATCCTATTTTATGTTGTTTTACATGAAGATTTTAATGTAAAATTAAATTATAACCGTCAAGAATAACGTAGTTCGATTGCTAGATGGACAAATTAATCTCATATCAACGGTTCGAATCCTACTAATATCGAAAGTTTTTTAAAAAGAATTACATGATCTCTGCCCAATACATATCGTAAAACAAAAAAAAAAACCCAGTAATTGTTTATAATTTAGACTACTATTTACAAATGATCTATACTGTCATACACTTCTACACGAAGATCTTTGTTAGACTCAATACTTTATTACTCGGTTTTGACGACAACAACAGTCAAACACTGATGTGAGTTTTAACCTGTTTAATTTAATAAAGTTTCAACTTTCAAGCATATTAAAGAAGCTTTTGGGCAAGGGGCATTAAAGGAATGATTTATTGAAATTTGAATAAAAATAGTGTTGGAATAAATTATTTTATTTCTTGTAAGTTAGGGGTCCGTCCTGTAAATGTTTTTCAGTTACTGTTTTTTCAAAAATGAAAACGGTATTTTCTATTTCAGATTCGAATTTTAAAAACGCATCTGGTTTACGAAGGGCAAGTCCTATAAGCGTTTTTCAGTGATTGTTTTTTAAAAATACAAGGACTCGTCCTGTAAGCGTTTTTCAGTGATTGTTTTTTGAAAATAAAAATGATAATGAAAATAATGTTTTTTGTTTCAGTTTCGAATTGCGTATGGTAGCATATACTGAAAGCTATATTTTGAAAATGAAAACGGAAAAAACGCGTCTGGTAGGTTAACCGAAAACTATTAAAAATTGATTACATAAATAACCAATATAATTTTTGTATTGTAATTATTAAATTAAACAAAAGTAACACATCAAAAATTAATTCAAAAAAATATATCAAAAAATGAATTAATCAAAATTAAACTCTTAAATTATAAATAAATAATTACAATATATATATATATATATATATATATATATTACTATAAAAAATATTATTACATATATTATAGCCCAGACAAGATATCTTTTCTAGCTCAAGTGGTATAAGAGCCTTGACGTCCGATCGAAGTGCCGAGTTCGAGCACTGGGAGTGCAAAACATTTCCTGGCTCCTGTGAACTCACTCTGGGCCCAGTTACCTTTTAATCCTTTCATATCTCCTACTCCCCACCTGGGGTCCACCCAGAGTGAGTTCACGGGAGCCAGGAATCGGCACTTCGATCGGACGCCAAGACCTTTTAATCCTTTCATATTATATTAATATATTATTATATTCAATAATATATTTAATAATATATATAATTATAATATTCTATAATATTATAAACTATATTATAATTATATAATATACAATATATATATATATATATATATATATATATATATATATATTATTGTATGAATGCTTTTAATTCTAGTTGGAAATAAATTATTTAAGAATATATATATAGGGGCACTATGGTCATTTAAAAATCTTGTCCCGTCTTATCCTAACCATATGAAATGCATAATAGAACTAAATGAAACAAAATGAGAAACAAAATGAAAAACAAAATAATTTTTTTTATATAAAAAAGTGAAAAACAAAATGAAAAACAAAAACGAAAAACGAAAAACAAGTATTTTGTGTTTTTCAAATCTTTCACTTTTAATACTAGTTTTGTTTTTCATTTTTTTTTTAAATAAAATGAAAAACGATTAACGAACTCGTTTTCAAAATCGTTTTTGAAAAATAAAAACGAAAACGAACTGAAAAACAGCTATAAGTACGAGGCCCAAATGAAAATGAAAACAGTATTTTTAGAAAATATTTTCGAATTCAGAAAACGCGTCTGGTAGCATATACTGGAAACTGTATTCTAAAAATGAAAACAGTAAAAAAGAGTCTAGTAGTTTCACTGAAAACTGAATTCTGAAAATGAAAACAGTAAAAACACGTTTGATAGAAAAACTGGAGAACTTTTTTGTAATTTATGACTCTCCCATCTCTTTAAAATATCTTTATAAGGTTGTAATATTTATTTTCATACACTTAAATTTGTAATTTATAATTTATTATATATAGATATGAAATATTTATACAAGTGTTTATAATAATATAATAATTTGAATTTATTTATTATTTACGGACCATTCAATCATTTTTAATTGAATTATAAAAAAGATTGTATGATATTTTATTTGTTAGCATTCACAGAAAATAGATAACTATCGATTTCCTTAATCATATATTACTTTTATATTTCCTTAAAATTCTCATAACATAACATTGACATAATTTAATTATATAATTTCACTAATAAATTACAGAAGACACCATCTCCTATTATAAAACATCACCTCCTATTGCGTGATCAATCTCTCTACATTTTTTTTGTAATTTCATCTCTGACATTACTCATTAGTGCTACATTTGATGGAGATAAGTCAATATTATGAATTGGTCTACCTTCTGCTTCTCATTTTCCCTCAATTAACATATCTTCATTCTCATATTCCCTAAATATCCGATCACCACGACCTTGTGATCGAATAAAGTTATGTAAGGCACAACATGCTATAGGTACGAGGTGATTCCTATGTAATTTGTAATTAGGCATATTTCCCAAAACAACTAAGTGTGCCTTTAAAACACCGAAACGCCGTTCAATTACATTTCGTAATGATGAATATCTATAATTAAATAACTCCTTTGAACCTCTTGGTGCACGTTCTGGTTCTTCATAATCACGTAGATGATATCGTTCACCTCTATAAGGTGTTACAAATCCTGGCATGTTTATGTATCCCGAATCAACAACATAATAATATCCTAAAAGAATAAAAAATAATAATTAAACTTTACAATAATCGAAATAGTGAATTACTTAAATGGTATATGTACCTTCATTAGGATGGGGAAAACCGTTTTCTTGTCTTCCAATTGCATCCAAAAACATCCTTGAATTGTTAGCGGTTCCTTCCCAGCCCGTGTAAACAAATGTGAACATTATATCAAACGAACAAGCACACATAATATTTTGAGTAATTTAGACTTTTCTATCTCGATACGAATTTTGTTTATGTGCCGGTACGCATGCAGGAATGTGTGTCCCATCAATAGCACCAATACATTTCTACATAACATAATTAATCAATAATTTATGTTAACATTGTTTGCATCAATATAAATCAACATAATATAGTTAAGTAAAAATGGAAGTGTTAAAAAATATTATGCATTAAAATAGAAAAATTACCTTAAAATATGGATAAAATTTTGTATTATCTTTAATCTGTGGTGGTGGCGGTTGTTGTCCTCGAGTTTGTTCACATATAATATTTGGTGCAAGCCCACATAGCCCTCTCAGTACGCGTTTAAATTGTCTATACACTGTATCTTTCGACAGTTGAAAAATCTTAGCAACAACTCGCATTACGGCTTCATGAGATAGAATATATAAACAAATTCCCCACTGCCTCAATAACAGTAACATGTCTATCATCTTCCAGTAAATGTGATTGCTCTAGTGTTTGACATAAATTAAGAAAAACAGGTGCATCCATACGAAACAAGTTATACATTCTATCTGGATGGCCATTTAGCAAGTCTTGTACAAATGCATACCCTGTTAATCCACTTGTATAACATGGTCTTTTGTGAATGTACTGATAATATTCAACCCTTCTGAATGTACTGGCCAATTCGAGTGCCTCCAATTCTTGTTGTTCGACCTCCAAATCTGATTCGCTATCTAAATTATCACTCTGATTATTATTGTTCATGTTGACCTATTTACAAAAGGAAAATTGTCGTAAGTTGAAAATATATTCAAAACTAAATAATACAAACAACGAACTTAACATGAAATATGAGATCACTAAACAAAAAATGAGACTTAAAATTTCAACCAAATTCACAACCACATCAGTAAACATTAAACCAAGTACACAACCACCATGAAAACTAAATCAAGTTGATAAGGACCAGCCAGTTGATCACCATTCGGCTAAGGTTGGAAAAGATCCAGATCCTGTAACCATTCCTGGAGGACCAATGACAAGAGTTAAAACTAAAAGGATGAAAGAAGCCTTAACTTGTTTAATTGAAAGTATTTGGAAGGAGCAAGCTAGTCAAGATTCGGTCAAGGTTCTAAGGATGCAATAAGAGTATAAAATGGTTAACATGTTACAAATAAGCTTTTATCATCATTCCATTGATAAAGTGATTAGAATAGTTTCTCTTACTTCAATCTTGAACGATCGGGTTTGTTTCAATTAGTTGGAGGGCATTAAATTGCATTCCATATGTATCATAGCTATTTAGTTTTGGGGTGTATGGTTGCTAAGTTAATGATTTCCATCATTTTGGTATCAGAGCTTGGCTCAAGTTTGAGGTTATTATCATTCTTCTTTGTTTTCCGCACACAAAAAAAAAGAAAAAAAAAGTATTGCGGATTCAAGGAATTCTTGTAAAATTCCAAAAATCTTTCTTTGTTCATATCATTCTTGTTTTGGTTTGGGAAATATTTAAATATTGTCATCTTAACCAAAACAAACAGAATTCTTGTTGGGATAAAAATTGATATTTCAGTTCTAATCTTTGCTTACTTTAAGTGACCTACCATTTGTTTGTTTTTTTTAGACCTACCCAATTTCACTCCGTTGAATTTGCCATAATCTGAATTGTTTGTTTAAAAGGACCTTAGTTAATCTAAGAACCCTAAGAACAAAACAAGAGAGGTAAAAGGCAAGAGTGGTGAGATTAGCATCGAGAAAAGCCAAATAATTGTGTGAAACACGAGTGGTGTGAATCAATTCTTTGAGAGAAACGCGTGAGGGAGTGATTGTGAGGTTGTTCTAACTTTTTTTTCAGGTTTTAAACATGTCTAACAAAGATAAAGAAATGAGTTCTTCCTCAAATGATCAATTGATTCAAGCAATGCATCAACAATTTGAACGTATGTTCAAAGTGATGAGAGATGTAGGAGATTGTCTAGAAAGACATGATGAAGCAATTACCAGATTGCAAAGAGAACCACGACGTGGAAGACAACCAGCCTTTGTCAATGATGTATATGATGGTGGAGAAGGCACGGATGATGGCCA
Source organism: Dipteronia dyeriana (assembly GCA_032871835.1). Taxonomy (NCBI): domain Eukaryota; kingdom Viridiplantae; phylum Streptophyta; class Magnoliopsida; order Sapindales; family Sapindaceae; genus Dipteronia; species Dipteronia dyeriana. The sequence goes on along the minus strand of CM065295.1, from coordinate 30,989,040 downwards.
AGCTACAATCATTGGTCTAGACGTTAATCCTAGAAGACAAGCTATGAGAGGACGTTTTGATGGTGTGGACCGAAACATAGGCAGCATCAAAATGAAAATTCCTCCTTTTTAAGGGAAGAACAATCTGGATGCCTATTTGGAATGGGAACGAAAAGTGGAGCTGATCTTTGAATGTCATAACTACTCCGAAGAGAAAAAGGTAAAACTAGCTGCTGTTGAATTTTGTGATTATGATATTGTTTGGTGGGATCAATTGTGTAAAGACAAACGTAGAAATGGTGAAAAGCCAGTAGAGACTTGGTTGGAGATGAAACAAATCATGAGGAGGAGATTTGTCCCTAGCCATTACTATAGAGATTTGCATCAACGGTTGCAAACTTTGACACAAGGTTCCATGAGTGTAGAAGAATATCACAAGGAAATGGAGATAGCCATGATAAGGGCTAATGTGGAGGAGGACCGTGAGGCCACCATGGCTCGGTTTTTGAGTGGGTTAAACAAGAACATTGCTGATCTTGTGGAGTTACAACATTATGTGGAGATTGAGGACATGGTGGGTGTGGCTGTGAAGATTGAAAGGCAACTCAAAAGAAAAGGCATCAGGTATGATTCAAAACCTTATGCAGGTTCTTCTTCTTCTTCGAAACCGAATTGGAGTAAAAATGATGATAAACCCATTGTTAAGCCTAAAATTGATGAAACTAAAAGCAAAAATGAAATAGGCAGCAAAGGTAAAGATGAGAATCAACCTTATCAAACTAGAGGCATTAAGTGTTTTAAGTGCCTTGGACATGGTCATGTGGCACGTGAATGTCCTAATAAAAGGGTAATGATCATGAGGAATGGGACAGTTGAATCAGAAAGTGAGAGAGAGGATGAAGATGACATGCCACATTTAGAAGATGCTAGTGATGTAGAGTATGCTAGTGGAGAAAATTTGGTTGTACAACGCACACTTAGTTTGCAAAGTAAAAATAATGAACATGGTGAGCAACGTGAAAATTTGTTTCATACTTATTGTTTGATTGCTAACAAGTTGTGTAATATGATTGTTGATAGTGGAAGTTGTACAAATGTGGCAAGTACCTTGCTTGTGGAGAAACTGAAATTACCTACTATTAAACATCCAAAACCATGCAAGTTACAATGGTTGAATGATAGTGGTGTTGTGAAGGTAAATCGGCAAGTGTTAATTTCTTTTTCAATTGGTAGATATAAGGATGATGTTTGGTGTGATGTGGTACCTATGTATGTTGGTCACATGTTATTGGGGAGACCATGGCAATATGATCGAAGGGTAATGCATGATGGGTTTAAGAACCGTTATTCTTTGATCATGGAGGGACCGAAATACCAACTTGGACATTTGCCTCCAAAGACAATTTTTGAAGACCAAATGCGCATAAAACAACAATATGAAGAACTTGAATCTTCATTAGCATAAACTTTGGGAAGGGAGCAAGAAAGAGAGAAAAAAAATGTGAGTTGAGTGGTAAAAATGAGAGCAATGGGAAACACAAGGGGAGAGAAAACAAGGAAGGCTTGAGTGAAAGAAAAATGAGTGTTTATGCAAAAATGTGTGATGTGAAGAAAGCATTAACCATGAGGCAACCCTTACTTGTACTTATGTACAAGGATGTTTTAATTGTTTGTAACGAAATTAACAAGAGTTTACCTAGTGTTATTGTTGATCTTTTACAAAAAAATGAGGATCTCTTTCCCGAAGATGTTCCTAATGGTTTGCCACTAATTAGAGGAAATTAAAGGAATTGAACATCAAATTGATTTCATTCCGGGTGAAGCATACCAAATAGGCCAGCATATAGATGCAACCCCGAAGAGACCAAGGAAATCCAAAAGCAAGTAAGTGAGCTTATGGAAAAGGGATATGTACGTGAAAACATGAGTCCATGTGTGGTTCCTGTTTTGTTGGTACCTAAAAAGGATGGTTCTTGGAGAATGTGTGTTGATTGTCGAGCCATCAACAAAATCACGGTAAAGTATAGACATCATATCCCTAGGTTAGATGATATGTTGGATGAACTACATGGTTCTTGTGTGTTTTCAAAGATTGATTTGAAATCTGGATATCATCAAGTAAGAATGCATAAGGGTGATGAATGGAAAACCGCTTTCAAAACTAAACATGGTCTATATGAATGGTTAGTAATGCCTTTTGGCCTAACTAACGTACCTAGTACTTTTATGAGATTGATGAACCATGTTTTGCGTGCTTACATTGGAAAGTTTGTAGTAGTTTATTTTGATGATATACTTGTGTATAACAAAAATTTAGACGAGCATGTAACACATTTAAAGGCTGTTTTTGATGTGCTTAGAAAATAAAAGTTATATGCTAATTTAAAGAAATGCATTTTTTGCACTAATGAACTTACTTCTCTTGGTTATGTTGTTAATGATAAAGGAATACATGTTGATCAAGAAAAAGTGAAAGTAATTAGGGAGTGGCCGAAACCCACTTGTGTTAGTGATGTAAGGAGTTTTCATAGTCTTGCTAGCTTTTATAGGAGATTCATTAAGGATTTTTCTACCATCGCTGCACCATTAATTGAATGCATCAAAAAGAATATGGGATTTAGGTGGGGTAAAGAACAAGACGATGCTTTTAACTTGCTTAAACACAAACTTAGTTTAGCACATTTGCTTGCTTTGCCTAACTTTGCTAAAACTTTTGAGATTGAGAGTGATGCAAGTGGAATAGGTATTGAAGGAGTCTTAATGCAAGAGGGCAAACCCATTGCATTCTTTAATGAGAAGCTAAGTGGAGCAAGTCTTAACTACCCGACGTATGATAAGGAGTTTTATGCCTTGGTGAGAGTGTTAGAGACATGGCAGCACTATCTTTGGTACAAGGAATTCATTATACACACCGATCATGAGTCCTTGAAATATCTCAAAGGACAAGGAAAGCTAAACTGTAGGCATGCAAAATGGGTGGAGTTTATTGAATCCTTTCCATACATCATCAAGTACAAACAAGGTAAGGAGAATGTGGTTGCCGATGCTCTTTCTAGAAGGTATGCTCTAATTTCTAAACTTGATGCAAAATTATTGGGTTTTGAGTACATTAAAGGCTTATACAATTCTGACTTTGATTTTGCTAATGTTTATAGGGCATGTGAGCAAGGGGGTTTTGATAAGTTCTTTAGGCATGATGGTTTTCTTTTCAAAGAAAACAAGTTGTGTGTTCATAGATGTTCAATGAGGGAATTGCTCTTGAGAGAGGTTAATAGGGCATTTTAGAGTTAAAAAGACTTTGGGTGTGTTAAGTGATCATTTCTCTTGGCCACACATGAAAAGAGACGTTGAGAGAATATGTGAGAGATGCATTACTTGCAAACGAGCTAAATCGAAAGTAATGCCTCATGGGCTGCATACTCCTCTTCCTATACCTAGTGAGCCTTGGGTTGATATATCAGTGGATTTTGTCTTGGGATTACCTAGGTCAAAAGGGATGAGAAATTCTATTTTTGTTGTTGTTGACAGGTTCAACAAGATGGTGCATTTCATTCCCTGCCACAAAACAGATGATGCAACATTTGTTGTGGGGCTGTTCTTCAAAGAAATTATAAGGTTACATGGAATTCCAAGAACAATTGTGAGTGATAGAGATGTGAAGTTCCTTAGCCACTTTTGGAAAATGCTTTGGAGAAAGTTGGTTACAAAGCTATTGTATTCAACCATTTGTCATCCATAAACAGATAGACAAACGGAGGTGGTAAACAGAACTTTATCGACGCTTTTAAGGGCCATAGAATTTGAAGAATTGGGAGGAATGTTTGCCACATGTGGAGTTTGCTTATAATCGAAGTGTGCATGCTACAACAAACCATTCACCATTTGAAGTTGTGTACGGGTTCAATCCATTATCTCATATGGATTTACTACATTTACCTTTGGAAATAGCTAATTTGGATGGTAAGCAAAAAGCTGATTTTGTCAAAGCCTTGCATGAAAAGGTGCGCACACAAATTGAAAAGAAAACTCTAGAATATGAGAAGCAACACAACAAGGGCCGA